>CM060384.1:14739020-16033838 GCA_030545235.1 Helianthus tuberosus | reverse complement strand
AATCGTGATTCAACTGTTTCAAAACAAATGTGCAAAACCAATAAACATGTATCCAAGAGCTACGACCCATGACCACTCCAGCACTTCCAGATAGCAAGTTCCATCCATGAACCTAACGACCTGCAAGCATGCAGACAAGTGTGTCAGACGACGCTGGTGAGTTCAAAGTTTGTTAACGTGTTAGTTACCAGATATGAGTTTAAGACATTTCAAAGATTTGATGTTGTTAATAACTCGATTACCACAGATAGCTCCAGATTATTTGCCTATAACATTTGCACATATCCAATCAGTTCATATGCAAGCTACTTATCTATACACATAGTCTAGTATTTGCATCAAGTACACATGATCCACATTCCGTTCACTTGTACACAAACAGACAACATATAATCTTGGCCTAACACTATACGACCCACATAAGCACATCAGACTCGTACAACATAAGACCCAAAAAGGACTTGTGCGACTGGCTTGGTCTTGTGCGATCAAGCTTTGATACACGACCCAAGACCATCCAAGCCCACTATACTTGTGCGATTGAGCAACTGTTGTGCGATCGGGATTCTTGTGCGATCCATGTGTGGGCTGGCACAACCAGACTGGCCCAACAACAGTTTAGGCGGCCTCCTTCCCAATCGCACAACTTGTGCGATTCATACATGGCCCACTGGACTTAGCCCAATGTCTTATAAACAAGTAAAGCCCAACAGTCCAGCAAAACTTGTGCGATCCCCGCTGACTTGTGCGATTGGGATCCCTTGTACGATTGGGATCCCTTGTGCGATCGGACTAGTCAACCAATCCCCCATGATTTTCGTAAACATGAATCCCTTCCCCCAATCATAGATCAAACAGT
Source organism: Helianthus tuberosus (assembly GCA_030545235.1). Taxonomy (NCBI): domain Eukaryota; kingdom Viridiplantae; phylum Streptophyta; class Magnoliopsida; order Asterales; family Asteraceae; genus Helianthus; species Helianthus tuberosus. The sequence goes on along the minus strand of CM060384.1, from coordinate 16,032,979 downwards.
TAAAATTCCTAATTTATTCAAACCCTAATCATTCCATTTATGATTAAAATCTCAATAACACTTTTACTCAATTAATCATCATCATCATCGCACAAAACAACATTCCATTCAGATCAAATAACATAGAAATCATAGAACTCAACATCAGTTTATCAAATATCAATGTTCTATTATCACTAAACTTAATCATGCTAGACTTATCAATCTCAACACACAAGAACCCTAGTTTGAAAATAAAACATTCAAGCATGGTGTATTCTAATCATCATCATCACACATGGCCGAGAATGGTTATCAAAGCAATATGAGTATGAACACTAACCGGATTACAAGGTGTCGAGGAAGATGCTAGGGCCGAGAGAATGCTTCGATCAAACAAAAGGGGCTGCAGTCGATCTTGAGGGAGAGAAGAGAGTAGGGTTTGCTAAAGTTTAGAAAAAGAATGATATGCACCCCTATATGCATATGCGCATACCATAAGGGGTCGGTTTTGGTTTAAGGACATTTGGGCTCGAAGAAGCCCACATGGTTTCAAGGATTGTGCGATCCAAAATAACTCACCCACAAATATAAACTCATAACATTTATGCAAAACACAGACTTGTCATCATTCGCATTTAAACAAACAACTTATTTAACACACACGTATTACATCGAAACACCACACGTGAAGAGAAACCAGTACAAAAGACTCTCGAAATTTTGGGTTGTCACATCATCCCCAACTTGAAAGAAATTTCGTCCCGAAATTTAACAAGCAGTCCCAAAGGAGTGAAGTGAAAGTGATGAATCAAGATGACTGCGGATTTTCCTCGGGTGCCACATCATCCCCAACTTGAAAGGGAATTTCGTCCCGAAATTCACCCGTTGCATCAGGATTAGATTGGTCAGTTGGGAATAGGTGAGGATACTTGAGCTTCATCTGATCTTCGCGTTCCCACGTGAACTCCGGTCCACGTCTTGAGTTCCAACGAACTCTCACGATCGGGATTCGGCTATGCTTACGGACCTTGACCTCCCGGTCCATAATTTCGATGGGTTCTTCGACAAACTGCAATTTGTCGTCGATTTTCAGCTCTTGAAATGGTACCACAAGTGTTTCATCGGACAACCACTTCTTTAGTTGCGACACGTGGAAGACGTCATGAACATTACCCAACTCAGCAGGTAACTCTAACTTGTAGGCCACTTTACCAATTCGATCCAGAATTTTGAATGGCCCGACATAACGAGGATTAAGCTTACCGCGCATCCCAAAGCGCACCACACCCTTCCAGGGTGAGACTTTCAACATAACACGATCGCCTACAGCGAACTCCAGGGGTTTCCTACGCTTGTCAGCGTAGCTTTTCTGACGGTCATGCGCTGCCGCCATACGATTTCTAATCCGGACATTCTTTTCTGAAGTTTCAAGTACGAGTTCTGGACCTGTGATCTGGCTGTCACCCACCTTAGCCCAACAAAGAGGAGAACGACATTTCCGTCCGTACAATGCTTCGAACGGGGCTGCCTGTATGCTGGTATGATAGCTATTGTTATAAGAAAACTCTATCAAAGGCAAATGTTTCTCCCAACCCTTGCCAAAATCAATCACGCATGCTCGCAGGATGTCTTCAAGTGTCTGGATGGTTCGTTCACTTTAACCATCAGTCTGCGGGTGATAAGCAGTACTCATATCGAGACGTGAGCCGAACGATTTGTGCATCGACTGCCACAAATCGGAGATGAAACGCGGGTCACAATCAGAAATAATAGAGGTTGGCACCCCGTGCCTAGAAACCACCTCCGTCAGATAAACAGCTGCAAGTTGTGAGAACTTATCAGTCTCCTTGATTGCTAGAAAATGCGCTGACTTCGTGAGACGATCAACGATCACCCAGATGGTATCGTTTCCGTTTTGAGTCTTTGGCAAACCTGTGACGAAATCCATAGCAATTTATTCCCATTTCCACATGGGTATCTCTGGTTGCTGAAGCAGGCCTGAGGGTTTTTTATACTCTACCTTAACCTTCACATAAGTCAAGCACTTACACAAATACGCCGCGATGTGAGCTTTCATCTTTGGCCACCAATACAAGACCTTGAGGTCCTGATACATCTTATCCGAACCCGGGTGAACTGAGTATCGAGACTTGTGTGCTTCATCCATCACAAGATCTCTAAGGTTTCCAAACAAAGGGACCCATATTCGTTCCATGAAGTAGAGTATACCATCAGATCTCTCTACAAGTCGTTTCTCCATGCCCCGCAAGTACTCAGCCTTAATGTTTTCCTCTTTCAACGCTTCAGTTTGTGCAGAACGGATCTGTTCAGGTAGGTTAGAATGGATGGTGAGTTGCAAGGCGCAGACACGTTTGGGTTTCGTTTCCTTTCGACTAAGGGCATCAGCTACAACGTTAGCCTTCCCTGGATGATACTTGATTGCACAGTCGTAGTCATTTAAGAGTTCTACCCAGCGACACTATCGCATATTTAACTCTTTTTGGTCGAAGATGTGCTGAAGACTCCTGTGGTCGGTATAAATAGTGCATTTAGTACCGTACATGTAATGCCTCCAAATTTTGAGCTCAAACACCACGGCCCCCAACTCTAAGTCGTGTAATTCTTATCGTGAGTCTTCAACTGTCGAGAAGCATAAGCTATCACCTTCACGCGTTGCATCAGGATGCAACCGAGACCCTGAATAGAAGCGTTACAGTATACCACAAAATCTCCGATTCCCTCAGGTAAGGACAAGATTGGCGCACTGCAAAGTTTTTGTTTCAACAACTGGAAGGCATCTTCTTGTTTCGATACCCATGAGTATACAACGCCTTTCTGTGTTAACGAGGTAAGAGGTTGAGCGATCTTTGAGAAATCTTGGATAAACCTGTGATAGTACCCAGCGAGACCAAGAAATTATCGCACCTTTGAGGGAGTCTTTGGTGCCGCCTAATTTCTGATAGCCTCAATCTTAGCAGGGTCCACGTGTATCCCCGATTCATTCACTATATGCCCAAGGAAGTGCACCTCTCGAATCCAGAAGTCACACTTAGAGAATTTCGCATAAAGCTGCTCCTTCCTCAGGAGCTCCAAGATAAGACGCAAGTGCCGCTCGTGGTTCTCCTTGCTCTTAGAGTAGATTAGAATGTCATCGTAAACACGATAAAAAAATCGTCAAGGTATGGTTTACATACGCGGTTCATAAGATCCATGAATACCGCTGGTGCGTTGGTTAACCCGAATGGCATGACCAGAAACTCGTAGTGGCCATACTGCATTCTGAAGGCTGTTTTGGGAACGTCCTCTTCTCGGACTCTCATCTGATGATAGCCCGATCTTAGATCAATTTTCGAGTAGAAGCTTGACCCTTGCAACTGGTCAAACAGGTCATCGATGCGCGGTAAGGGATAACGGTTCTTGACTGTCACTTTGTTGAGCTCCCGATAATCAATACACATACGAAAGGACCCGTCTTTCTTCTTCACAAACAGAACTGGGGTTCCCCAAGGCGAATAGCTGGGTCGGATAAAACCTCTATCCAACAGTTCTTGAAGTTGATTAGATAACTCTTGCAACTTCCCATGTGCAAGACGATAAGGGGCTCGAGCAATTCGGGCTGCCCCTGGCGTAAGATCAATCTGAAATTCTGCTTGACGATGTGGAGGTAAGCCTGGAAGTTCCTCAGGGAACACGTCAGGAAATTCACGAACAACCGGTAAATCTTCGATCCTCTTTTCCTCAGGTTGGGTGTCGGTGATGAGAGCTAGAATGGCAGGATAGCCCTTTCGTAAACACTTATGGGCTTTCATAGCTGAGATGATACCAACCATCGCCCCACTGCGATGTCCTTGAACCGATAAAGATTCTCTACTGGGAAGAGGAACACGTACGATTTTCTCTTTACAAAGGATGTCCGCACGGTGCTTGGATAACCAGTCCATACCAACCACTACGTCAAAACTACCGAGAGTAACAGGAAGGAGGTCAATGTCAAACACTTGACCCACAAGATCAAGTTTGCACCCCATAATAATGTGTGAGGCTTCAATTGTTTTACCATCGGCTAATTCTACTACATGCTTAGCTTCTAAAGGTGTTGGAGTTAACCCTAATCGCTGACTGAACTCTAACGACACATAACTCCAATCGACACCGGAATCAAATAACACAGAAGCAAAGAGGTTATTCACAGAAAACGTACCAGTCACGACATTGCCGTCGTTCCTAGCATCGCCAGCACCAATCGCAAACACCCTTCCACGTGCTCCATTTCCCCCATTGTTGCTGTTGTTGTTCCCAACATTGTTGTTGTTATTCTGACGGTTGTTGTTATCATTGGCGTTTTGGTTCAGCTGAGGGCAATCCCGTTTAATGTGACCCTCGTCCCCACACTGCAAACACCCCTTCCTATTGCCTTGATTCTGATGGGGCTGCTTCCTTGCCTGTTGCTGATGCTGCTGATTCTGCTGCTGCTATTGCTGTTGCTTTGGGAACGGAGCTCTACAGTCTTTTGCTATATGGCCCACCTTATCACACCTATGGCAAGCTCGGACACATGGCCCATGATGATGATAACCACACTTGTTGCACTTTGGCTTCCTACCAACGTAGGAGCCTTGGCTCTGATTGCCACTCTGGCCTTGGTTAACTGAGGACGACTGACTGAAACTATGATTATTGCTGTTGTCTGGCCTTTTCTGCGATTTGCTTGCACTGGTCGCTTTGTCAGCATCGTTCCATTTACGCTTGTTATCACTAGCAGGTGTGGTAGCTGTAACAGCAGGGGTAGTAGCAGAAACACAAGGTGGTAGCGATCCACGTTCGACCTCTTGGTCGGTAATCTTGTGTGCTAATCGGATGATCTGAGGCAGGTTGTTAAGATTCGCAGCAGTGACCAAACTCTTTACTGATGGAGCTAGGCCCTTGATGTACAGTTCAATTCTTCGAGGTGGGGGTCGAGACAAGTTAGGGCACATGTTTGCTAGCTCATGAGATCGTTTCGTGTAAGCCTCGATCTCGGACCCCTCCATCTTCAGATTGTAGTATTCGTTCTCGAGTTTTTGAATCTCATCACGAGGACAGTACTCCTCCCGCATCAACTCCTTGAAGTCATCCCAAGTAGTTGCATTAGCCATCTCGATGCCCAACATCTGCACTTGGGCATTCCACCAAGTTAAGGCACCATCCTCCAAAGTGCCTGTAGCATACTTCACCCGGTCCCCCACGGGACAGTTACACATAGCAAATACTGATTCAGCTTTCTCAAGCCAACAAAGTAGCCCCACAGCTCCTTCAGTCCCACTGAACGTCTGTGGCTTACAATCCATGAACGTCTTAAATGTACAAGCAGGCAGATTATTTTGATTCTGATTCGCTTGCTGACCTAAGGACGAAAGAAAATACAACACACAGGTAAGGGTTGTGTACACGACACAAGAATAAAGAGTATTTGGCACATCTCGTACCAGCTTGACAGGCTGCCAAAGCCTCAGCCACACGTGTGTTAATCAAGTTTGTCAGCTCGGCCTGAGTCATTGCAATGTGACCATGCCCATGGCCTCGTCTGCTCATGATTCTATATAAGAGAATGGAAAAGGTTAAGAGTCGAGATAAGGCAGGAGTCAAACCTCACAACGACTTCTACAGGCTATTGGATTTACATCAGACAACAGGGCGGAACCCCCTTCACACTTGTTAAGCCTTACTGGGACTCACATGCACCCCACATTATTATTATGTGTGCACCCATAATAACAATGCAATTTTCATGTTCATCTCAGCTCCTCCCAACTCGTGCTAAAAGGTTCCTCAAATTCGAGTAGCAAGACAAAAGTTGTCACACCCCAACCGATGGCGGAATCATCGGGGCGCGGCACTAGGCGAATCAGATTGCTCAGGAGAATCCATAACAACTATTTTGCGACAATAATTAATGCGTTCATTATCCCATACTAATAAACAATCATAATCACATACCCCGTCGGGCGCAATAGTACTATACTAGTCATGGTGGGACGTCGCGAGTATAAGTCCTAGCACATATGTAACTAGCATCACGTATAACTATGCAAGTAAGTCATTCGCAAGTGATAAATAGTTTAAGCATTTGATATGATTTGATTCGATAGCAACGTATGTTACACCCAAAAGTGCAAAAGCAAAAAGGGTTCAAGTATACTCACAATGCGTGTTCAGCAAGTAAACACAGCTTGATTGGATGGATTGAGAGCGCGTCCGATATTAGCCTGAGTACAAATTGATAGCGTAAGCATTGAACAGAGCGTTAAGCGGTGGCGGTTGAACCATGTGTCGGGTGGTAATCCGATCGGGTGGCTATCCGATCGGATGGTCACTCGATCGGATGTCAATCCGTTCGGGTGGTAATCCGGTCGGATGGCCACTCGGTCGGATTGACACTCGTTGAGAATGATGTGTTTGTGTATGATGGCTCGTCCTTTGAAGTTTTCGTTGTAACATTTTGAAAACAGGGAGGTATCTCTACCCTTCAGGTCATTCGATCGAACGGCGGTTCGATCGGGCGACGATCCGATCAGTAGGACACCAAGTGGGGGACAAGTAGGATTGTCACTCGATCGGGTGGCAATCCGGTCGGGTGGTAAACCGTTAGAAATTGAACATGTTGAAAATTTTTTAAGTGTTGAAGTTCCAAACATCACATGGTCGGGTGGTCGCTCGATCGGATGGCAATCTGATCGGGCGGCAATCTGTTCGATGTTCAAACTCTTGAAAGTTTGAAATAAAATTCAAGTGTGGGGCCAAGTGCAAGCCGATCGAGCGGCTGTCCGATCGGGCGGCAATCCGATCGGGTGGTAGCCCGATCGGACGGCAGTCCGTTCCGATGGCCTGGTCGTCTTGATACTTGGTAGTTTTGATAGGTTTGCGGTGTTGATCGAGACGGGGTGATAACGTGCTAACCAACAGAGACCCCATCTTGACCCAAGTGACCCGTTCAGACAGGAATCACCCTGGCCTGACCAGTTAACCTGTTCGAGACAGTTATCCATGTTTAACCCGAAATCGGTAGTCTCTCTGATAGAAACCAGATCTTGAACCGACATGTCACTAGAAGGAGTAAAAGGTCAGAACGAGCTCCGATTCTATCGGTTTCGAGTACATTGAGTGTAAAAGAGTTGAAAGAAGGTTTGAAAACCATCTTTCAATCCTTTTATCCATGAAAATGTTTAGATTTGTGCAAAAACTTTGTTTAATCTTATGGAAATCCTTCAGATCTGAGTTATTCATGGTGGAATGATGCCAAAACTTGAAGTTCATATGAACTTCATGATGACATCACCCTAGAACACCTCAAATCCGTTGATTTCACGGTTGAAAGTTGAGATTCAAAAGAGAGAAAGGTGGAGGAGTGCGTGTAGATCATAGAAGTACAAGATTTAGGTTGAAAACTTACAAGAATCGCGAGAAATCGAGAGAAAAGAGCCCCAAAGCGTGCTGGTCGAGTGGGAGCTGTCACATCACTGTTCAAGTGATGTGACAAGGGCTATTTATAGGTGAAGAGGAGAGGAGGCGATAGAGTGTCACGGATCGGGTGGGTCACCGATCGGGTGACCGTCCGATCGAGCTGTCACTCGATTGAGTGGTTCCGATGGTCAACGTTTCGGCGTTTCGTTTCGATCGTTAAGCGTTGCGATAGTTTGGTTACACATTTTCATATATATATTTATTATAATTAATCACAGAAGGTCGTATATACGTATCCACACTTTCAAATGTACGGTGCGATAATCGAGTTGCGCGTGATTCCGGGTGCGCTTTCGAGTTTGCGATGCGTTGTGCCACAACGACTGATGGGGTACCACTCGCTCGTATTGTCATCATCGTCACGATGACCGATGGGGTAGTACTCACGCGAAAAGTCATCGTCAGCATTAATGTTTGCGTCGTGACACATCACGGCTATCGAGGAGGGTAGAATAGGTCCTCACTCAATGACATCGTGAGTGTTAGTGTATGCGATGTGATGCGTTATAACGATAAAATATGCGAAATATGCGAATATACTGCGAAATAGCGATGTATGTGATATAGTTACATTATGATCCGAATCTCTGGTGCTAGGCGTAACGAGTGTAGCGAGTAGTAACAACGCACGAACGTGCGGGTTGTTACTGTCTCCCCTGCTTTAGGAAATTTTGTCCCGAAATTAATCCATCAGGTAGACTTTGTGAGGGTTGTACCACATAAGTAGCGATACAGCGAGTTAGTCGATTGGAAGTTGTCAAGCGTGAGCGTTTCAAGTAAGAGAGAGTTTAATTGCGATAGCGAAAAGGCGACGTAATGACAAGAGTAGTATCCCACGAGTTGGCGTTTCAAAAGTATCTCGAGCCCCGAAGAATTAGTAAGGTAGTAGGGTTAAGCTGCGTATGTTAACCAACGTTGTAAGAAAATTTAGGTTTAAACATTTTAAAAGAATTTGGAAATGAAAACTGGAGTTAAGAAAACTCTCCTATGACATGGGTTCAAGCTGAACTCGATGTCGAACCAACGTCTTAAGAAAGGTTTCGTTTTGATGTTGCAAAAGTTTTGAGGAAAACTAGACTTATGAAACTTCCCTCGGGCATGGAGTTAAGCTGATTCGATGTTACCTCCACGTTGTAAGGAAATTTCACTTGTCCAACGACTTTAATAATTTTTTTTATAAAAATCAGTTTTTGACGGTTCGAAAAGATAATTAACATCAAGCCCCACGTGGCACTTTCCCACGAAAGTTTGTTAGTATGGTTAAAACACTTATATATAGGAAGTACCAGCAGCGTATCCACCATGTTTCGCCCATATTACTTCCGTTTCATGAGGCGGTGTCACGTGTGCCGATAGGACACAGATAGAATTTCGTCTCCTCAGTCCAAGCGATAGAAAGTTAGACCGAGTTGAAGGTAGAATCGAAGAGATTTAGCGGCGAGATTGATTGCAAACATAGCGATGACAACGCGTGCGAGTAACTTGATGACACATAACGTCAAATAGCGTGTCTTGGTAGGCTACGACTGACAAGCGATAAGTGAATGATGCGATTTGATTAGATTCCACATTAAATTCCACATGGCATGTTTCCACGAGAGTTTGCTAACATGGCGAAACACCATGTTTGACCAGGTTAGTTTTGTCCCGTGAAGCGATGTCATGCATATCGATACAACACAAATTGTGATGAGTATCAGGCGATGTGCGATGATCAATAAGCGGTGCACGATAAGCGACAAGCGAGTAAGCGATACGCGATGCGCGATCAGTGAGAAGCGACGCGCGATTGCGATAAGCGAGTAGTGTGATTTGGTTAGACTCCATAGTTTCACAAATTAACCAATAGGAAGCCCCACATGGCATCTTTCCACAAAAGTTTGCTAGTATGGCTAAAACACTTATATATAGGAAGTACCAGCGGCGTATCCACCATGTTTTGACCATACTAGATCCGTTTCGTGAATCGACGTCATGCGTGCTCACATAACACAAGTAGCGATAAGCGTTAGAAGCGATAAGCGATGCGAGTATCAAAGCGATGCGATTAATCGAGTTTTGCTTCGAATATGCGTTGTGTTGCGACACATCACGACTATCGAGGAGGGTAGAATAGGTCCTCACTCAACGACATCGTGAGCTTTAGTGTGCGTGATGCGATTAATTGCGACAGACTTACGACCGGTCTTGCGTTGATGCCGATCTCCCTGCGGGGTAGACTCACCAAGGTCTATCGATGAGGCAATTGCATGGCGTTTGCAGACTTACGAAAAAGTCTCGCGGTGATGCGATTTGGATGTTACGCCTTGCGGATTAGTTTAGCGTGTCGAAAATAACCATAATAGTATAGGTCTAAATAACGTTCAACTGCACATGGCACTTTCTACACGAAACATCGGTAGTACAATAAAGCACACCTTGCTTTACCCCTACTACTTGTGTCTCGTGAATAGATGTCACACTTGGTCGACATGGTCAAGACGCTTATATATAGGAAGTACCAGCGGCGTATCCCCCACGCTTGACCATGCTTTTAATGTTATGGTACCATTAGAATTTACTACGATCTCCGTGCACTGACCTAAATAATCCCGTGTGCACCCGTGATTAGTCGTTCTTTGCATGTTTATCGTACCTTATTCTAAGAGTGTAGTGAGGTTAAAACACATTATATCGTGATATAGTATGTAATTCGTGTGTGAAGCTAGTCTAAGTGCGACGACTAGAGAGTGAAAGCGAAAACGAAAGTGAGAGTTAACGTTACACATAGTGGCAACATCGAGTAATAGAGTAGGTTCAATACTTAGAAATTAACGTCGAAAATCGTATCATTACAACATTATCCTACGCTTGCTAGATGCTTGGTGTTGAAGACTTTTGCTGGAGCTGTTGTTGTTGTACTCAAGTTCGCGGTTCGGTGCGGCAGTTGCGGGTGAAGTGACCGTGACAGTCGCAATTGTTGCAATAGCGACAATCAGCTTCAACTGGATGATGATAGGTGCACGTGTAACACCGAGGATGAGTTCCAGTGTAGGCACGTTTTGGAAGTAGTGGAACTGATTGAAGAGGTTCTGGTTGTAGCAGTTCGGTTGTTGATGAGTTCGAGCTTGAGATCTTTCGTTTGCGGCTGGGTTTGTCGATGTCTTGTGATGAGATGTCTTCTTTGGAGGATTCGTCTGAGGACTCACTTGCAGAATCGTCAGAAGAATCGTTAGCAGAATCGTCAGAAGAATCGTCGGTAGAATCGTCAGAAGAATTGATGACGATTTCTTGATGAGCTTGTTTGACAGGATTCTTGGAAAAGAACCCGTCCAAGACACTTTTGTCGTTGATTTCTGCGGATAAGCGGTAGGTCTCTTCGATGGTAGTAGGCCTTGCAGCTTCGACAAAATCGCCCACACATTCAGGCAAGCCGCGAATGTACTTCGTTATGGCTTTTTCTGAAGTGTTGACTTGACTTGGGCAGATTGTGCTAAGCTGTTTGAACCTTGCGGTGTAGCCAGTATTGTCACCTTTGACTTGTTTGATCTCCTAAAATTCATTTTCCAACTTCCGGACTTCGTGGGGAGGGCAGTACTCTTCCTTCATGAGCTCTTTCAACTCATTCCAGGAGAGAGCATAGGCTGCGTGAATCCCAAGTTTGTTGCGTTCGGCGGTCCACCAGTCGAGTGCACGCGATTGAACTACTCCGGTAGCGCAAGTGGTTTGAAAATGCTCGGGGCACCCACTCTGACGAAGGGTCACCTCGACAGAATCGAACCACTGGAGCAGCTGAGAGACACCTCCTTCACCCGTGAAAACCATCGGGTCACAGGCTTTGAAGTGTTTGTATAGGAAAGTAGATTGCAGCGCTGCTGTCTTAACGTCTTCCAAAGTTCGAGAGTTCCTAAGAGAGTACACTTGAGTGATAATCTGAGGAATGACTTTGGCCACTTCCCTGACCACAAGTGAAGCAATCCTCTTTTCGTCCCTTCGTTTGGCTCGTCTCCTGGCTGACATTCTCAAAGCAGGTTTGTTGAAAGGCATCTAGACAGAGATAGAGAGAGAGACTTGGAGTGAGATTCGATCATAATGATTTTGAGTTTTTTTTTTTGCGATGCGATTTGAGCCCGTTTAAAACTTGTTGCAGGTAGTATAGTAATACGTATTCTCATAGGAGCCACATAGGAGACACAAGATTCCTAAGTTCTCACACAAGTGTTTCGTTTGTATATATATAAATAGTTGTAGTTTATAATTATACACATACATGTTGGTGTAGAATGTGCGAGGACGCGTTGAAGAAAGGAAGCGAGGGCGAGAAATTAGACATTAGTTTTATTGCGATCATTCGGTTTTCGTTCTAGATTGCGATCGCTGTGCGAGTTGTGCATTCATAAAGCGGGGAGCGAAAATCGGTAAATCAAGAAATGGTTAAAGCATAAAAATTCAATTTGTAAACACGTAAGCGTAAATAAGTTTAACAAGCGTAAAACCAGCGAACTGTAGGCTAGAAAATTCGATAGGAGGCCCTGGGTGTTTAGGCGTCGACTACCCAAAGTCATCCAACTATACCTTACGAGTTCATGCACGAGCGTTGACCTAGTAGACTATGCTTCCACTGGGATGCAGCTCTTGGCATTCGTTCTTCTATTCATCACACGGCTCGAGTCATTTGGTATAGCCGAGTCTTTGGTGAGAGATTTTCGAAAACCATTCAGGGAGTGAAACGGGTTATTAAGGTACGGGTCTCACCCCTGACTTAACAACTTCGTTCCCGACTGTGGTTGTGCTCATCGAAATAAATTCGAGAGTTCCACTAGATTGAAAGGAGATTTCCGTCGAGATATGGATGTCACTCCTGGCTCGACAGAAGTTTCTCGTGCTAGAATAATGCGCGGAGTGAGCAACCTATCGAGAGTTCCTGGTTTTCACACCTCATCTTGACACGATCACTCGTTGATGTAATGCGAGTATCGTAAAACATGTGTATTGTGTTAGCCTTAGGAAAGGAAAATCGTATTAAGCCTTAGGAAAGGCTTTGCTTGTGCGAAGTTGTAGTACGCGATGTTCGCACAAGGATGTAGTTTTAGCGAGTTCAAATGAGAGCAGCAAATAGGCCCGTTCAAATCCCACTGGGTTCGCAAGAAGTCAGCCCGTTGGTACTTAGACTATAGACTAGGTCATTGCTAAGACTTCAACCCGGACTAGGTCGAATGTCTTACCTAATTCCCTATAGTTATGGCTCTGATACCAATCTGTCACACCCCAACCGATGGCGGAATCATCGGGGCGCGGCACTAGGCGAATCAGATTGCTCAGGAGAATCCATAACAACTATTTTGCGACAATAATTAATGCGTTCATTATCCCATACTAATAAACAATCATAATCACATACGTCATCACAGATTACATGTTCTCTCGAACAATACAAATCCGACAACCTAGATTTTAGTTGAGTTTCTAGACTTCCTAGCTTGGTTTGAAATAGCCTGCGATCTAACCTGCAACATACGTTAAAATAATGTCAATACAAAAGTATTGGCGAGTATACAGGTTTGATATGTAATAGCATAATAGATTAAAAGTGCTGCGAATTCCTACATACATAAACGGGATACACGGCATATATACTCACAAAACCGATACTACCAGCTAAGTACTCGATGCTCGAATACGCGATGGCAAACTAGACCCCGTCGGGCGCAATAGTACTATACTAGTCATGGTGGGACGTCGCGAGTATAAGTCGTAGCACATATGTAACTAGCATCACGTATAACTATGCAAGTAAGTCATTCGCAAGTGATAAATAGTTTAAGCATTTGATATGATTTGATTCGATAGCAACGTATGTTACACCCAAAAGTGCAAAAGCAAAAAGGGTTCAAGTATACTCACACTGCGTGTTCAGCAAGTAAACACAGCTTGATTGGATGGATTGAGAGCGCGTCCGATATTAGCCTGAGTACAAATTGATAGCGTAAGCGTTGAACAGTGCGTTAAGCGGTGGCGGTTGAACCATGTGTCGGGTGGTAATCCGATCGGGTGGCTATCCGATCAGATGGTCACTCGATCGGATGTCAATCCGTTCGGGTGGTAATCCGGTCGGATGGCCACTCGGTCTGATTGACACTCGTTGAGAATGATGTGTTTGTGTATGATGGCTTGTCCTTTGAAGTTTTTGTTGTAGCATTTTGAAAACAGGGAGGTATCTCTACCCTTCAGGCCGTTCGATCGAACGGCGGTTCGATCAGGCGGCGATCCGATCAATAGGACACCAAGTGGGGGACAAGTAGGATTGCCACTCGATCGGGTGGCAATCCGATCGGGTGATAATCCGTTAGAAATTGAACATGTTGAAAATTGTTTAAGTGTTGAAGTTCCAAACATCACATGGTCGGGTGGTCGCTCGATCGGATGGCAATCCGATTGGGCGGCAATCCGTTCGATGTTCAAACTCTTGAAAGTTTGAAATAAAATTTATGTGTGGGGCAAGTGCAAGCCGATCGAGCGGCTGTCCGATCGGGCGGCAATCCGATCGGGTGGTAGCCCGATCGGACGGCAATCCGTTCCTATGGCCTGATCGTCTTGATAGTTGGTAGTTTTGATAGGTTTGCGGTGTTGATCGAGACGGGGTGATAACGTGCTAACCAACAGAGACCCCATCTTGACCCAAGTGACCTGTTCGGACAGGAATCACCCTGGCCCGACCAGTTAACCTGTTCGAGACGGTTGTCCATGTTTAACCCGAAATCGGTAGTCTCTCTGATAGAAACTAGATCTTGAACCGACATGTCACTAGAAGGAGTAGAAGGTCAGAATGAGCTCCGATTCTATCGGTTTCGAGTACATTGAGTGTAAAAGAGTTGAAAGAAGGTTGGAAAACCATCTTTCAATCCTTTTAACCATGAAAATGTTTAGATTTGTGCGAAAACTTTGTTTAATCATATGGAAATCCTTCAGATCTGAGTTATTCATGGTGGAATGATGCCAAAACTTGAAGTTCATATGAACTTCATGATGACATCACCCTGGAACACCTCAAATCCATTGATTTCACGGTTAAAAGTTGAGATTCAAAAGAGAGAAAGGTGGAGGAGTGCGTGTAGATCATAGAAGTACAAGATTTAGGTTGAAAACTTACAAGAATCGCGAGAAATCGAGAGAAAAGAGCCCCAAAGCGTGCTGGTCGAGTGGGAGCTGTCACATCACTGTTCAAGTGATGTAACAAGGGCTATTTATAGGTGAAGAGGAGAGGAGGCGATAAAGTGTCACGGATCGGGTGGGTCACCGATCGGGTGACTGTCCGATCGGGTGGCAACCCGATCGGGTGACCATCCGATCGAGCTGTCACTCGATCGAGTGGTTCCGATGGTCAATGTTTCGGCGTTTCGTTTCGATCGTTAAGCGTTGCGATAGTTTGGTTACACATTTTCATATATATATATTTATTATAATTAATCACAGAAGGTCGTATATACGTATCCACACTTTCAAATGTACGGTGCGATAATCGAGTTGCGCATGATTGCGGGTGCGCTTTCGAGTTTGCGATGCGTTGTGCCACAACGACTGACGGGGTACCACTCGCTCGTATTGTCATCATCGTCATGATGACCGATGGGGTAGTACTCATGCGAAAAGTCATCGTCAGCATTAATATTTGCGTCGTGACACATCACGGCTATCGAGGAGGGTAGAATAGGTCCTCACTCAAAGACACCGTGAGTGTTAGTGTATGCGATGTGATGCGTTATAGCGATAAAATATGCGAAATATGCGAATATACTGCGAAATAGCGATGTATGCGATATAGTTACATTATGATCCGAATCTCTGGTGCTAGGCGTAACGAGTGTAGCGAGTAGTAACAACGCACGAACGTGCGGGTTGTTACAAAAGTCATCACAAAACATGAGTCATGAAAGTCTAGAGGAATATCACATTGCGGCTCTATCAACCACATAACATAGGCAAGTAACACAATGAATTCAGTCTGTAGTGCTAAGTGTGCAGGCACACGCAACATCATACGTAAGTGTGCACTAGATATGCTATACAATAAATAAACGAGATGCGAACCTTGCAATCTGGAGCTGAGTGTCATGGTTGATTTCAAACTGTTCGGTTATAGTCTGGTTTTATAAAACGTTTTAAAACCAAGTTCACTATAACCAGTGGCTCTGATACCAAACTATCACACCCCCAAAATACCACATGCGGGAACACCGCGGGACGTGTGACGTACTAGGATCCAGCCACCAATCACATTAAACTATAACAATATATTAAATAAAAGATTTCCATTTATTTCATAACATAGTTTCAAATCATAACTTAAATCAAACGTTAGCGAAAGCATAATGTAAATCGTGATTCAACTGTTTCAAAACAAATGTGCAAAACCAATAAACATGTATCCAAGAGCTACGACCCATGACCACTCCAGCACTTCCAGATAGCAAGTTCCATCCATGAACCTAACGACCTGCAAGCATGCAGACAAGTGTGTCAGACGACACTGGTGAGTTCAAAGTTTGTTAACGCGTTAGTTACCAGATATGAGTTTAAGACATTTCAAAGATTTGATGTTGTTAATAACTCGATTACCGCAGATGGCTCCAGATTATTTGCCCTTCCCCAATGCTCTATCAAACATTGGTCAAGTGGTTAAGGTAATTAGTTCACGACCGTCCTCCCCGGTACGGTGTGAGGGTGCCAAACCTAATAGCGCTATCAACTAATAACCCCGTTGCCTCCCCGGCAACCAATTCGGTATATGATGATATATATGAGTGTATTAACTAACATCCCATGTTTAACATTCCAGTCAAACCCCATTACCCGACATTCCTCCCCGGAACGTTACATGATGTCCCTCCCCGGGACGCATGCTTGAAAAAGAGCAGTGAACTCACCTTAGATTTGCTCGGAAAGACAAATTACACGTTCAAGTTAGTCAAAGCCTATAACATTTACACATATCCAATCAGTTCATATGCAAGCTACTTATCTATACACATAGTCTAGTATTTGCATCAAGTACACATGATCCACATTCCGTTCACTTGTACACAAACAGACAACATATAATCTTGGCCCAACACTATACAGCCCACATAAGCACATCAGACTCGTACAACATAAGACCCAAAAACGAATTGTGCGACTGGCTTGGTCTTGTGTGATCAAACTTTGATACACGGCCCAAGACCATCCAAGCCCACTATACTTGTGCGACTGAGAAACTGTTGTGTGATCGAGATTCTTGTGCGATCCATGTGTGGGCTGGCCCAACCAGACTGGCCCAGCAACAGTTTAGGCGACCTCCTTCCTAATCGCATAACTTGTGCGATTCATACATGGCCCAACAGTCCAGCAAAACTTGTGCGATCCCCGCTGACTTGTGCGATTGGGATCCATTGTACGACTGGGATCCCTTGTGCGATCGGACTAGTCAACCAATCCGCCATGATTTTCGTAAACATGAATCCCTTCCCCCAATCATAGATCAAACAGTTAAAATTCCTAATTTATTCAAACCCCAATCATTCCGTTTATGATTAAAATCTCAATAATACTTTTACTCAATTAATCATCATCATCATCGCACAAAACAACATTCCATTCAGATCAAATAACATAGAAATCATAGAACTCAACATCAGTTTATCAAATATCAATGTTCTACTATCACTAAACTTAATCATGCTAGACTTATCAATCTCAACACACAAGAACCCTAATTTGACAAAAAAACATTCAAGCATGGTGTATTCTAATCATCATCATCACACATGGCCGAGAATGGTTATCAAAGCAATATGAGTATGAACACTAACCGGATTACAAGGTGTCGAGGAAGATGCTAGGGCCGAGAGAATGCTCCGATCAAACAAAAGGGGCTGCCGTCGATCTTGAGGGAGAGAAGAGAGTAGGGTTTGCTAAAGTTTGGAAAAAGAATGATATGCACCCCTATATGCATATGCGCATACCATAAGGGGTCGGTTTGGGCTCGGTTTGGGTTTAAGGACATTTGGGCTCGAAGAAGCCCACATGGTTTCAAGGATTGTGCGATCCAAAATAACTCACCCACAAATATAAACTCATAACATTTATGCAAAACACAGACTCGTCATCTTCGCATTTAAACAAACAACTTATTTAACACACACATATTACATCGAAACACCACACGTGAAGAGAAACCAGTACAAAAGACTCTCGAAATTTTGGGTTGTCACATCATCCCCAACTTGAAAGAAATTTCGTCCCGAAATTTAACAAGCAGTCCCAAAGGAGTGAAGTGAAAATGATGAATCAAGATGACTGCAGATTTTCCTCGGGTGCCACATCATCCCCAAATTGAAAGGGAATTTCGTCCCGAAATTCACCCGTTGCATCAGGATTAGATTGGTCAGTTGGGAATAGGTGAGGATACTTGAGCTTCATCTGATCTTCGCGTTCCCACGTGAACTCCGGTCCACGTCTTGAGTTCCAACGAACTCTCACGATCGGGATTTGGCTATGCTTACGGACCTTGACCTCCCGGTCTATAATTTCGATGGGTTCTTCGACAAACTGCAATTTGTCGTTGATTTTTAGCTCTTGAAATGGTACCACAAGTGTTTCATCAGACAAACACTTCTTTAGTTGCGACATGTGGAAGACGTCATGAACATTACCCAACTCAGCAGGTAACTCTAACTTGTAGGCCACTTTACCAATTCGATCCAGAATTTTGAATGGCCCTACATAACGAGGATTAAGCTTACCGCGCATCCCAAAGCGCACCACACCCTTCCAGGGTGAGACTTTCAACATAACACGATCGCCTACAACGAACTCCATGGGTTTTCTACGCTTGTCAGCGTAGCTTTTCTAACGGTCACGCGCTGCCGCCATACGTTTTCTAATCCGAACAATTTTTCTGAAGTTTCAAGTACGAGTTCTGGACCTGTGATCTGGCTGTCACCCACACTTAAATTCACCCCAACTTTTCTAAATTGATAAAAGTCATCCCTTAAATTTCTAACTTGATAAAAACCAACTTTCTAGCTTGACAAAAATAACTCTCTTACTTTCTAACTTTTCATAAAGGACCTTATACTTTCTAACTTCTTATTTACTGTCAAACTTTTGATATGTAAACCATTCTATACCCAAACTTTGCTATAATATCAAAGGTAACCCTCTAACTTTGTAAATGTGACTTTGGCCCCCATCAAGTTTCTAAAGTTTCGAACTTACCCTAAAACTAATTTCTACGTTTTTTTATCGACGTGTCGGTATAAATTCAAGTTTGTCTACGCTTTAACGTAATTTTTGTTAGAAAATGGGTCGGGTAAATTATAAAATGTTTTCTCTGTTCATTTTGAGTTGGACTACGTTTTCATGTAAAATTCATTTGAAACACACATTGGGTCAAATTTAAAACATTTTCATTTGGTGGTATAAATTTGAGTTATCATACGCTTTGACGTATATTTAGTTCGGAAATGAGTTTGATCGATTGTAGTCTATACGTTGTATTTACTTACACCTTCAACTTTTGAAAACTACACAATTTTATAGCACCCCCTTGATGTCGGGTTAAAATATGTTGCATTTTATACCAGTTCATGTTGAGATTTAGCATGATAAATACATTAATTCATAGTTGTTATATAGTTATTGTATGATTGGTATTTTTGGATTACAAGGTTAAACAAGTGAAGAATATGGTTTGAAAAGTCAATACGGGACATGAAACAAAAGGAAATCAAGTGGAGCAGCCAGGAGACGCGCAAGAACTTAGTTGCCCGTCCGCGATGCGCTGGAAGCAACCAAGTTACGTCGGTCGTTTAAAATTGGAAGTCGGTCAAGTTTGTGACCCCCGCGACACGCAGGGGTGTTTGGGTAACCTGCCACGACGCGCGGCCCGGGTGACGAGGAGAAAATGTATTTAAATGATCAAGATTTGATTTTAGGGCATGCTTTCACTTTTATTGTCCCAGCCGATGAACAGCAACCCTAAGACGAATTATAGCGTCAAGACTTCTGTTGGTTCAGTTCTGTTTATACATCAGGGAAAACAATAAAACATACCTGTTACAGCTGACAGTGCAGTGGAGAATCCAGTCAGAGATGATCCCATCGTGTTCGACATATGTGTCAGTGTGATCCGGTTCCTCCTTAGGGTGCTGACTGATGATGGTGACTAAGAAAACCGACAAGGGAATCGGTTATGGGAGAGGGAGGTCGATTGTGATGATGATGTTATGATTAGGTTATGTAACTGTGTAACCTTTTGACCTCTATATAATTCCCCTTATATAAGCACCCAGGAGGAAACCTAATTAGTTAATAAGGGTAATATGGTCCATCAACAATTACCAACTAATTATTTAATAGGTTATTATATATTTTGATCTATATTATGTAAATGATTATAATGGCTATAGATTAAATATTAAACATAATATATTTAATCTTACATTCTCCCACTTAGCCGGGTAATCATTTACTCTGAGTATTAGATAAGCCTGATCAAGAGTTAACACTCATTTTAGCCTTAAACAAGTACTATAGCAGAGAAATACAGCCGTTGAATCATTATGCGACTCAGGACCCCCATTAGTCATACTATAGCCTTAATTTAAAACCTAATCGTCATGATCAAAATACGCATAAGCCCTTTGTTTGATTTGTAACTTCATTTGTCTATATGCCATTATACCGGTTGAACATATTCTAAGAGACATACAAAATCAAACTGAGGAAATTTCATTAATCATAAAACATAAGCTAGTACAATATGCTTAAACAAGATCTTTACTAAATCCCATATTCCGAACATGTTCTTCGTAAACCTTAGGAGGGAGACCTTTAGTCATCGGATCCGCAAGCATATCTTTAGTACTAATATACTCAATAAAAAGATTATTTTCCTCAACTCGTTCTCGTACGAACAGATATTTTGTATCGAGATATAAACCAGTTCCAGTCGAACTGTTACTGTTCGAGAAACTAACGGCAGCTGAATTATCACAATAAAGCTTCAATGGTCTAGAAATGGAATTAACGATTTTGAGTCCAGTGATCAGATTTCTATGCAACATTCCATGACAGGTTGCGTTATAAACAACAATGTACTCTGCCATCATTGTGGAAGTTGTGGTCAACTGTTGTTTATGACTCTTCCAAGAGATAGGGCCGCCTACTAACATAAAGATATAGCCCGAAGTGGATTTCTTGTCATCTGTGCACTTGGCAAAGTCAGAATCAGAATAGCCCACCACTTCTAAATGATCACTTCTTCTATAAGTCGGTTTATAGTCTTTCGTCCCTTGCAGATATCGAAGTACCTTCCTAGCTGCTTTCCAGTGATCTAGGCCAGGATTAGTCTGATAAGGGCCTAGCATTCCAGCAATATAAGCGATATTTGGGCGAGTACAGACTTGAGCATACATCAAGCTTTCGACTACTGACTCATAAGGTATCTGGCTCATTTGATCCTTCTCAAACTCTGTTTTCGGACACTGGAATGAACCGAAAACATCTCCCTTAACTACTGGAGCGACGGAGGGTTTGCACTGTTGCATGTTATAACGTGTAAGGACACGATCTATGTAAGCCTTTTGAGACAATCCTAAGATCCCTTTGTGTCTATCACGGTGAATTTCGATGCCAATGACGTAAGAAGCATCTCCGAGATCCTTCATGTCGAAGTTATGCGAGAGTAACCGCTTCGACTCATGCAACATGTCTAAACTATTACTTGCCAATAGAATATCATCTACGTAAAGGACAAGTATAGTAAAGTTGCTCCCACTCATCTTGAGGTAGGTGCATTGATCCACTTGATTCTTCATAAAACCTTGCTTCTTCATGACTTCATCAAACTTGAGGTACCACTGACGCGAAGCTTGTTTCAACCCGTAAATGGATTTCTTCAACTTACAGACTAGATGCTCCTGACCTTCAGGTTTAAAGCCTTCAGGTTGTTTCATGTAAACATCTTCGTCCAAGTCTCCGTTAAGGAAAGCGGTTTTAACGTCCATCTGATGTAACTCTAAATCAAAATGAGCCACTAGGGCCATGACGATCCTTAATGAATCTTTACGAGAGACAGGTGAAAACGTCTCTTGATAATCAATTCCCTCTTTCTGAGTGTAGCCCTTTGCAACCAATCTCGCTTTGTAGCGTTCAACGTTCCCATTCGGATCCAGTTTTGTTTTGAACACCCATTTACATCCTACGGGTTTCACACCGTTGGGCAATTCTACCAAATCCCAAACGTCATTTTTCTTCATGGATTCAAGCTCTTCAATCATTGCTTTATTCCATTCAGAAGACTGATCACTGCTAATGGCTTCATTATAAGAGATAGGATCATTGAGCTTTCCAGGATCCATTTCAGTCAGGTAGATAACATAATCATCCCAATTAGTAGGCCTTCTTTGCCTAGATAACCTCCTGAGTGGATTATCGGGTTCAGCGTTGTCTTGGTTTTGAGCGTTTAATGTGCCTTCGTCATGAGGTATAATGGGTTCTGATTGTAGAGGTGAATTTGGAGTTGGTGCAGTAGCTTCAGGTACAGTAGTTGCATTGGGTACAAGAGGAGTAATCGGAGTAATGGTAAGCGACGAGTCTTTCCCCTCCGCGTCTTGTACTTCTTGCAATTCTTCGTAAGGGTTGGTACTGCTCCCACTGACCTTGAAATCCTCCAGAAACGCGGCACGCTTGGTTTCAACAATACGGGTGACATGGGAAGGACAATAGAAACGATAACCCTTAGAGTTCTCAGGATACCCGATAAAGAAACAGGTAACTGTTTTAGGGTCAAGTTTCCTTAGGAAAGGATTGTAAAGTTTTGCTTCAGCAATGCAGCCCCATACTTTCATATATTTAAGACTCGGTTTCCTACCTGTCCAAAGTTCATAAGGAGTTTTAGGGATAGACTTAGAAGGAACTCTATTGAGTATATGAACAGTTGCTTTTAACCCTTCAGTCCAGAGGAATAATGGTAAATTAGTGTTGGCTAACATACTGCGCACCATGTTCATAAGGGTACGGTTTCTTCTTTCAGCGACACCATTCTGCTGAGGTGTACCAGGCATGGTGTATTGGTTCACAATCCCATGGCCCTAACAAACTCATAAAATGAACCAGGAGCTTGACCCACATCAGTATGTCTTCCATAATATTCACCGCCTCTATCTGATCTCACAACTTTAATCTGACGATCTAATTTTCTTTTCAACTTCAGCCTTATAATCTTTAAAAGTTGTAAGAGATTCAGATTTCTCCTTAATAAGATACAAGTACATGTAACGAGAATAATCATCAATAAAAGTGATAAATGAAGTATGTCCTGTTATGCCAGTGATTTGGTAGGGACCACTAATATCAGTATGAATGAGTTATAATAAATTAGAGCTCCTAGTGGCACCTTTCTTATTTGCTAATGTCATTTTACCTTTAAGACATTTGACACATGTTCCAAAATCAGAGAAATCGAGAGGAGGTAAGACTTCATCGTTTACAAGACGATTTAATCGTTCTTTTGAAATGTGGCCTAAACGTTGATGCCACAACATGGACGAAGTCTCTAAGTCTCGTTTCTCTTTCATCTTTGTGAGTGATTCATTAATGTTATATGACAACAAAGATTTGGAAAAGCTATCATCTAGTTCTAATCTATAGAGACCACCATCCAGAATACCAGTACCATAAAGAACAGAATCATAGAGGATAGAGAGTTTGCGATGACCATGGGAAACAATAAAACCGTCCATGTCTAACTCTGGTCCTGATACAAGGTTCCGAGTTACCTCAGGAACATATAAGGTATCATAAAGTTTAATACATAAACCAGTTTTCATAACTAATTGTAATGTTCCATTGGCCTTCACTTCTAATTCTCGATCATCCCCAACCTTAAGCGTTCTTTGGTTTCTTTCCAGCTTCCGGATTGAAAGGAATCCCTGAGTTGAATTGGTAACATGAACCATAGAACCAGAATCAAACCACCAAGAATTAGCAGGAACACTTAAATTATAGGACTCAAGTATCACAAAATAATCGTTACCTTTCTTAGCCAGCCACTCCTTAAAGTCAGGGCATTCCTTTTGCATATGTCCTGCCTTTTTACAGAACTTGCAGCGGACTCTGCCTAAGGAGTTCTTAGAGCTGGAGGGTGCACTTGTATTAGGATTAGGCCTTTGGACTTTAGAAGCATCCTTCCTCTGATGATTGTTCTTCCTTTTCTTAGAGTTGGAGGTGGTGAAGTTAGCAAGATCAATAGGGCGATCCATCCTCATACGCTCTTCCTCCTGTACGCACATAGCGACCAGCTCACTCATCGTCCATTTGTCCTTCAGCTTATTGGCCATGTCATTCATCATCATGATGTGCTCGCGAATGCCACTCCTCCCATCATACTTAGTTGTCACCAGCTTGAGGATAAGGGTACTAGCGTGTGCTTTAGACGTCCCTTTGAACTGCGCCTCCACATGTTCCAAGTAGGTTTTAGCATCTTCAGAATCAGGAATAGCTCCCCTGATTGCATTGCTGATGGACTGCTTCATAAACATGAGAGACATGCGATTACACCTAGTCCATTTTTCATGAACTATCTGTGCAGCAGCAGTACTTGTAGCAGTAAGGTCCGCTGGCTTATTCTCTCTTAGAGCATAATCGAAGTCCAGCAATCCAAGCGTAAGCATGAGAGCATCCTTCCATGCAGCAAAGTTATCACCAGTCAAAGGTGGAATCCCCTGATTTGGTGCTGATTGTGGAAATAAGATGAGCAAGTTATGATACTTAGGAAGAAGTTCTAATGTGATCTAAGGGCATGTTAAACTAAGGCAGGCATAAATAATGACCATTTTACATTATGAAGCTGTGATATTGTCTATTACTAACATCAAAATAATAGACTTAGTTAAAATTCTACTTAAACGAAGACAAAACAGCTTTGGCCAGAAGTGTAATCATTTAAGCATATGTGCAAAGTGATTGTAACAAATCAGCTTTGGCCAGAAATTGAGACAATCACTTTAGTTATGCACTTGTTAAGTATGCCATCTATGAAAGAATTAAATCAGCTTTGGCCAGATATTAAGACATTGATGTTTATGATGCACACTTAACATAGCTTTCGTAATACTTGAACGATAAGTAGATGTATCAAATCAGCTTTGGCCAGAATTGATACATCAGAAACTCATTCAAGTTAAGCTATTTTGGTTTTGTAAACCATTATCTGATTCTGATTAACTAACTAAGTATTTACAAAAACCAATTATTTAATAGCAAACCACCCGTTAGCCAAATTTTAGTTCACATTAACTGCCAAATTTTATAAACACTCATGATTTCAGATGAATCATGTCTTGGATTCATCCGAAATGAATAATTTCGAATCATTTCGGGCTATCCGAAATGGATGATTTCGAATGATTTCGGATGTGTCCAAAACGCGTAAGTCTAGTCATTCCGGATGATTTCGGATGATTTCGGATGGTGATGCTTAGTCCGAGATTCATCCGAAATGGTCAGTTTTTGATGATCCGTGATGCATTTCGGATGATTTCGGATGGTAATGCTTAGTCCGAAACTCATCCGAAATGGTCAGTTCTTGATGATCCGTGATGCTTAGTCCGAAATGGTCAGTTGCTGATCCGTAATGGGCGAACAATGTTCATCCGGAATGATCAGACAGTTGCTGATCCGTAATGGGCGAACAATGTTCATCCGAAATGATCATCCGTAATGATCATCCGAAATGTGTTCTGCAAGCTGTTAATGTGAAAACATAACTGAAAATTCGAAAATTAAGAATTGTGATAGAGTTTCCTATTTTAACATTGATATATTTTTATCAGAAAATTTCGAAAATCATAATCTGTTTATCCTATTAACAGATTTCGAAAAACTTATTAGATAAAATTAGATCAAAATTAGGAAAACATTCCACAATTCAAAACACATTCCAAAACATAAAGGAAATTTCGAATTTTAACTAAGAACATGATGAACCCTAAAAAATAATAACCTCAATCCTATATCCGAAATCTGGAAATAATTACACATTCAAACATGTTTCTCAAACTGATGATTTCGGAACAGTTATAACGAAACAATATATGATCTGAGATGAATTAAACAGATCCGAGATGGCATCTCGGATGATAAAACCGAATTTTGTTATGGTTTTTTCAAATCCTGTTTTCCAGTTTTATTCCAGATTTATGGATACAAAACAGAACTGACTAATCAACATATGCTCTGATACCACATGTTGGTTCAGTTCTGTTTATACATGAGGGAAAACAATAAAACATACCTGTTACAGCTGACAGTGCAGTGGAGAATCCAGTCAGAGATGATCCCATCGTGTTCGACATGTGTGTCAGCGTGATCCGGTTCCTCCTTAGGGTGCTGACTGATGATGGTGACTAAGAAAACCGACAAGGGAATCGGTTATGGGAGAGGGAGGTCGATTGTGATGATGATGTTATGATTAGGTTATGTAACTGTGTAACCTTTTGACCTCTACATAATTCCCCTTATATAAGCATCCAGGAGGAAACCTAATTAGTTAATAAGGGTAATATGGTCCATCAACAATTACCAACTAATTATTTAATAAGTTATTATATATTTTGATCTATATTATGTAAATGATTATAATGACTATAGATTAAATATTAAACATAATATATTTAATCTTACAACTTCATATTTCAAGCCGTTTTCCATGTCTCAATCATTCTCGATCAAGTTTGAAGCTTTGATAACAAGCATGAGCGGCTATTTTAAAATTTTGTCGCTAACACATAGTAGTGTTTCACAGTTTCAATCAATTTTTGTTTTAACATGAAAAAGCCACACAATCAATCTTGCAAGTAAAACTCTAATTAATCAATCTTCTACAAAAAAAATTGTAAGTAAAACTCTAATAAATCAATCTTCTACAAAAAAAAAAGACATTCTCTGTTCTCACACCCCCATATCTTATTTCCACACTCCTTTACACTCTATCTCTCTCTCTATATATATATCTATGTATATAGAGAGAGATAAAGATGAGGGGTATTAGAATATTAACTCCAAAAAAAAATGTCTACGACTAGAAACATATACATAATCTAAAGTCTAAACTTACGTGCCGCTTGCGGGTGTGTCGTTGTGACGTTGTCGTCACACCACCAACATCGTTCGACTCAGCCATTTTCGTATAACGTAGTCCACCAGTGACCGAAGAAATCACCAACACGTGTCGCCCCAAGGCATTACTATATGATAAAATTAAAACTGAATGAACAGTAAGTGGAGGGCATTTTTGTAAATTCATTTTATACCAGTTATCACGTATCCGAAACACCGCTTCAAACCAACCGCACCTTCCCCATTGATCAAAAACCCACCGCACAGCGGCACAGGGGAGAAGACAGCATACCGCACAGGAGAGAGAGCAAGAACGGACAAGATCTGCTGGGCGCTGATCAAGATAATGATGGTGGATTCGAGGTAACAGTGAGGGTTTACAAGCGAGAGGAACACCGGCCACCTGATCTAGGGTTTCTGGAAGGGTTGGTTGTCTGGCAAGGGTTCCAGCAACTCCGAAAAAAGGTGGTGGTATCCGGCCGATGATGATGGTTTTGATTTTGGATTGACTTCGGAGGAGATGGGTTAAGGTTGGGAGAACAAAGACAGTTTTGATGCAGAAGTTTCAGACCAGATTAAGGTTCCGGTGAAGAATCGGCCAACTTCTGGCCAAGCTCTGGTGATCCAGTCAACTTGCGTGTGTTCATCTTTCGAGTAGATCTGAGACGGCAGAGATGAGAAGGCCTGAGGTATGTGGTTTCTTTGTGTTTTCGCAGTTTATTTGTTGGGCGGGAATCGTCATTTGATTATAAGATTATTAGGATAATCAGAGTCAATTTGGGAGAAAATCAATGTTGCGAAATCATTGTTTGATTTTTGGTGAATTGCGAAAATTAATGTCGATTATAATGTGTGAAACTTCTGATATGAATGGGGCTCATTTGAATCGTAAAGCATTGATTTGATCTTTGAATCAATGATGATTTGCAGTTGCTCTCTCTTTTTTGTTGTTGAAAAGGAATTTTACATTCTATTTTTGATATGTTTGCAGCCACCAGGAACAATATATGCTTTGATTATGTGAAAATTAATAATTGATTTTTTGTTGGTGATATCTGATTGGCCCATTTAGCGATGGAGCCCTCATCACCAAATGAGACACGCGTTGTCTCATTGAAAGTCAACTGGAAAGGGCGGTGATTAGAAAACCCCCAAACCCTTCAAACATCAATATCTTCTCTATCATATTAGAGAAAGAGAGAGGGCAATAGCAAGAATGGGGGATTTACATCACTCAAGACAGTGGCTGCGAGAAGAAGATGAAGAGCTCCGACTATAACTTCAAAGGGATTTTAAGCAACAAGCAAGAATTAAATCCAAGTACGAACTACTTTGCTGATTAATTATCCTTTTTGTTCCATGATCTTGATAACAAAAACTTCCTGGTTGTTTTCAATAGGCTTTTAATAACTGGAATAGGGTCGCTAGCAGGTATTATGACAGATCATCCTTAACCAGAGATATAGAAGCAGTTGATCCTGTAAGTCATGTATAGATAGAGGGAGGTTATTTAGTGAACTCAATAAGGAGAGAGTAGAGTGGTTCCCTTTGTTCTTTAATGATTTACGGTTATCTAAAGATTAAAGAACCATGTATAATATGTATACCATATACTTTTACCATTACAAAATTTAAAAAAACAAATTATGTAATAGTTAATTTAATGACTGTCTTTGTTTTGAACGGCTACAAATCTTTACTTCAAGGTGCAAGGGTCTATAAGGTCATGATTGAAGAGTTGCTTGGCAAAGGAATGAAATCTACAACAAATGTAATTAAACTTCCTAACCTTTCTTTAATTACTTTTTTATTGTTTTTAGTTTACTACTCGAACCAATATTCAACGTAGATTATGTATTGGGGCTTTAGGTGTGCATGATTGGGATTTTTTGCTGATATGGGTTGACTTTGCACATCATTGGGAGTGGTTTCAGTTTGATCCAGCTCCTGACATTATTGCAGTATGTGGGTTAATTGGTTATTTGCTGGTATATTATCTGGAAAATAGTTGGGTGACATAGGTCGATGGTTTTGGTGGGTTATATGGCAAGATTCAAGAATGGGTTTGGGAGTATAGGTTAGGGGGATGATGGCTGGAATGTGAAGATGGAAGTTGCTGATAGCCTGATACTACTTGGAAGCTAGATGAAGCTGGATTTTTGAAGACAGTTGATCTGTTTTTGTGTAGTGTAGAATTGTAGGTTTTGCTTTTGTTTTGTTTTATACTTTTATGTATGGTTCAAGGCTTAGAGTTCATATTTTGCACAAATAGAACATAAATGTTATTGAGTTTTGAACATAGGAATTATTTTGACCGCCCACGCGCCGCGAAGCGCGCACAAGGTTTAAATCCTAGTTACTAGTAAACATACCATTTTAATACGAAAATTCTGACAAATTTTCAACGAAAAAACCCTAATTTTACCACAGTATTGCGACAAAATATCAACAACACGATACTCGTTCGAAACATTGTAGTTTTCCAACCATAAATATATATTAACTAGTAAAATCCATCCGCGCTTAGCGCGGAAATTTAATCAGTGTTGATTCGTTTGTTTTCGTCATCGCTACGGCATCGACAGTATCAACATTCAGTATAGCAACTGAAAACCAACCTCATGTAAGCAAATGTTTCATAGATCCAATCATCTAAGTTTGCGAGGTTTTTTAATCAAGTAATATCATTGTATATAAGCTTTTTTATTTATTTTTAGACCAGAGGTTACTTGTATTCAACGGAAGCCCCCGGTTGCAAGGTTTTTTAACAAGTAATATCATTTTATATAAGCATTTTTATTTATTTTTAGACCAGAGGTTACTTGTATTCAACGGAAGCCCCCGGCCACATCTTGTGTTGGTTTTAAGTTTCATAAGTAAAAATAATAAAAATATCTAAACTTTTTCCTTCTATGAAATTATAAATACCAATAGGAAGAAAATGATGTTATGTTAAGTTGTGTTATACTCTTCTTATCAGCCAAAACTGAAATTCCAAAAGGTTTTGAGAACGATAACTTGGGTTGAATATTTATACTTCCCCAAGTTAAGAATCATTGGTAATTTAATTTATTTTTTTAAACATATAAAAGGTTGTCAAATTTATTTATTGAAATAAATCAAAATAAGTTAAAAAGAATATATAACAATATACAAGAATAAATAAATAAAAACTAAAAGTTGAAAATCTAAAAAATGGTATTAGCAAGTGAGGACATTGGATTTCACCTACACATACTCTGTTTTCTCAATTCTTCTTCAAGCAAACCCAACCCAACCCAACCACCGGACACCACGACGCTGTGAACGATACCACCTTTTGAAAAACGACAACCACCTTCCATGGTATCCACACCTATTAACTTAGCTTGAGAGAGGGAAAAGGAGAACCGTCCTATGGTTCTGGCGCCTTCCACGCAGGGGCGGACCTTTAGTTATGTGGGGTGTAGCCCGGGCTACGGCTCAAGTTTTTACTAGTAGTGTTAAATTTTTTTTTTTTGATTTTTATACATAGGACACCCCTGAACAAGTACGAGGACACCCCTCAAAATTTTTTTTTACAAAATAATAAGATGTTGGTAAGCCCAAATAAGTAAATAATAACACATTAGGTAAGCCCAAATAAGTAAATAATAACCCAATTGAATGATTATTGATTTGGGCAATTGGGCGGCATGTTTTACCACTGTTGGATATCGAACAGACGTGAACGAACAAAGAGCCAACAACATTGAACGAACAACAGTGGCACTTCGACTTCGGCAGATCATTGAACGACCAGACGTGAGAGACGTCGTCTCCAAAAAACGAACGAACGGAAGTACATAATCTGATAATCGGCACTTGAACTTCGGCAGGTTTGTTTCGATTTCGAACATATTGTTTGATTTATAATTGTTACTTGTTTGTTTGATGATAATTGATTTCGAACAGGTTTGTTCGATTTCGAACAGAACTACAGAAGTCAGAAGATAATCTTCGACATCATTTTGAAGTTGACATTTTTAATGAGGTTTTAGACATGCAAATTCAAGAATTAGGAAATCGATTTAGTGAGGTAACAACTACTTTGATAAAAAAATATGTTGGGTTTAAATCCTTCTAACGGTTTTTCTAAGTTTGACCCATCGAAGATATTGGCGTTTGCTAAGATGTACCCGGATGATTTTACTACACAAGAAATAGGGACTCTTTTGGGTGATATTGAGTCATTTCGTCACACAATAAGCGATGATGATAACTTTGACAACTTGAATGGAATAAGTGATCTTGCGTGTCTTATGGTTGAAACGTGTTGGGATTGAACCCTATCAGAGGAACAGATAATTAAAGCCAAAACTGGATCAGAACAGTGGATCCAGAATAAGCAGATGTTTACATACAAATCTCTCCCCTTGAAAGTGATTTCATATCTGCTGATCTTGCAAAGTGCTGACCTACAACTGCTGCTCAAAGTAAAGATCTGATGAAAGACTAAAGCCCTGCTGATTCTATCTACTGCCTTGAGTCAAGCACTGCTGATCCGGACAAGTACTGCTGGCTTCACAGCAGTGGAAAGTTGCAGCAGCTGATCTATAGTCTGTTTTGTAATATAATGAAATAGCAGTAGTTAACATAGCAGTGCTTGTATATATCAGAGGTTAGAGTTTGTTAGGAGGTTAAATGTCACTTTCATGGTGACGTCAGCTAAGATGCTCAGTGGTTTGCAAGTGCCTATAAATAGTTCAGTACTTTGTACTGTTCTATTAGCTCTTTTGCATCATCGTCTTCTTTGCACGAACAAACAACTGAGCTCTGGCTGAGGGGGAGTTTGCATTCATTCACCAATCATTGTAATCGTTATTGAAATAAATTCAATCTTCCGATTCATTGTGAAAAGATGTTTGATCAAAGTATTACTCTCGTTTGATTGTATGCAAAGTTTGTTTTCATCATAATTCCGCTGCACACTCATCCATTTTCATTTTAATTACAAACACAAAATACAATCAGAAACAAACTCAGATCCAACAATTGGTATCAGAGCTTGGACAGTCAAATTTGATTTAACAATCATTTTGACATAAATAGTTCAGCTCATAACAGTTGATACTGATCGTTTGTTCATTTGTTGAAAAACAGAGCAAGGATTAATCACCATTAAAGTTGATTTCTCAGTGTCTGTAAAACAACAAGAATGACGTCACAATTTCAGGATGATAAAAACAACATCGGCTCGCTTTTTAAACCACCTATGCTAAAAAGAAATGAGTACAACATCTGGCAGAGGAGGATGGGTCACATCCTCGCTCAACAAAGCACAGGATGTTGGAGGTCTGTCGTCTTTGGTCCTCATGTTCCCACAGTGCCAAGCGCTGAAGATGCTAAAAAGTTCGTTCCAAAACCAGTTGAAAATTATACCGAAACCGACTATCAAAAGTTCGAACTAGATGCTAAAGCTTTTAGCATCATAGCATCAGCGCTGCCCAATGAGATATATGCTGGACTGTTACACTGTAACAGTGCCAAAGAGTTATGGGACGCACTTAAGGAACAATTTGGAGGAACCGAAGAAGTCATAGAAAACAATAGGGAAATCCTGAACCAACAGTATGAAACATTTTGTCATGTTAGAGGTGAATCACTGACACAACAATTTGAGCGTTTCAGTTGTCTCATCAGTGAACTGAGGCTTGTTAATACCACTTTTACAAACTCAACTCAAAATAGCAGGTTCCTCAGGTCACTGCCAGAAAAATGGGACACCATAGCTTTTGTCACCCGAAATTCACCTGAGTTCAAGGATCTGACCTTGACCCAACTCCATGGTCGACTCCTGACCTACGAAAGGGAGTTGAACCAGAAAAGGAACTTACAAGAGTCAGGAAAAGCCGTTGATGATTATACATTCGGTAACACTGCTCTTCTGGGTCAAGAAGAATCTGGGAGCAGTGGTAAGGATCAGGGTTATGATCACTTCATTGACATAACTGCTGGTGCAAATTTTAACAACCCTGATCCTCACTCTGCTAGTTATGCATTCACTGCAAACGAAAACCAGATGTCAGATAATTTATGCTTTGAACTCAATGATTTGCAACATTTTGATCCCACTGACTTAGAGGAAATGGACATCCTGCACCAACTGGCTTTGCTAAGTGTCAGAACTAGCAAATTTTACAAAAGAACAGGGAGAAAATTCCCAGGTTTGCATGGGAATCTAAGGGTTGGGTTGGATAAATCGAAAATCAAGTGCTACAAGTGTAATAGGTTGGGACATTTCGCTAGGGAATGTAGGAGTCAAACTACTGGTCCCATAATTACTCATCCTAGCTCAAATCCTAGACCTCAAAACCAAAGCACTGTGCACTGTGCACTATGCCCAGTATGCCCCAGCAGCTCAAGTGAACACTGCTCACTATGCTGCTGCCCCTGTGCCAGTGCACTATGTCCAAACTACTGTTCCACAGATCCAATATGTTCAAACCCCTATTCCCCAGGCACAAGTGCGGCCTGCACCTCAAACCACTGCTCCAGCAGCAGTACAACTAGATCAACAAAGTTTTTTCACTCAAGGGTTTGTTAACTGGAGCAGTATGCCTGAAGACCTTAGTGATGAAAATTTTGCACTCTATGCTTCTAATGATTCTTCTCATAATGAGTTTTGTTTGATGGCATTAGAGTCAATACAGGAGGGGGTTGAAACTGAAGAGGAACAACTGAGTATTGAAACAGTGGATGATGAGGTGACTGAAGCAGTGGTTACTGCTGTGGCTGGTGAACTACTGTTGGGAGAAAGTTCAGGTACCCTGATTGAACCATTGACAGACCCATGGTCCGAAGAGAACAAGGAAGAAAAGAAAGAAGAAAAAGCAGGTGAGAAAGAAGAAAGAGCTGAAGATGAAGAAAATCCTCAATGTGATTGTGCAATGATGGCTGCTGCCAAGGTATCACCTCAAGTTCTTGAAAAACTGTGTTCTGACAATTGCATTATTGCTTTTGCTAACATCAAAGAGGTGAATGAAAACATTAGGGATAAAATCTTAACTGATGAAGTCAAATTTGAAAGATCTTTAAAAGAACTTAAAAACAAATTGGCTGAAAAGGAGAAAGAGATTAGTAGCATGAAAGAAGAGCAGAGCATAACCAAAACCCAACTCCAAACTATGGTAGAAAAATACCAGGTTTGCAAAAAGGAGTTAGAGTCCACCCAAATCACATGTGAGAGATGGGTGGAATCATGCAAAGGGTATGAGGTTATGCTTGAAAAACAGATAAAAAGCAATGTGAAATTTGGGGTTGGTTATAGAAAACATGATGATGATGAAACCACTGCTTTTGGAAAATCTATTCAAACCACTGATGTAACCACTGAGTTCATACCCACAAACAAGAATGGCCAAGAAGTGAAAATCACTGACAAACTTGGTAACAAAATCACACTTGACAGACCAATTGGATCCTCTACTTTTGAGGAACTTGAAGACTATCAGTTTAAACCAAAATGGTCTGAAGAGTGTGATATTCTTGAAAATTTCAAGCCAATGGACTTTACATCAACTGCTGGTGTGAAAGCTCCAAAAGCTAAAGTCATACCTCTCAAGGACATCCCAGCAGTGGTTAAAACCTCTGCTGCAAAGGAGTCTGAAAAGAGAAAGAAGAAAGAAAAAATTGATAACTTGTTTTGTGAATTCTGTGAGAAAAGGAATCATCTAACAAAAGATTGTTTCCACTTAAAAGCTTATGATTTAAACAGAACAAGTGTCATTGTTTCAACTGAAAGTTGCATTGTTTGTGGTAAAACAAACCACAAAACTCAAGCATGTGTGTATCTCAAAAACTTTGATGTGAAAAAGAATGAGTACATTGCTAAAACATCCTTGAGTCCATCATCATCATCAACATCTGTCAAATTCACCAAGAAACAACCACTGTTTGTGCCAGTAGAAACAGCTGTCACAAAACAGCTGAACCAAACATCTGTCAAAAGAGATGTTCAGGTTACTGATGCACCCCCTGCCAATCAGTTCAGAAAAGGCAAAGAAAAACAGTCTTACCAAAGGATTCCACACGTTTATGAAGCCTACAAAAGGCCCTCTAAACCCAGAGTGAACAGGCATCCTTTTGGTTACCAGCAGATGATTGGTCAGGACCCACAACAGTGGTTAGAGAAACACTGTCCTAAAACAGTCCAAACCCCTGACCTAACCGCTGTCCATCATTCTGCATCCATCCCAGACACTGTTGAGACCCCATCCAAAGCCCTGCTGGCTTTGGAGACCCTAATGAACTAATTCTTTTACTTCATGTGCAGGGAGCTTCTGCATGCTTTGATAGTCTTTGGTATGTAGATAGTGGAGGCTCCAGGCACATGACAGGATGTAAAGCCCTCCTCAAAGACTTTAAAATCCATGGAGGGGGTGATATATCCTTTGGGAATAATAGTAAAGGGAAAGTTCTGGGGTCTGGTACAGTGCAGTCTGGAAAAGTAAAATTTGAAAAAGTCAATCTGATAGACAATCTAAAATTCAACCTTCTGAGTGTGTCCCAAATGAGTGACAAGGGATTTGGGTCATTCTTCATAAAAGACTGTTGTAGGATTGTTGGACCAGAAATGGTCAAAAAGATTGAAGCAATAATCAAAACTGGTCAAACAAAACTTGTTGCTCAAAGAAGTGGCAATGTTTATGTTGTTGATATGTCAAAAGAGTGTCCCAGAGCTGATGCCTGTTTGTTCTCAGCTGCCTCTAACAAAGAGACAGAACTTTGGCACAGAAGGCTGGGACACACAAATCTTAAGACAATCACTGAAATTTCAAAAAATGGTTTGGTGAGAGGCCTACCACAAAAATTGTTTTCATGCCCTGAACATTGCATTTCCTGTTTAAAAGGAAAACAGCATAAAAGTTCTTACAAGTCCATTGAAGAGTCCAAAACAAACCAGTGTTTGCAGATGCTACACATGGATTTGTTTGGCCCAGTTCAAGTCATGAGCCTCAAAAAGAAAAGATATTGTTTGGTTATTGTTGATGACTTTTCTAGGTTTACATGGACTTTCTTTTTACACTCAAAAGATGAGACTGCAGGCATTTTGCAAGACTTTGTGACACAGGTTGAAAAGCAATTTGACCTTCCAGTGAAAAGCTTCAGGAGTGACAATGGCACAGAATTCAAAAATAAGGAGTTGGATGCCTTCTGTGTGAAGAAAGGGATTGTAAGGCAGTACAGCATCCCTAGAACACCAGAGCAAAATGGGGTAGTGGAAAGGAAGAACAGAACTTTGATTGAGGCTGCCAGAACCATGCTTGCAGATTCAGGTTTGCCATTAACTTTCTTGGCAGAGGCAGTAAACACTGCTTGCTATGTCCAGAACAGAGTTTTAATAAACCCCAGGCACAAAAAGACTGCTTATGAAATTCTGTATAATATCAAACCACTGATCTCATATTTCAAGGTGTTTGGCTGCCCATGCTTTATTTTGAACTTAAAAGATTCCATTTCAAAATTTGCAGCCAAAATTGATTGTGGTTATCATCTGGGATACTCAACCACTGCCAAGGCCTACAAAGTGTTCAATACACAGACCAAAGCAGTGGAGGAGACTTTGAATGTTAAGTTCAATGAACTTTCATCAATGAAAATCCCAGCAAATCCTGCAGATCTGTTTGATCTTGAAAAATTCACTTTTGAAAATACTGCTGTCAAGACTAACAGTGCAGGTCCATCAAAGGATACAACACCAGACTATGGGTATGAAATCATCATCCCTCAAAGGTCTGCCACAAAGGGTAAAGCATCAGCTGTTCAAAACAGTTGTCAAAGCTCAACCACTGCTACCTCAACAGTTGTTGACCAAAGTAGCCCATCAACCACTGCTTCCACATCCTCAAACACTGCTGACAAAAGTCCCCAAACAGTGGATAAAAGTCAGCAGATGTCCACTTCATTACATCCTATTCCACCACCTTTTGAAGCCACTGCTGGATCATCAAAGTCCCCAGCAGTGGTTAGCTCAGATGATACACATTTGCAGCCTTCACCAACAAATGCCATCATACCATACTAAGGAGATTTAATCTTCTTGAGATCTCATCCACCTGATCAAATCATTGGCAACATAAATGAAGGGGTGTTCACAAGAAGCCAAACCCAAAACATTTGTCTTTTTGCTGGTTTTCTATCACTCCATCAGCCAGTCAAGTACCAAGAGGCACTGAAAGACAACAGCTGGGTAGAAGCCATGCAAGAGGAGCTCCAACAGTTTAAAAGACAACAAGTATGGGAGCTTGTACCACTGCCAGAAGGGGTTAGTCCCATTGGCACAAAGTGGGTCTTCAAGAACAAAACTGATGAAAGGGGTATTGTTGTCAAGAATAAAGCCAGGCTTGTGGTTCAAGGTTACAGACAGGAAGAGGGGATTGATTATGATGAAACATTCGCCCCTGTTGCAAGATTGGAAGCCATTAGACTGTTCCTGGCCTTTCCTGTCAACCACAATATGAAGGTGTTTCAAATGGATATCAAAAGTGCTTTCCTCTATGGTACAATTCAAGAAGAGGTGTATGTTTGTCAACCTCCAGGTTTTGAGGATCCATTTTATCCAGATCATGTCTACAGGCTAAACAAAGCCTTGTATGGCTTGAAACAAGCACCAAGGGCCTGGTATGAAACTCTTTCCAACTTCCTACTCTCAAATGGTTTCAAAAGAGGTACCATTGATAAAACACTGTTTTTAAAATGGAAAGGGAAGGATTTAATGATTGTCCAGATTTATGTGGATGACATTATTTTTGGAAGCACATGTAACAAAATGTGTGAAGAGTTTAGAGAACTCATGACAGCTGAGTTTGAAATGAGTGCAATGGGTGAGCTGCAATGCTTTCTTGGTCTCCAAGTTCAGCAAATGCAAAATGGCACTTTCATTCATCAAAGCAAATATGCTAAAGAACTTTTGACAAAATTTGATATGAATGATTGTAAACCATGCAGCACACCCATGGCAACAAATAAGCTGGTCATGTCTGATGAAAAAGATGAGCTGATTGACCAAACACTTTATAGAAGCATGATTGGGTCTTTATTGTACCTAACTGCATCTAGACCAGACATCATGTTTGCAACATGTGTTTGTGCAAGAAGTCAATCAGCTCCCAGAAAATCAAATCTCATTGCTGTAAAAAGGATCTTCAGATACATAAAAGGTGCTCCCACACTTGGTATCTGGTATCCAACTAATGGGAATATCAAGCTTTCAGGCTTTTCAGACAGTGACTTTGCTGGATGTCACACTACAAGGAAGTCCACATCAGGAGGGTGCCAGTTTCTAGGTGATTGCTTGGTTTCTTGGCAAAGCAAAAAGCAAGCAGCAGTTTCAACATCCACTGCTGAGGCTGAATACATTGCTGCTGCAAGCTGTACAGCACAACTCCTGTGGCTTCAAAATCAGTTGCTGGATTTTGGTATCACTGCCTTAAAGACACCACTCATGTTGGACAGCCAGGCAGCAGAAAATATCATCAAAAATCCAGTTTCTCATTCAACCACCAAACATATCGACATCAGACATCACTTTGTGAGGGATTGCTATGAAAAAGGTTTGATTTCTCTGCATCATGTCCCAACTAAAGACCAGCTGGCAGATGTGCTCACAAAAGCACTTGATACAGCCACTTTTGAAAGTTTGGTCTCTAGAATTGGGATGCTAAACATGGAATAACAAGCAAAATCTTGTTTTTCTATGCATAAAAGCATAAAATGTTTTCAGAAAATCAAAAATCCATCCTTAAAAATAGCTAAAAATGAAATTTTCATTAAAATCCTTAAAAGTCTGCCATAACCACTGATTGTTCAAAAGTCTGCTCTACTTCAAAAGTCTGTCCACTGCTGAAAGTCAACCCCTGTTCTCTCATTTCTTTGATAAACTCTGTTGTTCAAAAGCAGTGTCTTATCCACTGATATACTATCCACTGATAGTGAAAATCATCCACTGCTTTCATACCACTGCCTTCATCAGTCACTTTCATAAAAGTACTGTCCTTCACTTTCACCAGGGGTTGTCACGTGGGCAGTACATAGTGGTCAGACCTTTTGTAACGGCTGCCACGTCAGCATTCACTTTCTTCCCTATAAAATCCCCCACTCACCATCAAAACAGGGTTTACTGTCGAATTGAATTCTTAAAAATTCTCTTCTCAAAACAGTTTTTCATCTCATTTCTTCACAAATTTCTTCGATCATCATCTTCAAAATGACAAAATCGAAGTCATCTTCAAAACCCTCATCCAAATCTTCATTGAAAACAGCCTCTCAAAAGGCAATCTCCACTAAAATTCCATATAAACCATCTCACAATCTCCTGGGTCTTCTCACAAAACCAGGAACCACCAATGTTTTCGATTCCATCATTAGCATCATGGCAAAATCAAAGTACAAAACTTTGGTCACCGTCGGTGCACCAATCTATTTGGAGACCCAAAGGGAGTTTTGGAAGAATGCAACCCTTGAAAAACAAGGAGACATTGCAACCACCGTACACTCTTCTATAAA
Source organism: Helianthus tuberosus (assembly GCA_030545235.1). Classification (NCBI taxonomy): domain Eukaryota; kingdom Viridiplantae; phylum Streptophyta; class Magnoliopsida; order Asterales; family Asteraceae; genus Helianthus; species Helianthus tuberosus. Next base: position 15,993,832 of record CM060384.1, on the reverse strand, counting down.
GGGTAAAGCTGTCCAAATCACGCCACAATCCATTTCAGAGGTCTTTCAACTCGGTGATCTGGAAGGTAAAACTTCTTTCACTAAAAACGAGTTACAAACTGACTTCATTGAAAGAGGGTATGAAGCCACAATGATGAAGAAACTTACCTTACAAAAAGGTTATTTTCCTTCTGCAACCAGATTTTTATTTCATACCCTCCTACTATGTGTTTCAAATAAAACCACTTCTTTCAATGAAATCACTTTAAAGATTCAAAATCTGGGATATGCAATTCTTCAAGAAGAAAATTTTAACTATTCTCGGGAAATTTTTAAAGATTTGGTTAATAATGTTGAAACAAAATCATTCTTACTGTTTCCAAGGTTTTTAAGTTATTATTTTGAAAAGAAATTCAGTAAGAATGATTTAGCTGAAATAAACCAAGGTGATGCTACTCAAATAAACAGTTTAACAACTGAAACTTTTTCAAGAATGTTAGCACCTTGCAAAACACAAGCAGAGGTACCTGGGCAGATTTTAGCAGTTACAACTGCTTCTCAGGTATCTGCTGCTGAGCCCACTGCTCTAGGTGATCAAAGTGGCAGCACAACTGCTTTGAAACCCACACCTACAATCACCAAAAAGCCAAAAAGAAAAACTCAAAAACCCCCTAAACCCATCAAAAAGGCAACTCTGGCAGATGAGATACCAGAGCTAATGCCTGTGACAACACAAAAGTCACAAGAAACCACTGCTGCTTCTTCCTCATAGCAGTTGGTACAAATATCTCAACCAATAACTGAAACTCCTCCTGCTTCTTCACAAAAAGAACAGGTTGTACAAATAGGGTCTCCACATCATGATGCTCTGGAAACACTTGTTTCTATCATCCATAGCTCAATACCCGGGGCACATCCACTTTCTACACCACCCATCACATCCACAATTCCCCCACCAACTAAACTGCTGTTGGATGCAATTGATTTGAACCAGACACTAACCAGTCCTTCTCACTCACCTATCAATGAGAATATACCTCAACCACTGACTGGGTCTGATGTATCAATCTTTGCTAATCCACCAACACAACCTGAGGAGGTTACACCCCTTGAGTTACAAGTAACTCTTGGTGGTAGTCTAAGTGAAGCAGCCACTACAACTGTTGAACCCACTGGTTTACAGTTGGACAGTGGTTACAATAATAAGACTTCCTTGGAGGCAATTCCTTACATAGCACCTCTGCCAACCACCAGTGGATTTATTTATCCTACTGGCAACATCAAAAGGTTGTCAAGTGTTGAAGGAAGAAGACCCCAGTACCAAGAAAAAGGGGCATCAGTGGTAAATGTTTGGAGTACACTCCCTATATCAACTACTGATAAAACCACTGCTAGTGGGAAATCAGATGATCCCATTAACTTGGGTGATGGTTTAAAGTACCAGAAATTGACGGATCGTATTGAAAAGCTTGATAACTCTGTTGCAGAACTCAAAGATATGCTACAACAGGTGTTACAAGTACAAAAGGTACAATCAATTGCTGTTCCATCTCAAGCACCTGCTCCACAAAGGGCACCTGCTACAAATGAGCTCTGGCATTTGTTTCAACCTTTTCTCCAACAACAAGCACAATTAGCAGATCAGCAACATGAAAAACATGTCCAACAGCTGAGAAATGCAATGGAGTCAAGGTTCAAGAACACTCAGGCTGATCTAAAGGCTCTCAAAATTCAGATCCTACACACCACTGGCACTGCTCCTCCAAAAGTTCGCTTCATTTATCAACTTCCCCAAGATAATGCCAAAAAGGGGGAGAAAATTCAGGAGTGGAAAAAGAAGGGAATAGAGGATGGTCTCTACATTGAACCAGAAAATGCAAACATGACCAAACAGATCCCTTTGCCAGATGGAAGCAAGAAAATTGATGTAACTACAAATGCACTGGCAGAAGCAGTTGCAAGTGTAAAAAGGGATAGAGAGTCCAAAAGGAAAGCCAGGGTGGATTATCCGGATCAGGGTACTTCAGGATCAAAAGATGATGAAAATCTTGTTGATGAAAAGAAGAAGCCTACAAGAAGAATAAGGCTACCCAAATCCATTCCAACCAGACGTTCAAAGTCTGCTCCAAAACCACCACCTAAAACAGCTGTTGTAACTCCTGTTGTATCAACAACTGTTGGTACTTCAGTGGTTTCAACATCTGCTCCCACTTCAACACACACCACTTCAACATACACCAAATCCACTGCTTTACCACCATTACCACCAAAAACAAAATCACCTCCTGCCAAAAGGCAGAAGACAGTAGTTGTTACAACAACTGTTAGTCAATCACCAACCACTGCCACTACATCCACCACCACTGTTCCATCCAAAACATCATCAGGCCCTCCTCAAACAAAGAGGAGAAGGCTAATTCTCAAAGATGATGACACTTCACCACCACAAACATCTTCAAAATCTTTAGCTCTTGTCACAATACCAAAGCCAGTTCCTCTCTCTTCAGTTCAAATGTACAAGCCCTTACCTCCTGCAGGTGTTCAATTTCCTCTTGAACTAGCAGCTGTTAGAGAAGAAATAAAATCCTTTTACTATGAGGATGACCCTGCCAAAAGGAGTTTGCCATCAATAAAAGGATATCCCTGGCCTAAAAATGTTGATGAATATTTGGAAATCAAGGCCAAACAGGCAGAGGATATCTCAAAAAGAAACACACAAGGGAAATCTGACAAAGAAATTTCAAGAAACTATCAATATCTGCTCACACAGCTCAGATCCCTAGAACAATTTGCAAAAAATGTCAGTCAACAAATTTCAGAAAGAGCAGCTGAAACTTTGAAGAAAGACTACATTGAAAGCATCATGGCACACAAGAAGTACAAAGGAGAGAAATACATGTACAAAGAGTGGACTGTTCCTGAGCTTGAAAATGAAGCAGCAAGAATTCAAGACATGATAAAAAGGAAAGTCACTCACACTCCTCCTGTCTGGGCAAAGTTTAGAAAGAATGTACCTGACAAACAGGTAGAACTGAAAAGAATGAAAGAAGAACTGGTTGCTGCTGAATATGGAAACAAAAGACAAGTTGCTAGATGGAAAAAAGATGTGGTCAGGTTCACCTACAAAAGGTTGGAGGAATTAAGAAAGAAAGATCCAAATGTTCCTCAAAAGCCTGACTATCCTGAAGCAGAGGTTTCAAAAAGACCAACAAAGCTGCAGATCAGGAGAGCCACTGCTCCAACTGGTGCTGCCATCTATAAAAGAAGGGCACACAAACAGTTGAGAGGTGAAACCATCCAAGAGATGATAAAAGGAGATGAACTTGTAAAAGAAGGCATAAAGAAAATGATCATAGAAACTCTTGGTTTGGATCAAACTGCAAATACTGCTCAGCCAGTTATGAATAGGCCAGCCTCACCAAATACCTCTGCAAATAAACATCTCCCAAGAAACCCACCAGGCTCAAAAATACAAAAGTGGGAAACTGACAAACAGACCTGCGTATTGACTTTGCTCAGGTCTGGTGGAGAAGTGGAGAAAATATCAAGGGAACAAGCTCTTGGCCTGAGTCTTGAAGATTTGCAGGATCTCCTTGATCTTCCACTTAGCAGGGATGATGAAGACACAGATGCCCTAGACTTTGAATTACAATTTAAAGGTCAGATAAGGGAACTGTTGATGAGGCAATAAAGATTTCCACAATAATGAAGAGTTTTGGCATTATCTGTTCCAGGGGGAGATTGTTGGGATTGAACCCTATCAGAGGAACAGATAATTAAAGCCAAAACTGGATCAGAACAGTGGATCCAGAATAAGCAGATGTTTACATACAAATCTCTCCCCTTGAAAGTGATTTCATATCTGCTGACCTCCTATCTGCTGATCTTGCAAAGTGCTGACCTACAACTGCTGCTCAAAGTAAAGATCTGATGAAAGACTAAAGCCCTGCTGATTCTATCTACTGCCTTGAGTCAAGCACTGCTGATCCGGACAAGTACTGCTGGGTTCACAGCAGTGGAAAGTTGCAGCAGCTGATCTATAGTCTGTTTTGTAATATAATGAAATAGCAGTAGTTAACATAGCAGTGCTTGTATAGATCAGATGTTAGAGTTTGTTAGGAGGTTAGATGTCACTTTCATGGTGACGTCAGCTAAGATGCTCAGTGGTTTGCAAGTGCCTATAAATAGTTCAGTACTTTGTACTGTTCTATTAGCTCTTTTGCATCATCGTCTTCTTTGCACGAACAAACAACTGAGCTCTGGCTGAGGGGGAGTTTGCATTCATTCATCAATCATTGTAATCGTTATTGAAATAAATTCAATCTTCCGATTCATTGTGAAAAGATGTTTGATCAAAGTATTACTCTCGTTTGATTGTATGCAAAGTTTGTTTTCATCATAATTCCGCTGCACACTCATCCATTTTCATTTTAATTACAAACACAAAATACAATCAGAAACAAACTCAGATCCAACAAAACAGGAACGCATATTTCTTGTCCTTTAGTTTATCGGGTAGTTAAGTTAGCTTTGCTTGTACCGGTTGCAACCGCAACCGTTGAAAGATGTTTTTCAAAATTGAAGCCTGTTAAGACGGATTTACGTAATCGAATGGGCCAAGAATTCTTGAACAATGCTATGGTTTGTGCGGTCGAAAATGATTTTTTACGTGAAGTAAAAGACGAGGATGTGATGGAACGATTTCAAGCTATTAAAAAAAGAAGAGGACAAATCTATTAGGTAATTGTTTTACTTTATTTATTTATTGTCGTTTTTTTAATATTGTATGATTGCACGATAAAAAAAAAATTTTGGGATACCCTGAGTTGATGTTCTGGTTCCGCCACTGCTTCCACTCCACGGCTGTCCGGCAACCGGCGATGACGTTGACGACTACTTCCAGCCACAACTTGTCTCAATTTCACTCAAGGAAACTAAGTTTTATGTGTTTATCGGCTATTGTCCTTTTTCTATTGTCTCGGTGGTTATTGTTTTCCCGGCAACCAAGAACGACGGTGGTGGCGACGGTTGTCTGCAGTGTCCGACGTTCCCAGTAGTGGTGATGGTGGCATCAGGTCGAAAGGAAGAGGAATAGGCCGCACCTGACAAGTGGCGGTGATCTGAGTGACAACCGCGTAACCGGCCGCCGACCAATTTTTAAACAAAACAAAAGTGCATGATCGTTTTAATCTTCCCCAAAGCTCCAAACATTATCTGTCTTTTAGATTTTTACATAGTTCGGAATGTACCAGATTAATGTGAGAAGAGCTAAGAGTTGGAAACATGGGGCTCTGTCACCGACGGAGCAAAACCCGATGCAACCACTTTTAACCAACCCAAAGCTGAAGCTGGCACGTAACAAAATACCTAAAATGGCCATTTTCACTGTAGCTAACATTCGACGATAATTGTTATATATACTAATACTAATATTACCCTCGTGCGTGCCACCGCTAAGCTTAGCGCCTTTACACACATGACAAAGAATTTGGTTAATTAAGAGAAGAAAGCTTATGCTGCAATATTAACAAGATACAAAGAAACAAACAAACGTTGATTAATAATTTTCACGTGCAAAAGAAGTAGGTGTGAGTGACGTGTGTTGATCTCCACCACTTTGCTCACCGGTGACAGATAGATAGATACTTGTTACAGATGACATGGAGCAGGCGACTTGCACGTCATCCATTGAGGTTGTCACGTATAGGACAAAGCAAAAAAAGAACGGCAAATGCTTAATAATAATTTCATTTGTTTACCCACCGGCAAAATGTGCAAATCCACTACCTACTACTTCCAATAAATAATTTTCTTCTTGTTTAACATATGTGTGGACGTTTTGGGGCAAAAGTGAAACTGTACTAATTTTAATGTTATTTTACTAATTTCGTGAAAATAACGTTAAAATAAATCAGCGGACGGTTAATCATATGCATCATGTCATCATGTGGTGGCGTTGATAGCCGAAAGACAAAGGGGTACATGCATTAATCGGCGTTTGTCTCAATTGCCGAGTGTTATGTGTCTTATGTCCATGGTTTGATGCAAAACTACTATCTAGCTGAGGGTCTCACTGGAAGTAGTCTCTTTATTCATACGAGGTAGAGGTAAGATTGTCTACATCTTACCCTCCTCAGACTCTACCTTTGCTTTGCTATTGGTCAGTGGCGGATCTTGACCTAAAACTCAGCAAGGGCCAATGTTTTTTGGAGATAAAATCAGCCTGGGCCGAACCAATACACATTTAAAAAAATTCTCGAAAACCTGAAATTTAACACTACTGGGCGAAAAAACCACACGGGCTGAGGCCCGGTCCGGCCCCCTTTAAGTTGCGCCACTTAGGGGTGTTCATCGAATCGAATATCGAATTTTCGAATTATTCGAATCGAATTGTTCGAATAATTTTTATTTTTTCTTGAATTCGTATTCGATTCGAATTCGATTAAAACCTACCGAATTCGATTCGAATTCGTATTCGAATAAAAAACCCAATTCGTATTCGATTAAAAATTCGAATTCGAATCGAATTCGAATAAATTCTATATAATTCAGATTCTTTAAAAACATGTAAAAAACGTTCAAAATGAAACATGAATTTTAAAGCAGTTATAAAGCACGATATTACATTAATAAGTTCCAAATAAAATACCACAAGTCTAAAATTCAAAACGAGAAGTCGGGAATAACCACTCCACATTACAAGTTAATATTTTTACGCTTAGAAATCTATTGATAGATTTATTACTTAGGTTTTAGTTATGGACCATGTAGTGGGTTTGGTAATGGGTAATTTTAATACTTGGAAAAAATTTGAAAATAATTTATAGTATAGCCTAATAAAAGTTATATATGTATTATATATAAAAATAATAAATAAAAATGTATATTTTTTATTCGAATTTCGAGTCGAATCGAATTTGAAATTATAAATTCGTATTCGATTTACTTGACTCGAATTGAATCGAATTCAAATTCGAATACTAATAATCGGAACGAATTCTTGATAATCGAATCGAATTTAAACGAATTTCGAATTTTTCGAATTCGAAACGAATTCTGCACACCCCTAGCGCCACTGCAATTGGTGGGATATACTAAGTATGATGGTGATGTTGTTGTTTAACGTTAATCGGAGTTAATTTGTGAGATACTATCATATTCTTTTTTTAAACGCAAACTAACCTACTGATAATCTATTTCTATTAGTCACTGTTAGTTCATGTTGATAGAACTGATCCTTAAACAAGATGTCTTTACGTATAAAGGCATAACTGGTTTTGCACTAAAACAATTGATAGAAAACATCAAGAAACTCATGACTTATTTGAATTATTATATGTATGTTTTTATTAATTTCTTTTTACTCCCGTATCCAAAGAAAGCAAGAACTTTGGACCCAAGTTTGAAATTAGACGCAAAAGTATTTGGGTTGCTCTTTTAAAAACATTTTTTTTTAAATTATTTTTTAACGATATGAACTTTGAGACATGTATTAAATTATACGCATTTTATTTGACACTTGTGTCGTTCATTTTGTTACTCACGAATGTGGGATGACAATTTGTAGATTTTTATAGGATAAAATTTATGGTTGTTGTGTTAAAATTTGTAGAATTTATAGGATAAAATATATGATTGTTGTGTTAAAACATATATGATTGTGTGATAAAATTTATTTTCTTTGTAAAAAACGAAACAAAGATTTAATTTAGGTATAGAAATATTTAAGCTACCCTACGTGAGATTGGGTTTACACCCACATTTATATATGCTTAATAATTTAGTCAAATATTTAATATTTATGATCATCAAAATCAAAATTGGACGTGATAAACCTGTTGGGTGTTAGACATCATGGTATTGTCATCTGGCTACGGTGGCGATTATTTGCCAATCATAATTAGTTTATCACCACTAAGTCACTAAGTGGGACAGTGGATGGTCACTAAGTTATATTATTTTGGAAGAGACAATATAGTTATATAAAGCAAATATATGTTACACCATACATTATTTTATTTACAATAATTATGGTGGTCAAATATCCGACCGTTTTTACGCATTATATTTGTTTAAAATCTCGATTTATTGATCCTTTTCATACAAGAAAATCAGCTGTGGTTGATTAAAAGAAAGAAACGATATATTAAAGAACAAGACAATGTATACAACAAACTAGAACAAAACAATATAATATTTTAACTTTATCAAATTTTCTACTGTTTGAATGATTCAGGTATGATGTGTTACATATAAGTCTAACTAGGGGTTTGCCCCGCCCGCATTGCGGGACACTAAGTCGGATATTTCTCTATCATAACATATACGTCTGTGTTTTGGTTACATGTACATACTACCTTATAACACGATCTCAAAAAAATTACATTGAGTCAACCAAATAAATTAAAACACTATCATACTTTTGATTAAGAAAAACAAAAACGATAGAAAAACTATAATTTTAAAATATGGGCAAAATTGTAATTTTTAAGGATAAATGAGCGTGTGCCAGGAAGTCGCCTGACACGAATAAAAACTACACCGAGTCAAACAATTAAAATAAAGCACTACCATAATTTTCTCAAAAAAAAAAAAAAAAAAAAAAACTAAAACGATGGCATGACTGTAATTTTACACTGTGGACAAAATTGTAATTTGACTGGGAAAACAAAAAAAAACGATGCCAAAAATGTAAATTTAAATTGGTGGCCAAATCGTAATTTGGGTGGGAGGAAAAAAATAAAAATAATGGCAAAACTGTAAATTTAAACGGGTCAAAATTGTAATTTTTAACCGAGGGCAAAATTGTTATTTTTAGTTGGGGGCAAAAGCATAATTTTATTTAGAACTGGGGGTAAAAAAATAATTTTGCACTGATGGCAAAATCGTAATTTTAAAGCGGGGATAAAATCGTAAATTGGTTGGGCCAATGGGGGAGTCCCAGGCAGCTGCCTGGCACTACTCCTCCATCTTGTGTCTGTAGTTATACACTGGGGGCAAAATCGTAATTTGACTGGGAAAGCAAACAAAAACGATGACAAAAATGTAAATCTAAATTAAGGGCAAAATCGTAATTTAGCTTGGAGGAAGAAGACAAAACTAATGGTGAAACTGTAAATTTAAACAGGGCAATATCGTAATTTTGAACCGAGGGAAAAATTGTAATTTTTCACCAGAGGCAAAAGCATAATTATATTTTGAACTGGTGGTAAAAACGTAATTTTAAACTGATGACAAAATCGTTATTTTAAATCGGACAAAATCGTAAATTGGTTTGGCCCAAAAAGCCAAAAGAGTCAAAAAAGAAAAAGAAATAATTTTGCACTGTTCATGGAAGTTGTAAAATGTAATAGAGTTAACTGGTTAAAAATTTGTATATTATAAAAGTTGAATAAAGAAAATATTAAATTGTAACTAAATTTAAAAATTATAAAACGATGTTTTGAGAAAAGAAATTATTTTTTTTAACGGCAAAGAATCTTACGTGTAAACCCACCCTGCTTGTGGCTATGTCCAAGGTCGACTCCTCGACCGTCATGACATCGTACACCCTGATTATTTACATATAAGTAGGTACCTTAAGTATGAAACAATAATATTGAAAATAAAGGGGTGAAATAAGATAAGCGAGAAAATGAATCTTTGGCTCACAAAATTATTACATGTGGCAAAACCGGTTATTTATTTATTCAATATAATGGGTGTAAAAGATTGGATTAAGTTAAAATTAGTTTATTTATTAAAAGCTTGAATTGGGTTGTATATGTGAGTAGTCTAACATCTTATTACCAACATAAGATTATGTACTTGTCAAACCTACATATTACACCATTTTAATTCTTCTAATGATATTATGTTAAACGTGTTATTGGTGTTCATACTTATACTATGTTAAATTAATAAGATTAAATGGTTAGACTCCTTAACACAATTGTGGGATTGGGGAAATTGTGTGATACATGATAGATTATAAGGCATACATGATGGTAAGTTGAATTGCTTAAATCATGAACAATGGGGTAGTGAATCTTTGTCTTATATATGTTAGAGATTAACCACTGAAAGTCAAAGTGACATAGGAATTGGATATGATTGATAATAGGAATGATCATGTATGCTAACAATGATGTGAATGTGATGACGTGAAATGATAGGAATCATGACATGATGGACTCAACCATGGAAATCTAATGGATCGAGAAGAGGTAAGGAAACAAGCATGAACGTGACGGACTTGAGGTAAGTGACTTATGAATGATTCACTATGCAACTAGGTAAGTAGTTGGGAGTAACCGGTCAACAAAGATGAAAATGACATTTAAAACGATTAACGTGGGAGTAAGATTAGTCACAGATGGTACGGGGATGGTTGGATTGATTACAAGTCTTGTAAAACCTTATCTTTGCTAATTGGGAATTGGGGAAGCGAAAACAGAACATGGAATTCAGTATGGAGCTGAAAATGAGCGAAACTAGAGGACTAGGTATACTAGGGCGCAACCTGTGCTCTCAAGAGCACAAGATGTGTCTTTGCTAGTTTTCGCTCTGATTTTCGCTCCCAAGGGTGCAACCCACACCCTAATTGCGCTCCTATCTGCATTTTTCCTCCAAACCAACACTAACTGGTGGAAAATTATATGTGGGACTTATGTAGGTTATAATCGCGGCCTAGGACCTTGTTTAGGTGTGGTTTAGATTGAAATATATAGTCATGCAAGGCCTTATACATGTTACACTGTTTGGCAAGTGGAGTTGTCATACGTAGGATGGTCGTGGAATCAGACGATACGTATAATTACTTATAATCGAGTACGTGGGAAGGTGTTATGTGTGTAAAGGATGTTGGTCCTAGTAACTACATGAAGGGAGATTATAAGATTTGTATCTATGTATGTTTGTAAATGTTACTAACTGTGTTGTTTTGAGAATGGCAATGGAAATGCAGGTATGTAAGGATGAATGCATGAGAGTCGAATGTTGGATCCGAAGATCGGATCCGAGATTGTAACTGTATGGGATCTGAACTTGCAGATTCGTTTAGACACGATCATCGAGCTTTTGTTAAATTTTATTCCCACACTGTGTATGTTTTGTATGAAGTCGCTTACTTAACTAATGAAACGATTATGTGGTGTTTGCCGGATATTCAGGTCTTTCATAAGTGATGAATGATTGAAGATCGAGTCAGGATGCGGATAGAACGGGGGCGTGGTCACATAGTCAATTGAAGTTGTGATTCTATTGATTGTAATAAGAAAGAATGAATGACGTAACACCGAAATAATATTTATATAATGGTTTCTAAGTATCTTAACTTGTTTTAATGAAAAAAATTTATGGTTCATATTTTCGTTACATGTTTTTCTGTTAAAACAATTTAGAGTGTTACAATAGCATAAGCTAAGAACATTAATATGAATGACATCCAACTAGTAATTAAGTCATCAAAGAAGCTTAGGCAGTACAACTGTAACATGCCATATTTTCATACTTTCTATTTTTAGAAACTTTTGTTCATACTTCATTTCAATACTTGTAATCTGAGATAATTGATCATAATGGAAAATCATATTTTATATCAATCATGTTAGACTCATACTTGTACATTATGCAATCAATCACCAAATACGTGTTTGCAGGCAAAACTGAACGATACTTTAAGTTTATATTCGCTTCAGAATGTGATCATACGTGTTTTATACTTGCATACACCTTAAGTACCTAAAAACATGCTTAATTATGAGTTTTTAGCAAAAAATTGTAACACACCAAATCCTCGTATGTCCTAAAAGTATAATGTGTAGTAATGTTTTAATAAGTTAAAATGGAAAATAAATAGAATTATGTCAAAATAAAAGTTAGTAAAAGAAAGATGATTTAAGTTAGAAGATTAATTACTAAAGTTAATAGAGATTAAATGATGAGGGACTAGATGTGTAAATATTGTTATAAACATGATAAAAAAAAAAAAGAGAAAGAAACCAGACTGGGATCTGGTGTGCGATCGTGAGAAGCCAGGGGGACTCCTTCCCTCTCAAAAACCCTAAATCACTAAAATTTCATCAATTGAAAGCCAATTTAGAGAAGAATCAAATGCATGAGCTAAGAATTCTGATTGTCTAAGTACTCTTGATCTCAAGTAAGTGAAATTTCTTGATTTGATGATGTTTGATTATGTGGGTTTAGTGTAATTCGTGAATGTAATGCAAAATTTAGTATGATTAATGGTTGCTATGAATGTCTAGACATCAATAGATGCTAAATTTCGAATATGAGCATGATTAGGGCAAAACCCACTTGCATGTCAAGTAATGGTTAGAAATTTGTGAAATTCTACATGTTAATTTGATTGTTGTTGATGAAATTGTTATAAATAATTGATTTGGAACCATATGTTCATAGTTAAAATAGTAAGTTATGGATTAGGGTAATGATTATTATTATGAAGGATTATGATTAACCATTGATGAGATAGGATGGACATGTTATAACTACTTGTACATCATGCCTTGTAGATAGTATGCACACTATGTGTTTGATGAAATGTCTAAATGAATTTAGATATGATTTTGTATGAAAATTCGCTAAATTGATGAGATGTAATCATGGTGGGAATGTATGTAAATTATATATATATCGTATTGGATGATAAGGAATGTGAAAGTAATGGGAACTAAGTGAATAAAGTTATGATATCCATGAAATAAGAAGGAAGAAGGAGCAAGTCACTCCAAAGCACAAGGAGCTCAGGATCACGGTAAGTTCATATGAACTTAATTCTCCTTTTATGTTGTTCTACGGATGAAAGTTATTTATTAATCCTAAATATTGAGTTGCGTGTAGTTATTGGTTCAAACGTCGATATGTTATATGTTAGAAAGCGGATAAGAGACACAATAGTGTCGGATGTATAATGATCTCTCAAGTGAGATAAAGTTTTATGGGAAGTAAGACTATGAGGTGATTAAGTAACGACTTGTTGTAAACGGGTTAAATGATATGTTTGTGTTAAGCATGTATGATATGAGTTACCTGTCGTAGATGGGTAAAATAGGACAAGCATGACGATTTCGGTTGAGGTTTGATTATTGGCTCATTACGAATGGGTCGAATGATATGGATGTATGAATGAATTGAGATGTTGGAACAAAAGAAAGTTAGTGGAAAGAATGTTTAATGAAAAGAATGTTGTAGACAATGTTTGTTAATGATTTGTATTTTGTTAATGAGTCGATTAAAAGTATGTAAGGTATGTTATGGGTTTTGTTTGAGTTTTGTGAATTTACTAATGTTTGATGTTGTGCATGATAGGTAAATCTCATGTTTGAAGTTGGCGAGCTCGGACGAACACACTAAATTGCCCTTTTTGCGCTTCCGGATTATGTTATCTTTTACTAATGGGTCGAAAATCATTTTGTTAATATAAATGTTAACCGTATGTCTAGGATAGTAGTAAGTGTTTTAAGAACGTTTGAATCCTTTGGATTGATTTTGAATCATATTGTAAAAACAGGGAAACGTCTATGTTACGAATGGGTCATGCCCAATTTTTGTCAAAAATCTTTGTATGTTTTGACCGTTAAATAAAGTGGATGCCACAAGTTGGTATCAGAGCCGAAGTTTGAGGGATTCAAGTATTTGGGTCAAATGCTTGAACTCAAACTAAAAGCTCGTATAGGGTGTGTTCATTCCGAAGCGCTACGTAAGTAAGTAAATTGTAAAATTTATTATGTTGTAGTTAGAAATAGAATGGGATTTATAGGTTATTTGTTCTTAAACCGAGTCATACGGCTAACGAATATGCTAAACGGGTCCGCAATTAAATTACGGACGTGTAGGAAAAAGAATCGGGCAAAACGGACTTGTAGAACTTGAGATATGATGTTTTTAAGAGTTAAGTTTGAGAATTTACGGAGCTGGGCATCAACAGCAGCAAAAAACGAACATTCTGTCAAAATGTGTTGCTCGCGCCGCGCCACGCCGAAGACCCATGTCCGTCGCGTAGCGCGACGTTGCTGGCGTCGCGCGATGGATGGGCGGGTAGGCCCTCGCGCCACGTGAGCGTCCCATCTGCTCCCAAATTTTTTTGTTGCGATGATTCTGAATGCGGGACTCGTTCCAATTGATTTTAAAGACCTTATGAACAATATTTAAGGCAAAATTGATAATCAAATGATGAAGGAAAGGTACATGTGAATGATGGGAAGGAAAATTTGTTATGGTTAAAGAATTCGGTCGATATGATACGATACAATCGTTAATGACGATAAGGCATGAAGTATGAATGATGAATGGAATGTGTTATGATAAAATGATGTTAAAACGTGATGATGGGAGGTATGAAATGAAATCTAATGAATATAATGAATGTTTTATGTAGATGGCTGATGTGGTGAATGTAAACGATGATGATGAAGCAATCTGAAATGAAATGAGAGCAATGATTGTAGAAGAAGTAGAGAAAGTGATTGAAGCTAGTATTTCCCGACTAGCTCAAGAGGTGGAAGGTCAAGTATTGGGAGTAGTCGATACAACCAATGGAGATAGAACCTAACCAAGGAAACCAATTTCCCATACCAGCATTTTACCCTAACGAGATACCTAAAATCCCAGCACCTAATCCTTTAGCGTATGATCCATGGGAAGATGACCATAGGGAATATCAGGAACTCTATCCTCAGGAAGAACCGATACCAAATCCCATAGCACAGTATACCGACCTTAATCCTTTAGATCCATATCAGGATAACGATCGGTATGTTCAGGAAATATTAAACAACCTGTACCCGTATGGAGAACCGATAACTCAGTACCCTGACTCAGTACCCGCACCATAACCACCCATGAGCGACGAGAATGTGCAGGAACTCCGCACATATGGTGAAGAACTGATAGAAGGCGGAGAGATGATAAGACAGATAGGAGAAAAGCTCGTGTGGAAGTATGAAGAGCGAGAAATGGATGAAGATGAAGGTGATGACATGGATGAAGATCAAGATGAAGACTCCGAGGAAGAAGATGACGCAAGTGATGGATACTTTTCGGATAACGTACCTTCTGACGAACGGTTTTAATTTTTTTTTCTTTTTTTTTCTTCTGTGTAATCTTCTTTTTAAGATAATTAAATGATATATTTCTCTATTTATTTGCAAAACGCCAAAACAATATTAAAAAGGGTTATTGCTTACAAAACGCCATAAATAACAAAAAATATTTTTCCTGCTGAATATTTTATTTTCTCCGTTATTGTATTTTGTAATCTTGGTCTGCATAACGCCATTTAAAAAAAACGCCAAACTTAGAAGATGGGACGTCTATCACCTATAAAACTGATAAAGCTGGTCAAAACAGTAAATACAAAACACAGAAACTGAAAAGACGGTTACTTTATTACTATCATTTATTACATTAAAAAAGTCCCGCCTAAACTACGCGCCAAAAAACTCCTATAAGATAGGGGTCTATACACAATGAATTGATCACACCCAGAAAAACAAACACCATATCCTCTAGAAACCACTCACTTTAAAACGCCAAAAAATGTTAGTTAAAATAACCACAGATGGCAAAGCTTTCACTGAATGAATTCTTCTTCTGATGGGGTTATCTCAATAATATTTTGCTGAATGAGATGGACAAATATTCAAGAAAAAGAGACTAATGACAGTGATATGCCATCATGTGAGCTTTGTTCTTGATGAATATCGGCATGGAATAAAGGGATCAAAACAAGTGTAAAATGCTATTTTGGACTCCATTATTATAAATAGCATCAAGCAAGAGTTCATCTTCAATTACATGTCACCAAACAAGAATATCACACCAAAACACAGGATGCCACTAAGCAGCTTCGTCTGAAAAAGGTTCAAAACACCAAAACAAATTCAAGAAGAAAGAAGAAAGAGGCTGATGACAGTGAAGATTCAGAAGAGAAATTAGATTACCATTTTTATTTTATTTTTATTTTCATTTTATATTGTTTTGTTATCAAGTTATATGTTGTTTTGTTATCTAATTCTCTACAAATAAAATACATTATTATATAAACGCCAAAAACTACAAACACTAAAACACTAGTAGTATGAAAACTGTGAGAACGGGTGCTGGCAAAGCACCTCGTCAAATGTATTAAACGCCAAAAAATTCACTAAACGCCAAAAAAAAAACATTTGGTCTTATTGTAATCTTATAAAAATATTAATGACTGGTAGTGAATTATTATACAAAACGCCAAAAAATTGACCAGAAAACGCTATAACGCCAAAAAATTATCTATGTGACACAAAAACAATTAATTTAACGCCAAAAAGTTTAATAAATACAATTAACGCCAAAAAAATCTTAGACGCCAGAAAATGTTATAGCGCGTTGGGAAAATAAAAGAAGATTGAAAAGACAAAAAAACCCCTCGGACCCTGATCATGTCCCGCGCCACGTGTTTGGCCAGAATGCGTTCTCACCGTTCTCACACTTTTGGGCGTTTTCTCCTGATCTCGTTTCTCTATATATATATATATATATATATATATATATATATATATATATGTATATAGAGGAAGGTTAACGTACATTACGGCTTAACGTACATCACGTACGACAGGTAATTACGCACGTTCATTTTAAAATCACGCACGTTATAACTCAAAAATCCAAAATCACGCATGTTGAAACACAATAATCACGCATATTGAAAACATTAATCACGCATGTTATAGAACAAATAACGCACGTTGTCCTACGTGAAGTACGTTAAGTCGTAATGTACAATATACTTTCTCTCTCTCTCTCTATATATATATATATATATATATATATGTGTGTGTGTGTGTGTGTGTGTGTGTAGTTTAAAAAAAATCAACTAAAAATTAGATAACCTAATATCTAACGATGCATAACTAGTAGTGTGTTTAAATTTCAGTTGTAGGTTGTAATATATATATATATATATATGAAAAGAGTAAAAGTCGCAATGTTCGACGTTTTTGATCAAGTTGTTTGTATGGTTGTTTGCATTAAGTCTTATTATGTGATATTAATACCTGATGAATGTTTATAATCCGGATGGACAACGAAGAAAATTAGGAAAACCAGAATAATGATAATAATGGAAACCAAGTAGATAACAGTGCCATCCAACATATAGTAGCACAAGGAATTATAGACGCTATGCCATATATTCTCAAAACTGTTAAAGAAGTAGAAAATAATAAATCTGCAAATGGAAGTAAACGTCAACACGCTGAACCCAGTCACAACGTGAATAATGGACCGCTACTCCAATTTCCTATTCCAAAAAGAAGAAGAACTATGTCATATGGTTTTTCTTACAAAGAATTCTGGTCTTGCAAACCAATAGAATTCTCAGGCAATGAAGGAGCCATTGCAGCTTTACGTTGGATAGAAAATACAGAAGCAGTCTTAAAAATAAGCAAATGTGCAGATGAAGATAAGATTATGTTTGCTTCTAATCTTTTTAAAAATGCAGCCTTAGAATGGTGGAATACTATTCTCCAGTCTAGAGGAAGTGATAAAATTTATAATATGGAATGGACTGACTTTAAGGACATAGTTGAAAGGAAATTTTATCCTCCTCGTGAAAAAGAACAAATCGCTAATAAGTTCTTAAATCTTAAAATGACTGGAATAGATTGCAAGGGTTACACTACCATATTCTTCGAAAATGCGAGAATAGTGCCACCCCTAGCTTCACCAGAACCAGTATTAATCTCCCGTTACATCTGGGGATTAATTAGTGAAATCAGACACGTAGTCAAGGCAGCTAGACCACAAACCATAGAAGAAGCAATTGAACTAGCCAATACCTTGACTAATGAATTGGTACGTACGCAAGAAGAAAACCAGAGAAAGAACCTAGCCCAAAGACTTACCCAAGAATTTCGTTATGGAAATAACTACCGTGGGAAAAGTACAGGTTCTACTTCTGCCCCTTACTGTAAGTACTGCAAAAAGAAGCATTCAGGAAAATGCTCAATATAATGCAACTTCTGTAAAATGTCTGGACACAAGGAAGAAGACTGTAGGAAGAAACCCAGCAATAAGCTATGCTTCAACTGTTGAGAGACTGGACATATCAAACCGAACTGTCCGAAACTATCTCTAACAACAAACAACAAACTACTAAGAATGCCCGAGCATTTGTTCTGACAGCTGAAGAAGCCAAGATGATTCCGTATGTGATTGCCGGTACGTTTTTAGTTAATGGTATTTTTGCTAAAGTATTATTTGACTCTGGTGCAAACCAAAGTTTTATTAATACTTCGTTCTGCAAACTTCTCAATCAACCATTAACTAAACTTCAACAAGAATGCCTGGTATAAACGACAAATGGAGAATCCATTAAGATTACTGAAATCTTGCAGGGAGCAAGAATAGAAATTTTAAACTATAAGTTTATTGCTAACCTTTACCCAATGAATCTGGCTGGATTTGAGATCGTAATAGGAATGGATTGGTTGGTAGCTAATCACGCCAGCATTCTATGTGATCAAAATTCAGTGCAAGTAAGTTCACCAAAGGGTGAAAAGATCACAATTAAAGGAGATAAACCAACCAGGTCCACAAAATTCATCTCTGTAATGAAAACAGCCAGCTATGCAAGGACAGGATCACTAGTGTATATGATTTCCATAATCATTAACACTAAAGGAAAAGAATTAAAAGATATTCCCGTAGTATCTAAATTCTCAGATATTTTTCCAGAAGTGTTACTTGGATTACCGCCAGATTGAGAGGTTGAATTCAGAATTCACCTAATACCAGGGACAGCACTGATTGCCAAAGCACCTTACCGTTTAGCACCAGCAGAGATGCAAGAACTGAAGAAACAATTGGACAAACTTCTGGAGAAAGGTTTCATACAACCTAGTTCATTGCCATGGGGAGCACCAATCTTGTTTGTCAAGAAGAAGGATGGATAATTGCGTATGTGCATTGATTACCGAGAATTAAACAAAGTCACGATTAAAAATCAGTACCCATTACCGAGAATCGATGATCTGTTTGATCAACTTCAAGTAGCTCGATTCTTTTCTAAGATCGATTTACGCTCAGGATATCATCAATTGAAAGTACAGGAAGAGGACATTCCTAAAACTGCTTTCAGAACAAGGTACAGTCATTATGAATTTACATTCATGCCATTTGGTTTAACCAATGGCCCAACCGTATTTATGGACATGATGAACAGAATATGCAAACCATATCTGGAGAAATTCATAATTGTCTTTATAGATGATATTCTTATTTAATCTAAGAGTAAAGAAGATCATGCAGAGCATTTGTTTATACCTTTAAATTTGCTGAGAAAAGAAAAACTTTACGCTAAATTTTCAAAATGCGAATTTTAGTTAAAGGAAGTGCAATTCCTTGGACACCTGGTTAATCATGAAGGAATTCACGTAGATCCCACAAAAATCGAGACAATTATTAAGTGGAAAGTCCCTGAATCACCGACGAAGGTGAGGAGTTTTCTTGGACTAGTAGGTTATTATAGACATTTTATTCAAGATTTTTCTAGAATAGCCATTCCCTTAACAAAATTGACCTGCAAATCAGTAAAGTTTGAATGGGGACCAAAACAGGAAAAAGCTTTTAGAATTCTGAAGCAAAAGTTAACCAATGCACCCATACTAGCCTTACCAGAAGGAACTGAAGATTTGATAGTCTATTGTGATGCTTCTAAGTTAGGTTATTGATGTGTATTGATGCAACGTCAAAATGTTATAGCTTATTCCTCTAGACAACTTAAGAATCATGAAGAGAATTATACAACCCATGATTTAGAGTTAGGAGCTATAATTTTTGCCCTTAAATTTTGGAGACACTATCTTTATGGTAGCAGATTTACTATTTTCACCGATCATAAGAGTCTAAGATGTGTTTTTGGGCAAAAGTAATTAAATATGAGACATATACGCTGGATGGAGATTCTTAGTGATTATGATTGTGATATCCAGTATCATGCAGGAAAAGCTAAGGTAGTAGCTGATGCTTTAAGTCGAAAGTATCATGAAAAACCAAGACGGGTACGTTCTCTCAAATTAAATCTGCAGAGATTTAAATGAACAAATTAGAGAAATACAGGAAACAGTAATCAAGGACGATACTGAAAAATTAAAAGGAATGATTAAGGAATTAGAACAAGGAACATATGGAATTTGGAGATTCCATAAGAAAAGAATCTGGATACCCAAACAAGGAAACATATGCCGCCGAATTTTAGAAGAAGCCCATAAGTCTAAATATACGATACATCCTGGTAATGATAAAATGTATCAAGACTTAAGAAAGAATTTCTGGTGGATAGGAATGAAAAAGGATATAGCAACCTATGTTGCTAAGTATCTAACATGTTCACAGGTTAAAGCTGAACATCAGAAACCCTCAGGTTTATTGCAGCAATTAGAAATGCCAATATGGAAATGGGAATTGATAACAATGGACTTTGTTACTAAATTACCAAAGACACAAAAAGGTAATGATGCAATCTGGGTGATTGTAGACAGATTAACCAAATCTGCTCATTTCTTATCTATAAAGGAAACTTACAGTATGGAAAAATTAGCCAAGTTATATGTAAATGAAATAGTTTCATTACATGGAATTCCTTTATCTATTGTTTCTGATAGAGATAGTCGTTTTACTTCTTATTTTTGGACTAGTTTCCAGAAAGCAATGGGAACCAAGTTAAAACTAAGCACATCTTATCATCCTCAAACGGACGGACAAAGCGAAAGGACACTTCAGACAATGGAAGATATGCTTAGAGCTTGTGTAATTGATTTCGAAGGAAATTGGGACGATCATTTACCATTAATAGAATTTTCCTACAATAACAGCTATCATACCAGTATCAATGCTGCACCATTTGAAGCACTTTACGGACGAAAGTGCCGAACTCCAGTCTGTTGGGCAGAAATTGGAGAACAACAACTGCCTGGACCAAAAATAGTACAAGAAACAATGGACAAGATTATTCAAGTCAAGGAAAGACTCAAAACAGCATGGGATCGTCAAAAGAGTTATGCTGATAACAGACGAAAACCGTTGGAAATTCAAGTAGGAGATAAGGTATTATTAAAAGTTTCTCCATGGAAAGGAGTGGTCAGATTCATTAAGAGGGGAAAGCTAAGCCCCATGTATGTTGGACCTTTTGAGATTATTAGAAGAATAGGACCAGTAGCTTACCAGCTACAACTGCCAGAGGAAATGGCAGGAATACATTATGTATTTCATGTATGTAATCTCAAGAAGTGTTTAGCAGATGAATCATTAATGGTACCTCTTAAGGACATAAAGGTAAATGAGAAACTTAAGTTTGTAGAGAAACCACTACAAATTGAAAATAGAAAGATAAATAAATCTCAAACACAAGAGATTAGTTCTGATCAAAGTGAAATGGGATTCCAAAAGAGGACCAGAATACAAATGGGAGCTCGAATCAGAAATGCAAAGGAAATATCCACACCTGTTCTAGTAGACCTCGAGGATGAGATCTAAAACAAGGTTCAGAGGATATAACAAGTCTCCCAAAACCACTAAAACACTCCTACACATCTTAAAATATACCTCGTATACGAAAAATAACCTTAAAATACCTTTATATTAATAAAAATCAATTAAAAACAAAAATATATGTCGCTCGCGGGGGACGGCCGACTTCTCTGGGCCTGTCGCGGGCCGCGACACAGTGACACCAGGCTGCACCCGGTTCAGCCACGTGTTCCAACGCGTGTGAAGGCTAGAGCTTTGACTCGAGCATGCTAAACCCTAACCTACTAGTCTCGCAGGCCGCGAAAGTGAATCAAGGGGGCTTCACCGACCGCGAGCCGCCCGTCGACCAGCCTATATAAGGAGGCCTTTGCCTCAGTTCACAATCGCTCAAATCTTTTCTTTCTCTCTCAATATATAATAGCTAAAACTCCCGGGTATTATACCCTTAAAAAGCGAAGCTCTGCCTCATTGTAAGTATTATAACCCCTGGTTACGTATTAGTTACTATACCCGATTGATCTAGGGCTCTGTAACGCATGTCAAGGCTATGCCTGGCTCAGTCGTTGGAGTTCTGTCTCGGGGGGTATGACTAATGTAAATTGGGTTATCTTACTAACACGTGTGGATTGTTTAATTTTAATAGATTATAACCAGAAAGTCACCAGAAAGCAGAAATATTATCTAAAACAGCAAAGTGAGTACATCTATTTTTGTAAACCTTTTTATTTAAACCTCAATTTCATTTTAAATTATGATAACAGTGGTTGAGTGTATGTATTCTACAATTACTGTCAGTATGTTGGGGTTTTGTATACATTACTTGTTACTATACTGTGAATAGTAGCATGACCACAAGTCAGGATTGACAGTACCGTGGGTGGTAATTGGGTAGATTTAAACATTGTAATCTCCCTCAATACTGTAAAATGATAAAAGCTTGTTTTGATTAAATTGGGATGCACTCGCCAGTATTTATTGCTGATAAAATGTTTTTAAAACGTGTTTCAGGAAACAAAATGTGAAAGCCAAATAGAAGCCAGCTGGAGAGCACTGAAGGCTTGGAAAAGTGGCTATAAAAGTTACCTAAATAAGAAAGAAGTTTTATTTCAATAAATTAGGGTTTATCCATATAAACATATTATAATGAAAACTTGGGTTTTTCTCATGTGTTTATTATTTATAAAAGTGAGGTGTTTTACTCTGATAAATTATTTCCTAACTACGGTCCTGATGTTAATTTTCGCTGCCAAATTAATAAACACTGATACCACCGGCTCTGTGTGCTGCTCGCGGCCGCCGGCCCCTTGGGGCAAGGGGTCGGGGGATGCAACACGCATGAGCATGCACCTGATCTGCATGACCATGCAGGTCTGTTCACCCAACAACGGGTTTTAATGTTTCACCACCTTTTCAACCTCCAACCACCTTAACCATTTAATTTGACCTATGCCACTTTTCCTACTTATAAATAACCTTTTCCTTTACACCTCCTAAATACTTTACACTCTCTCATATCACTCCCAAATCCTCCCAAATCTCCAAGTGTTGGTAGATTGTATCAAAGTTCAAAACATTGAGTTTTGAACACTTTTTCTCATCTTTTCTTCTTGTTTTATTCTTTCAATCTACTTGGACAACCTCTAGGAGTGTTTCCACAAGTTTACCATGGTTGGAACATCACCATTTTGAGGCCTAAAGTTGGATTTAAAATTCTATTTTTGTTAAACTTTTCATTGTTCATCCTACTTCATTTCTTGAACATCTTTAAGTTGCTACAGGTCGGTGTGGGTTTTAAAAGGTTGACCCCTCAATGCGCCTTCCTCCATTACACACACACACACACACTCTCTACACAGACTACCTTCCTGGCGATTCTTCGGCGAGTTATCAACGACTTTAGGTGACTATTTTCTTGTTTTGTTGACGTATGTTGGTTGATCATCTTGGTGTTTTTGTTTTCGTCTTTATATTACTTTGTTTGGTTGGTTTTTGTCTTCGCGATGTTGTCGGATTACCCTATGGCGGTGATGTGACAATATGCTTATTGGTAACTATTTGTGTACCCAAAATGTATTTTATGGTTTGTTTTTACGCGATTGATCATTTTTGTTTGTCGGTTGCTTTTGTGGATTGGTTTCTGATGTTAGCTATCATTTTGTTGTTTTTTCTCGTTTTTATGTTTTGTCATGCAATGCCATACTTGCGTGTGTTTCAAAGTTGTTGGATTTTGTGTGATTAATGGTATTTGATTGGTGGGGATGACTCTTTAGTTGCAGAGACTATTTATACTTTTTTGGTTTGGTCTATGATGCTCTTGTGAGATGGTTGTTGTTGGATTTTTGTGTTAAGGTGCATTCGGTCTGTGAGGATGGCCATTTAGTTGTCCGAGATTGTTTACCCTTTGTGTATGGGTCTATGATGCTATGCTTCTGCGATTGTTGTTGGATGTTGTGTATTAAAAGGTATTCGGTCGGTGAGGGTGACTCTTCAGCCTTCCGAGACTGTTTACCCTTTTTGGTTGGGATTGTGATGCTTTGCTCAGATGATTGTTGCTGGAAGTTTGTGATGTATTGGTTATTTGGTGGATGAGGATGACCCTGTTATCGTACTAGACTATTTACAATATGTCTATGTGTCTATGGCACTATACTGAAACACACAAAGCTAGAGGTACAACCGATAATGCATAGAAATCTTTGACGTGGGTCGCTTTAAAGGACCATGGCATCCTTTGGGTATGTGATGCTTTGCTGAGACGTTATTGTTTGTTATCGTTGGTAACATATTGATTACAGGTTTATCTTTCACATTGCTTTATTGTTGTATTTGGTTTTGTAGTGACGAGGCTATGATGATGATCGATAGTAGTAGTAATATCGGAGTTTGTAGATCCAATCTGTATCTTAATTGGGCAATGTAGATGGTAATTGTGGTTTAGAGATTTTATCCACACCTTTTGCAACTACGATTGCAGCCATGGTAGATTTTGGGGAAAACGAATTCCGTTGCTACAAATCCGAGATTCTGTTCATATTATTTTGTTTTTTTTTCTTGGCTTATATTTTGCTTTTGATTTGTATAAGAATTGTGGTTTTTGGTTGGTCATATGTAGTTTGTACGTATATTGGATTCCCAAAAACATGATGACTGCAATTGAAGGATGTTTGGAAGTACCCTTTTGGTTATCTGGTTGATGATGGTGAGGGTAACCTCATCTGAGACATTTTTCTTATTTGTTATGTTGCTTAGTTGTTGCCTTTTGGGTTTACATGAGGTAAGTGGCATTCATAGTTTATTTATTGCTCCTATGATAGCGTATTTATGGCTTATGTTTACTTTCTCATGGCTATAAAGATGTTTTTTATCTAGACATGGCGACAAAAGTGGATTTAACGCAACCACTAGTTGCAGTCAATAACCTGTCCCTGTAAATCTATTTATATAATGTTAATCAATAACATCTATGCTCATTGTCGGTTGTAACATTGCCTTTCTTGGTTTTCTTTACTTTACCGTGTTTTTCATTTTGTTGTTTTGTTTGTACTAGTTAGGTTTGTGGGGGCTTATGTTGGATTAGCGCTTTTAACTTTTGCTTTGTTTGTTTAACATTGGCTTATTGTGTTTGTAACAGAATGTTGACTACCGAGTTTGATGCTAATATAGTGGATAAATCCATTCCTAAGTATTTCAAGAAGCATTGGCAAAGTCCTCCTATGAATAGGAATGAAGCGATGACCCCCTCTATATGATATGTTTCATAGCAATCTTTTATATGTTTACGTGTTTAATGTTGTCGGCATAGCTGATATTAGGCATTCATGATTAGGCTCTTTACTTTAGCCGTTCGAGATGTCCATAATTTTAATCTGAGCCTATGGCTGCTTGTGACTAACATTGGTTGATAACTGATACTGTATTGATGGTTTTTATAACAAGTGTCATTTAGTTTAGTTAGAGTCATATTGTTGTGTACCTTGGCTATTACACCTTATGCAGAATTGTGTTTACTTTGTCGATTCATAGTTTCCTTATTGCCTGCCTAGTTGGGTGCGTATTTTAGATTCGCATTTCGGCCTGGGATGCAGGTGCTGGAGTAGATTACATCATGGTAGTCCTACTACTTATCGTTTTATTTATTACCTGCCTTTTGTTATGTTCACGGATAATGAATTATTAATTTTGTCATTGAACCGGCACACGCAATTCCAAGATAACCGGTGTTTTTCTGTTATACCAGCTGATGGGCGTAACCGACAATTAAGCCCCTATTTATGATGTACCTGCAATCGACAACCAGTGGTAGAAAAAAAGACGATGCCACAACACCATGATGCTCACGCTTTGGTGGTACACAAAAATTCAGTTGGGTTTCTTATGTTTTGGAAAAGTAGTATGATTATTGTTGTAATAGTCTTTGTTATATGAAAACGAATAAGTTTATTAGTTTATATTGTATGACATTTTGTATGAAAGTGTTATGTATTCGATCGTATTGTAAGTATGTAATAACCATTAATGGTTTGTCTATGTTATAAACGATTTGTATTAATGATATCTGCGGCGCAACGCGAGCGAGCATAATCCTAATATTATATACATAGAGACATAAATATAGATATGGATAATAGATATTATATATATTGTTGTTGATCAACGATAAATAGTAACTTTAAATTTATAATAATATATAGTTTTTTTAATATTTTATTATTTTAATATTATACTACTTTATTATTATATTTACTGTTAACATATTTTTTTCTCCAACGACGTTGACGCATGTTCAGTTCTTTTTGGTTGAAGATATGTTGAAGGCTCTTATGGTCGATGAAGACCACACACTTAGTACCATAAAGGTAGTGTCACCAAATCTTCAACGCAAAAACAACTGCGCCAAGTTTAAGGTCATGAGTAGTATGGTTTTTCTCATGTATTTTGAGTTGCCTCGACGCATAAGCGATGACCTTGTCTCGTTGCATAAGCACACAACCAAGTCCAAGGTTTGAAGCATCGCAATATACGACGAAGTCGTCATTACCATCAGGAAGCGCGAGAATAGGAGCATTACAAAGCATCTCCTTGAGCGTTTGAAAAGATTCCTCTTGTTCGGGACCCCAAACAAAAGGTTTCTCTTTTTGAGTCAAAGAGGTCAAAGGAACAATGATCTTCGAGAAGTTAGAGATAAAGCGACGATAATAACTAGCAAGACCAAGGAAGGAATGAATTTCAGACGGAGATTTAGGTGCGATCCAGTTCTTCACAGCTTCGATTTTAGCGGGATCAACGTGAATACCAAGTTCGTTGACAGTATGACCAGGGAATTGATCCTCTTTTAACCAAAATTCGCACTTGGAGGATTTGGCGTATAGACGTTCAGTATGAAGAAGTTGAAGGATAAGACGCAAGTTTCGCTCATGCTCTTCTTGTGTCTTGGAATAGATAAGGATATCGTCGATGAAGACGATCACGAAATGGTCCAAGCACGCTTTGCACACGCGGTTCATCAAATCCATGAAAACATCAGGCGTGTTGGTCAAACCAAAGGGCATGACCACGAACTTGTAATGACCATAACGCGTACGAAAAGCGGTTTTAGGTACATCTTCTTCGGGGAATCGAAGTTGATGGTACCCAGAATGAAGATCGATCTTTGAAAAGCAGGTCGTGACTTGCAATCGATAGAAGAGACCGTCAATGCGAGGAAGTGGGTATTGGTTCTTGACAGTAAGCTTGTTGAGCTCATGACAGTCAATACACATTCAGAATGACCCATCTTTCTTCTTGAAGAACAGAACGGGAGCGCCCCAAGGAGAAGTACTAGGGCGTATAAAGCCTTTATCAAGGAGCTCTTGTAGTTGACTTGAGAGCTCTTGCATCTCTGAGGGTGCTAGACGGTAGGGAGACTTAGCGATAGGAATTGCGCCAGGCACTAAATCGATGCGAAAGTTGACAGAACGAGCAGGAGGCGGACCAGGAAGATTGTCGGGAAACACATCGGGAAAATCGCGTACGATGGGAACGTCGCTTATGCTTGGGCCTTTGTCCTTCTTTTCCATAATGTGGGCGAGAAAGGCGAAGGTACCCTTGCACAGGCATTTGTTCGCTTGGATACACGACATAAGCTTAAGACCTTGAGAAGGTTTTTTGCCATAGACGTGTAGGGAATCACCGTTTGGAAGGGGAAGACGAATGAACTTTTCGGAGCAAACAACTTCAACACGAACTCGCCTAAGCCAGTCCATGCCTACTATGATGTCAAAGCTACCCATTTGCATAGGTATGAGATTGATTGAGAATGTATGATCGTTAAAAATCAAGGAACACTTAGGAAGGACAGAATTGACGGCGACAGATTTACCATCAGCGACTTCGACAGTGAATGGTCTTGGCAACTTAGAGCGTTTACACATAAGCATTGGTTCGAATTCTAGCGACACAAAACTCTTATCAGCGCTAGTATCAAATAAACACGAAGCATAAACATGGTTTACAAGGAACGTACCAGTAATGACATCATTGGCGTTTTGCGCTTGTGAAGTAGTGAGAAGAAAGGCTCTGCCTCGAGCAGGTTGTTGAGCCTGTTGCTGCTGTTGTTGCTGTGGTGGCTGTTGCTGTTGAGGCTGGTTTCGTTGGGGACAGATGTTAGCCATATGGTTGGGATCACCACACTTGAAACACGCTCGCATAGGAGCGACTTGGTTCTAAGCTTGGTTGGGGACAGGGTTCTGAGCTACCACAGCATGGTTTTGATTGGCCATAGGCGACCTGCGGCAGTTTTGAGAAAAGTGCCCATAGCGGTCACAGTTGGCGCACTTGCGGCACGAAACGTTGGGAGGGTGATGGTATTGGCATTGGCCACACTTGGGTTGTGTCCCAGTGTAACCCTTGTGTGTAGGGTCAAAGTTAGGAACATCAGGCATAGATTGCAGGGGTTGAGGGTTTGGCAGAGTGACAACTGCTCTATTCTGTCTCGAAGCCTTCCGCTTCTTGCCTCGGTTTTTCTTGGTGGATGAGGAGGGTTCAACAGCGGGTTCAACGGTGGCTTGATGCGCGTTTTCAGCGGAGCTTTTGTCGCATTTCTAGGCATGACGTGGTTGCTATTCAAACGGGCGGCCAAACAAAAGGTTTCCTTAATAGTTGCTGGGCAAGCAGCCTCCACGAGGTTCATGAACTAATCGGGTAAACAATGGATGTATTTGTTGATGGCTTTTTCAGGTGTATCAACTTGGCTAGGACACAGGATGCTAAGTTGTTTGAAACAGAGGTTAAACCATCGTTGTCGTCATCCACTTGCTTAAGGTGCCAAAATTCACTTTCCAGTTTCCTCAGCTCGTGCAGTGGACAGAACTCTTCCTTCATAATCCTTTTTAATTCAGCCCATGGTAATGCGTGGGTGGCGTCCTCACCTCTTGTGCTGCGTTCAGAGGTCCACCAATTAAGAGCTCTTGATCGGAACACCCCTGTAGCATTTTGGGTGTGCAATTCATCAGGACAACCACTCTGACGAAAAGTGATCTCCATGGCGTCGAACCAAATGAGTAGTGCGGTAGCACCATCCTTTCCAGTGAATTCCAATGGTTTGCAAGCCATGAATTGCTTGAAGAGAAAAGGTGTCCTTGGTTTCTCCACCTTGGAGTCCACTAGCCATGAGGTGAATCGGGGTTGGTTTGAATGCGGCTCACGATATCAGGTATAACTCGAGCCATTTGATCGGCCATTTGTTCAGCAATGAGGCCTACGAGTTCCTTCTTAGAGATGGAACCTGAGCGAGAACCCTTATTGGACTTGGGCTTTTCGGAGGAGCTTGAAGAAGGCATCTAGAAGTTTGAAAGAAAAGAAAATGATGAGACTTGATCATAGATTTTAAAACAAAGTTTTTGCATGTAAAAGCATGTAAGTGTTCAAGTGTCATGTATAATTCACATAAGCATAAGTTTGCAACATGTATTCGCAAGTATAATCACGTAAGAATGCGTAAAAAGGAGTATAAATTTAGTTCGTTCACGAGAATTATTATGATCTTTGATTGCGCGAGACGTGCGAATTATGTAACGGTTTTGAAATAAACGAGGTACCAAGTATAAAATCACATAGAAATTGAGTCACATAAAAGAGAGGCTCAAAAAACATTAGAATGTTTCGGGTTTAGAAACGTCGAGTATTCCAAAGTGAATCGAAAGTCCTTTCAAATTAGAGAAACGTGCTTTGGCCTATAGGTAAGATACTCTCATCGAGAAGCGATTAACGGTACCTTACCCTTCCAGTTACTACACGTCTCTAATCGATTGAAACAATCGAAACTTTGGCAAGATCAAAAAATCGAGGGATGGGACTTAATCGAGAAGGTGCAAGTTTCACCCCTAACTTGACGATTTCGTACCCTATTGTGGTTGGTACTCGTCGGGTCAAAATATAATTGTTGGTGCATACGTCTGTCGACTTCGTCTTGTATCGAGTCTTGTATTTGTTTAGATAGATCAGGGCACGTAAAACGAGAAAATGAGAAATGTATGTTTATGGGCATTTCGCACGAAATGACATGTAAGTCATTTCGTACGAAATCACTTGGTCATTTCGCACGAAATGACTATTTCATGTGAAACTGATTTCGTTCGAACCATTTCATGCGGAATTTGTTGCCTATAAATAGTAGTTCGTGCCAAATCATTTAAAAGATTCAATTCCGGTAGCGAAGCTCTGCCAAAGTGTCTCCAGCAGTGTAAATCGACTTGATATCAATACAGAGACAGTTTAAAGTGATTTTCTGTGCAATTCAGCTTAAACGACTTCAATACGTTTGTTTCCGCCACTCGTATTGAAAAGAACTCTTCTGAACGACTCGTTTCGGTCGTGAAAACGATCCTACAAGTGGTATCAGAGCTCAGGAGGAGGAGTTCTTACCATTTCAGCTGTAATTTCTGTTTTCTACACCTTCTTTTTTCAAAATTAACAAATTGTTACGGTTAAAATGGCTTGATTTTCAAATATATTGTGCAAATCAGTGTTTTAACAAACCCTAGAAAGAATCAGATCTTAATTCGGCTTAAAACTGGTTCAATTTTTACAAAAACTGTTCGAAACTTTCATTTCGCAAGAAAGCTGATATCATTTCGTTTGAACATTGTTTTGATTTCGCACGAAATCAGACTTCATTTCGCACGAAATCACTATTTCGTGTGAAGCTGTTCATCAGTTCATCATTTCGTACGAAATCAACATTTGATTTCACACGAAATAGCTATTTCGCTTGAAAGTTGTACTTTAGATCGTCATTTTGTACGAAATCACCTATTTCGTTTGAAAGTCTGTCATTTCGTATGAAACCATCATTCATTTCGCACCAGAGGAGTATTTCGTTTGAAAGAAGTTCATTTCGTGTGAAAAGTCATTCCGTGTGAAAGTCTTTTTCGTTTGAAGATTCATTTCGTTTGAAAGTTGTGTTTGTGGAACTTTGAAAACCGAAACATGGAAAACGAGTTTTATAATGCCTTTGCTAGTCCGATGACTATTACTCAGTGTACAATGCTAGAAAATGAAACAGGGACAACACAAAAACCACCTAAGCTGATGAGTATTGAGGAGTACAGTGGATGGGTCGAACGTTTTGAAAACTGGGTTCAGGCATATCACTTAGATGCATGGGAACATACTGAATTTCAATATAGTAGACCGGTTGGGGATAATGGAGTAAAATTGAAATTATAAATCTGGGTGCTGAAGAGAAAAAGAAATACAAAGATGAAAAAATGATGGTTAGTCTTTTGCAGCAAGCTATTAAAGAAGACATCTTGATTTTACTTCAACACAACGGAAGTGCACATTCGATATGGATAGAATTGGAATCAAAGTTTCTTGGAAGTGATGAAATGATCAAGAACAAAAAATCGCTTATGAAGAAAGAATTTGATTTATTCCGAGGGTTGAGAACTGAAAACACCAAGCAGATTATTGAAAGATATTTCAATTTATTGAAGAATATGAAAAGATTAAACATCCAAAAAGATAAAGACGAATTGATTGAAAAGTTGGCTGATGCGTTGTCACATGATGTTTGGGGCACGTATCTTATGATGTTGAAAAATAAACCGGATTTTGATGATCTAACGCTGAGTGATTTTATTAAACAGCTTGAAGCTCAAGAGATGGAACAACGAAAGATAGCAAGAATGAAGAACTACGATGGAGAACAAGACATTGGTTTGTATTACAATGGTGGAGTTAGTGATAAAACCAATTTTTCATCAAAGGTTGAAACTGCTTTCAATGCAAAAAGTTCTTCTGAAAGTTCATCTCAAGGATCAAGTAGCAAAATGGGATTCTCTTCATATCCATCATTTGATCCAAATTTTTCGGCAACCAAGAGTGGGAAAGTTCTTCAGTGCAACATTGCTTTAAATCTTGAAAATGATCAAAATTACTCGGAAGAAGTTGCTAAAAGTCATATTTCTCTGTTGGTAACGGTATTAGAGTCGTATGGAAGTTTGGTTGCAGGAAGGATTGGAAATCCAATGCTGACTAAGGGGGATTACGATCAGGTCGATGCTGAGGAGATGGAATTGATGGATATAAAATGGTGTTCGGCAAGCGTGTTGAGAAGAGCTGAAAAGTTTAAACAAATTACGGGAAGAGATGATTTCCGTGATGTAAATGTTTCTACTCTAGGATTTGATAAATCTAAAGTTACTTGTTTTCGTTGCAGGGAAAAGGGCATTTCAAGAGATAATGCACAAACCGTGAAGCAAGTGGAGCTCAAAATCCTTTCGGAAACAATGACTACTATCGAAAAGCCATTTATCATCAAGTTGCTCAACAACCATATCAACAACAACCACAAACTGCACATGCTCAGAAAGTGATTGAAGATTCAAAGAAAGCCTGTCTTGTTAATCAAGATAATGAAAATTCATCAAAAGAAGACAGTTGGGATAAATATATTTCAGCAGAGAGTAAAGCATGTGTGATGAACAAAATGATAGATCAAGATGATGAAAGGCTTCCAGAGGGTTTCAGTTGGAAAGATTTTAGTTGGGATGATTATGATCCTAACAAAACTTCTGGTCATAAATCTTTTGTTGCTCAAATTGTTAAAGATAATGGTGAAAAATATACTACTGATGATTACTAGGCAGAAAAAATAAGAAACCGTTTAGAAAAGAAAGATGAGAAAGTTGTAGAAGAGGTTCGTGTGATAAAGAAGCAGGATATAGAAATTCCAGTGTTTGAGGTTAAAAAGGAAGCTGTTGCAGAAAAAGTGTCTGAGAATTGTGGAAACTGTGAGACTATGAAGAAGTAAAACAGTGAATTGATTCACAACATGAACAGGCTGAAAGAATCATATGATGTCTTAAACAAAGCAATGAATCAATACAAAGAGTCAAGCAGTGAACAAGCTACAGCCATGAAGACACTTCAAGGAGCGTTCATGACGAAGCAGTCAGGCATCAATCATTACATTTATATATGTGCAGAACTTGAACAAAAGTTGGAAACCCAGAGAATAGAGACTGAAAGGGTTGAAAGATTATTGAATAGTTACTCATGTGCTTCTTATGTTATTGACAGGATTTATCCCACAGTTGAAGGCATGAAGACGTTTGAAGAAAAGACATCTGAAGTGAAGAAGTCTGAAACAAAAGAAGAAACTGAAAAGAAGAATTCTGGTAAGAAACCATGTGTTGGATATAACAAGTGTCCACCCCCGCTTGAAAATGGATATTCTCCACGAAATCCAAATTCAGAAAGAGTCAAAAAGGCAACCAATTTACAGTGGGAATCTGAGTCTTCAGATAATTTGCCAGAAAGTATTGATGTCACTTTCACATCGTCCGACACTGATCATGAGTCCGAGTTAATAAAGAAAGTGATCGATCAGGTGTTGGATAAAGATGAAATCGAGGAGTTAAAGTAGGAGTCAAAATCAGAGTCAAAGTCCGACACGTCAAATTCAACAGTCAAAAAGGACAAACGGGTTTACAATAAAGAATTTATGTTATCAAAATCTAATTTGAATGATGAACCAATCAAAGTAGCATATACTTTGAATGATTCAGACAGATTATATTCTGATGAAGAATTTCCTATAAGAGGTGTTAAACCATAAATGATAAAAAAGGTTTTCAAACTAATAGAAATTAATATTTCTGAAATAAAAGATGAAAATCTTTCTGAAAAACCTAACCCTTACACCTCAAGAGTTCAACAACGTTTAAACAAGAAAAAGGGTTACAGTTCTGGTTCAGGTTATCGAAAGAAACCAAACCATAACGGTAATTTCAAAAAGAAAGGTCTTGGTTTTATTCCACCAAAACATTATAAAAATGAGAAAACTTATAAACCAAAAACTGTTTTTGTTTCAGGAATATCATCCAAAGAAGAAAAAGAGCAGTTGTTTAGGAATCAATCAAACAAAGAATTCCTTGCTAAGAAGCAAGAGGAAAAGAAGAAGAAAATTGTTCAGAAGACGGAGACGAGAATCTGTTTTCAATGCAAAACAATTGGTCATATTGCCAGGAATTGTCCAAAGGCAATTCAAACAAAACAGGGAGTTTCTGATAAACTGAAAGGAAAGATGGTTGAAAATGAGCTACCAACCAAACAATTTATTGTTTTCAAAAATTCAAAGTTTGAGGTTGGTGAGTGTTCAAAAAGTTTTTACAAAAGGAAAGTAAAACTTGACAATCAAAAGTGGGTTGTTAAGAATTCTGATGCTAGTTTTGGTGATGAATCTGATTCCACAAAATCAGAGGAGCCACAAGTTGTTATAAAAGAAGAGAAGTCAGTTCCGTCATTTGATGATGCAAATTTTCCACCATTGCGGGCTGAGAATTTAAAATCAAAAGTTGGCAAAGTTGAAATTTCAAATCATTTTTTTCCCGAAAAGAAAGAATTTGATGTTGAAAAGGCTTTTAACCCCACTGTTCAAAATATTTTTGGAAAAATGATTAATGGGAAGGTAAAGGGGGTTAAAGAATTTTATGAGAAGAAAACAAATAAACCAGATGGAGATGGTTCATCCCGGGTTAGTAACTGGGATCGAACCTATCACAACTAAACTCTGGACTTGCCGGAGCTCCCAAGTTGGTAATCTTGGAGCAGGAATCGGCATCATTCTTGAAAATGTTTGTTTGGTAAACTTACAAGTGGTAGTATTTTTGAAAATTGTCATATTTCAATTTGCATATGGTATGGTTGGTAAGCGAACCTACAAGTGGTTGAAGAAGGGTTTTCACCTACAAGTGGTAAATCAGGGACATTAAGTTGTACTTGATTTCATACAAGTGGTATTTGTTGACTGAACTTAAAACTATTATATTTTTCAAAAGGTTGAAGATGAAAGAACAAGGTGATGAATTGATCCCCTAACCTTCAAGTGGTTTGAAAAATCAACAACTAATTTTCTGGAAAAACCATTTGATTAAAACAAACTTAAGTGTTTTGAAATCATAATGGGAAAATAGTATGTTGTAAGCGGGAGTTCTGATTGTTTATGCCAAATGGATGGCGATTTGAAGCAATTCACAACAGTTGTCATTTTATTTGTATAGTTTGTTTTCAAATTTTTCTTTAAATGGTTTTGAATTTTAGGGGGAGTAAAAATTTCAGAAAATCCAAAAACATTAGAAAATTTTGAAAAAGCCAAAAATATGATAAAATCAAAAATGAGTTTTGTTGTGTAAAAGAGGAAATGATAGTACATCAGTAGACGATCACAGCATGCTAAAGAATTGGAAAATTAAAATGTGATAAACGGTCTCGTGGGGAACATCTCTCGGATATATGGGTAACCCCCAAAATCTTGTTTGAAAGGTCCCTCTTTCTGAGATACTAGGTCTTTATGCTTAGTGATATCTGGGGTATTATCCCGGGACTTCTGATTTTGCAGAAGCAATGGCCTAGTCCCCGAATAATATTTTTCTCTTGCTTGAAATATAGCACCCCCCTCAGCATAAAAATGATGAAACATTGCAAAATGCTAATCATGTGTTGTTGAAGAAAAGATTCTCTAAAGGGAACACACCTAAAGTCAAAGCCACCATCTCTCTGATTTTGCGGAAGCAATAGCCTGAGCTCTCATGGCCCTCGCATTTAACCCTTTACAGATATCATCTAGGTATACTCACCTGTAAGACTGAATATTGGGATCTGGATACGGGAGTATATTCTGAGGTGGGACACGCGTATAAGTTTAAGTCTCTAAAACATTAATTCCGTATCTCGAAACAATTGAAATTTGTGTGAAAATTTAAGTGGATCAGTATACTAACAATCTAAGTGAATCGTTTAGAACTTAAAATGTTTAAAGCTTAACGGTGTTGGTGATTTGTCTCAAAAACTGATATGATACTCTTACATAAACTCGCAAAAATATTGTTTGTAAATATTTCTTTACTGTTTTTCTTTAAAAACAAAAATCCAAAAAGATTCTCAGTGTGTTTTAGAATAAAATTTTGAAAAATACAAAAGGATTTTCGATAACTGATGTTGAAGAGCTGATTTTCAAAATTCCAAGTGCTAAGCATGATGAACAACAGGTTTGGGAGAGTGTGTTTGAGAAAAAGATATGTTTACAAGTGATTATCTAAGAATACATATGATAAATCATTTTGAATGATATTTGCATGAGATTGTTTGAATTTGAAAGTGATAAGAAGAGTTTAAAATTGTGAAAATTTAAAATATGTGAAACTTATGTTTTAGGTAAAGATTGTGCAGGCAGAAGCAGTAAAGTTTCGACTCATGTAAGATATAAGAAAGCCAGGTTCCAGATTTTATGATTATGGAGAGTCAGGAAACGGTCCTGAACTTGTGAAAGTTGCAAAGGATGAGCCAGGTCATGATCTTCGAACAAGAGCTATTCCAGACTGCGATCCCAGCTTAGCGAAAGGGGGAGTCTGATGACATCAAGAGGGAGTTTGAAGATGCAAGCTGCTGATGCTGATGAACTCAAAGAATCAAGAGATCTGATCAAGAGGATATAAAGTCAGGTTGAGATTCTGTAAGAAAAAGAAAGAGATTGATTGAGGATACTTACAATGGAGAATCTTTGGAGAGAGTGAGAAGGCTGATAAAGACTGAAGGTTTGATAACCGAAGACTTCGTCAACATCCGAGGGGGAGTCTGTTGGTGCATACGTCTGTCGACTTCGTCTTGTATCGAGTCTTGTATTTGTTTAGATAGATCAGGGCATGTAAAACGAGAAAACGAGAAATGTATGTTTATGGGCATTTCGCACGAAATAACATGTAAGTCATTTCGTACGAATTCACTTGGTCATTTCGCACAAAGTGACTATTTCGTGTGAAACTGATTTCGTTTGAACCATTTCGTGCGGAATCTGTTGCCTATAAATAGTAGTTCGTGCCAAAGCATTTAAAAGATTCAATTCCGGTAGCGAAGCTCTGCCGAAGTGTCTCCAGCAGTGTAAATCGACTTGATATCAATACAGAGACAGTTTAAAGTGATTTTCTGTGCAATTCAGCTGAAACGACTTCAATACGTTTGTTTCCGCCACTCGTATTGAAAAGAACTCTCCTGAACGACTCGTTTCGGTCGTGAAAACGATCCTACAATAATTTCGACACTTTGACGAGGATCCACTAGAGTTTGAGTTGGAAATTTACCATTAAGATGTGGATTTCACTCCTAGCTTAATGGCGTAATTTCGTGCAAAAAGAAAGTATAAGCGGGATGAGAGTCGTTCACCAAATTGTGGGTTTCACGACTATTTTGGTAAACTCGTCTCTTTTGTATAAAGTGTGTCTTCAAGTCTTCAAGTGTATTGTGTAAATTATCTTAGGAAAGACATAACGTAAGTATTTAGACCAAAAAGAAGAGAAAGAAGCAAAGAAGGAAGCATAACATTTTAAGCATGAAACAAGAATGGTCAAAACAAGGTTCCTACTATAGACTAGGTCGAACACGGCAATTCTACCTAATTCCCTATAGTTATGGCTCTGATACCAATCGGTCACACCCCATCCAATGGCGGAATCATTGGAGCGGGACTTGTTCGAGATTGCAAGAGACCTCATAACACTATTTGTGACAATATTTAAATAAACCGATTTCATTTCATAAAGTAAATGTTCAAACGTTAC
The DNA here is from genome assembly GCA_030545235.1 of Helianthus tuberosus. Lineage (NCBI taxonomy): Eukaryota > Viridiplantae > Streptophyta > Magnoliopsida > Asterales > Asteraceae > Helianthus > Helianthus tuberosus. Next base: position 15,956,243 of record CM060384.1, on the reverse strand, counting down.
AAGGAGTTCAAATAACAACAAGTTAAAATGAAATACATAACAACAAAAACAAAATTGATACAACATATTAAACCTAAATGTCTATATGTGTATCTAGGCATCAATGCTACTTCATTTCATAACATCGTCATCCTCAACCTGTAACATGTTTAAAATAAAGTTCAATGCAAAAGCAAAGGCGAGTATACAAGTTTGATACGTACATAGCATAAAAATATGATTAAACACTTCCTCATAGCAAGCATGCGATACAAGATAAACATTAAATTTGACATGTGTCTAACATATCAAACCAATGATGAAACGCAATATGCTCATGACATAACCACAAGTCTACAGGCGGTGCGTTAATCCTATAGCGCTATATATGTCACGGATAGGCTCGTACGAAGTTAATGATAAGTCTAACACAAGATGTAATTAACCCAAGTTTAAAGTATCAAGCAATCACGTATACAAGCATTTATAGGAATGTTTGTGCATTTAAGTAAAATGCTCATGTGTAAGTTTTGGTAAGTAAACATGTTACACACCAAAAAGTGGTAAACGTAAAGAGGGGAATTCGAGTATGCTCACGGTTTTGCAAGTTGTTCCTACTTGAATCCGAGAGTAAGTTGGTTGCTTAGGGTGGAGCACCTTGTCCTTCTACAAGAGGAAAAACATATGTGTATGAGTTTGGGGAAATCGGAAGATTATAGGTTCGGAATTTAAACAACATGAAAATAACATATGAAAATAATCACCTAGTATATATGATACTTGTACTTGACACGAGAAAACTCTAAGGAGTTTAAATGTTTTCATGGAACAAGGTTCCATTAGAATCGTGACAAGTTATCAAAGTCTAGGATGATATAATCTAGTACCTTGACATATGAACACTAGTTCATCATCAAAGATTTGATTATTCGGATAATATGTTTATGCATTACATAGGTTATATAGATATATTAATATGTCCAATAGTTTAATAGTTCAAGCATAATGTAGAAGATTAAAATCTCCATTTAGGTACCTCTAAATTTCATGGAAATCATGTAGGAGGTAGGAAGAGAAGTCTTCTATTTAGGCACCTCTAAGTGTTCACCACTACACTTGATGTAAGAACATTGAAGGAGGGTCATGAACTACAAGTAATACAAGAATATTAAACACTAATCTATAAGAAATCATCAAGCAATGTGTGGATTTTATGTAGGATAACCCAAGTTAATCCTTAATCTCACATTCATCAAGCTTTGAGCTTGAACACCACTTGTGGGTTAAACCATTGAACAAGACAGAAAGTTTATGAGGATTAATCCTCTGATTTTGAATGTCTCAACCTTGTTTTTAATCCTAACTAACCATAGAAGTGGTTATAAGCATAAGGACATAGGTTTGAGATGAGTTAGACTCAAGTTAAACAAGTTTAGTAAAAGTTTAATCAAAACATAAACAAACAGTGAACTTTAGAGCCTTTTTGGTGACATTCCAGGGACTGGTTTCCAGTGAAACACCCATGGAATCGAAGGTAAGGTCAATCCAAGCACATAGGAAAAAGAATGAGGTAAATCGGACAAGAAACAAGCGAGTTATGCTCACTTTAGTGAAGGAGTATGCTTCTGTCCGAACTTGTGTTTGCAGCTGCATTTTTGAGAGTTTGAGAGTGATTTGGATGAGTTTGTAAAGTGAAATGAGCTTGGATTAGCTTGGTATTTATAGGAGAAGGTTTGGGTAGGTTGTTGTTGGGGTTTAAATGCAAGAAACACAAGTTAAACCACTCAAAACACACCAAAATCGTTCCCAATCAGCGGCTGTTTAGAGCTGGCTCTGGATCAGACATCCTCGCGGGGTGCGAAGACATGGGGCTGGACCCTTCGCGGCCGGTGACAAGGGGCTGGGTGAACTCAAGTTTCATTAATTGCAATTTGGCCCCTGAAGTTCATTATTTAGGGTTTTGAGGTCATTTAGGGGTTGTTTTCATCATTTAAGCAAAGTTTAAGAACAAATTAAGTATGAAGAACATAAACCAAGTATAATTAAGCATATGAATGTTGTATTTAAGTATCGTATGCATACAAAAGACGTATTAATAGCATGCTTCACGTATTTGCAAGTTTAGCACGTAATTTCCAAGAATTTTGAATAAGCATCAATTATTTCACGAAATTAAATGTATGAGCATGTATAAAGTATATATAACACGAAATTAAAGAAATACGAGTTTTATTTATGATCCAAGTCTCGGATTTTACAACGATTACAAAGAAAGAACGATTACAAAAACACAAGGCTTCCAAAAATAGAAATACAAGCAAGACCTTCTAAATATGGAAAGCATGAAGAAGCAGGGCGTTACATTTTAAACCTAAAAATAACGTTAATACCTCCAAATGTTACAAAATGAAAATTTAATACCTTAGAATGTGATTTTAAACTATTAGTACCTAAAGATGTTACTTTGTGCAAACCATAGGGACTAACTATGTAATTAACTCTTTCCTTTACTGTTATAATATTACAAGAATTAACACAAGATTAGTGCTAAAACTTTAAGAACTTTAGAAATATTATAAGAGAAAGAAGAAGAGAATTGTATAACTTATGAAAGTGTATACATGAGGTGCATTTTCTCTTCTACCTTGAGCTAGTATTTATACTACAAAAAGATTAACTATTTGGTAGACAAGGTTAACTATTTGGTAGACAAGGTTAACTATTTGGTAGACAAGATTAATTATTTAGTAGACAAAGCTATCCATAAGTTTGACAAAGAGTTCATCCACTTGCTTGGTAAATCTAGAGGTAAATCTTGATCTTCATGGTAAACTTTTTAAATAATATTCATAACACTCCCCCTTGGATGACACTTTGCAAACTTCGGGGTTTTTAAGCACCGCCTCATTAAAAACCTTGTTAAAGAAAAACCCAGTGGGGAAATGTAACACCTCGGAAATTTACGTCCAATAATGTATTGACACGTGTCATGGGCCTTGAATATGTAAAAACATACTTTAGAGGGACTAAAGTTGACAAACGGTGAAACTATGTAAATTCAAGGGTTTAAAGTGTCAACGATTGATAAATAAGCCCTACAATAACCCTACATGGTGTTTATAATCTTAAACAGAAGAATCATGGATCATACGAAGCGAAAAATGAAAGAAAGTGAGGAATTACAAACTACAGGGGCTAAACGTGTCAACATGTTGAATCTATACCTCTGAGTGATCTTTTGGCAAACCCGAAGCTTTGTAATATTGAAATATACTCCCGAGAATATGTGATAAAAATTTCATGAAGTTTCGTGAACGTATGAGAAAGTTATGATTAAAACCGTACACGAAAGGTTAAATACGATATCGTGAATTTCGTGACTTTTCGGGTAAGCGCAAAGTTAACCGAGGACATGCCCAAGTTTATAAAAGTCCCAAGGTTTATAAAAGTCAGATATAAGGGCCAAGAGTGCTAAATACATAGCTTAAACACGCTGCAAAAGATCAGGGGCTGAAGTGCAAATATTTGAAAACTTATAAAACTGGTCGACCACACCCTCGCGCCACGCGAGGGGGTCCTCGCGCTACGCGAGCGACTGCCCAGCGACGAAAAATACTTACAGCTGCCAGTTTTGTCTGTTTGTCGAGTTGTATGCAGCTGTAATCAACTCCTGGACTGACCAATCGACTTTCATGCAATAGAGGACACTTGTATAAGTCTTACAACACTTATAAACATCTGTGGCACCTCTAATTCAGATCAAAATCATCATAAAAGCTCACCATTGTTCCAAACATTCAAGTACTTGCATTCACAAAATTCACAAGACTTCTCCTGGAGCATTCTGATCGATAAGGCAGCCTCATAAGTGATCACTAAGCTTGTTAGGACCTTTGTAAGTGTTTATATCATCCTCAAATCCATTCTAGCTTAGTGTTCTTACTAAAAGTCAAACATATCGTAAATATAGTTTGACTTTGCAATTAAACGAAATGTGCTCAGTCATATCTCGAATTGAAAGTACCTGCATGTTGGTATTTATGAGTATAATAAACCCCTAAAAGGGTATGTTCAGATTCACACTCTAAGCATGCTAATTGTCGAGTCAAAGTTCTTCATAAAAAGTCAACAGAATATGTTTTTGCAAATTTAAGCATAATCAGTAATGTAGGCTACATGCAACCTGTTTGATCATCAAAATAACTTTATAAATAATGTAAGAACATATTTCAACTCGACAATTTTCTGTATTACACCCGAATCGGAACCGAAAGTCTCATAAATGGACTTTTTCTTTGACTATCGGTTCTGATCCGTACATGCATGTTAAGATCTACATTTGAGCATATTTTAGACCAACTTTCATATATGTTAAACTCTCTGGAATTTTACATCTTGGTTCCATGTTTAACCGATTCATATGCATGTTACCGGTTTATGCTTAAATATGACTATTTTGCCCTTTTTAATATAAAACGCGATTTTTGAAAAAGTGAAAGAGTAAAATCATTTGTTACTAATTTATAAACATGCATCGAAAATTTCATATCAGTTTGTGGCCTAGTTTAAGAGATATGCTCAATATCGTAAATCACAAGCTTTATGTTAAGTAAATAGCGCATTTAGCGCAAAGCCTATTTTAACCCACTTTTTGGTATCAAACTTTTATACACTGATGTTATATAAAATTTTGAGATTTTTAAAGATTTTTATTTAATTTTTGGAAGAGCATAACATAGGTCTTTAAGTTAAATTCGGTAAATACCGAAATTGCCCTTTTGGCCATAAAACGAGTTTTATAAATCCGATTGACCCCAAAACCACTTCCTACTGATTTTATTTATTAAATAAAGTATGTTGAACCTTCTGGAAGTATAAAAATCTCAGCTTTCTTTTACAAACCCGGAAACGGCTCTAAATCGCCTTTTTAGGCATTTTTAACGCATAGTATATACTATAACCATATCAAGCATATAAGAATTTTACCTACTGATGTAATTAGCATATTTTCATATAAAAACAGTAAGTACAACTTTATAAACTCAGATTTCCAGTTTTGGCATTTTTAGCCCTTGTGAAATTACCAAAATGCCCCTAGGGTGTATAGTTTGATTTTAAATGATAAGTTTTACATACGGGTCATATCACACTGTTATGACATAATAAGTTAAGTATATTTTCTGTATTAATCAGACCCATAACTCAGATTTACGAATAAACTCTTTTACAACCTCTTTAAATGACCGAAATGCCCTTATAAGGCATAAATTGATTTTAAATCCGTTCCGGGCAAAATAGAAAATAACTTACTGATATTATGACATATTTAGAGCATATTATCTCAGGGAACTTGCATATGACTCTCATGGTCGCCCGTAACGCACTTTTTCGCGTTCGGTTCGGTTTATGTAACTAGTTTACATAAATTGGCCGAAACGGGTCAAACATTATCATTTTCGTCTCAAAATCCAGAATGTGTTTAGTAAACCCATATTATACAAGTCTTCAAACTTGTCGGGTCAAATTCACATTCCATCCGGTCTTCGCTTAATCGTGCGTGAACCGTATCGTCATTTAAAACTAACCGGTCTAGGCTTAGGCTTAAATAAAGACCCGTTAGAAATCTAATAGGTTATTATAAACCTTTGTTCCAGATTAGGAGCACCAGTAAAAGATACTTGCATTTTTCTTGATTGTGATTGATACTTATTCAGGTAAATACTCTTTGGCTTATTTTCCCTATACGGGCTTGGGTTACGGTATATAGAATACCGCTTGATCGGGCATTAAATCCTCCACCGTTGCGTGGGTAGTTGGAATAATTTAATCGGCTCGTTTAAACAGTCTTGTTCACTTAAGGCCTTTGGGGGGTTAATTGACCATGTCCCGGATATCCTTGGCATCATCCTACGAGATGGCCACGACCTGAGCACGGGGTGTAGGCGTACACCTTTCCGTGTATAACTCTTTAATGTGGTGGGTCCATTGATCTTTAGCCCGGACTAGATCCGGGCCACTGAACGCAAGTAACATGTAATTCGTTCACATGATTATTATATTAAATAATTGACCCAAGTTAATAAAAATGTTTTGTGCCTTGTGCATTTAAATCAATTTTCAACCTTTTCAAAATGAGTCAGTCGAATTGTATTTACCAGTGTAAACTGACGTATTTTTCCCAAAAAGATTAAGTGCAGGTACTACACGTAATAGGCTGGCAGGCTTCTAGAGCGTCCACAATAGGTCTCGCAGCTTGGACGACAAATAAACTGTTGAACAATTATCCTATTTTATTTTCGATCTGCCTGTGGATCCGTTTCAACTACTTGTGATAATTAATATTACATTTTTAATTAAAGTTGAAATGAATCTATCTTTTGCTTCCGCTGTGCATTATTATATTGTGTTGTTTGTCTATGATGATACCAACGACGTCACGATACCCCCAACCGGGCCCACCGGTGACACGTGGAAATTAGGGGTGTGACAGGAAAAACCTTAGCTAAGGGAAAAAAAGTGCAGTCTATAGCTCCCCCTCAAGTTTGCAATTTGTAAGGAATCATATTCTCCGTACATAACGCATGCCATTGTCATGAACATGTTTCCTGAAAGTTGCTGTAAGTAGTGCTTTTGTGAAAAGATCGGCTGAATTGTTGCTGGATTGGACATATCTCATCTCAACCTAATTGTCTTTAATAAGGTCCCGAGTATATGCAAAGAATCTTGGTGGTATATGATTTGTTCTGTCACTTTTGATATACCCTTCTTTCATTTGAGAGACACAAGCGGCATTATCTTCATGGATGGGAGTTGGACTTCGATCTTTCTCTAGCCCACAAGAAATCATAATGTGTTGTGACATAGATCTTAACCATACACATTCTCTTGAAGCTTCATGTAGTGCAATGACTTCAGCATGATTTGAGGATGTTGCGACAAGTGTTTGTTTCTGAGAACGCCATGAAATCGCAGTTCCTCCGTTCATAAATACATATGCAGTTTGAGATTTTGCTTTATGAGGATCAGATAAATAACCTGCATCTGCATAACCCACTAACCCTTCTTTTGAATCGTTGGGATAAAACAAGCCTAAATCAACAGTACCTCGAAGATATCGAAAAATATGTTTAATCCCAATCCAGTGCCTTTTAGTAGGAGCTGAACTAAATCTTGCCAACAAGTTCACTGCAAAAGAAATGTCAGGTCTCATACAATTCGTTGTAACAACCCGCTTTTTGGAAAGTCAAAGTACAAGTCAAAGTCAAAGGAAGAAAAGATTGCTAATTACGATCTGTCACTCTTTGCTTAACTACTGAATTGTACTTTTTGACTTGTAATCGAATTCTATTATTTAGTCGCTTTAGTTGTATTATGTGGAGTATCTATTAATAATCGAGGTTTAATCGCATGTTAATCGCTAATCGACTTATCGCGAACCGCATCGCTATCGCGTCGCAACCCTAATTATAGGTTATGGACATTGTTTTACGTGTGTGTGGCTTTATGTGTTACTTATGCATGTTATGTTTGTGTTGAGGTGATTAATTGCAATCAAAATCGCAACTCTATCGCATCTCAATCTAATCGCAAACACTAAACACAAGTTATTTATAGTGATTGCATGTTAGATATAGTAGTTAGGTTATTTGTGTAACTAATGGGTAATACCATCGCATCGCTCACTCGAAACGCATCGCAATGCTCAACGCACGAAACGAAAACACGAAAACCGACTCACCGGAGCCACTCGATCGAATGACCATCCGAACGGATGGTCATCCGATCGGATGGTCATCCGATCGGATGGTCATCCGATCGGATGACCATCCGATCGGATGGTGTCACACCCCCAAAATCCACACGCGGAATATCACCGCCTCGAGGCGTGACTGACCAGGATCAAGCCACCAATCATATTGAACAAGCATGTAAGTAAACATAATTCAACCAAACAATATGATAGGTGTTCAAAACCAAAGCATAGTTAAGTGTTTAGCGGAAGCATAATTGTAAAACCCATTGTAAGTATTAAGTACGAAATAAAGTAATGTTTATAGCATGGCACACAATGCCATATCCCACAACGACCGTTCCTCCCTGTGCAAGCTCCATAAGTACCTATTGACCTGCAAGGCATGTAGCAACGAATCAACAACAAAGTTGAGCGAGTTCACAGTTGGTTGTTTAGTTATAGTATTCGTTTTGTAAATCGTATGTCGTTTTGTAAACCATGTATCGTATTAATTCGTATCGCGGTCATCCTGACATGTTTGCGAAGATTAGTGGGGGCTTCCCATGTGTAATTAGACCACGTGTATCGACTGCTACGAAAATATAAGAGGTGCCCTAAGTTAATGTCTATCAGCATTAACCCTTTGCCCATTGTCCATTAGTACACGCCCGTCCGACTGGCACGGTGTGAGGTTTGTTAAACCCTAATAGCGCTATCTACTAATGACCCGCTCGCCATAGGCCTCGGCGATTAAGTCGATAAATGAGGGACTTAAATTGATAGAGTTGATGGTCTTATGATCGTGTACGTAGGTTTTACGTACGTGCCCTTCAATCCGAGGACAGTAGTAAGTAGTTTAATAGTAAAGATAGTTCGAGTAGATATTCAATCCCATTCCCAACCCACCGGGAATCCCATGCCTTGGCTAGTGTGAACTCACCTTGGTTTGCTCGGCAGATACACAGAAAGGTCAAGTCGAGCTGCTAGTGGTCAACCACGTCCTAACATGGTTACCATACAAGTCAGGTTTTGGTTTCGAGTAGTGCACATAAGTTTCACATAAGCTAGCAGATAAAGAACACATACAGATCATGGCAAGCACACATCATCACGTTTAACAGTTATAACGTATTCAACTTGTGCGATTAAAAGATTGGGCTCGCACAAGCTTAATGGCCTTGTGCGAGTCATCCGTTGGAGCCCAATAATACCCGGCCCAACAGCTATACATACGGCCCAAAATAACAAACAGACAAACAATCTTGTGGGACTCAAATTTCTTGTGCGACTGAGTTGTCCTTGTGCGATCCGGACAACTTGTGCAATCCGATTGGGTTGTGCGACTGGGTTGGGCCATTCGGCCCAACAACATCTATTAAGTTCAACAGTGTGTAAGGCCCAAGATCTTGTGCGATCGGCACCGTCTTGTGCGATCCACCAGATCTCGTGCGATCATGCATAAATAACCAGTACCATGTGCTTTATGTGTTTGTACCTATCTTGTGCGATGCACTTGTGCGATCAGATCAGGTCTTGTGTGACCTGATCTTGAGCGACCGATAGGGACTTGTGCGATCCGTTTTATTATCCGAATATTATGCTATTCGGTTACAATCATTCAACAGTTTCCAAGTTTACAATTAATCAATCAACAGTTTCTAATTATCCAATCATCCTACAATCGATCAAACTAAGCAATTTAACATCTAATTCATATGAACCCTAAATATAATCAAAACATAAACATCAATCCCAATCATTTACACGGCTCATGTTCTTGATTACTAGCGTGCATCCTAACAACACAACCATCACCCTAATCATATATCACAGCCGATTATTTGCAATTGACTCTAGATCATTAACAACATCACATGATTATAAATCCTATATCAATCAAAATACTTTACATGTGAGCTGAATCTAAACACTAACCATCAACATTCATAATCCACCATATATCATTCGTAAGTCATTGTATGAAAATCATATAATCACCATATCATGTAACTCACAATCAATAGATATAACACTAACCGATTAAAGAAGAGTGTAGAGATTGATCCGAACACCACAAGCTTCGAAAGAAAGGGATGTTGTTGCCGTCGAGTTCTAGAGAGAAAGGAGAGAGCAAGGGTTTGTGTGTGTAAAGTGTTTTGCAACAAATGAGAAATGTTAACCTAAACATGAGGTTATGCGTGTGGGAGGTGGGCCGAACCCTCACTTGGGCTGCCCCTTGGTCCGAATACAAGAGTGTAGCCCGAATGGGCTTGTGCGATTGGTTCGTGTTGTGCGTTTGTGCTGTTTACATACATACATACATTACACAAAGCACATAACAAACACAACATTCATTTAATCCATCTAGTTCATATAATTACATCACGTTCACATACGTTACATCAAAGTACAAAGATAGGTTCGGAAATACGAGTTGTCACATTATCCCCAAGTTGAAAGAAATTTCGTCCCGAAATTTAGCACGTACACACTGAGGAAGGTAGTTAAGTTGTGTGGTTTTCCTGGGGTGTCACATCCTCCCCCCGTTGATCTGGAATTTCGTCCCAAAATTCTGTAGCTTTGGCCTCAGCAGTGGTTGTACTGTTTGCGAATAGTTGGGGATACTTTTGTTTCATTTGATCTTCGCATTCCCAGGTGAATTCTGGGCCGCGACGTGAGTTCCAACGAACTCGAACGAGAGGTATTCTAGTGCGCTTGAGGACCTTAACATCCCGGTCCATGATTTCAACTGGTTCTTCGACGAATTGTAACTGCTCGTCGATAGTGAGCTCTTTCAAAGGAACTACGAGAGTCTCATCTGACAGACACCTCTTCAGATTCAACACATGGAAAACGTTGTGAACTGCACTGAGTTCTGCTGGTAAGTTCAGTTTGTAGGCCACCTTGCCTATTTTCTTTATGACTTCGAAAGGTCCGACGTATCGTGGGTTAAGCTTGCCTCGTTTACCAAAACGAACCACACCCTTACAGGGTGAAACTTTGAGTAGCACTCGCTCCCCAACCTGGAGCTCGAGTGGTTTCCTGTCCTTATCGGCGTAGCATTTCTGACGGTCACGAGCTGCCGCCATTCGTTGTCGTATTTGAGCAATTCGTTCTGTTGTGTCTACCACAAATTCTGGGCCAGTGATCTGACTATCCCCCACTTCTGCCCAACAAAGAGGTGACCGGCATTTACGCCCATACAATGCCTCAAACGGAGTAGCTTTAATGCTGGTGTGGTAGCTGTTATTGTACGAAAATTCCACAAGTGGCAGATGCTTTTCCCAGCCATTGCCAAAGTCTATTACACATGCCCTAAGCATGTCTTCAAGGGTCTGGATGGTGCGTTCAGACTGCCCATCCGTTTGAGGGTGATAAGCTGTGCTCATATCTAAACGTGAGCCAAAGGACTTGTGCATTGCTTGCCACAGTTCTGAAGTAAAGCGTGCATCACTATCCGAGATAATAGAGGTGGGAACTCCGTGCCTCGAGACAACTTCCTTAAGATATACGTCTGTAGGACCGGTTTTGACTCCGAAACGATTGCGAAACGAACGTGAAACGTGCGGAATCCGTACACGAATGCAACCTAACACATGTGACGTTATATAAACGTGATTCTATTATAAATCTGATAAAGTACAGCACCTTGAATCACAATGACAACACTTTCTCTCTCTAGATCTAGAAAGCTCCAAATGACAAATGTAGCAAAAGTCCCTAATCTATGACATAATCTCCTATTTATAGTCCAAGGCATTTAATGAGATTTCTCATTATTACAATTATGCCACATTGCCTTTTTGTCTAGCTATCACTAATATAACGACTCGTTTTCTTCTGTTTCTTGCTACGGCTCGGATTGACGAAGGCGATAGACATAAATGTACTAACAGACTCCCCCTTGGATATTGCCGCAGTCAATCTCGATCATTGAGTCAAACTCGTAGCGTCTTCTTTTTCTCTCTCTCTTTGAATTTTCTCGAACAGAATCCCGGTGGATCTGTCTTCAGCTTCAGCTTCTCCTTTTTGTAGACTCTTTTCTTCATCAGGCTCCCCCTTTCGTCAAGCTTTCGTGCTATAGGGATCGACAACTTGCTTTTCTATTACAAGCTCCCCCTTGCTTTGAGCTCGTCTTCAGACTCCCCCTTAGATTCAGCTTCTGGGATCGTAGTCTGGACTTTTCCTACAATCACTCATACAACTATAAGTAACAACATTTTAAACTTCCAGATATCGTAATCTGACAATTCAAACCTTCTAAACCACTTCTCATGAATTTGGCAGTTTCATCGAATCGTATCGGAAACTAACACTTATAACAATATAAGCATCCAACTCCCCCACAGTTAATCATCCAAGTCCAACTTAATGACCTCGGAGATATCACAAACTGTTTTTGAATTTTTAATTTTAAAACTTCAAGTTTCAAATGAATGAACTTGTTTTATTTTCAGAAACACGATCAGCTTACTTAAATTTTGAAACTCGGCACTCAGACATCGGTTGTCGAAAATAAAACAGAATCAAAAATCTTTTTGTATTTTCTGAAAATATAAAGCAGTAAAGAAATATGTACAAACATATTTACAGACAATATTTTTGTTTGAGTATGTGTCAGAGGATCATATCAGTTTATGACAAGTCACAAATACCGTTGAGCTTAATTTCACAGTAAGAATTAAACAATTCACTTAGATTGTCGATATACTTGTCCACTTAAATTTTCATACAAATTTCAACTGATACAGGATATGAATTAGGTATTTTAAGAACTTAAACCCATTTATGTGTCCCACCTCTTGAATATACTCCCGTATCCAGATCCCAATATTCAGTCTTACAGGTAATTATAACACAAATGATATCTGTAAGGGGTTAATAAATTATGAAAAATCATGAGAGCTCAGGTCAGAACTACCGTTCAGCAGAGAGATCATGACTCAACTTGTGGGTGTGTCCCCTTTAGAGGATCTTTTTTACAACAGCATTACTAAGCAATTTTATTGTCTTATCATATATGCTGAGGGTGATGCTGTGTTTCAAGCATTGCAGAAAGTATTATTCGAGGACTAGGTCAGAACTTCCATTCAGCAGAAGTCCCGGAATAATACCCCAGATATCACTGAGTATAAAAACCTAGTATATCAGAAAAAGGAACCTTTCAAACGAGATTTCAGGGGTTACCTATATATCCAAGTAGTGTTCCCCACGAAATAAGCAAGTTTGAATTTAGGTTTATATCCCGAAAAAGTTTACTAAGTGTATAAAAACCTACCGACACATCCACGATGAGATCGTTTAACACATTTTGACTTTTCAAATCTTTAGCGTACTGTAACTGTCTACTGATGTACTATCATTTCCTCTTTTTACGCAAAACTCAAATTTTTGAATTTTATCATGTTTTTGGCTTTTTCAAATTTTCTAATGTTTTTGGATTTTCTAATGACAATATATCTCCCCCTAAAATGCAAAACCATTTAAAGAAAAATTTGACAACCAATACTGATAGCTTTGTCTCGCCATCCATTTTTCTCATGCACTGATTTGCAGAAAATATAACATACCCCCATGATTTACAACACATTGATATTTTACAGTTTGAAAACCGTTTTTCAATCTTGTGAAATTAATCATGTTTGTTCAGCCGTGAGGGTTTCGGCGTATTCAATCAACATTTATTCAACAAAATTAAAAACAAAAATATTTTTGGTTTTTCAAATTTTAACAAACTAAAAACATATTTTTAGTTTTTAATTTTTCAAATTTTTAGGGTTTTGAAAATATTGTTTTATTTATATACAGAAATCAATCAAACTAAACTCCCTGTTCAACCAAACCAGGGTCCTGCAACCTCTTCCTGTGCCAGGCTGCTCCAACTACCATTCTCACAATCTTCAGCTTCGTTGAGCACCTGCACATTCAAACTTTATCAATCATTTGAACAATTTAGCCCAGGTCTGTTGGACCTTAGGCATTTCAACACAATAATGTTCATTTAATTCCGGAAACTCTTTATCACTTAAGACGTTTTCAATTTTGACTTCAACTTTCTCATCTTTTACTGACATCACTTGTTTCTTAGCACTCCACACTTGACCTTTCGGAGTACCTCTTTTGTAAAAGTTTGTCTCTTTTTGAACCTTTTGATTGTGAACAACATTTTTAGGTTTCCAAAACTCTTGAGGTTTTATCATATCAACAGATGTTCTCCAACTTTGTGTTGTTCTAAATCTGGGTGTGTGAGAATTCCAGGTCTGTCTTGAATCGAACCTGTTCGGGTTTGATTTGAAGCAAACTTGTTTGTATTGTACCTCTAAGTTTGTTTCGAATCAAATCTGGTTGACCTTTGTTTCACATTCTCAGATTGTTGTTTTTCAACATCAACAGGCTTTGGATTTGGACACTTTCGTGCAACATGTCCAATTTGATCACATTTAAAACACACTTTCTTTGAAACATCCTTGGCCTGTTGTTGTTTCTTTTTCATAGCATCAAACTCTTCATTAGACTGTTGTCCAAATTTGAGTTTTTCCTCTTCTTTCAAGCTTTTCCGTTGAACAAAACTCATCTTTTGTTGCAAATTTGGTTTTTTACTTTGATTCCAATTCCGTTTCTTTTTATAACCCAAACCAGCCTTCATGTTTTTCTTCTTAAAACCAGGTTTGTTATAAAAAGATTTATGACCTTTACCAGCAAACTTTGAAATCTCAGACTTCTCAATCTCAATCATTTTGAAAACTTTATCGACCTTCTCTGAAATCACATTCTGAATCGGGAATACAACATCTAAGAACAATTTGTCCGATCCAATCATGGTATAAACCAATCCTTTTGAATCATCATTCAAATTTTTCTCGGATTTTGTGTTTTTCAGATAACCATCATAAAGATTTCTTTCATCTTCATCCTGTGATTCAGACTTACCTTTTGTAGACTCATATTTCAAAACGCTTTCAACAACCTTACTTACCACCTCTGAATCATTAGTGTAACACCCCAACCCGGAAGGGCTGACGTGTCACAATAACAGTGATATCATAAACAAAAATCATAATTCCATTTATTTATTTGACAAGGATACAACCACATAACAACGAAACTTAAAGTTAATATACAAGCGAAACATTTGACTTCATTAACTAATATCTTCAGATTTATTCCTAGTCTTTAATCTTCTCTCTTTTCCCCGCCCAAAGTAACATGCAGACCTGTATACACAACAATTTTACGGAATGAGCCGAATGCTCAGTACGGAATAATAGGCTCAAATAACAAATAACGCTTTATTTATTCGGATGAAACTTGACGCAAATAACGTAATTTCATAATCATATCTTACGGATGTACCCATGAGCAAACTTAAAACGTGACAATACACAGGTAGCTACTCCTGTATAATTATCACATGAGATGGCGAATTGGCATACCCGTTATCCACCTCCTGAAACTTAAATTCTAGGATCGATCCATACGCCTCCTAATAGCTTATATGTACCACACTTGTACTTAAGAGACGCCGTGAACTGATCTCTCCGTCACGGATAGAGCACATGATGTCGATGCCGCAACAACATACTCGTGGGACACTCCACGAGAAGCGATACTCAGGGTATCAGAGTACAAATGGTCTTATTCACATAACTTATAAAACTTATTTTCATAACAAAACGGAACATATATTGGAACATGCGATAATGAGTACAACTAACATAATACTATCGCATGACATGAAAGCTTAAATCAAAGGAGTAGAATAGAATTCGAACGGACTGTCAAATGAATCGATACTCAAAGACGTGAGGAGTTTTAAAAATATATAGTAATTTAGGGGTTTATAACAATTTGAATATTAAGCAATAAGGAGTGGGGTAAGGATCCGTACCTTAATAATTCCAAATTGATGCTACCTTGTGATAATATTTCAGATTTATACGGACAGAGTTTAGACTACTGATTAGTCTTTTAACCTAATTTAAATAACATGCACACAAACTAGGTTAGTAACTTAATACAGCCTTTACGATAACTCACGAGATCAAATTCTCACAACGAACGACAAAGTGCGATACTTCATCCATCGAATTAACGATGATCCGTCAAATTAATGACGAACGACAAAGTACAATACTTTATCCATCGAATTAACGATGATCCGTCAAATTAATGACGAACGACAAAGTATAACCCTAATGTGGGCAGCACTTAAACATCCATTGAGTACATTGATCGATCGGACAATGAATCGTAATAGCGATCGAGTTATTACCCTGTTCTGCAGCACCCCGCTATACTTAATTAGTGTTTCGTGTGTGTTAATTGAAGTAAATAGAGCATAACTCCGTGTAGAATTGGAATTTCTTCGTCGTTTTTGTGCCCAGAATCAAGTCCCAACATCCTCTATTTATACTGGATTTTTGACCCAGTCGCGTAGCGCGACTGGTAACACCTATAGCCGTCGCGCAGCGCGACTGCCAACCTATTTTCATAGGGTTGCCACGTGTATGAGTAGGCTTGCTGAGTTGACGGATTTCTTAAATTCGATTTCTACAGGTAGTTATGTGGATAATCGTAACTAGGTTTTATCCCCCCCTGAGTTTTAGGGGCCCTAATCCTGATTCTGGAAATTCTGAAATTTCTAGGGTTTGTACGGAATTACTTGGGTGTCTTAATTAGGGTTTCCTATTAACTAAAATAAATAATAATAATAATAGTTTTAAACTTTTGGGTATTACAACTATTACCCCCTTAAAAGAAATTTCGTCCTCGAAATTTTTCGAACATATCGTATAAGTAACGGAACTTTCATAGCAGAGTTATTAACAAGAATCTCCTAAACACACATGTGTATCTGAAATTTATAATTACGTTTATGACCATAATTGTTAATTACCTTATCATCATGTCCTAATGGTTCTCCTATAACGCATCTTAATAAAATATCTTACCGTACGAAAAGTCAATAGAGACTTACAGATAATAGAGTGACTATTGGTACTGATATCTCCTACATAGACATGCTTAATCATAACGAAGATATATTCACATAAGGTAAAGCATGAATGACCGTAAACAGAATAATTGAACATATATCAAAGAGCAAGTTTTACCGTTACTCGACTAAAATTCTATTGCGAGAATAGATTAGGGTATAGAGAATGAATTGATTCTTCAGATTCCCATGTTGCTTCGCGTTCAGAGTGATTTTTCCAGAGGATTTTAACAAATGAAATTACTTTCCTACGCAAAACCCTTTCTTGTCGATCTAAAATGGCTTCTGGCTCCTCTTCGTAGGACAAATCCTCGTGAATTGTAAGTAACGGATAACTAATGACATGAAGTGGATGATAATTATATCCTCTTAACGAGGAGACATGAAAAACGTTATGAATGTGAGAGAGCTGAGGAGGTAAAGCCAGTCGATATGACACTTCTCCAATTCTTTCAAGGATTTCAAACGGACCGATGAAACGGGGACTAAGCTTCCCTTTAATTCCAAATCTACGAATGCCACGCCAAGGTGATACCTTTAAGAAAACGTGATCACCAATTTTAAATTCGAGTGGTCGTCTATCTTGATCTGCATAGCTCTTTTGTCTGCTCTGAGCTTCTTTCAGTTTTTCTCGGGCCATAGTGACTATTTCATTTGTAATCTGAACTAGTTCTGGCCCTTCAATAATCTTTTCTCCAACTTCATCCCAGCATATCGGTGCTCGACATTTTCGACCGTACAAAAGCTCAAAAGGTGCCATGCCAATACTTGCTTGCCAACTATTGTTGTAAGCGAACTCCACAAGGCATAGATATTCATCCCAGTTTCCAGACCATTCAAGTGCACATGCTCGGAGCATGTCTTCCAAGGTCTGAATCGTGCGTTCCGACTGCCCATCTGTTTGTGGATGGAAAGCCGTAATAAACTTCAGTCGTGTACCCCAAGCTGTTTGAAAACCTTTCCAAAATCGTGAGGTGAAACGTGGGTCTCTATCGGAAACAATGGAAGATGGTGTGCCATGGAGTCGAATAATTTCTTGAAGAAATATTTCGGATAACTTATTAACCGAAAATCCTTGCTGAATCGGTAGAAAATGGGCTGACTTCGACAATCTATCGACAACAACCCATACAACATCATTCTTCTTGAATGTCTTAGGCAAACCGATAACAAAATCCATTGTGATCTCATCCCACTTCCATATGGGAATATCCAATGGCTGCAATAGACCGCTTGCTCGTTTGTGTTCAATTTTCACTTGTTGGCAAGTGAGGCATTTACTTACGTATCGAGCAACGTCTTCCTTCATGCCATTCCACCAGAAGTTCTGTCTTAAGTCTCGATACATCTTGGTAGATCCTGGGTGAATTGAAAATGGTGAGCTGTGAGCTTCGGCTAACAATGACTCACGAAGGCTGGAGTCATCGGGTACACAAAGTCTTTTACCGCACCAAATCACCCCATGATGGTCTATACTAAATTCAGATTGCTTACCCACCTCAAGATTTTGCACAATTGCCCAAAGTTCTCCATCTTGCTTTTGTGCATCTTTAATCCGTGATATGAGGTCGGGTTCAATCTGCATTCTAGCTAGATATCCATCAGATTTACCAACCTGGAGCCAAATGTTCATCCTTTCGAGATCCCTCCTAATACGAGGCTGAATTTGTAAGCAAGATATAGTCCCGGAATTCTTTCAGCTCAATGCGTCAGCTACAATATTGGCTTTGCCTGGATGGTATTGAATATTTACGTCGTAATCTTTTAAAAGTTCTAACCACCTTCTTTGCCTCATATTTAGCTCCTTCTGCGTAAATATGTACTTGAGGTTCTTGTGGTCGGTAAAGATGTCACAACTTTCACCATACAGATAGTGTCGCCAAATCTTAAGTGCAAAGACGACTGTGGCTAATTCTAAATCATGTGTAGGGTAGTTAACTTCATAAGGCTTTAACTGACGGGAGGCATAAGCGATAACCTTCCCATGTTGCATTAGCACACAACCTAATCCTTTCTTTGAGGCATCACTATAGACTTGGTAACCTCCTGATCCAGAAGGAAGAGCGAGTATCGGAGAGGATACGAGTCGCTTCTTCAATTCTTCAAAACTTTTCTCTTGTTCCTCATTCCATGAGTACTTCACCCCTTTCCTTAGGAGTTTTGTGAGTGGTAAAGCGATTACCGAGAATCCTTCAACAAATCTTCGGTAATAGCCAGCAAGACCCAAGAAACTTCGTATTTCGGTAACAGAAGTGGGTCTTGGCCATTTTGTAATAGCTTCAACCTTTGTTGGGTCTACCATAATTCCCTCTGCGGATATGACATGACCTAGAAATGCCACTTAGCTAAGCCAAAAATCACATTTGGAAAACTTCGCGTACAACTTCTCATGCCGCAAGGTTCCAAGTACCGCATGTAGATGTGCTTCATGCTCTTCGTGACTCTTAGAATACACTAGAATGTCATCGATAAAGACAATAACGAATTTGTCTAGGAATTTGTGAAACACGCGATTCATCAAATCCATGAAGACTGCGGGTGCATTAGTTAGCCCAAAGGGCATAACCAAAAATTCGTAATGACCATATCGAGTACGAAAGGCGGTCTTGGGAACATCATCATTCTTGATCTTTAGCTGATGATACCCGGACCTCAGGTCAATTTTTGAGAAGAACTGAGCCCCCTGAAGTTGATCAAAGAGATCATCAATGCGAGGCAGAGGATACTGATTACGAATAGTAATCTTGTTCAGTTCTCGGTAGTCAAGACATAAACGCATACTACCGTCTTTCTTCTTCACAAATAAGACCGGAGCACCCCAAGGTGAAACACTAGGTCTTATGAATCCTAGATCTAACAATTCTTGCAATTGTTCCTTCAACTCCTTCAGTTCCATTGGAGCCATACGATATGGAGCTTTAGAAATAGGTTCGGCACCAGGGATCAAGTCGATGGTGAATTCTACCTGACGGTCGGGTGGTAATCCTGGTAGTTCATCCGGAAATACATCAGGATATTCACGAACAACGGAATGGCTATCGATACTCTTAACACTAGCAGAAGTATCCCTAATCGATGCTAGGAATCCAGCACAACCGCTTGATATGAATTTTCGAGCTTTGAGTGCAGAAATAATCTTAAGAGATTTATGAGCTTGAGTTCCCTGATATATAATATCAGGATGATGAAGATCACCGAAAATAACACGGCGAGAATGACAATCTATAGTTACACGATGTCTAGACAACCAATCTATTCCTAGAATAACATCAAAGTCACACATATGTATTGGAAATAGGTCTGCCTTACACACAATAGATTCAATACGGATCGGACAATCTTTATATACGTAAGTGATTACGGATGAGTTTTCCATGGGAGTGGAAATGGTTAAAGTATGATTTAAGAGAGTTGGTTTTATCGGAAGGTACTTAGTAAACGAATGGGATATTAAAGAATGAGTCGCTCCTGTGTCGAATAACACATAGATACTATGTTTACCAAGCTGAAGGGTTCCCGACACAGTACCTGGGACATTAGCAGCATCAGTAGCAGAAAGTGTGAAAGCTCTTCCTCCAACATTGGGTGTAACACCTGTGCCTCCACGGCCATTAAACAAATACCAAACCAATGAAATGTTATATTTCATACTTGGGATTTGTAAAAATATGTGTATCATTTGCACATATCAATTCTTGTTCAAATTCAAACTCTAAATCGCTTTCTGGAAGGTTATACGCGCACCGATGCGTAAATATAACCAGTTTAATGCAACAAACACTCCGGAATAGTGACATAGGCTTAACATACCTTAAATAACCTTTACATAACTTAGAAATAAGTTTTGGAAGGTTTGGTGTGGTGAAATCAAAGTTTAATCGCTTACAGGGACTAAATTTGACAAACTGCGAAAGTATGCCAATTTGAACTGTAACAGACATTTCGGAACATGACCATAAGTTAAACATACCATAAATACCCTTCACATAGCTTAGAAATAGGCTTTGAGGTGTTCGGTATGCTAAAATAAACTTTTGTGTCATTCAGGGACTAAAAGTGTCAAAAAGTGCACAAGTTTGCATTTTCGAGCATAACTTACGTTCTGAATACATCCGGACATCCAAAAATTTATGTAAGCACTATAATATTTTATTTTAGTGTTTGGCAAAGGAAAAATCCATTCGTTTCGTCATTTGGATCGTTTTTCGCGCTTATGCGCATTCTGTCGTAATTAAGCGAACATCGCGTTCGTACGGCCAAACGAACCAACCTCCGGCATATTTTTGAGCATGTTTTGAGTTCCCTATACTTTAACTTCATTTTAGAGCCTTGAAATGAGGTTAACGGGGTTCAAACGCATCGAAAAAGGCCTTAAACACGTGCAGGGACCAAAACTGTCATTTTTTAAACTTTGCTGAATCTGACACATGGTGGCGTAGCGCGAGCATCCCCTGCCTATGCCGTCGCGCTACGCGAGCACCTTATCTGGGCAGAAACTTCAGTTTTTCATTTTCGGGACCAGATTCGATGTATAAACAGCTGATTAATTCACAACCACACATTCTAACATGCTTAGTCAGCGGATAAGGATGGAATTTAGGCACCATAACTTTCCGACACTTGTACGGATACGATTAAGGCACGATATTCGACAAGCGATCCTAACGGTTCGGGTATTCCTATAAATACCCATCCACCCCAACCTCATTTCTTACAAGAATTCTGATTTGAGAGCTCTAAGTTGAAACCATTGTTTCATACCTGAGTTCTTGGATCGGGATTAGCATTCGGGGACCCTTCGTAAGTATTCTTTCGTTCTTTTATTGTTTTTCGAGTCTTTCGAGTCTGAAAGTCAAACTTTGTTTGACTTTCTACATTGACCAGTTATGGTCAATGCGAAGTTCGTTTGGACTTCGCAACGTGAGTGTAATCACGTTGGTCATAGTCCCTTGGGACTATGCCCACTGATTACCACGTTGTCTAGGGTCGTAGGGTAGGCGATCTAATAAATCGCCTATACCTTCGAACCCGACCCATTTGGTCGATCATTAGGATCCGACCAAACACATTAGGTGACCATAGTAGGTAGGGAATAACCTTCCGAGGTTATACCCTATGGTCACATCGTTTAAGTAGTTGTATGATAGGTAGTTTATATGCCTTAGGTAAATTACCAGAATACCTTTTTCATGTATAATTGGTAATTAAGCATATGTAACCTAAACCTTTGTCACATAACTGATTATGTAACATGTTTAGGCATATAACACTTGTCATAGGGCTAGTTAGGCGGTCCGAACGCGTTTCACGCGCACGACGCGTTAAAGTAGCATATGTTACCTTAATGGGTCGCGATGGGTCGAAAGCACTTAGGTTTGGTTTCATTGTAGTATGTAGGCCTTGTTAAACCATATCATATGAGTTCCAACACTCATTTGGTTTACCAAGCCTCATCCTATCCGATCTCCCGATTTAAGTCCGGTTTATTTATATAGTTTTAGATTGCCGACTGATTCCGTGCTCCCTCAAGATTTGTTTGGTAGTTGTTCAAGACTCCTAAGCACTCTCAGGCGAGTACATTCTTCCCCTATTTTACTGTTTTCAATTGTTTTGGGGTGACTCATATGTGCTAAATGTTTTCGATGTTATAACGATGGTTTCAAAAACAATTAAGGCGATTTATACAAAACTAATAACGATTTCATAAAGTGAACAAACTTGTTGGTTGTAGTTACATAACAAATGACATTCATTAGCAATGATCAAGCCGACCAGTATTAGGTTATGGTACCATAGGATCTGACAAATCCCGTTATTTACTACACCCGTGGTTATGTGTGGGTATGGTAGGTAGCGACTGAATCTGTAATTATTAACTTACCCTATGGAGGTTTGTTAATACGAAAACGAGAAGCGACGAAAACGAGAAGCGACGAAAACGAGAAGCGACGAAAGTCAAGAAGGTTTGAATGTTATTAGCGAGACGACCATTTAAGTAGTTTCACGACCTAAAACGAATTAAACGATTTACGATTGGTTTTCACACGATGTTTTAACGATTAGGGTAACGATTGGGTTTCACACGATGTTTTAACGATTGGGTAAACATTTGTACATGATTTACATTTGATCATGCATTTACACGAAACATAGTATTGGTTTAAACCAAGTTTTACTTCAATACTTTGTTTTGCGCGTTTCACTTATGGTTTAGTTGATGCATTTCACTAGCCATACATATCATTTTGGTTATAAATTACATGGTTTACATTGGTTGGTTTAGTTTGAGTAAATGATTAAGTAACGATGCGGGTGTAATATGATACAAGCATGGTGGATACGCCGCTGGTACTTCCTATATATAAGTGTTTGTATGGTATTACATATGGTAGCGTTATTTGAATCATTTCAGTTTGAGACATAGAACATTTTATACAAATAACATACTTTTCACAAGACATTTATTTACAAACAACTTATCTTCTACAAACTCATTTTACATGGTTATTCATTTAATCATGCATTATTCTCTTATTATACATATCACCTGAACTTATTATTTTTCAAATGATTTACAAAGACAAAGCAAATTACAAGGTTCATGACTAAGCATTTTCTTAAACAGAAGTCATGAATCTTATTTTCACAAAACCTATGTACTCGCCAGCATTTCTTTGCTGACCTCGTTTTCACATATGTTTCAGGTATTGTTGAACGATATCGATTGATAAGATGCATGCTCACATAGGACTGGACAAGGCCTTAGTAACTCAATAACAATGATAGACTATGTTTAAATAGTGTATTTAGATTTCAAGACGATGTAATTATTCAATGTTTAATAACACAAAACATTTTTTGGTATCCATGGTTATGAAACATTAATTCTGTTGCGACACGCCCCGATGTTTCCGCCGCGATTTGTTGTTTTACGCGGTCGGGGTGTGACATTGGGTGGTGCAACGTTTGATCGGTTATTTTTCTTAGTGTCTTTCTGTGTACACTCCTTGATCATGTGTCCAGTTTGGCCACATCTAAAGCATGCTCCTGTACTTCGGTGACATACTCCCTGATGTCGCTTGCCACAAGTATTACATAAAGGATATGTAATCTGATTCGGGTTTACATGTTGATTCAGTGGTTGAGCTCTAATAGGTTCTGCATACAACTGAATCTGGTTTTGAGCAGGTCTCGGGTTTTGCAGTCTCGGTTGCCATGGACGTGCCTGATTTCCAGAGTTTTGATTTCCTTGCACTTTGCGATCTTGATGCTGTGGCGTAGTGGATGATTTGCCGTTTTCCTGCTTAAATTGTCCTTCCCTATTTCTCTTCTTATTATCCCCAGTTCGAGATAAGAATTCTTTCCTTTCGAATTCAAAAGTTTTGATTGCATCAGCAACTTCGGTGATATCCTTAAATTTCATGTACATGATCGACTTCCGAATTCGATCATTGACTGCCCACTTGCATTTTTCTGCCTGGACTTCTGCTGATCCTGAAACGTCTCCTACAATACTAGCCAACCTTGAAAATCGAGTAATGAACTCAGAGGCTGGTTCATCACTCCCCTGTCGAATCACTGCATACTCCCTGATATAAGCTTCTTTATCAGCGGTCGAAAAATACTTGTCGTAAAAGATATTACGAAAGTCGATCCATGAAAGATTAGCGTCAAAATCATCCCCTCCTTTGACATTCTTATATCCTTCCCACCAAGTTTGTGCGTCATCTTCGAATTTGTAGGTAGCCAATCTAACTTTGTATTGCTCCGGAACTCCAAGAACTCCGAAGATCTTTTCAATATGAGCTATCCAGTTTCTTGCTTCGACTGGATTATTAGCTTGACTAAAGGATTTCGGCTTTTGTTTTTGGAATTTACTAATCCATATGTCTATACTATAATTAGTATTGTTCGTGGTATTTTCACGAGTTTCACCACCAGAGGTTGGATTAGTGTTAGTGCCTTCTGGATGACGAGTTTGTTGAATAACGGCCTCAGCTGTTTGAGCAACCAGGTTTGGAAGCAACCCGGCAACAGCCTGGTTGATAGCATTAATTACGCTTGGATCGACTGGAGTCTCATTCGAAGAAGTGTTGTTACGTACAGGGTTAGTACGAGTATTCCTACGTAGCGGACGACGAGGAGGCATCTATACGAATAAACATAGGAGTTAAACCAAATAAGAGATCAAGTTGAATCCTATCATAGATATCTACCCATTCCTCACAGGTTTTAATTACTATCTTCAAGTTTTCTACAGGAAAGAGCCTTTGCTCTGATACCATAGCTGTAACACCCCAACCCGGAAGGGCTGACGTGTCACAATAACAGTGATATCATAAACAAAAGTCATAATTCCATTTATTTATTTGACAAGGATACAACCACATAACAACGAAACTTAAAGTTAATATACAAGCGAAACATTTGACTTCATTAACTAATATCTTCAGATTTATTCCTAGTCTTTAATCTTCTCTCTTTTCCCCGCCCAAAGTAACATGCAGACCTGTATACACAACAATTTTACGGAATGAGCCGAATGCTCAGTACGGAATAATAGGCTCAAATAACAAATAACGCTTTATTTATTCGGATGAAACTTGACGCAAATAACGTAATTTCATAATCATATCTTACGGATGTACCCATGAGCAAACTTAAAACGTGACAATACACAGGTAGCTACTCCTGTATAATTATCACATGAGATGGCGAATTGGCATACCCGTTATCCACCTCCTGAAACTTAAATTCTAGGATCGATCCATACGCCTCCTAATAGCTTATATGTACCACACTTGTACTTAAGAGACGCCGTGAACTGATCTCTCCGTCACGGATAGAGCACATGATGTCGATGCCGCAACAACATACTCGTGGGACACTCCACGAGAAGCGATACTCAGGGTATCAGAGTACAAATGGTCTTATTCACATAACTTATAAAACTTATTTTCATAACAAAACGGAACATATATTGGAACATGCGATAATGAGTACAACTAACATAATACTATCGCATGACATGAAAGCTTAAATCAAAGGAGTAGAATAGAATTCGAACGGACTGTCAAATGAATCGATACTCAAAGACGTGAGGAGTTTTAAAAATATATAGTAATTTAGGGGTTTATAACAATTTGAATATTAAGCAATAAGGAGTGGGGTAAGGATCCGTACCTTAATAATTCCAAATTGATGCTACCTTGTGATAATATTTCAGATTTATACGGACAGAGTTTAGACTACTGATTAGTCTTTTAACCTAATTTAAATAATATGCACACAAACTAGGTTAGTAACTTAATACAGCCTTTACGATAACTCACGAGATCAAATTCTCACAACGAACGACAAAGTGCGATACTTCATCCATCGAATTAACGATGATCCGTCAAATTAATGACGAACGACAAAGTACAATACTTTATCCATCGAATTAACGATGATCCGTCAAATTAATGACGAACGACAAAGTATAACCCTAATGTGGGCAGCACTTAAACATCCATTGAGTACATTGATCGATCGGACAATGAATCGTAATAGCGATCGAGTTATTACCCTGTTCTGCAGCACCCCGCTATACTTAATTAGTGTTTCGTGTGTGTTAATTGAAGTAAATAGAGCATAACTCCGTGTAGAATTGGAATTTCTTCGTCGTTTTTGTGCCCAGAATCAAGTCCCAACATCCTCTATTTATACTGGATTTTTGACCCAGTCGCGTAGCGCGACTGGTAACACCTATAGCCGTCGCGCAGCGCGACTGCCAACCTATTTTCATAGGGTTGCCACGTGTATGAGTAGGCTTGCTGAGTTGACGGATTTCTTAAATTCGATTTCTACAGGTAGTTATGTGGATAATCGTAACTAGGTTTTATCCCCCCCTGGGTTTTAGGGGCCCTAATCCTGATTCTGAAAATTCTGAAATTTCTAGGGTTTGTACGGAATTACTTGGGTGTCTTAATTAGGGTTTCCTATTAACTAAAATAAATAATAATAATAATAATAATAATAATAGTTTTAAATTTTTGGGTATTACAATTAGCATCATCAGATTTGGAGTAAGTCACATCAATACTTTCAGGTAACTGGTCAGCTATGTTCAAACCCTTTGCCACATTTTCCTCATCATAAAAAGTATAATTGTTTCTCAATGGTGGTGGTACCTGATGAAATTCTGAACCAATACCCTTTTTGCAATTTTCAGTATCTTTGTCATCTGGTGTGATGTTGAAAATGCGTTCGAGAATGTACGAAGAGTTATGATAACTTTGAAGTTTTGTAACAATCTTTTCTTTTTCAGCCAAGACTTGTTTAAGATTAGCAATTTCATCAACACATTTGTTTAATTCAATTTGCTTTTCTTTAAACTTTCTTTCATACATTTCTTTAGTGACTAAAGTTTCAGACAATCTTTGATCAAAACTTTTGACTTGGCTTTTCAAAGTATCATAAGCTTCTTGTACTCTCTGACTCGACCACTTTAAAGAATCATACTATTTTTGTAAATCTTGACATTTAGATTCTTTTTCAACACAATCAACACATTTTTCTGAACACAGTTGTCTATAAACATCATTATCCTTTTCAAGATCTTGACATTTCTGTGTCAATTTTTCAACTTTTAGTTTCAAAATTTCTTCTTTTTCAATCATATCTTTACATTTTATCGTGAAACCATTTTCAAGTTTGCTTAATTCATTATCTTTTGTTTTTATCAATTCATCTTTTTCAATACAGGCTTTGCACATTTCTATGCAATTCCTGCATTTGTTTTCTTTTTCATCAACCAATTCAACATTCGATAGATTAGAAGATTTTCTAACCTCAGTCTCATTTAGCACCGGTTTTTCTGACTTAACTTTCTGATCTTGCTCCTTTTCTTCTTTCTGAGCTTCTTCATTCTTATGTTCTTCTTCAGCTTTCTGTTCCTCTTCAGCAGCAATCTTCACAACATTCTTTACTTCTTCAATCATCTTCTTCAATTCTTCTTCTTTTCTCTTCTTCATTTCTACCACCTTCGGTAGACTTGCTTCACAAACCTCTCTTATCTTCTTCTCCAAATCAGGCAGATACGCTTTATCCGATAACCTTCGTGTGTTGAAAGTAGCCTGCCTTGGAACCAAATTTGTTACAGCTTCGAAATCCACTTTTGATGGGTCAATAACTGGATTACCCCGTGGATCCATGTAACATTCCAACTCTTTATTCCATCTTTTTGCTTTCTGGGCTTCTTTGAATGGTTCGTTTAATTTTCCAATTTCCCATCTTGCATAATCTGCTTTCCAATATCTATCAGGATCAGCATCAGCCACAAATGCATATCCAACTGCATCTTCTTCAGGACAAACTTGACTCCAGTCGTAACCTTCATCATCATATATAACTGCAAGAGCCCTTGATTTTTCTTTAGGCTGTTTCAATCTTGGTGGCTCAGACTTGTTCTGATGGTAAATCGCTTTCTTGTAATAATCTTCGTTGAACGGGTTTGCAGAATTATCATCAGCATACGCATTTCTGCACTCGCGCTTAAAGTGACCTCTTTGTTTGCATTTGAAGCATGTCACCTTGGATTTATCAAATCCCAACTTGGTAGATGGTCCACCAATTGACTTTCTCCCCGTGATCTCCATGAACCGCTGTGCCCGACGAACCGCACTGGCCATGCACCATCTTATATCCATTAGTTCCATCTCCTCGGGGTCTAATTGATCATAATCTTCTTTCGTCAAGTTGGTGTTGCCAATCTTCCCTGCAACGAGGCTTTCATACGATTCAAGTACAGATGCTAAGAAAACCATCTGTTGTTTTGCCGATTCTTCGCTGAAATTCTGTCCATTCTTCAAATCCACTGCGATATTACACTGGAATAAATTCTTTGAAGCAGATTGGTCTGAAACTGTTGAAGAAGATCCACTGTGAAAACCACTGTGAAGACTTTCATTATTCACTGAATTTGAACTTTCTGCAGAAAATGTTGTTCTTGGAGATCCAACCTGTGGTGTATTTCCTCTGTAGTAAAGCTCCACATTTTGCTGATAAGCTGGATTGTTGACTTTAGATCTCTTTATCTCCAACTCATGACTTTCAAGTCTTTCAATCAGCAAATCCACTTTCAAATCTTTAGGCTTGATTGTGTTCTTCAACATTAAAGCGAAATATTGCCACTCTTGATCATTTGGCAATGAATCAAACAATTTATCCACCAAATCCTCTTCAGAATATGTGATTTCATGTCTGGCTAACTCCATTTTCAGATGCTCAAATCTTTCGATCATTCTACAAACAGATTCATTTTTCATACAACTGAATAAATCAAACTCTTTACGCAACAATTTCTTTTTGTTTTTAACAATTTCATTACTTCCTACACACTTTTTCCCTAACGCTTCCCACAAACTCTTTGAAGTTTTCTCTTGTTCAAGTAATGAAATAATATCCTCTCTCACTGACTGTTTGATTAATGTGATCATTTTAGATTCAGCCACAACATTTTTTATATCTATGTCTGAGAAATCTTTTGGATCTATTAACTCTCCTCCCTCTTTTACTGGTTCAGTGTATCCATCTGTCATTTTTAACCAGCTTTCAGGAGCGAAAGCTTTTACCCAACCCTCAAATCTGTTTTTCCACCAGTGATAATCTTCCACTTTCATTAGCTTTGGTGGCTTCTGTTGGCTTCCGTACATGTTCTCAAACTTCAAATTCTCCGAAATCTCTCTTGAATATTCTTTCATCTCAGATCTTCTATCTGACGATTCGGAAGTGAACGCTTTGTAGAATGTGTTGTAAAATTCTTCACCGTTGCTTGACATCTTCAATTAACCTATTCTCATTGGACCTCAAAGTTCACTTAGTCGATAACAACAATTGTTAAAATCAATCTGATTGGACCCTTTATAAATGTGGCCGACAACTTTTAATATGCAATCGCTAAGTGGTGGCTGACAATTAATAAATCACAATTCAATTCTCATGTATTCTAAACTTTGATTAGGCCGCTAACATTTAAAGCACATGGGTCTGACAATTTTGATTCACGAGAACACTTTTCATTTGACCAACAACTGTTATGTTCACGTTCAATCAAAATCAGTTCAAGCGATCAACTCAAGCGAACCCCCTGATTAATTTTAGACAGGTAAACTCAAGCGAAAGGGTGTGTCTCGCTTCAAATTGCCACGTGTTTCAAGCAATAGGATACAGTTCGGTCAAGCGAAACCCAGATATTTCAAGCGAAAGCCTTAATATTTAAGCGAAACCTCAGAATATTCAAGTGAAAGCCTTTGTTTCCAAGCGAAAGCCAGCTGTTAATCACGAAATTGGACCAAAAACTTTTGATTTCTCCTAAACGGCTTGGAATTAGGATCTGAAACTTGGTAGGATTGTAGATCAGGTGTTTTCACGCAACATATCAAAAAATCAGACGATTTGGACCGTAAAAACCTGTTCAATTTGACGAAAAACCGTTAAAAACGTGAAAAATGAGTAGAAGATGAAGAAATAGATGATATTCAGATCTGAAATCGATGTAATCCTGTGCGAAATCGTGTGATAGATCAGGGCAATCGAGCTCCTGCTCTGATACCACTTGTAGGACCGGTTTTGACTCCGAAACGATTGCGAAACGAACGTGAAACGTGCGGAATCCGTACACGAACGCAACCTAACACACGTGGCGTTATATAAACGTGATTCTATTATAAATCTGATAAAGTACAGCACCTTGAATCACAATGACAACACTTTCTCTCTCTAGATTCTCTCTTTAGATCTAGAAAGCTCCAAATGACAAATGTAGCAAAAGTCCCTAATCTATGACATAATCTCCTATTTATAGTCCAAGGCATTTAATGAGATTTCTCATTATTACAATTATGCCACCTTGCCTTTTTGTCTAGCTATCACTAATATAACGACTCGTTTTCTTCTGTTTCTTGCTACGGCTCGGATTGACGAAGGCGATAGACATAAATGTACTAACAACGTCTGCTAGTGTGGAGAACTTATCCGTTTCCTTGATAGCCAAGAAGTGAGCAGACTTTGTGAGTCGATCCACGATCACCCAAATAGTATCGTTACCACGTTGAGATCTAGGCAGGCCAGTAACAAAATCCATGGAAATTTGCTCCCATTTCCATTGCGGTATCTCTGGTTGTTGAAGTAGGCCTGAGGGTTTCTGATATTCCGTCTTGACCCTCGCACAAGTCAAGCACTTGCTAACGTAAGTTGATATGTGAGCTTTCATGCTAGGCCACCAATACGTAGTTTTGATATCGTGGTACATCTTATCCGAACCAGGATGTACTGAGTAGCGAGACTTGTGTGCCTCATCCATCACAAGCTCTCGTAGGTTGCCATAGAGTGGGACCCAAATGCGTCCTGTTACGTAGTAGGCACCGTCTTCCTTTTGTTCCAATCGTTGTCTTGAGCCGCGTAGGGCTTCAGCCCTGGTGTTTTCTTGTTTCAGTGCTTCTACCTGAGCGTCTCGTATCCGTGCAGGAAGACTAGATTGAATAGTGAGTTGTAAGGCTCGTACGCGCTTAGGCGCAGTGTCCTTTCGACTGAGGGCGTCAGCCACAACATTGGCTTTGCCCGGGTGGTACCTGATCGAGCATTCGTAGTCATTCAGTAGCTCGACCCATCGTCGTTGTCGCATATTCAGTTCCTTCTGTTTGAAGATATGCTCGAGACTCCTGTGATCAGTGTAGATGGCGCACTTGGTACCGTACAGGTAGTGTCTCCATATCTTAAGTGCAAAAACAACAGCTCCCAGCTCTAGGTCGTGTGTAGTGTAGTTCCTTTCATGAACTTTAAGTTGGCGTGAGGCGTAAGCTATAACTTTATCCTGCTGCATCAATACACAACCAAGACCCTGAATGGATGCGTCGCAGTAAACCACAAAGTCGGCTGTGCCCTCTGGCAATGAAAGGATAGGAGCACTGCAAAGTCTATCCTTTAAGTGCTGAAATGCTAATTCTTGTGCGTTTCCCCATCGATAAACAACGCCTTTCTGCGTTAGTGAGGTGAGAGGCTGTGCAATCTTGGAGAAGTCCTTGATGAACCTTCTGTAGTAACCTGCCAAGCCCAAGAATTGGCGAATTTCCATTGGTGTACGAGGTGCAGGCCAATTCTTAATCGAGTCCACCTTAGATGGATCCACATGAATCCCATCCTTGTTCACCACATGGCCTAAGAAATGGACTTCACGAAGCCAGAAGTCGCATTTTGAAAACTTAGCGTACAGCTGTTCTGTTCGAAGGAGTTCCAAAATGAGTCATAGATGCTGCTCGTGTTCCTCCTGACTCTTCGAATAGATCAGGATGTCATCGATGAAAACTATGACGAACTTGTCCGGGTAAGGCTTGCACACTCTATTCATCAAATCCATGAAGACCGCAGGTGCATTTGTCAGCCCAAAAGGCATGACCAAAAACTCATAGTGTCCATATCGGGTTCTAAAGGCCGTTTTGGAGACGTCCTCTTCTCGGACTCTCAGCTGGTGATATCCTGATCTCAAATCAATCTTTGAATAGTAGCTCGACCCTTGCCGCTGGTCGAATAGGTCGTCGATGCGTGGAAGAGGATAGCGATTCTTCACAGTCACCTTGTTGAGTTCACGGTAGTCGATGCACATTCTGAAAGTACCGTCTTTCTTCTTCACAAACAAGACTGGAGCTCCCCAGGGCGAAGAGCTAGGACGAATAAAACCCTTATCCAAGAGTTCTTGTAGTTGCGTAGAAAGTTCTTCCAACTCTGATGGAGCTAAGCGATACGGTGCACGAGCTATGGGCACTGCTTCAGGAGCTAGCTCGATTTGGAATTCGACTTGGCGATGAGGCGGAAGACCAGGTAATTCCTCAGGGAATACCTCAGGATAGTCGCGTACAATCGGAAAATATTCTATCTTCTTCTCTTTCTTCGAGGTGTCAGTAACGAGAGCCAAAATAGCAGTGTGGCCCTTACGCAAACATTTCTGGGCCTTAAGGAAAGAGATGATGCTCACAACAGCACCACTCTTGTCACCACGAATCAATAGAGGTTCATCACCTATGCGAGGAATACGAACAATCTTCTCGTTGCAAAGAATCTCTGCTTGGTGTTGGGATAACCAGTCCATCCCTATGACAACGTCGAAACTACCCAGAGTGATAGGAAGGAGGTCGATTGAGAAAGTATGTCCAGCAAGAACAAGGTTACAACCCTTGACTACGTGCGTGACCTCTAAATTTTTACCATTAGCTAACTCTACAGTGTGCTTGGTGTTCAATGGTGTTGGGGTACGCTTAAGCATTTGACTAACTTTTAGGGACACGTAGCTAGTATCAGCACCCGAATCAAATAAGACAGTAACATAAAAGTCGTCGAGAAGGAACTTACCCGTCACCACATTGGGATCATTCCTCGCTTCACCTTGACCAATAACGAATACACAACCCCTTGCACCATTGCCGTTGTTACCCCCGTTGTTTCCATTCCCCTGATTGTTATTATTGTTGTTGTTCTGGTTCTGAATCAGCTGGGGACAATCTCTCTTGATGTGACCTTCAGCTCCACACTGATAGCATCCCCTGTTGCCTCGCTGTTGCTGCTGCTGGTCTTGTAGAGCTGGTGGTTGTTGTCGTTGGTTCTGATTCGCAGGTCGCGAGCTCCTACAATCCTTAGCTTCATGACCCATCTTGAGACACCTCTGGCAATGACCCTTGTTGCACTGACCACTGTGGTGTCTGTTGCATCTGTTGCACTTTGGAAGGTTTCCTCGATATCCACCCTGCCCTTGACTACCAGAAGATTGCTGACCAGGGCTCTTGTAGTTATCAGTTCTTCTCTGCTGAGACTGAGACTGAACAGAAGTTGAACCTTTGCTTGAAGTTCCATCCCACTTACGCTTGTTGTCACCGGGAGTTTCAGAAGTAGTTGTAGCACTAATACGTTTTGGTAACCTGTTCTGCTCCACCGCCTGATCAGTGAGGCGATGAGCCAATTGTACAACTTGCTGGATGGTTGCTAGGTTGGCTGAAGTCACATGACTTTGAATCTCGGGCACTAAACCCTTAAGATATAGTTCAATGCATTTGATGGGAGGATCCACCATAGTAGGACACAGAATAGCAAGCTCATTCGATCTTTTCGTGTATGCTTCAATTTCTGACCCCGTCATCTTGAGGTTGAAGAACTCGACTTCCAGTTTGTGAATTTCATCACGGTTGCAGTACTCTTCCTTGATCATTTCCTTAAAGTTGTTCCATGGAGTGGCGTTAGCAGCAACCAACCCCAGCATTTGAACCTGAGCGTTCCACCATGTGAGCGCTATACCCTCGAGGGTACCGGTAGCATACTTCACCCTGCGAACCTCAGGGCATTCACACATCTCGAAAACATATTCGAGCTTTTCAAACCAGTGGAGGAGTCCAACTGCCCCTTCAGTTCCACTGAAAGTACCAGGACGACAGTCCATGAAAGTTTTGAAGGTGCACACAGGGGGCTGTGCAGGTTGACCTGTCGTGAGAGTAAGAAAGGACAAAGTTTAACACAAAGGTTGGATTTATGAGGGTAGGATCCAGAGATCCTAGTGTGAGTCGGGATGGCAGGGTATACCTCCTGCCTGAGCAGCTGCAAGTGCCGCAGCAACTTGTTGGTTAATCAGAGCCGTCAACTGGGCTTGTGTCATGTTAATGCGTCCAGACATGATCTTCATATCAAGAGAAACACGAGTGAGAAGGGTTCGCGAAAGTGCGATGACAGATGAGAGTAAGCACACATGTGTTTTCAAGCTATAGTTGCTACGTTTATCTATGCATACCATAAGCAAAGTTCTACGTAATCTAGCAAGTAGGCAATAAAACATAAACCATATCACCTAGAATGTCGAGCCTTGCACGTGGAGTGAAGCGTCGTTGTGGATCGTAGAGCACTGTACAGGTTATAGTCTGGTTTTAACAAAAACATTTTCCCATATTAAAACCAAGTTCACTATAACCAATGGCTCTAATACCAATCTGTCACACCCCCAAAATCCACAGGCGGAGTATCACCGCCTGGAGGCGTGACTGACCAGGATCAAGCCACCAATCATATTGAACAAGCATGTAAGTAAACATAATTCAACCAAACAATATGATAGGTGTTCAAAACCAAACCATAGTTAAGTGTTTAGCGGAAGCATAATTGTAAAACCCATTGTAAGTATTAAGTACGAAATAAAGTAATGTTTATAGCATGGCACACAATGCCATATCCCACAACGACCGTTCCTCCCTGTGCAAGCTCCATAAGTACCTATTGACCTGCAAGGCATGTAGCAACGAATCAACAACAAAGTTGAGCGAGTTCACAGTTGGTTGTTTAGTTATAGTATTCGTTTTGTAAATCGTATGTCGTTTTGTAAAACATGTATCGTATTAATTCGTATCGCGGTCATCCTGACATGTTTGCGAAGATTAGTGGGGGCTTCCCATGTGTAATTAGACCACGCGTATTGACTGCTACGAAAATATAAGAGGTGCCCTAAGTTAATGTCTATCAGCATTAACCCTTTGCCCATAGTCCATTAGTACACGCCCGTCCGACTGGCACGGTGTGAGATTTGTTAAACCCTAATAGCGCTATCTACTAATGACCCGCTCGCCATTGGCCTCGGCGATTAAGTCGATAAATGAGGGACTTAAATTGATAGAGTTGATGGTCTTATGATCGTGTACGTAGGTTTTACGTACGTGCCCTTCAATCCGAGGACAGTAGTAAGTAGTTTAATAGTAAAGATAGTTCGAGTAGATATTCAATCCCATTCCCAACCCACCGGGAATCCCATGCCTTGGCTAGTGTGAACTCACCTTGGTTTGCTCGGCAGATACACAGAAAGGTCAAGTCGAGCTGCTAGTGGTCAACCACGTCCTAACATGGTTACCATACAAGTCAGGTTTTGGTTTCGAGTAGTGCGCATAAGTTTCACATAAGCTAGCAGATAAAGAACACATACAGATCATGGCAAACACACATCATCACGTTTAACAGTTATAACGTATTCAACTTGTGCGATTAAAAGATTGGGCTCGCACAAGCTTAATGGCCTTGTGCGAGTCATCCGTTGGAGCCCAATAATACCCGGCCCAACAGCTATACATACGGCCCAAAATAACAAACAGACAAACAATCTTGTGCGACTCAAATTTCTTGTGCGACTGAGTTGTCCTTGTGCGATCCGGACAACTTGTGCAATCCGATTGGGTTGTGCGACTGGGTTGGGCCATTCGGCCCAACAACATCTATTAAGTTCAACAGTGTGTAAGGCCCAAGATCTTGTGCGATCGGCACCGTCTTGTGCGATCCACCAGATCTCGTGCGATCATGCGTAAATAACCAGTACCATGTGCTTTATGTGTTTGTACCTATCTTGTGCGATGCACTTGTGCGATCAGATCAGGTCTTGTGTGACCTGATCTTGTGCGACCGATAGGGACTTGTGCGATCCGTTTTATTATCCGAATATTATGCTATTCGGTTACAATCATTCAACAGTTTCCAAGTTTACAATTAATCAATCAACAGTTTCTAATTATCCAATCATCCTACAATCGATCAAACTAAGCAATTTAACATCTAATTCATATGAACCCTAAATATAATCAAAACATAAACATCAATCACAATCACAATCATTTACACGGCTCATGTTCTTGATTACTAGCGTACATCCTAACAACACAACCATCACCCTAATCGTATATCACAGCCGATTATTTGCAATTGACTCTAGATCATTAACAACATCAGATGATCATCAATCCTATATCGATCAAAATACTTTACATGTGAGCCGAATCTCAACACTAACCATCAACATTCATAATCCACCATATATCATTCGTAAGTCATTGTATGAGAATCATATAATCACCATATCATGTAACTCACAATCAATAGATATAACACTAACCGATTAAAGAAGAGTGTAGAGATTGATCCGAACACCACAAGCTTCGAAAGAAAGCGATGTTGTTGCCGTCGAGTTCTAGAGAGAAGGGAGAGAGCTAGGGTTTGTGTGTGTAAAGTGTTTTGCAACAAATGAGAAGTGTTAACCTAAACATGAGGTTATGCGTGTGGGAGGTGGGCCGAACCCTCACTTGGGCTGGCCCTTGGTCCGAATAAAAGAGTGTAGCCCGAATGGGATTATGCGATTGGTTCGTGTTGTGCGTTTGGGCTGTTTACATACATACATACATTACACAAAGCACATAACAAACACAACATTCATTTAATCCATCTAGTTCATATAATCACATCACGTTCACATACGTTACATCAAAGTACAAAGATAGGTTCGAAAATACGAGTTGTCACAGATGGCCATCCGATCCGTCACCAGAGTATGATCTTTCCTCTTTTTGAAACCCTATAAATACCCGTGTCACATCACCAAAGTGATGTGACAGCTCCACTCATTCAACCAGACGCTCCAACCCACTTTTCTCTCGATTTCTCACGATTCTTGTAAGTTCCTACCTCAAATCTTGTACTTCTATGATCTACATGCACTTCTTCATCATTTTCACCTTTGAATCTCAACTTTTAACCATGAAATCAGTGGATTTGAGGTGTTCTAGGGTGATGTCATCATAGAGTTCTTATGAACTTCAAGATTTGGCTTCATTCCACCAAGAACAACTTAGATCTGAAGGATTTCCATATGTTTTAACACTACTTTCACCTAGATCTAAACATTTTCAGAGTTAAAAGGATTGAAAAATGCTTTTCTAATTTTCTTTCAACTCTTTTACACTCAATGCACTCAAAACTGATAGAATCGGAGCTAGTCCAGGCCTTCTACTCGTTTCTAGTGAAGTGTCGGCCTAAGATCTGATTCCTATCCACGAGACCACCGATCTCGGTTGAACATGAACATCCGTCACGAATAGTTAACTGACTCAGATTGGGGTGATTCCCTTTCAATCGAATAACCTGGGTCTGATAGGGTTCCTATTGTTCGATGCGTGGTCATACCGTCTCGATCAAACCGCAAATTTTCAAACTTATCAAATTTCAAGGCGAACCAGTCACCCGAATGGAATGTCGTCCGATCGGATTGCCATCCGATCGAACGACGATCCGATCAGATGACTTTTGGTCTCCAACACTTATTGTTTTTCTGAGAAATGTCTCGCTGGACGGATCGCCTTCCGATCGAACGACCGTTCGACCGGACGACCTGGAAGATAGAGATACTTCTCTGATTTTAAAATGCTACAACGAAAACTTCAAAGCCATCATACACAAACACATCCATCGCAAACAAGTGTCAATCCGACCGAATGGCCATCCGTTCGGATTGCTATCCGACCGGATGACCACTTGTCACTTGCTCCCCATGCATCATTTTACGTGACGCTTATCGCTTATGCTATCGTTCTGATCAGGCTAATCTCACTCTAGCGCTCCCTTCAATCCATTAACTCCCATCGCTGTGAGTATACTCGATCCCTTTTTGCTTAACGCACTTTTGGGTGTTACATACGTTACTTATATTCAAATCACGATCAACACACCACGCAAACACTTTTAACGCTAACCCATATTGCATGTTATACGTGACTCGATGAATGCCTGTTTGTTATGTTTACAAATTTATTGCTGTTTACCTGCCTTAGCAACGATAGTACTATAGTTTGGATTCAACACATGTTCACTCAGGGGTTGTTAAGGATATTACTTCATGTGTTCGCAGTGGTGAACATGTGATGCGCACTCGCAACTCGCAGTCAAATCGTAGTCATTGGTATTGATAGGATCTCTGTCGATAACTTACATGCTTCACATTATACGTTGTACATGTTGGTTATGCGAAATCGCTTTTCGAATCTATTATAACTATTAAACTTGTATGCTCACCTTTACAGTATGTGTATTGACCGCTATTTTAACGTATGTGACAGGTGT
Organism: Helianthus tuberosus; assembly: GCA_030545235.1. NCBI lineage: Eukaryota > Viridiplantae > Streptophyta > Magnoliopsida > Asterales > Asteraceae > Helianthus > Helianthus tuberosus. The sequence goes on along the minus strand of CM060384.1, from coordinate 15,917,598 downwards.
TTAGGATGCTTGGTTGCTTTCATGGAATCGAGCTTAGGAGAGTCTAGAAACCAACGAATAATTTATTTATTTAAATCTGAGTTGTCAGAACAGCTTTATTTTTCTTGGAGTTATCTATGTCTGTAATAATTGATTGCTTGATGGGTTATGGTATGGGACATAATATTAACTATCCGGTAATTTAGTTATTATGAAATTTCTCTCGGACAATCTGTTTCGCTCAGTGCCGCGCCCCGATGTTTCCACCATCGGTTGGGGTGTGACATTCGTAAGATACATAAGTGCTCCAATTGCACCGAGGTATGATACTTCTGGACCAAAAACTTCTTCGTTGTCCTCACAAGGACGAAATGGATCATTATCGAGATTAAGTGATCTAACGACCATTGGAGTGCTTAAAGGATTTGCCTTGTCCATATTGAAACGTTTCAACAGGTTTTCGGTATAATTCGTTTGATGCACAAGTATTCCATTGCTCATATGTTCAATTTGTAAACCAAGACAATATTTGGTTTTTCCAAGGTCTTTCATTTCAAATTCTTTCTTTAAAAGAATAATTGATTCAAGAATTTCTTTTTGTGTCCCAATTATATTTAGGTCATCAACATATACGGCTATGATCACATATCCTGATGTTGTCTTCTTAATAAAGACACATGGACAGATAAGATTATTTGTATAACCTTTACTTGTCAAATACTCGCTCAAACGATTGTACCACACCCTTCCAGATTGTTTCAACCCATATAAAGATCTTTGTAATTTGATCGAATACATTTCTTTGGGTTTTGAACTTAACGCTTCAGGGAGTTTAAATCCTTCAGGAACTTTTATATAGATCTCACTATCAAGTGATCCATGCAAGTAAGCTGTAACGACATCCATACGACACATTTCTAACTTTTTAGAAAATGCTAAGCTGATTAAGTATCTAAAGGTTATTGCATCCATAAAGGGAGAATATGTTTCTTCATTGTCAATCCCTGGCCTTTGTGAAAAACCTTGAGCTATAAGTCTCGCTTTATATCTTGTAACATCATTTTTCTCATTTCGTTTTCGTACAAAAACCCATTTATACCCTACAGGCTTTACAGCCTTAGGTGTAACAACAATAGACCCAAAAACCTTTCGTTTGTTGAGTGAATCTAATTCAGCTAGCATAGCGCCTTTCCATTTATCCCAGTCATGTCTATTTTGACAATCATTGACAGATTTTGGTTCAGGATCATCATCTCCACCCATGATGTCACTTGCTATAGAATAAGAAAATATCTCATCAATATTTTCCATTTCATACCAGTTCCATATGATATGTGTATAACCATAGTTGATTGATATCTCTTTGTTAGTATCATCAACATCTTCCTCATGAGAGGTTTCAGTATTTACTGTTTTATCAAGATCATTCTCTTTGTGGTCAATTTCCTTTACAAGTGCTTTTCTTTTTCGAGGATTCTTATCCTTTGAACCGATTGGCCTTCCACGTTTTAAACGTTTTTGAGATTCATGAGCTATCTTATTATCTATTGCCTGACTTGGGATCTCAACTCGAGCTGGAGCATTAGCAGCTGGTATATGAGATTTAGTAACTCTGTTTGTATCAGTAAAAGCATCAGGCAATTGATTTGCAATGTCTGGCAAGTGTATTATCCTTTGAACCTCTATCTCACATTGTTTTGTTCTTGGATCAAGATGAGACAATTAAGGCACACACCATGAGACATCATTTTCAAGTTTTTTATTTTCTCCCCCTAATGTTGGGAACATTGCCTCGTTAAAACGACAGTCATCAAAATGTGCTTTAAATACATCACCTATTAAAGGTTCAAGATATCGTATGATGGAGTCTGTTTCATATCCAACATATATTCCCAACCTTCTTTGAGGTCCCATTTTTGTGCGTTGTGGTGGTGCAATAGAAACATACACTGCACACCCAAAAAATTTAAGGTGGGAAATGTCTGGCTCTTGGCCAGAAACAAGTTGTAGTGGGGAGTGCTTATGATTTGCACTTGGTCTCACACGAATCAGTGATCCAGCATGTAAAATTGCATGACCCCAAATCGACACAGGAAGTTTTGTTCTCATTATTAATGGTCTAGTGATTAGCTGTAAACGTTTGATCAATGATTCAGCTAAGCCATTTTGTGTGTGTACATGAGCAACAGGGTGTTCGACAACAATTCCCACCGACATACAATAATCATTAAAAGCATGTGATGTAAATTCACCAGCATTATCAAGTCTCACCCTTTTAACAGTGTAATCAGGGAAATGTGCTCGTAGTTTGATAATTTGAGCAAGAAATTTTGCAAAGGCAACATTACGAGTTGATAATAAAGAGACATGAAACCATCTGCTGGATGCGTCTATCAAGACCAAGAAATATCTAAACGGTCCACATGGTGGATGAATTGGTCCACATATATCACCTTGAATTCTTTCAAGAAACATTGGTGATTCATTGTCAACTTTTAAGGACGAAGGCCTTGTAATTAGTTTTCCAAGTGAACAAGAGGTACATAGAGGCATTTTATCTGATTGGGGGATCTTTTGATATTTCAATGGATGTCCATGTGTGTTTTCAATAATTCTTTTCATCATGGTAGATCCTGGATGGCCTAGTCTGTCATGCCATAAGTTAAATGTCACAGGATCACAAAAACTTTCTTTTACTGCCGTATGTGCTTGAGGCACATTAATGTGTGTATAATGCAAACCAGAGTGGAGCATTGGCAGTTTTTGCAATATATGATCTTTGTTCATGATGTGTAAATGTTTCTTATTATCAACAGTCCTTGACTGAGTATCATATCCGTTATGATATATGTTTTTGAAACTCAACAAGTGATTTTGGGGAAAATAAAGCATTCTTTATTAAGAGCTTTGTACCATTTGGTAATATTAAATTAGCTTTTCCCACTCCTTCTATCAAGTTTGTAGGACCTGATATTGTATCAACGGTTCCTTTTGTTGGTTTCAACTCATAATAATATTTCATAGATTTAAGTATAGTGTGTGTGGCTCCACTATCCGCTATACATATATCCGCATCATTTGTTTGCTCTTGTACTCCAGTGGTATTCATTTTAATCTTGAAAATATAAAGAGAAATAATAATAAGTGTATAACGAAGGCATTGTGAATTATTTTATAATAAGAAGTTTATTTATTAGTTGAAAACGTTACATGAAAAGAAAGACTAATGAAACATAATAAAGATACTTATAATAAAGGAAATTACATAATTGTTGCATATAATTATTATGGTTTAGCAACATTTGTTTCAGAGTTCCATGTCATTGGTATAGTCGACGACATTCAGTTCGACGTTGATATCATTAAAATTATCCACATGGTTCATCTCTTTTTCTTTTCTTTTGAGAGAGGCTTGGTAAAGTTCACATAAATGTGAAGGTGTACAACAAGCCTTTGACCAATGGTTTGTACTTCCACATCTGAAACAAGAAGTACCATTGTTTTCGGACCTGCCAGCTTCATTCCTTTTGTTATACTGGTTGGAATTGGTATTTTGTGGAGTGTGGTAATTGGGGGTTCTTTGATTTCGACCACGTCCACGACCATGGGAATTACCTCAAAATTATTATTTCCTTTGAAGGAATAGTTGCGACCATTACCTTTACAAAAGTGGCCATGGCCACGACGTCGTCCACATTTTCTTCCAGAGTCTTTAGTATCATCATTAATAACAACATTTGCTTCTGGAATGGCTAATGATCCAGTGGGACGAGCTTGATGATTTTTCATTAGTAGCTCATTGTTTTTCTCTGCAACGAGGAGAAATGAATTTAGATCAGAATATCTTTGAAACCTTTGCAACCGATATTGTTGTTGCAAGTTTATATTTGATGCATGAAATGTGGAGAAAGTTTTTTCCAACATATCTTCCTCCGTAACAGTTTGCCCACAGAATCGGAGCGTTGAGCATATTCTGAACAAAGCAGAGGTGTATTCATTCACCTTTTTAAAATCTTGGAACCTGAGATTGTTCCATTCATCTCTAGCAGTGGGAAGTAAAACTTCCCTTTGATGATCAAATTTGCTTTTTAAATCTTCCCACAAAACGTATGGATCCTCACAATTTCAATATTCAAATTGCAACATTTCATCAATGTGTTTATGGACGAAGACATCGGCTTTTGCCTTGTCTTGATCGCTACAATTATTCCATTCCGTTATCGTTTCCAAAACACCCATTGATTTGAGATGTCGCTTGACATGTGCCGTCCACGACATATAATTTTCTCCGGTGATATTAAAAGCCGGGAATTCAATTTTTGCGATGTTTTCCATTTTGTTGCTAAACATAAAGAAGATAAATATTAAAATCTAAATACTCATTAAAAATGAGATAACATACATAGGTACAGCTATAAATAAATAAATGAATACATAAGTACTAAAAAGATGAGGTGGAAGCCCATACATTAAGGTCGGCAACAAAATTAATATTATGCCGGCCAATATTAAAACCGGGTGAATCATCTTCGAAATTTTTTCTTGAATAACCTTGAGAAGAAGAATGTTTGTTGTGAAGAAAATGAGATTGATAATTGGTAATTTATAGTGGTAAATTATAACTGTTTTGCAATGGTTATATTACCGTTTTATAGTCGTTATATAACGGTTATATATATATATATATACAGGATCATTTCAGAACCATAAATATTTACAGAACTCGCAGAACTCCTAATAAACAATCTTTTTATTTATATATTTTTATGTTTAGGATAATTTTATTATGTGTATTTTTACGATTAAATACATGTTAAGAGTAATTTTATCATTTTTATATGTAATTTTATAATTACACATATGTAAACTAGTTTTTTTACATATATGTAATTAGTTATGACACATATATATAATTTTGGCAATTAAACATATGTAAACTACTTTTAACATGTATATAATCAAAGAAATACCTATAATAGATGATAAAAAGATCCTAAATACAAAAACTTATAAATAAAATGATTGTTTATTAGGAGTTCTGAAAGTTCTGTAGTTATTTAGAGTTCTGAAATGAACTCAACCCTATAGATATATATATATATGTGTGTGTATTTATAATAAATGATGTACTACAGAAATGTTATTTTATAAGATATAAAATTAGGATGCATAATAATAAGAATAAAAATGTTAGTATACATAAATAAACGTAAACTCTAAATGAAATGTGAGCGTGTGTGTATAAATAAAAGTTAGCTGCGATAAAAGTAAAAGTTAGATGTATAATTAAATGTTGGATTGTTAGTTGTCCCGTAGTTATTAAATATATATATTAAAATGTTCTTTTGTACTTAATTTTCTTTTCAAAGTAAATTATAAAGTTAATGAAGTGCTTACATTGCTTATGATGGATATCTTTGGGCTTAAGTTCTTTGATTAGGATATAAGCGACTCGTGCTGATAACGTGTTATAATATTACAAGAATTAACACAAGATTAGTGCTAAAACGTTAAGAACTTTAGAAATATTATAAGAGAAAGAAGAAGAGAATTATATAACTTATGAAAGTGTATACATGAGGAGCATTTTCTCTTCTACCTTGAGCTAGTATTTATACTACAAAAAGATTAACTATTTGGTAGACAAGGTTAACTATTTGGTAGATAAGATTAACTATTTAGTAGACAAAGCTATCCATAAGTTTGATAAAGAGTTCATCCACTTGCTTGGTAAATCTAGAGGTAAATCTTGATCTTCATGGTAAACTTTTTTAATAATATTCATAACATTTACCATTTTTTTAAATTTTTTTCCTTTTTTAAACATATATTAATTTATCAACTAATTTGATACTTCTTTAACAATTTACGTTTATAACTTTTTTTGTAAAAACTTAAGTACGTAGTTGTGCTTGATTTTCCCTCGACATTCCGTTATAAGTTTTGTTAAAAACGAAGTTATACTCAAAATAAAGTATTTATTTGGTATCATAAAACGGAACGATTATAAACTAAACCGTTCTAATGGTTTGGCTTTTTAAACAACATGTTTTATTTTCAAATCACGTTTGTTTTACATTATCATTTGCTCGGTTTCACCGCAACGCGCGACGTAAAAAAAACTAGTATATATTGTTGATGAAGGACGATGAATAATAACTTTATTTTTATAATAATATATAGGTTTTTATTATTTTTTATTTAATATATTATAATAGTTTATTATTATATTTACTTCTAATAACATATTTTTAATATTTTTTTACTTTTTTAAAACCTTATATTTCTTTTATCATTTTTTAATAATTTTCTTTTCTTTGTTTAGAACATATTTAATTTATCGATTAATTTGATACTTCTCTAATGATTTACGTTTATAACTTTTTTTTCAAAATTAAAAGTACGTCGTTGTGCTTGATTTTTTTCCTGACATTCCGTTATAAGTTTTGTTAAAAACGAAGTTGTACTTAAAATAAAGTATTTATTTGGTATTATAAAATGGTACGATAATAAATTAAACTGTTCTAGTGGTTTAGTTTTCTAAACAATATACTTTATTTTCAATCACGTTTGTTTTACATTATCATTTATTCAGTTTCGCCGGAACGCGCGACGTAAAAAAAAAACTAGTTATATTTAAGATTACAATTACGATAAATATATATTTAGAAACTCTAGGTGTATGGATGATTGTTTAGTAATTATACCACAACAAGGTGTATGGATGATTGTTTAGTAATTATTATACCTCAACAAATAACCATATATTCAAACATCAACAATAAAATTGACAAGCATTTAATAATATAATTAAATTGATCGTTTAATAATCATACCTTACGAATAGCCATATTTTATTAAGCCGTTTAATAATGATCTACATAAATTAGTACCAAACCATCAAAACCTTAGATTACTAAAATCATAATAATAACCAACTAAATAGTAAAAGTTACTATTAGCTATAACCATAAAAATCAAATAATCACTTTCGGTAACAGTGGCGAAGCTTGAAAAAAAAGTATGGGGGGTCGGGAAGTAACGGACCTAAAAAAAATTATATCACGTAGTTTCGAAGTGTATGTTCGGCTCGGACGTCAGTGATTCGATTCGGGTCGGGTCGGGTCGGGTCAAACATCAATATCAAATAAAAAACGTTCTCAAACATTAAAAGAAAAGTTATCATTTTATTCTTCCCCATAGCATAATCTAATAACAAAACAAGTCATCAAATCATCCTAAATTTCAAACTCTAATTTCTATCTAAATCAAATCACAATAAGATTAAACAAATAAAATTAGACATAGTTACAGAAAGTTTCACCAAGTTTAGGGCAAAAATTCGGATCAATTTCACCCCTAATTTCAACTTAAATCACATAAACTGCAGCCCTAAAGTAAACCTAAAGATAAAAGAAAACATACCTTTAACCTTATGAAGATTGAAGAAATCGAACAAGAGTACAAGACCACAACAATGAGCAGCGTTTTGGCTTCTGTTCTTGAACAAGAAGCTGAAGTCAAACAGTTCTGGAACCTGCGTTTTCCCCCCTTCTGCAGTTCTGGCTTGTGGCTTCTGTTCTTCTGGTCGAAGTCCCAAAGTAAACGAATTTAGGGTTTTTTTATAGGGTGGGCTTATAAGTTGAGCTATATAATGATTTGATTTGGGTTATATAATATACATTCTAGTATTCTACCAAATATAATGATTTGAGTTAATTAAACATTTTATTTGAGCTATATAAATAAAAAATTAAAACGGGAGGTCGAAAAAGTATATACCTAATTTTTTTTATAAAACCAGGGGGTCGAAAACGTACATACCTAAAAAAAAGTTGCCAATTAACTTTTTTTTGTGGTTCAAATTATTGTAAATGCACAAAAAAAGTTGAGTTGAAATAGTTTGCGCATGTAAAAGTGGACAAGCACGTTAAAGTTTGCGCAGAGAATCAGCATGTCTTTGTCCTTTTTGTCTCTAATACATTTGACTCCATAGCGTCAGATGCTATCCATCTCTTGACCAGGGTTCAACTGGTCATTCACAGCAATTGTTCAACCTCAGGGGGCAGGAGTTTGTCTTTGTAAGGTTAGAGTTTGTAATTCAGAAAGGAGTGGCGGCGCAGCTTGTTGCCCGTCTAACTCATGTTTTGATGTAAGTTAATTGGCTAGTTTTTTTATGAATAAAATATTTAGAATTTACTATTCATGTTATGTTATATGTTAATATTCAGAAGATTTACATGACATTGGATGGATGGGACAACATATATTCCAGCTGGGATGAATAATATGCAAGCTGGACCATTACTCTACAAAAATGAAAAAAACAAAAACTTAGCCATTTAAGTGAAGCTACCGACAAATATGTCGTTGTACCAATATTAAAAATATAACTTAAATATTAAAGTTTATTTAGTGGTAAACATATACGCCTCGCTTGCGGTATGCGCATATAATGTATATATGTGTGGGCCATCGGGGGGCAAAAGTAAAAGTGCACTAATTTTAACGTTATTTTACTAATTTCGTGAAAATAACGTTAAAAGTGGAGGACGGTTAATCATGCATCATGTGGTGGCGTTGATAGCTGAAAGACAAAAGGGTACATGCACTAATCGGTCTTTGTCCCGATTGCCGAGTGTTATGTGCCTTATGTCCAAGGCTTGATGCAAAACTACTATCGAGCTGGGGGTCTCACTGGAAGCAGCCTCTCTATTCCTACGGGGTAGAGGTAAGGCTGTCTACATCTTACCCCCCTCAGACCCTACCTTTGTTTTGCTATTGGTGGGATTTACTGAGTATGATGATGATGATGATGATTTAGTGGTAAACATAGTGTTCCATATATAGATAAAACAACATCATGTTTAATTTTCATTTATTATATTAATAAATACTTGCCAATTTTATCAAACCATAATCATTACAACTAGTTTATAGTAATATCAACACAAGCAATCTTCTTCACTGATTCAACTGAAACAAATAGTTTATACAAGTATCAAAGAGCTAAAAACTAAAAAGTACAAATCTAAATACTGTATCAGATGATTTAAATATATGAGTTAATTACTATTTTCGTCCCTGTGGTTTGTCAAAAATCACTATTTCAGTCCATTAGTTTAAAAATTGCGATTTCAGTCCCTGTGGTTTCACTTTCGTAACCATTTCAGTCCCTGTGGTTTCACTTTCGTAACCATTTCAATCCATTTATTCTGTTAGTACAGGGACTGAAATGGTTACAAGGTGGACTGAAATGGTTACGAAAGTGAAATCACAGGGACTGAAATCGCAATTTTTAAACTAATGGATTGAAATAGTGATTTTTGACAAACCACGGGGACGAAAACAGTAATTAACTCTAAATATATTATATAAATTTTATGACAACCAAAAAACATATATATCAAGTAGTTGATTAATATGTATTCATGTATTACTATACAAACTATAAAACTTTAAAAGTTTATATTATCCATTAATCTTTTAAATTTAATATAAAAAGAACCAGTTATACCCAGATACAACATCTTTAGCTTAATGTGTTCATATAAATCCATAAATCTAGATACGACATCTTTTAAAACACATGTTTTTCAAATTTCTAAAAATAAACATATAAATGCTAAACGGGTCAATCCATAAACCCCACAGGTTTACCCAGATACGACATCTTTAGCTTAACGTGTTCATGTTTGCGACTTAAAACCAACTGAACTCATTTAACGTAAGCTCAAACCTCTGAGATTCGTATTCGGGTCAATCCATGAACCCAACAGGTCAACCCAAATACAACATATTTAACTTAACGTGTATGTATTTTTGTACTCAAAACTAACTGCTATTGTTTAGATTAAACCCAATCCATGAACCCGACAGGTCATTTCAAATACAACATACTTAACCAAAGATGTTGTGTTTTCAACTTAAAACGGACTAAACTCGTTTAGATTAAACCCAAAAATTTCGTATTACATCAGTCACTAATTAACTATCTGAGTGTGTGTACCATATAGAAATACATTAAAGAAAAAGTGAGACAACTTTTGGTGTAGAAAAGAAATATATGTATCCAAAATAAATATAACGGTTACATTTGCAGTTTGATGATGAAAAATAGTAATAAAAAAAAAGAAAAAAAAAAGAAGTGGTTATGGTTCCTTTAGATTACACCAGCAAAAAAACCTCATAAAAAATATAATACACAAATAAATAAAATAAAAAAACCCCAAAAAATTAATAAAATTCAGAAAGTCCATTTCCAGATCTTGATCCGAAGATCAAGCTTACATTTCGCCGCCGTTACAGTAGCCGCCACCGCCGACGACGCCGTCGTATTCCGCCCAGTCCCACCACCTTTCGGAATTAAGCTATGAATCCCATCACATTCGATCCGAATTCCAACTTTTTTCGTCCTCAAAGTTTCAATTTTGACTCTAACTTCAGTATCCAACAGTAATTTCAACGGCATCCCAGATTTCTTCTTCAGATCTGATCTTATTTTGGTGACAGTTTCTGGGTCAAGAAGCAAGGAGGTGGTGTATAACTGTGAGTGAATAATGGTGATGTTATTGGGTTTGATGGTTAAAGAATTAGGGAAAGATCCGTTTGCGAGTTGGGTTTCGTGGGATTGTAAAGTTATGGTAAATGGGTCGTAAAAAAATGTGATTTTTTTGTTGGGATTTGAAGTGGAGAGGGTGAGGTTGAGTTTGGAAGTGAGGTGAGTGGTGTCGTCGGAGGAGGTGGTGGAGAGGTTGAATTGGGAGATTTTGAGGGCGGCGATGGAGAATGTGGGGCGGTGGGGGTGGTAAAGGAGGTAGAGGATGCAGCCGGCGATGGTGGAGATGAGGAGGAGGAGGATGATGAGGGTTGACCAGAAACAGCATAGGCAGAAGCAGCTCCGGCGCCGGCGACGGTGGGTGGTGGTGGTGGGGTTTGGGCGGTAAGGGTGGCGATTGTTGGTGGTGGTGGTGTTGTTGAATTGGGTTTTGTTTGGTGGTGGTGGGAGGTTTCGGTTTGGTGTGGTGGTGGTGGCGCCGCCGCCACCGGCGGTGGCGGTGGTTTTAGTGGTGGTATTGGGTTTGGGTTTTGTTGAAGGGTAGACTCTGTCAGTCATGTTTGGAGGTTAAATGATGACGTGGCGGCGGTGGGTGGTTGTGGTGGTGGTGGTGGAGAGGATAAATAAGAGGGTGGTGTTTGATATGATAAAATCATAAAAATGGAAAGGTTTGGGATTTGTGTGTTTTGTGGCAATAAGGTATTTGTCACACGTGTAGATGTAATGCGAAAAAACAAAATATTATTAATGACCTATATTTACATACTATAAGTTTCTAACATATCTATGTATTAAGTGTTGTAATCCCCCACTTGTAGTGGAGTGGTGGAAAGAATTTTGGGTTTCCTTGGAGACCCGGGTTCGATCCCCACCTGTTGCATTTGGGGGTAAATGGCCCCAACCTTGGTTGAGGGGTCATGGCAATAATGGATAAGAGCCTTGAGTGCGTAATAGCCCGGGTTTGAGTCTTGAGCCGCACACGAGTTTTCTATTACAGTGCGGTTACTCCGGCTCTTGAGTGCGGAGGCTGCAACGGCAGTCAAGTGGCTGTCGCCTGGAAATTTTCTCGTGGAGCGCCTATGGTCAACCTCGGATGCCTCGCCCGAGGGTAGGGGTGTTCAGAAAAAACCGTAACCAAATAAAAACCGTAAACCGAACTGTAACCGTAACCAAATAAACCGATCCGAATTACGAATTCGGTTTTTGGTTTGGTTTTTAACCGAAACCGAATTGTGAATATGGTTTTCGGTTCGGTTTATGGATCCACATTTTATTTTATTTGGTTTATTCGGTTTATTTGGATAACCGAATAAACCATTTAACTTAATTAATTATTAAATAAAAATAATAATATTCTTTAAATCATATACAATTTATTAGCCCAAAATAGTTATTTTTATGTAGCCCAAATACCAAATGTAAATCTAAAACCCCAACTCAAACCCACCCATTTCTAAAATAATATAACTTAAGAGCTATATTTTCTTGGAGAAAGACTCATGTTTGAAGATTATTTATATTTGTGTCATTAGACTTGTTAACTATTTATAGTTTCTATGATCTTTGTTTTGAAGCTTTAACTTTGTGGTTGTGTCTACGACTACTTTATGGATGTGTTTGTTTTATTTCGCAATGAAACTTTCTTATATTCATATATTGTTAGGTGTAAATTAGTTGCGATGTTTGAAAGTTGGAACACAAACATAAATATAAATTAGGAAAAAAAAGTACTTAGTACAATTTGGTTAGATTTGGTTTATTTGGATTATTTGGTTTCTAACTGAAACCAAACCGAATTGAATTTGGTTTGGTTTGGATCGGTTTTCATATTCCTTATTTGGTTTGGTTTGGTTTGGTTTTTGGTTTGGGGTACAAAATTTTAAAAACCGAATAAACCGAACCGAATAAACCAAATAAACCATAAACCGAACCGATGAACACCCCTACCCGAGGGGGACTAGGGACCCATGCAATGTGGGTGTGATCCTCTCGACTGTTGGAGTCAATCGCCGTTCAAAAAAAAAAGTGTTGTACACAATGTTTAGAGGTGTTTTAAAAAAAAGTTGATTTTATATTTTTAATTCAAAAACTATTTAATTTTTCACTTTTAACCTAAAAGTTTGTATCTTTTACAATTTAATCTTTGTTTAGAGGTGTTTTAAAAAAAAAAAACTGATTTTATATAATCCAAAAGTATTTAATTTTTCATTTGTAACCCAAAAGTTTTCATCTTTTACAATTTAATCTCACACTTTCTATCATATTTCGCAAATTTTTGTTTTATGTTTCGTTCTACATTTTGCGAGTTAACACGGTGCAACGTGCGTGTTTGGTTCAACGTTATTATGTTTCGTAACACTTCGTTCTAAATTTGCGAGTTAACACGACGCAACGTACGTGTATAGTTCAACGTTTTTACGTCGTTTTTTTCCGTTTAACATAGCAGATTCGTCGCAATGAGTGGGTACTAAGTCGACGTAGTTATTATTTTATATGTTTTACGTTACGATCTAATTTCTTCACATTAATATAGTTTTACATCCCCACCGTAACGCAGTGGGGCTTAATACTAGTTACTTTAGCTAAATTACAACGAATACTATAGATATAATTTTCCACAACAAATAGGTTAAGAGTTTAAACCGTGTGGTATACAAATATGTAAGTAAGATTGTTATGGGTTTGCTTAACGTTTATAAAATCAATAGAGAAAAATGCTCGGATAGTCCTTGTGGTTTGTCCATTTTTCACCTTTAGTCAGCTATAGTCCTCAACTTTTGCAATTTCGTTCCCGGATAGTCTCTGACGCAGATAGGGTTAGTTTTTGGTGTTAAGTATATGTGAAATTACTAAAATGCCCTTACTACAAAACAAAATAATAAAAAACACCTCTAATCTTTCTTTGTAGGACCCACCATCTCCAACTTCAACCTATCTGGATTTCAGTTCATCATCCTCTATCAGAACTTTTTGCATTCGATTTCAACTCAATCTGAACTTCAACCTACACATAACTGCTATCCAGGTTAATCACAATCAGCAAATCATCAAATTACTTGTTTTCTTCACGATCAATAGCAGTTAACAAACTAGCAACACATACTTTCCAGCCTACACCACTCTTCGAAACCGACACGACTACTTCCGTTAAACCACCGAAACGAAAGCTCAACCACCATACATCCTCCGCCTGGTACGACACGGCTCCTCAACCCCACTAGTTTACCGTCATCGTCATCCGTTGTGTGGTTTAGTGATAGCCCGTTTTCAGTTGGGTGGTTGTGGTGATGGTTGTCGGAACAAAGGGGAACCGTCAGCCGGCGATTTTCAGTTGGGTGGTTATGGTGGACCTGGTGGTGGTCCTCTGTCAAACAGCGGAGAAGATGGAGAGGGATGGGGTAGGTAATAGGTTATAATTGATGTTTACGGATTCCCCTATTTAGTATCTGCAGATGTAGTTAAAACAGTTCTGGAGGGATATACTGGTGTAGTAGGGAGTATTGAGGCTATAGAGGTTAGACAAAAAAAGGGCAGGGGATAGAGCTTATGCTAGAGTCCAATTTACAACAAAAGATCATATGGAATGCATATTAAATCTTGCTAACAGTAGGCAGTTGTGGTATTGTAGATCTTATTTGAATGCATATTAAATCTTGCTAACACTAGGCAATTTTGCATTTGAAATGTGAGACACCCCACACCCCCCCCCCCCCCCCTCATTGGACTTGACGGGTTGAGAGCCGCCACAGAGGGGAATAAACCGCCTCAAGTGGGGATCGAACCCGGGCATCATGGGTAAAACCCTGGTGCCTCACCTTTGGAGGAGACGGGGATCGAACCGGAGCCTCCTAGGAGAACAACCGACCTACCAACCGCTCCACCAAAGGATCATTTATGTTTTATTTGTTAATTTTTAATAGTAAGGGCATTATAGTCATTTCAAACCAACTTAACTGAGAAAGCGAACCCTCATCTGCGTCAGCGTCAGGGATTATCCGGGAATGAAATTGCAAAAGTTGGGGACTATAGCTGTAATTTTAGAAAGTTAGGGACTAAAGGTGAAAAACACCAAACCACAGGGACTATCCGGGCATTTAACTCAAATTAATAGATAGGAAATTCAAAAAACTAACACAAAGTGGCCAAGGATTTTGATCCAAGCGATTTTAGCTCGTATTTGATAAAAATAAATAATTTAATCAAATCATTTATAACATGTTAATCTAAAAAGTTTATATAATCATCTCTAATTACTATCGGATATAGTCTTGAGGTTTTGGTTGTATGCCCCACAAAAATTATCAAGGCTATGGATTTTTATAGGGAACGAGTGAACTGTGTGACATTTATATATAAAAAATAGGTATCACCACGTTATCATACAATAAAAAACATTATCATTTAAATTCTTGAAATAATATATATATTTTTTTGGTTTTGGCAAGAGAAAAACAAAACAAAAGCAAACAAAAAATATCGAGGAGCACTATATGTTGATTTTGTAAGTCACTGAAATTGGAAAAGGACGGGGGAAAAGACAAGAAGAATGGAATTGAGATTACAAATAATTAATTATTAATTAGTTATTATAAATTTTCCAATTTAAATAAAAATCAATATTGTGTACGGTTTGGACATGTTAACACGTTAATTAGTAATAATATTGTTAAAATAGGGCTGTTGTGGTTAAAAACGTTTTGAGCTTTCTCATTACATCGCTGAACGACTCTTAACTGGCCAAAACTCTATTGCTACGTTTTTTTACTAATAATGTAATTAAATATTTACTAAATAAATTTGTTTCCAGAACAATTTCAAAATGATAGCATTGCATTGTGTCCATTATAAGTTAATAAGTTAAATTTATTAGTAAATGTCATTTTATCTTACAAAAACAAAATAGTTGAATATTTCTGTTAAAAATATGTAAAATAATTGGAGAAATAGAGAACCATGACTTATCCATGTAAAAAACTTATTAAAAACACATTTTTACATGTAAAATATTTAATTTTACACAATTTTTTTTTTAATTTTTCCATGTAAACATATAGAGGTCGTTCTAATAAAAAATACTTAGTTTTTAGAAAACTTTTTATTACCTTTTTAAGCGTATATATTTTTGTATTAAAACGGTTTCTAACATGTTATATATGCATAAGCTCGGAAAAATTATCTAAAAATGAGTTTTTTACATGTAAAAATGAATTTTTATGAGTTTTCACACACAGTGTGTGTGTGAGTTGGGTTCATTGAGGAACTTCAAAAAATTAAGAACCGGCTTAAACAAACTCTGACTGAATTCGTTTTAAAGACGTTGTAACCGACTCTTTGGACCATAGCCAGAAACTGTAATGCTAAACCTATAGTTTGTTGATGCATATTTTGTGGACACGACTCGGCTCGGTTCAACTTGGCTCAGTTCGACTTGGTTTCGACTTGAAGACACGAAGATCAAGACGAAGACTTGTGTTTGTACTTTGTCTGTATTCGGTCACGATGTAAACGATGTCCTTGTCAGTCCTGTAAGTTGACCAAGTCAACCGTCCTCCTGGTTTGACTTGGCCAATCTGTTAGAAATATGGTTGTCTATGTCGAAGGATAAGGCATCGAAGGATAGTGTAAATCCTTCGATGCCCACGAAAGATATGCTTCGATGGAAACTAATAGACCTCGAAGGATACACCATCCTTCGAGGTGCTTGTGAATCCTTCGATGGCTTTGACATCGATAGATGATCCTTCGACCATCTATCGAATCCTTCGGACAGACAACCAATGCTGGGTATATATATACCCATGTATTGTGTGTTCAAAGTATGACTTGAGAGACATTGGGGACACTTGTGAGAGACACCATAGGAGAACACTCTGCTGAAATCACACACACACACACGAGAGAGAGTTTACGGAATACATCTGTAAACATTGAGCTTGTAAACGGAACCTTTCATACGCATTAATACAAGTGGTGTTAATCGTTGAACTTTGTGTGTCGTGCTTTTGCGTGTTCTAACTCGGTTTGCATGCTAGCTTGGATTCCGCACTCGCTAGTGTGTTAATACAACAAGGATAAGGTTTGACCTCGTCACGAAGAGGGACCTACAAGTGGTATCAGAGCCTTGGCTCTTTTCCTTGTTAAAACCGAGTGTTTTCGGGTGTGTTTCGAGATTTAGAAGTTTATCCTTTCTGGAAATTTTCTGTTTTAAAACTTCGAAAATCAGTGCATGTTGCTGAAAGTTGTTATAAAAACCGGTTTATTCTTCATTTTCACATTGTTAAAAGTTGGTTTTTATTGAAGTTTCGGCCAAAACTCGTGTTCGGAAGTGTCGGTTTTCTGGAAAATTCAAATTTTCTGGGTTTGTTCTTGGTATCTTCATCAAACATTCAAGTGTTCTTCAAAACTTTTATGTATTTTGATCTTGTTTGACTATTTTCGAAAGTTGCTTGCATTGGGAAGGTACCCAGATCTGTTTTGGCAGAAAAGAAGGGTCTGAACATACCTTCTGCAGAAAGTTGTGCACCAACCCGTCACCTTTCTCACCAACCTGTCAACTTTGTGTCAGTTGTGTCAGTTGCAATCGAAGGATATCTTTCGACATCGAAAGATCATCTTACGATCAAGGAAGGCTCGATAGATAATCATCTTTCGACCCATCATTCGAAGTCAGAGACCTATCTTTCGACCAAGGGAATCTATTCGAAAGATAGTTATTCGAAAGATAAGGACATATACTCGAAAGATAAGGATCTGTCAAACTGTGAATCTTTCGAGTTAGTGAATCTTTCGAAACCATTGTTCGAGACTCAACAGGGATCTTTCGAACACTGTTGATCCTTCGAACAAGTGTCTGTCTTTCGAACCTGTGTGCATCTTTCGATCCTAATCTGTTTAAGCTTAACAGTTTGTGCTTTTTTTCAGGACTTTCGATCAAGGATCCTTCGGCTGTTTGATTATCATTCGAAATTTTAATATAGTTTGTGAAAATTAATTTTTTTTTAAATCAATTTTCACTTAATATATTAATTTTTTTAAAAATGGGAACAAACGGTGAATGGTGGACTCAATTGACCTCGACTTCACAATCATCAGTTAAACAACCTGAGCCAGAGTTCGACAAAACTGCATGGATGCGAGCTTGTGCCCCACCTCAAGCTGCAATGATAACTGCAAATCAATGGGCATTGGTCACAAATCAAAACAGCAGCATTCAATCTATGATGCAGAACGACAGTGAAACTGGTACAAGCACAAAACCGCCAAAGTTGAATCACATCAATGATTGGGGATGGTGGAAAGAAAGGCTGAAAACTTATGTTCAGGGGCAAGGTCAAGATCTATGGATGTGCTTCTTCACCGCATTTGAAAATGAGTTGGAAGTTGCAGGATCTAATCCACAAACTTACAGCACTTTGTCTGATGAAGATAAGAAGAAAATTGAGTTAGAAAAGAAGGCATTCATGATTCTCACACAAGCTCTTCACAAAGACATTTACCACCAGTTTGTTTACTGCACGACAACTAAAAGCTTGTGGGATATGCTCACGTTACGATGTGAAGGAAATGCTCAATCAAGAAAGATCAAGCAAGATTTACTGAAGAAAGAGTTTGAAGGATTCACGTGTATGGAGAATGAGACTTTAGGAGAGTTGTCTACAAGGTTCCATCACTTGATGAGCGAGATGTTTGCTTTTAAAGTCAATGCCACTCCACAAGAAATAGTGAAGAGATTTGCTGATAGCTTACCAGCAAAGTGGAGCAGTTATCTTGAAATTCTCAAAGAAACTGGTGTTTTAGACACAATCACCATTTATGATTTAATTCAAAAATTGGAGAACAAGGATGTAGAAGAAAAACTGAAGGCAAAGAGAACACTCACTCCTCAAAGTCCAGAAATGTACTTTGGGATTGCAGGAGGCATCAGTGGAGAAAAACCAGCTTCTCAACACGCGAAGCTTCAAACAGCTTTCGTCTCAAACACTGGTCCATCAACAACAGAACAGTTTGATCCTTCAGCATACTTGATGTATCCAAGACCAGATGTGAAACCGACAGCTCCTCAGCAGCAACAACCGCAACAGCAAGGGTTTTATGGAAGCTCTTCAAACATTCATGCCACTTCCAATCCAAACACTGTCAGATTAGACACTTCAAATTTTTCCAAAGTCAGTGTTGAAATAGCCAAGGAGCATATGGAGATGTTGAATACCTTGGTTAGTGCTTATTGTGGATTGATCGCAGGTCAGATTGGGAATATCAATCTAACCAATGAAGATTATCAGCAAGTGGATAGAGATGAGTTTGAAATGATGGATATTAAATGGGCTCTTGCTAGTGCCATTCGAAGAGCGAAGGAGTTTATGGGAAGAACGGGGAGAACCAACTTGGAAAGCAAGAAAGACACCAAGTATGGGTTCGACAAGCAAGCTGTAACATGCTTTAACTGTGGTGAACGTGGTCATTTCAAAAGGGAATGCACAAGACCAGCTCAGCATGGAAACCAAAACCCCTTCAGAAATCAAGGCAACCAGCAGAACCAAAACAGGAACAATGTTCGTACGTTGATACCTGTTAACAACCAAGGCCAAGCAGGGTCGTCAAATGCCAACCGGGGACTCGTGGTTCAAATAGATGAAGGTTGTGATTGGTCGCTTCAGCTGGGTGAAGGAGGAAATGGTGGAACAGCATGTTATGCTAAAGTGACTGAGAAGGTGGTAGAACCCGCGTCTGCTGGTGAATCTTCAGAAGATGAAGATAGTTCGGGTTATAATGGGAGCACAGATGGGGAATCACTTGATGCTGATGATTTATCAAGTGATGCTTTAGATTTGAAGGTTGATGAACTCTTGGCTGAAGCTGAAGTATTATGCAAGAAGAGATCTATTCTATGCCAGAAATCCGCTGGAACTTCCGAGAAGCTTGCTAAGTTCTTCTCTGAAGATGGATCTTTTTCTTTCCATTCAGCCTTTACGGCTAATGTCGACAGTTCATCAGGCCAGGTAAGTGTCGATGAACCCACTGTAGTTAACTGTGAAAATTGTGATAGTTTAAAGGTTAAATATGCTGAACAGGAAAGTAAATTTGAAGTCACACACAAACACAATCAAGAATTGATTGTAGATCTTTCCAAAGCAACTGAAGCTAACTTGTTTTTAACCAGAAATGAAAAGGAGTTTAAGGCAACAATTGCGTCATTAAAACATGATGTTTCTGAATTACAAAAGGCTGTTTTAAGAAAACAACATGTTAACAATGATTTAATTGACACAATTGAAAAGCAAATGGTTGAGTTAGCAACAGCTAGATGTGAATGTGAGACAATCAAGCAGAAATTGGAAAGCTATTCCAATTCCCGCTATGTTTTGGATCACATTATTGATGTTCAGAAGAAAAAGGGGGATAGGAAGGGTAATGGATTCAAATCATGTCCTCCCCCTATGAATCACAATTACTCCAAATCGCCTGATGTTGAGGATATGCCCCGTTTTGAACCTACAGTGCCACTCAATCTAGATGATTTTGCAGCAGGCCTCGGGTTCACAACTGGTACATCATCCTCAGGTCAAACAGAATCTGAATCTGAGAATGTGACAGATTCATCATGTGTTAAGGAACAGAGTCCTCCCACTGTTGAGGATACTGACTCTTCGGATGATGAATCTGACTCATCGGATGATGAATCTATAAAAATTGTGAACAAACAGTCTAACTCGGTTACAGCAGATATTCCAATAGAGAATCACATCTTGTGTGATCCACCAGTGGAACCGAGTAAGACTGAGATGTCAAAAGGAATGGAGTCCCTTGTTTCTAGTTGTGAAGGGAATAACTTGTTGTATACGCTCAAAGGAGATGACAAAATCTACTCTAACAAAGATTTCCCAATTAAAAATGTAAATCAAGATTTAATTGAGCAAATTTTTGAAGGATGTATTGAAAAGTTTTTGGGAAACAAAAGTGGCAAAGTCACCGTCACTCAATGTGATCCAATTCCGTGTGAACAAGTTAGAAAACAATACGGAAACCAAAAACAATCAACTGAGCGAAAACAACAAGTTAATTCCGAAAAAGGGAAGGTACAGGGGAAGAAAGCTCAGAACAAGAATGTTCAAGCACCTAAAGTTCAGCAGCAAAAGGTGCAAAACAAAAGAGCCCCCGTTAAGAAAAGAGAACAGAAGGTGAACTTTGTTGGATCAAAGGGTACAGATAAACTGGAAACATTTCAGGATAAATCTAACCTTGATTTTATAAAACAAGTTAGAATTTTAAAACGAAATGAACAGAATAATTACACCCAACACACCAATGGATGTGATTTAGGTCCTAGCACGTCTAGATCACAAAGTTCATGGTCTGGTTCTTCGTCTGCTAATCAACAGGTTTCTCCGAGGTTTGTAGAGCGGAGAATGTGCTTTGAGTGTGGCACAATTGGGCATATCGTAAGATACTGCCCATACCTGCAAAGGTTGAAGGCAAAAACAAGTGCTCCCCAAGAAACCAATTACCAAAAACGATCATTTTCCCCGAAACAAGACCCACATGTCTTGAAAGAAAAGGAAAAGAAGTTGAAACAAAAGAATCAAAAGGTAATTGAAAAGGCCTTAAAATCAGAGGTCAAAGAAGAAAAACCTGTTCAAGCAAAACCTAAAACTGTAAAACCAGTAAATGCTAAAGCAATTAATGCTGATACTGGTAAAGAACAAACAGCTTGGAAACAAAAACAGGTAATTCAGTCAGGGGGAGCACCACAGGTTCTTTTTCCTAATCATCGAGTGATTGAAATCACTTACCTTGATGATCAAGGACGACCCAAGTCCACAAAGGCTTGGGTCCCCCTCTCCGTCTAATCTTTGAATGAGTGTGTAGGATATTCCAGGAGGAACTATCGATAGTCATAAGATTGTTGATAGTGGAGTGTCCATGCACAAAATAGGCGACAGAAGAAATTGTTGCCTGTGATGGAGAGAAGAAAAGGAAAAAGAGAAACAGAAGTGCATGTTGAAAGAGTTTGAAAAGCTTCGACAAAATGAAAATCATTTCAAAAATGTGAATGTTCAAGGCCTTGATCGGGTTCCCCAGGATAGATTCAATCAAAATGTACGCACCTGCAGCACGTTTGAAGTTCACAATCAACAAGATGAACGTGCAGTGTACATTTCTTCGTGGTGTGATTGAAGAAAATGTGTTTGTTGAACAAACCAACTGGGTGTGCGGATGCCTTGGCATGGATTGAACAACCGCACACTACTTCAAAAGAGAAAGACAAAAACCTTCGCTGGTGCAATGTGGAAGACCAGCCGGACCCAAAGGTTTATGATCTTGTTGCTGTCAAGAGACTTCTTAGTAGCTACAAAGAATCGACTTTGAAATCCACACCGGGTGGATATCCAGTTTCGGAGAGCACTCAAATTCCTTGCAATGCACGAAGCAGTTGCAGGATACGGTTTTAAATTTCTAATCTCTCTTTTACTTGTCGATATTTAAGCTGCTTTATGAATTTTTATTATCTCATACAGCACTCTTTGGCCAGACAATGTTGTCATGGCCCGCACCGCAAACCGACATGCCAACTGATTTTTCCAAAATTCGATAAATCTTTTCAGATTAAAAATTAATTTTGGTAAACGGCATTGAGGTAAAACATGAGTTAACCAACATCGGAAAGTCATTTTTGTAAATATCTTAGTGTTTTTTAAATTTATCTTAGTTTGTTGATTTTAGGGGGAGTAATTCCAATATTTGAAAATCCAAAAACATTGAAAAATTTCAAAAACACAAAAACAATAGAAAAGCAAAAATGAGTTTCCTGGCGAGAAAAAGAGAAAATGATAGTACATCAGTGGTCTGTCTAAACCTCTTTAAACCTAAAATGAAAAACGATAAGCAGCTCTATATAAGATGTATCGGTAGGCTCACAATCATTTTAAAGTGTGCAGGGTGATATAAACTTAATTCGACTGAAGACTGGGTGGGAACCATTCATTGGCATATGGTCTTAGTACCGAAATTTCGTTTGAGAGATTGCCGAGGTTCTGAGATATTCGGTCTTTATGCTGCTTATCATCTGGGTATCATGGTTGTATCTTTTACCGAAAAATAACGGGGACGCAAGTCTAGATCTTCCATGATACTATACATACGTGTACATATTGCATACGACCTCAATAAGTGATCAACAATCACATGTCCAATCAAATAAGTGATAATATATCACAAATTCTTTCCGGGAGTCAAGTTCGTCTCTCTGCTGTACGAAAGTACTGACCTGTTCACGGACTTGCTCCTGTGCCCTCATGCATCGAAAATCAAGTTCCTCATCAATAAGTGATTATATCACATAGGGCTTGTTTTTCAAATCAAAATAAGTGAGAATCTCACATCATATACGGTCAAACAGATGATAATCGGTATACTCACCGGTAAGATGAACCCTCGTGCATACCTTGATACGGGAATGTGTCGTGATGTGGATGAACACCGGTCGGTAAGTATAAATCATACCTTAACGTATCCCCTCGCCATGATTACAAATGATAAGTTGAGTTTATGTGGACAACAATACCGATAATCGTTATAGGATGCTTATCTTAATGTTAACTAAACAAACAACAAGAGTGTTTTGACCTGACCGTACACTGATATGATTCTCTTACCCTCGAAACTCGCAAAAAGAATGTCTGTAAATATTTATTTACTGTTTTCAGTTTATGAATCTTGTATATACTTATTTATTGTTTTAGGTCTTTACGTTTGAAAAATGAAAAATTCCAAAAAGATTTTAGGTGTGTTTTAATATAAACTTTATAAAATCCAAAAAGATTTTGCTTCTAGTTTATTTTTGATTGACTGATGTTGGAACTGG
Organism: Helianthus tuberosus; assembly: GCA_030545235.1. NCBI lineage: Eukaryota > Viridiplantae > Streptophyta > Magnoliopsida > Asterales > Asteraceae > Helianthus > Helianthus tuberosus. The sequence goes on along the minus strand of CM060384.1, from coordinate 15,894,199 downwards.
AGTCTATCCTACCCAAAATCCTGATCGTAAGCTGAAAAACAATTGCATCTTCATAAACTGTCGAAGTTAAAGAGTTTTGAAAGTTAAAGGATTAAAATTGAATATTTTTTCTAAACTTTCAAACTGTTGTCGGATGGTGTTTGATTGAGATTTGATCTCATATGTGTCATTTGTTTAAACGTTAACTGTATTCCAAGCGGTTGTTCTCATTATGCGTTTAGCTTTCTTGCATGTGCAGATGCTAAAGGCGAGGAGAACATGATCGATGACAAGCTTTGGAATGAAGACACGAAGTGGAGGCACTCAAAGGATAAAGTGATCGAGTTGCCGCTGACACTTCATCAACACCACAAGGATCTGAATAATTGACAAGTCAAAAGATTCACGAGCATGACTCAATGGAGAGCTCAATCTAAGGGGGAGTTTATTGACACACTTCCTAAACACAAAAGGGGATTTTGTTGATACACTTTCTACTTACGACACGTGAAGACTTTGAAGATCCTCCGACGTGAAAGACATCGAAGTTGAATCTTACGAATAGCGTTGAACCTCACAAGAGTGTGAAAGGGGGAGTTGTTGATGCAAGTTGAACCTCACGAGTAGCGTCCAAGGGGGAGTTGTTGATGCAAGTTGAACCTCACGAGTAGCGTCCAAGGGGGAGTTTGTTGATGCATATTTTGTGGACACGACTCGGCTCGGTTCAACTTGGCTCAGTTCGACTTGGTTTCGACTTGAAGACACGAAGATCAAGACGAAGACTTGTGTTTGTACTTTGTCTGTATTCGGTCACGATGTAAACGATGTCCTTGTCAGTCCTGTAAGTTGACCAAGTCAACCGTCCTCCTGGTTTGACTTGGCCAATCTGTTAGAAATATGGTTGTCTATGTCGAAGGATAAGGCATCGAAGGATAGTGTAAATCCTTCGATGCCCACGAAAGATATGCTTCGATGGAAACTAATAGACCTCGAAGGATACACCATCCTTCGAGGTGCTTGTGAATCCTTCGATGGCTTTGACATCGATAGATGATCCTTCGACCATCTATCGAATCCTTCGGACAGACAACCAATGCTGGGTATATATATACCCATGTATTGTGTGTTCAAAGTATGACTTGAGAGACATTGGGGACACTTGTGAGAGACACCATAGGAGAACACTCTGCTGAAATCACACACACACACACGAGAGAGAGTTTACGGAATACATCTGTAAACATTGAGCTTGTAAACGGAACCTTTCATACGCATTAATACAAGTGGTGTTAATCGTTGAACTTTGTGTGTCGTGCTTTTGCGTGTTCTAACTCGGTTTGCATGCTAGCTTGGATTCCGCACTCGCTAGTGTGTTAATACAACAAGGATAAGGTTTGACCTCGTCACGAAGCGAGCTAAACCCTAAAATCTAAACTAAGAAGCGAGCTATGTAGGATCGTTTTGTGCTAGTGTAGACTTGAATAAGACTGGGAAACACACAAATGATTTCTACGAACTTATTGAACACGCGAAATTCATTCAATACGTTAGTTTATTTTGTTTAATACGATAAGATTGTAATAAAGAGTGGTTACCTAAGATCGATGGAGATTTTATTATTCGCATACAAATGTATGCGTATAAAATGATAAAAAATAGGTTTGTTAGCGTTTCAGGTTAACATAAAATCTAAATGATTAATAATAAAAATCATATATATTATCCACACGTAGCCGATTAGGTGTTCTGGTTAAGTAAAGAGGAGGCAAATAAAAACGTCAATTATAGTAGTGGAAACTCTTATGTGGAGGTAAGGAAGAGTAGAATCATAGCCTAATAGACTTGAATGAGTGAATTAGGCTAGAATTACTAGAGTTGCATCTCTTTGATGAGTGACGTGGTCCAGGATAGGAGTTTGTAAAAGCATAGGATTAAGGTTAAGAAATTCGGGATACATGTCTTAGTTGTGTCTTAGGGGCGTTGTTTTTACTACACTTTGGAGGACTTTGCAATTAATTGTCTTCATGTAACTATGCATATATATTGTTGTATGATGGAATCTATGTTTCTATTTTTACCGTATTACTCTCTCTCTCTCTCTCAACTTCTTTGATTGTTGCTAGCTTCGTATTTCTATAACTTAGTTCTATTTGTTTGTCTGTTGTTTGTTTTGAGGTCGAGTTTCTCTCTAGACGCAATTTGTTTCCCTGAGGATGGAGGTAAGGTTTGTCAACATTTCACATTCCCCAAACCCTACTGTTAGCTTTGCTAACTGTGGAATTTACTAGGTGTTGTTATTGTTGTTGCTGATGTTGTCGATGATGTTGCTGGTGTTGTCGTTGTTGCTGCTCATTGACCGTCACCAAGAACACCACCATCAACACCTTTGTTGGCTGTTGCACATAACTTCCTCATCAATGAGAGAAGGTTTTGCTTTCTGTAGAGAGAGAACTCCAAAACTCATACGTTGAACAAAAAATAAGCAATGAAAAGAAGTCATTAAAAGTCATAACATGCACTAAAGGGCGCACTAATAAGCAAATAACTAGTTTTGTTAATGAAATGAAATTTGTTAAATTACTTTAAAGCCCTGAAAATGAAATGGGTTCCACTTGTATGTATATTGATTATTAAACATTGGATAAAAGGGGTTCCATTGACCAGAATGAATGAACAATAGAAATTTACGAAAATAGTCAAGAATAAGTTTTACTTACTAAAATGGTCATTTTATGCGTCGGTGGAGCAGGACATCACTGATTACGAGACACCTTTTGTGTCTTCAGGGCTGATTCATGTGTCCGCCAATATACAAGTGACACGTGTCTCAATGACATCCATGCGTCCGTGACTCATCCCATGTGTCCGTAACTCATAAAATTTACTTTTAGCGAGATTTGAGGCATCCCATGCGTCCGTGACTCATCCCATGTGTTGCCGACTCATCCCATGCGTCTGTGACTAATCCCATGCATCCCATTGAGACACGTGTCACTTCTATGTTTAAGGACTCATGGGATGAGTCGGCAACGCATGGGATGAGTCACGGACGCATGAGATGATGGGATGAGTCATGGACGCATGTGATGAGTCACGGACACGTGTCACTTCTATATTTAAGGACACATAAGGTGTCTCGTAATCGGTGATGCCCTGCTCCACCGAGCATGAGGTGGCTATTTTGGTAAGTCAAACTTATTCTTGGCTATTTTCGTAAATTTCTCTAGTCTTAAATGGACTTCCAGTTTTGAAAAATTTACAACACATAGAAAGCTCCTATAATACCATCTCTTGTTCCACAAAAATATTAGTTGGAGTTAGGTGCATTTAAGTCATGCATATTACTTGCACTCAACACTGAGAAAGAGCCTCTGGTTCTCACAACATCATCTTGAACATTGAATGGGAGGATGAGACCACTTTAAAGGGCCATTGCTTGGTATGCATACATATAGAGGGAAGAAAGATGGTTCATTTGCCATCCAGTTGACCAATGTGTTAAAGAGAAGGCTACCCAATTTTAGAGAGATTTTTTTAACGCTCATGCATGTTAGAGTTAAAAGTAAAAGCCTAAATAAAACTCATGATAGTAGCTTGTTGATTAAAATATTTTGTAGCAAAAGATGAAGACCCCACCTTCATACAGATGAAACCAAAGAAAAGTCCTCACACGCGATGGAAGTAATAAAAGTACTAGATATATCATTCTAGCAAATGTCCTCATACTTCTTACCAACACCTCCTTTGCTAACAATGGGATGTCGAATAGCACCATAATAACCATGATCGTCATTTCGGTAGTCGTTTCTTCCATCTATGACCATGACACATAGTTCTTCAAGGATTGTGTCAAGTTTGTCAGTCTTAACATTGAGGCCATCCAACACATGTCACAAACCATCAACTCCATGATCTCCCCTATAAAAATGGGGGACATAAGTGATTTACTCCAACGCATCGTGCTATCAGGCAACTAACGAGCTTTGTTACCACATGGTGGGGAACAAAAGTGATAAAAGTGCTAGATGCGTTATAATAAACGTATAGAAAAAACCTAAATGGGAGAAATTTTTATATATAACTCTAGTAACTTGGAAATTTTAGTGAAATGGGATTTTCACTAAATATTTTGGATACCATTAATTATATTTATATATGTATATAAATAATTATTCGTTGGTTTATGTTCTACGTTGTGAGGACATCATAACGAACCAAACTATGTCCAAAATAGAGCTAAGATAAATGAGATATCGAGGCTGAAAGTTGTATGGTTGGAACAACTAAAGATGAGAAATATGGATTAAGCTTTGTCAACTTGTCCCATATAGGTGGGATGACAAAACTTGAAGTGGTTTATAAGGAGTACTCCTTGTATATTGTTTACCTGTGGGCAAAACTAGTGGGACACTAAAGGGTGCAATGCACTCGCACACGCGCGCGACGTGGACCATGGGTGCTTTGATGGATCACTTTTCTGAAGTGGTTTATAAGGAGTACTCCTTGTATATTGTTTACTTTTGGGCAAAACTAGTGGGACACTAAAGGGTGCAATGCACTCGCACACGCGCGCGGCGTGGACCATGGATGCTTTGATGGGTCACTTTTCATTTCGCACACTCGCTACGCTATGCGCTTTGATGGATCACTTTTTATTTAGTTTTGTAACCGGTATTGTACTATAGGATTTCCTGCGCATAATGAGAGTATCGTTGTTATTTATTTTACTACTATTTTTAATAAAAAGTGAACCTAATTCCTACAACTTAGGAGCTGTTTGGCAACTTCTGAATGTTTAAGTGTTGAACCAGTAAGAGGTCTGAACCATTAAGAGACCGTATAATGCTTAACCGTTCAGAGGCAAATGTCTGACCAATTCAGATTAGAGGTCTTAACCATTCAGACTCAGTAAAATGTTTAACCATACAGTGGCAAATGTTTGAACCATTCAGACATCTGCTCGCGAAACAAACAGTCTGGACCATTAAGTGTTAAACTAGTATATTCTTAAATGAAAAAGAAAAAAAAACCTAAAATATTAATATCGGTCAACATAACAAACCCATTAGACTTAATTAAAATAAACGATAAAACCAACAATGTAAAATAAAAACTAAGTTATTAAAAACGTTTTATGATCACAACAATGTAAAATAAAAACTAAGTTATTAAAAACGTTTTATGATGATTATTTTGTGAGTTACGAGTGTTTTTCCACCCTAATTTTTTCATTCCAACCAGTTCACATACGAGTCTCGCATTCGAATTATTGACCGCATGTCAAGTCGTACTCGGATTAAACCATTGGGGCCATAACAAGGTTACAATCTATCCATGAGATCAGAAACAACAAGACCAAGAAGCATTTGGCAACATACATCATGACGAGGTGGATGATGGCGGTGTGAGATGACAATGAAAAGGTTGCAGTGACAATGATTCTCTATAAAGATAGAAAACACTAAAATACAAGAGCGATTGGACGCAATGTTGGATGCACACCATACGTAGTTACATATTGATAATCAACGACAATGTGATGACAACAGAACGCTACAATGGTAAGCCCACAAGCCGTAAACAAAAGAAAAGATGTTAGTGACAACAAATAAAAGGTACAACAACGCTCTAGTAAAGAAGAAAGAGAAAAAAAACTCAAATGTCCAACAAACAATTTAGCCATGAGGAAAAGTTAAAAATATGATAAGAAATGTGGCGCAAGAAACGACTAATTTGTTTTAGGTTTTAAGGAGGATGTAAATGAGTGGAAGTAAGTGTAAGTTATATCTGATCGACTCGTTAAATGCTTGAATTAAATTGAGTTTAAATGAGTTCGAGTTTTTGAAAAAGGTCATATAATAATATTTTTGTAATGATTAACTCAAACAACCTCTAAACTTAATCCTGAATTTACATCAATCCACCACATAACTAATGTAACGCCTGCGCCCCTAGACTTTTATCTAATTATCACTTTTAGCCCCTATACTATGCGATACTTACTACTTTTGATACTTGGTGAAACTTATGCTATGATTCTATGATGCTATGAGACTATGATTCTATGATGCTGTGAAGCTATGATTCTATGATACTACGATTCTATGATTCTATGAGACTTGATACTTTGGTGCCTGACTCTTGAGGCTCATAAAACTTGAGACTTGGTGGAACGAGGGACTGGAGTCTTGTCACTGGCGGAAACTATGGAAACTATGAAACTTGGAAACTTTTGTGTTAATAATATAATCTAGTTATGTGATACTATTACCCAATAATACGCAACGCAACGCTAAATCTAACTCGCAAAACGAATCAAATACGGGAACGCGGAAAGGATGGGATTGGCCAAATGGCAATCCGATCGGATGGCCATTCGACCGAGCTGCCATCTGATCCGCTGCACACCGCCTTCACTCACCCTGACACTATAAATAGGCCTGTTACATCACCATTCTCACTGATGTGACAGCCTCACTCGAACCAGACGCACGCACTCCTCTTTTCTTCCATTTCTAGGCGATTTCGGTACGTTTTATGCTAGATTCTTGTACATCTTGGATCTATGCACTATTCTCTACATGATTCTCCTTTGAAATCTCGCTTTCCACCATGAAATCTCTCAAATTTGAGCTCTTGAGGGTGGCGTCATCATGGTGGTTTGTACAAACTGATTGAGTGATGTCATTCTGTTCAAGATCTAGCTCAGATCTAAGGAATTTCATAAGTTTTTACACTAAATCTATACTTTGCAACTAAAACTTATGTTTATCTTCATCTTTTCTTAAGACTTTTACCAAAAACGGTGAGATCTGGATTCAAACAGACTGTAGACTTAAAGATTAGTCTGGAGTTGGTTTGGAGAAGGATTGTTGCCGGAAAAGATGACCGGAGTATGAATTCTGACATGAACACCGTCACGAACGGGTGACTGAACGGACTGGGGTGATTCCCACCCAATCAGATCGGTTGTACACTGATGGGTTTACCATTGTCTCAATGTGTACCACGTCGTCGTTGCTTAAACAGAAACTTAGAAACTTTACAAGTTTGGGAACGGGACAAGGACAACCCGATCGAGTGGCAATCCGATCGGATAGCCATCCGATCGAACCGCCATCCGATCAAGTGACACTTGCCTCTTAACCCTAACGCTTGGATAATTTGAATCTTTTGATAGTCGAATGGCAATCCGGTCGGATAGCCATCCGATCGAACTGCCATCCGATCAAGTGACACTGTCTCCTAACTTAAATCTTGATCGTCGAATGGCAATCCGATCGGATAGCCATCCGATCGAACCGCCATCCGATCAAGGTGACACTGCGCTTTAGAATCTTTCAACACTTAGAAACTTTCAGAAACTTGGTAACAATTTGGAAACTGGACACTTGGATCGAATGGCCATTCTATCGAATGGCCATCCGACCTAGTGGCAATCCGTCACTCACTCCTCATGGTCATCCCAATCGAATGGCAGTCCGATCGGATAGCCATCCGATCAAGATGACTAATCTGATACTTGGACTGAATCTCGTTATTCTGCCCGATTCTTATCTGTTGTAATCTAATCAGGCTAATTCTAAAGAGCTCCCTCTGATCCAATAACAGTTAGGCTGTTAAGCAATCACTGTGAGTATACTCGATCCCTTTTTGCTTTAAACTTTGGGATGCAACATGTATTCTATTAAACTATGATACTTGAAACTTTTGGAAACTAAACTCTATCCTATGTGTATGTGTGAAACTTGTGATTCTTGTATTCTATTTTGTGCTATGTGAACGTTTAATCCAGGGTGTGTAGTTCCGCCTTAACAATAGTAGCCCTATAGGAGATGCACCTCCTCATTATTCTCGGGGGTATTGTTATGAGGATTCTAGTTTTCCTTGAGACTTGGGAAAACACTAAAGCATCGGGATACTTGGGCTATCACTTGTTGGACTGCGAACACTAGCATGGCTGAAACTATTTTGTTACATTACATATGGATATGAGACTTTTAATCTATAATGCTAGTATTCAAACTTGTATACTCGCCGGTACATTTTTGTACTGACTCTATTTTAATACATGTTGCAGCTGACTGGATGCTAGGAGATTGTGAAACAAGCTATGATGGAACTAGATACTCCACATAGCTAAATCTAGAAACTTTGAATCAATTTTTTATGCTTGTTTTGATACTATACTTGGATGGTTGAAGTTTGTTTTAGACAGTGCATGAAATGGATCTAATTTATATTGAAACTATTTATTGTTATGGAAACTCGTGAGCAATCTGAACGCCTAGTGCTCGCACCCCGATGTTTCTGCCATCGGTTGGGGTGTGACAACTAAAACCCTCAATCACTTAGGAAGGAACATATTTCGAATATACATCGGTGGTACTATAAAGCTACAAGCCCTTTGGTATATAAAATTACATAATAAAGACTACAATTCTAATAAAAAATAATATATATTGTGTAGTATATAGAATTATACATAAATAATTACAGTTAATATAATTAAAGTAGTTTAATAATCAATAAAGTATAAATGAGCTGAGCTTGACCTTGAAAAATTACTTATGAGTCGAGCTTGAGATTTAGACATGGAGCTTTTAATGAGCTAAGCTTGAGCACGACCTCTTTTATGTCAAATGACCCAAGGTCGACCTAGGCGAGTTGGGCTCGGATCATTTAAACTCTACTTTTATGTATTGAACACCCAAGTGAATAAGCAAAAAAAACACAGAATTCATACGTGGCTAAGTTAGATTACAAGTTGGCGATCTGTGAGAAAAAAGAAGATGGTTGGTATCCGGCATAAGAGTCACCAAAAATAAAAGAAGAAAAGAAAAATAAGGGCGCGGGACTTATGGCCACAGCGCCGGCACAAGGAATGGGATGGCCATTAGCGACAGGCGATGTCAGAATGACCCGTGGCAATGGTGATAAGCAACATAGTAACAATAATAATGCCTTAGCTAATAGAAGAGACAAGCAAAGAAAATGTCATCTCTACGGCAATTGGCAATTATTAAAGGAAGCATGTGTTAGAGGCGACATCGACAGTTAACTCAAAAGTTTACCTTAAACATGTCTCATGTAAAATAATGAGAGTCTGATCAATTGAATAGCCATCAATACAAAAGTTACCCTAAACTTGTCAATAAGTCATATAAAAAACCTAACTGCAGAATCTAAGATTTACAAATAAAATTAACCTTTTAATTTGATACCCTTGGTGATTACTAATTGATCAATGTTGAAAGGTCAGTAAAAAACAAGTTTAAAAATTGGTCCTAAGTACTTTTACTAGTAATGGTAAGTAGGGTCGTCTCCACATAGAATACATGGTGGTAATGTTGATTGTAAAAACCTAGATTAACTTAAGGAAAGTTATTGTTTTAATTGAGTTTTGAAAGTTGTTATTGGTTATGATTAAAAACGTTTTCAGCTTTTAAAGAAAAGTAACCCTCTTTGGATTTCTAGTTCAATGATTCACCCAATGTTTAATTAGATAGATACCAAAAGATCTTGTTAATGGTTTAATTCGAGTGATAATCAAAGACAACTTTTTAATAATAACTAGTGCAATTCAATTACCAAATCATCAGTGCCAAAAACTCTTCTAATAAGCAAACTACTCACGATGCAAGAAAACCGAATGATAAATAACTGTAACACACACATATGCATAATTTGTTTAAACAAAATAAACCACATGTATCTTTCAAGTCATGAAGAACAATCCAAAAAACTAAATAAACAAGATTTGGGTTACACATACAAGAACCATCCACCCTGAAGGGATCACAAAAGATTCTAATCGCTCATCATCATGATTTGATCTTCTTAGGTTGTCTTGGATCTTAATTGTATGAAATATTTATGAAAATTGAGGTTTGGAACTTGAAAATTCTTCCTTGAGAGGCCAAAAACGATTAGGGTGGAAGGTCTTTTCATTTGGGGTTGAAGATATCTATAAAATATGGTGAAAACACGATTTTTCGCATGCCTATCTGTTGCCCGGCACAAGGTGGTGCCATACCCAACGCTAGGTGGCGTTGGGTATCATTTTGGCTGTTGTATTGCGCCAGTTAGGGTGCCATGTGGCACCACCACTATCCAACACCATGTGGCGCTAGTCACTGGTTGCTTGCCCTTTTTCATGTTTTTCAACTTCCGTTTTACGTGTAAGCTTCCAGTTCTTCACAATGCTTTCCGAAAACCTTCCGTTAAGCTATAGATACCTGCAAATCAAATCAAATCAAATCAAATCAAACTCAAAATATCTTTGTTTGTGATAATAAAATACTTAAAACCATAACTTACACATGTTAAAATACAGTTATTTACTCTTCTATGACTAATATGCATCCAATACGTTAAGAAAACTAGTAGCGTGCCCGCGCGATGCGGCGGGGATGTCACTTTGCATTGCGACACTCGTTTCTGGTAGTTTTCTTATTCGTATGACATTTATGATAACTTTATTGTGATGGATATATGTCATAAGTGTTACACATATGTAAAGTTTTGTTTTTTTGTATAAAAATTAATAATCAAAAGACAAAAAATAAAAGATAAGTTATTATAATTGTAAAGTATGTTTATTTTATTGGTTAAATTATAAAGTATAATTTTATTCTTTAAAGTTCATAACTTTTTTTTAAATATCCACATAGTACTCATCTAATAAACTTTAAGTTTAAATTTTTTATTTTTATAAGTATTTGACTTGTAAGTACATTTTAGACCTTTAACTTAAATTGTTAATTTTCGTTTTTTACAGATATAAAAATTAATATTTCTATAAAATTTTAAAAATAGTTTTTATAAAAAAAAAATAGGATGTTAAGAGTTTATATCTTTATTAACTTTATATCATACTAAGTTCAATTTTTTAGTTTAGCTTTAAAGTTTATTACTATATTATTTTTTAATTAAGAAATACAAATTATTAGATTAATATCCAAGAATAACTGCAATATTTTATAATTTCAGCTTGACTATATTTAACTTCAATATATATTTATTGCAACTTTAGGATATTAACTTATATAAGTTCAGTTGACATGTAAATTTAGAATACTAACTTTATTTTGAACTTTGTTAATATGGTCAATAACTGCATTATATTAACACCAAAAATAAAGTTCAAATATAAAATAAACTTTATTTATACGTCTAGATCAAGCATAACAGCTGAAAATGGAAAAAAAAACATAAAACACTTGATAGATTTCATATTAGACTGCATGAAATCTGTTTCACTTCTGAATTGACACTCAAAGTATTTTTAATCAGGTTTTCTGGTTTGTGCTTGAATTAGTGGCATCTTCTAATTCATCTTCTTTGTCATTGTCCTCATAATCGTCTAAATTAATAACCTCACTCCATTTCCATTTAGAAAGTCTCTTGGATGTCTTCCTTTGACTCTCAAACTTCCGATCCTTAAAAATGATAAAAATTGTATACAAAAGTTAAAAAAACGATTAAATAAACCTTAAAATTACATCATTACTAAATTCACGTTGAAGATTAAACTTGTATGGACTAAACATTGCACCATAAGAAATAATATCAACACTTTTATCACCATCATCCTGCAATAAAACACACATATAATAACATAACGAAAATGTTAATATGAAAGATATACGCAAAAATAATACTTAAAAACCAGCAAAATCAATACCTTAGAAACTTGTTCGACAATCGGGTTGTTTAAATTGGTATGTTCATCATGCAACTGAATCTGAAAAATCAAATAAGTTAACATTCACATAAAAGTAAATAAAAGAAAATAGTTATTCACTGCTGTGATATAACATAACTTACCTTAGAATTTTCAATCTCGCATGCTTGTTTTTTCGCAACAATTGAATTCAGAACTGGATCCATTTTTTAACTTTGTTTAGCAATAGATATTGGGGTGTCCTGCTATGTATTTATAGTAGTAAATATAGAAGTGCATTAGGGTTTAATTTTAGATTTGTCACCCTTTTATTTAGGAAGTTTGTTGTGGTTAGTTTAAAGTTTTTATATGATATATCTTAGTATAGATATTAGTCGGTTTTAATAAAATAAAATGTGACACATAATATCTTCATTTTATGTTACAGTATTTTTAATTCCTTTTGTTTTTGTTTGCATAGATGGAGCTCATCTTTGTAGATTAGCATTAGATCACATGTATTAATTACTTGTACATTAAAGCATTATCGACTTGTATCTTTTAATCCGTGCGTCGATATTGAACAAGACAACTACCGAAACGTCGTTAAAAATGTGTAGGTCGTCATGATATATTTGGATTTTTTTTAAACTGCATAGTTTATAAGATATGTCAAGAATACATAAAAAAATTATAAGTTTGTTGTGGAGGGGTGAATTCTAACTAATTATCTATAATTTTGTTAAAAGCTCGAAGATTTAAGTGTAATAAGTTTAGGGGTTAAAAAATAAATAATGTTTAAAATACTAAACTACCCTCATTTTAGGGGTCTTTCTATAAATAAATGGGGAAAAAGTTCTTATTTTTTTTTTTTTGTATCTTAAAATACCCCTCACTCATGCATTATATACGTTAAGAAAATGTATAATCTTTGTAACTTTGTACGTGGATATTGTTTTTTTCTATTTATTGTTAGGTTATATGTCTCACATAAATAATACATCGTTATCAAAAGTTGTGGTTCATAATTGTTACATGTTTTTTAATGCTTTTCCTATATGTCAAGTTACGTACTTATGTTCACTAGTGACTAGATGTCTAGACTACATAAAAATCTAAAGTGTTAGTTACTTGTATAATAGACCATGCGTCCATAACCAAAAACAACAAGTGATATGAAATTAATAAAAATGACTTAAACCTAGAGTTAAAATGATATATTCATTCCGGTACATAGAAATGTACTTATTATTCTTGTGATCGTTGTATTTGAACTAAAACTATAAAAATAGTAGGAAATCTAACTTATAATAAAAGATTCCAAATAATGCCACATGTCATTGTCTTCTTCAACCTCATAAATTTTATTTATATTTGTTTAATAAATTTATTTTAATATTAATATTTTGGCTAGGAAGTGTAGGAAGCAATAGGATTATGACATGTGTCAACATTTAAAATAAAGAGAAAGGGTATTTTAGCCAATCCAACCATTTCTTCTTCCTTTTCAAAACCCACCATCTTCAACCATTTCTTCACTTTCTATCTCAATAATCACTACATTATAGTGCGATTTTCGTCACCAATCAATGATTCAAACACCCAATCAACGTGTTCTTCAGCTTTTTTTTGAAGAAAACCCAGTTTAATTTCATACAAAATCTCGTTTTTTCCAGTGATTTTGAAGATAAGCACTCGATCCGTTCGATTCGAGCGCTGATAAGTGTTTCAATCATTCAAAATTCGTCAATTGTTGAAGAAATCACTTCGATCCATGTAAGAAATTCTTTAATTTCATTTTTACGATCTGGGTTTTTGATTTTTCGTCATTGCGTTTTACGATCTTGGCGGGGGTCCGGAGGCAGCGCCCCTGGCTGGGGTTCAGACAATTCACAACTCAGACAATTCACAGCACAGACAATTCACAGCACAGACAAAACTATTGTCATGGTTCAATGCGTTTTAGAGAGAACACTTTCTTTGGTGTTTTTAGGCAATTGCTTTTTAGAACTAAAACATTTTTATGTGTTTTCTAGAGTTTTAGAAAAACACATTCTTGAAGTGTTTTTAGTGGTGTTTTAGGTAAAACACATTTTTAAGTGTTTTCAGTCCATTGCGTTTTACAAAGAACACTTTCTTTTGTTTTTTTAGGCAATTGCGTTTTAGAATGAGACATTTTTAAGTGTTTTCTGGCCATTGCGTTTTACAAATAAGACATTTCTTTGTGTTTTTGGTGCATTACGTTTTAGGTAAAACATTTTTTTATGTGTTTTCAGTCCATTGTGTTTTAGAAAACAGACATTTTAAGTGTTTTCTAGCCATTGCGTTTTATAAATAAGACATTTGTTTGTGTTTTTGGTGCATTGCGTTTTAGGTAAAACACATTTTTATGTGTTTTTAGTCCATTGCGTTTTAGAAAGTACATTTTCTTTTGAGTTTTTAGGCTATTGCGTTTTAGAAATAAGGCATTTCTTTGTGTTTTCTGGCCATTGCGTTTTACAAATAAGTCATTTCTTTGTGTTTTTTGTGCATTGCGTTTTAGAAAAATGTCATTTTTTAGGGTTTTTTTTCCATTGCGTTTTACGCAACTGGGTTTTTTTCCATTGCGTTTTACGCAACTGGGTTTTTTCCATTGCGTTTTACGCAACTGGGTTTTAGAATTTTTTTTTGAAAATATAGCAATAGTATACTCGTTTTAAAGATAAAAAAACGCTCGTTTTTTGGTGAATTTTTTATAAAAAAATAATGTCGTATGAAAGAGTTATTAACGTTTAAAAAATGGGGGGGGGGGGGGGAATTGGAGGAGAGATAAACTATTGGCTTGGATTGACTAGAATACCCCTAAACAAACTCACGCGCCTCTTTTCTTCCATTCAATTTCTCTGATTTAATCTTAGCCCTTGATTAACTAAATGGATGGTTAAGATCACTTTCTAGCCTTCTTAGCCAAATAAACTTCCTATCATATCTCCACCCTTGATACCCAATATATAGATATAACTAATTTTTTATCCTTAACTTTATCTAAAATTAATAAATAACTTTAATTTTGCAATTTAGACCATGTGTTTTTTTACTTTTAACCCAAAGTTTTTTATCTTTTGCAATTTAACCCCAACTTCTTTTTTATTTTCAATTTTGGTCCACCATACTTTTCATGTTTCCCAAGATTTTGTTTCGTTCTAAATTTTGTAAGTTAACACACCGCAACGTGCGTGTGGGTTCAACATTTTTTTGTATATTTTTTCCCGTTTGACTGGCCTGTCGCGTCACATCTATTTTTCTGCGTTTGACAAGTTCGTCCAACACGTGGGTCCTGGATGGACTTAGTTATTTTTTCTATGATTTGCGTTTCGGTTTAATTTCTCAGCAACGAGCGTGCGTGATTCAAAGATTTTACCACTGCTTTTCGCTCGGCGTTATTTTTTCCCGTTTTTATTTATTTTGTTTTTACGAGATTTTCCGGTGTTGGTGGTTGCTGACAATGGTATACTATTACTACTACTTAACACAGTTTTATGACAATCGCTGCAACGCAGGGGCTTAATACTAGTGAACTAATAATAATATCTATAATCTTTTAAAACAAAATATATATACAATATTAAATCTTAAACCTTATCCACTAAAATATTTTTTTAGTAGACAAACAGCCAACCGCTGCTGATGCAACAACACTTGCCACAGGAATCTTTTTTTCTTGGGTAAATTATATTTTTTTTTTGTTATACATGTGTAGCGAGTTGCAATGGAAGAATTTTAACTTCAATATTTGTAGTCACATTCCTTTACTTGAAAAACTCATTACATTCTACGTCATTTGGCTCTAACCAGATCATAATTTTCAATTAAATCCAGCCATGTGCAAAGCACATGAGGGTACGTTAGTAATTTTATTAATTCATTTAAAATACATTTAACAAATAAGATAAAAAGAATTTAAAATAATAATCATCCATTCTCTCTCAACTCACTTTCTCTCTCTAGCTTTCAGAACAACCCCCGTTATTGACCACCATCTTTATCGCACAACCCCGCCTGATATCAGGTTCTTCATCACGCACCACTCGTTTCTCACTGTTTATAGCCGAAGATCTAGCGTTGCACACCATTGTGATGGTATGGTTCAGATGAGTGCGGCAACCGCAGAACAAGCGACGACGAAAGGTTGATCTATCGTTGCGCACCACCGGAGATCTGGTGTTGCACACCATCGTTGATCTTACGTCATCCGCGGGATATTTAACCGTTTGAAGATTCTGAGATTTGTGACGTCATAGATCAGTGTCTGGTCCTGCTGGAGATATGCTCGTGTTCAAACACGCTCTATGAGATTGATTTGTTGTAGATTTGTTCTGGATTTGTAGGGGATCTTATTGTATACATTTGATATGTGTGATGTGGAGGATTTAGGTTTTAGGACATGTGGATGTTGGGGGAAAATTCATGGCCTCTGTTACATAAACACTTGTGATCCTTGTTCAATTTTGGTATTCCACAATGAAATCTAAGCAATGTTTTGACACTTTTGTTGTGAATCTTTCTTCAGTTTTATGGTGGTGGTCGGAATGTTGACCGAAGCAAGCAACTCGCCGGCTGGTGGAACCGACGAGAGAGAGGGCCGTGGAGGTGGTAGGTGTTATAAATGAGGGATGATTTTTATTATAATATATTTATTAATGCGTAAGATGACTAAAGTACCCTCATCATGTGCAATGCGCATGCCATATTTAACTAAAAATTATAACCTCGTTAGGACCAAAGGACGTAGAGTGTGATGATTGTCCAAATAAAGGATTGTGATTGTAATTATTGAAGTTAAAGATCATCCATTGCAACCCGCTACAAACATAAAGGAGGAAAAGTGTAATAAATACATTATGCAATAAATACATTACACTATGAAGAATTTGATTTAGGAATTGTCTGTATAGGTGACTGGTCCAAGGTCCTAGTGTGTGGTGAGTGTAAGCGATCAAATGCAGGAAGTGGGATTTAACTGGCATGCCATGCAAACATGTTGTAGCAACTATATGGCCAATATGGGACATGTGTAGGAATGATATTAGGGTTGGAATACTAGAAGAGGGGGTTTCTGAGGTGTACTGGTTGGAAACATGAAAAAATGTGTACATGAATGTCATAGAACCAATATGTGGACCAGAAATGTGGAGTTCATCTCACTTTCCAACAATTCTTATCCCACCCAAACATCATAAGGAAGTATAATTTGGATATGTTTAACTTGTAGGATCGATAACACATATTAAACGCATCACTCTTGATTGAGACGGAAGCATAAACGACAGATAAACAAGACGTAGAAAACTCTTTAATGATAGAATCAACACATATTACATACCGAAAGAGTACACACCTACTTCTAGACAATCTGGAGACGAAGTCCTAGAGACTAAGTCCGAACACACATTTTACACGTACACACACTGAACAAATCAAACCTGAAAGCTACAAAATACAATGTTTAAAACTCTATTTACAAACATTTCATGTTAAACCCATTATTTCCATAACCACGCTAACATTAGCGTCGTTATGGATGGTCAGTGGCGAAGCTTGAGATTTCAAACCGGGGGGACGGAAGTTACCAGACCTAAAAATTTCTATAAAACCCGGGGGTCGAAAATGTATATACCCAAAAATTTCTATACGAAAACTACATAATCTCCACTACTGAGCGAAAAGTTCGGGGGGTCGGCCGCCCCCTCCCGCCCCTTAAAAGCTTCGCCCATGTGGATGGTAAACCTGTTATCATCCTAATCCTGCTAATATCTAAACACGCTAACACTATAGCGTGTTTAGACCTTATCCACGCCAAATCTTAATCTCGCCAATACTTATCTTTTGCATTGAATTGCATAGCGACTGTTACTAGGCTCGATACTACACTTACAGACTTCCCCTTAACTATTGATATGAATTTTATCCAACATTGGTAATCATCAGTCACAAATACTACATCAACACTAATAATAATAGAGTTTCTTCTTGAGTACTTCAACTCAAGTAAATTTTTTGGATATTAGTAGAAAACTAATTGAACCCAATGTTCATAACCGATTAACCAAACTGAAATAATTTAAACCCATCAGGTTTTTTAAATACCTTAATCGGAAGTTTTTGGTTATGGTTATGGTTATGGTTATGGCTCAAAACCGAACGGAAACGAACAACTTGTGCACACCCTTAAAATCACAAACCGAAGTATTGTGGTCTCCGCCGCAATGCACGGGCACCCCACTAGTATATATATGGTAAGGTTAAAATGAGGACACATATATTTCGTAAGAATCGCGAGAACTTGGTCAAAAACCATTCAAATACAAATTTTTACACTTATCATTATTACTCGAATACAATACTATGAATAGATTACACATTCAAATTTATATGTATTTGAAAGAAAAAAAAATTATATGAAAAAAATTTATATGTTTTGGAGTCGGTTTTGTTTTCTCTGGTTTTACAGCCATGGGGCCTGTCCCATGTCTGAACTAGTGCGTGTTCTCCACACTACTTGTTTTATTTGGTTGTTAATATATAGAATCACCGGGGTAACCCTTTACCCAAAAAAAAAGAAAGAAAAAAAATTACACATGTATAAGTTTGACATTTAAACATGTGTAAATTTGTTGTCTATTAATGCATGTGTAAAAAAATTGTTGTATTTACACATGTGTAAAAAAATTGTTAGTATATTCATCGGCTTTGGGTGTAAAATGTAAACCAAAATGTTCACTATGGTTTGTAAATATTAAAGCTGACCGATCAAAAATAAAACAAGATGGTTTTAGAGTTTTAAACCGAACCGTGAGCACCAGTAGCGTTAATATTGGTATTATCAAAACTGGTACGCATATTCAGTTTTATGGTTTTCGATCAATATAAAACAAATCATATATTAGAAAATGTATATTTTTATATTGTGATATTATACTATACATACTATTAATTCAATGGTCGGTTTGTAAAGTGATCATTTTCTTGTTCTCTTTCATTTTGAATAGTATTAAGCACCCCTGTGTTGCGGTGGGGATGTAAAACCGTGCCAAATAGTATCAATGTCACACCACCGCGAGCGACCACAAACACTGAATTTGCGGTGTGTTCATACAGAGCGATTAGACTGAAACGTAAACATAGAAAATAAGAACTAAGTCGATCTAGGATCTGCACGTTATGACAAACTTGTCAAATGGGAAAAAAGAGATGACATAAAAACGTTGAACTACACACACATGTTGTATCGTGTTAACTCGCAAAACTCAGAACGAAACGTTAAATCACACACACATGTTGCATTGTGTTAACTCGCAAAACTTAGAACGAAACGTTAAATCACACACGCACTTTGCGCCGTGTTAACTAGCAAAATTTAGAATGAAGCGTAAAACGAAAAATTTGTGAAAGATGAAAAATATAGGGGACAAAAGTTGAAAGTAAAAAAGTTGTAACGTTAAACTGTAAAAGATGAAAAATTTTAGGTTAAAGGTAAAAAATTCAAATAGTTTGAGTTAAAAGTAAAAAATTCAATAAGTTTGTTAAAAGCAATTTATTAAATACTTTAGGACTAAAAGTAAAAAAAAAAATATTTTTGAAAACCTTCTCAAACATTAATTACAACCCCTTTATATACACATATAAGTACTGAAATGAAATTTCAATTTCAAATCTTACACCAAAAATAATATATGTTTTTAAGCCTTGGAGTTTTCATTTGATATCATATTCTCTAACTTAAAAAAATGAATACCCAAATGTTTTTAATTTTTTTTTCGATGTCCACAATAGAGTATTTTGTTGGTATCGTAAACTATAATGAATGCCAATACAATAATGGTGCGATGACAAACCGAACTGGTACCGAACGAACAACATCCATAATGATATTGGTATTATTGGTACTGGTACATGTATTCACTTCTATGGTTTTTGATCGATGTAACATATGTGTTGCTATCCTCTTGGCATATAACGAGTTTATGTTTTCCCTTTCCTTTTTCGGTTGTTATACTAAGTGTGGGTACGTAGCGCACCAATCTGATACCGGCTGAATGTCTGCCGCTTAGCTATAGTAAGTGCCGATACTGCGACGAACCAAACCAATACCGACAACGGTACCGGTAGTGATATTATTATAACCAAATTCGGTATTCATTTTTATTGTTTTTTATTAATGTAAGACACGTGTCGATATTCTTTTAGGCATATCACAAATTTATTTTTTGGGTTTTCTTTTTTAGTTGCTATATCGAGTACATGTATCGTATTGGTACATTGACAAACCTAGGTAACATTGTCCGAATACCATCGGTACCGATATTGTATTCTCGATACAAACACCAGTATTTGCTTTTATGGTTTTCAAACGATGTAAAACACGTGTTGATATCCTTTTGTGCATATTACAACATTGTTATTTTGGGTTTTCTCTTGTGGTTTTTATACCGAGCGTCGTTGTTGTACCATAATTGTAACAAATCGAACATATACCGACCGAATTCCAACCACATGGCTCATGAGATCCCACTAGTTATTAAAAAACATAATATAATGTAAACTTTAAGGTAGATGTTTATAAAACCATCTTTGAAAATAGTGGAGTCCCCGAGACAAGAGGCTCGGGCAAGGCAGCAACACCTCCCAGTGGCGGACACAGGAATTTTTCCGTGGGGGTGCGGAACATTTATAAAAATTTTGGGCCCCAAGGTATATAAATAAAAAATCGGTTCGTATCGGGTCAGTCCGGGTCGAGTCGGGTCATGTAAAACAAAAGAACTAAATTTATATAATCCAAAACATAATCTAACCTACTTTCTTAAGCAACTCTTTCTCTATATAACATATATACAACCTTCACTTAAATTCTCATCGCCAATCCGATTACGCAAGTATCCATATCAACGAATCCGGAAGACGTATCAACTTTCCTCTTGAGAAATCGCACCATAACGTCCCTGCTCATTGTTCCTATCGGCTATCACAAACAAATTGATCTATAAGTTCATGGCTCCATAACATATTACATAATGTTTCAACTATTCAAGCCCTAAATATCATAATGTAAATCACCATAAGAATCATCTAAACAACATATACACCATAAAAAAAAGCCAAACGTTCTTCACTAAAAAAAGCCAAACATACTGTGGTATGCGGCTATAAAAAATAAAAGTCAAAATATCATCACTAACAAAATATAACCCACCATAACATAATGAAAACAAAACGAAGCACATCTCTACTATGGTTAGTATGCGGCTATAATAGGTTGCTGGTGGTGGATAATATCAACCAAAAATCATCAAAAATAACAAAGAAACTTACCCGTGTTTGATCGGCGGTGGTATGGTGGCTGATTACGGTGGTATGCGGCTCCTGACTGTTCACTGTTGTCGCTGTTGATGTTCTGATCGCTGGTGTGCAAGGACGATAAAGAGAGCATGATAGAATATGTAAGGGTTTTGGGCTTGTTTATTTTATTTTAGTTTGAAATATTGTTGTTTGTTGGGTTTGTTTATTGGGCTAAGACTTAGCAGTGGGCTAGTTAAATGTATTGGGTATTTGGGTTTAGTTATTTAGGTATTAAAAGTAATATAATTTAGGTAGTATTTTTTATAAAATAAGAGTTTACTAAAGAATATTTTTTAAATATAAATTGATAATATTTTTTACCTAAAGGGTGTGGACGAAAAATTCCAAGGGGTGCGGACGGAAAATTCCATGGGGTGCGGACGAAAAATTCAAATGGGTGTGGACGGAATTTTCGACAGAAATTAGCACTAAATTTTTTTTCCCGGGGGTGCGCCCACCCACCTTGGGCTGGGCTTAGGTCCGCCCCTGACACCTCCCCATGAGGCTACTCGGTGTGGGAGGGGACAAGTTCTTGGAGGATGCCCCTCCATCTCAGCGCCACATCACCATCCAAGGAGGATGCGCTTCCAAGGATGGAGCAGGGGAAATGGAGGATGGGCCTAAATATATATATGTGTGTGTTGTATGTAGAGGTGTACAAAAATACCGGTTTTAGAACCGAAACTGGGAAAAAAAAACGAAACCGGTTTTTTTTTTAACCGTTTTTTTATAACCGAACCGTCGGTTATAGACCGGTTAGGATTCTTGGTATGAAAAACCGGTTAATAACCGAAACCGGTTTTAAAAAAACCGGTTAAAAATCGTTTTTTTTTTTTTGGCAAAAACCAGTTAAAAACCGATCCCAACCGGTTAGTAACCGAAACCGGTTATTAAAAAAACTGGTTTTCATTTTGGATGAAAAAAAACCGGTTGGTTAATAACCGAAACCGGTTTTTGAAAAAAACCGATTTGTACACCTCTAGTTGTATGTATATGTGTGTGTGAAAAGGGAGAGACATTATTTTGTCCACACTCGGCCCGTCTTCAACGTCTCCATCTTGCCGCTCAGCACGCCGCCGCCCCTATGGAAATGGTGTTGGGGGGCGTCGCCGGCCTGACCCCACACGGAGTAGCCTGATGTTTGGGGCTGCCAAATTCTAATCACGTGCAAAGATTATCATTATACATATTTATATTATAAAATTATATTTGTTTAAAGATATGTGTGGTAGCCTTGCCTTAGGGCTTAGGCCAGTCTAGCGGGCTCGGGCCCATTAATGATTGCCTCATGGATTTAGCATGTCACGCCTAGCGGCCTAGGCCTAACAATAAGCAAATCACAAAAACCACAAGGGAAGTCTTAAAACTAGGGCTGACAATTTTACACGAATACACGACACGAACCTACACGAAGTTAACAGGTATCGTGTATGGCCTTAACAGGTATCGTGTACCAAACAGGTAGACACGAGATTACCTGTTAATTTTCGTGTATAAACAGGTTAAATACCTGTTTACATGTTAATACCCGCTAGTACACGATAAGAAATTAAATTAAGTAAAACTCATCAGCCATGTGCGTGTGGGTTCCTTAATTCCTTTCTAATTTCATTCCTCATTCAATTCAAAAAAATAAAACCCTAAACTCCCTCTGTAACTCTCAGATAACATGTCGTGTTCGTGTTTTTGTTCGTGTTAACAGGTATTAACAGGTAATTTTCGTGTATAACAGTCGAACAGACGTGTTAACAGGTATTAACAGGTAATTTTCGTGTATATCGTGTCGTGTTCGTGTTTGAAAAAAGGACACGATAAGTTATCGTGTCGTGTTCGTGTATGGGGTTTCGTGTATCGTGTACGGGTATACACGATATGCCAGCCCTACTTAAAACAACAATACAAAACTAGACATATGTATCTCAACCAAACCAACTAAATTGAAGCATAATCCATAATGTTCAATAACATCCCATGCCAAGTATTCTTGCAATGTCAAAGCTGATCAAATGTCACTGGTCACACATGCATGCATTTTCTTTTACTAGTCAAGACTAAAATACATGCGTAAACAAGTCAACTTAGGCTAGTGAGTTCTAAGCTACATATTTCAAAACATAACTTCTATACTTACCTAGGTTATTACAACAACCACTACAACTTGAAATACCTTATGTATTCCCTAAGCACACTTATCAAGTCCAACTAATTGCCCAAAGGCTTAACAAAAATCACATTGGTTAATTGTAATAAATTAACTATAATAAATTCGTCTTTGGTGAGCAACACCTTAACTGTAATAAATTAACTATAGTTAAAACTAGTAAATTACAACTACGGGGACTGTTTGTGTAATAAATAAAACTTAAAAACTAACTTCACTTAAAAAATTAACGGAAGTTCATTGAGTACCAACATGTTGATAGGTAGGATTATTGTATACCAATTACGTAGGTAAGATTATTATTTACCAACGGGACAAAGGTTGGTTTATTAAAAACCAATTTTCCATTAATATATAATATGTATCGTATTTGAATTCATAAACTCAACCTGTTAAGCCGCTAACTTGACACAATTGTAACCTCTTAACAGAAACGTAGAAAGGAAGGTTGTAACTTGTAAGTTAGTTCATAACTGTTCTCAACACAAAAAAAAAAAAAAAAAAGAAAGAAAAAGAAAAAGAAACAGCTTCAGTTTTGTATGAATTGCAACTATTTTAAAATGAACAATGCTATATCTTCTTTTGGATAAGAAATTAGAAAATGATGATGCATGACAATATAGAGGAAAAGATAAGGACACATTTCATGACCTCCTTGTTTACTTAAAACATGAGAAAAAGAACTAAGATCGGTTACTAGAGTACTAGACAAACCAAGGGACGAGGGATTTTAACTGTAATCGACAATGTCAAATATTATCGTTGAGAAAGTAACATTAGATAACATGATAATAAATATATCTTCTATGATTAGTAAGACAACACTATGTTAGTTGCCATGCAACCAAAATTTACCTTCTCTAAGAGAGTGTTGTATCACATGAATTGCTGGGCAAATCTCCCTTGGCGGTAGAAGTTAAACAATCTACTGCCGAAGGAGTAATTACCCTGCAATACATTTATACATCGAAAAACATTTGAATTCGTCGGTAGGTTATATGACAATGCGGTTTCTTTGTAACTATTTATAGACCAAGACAGAATGTAAATGTTCTTATGCATATGGAATATCCTCCACATATTTCTCATTGTACAACATCTTAAGAATATTACACATAAAAGAGTGTCACAAGATTGATTGATGACAATTGATGTCAACATCGAATGCACGGAAACTAGCTTTACGACCAAATTTGACCGACCTTTTGATCTTCAAAGAGACAACGAAGCATAGGGGTAAGATGGGCATCGATACTACAATGCCTTGGCTTAAGAACTAGTTCAGATAAAATGAGATGAAAGCATATATTCTTACACTTTAATAGATGTCATAACGATGAGGAAAATGGAGAAAGTGTCTTCACTATCACTTCATGTAAAAAAGAGTATTTATATTCTATTTTAACAGACTGGTTTAACTTAGGTGTAAAAAACGATCATGCCTAAACTAGGTCTCGTCGTATTCATTCTAGGTAATTAACTTAAAAAAATGTAAATTTCGCGTAGCAGTAATAGACTGGTTTAACTTAGGTGTAAAAAACGATCATTTTCTCATTCACCAAGCCATCATGTAACAACAAAGATAAACTTGAAAGCATCTAAAAAAGGTTGAGGTTTTGATCAAGCAAGGTTCGATGGTCCTAACAAGAATTGTATATTGGCATATCCAACACAAAAGCCCACATTATTTATTATTAAATTTTTATTATTCGTATATTAACTTTTGATGTATATAACTAGTACTTTCAATGTCGCGCGTTGCGCGTTAGGCGTTTGTATGTTTCTAAGGAGTGGAAAAGTTGGCAACCTGTTAACAAAAGGGTTGAAAAGTTGACCATTAATCTTCTTATCTACCTACCATAAAATTGCAGCAATAACACAAGAGGATATAGGTTTTTTTTTTATCTTTACAATATAGATTTCTGGTTAGATCAAAAGCAAAAAAAAGACTAAAAGTGAAAACTTCACAGTACATGATAACAAAACTGAAGCAATAGACAATATAGTATCCAAATTTAGTAACTAAATCATATAAACCCTCAACAAACCACCTTAAAAAACTTATAAAACCTGTGCCTCAATTTAGTAATTAACTAATAACAGATTTTTAAGTGACTGTCCTTGACTCTGTTGGGCCTATTTATTGTTGCAGCACCCGCATTCACATTAGATGTACGTTCTAGTACGGGTCGATCACCTGAAAAAGAGCAAGTGATATGTATACATACCTACAACACCTAACACAGCAACCTCGACTTCGACACGACCTCCGGGGCCTTTCATGTATATTCTGTCTGTTTTGCCTACTGAATTACCAAATGGCAATAAGCTTCCAAATGCAGACTTCCCTGCTGCAAATATTCACAAATAAAACTTTGAAATAAAAAATAAAGGTATTTATAAATATCATAGAAATTATAATGCAGCTAATATGATCCATTTCTATTACCATCGTAGGCTTCATTTGGTAGCTCACAAATCCTGAGAAGAGAGTAATCTGTGATAAAAATCCATTTGGTATTAGAATTAAGATACTTCAATTAAAAGCATAATGAAAAATTGTAAAAATGCTAACCAGAACACTTGTGAATGATATGCCTTAGCTTTATAGCAAATGGTTCCCTGTAAGGCTATTTAGTTCCCCTTTGCTACTTCATCCTGCTCTTAGACCCGAGAAAGCCGAGATCAGGGCGCGGAGTCTTTTAGTTCTCACGCCCCGGTGTCTCAATCATAGCCTTCCTGTCTTCAGCTGCACAGTTTCGCTGTTTCCGAACGTGCGCTTACCCCTCTCTCAACCATTGGTGTGGCTTTCCTGAGCGTTCTATTCCCAGAGGTCGTTCAAAGCATCCAAACCTTCTTCTTCTTTACATACAAAGCATCCATGAACACAGTCTATAAAACGAATTCTATGGTAACTGTAGGCCCTTAAAAAACTGTTTAGCAACTTTCATTTTTATACCTAAATCAAACTCAACAGCAGTTCACAAGTACAAGATTTGGATCAGCAACAGGAAAGAAGTGATTTGACAGAGACAACGTTGAACCTTGCGGGAAGTGTTGTATACTTAGAGAAAAGATGAATCTCGCCCTCTCTAGCAAACCTGGAAAAGTCTACCTTTGCTGAACTGGAGCTGAAGCACCTTTCTTCCTCCCTTGTTCTATTACCCCAAGTCCTCCTCGGTCTTCTTGGACTTGGTTTCAGTCTGATTTCACCCGCACTGCTAATGTAGGATTTTGAGGGTAACGGCAGCGTTTAGGCTCAGAATTGGTTATCTGTTGTGGACACTTAGATTTTTTGCATATCAAATTTGATACCAAAAAACGAACAATAACTAAACATGAAGGTAAATCGTTTAGGCTCAGAATTGGTTATCCGTTGTGGCTGCATGTAATAATACTTGCCACGCCTAAACAACGAAAACGTTATTTTTTTTTGCATCATCACAGCCTTTAAACGGCTAGTTTCGATGGCTGTGGACTTTGAATTTAGAATTTTAGATATTATATTATTACCAACGATAGCAAAATCTCATTATCGAGCCAAGTAATAGCCCAACATCCAGGAATTAATTTCTCTCAGATGAGCTATGCTTCATCATCATCGAGCCAAGAAACAATCCTATCTCATCACCATCCATATCAAGTATTAATAGTTTCTTCACAGTATATGATAACAAAACTGCAGCAATAGACCATATAGTATCCAAATTTAGTAATTAAATCATATAAACCCTCAACAAACCACCTCAAAAAACTTATAGAAACTGTGCCTCAATTTAGTAATTAAAGCATAACAGATTTTTAAGTGACTGTCCTTGACTCTGTTGGGCCTATTTATTGTTGCAGCACCCTCATTCATATTAGATGTACGTTCTAGTACGGGTCGATCACCCGAAAAAAGAGCAAGTGATATGTATACATACCTTCAACACCTGACACAGCAATCTCGACTTCGCCACGACCTCCTGGGCCTTTCATGTATATTCTGTCTGTTTTGCCTACTGAATAACCAAATGGCAATAAGCTTCCAAATCCAGACTTCCATGCTGCAAATATTCACAAATAAAACTTTGAAATAAAAAATAAAGGTATTTATAAATATCATAGAAATTATAATGCAGCTAACATGATCCATTTCTATTACCATCGTAGGCTTCACGGACCATTTAATAGCTCACAAATCCTGAGAAGAGAGTAATCTGTGATGGAGGCTCAGATGACTGTTAGTCATCATCACAGCCCTAATGACCCAAAAAACAATCATTGTTACAATCTAAAATAGAAGGAACTCATAATCGCAATGACACGAACAAAATCGGGACCATGGTAAAACGCTGAGATACAGAATAGATAACCGGTCACCACCGATGATGGTAAAACCATCGCCGACTACCGTCGGTCTGAACAACAGACCTGAGACGGCGGCAGATTACCGGTCACCTCCGCATCTGAAAACCCTAAAGCTTTTGATAACCAAATCCGAGGCCAATAACAGGTGATCGCTGAATCCAACATGTGAATACCCACATAGACCAACCGGAACACATATCGGCGACCACCACCGCCATGCACGGCCGCTAAGGGTTTCTGATGACGAATCCTTTGGGGCTATCAAAAACAAATCGAAAGAAATGGAGACCGTCGCAACAGAGATCGGCGAACATCACCACCATCCACCTATTAAACGACCGACGACTGGCTGGTCAGACGGTATAAGACGGCGGAGGCGGCGGAGCCGTTTAAACAGTCTCCGTCAGCCACACTGTCTCTCTCTTCTCATTCTTCTGAATTGTAACCAGGGGATTTTCATGAGAGAGAGAAAAACCTCCAAAGATCGTACGAGCTGGAGGCGGTGGATAGAAAGGTGCGAGCTTTGAGGTTGGGGAAAGGTGTAGAGATATATCAATGAAGAACGTGGTAACATCTAAAGAAATGAAGCAATGAATCAGCAGTTAACCACTGTCCTTTCATGTATATTATGTCTGTTTTGCCTACTGAATAACCAAATGGCAATAAGCTTCCAAATCCAGACTTCCATGCTGCAAATATTCACAAATAAAACTTTGAAATAAAAAATAAAGGTATTTATAAATATCATAGAAATTATAATGCAGCTAACATGATCCATTTCTATTACCATCGTAGGCTTCACGGACCATTTAATAGCTCACAAATCCTGAGAAGAGAGTAATCTGTGATGGAGGCTCAGATGACTGTTAGTCATCATCACAGCCCTAATGACCCAAAAAACAATCATTGTTACAATCTAAAATAGAAGGAACTCATAATCGCAATGACACGAACAAAATCGGGACCATGGTAAAACGCTGAGATACAGAATAGATAACCGGTCACCACCGATGATGGTAAAACCATCGCCGACTACCGTCGGTCTGAACAACAGACCTGAGACGGCGGCAGATTACCGGTCACCTCCGCATCTGAAAACCCTAAAGCTTTTGATAACCAAATCCGAGGCCAATAACAGGTGATCGCTGAATCCAACATGTGAATACCCACATAGACCAACCGGAACACATATCGGCGACCACCACCGCCATGCACGGCCGCTAAGGGTTTCTGATGACGAATCCTTTGGGGCTATCAAAAACAAATCGAAAGAAATGGAGACCGTCGCAACAGAGATCGGCGAACATCACCACCATCCACCTATTAAACGACCGACGACTGGCTGGTCAGACGGTATAAGACGGCGGAGGCGGCGGAGCCGTTTAAACAGTCTCCGTCAGCCACACTGTCTCTCTCTTCTCATTCTTCTGAATTGTAACCAGGGGATTTTCATGAGAGAGAGAAAAACCTCCAAAGATCGTACGAGCTGGAGGCGGTGGATAGAAAGGTGCGAGCTTTGAGGTTGGGGAAAGGTGTAGAGATATATCAATGAAGAACGTGGTAACATCTAAAGAAATGAAGCAATGAATCAGCAGTTAACCACTGTCCTTTCATGTATATTATGTCTGTTTTGCCTACTGAATAACCAAATGGCAATAAGCTTCCAAATCCAGACTTCCATGCTGCAAATATTCACAAATAAAACTTTGAAATAAAAAATAAAGGTATTTATAAATATCATAGAAATTATAATGCAGCTAACATGATCCATTTCTATTACCATCGTAGGCTTCACGGACCATTTAATAGCTCACAAATCCTGAGAAGAGAGTAATCTGTGATGGAGGCTCAGATGACTGTTAGTCATCATCACAGCCCTAATGACCCAAAAAACAATCATTGTTACAATCTAAAATAGAAGGAACTCATAATCGCAATGACACGAACAAAATCGGGACCATGGTAAAACGCTGAGATACAGAATAGATAACCGGTTACCACCGATGATGGTAAAACCATCGCCGACTACCGTCGGTCTGAACAACAGACCTGAGACGGCGGCAGATTACCGGTCACCTCCGCATCTGAAAACCCTAAAGCTTTTGATAACCAAATCCGAGGCCAATAACAGGTGATCGCTGAATCCAACATGTGAATACCCACATAGACCAACCGGAACACATATCGGCGACCACCACCGCCATGCACGGCCGCTAAGGGTTTCTGATGACGAATCCTTTGGGGCTATCAAAAACAAATCGAAAGAAATGGAGACCGTCGCAACAGAGATCGGCGAACATCACCACCATCCACCTATTAAACGACCGACGACTGACTGGTCAGACGGTATAAGACGGCGGAGGCGGCGGAGCCGTTTAAACAGTCTCCGTCAGCCACACTGTCTCTCTCTTCTCATTCTTCTGAATTGTAACCAGGGGATTTTCATGAGAGAGAGAAAAACCTCCAAAGATCGTACGAGCTGGAGGCGGTGGATAGAAAGGTGCGAGCTTTGAGGTTGGGGAAAGGTGTAGAGATATATCAATGAAGAACGTGGTAACATCTAAAGAAATGAAGCAATGAATCAGCAGTTAACCACTGTTCATTCACTTCTCTTATTATCATATAGGTGATCGCTGAATCCAACATGTGAATACCCACATAGACCAACCGGAACACATATCGGCGACCACCACCGCCATGCACGGCCGCTAAGGGTTTCTGATGACGAATCCTTTGGGGCTATCAAAAACAAATCGAAAGAAATGGAGACCGTCGCAACAGAGATCGGCGAACATCACCACCATCCACCTATTAAACGACCGACGACTGACTGGTCAGACGGTATAAGACGGCGGAGGCGGCGGAGCCGTTTAAACAGTCTCCGTCAGCCACACTGTCTCTCTCTTCTCATTCTTCTGAATTGTAACCAGGGGATTTTCATGAGAGAGAGAAAAACCTCCAAAGATCGTACGAGCTGGAGGCGGTGGATAGAAAGGTGCGAGCTTTGAGGTTGGGGAAAGGTGTAGAGATATATCAATGAAGAACGTGGTAACATCTAAAGAAATGAAGCAATGAATCAGCAGTTAACCACTGTTCATTCACTTCTCTTATTATCATATAGTAATAATAATTTACAATAATTCACCAGACAGCAATCAAACACGTGGGCCCAGTTAGATCAAGGACCCAAAGTTAAAAGGTGGGGGTGATATTTAAGCCCAAGTGCATGAGATTGAGAAGCCATCAATCCAACAATTCGTGTCGAGAATTTAGCCGCAATTTATAAGTGAGCTAAAGTCATAAATGAGTTGAAAGTCATATAAACTAGTGTTTTTAAATGACGCGCGTTGCGCGAAAGGTATTGGTGTTTTTGACCGTGGGGTATGGTGGGGCGGGGGTTTGGGGCATGGGTTGACACGTGGACTTCGAGCCCCCCGCTGGTAAGTGACGTGTTGGGTCTGTATGGCGGGGCGTGGTTAGCCCGCGTGGGTTGGCCAGTTTTATAAAAAATTAAAAAAAAAAAACTAAAATTAAAGCATACACACATAATTAAAAAAAAAAAGCCTAAAATTATTATTAAAAGTTTCTAAAAATTACAAAATTCTACAAAAAAAAAAGGATTACAAAATTAAAAAGAAGCCTAAAGCGTTAGTTAGATTTCGAACAGGGCGAGCTTGTCAAACGGCTTCCGCTCCTTGCCCCGGAACTGGATGTTGGCCACCGCCACCCGGTCTTCGTGACTTATATCACCGCCCAGGACGCTATCGTAGTAGGCTTTAAAACGGTCGAGCTTCGGTCGTAGGTCGAGCTTCGGTCGTAGCTCGCGCCACTTGTGTTGGCACGCGTTTAAATTGTGCTGGTCGTTCCACACGTTGTGCCGGTAGCTAGCGAAAGCTTCCGGCCAATAACGGGTCTCATTGGGTTGGCGGCCCTTCATCGCGTTGTGGCGGTATCAAGTGTGGGTAGTGGGTTCGGGTAGGTGGAGTGAAGGTTTTGAGTAGCGATGTTTACATGCGGTGGGGTTGGGGGGTTTTATAGTGACTTTGGTGAACCGTTTGGCTTGGCCAAACAGTTATTTTTTAAAATTTAAACCTAGCCGCTATGGCCTAGCCAACCCAGCCAATGAGAGCCGGCCACAGAGTACCGCTAGGCATGCCTACCGCCCGGACTGAAACTCCCGCCCAAGAGGCCACACCGAAACCCAAGCCCACCCAGGATGGTGACTTGGGCATTTGTACCTAACCCACACCCCAACCCTCGACCCATACCCCATAGTCTAATAAATGAATATAAGGTATTATTTAATATAATAAAAAATCACATAATAACACTGTTCATTCACTTTGAATTTTATCATATATAGATTGTAAACCCTGTTTTAATTGCATATAATCTTAATTATGTTATTACTTAAGCTTCTGATTGATTTTGAGTAGGAATGTCAACGAGTCTAGCCACTCATAAGCTGTCTAAGATCGTCTCGTTAAAAATTTAAGCTGAGCTTAGTTTAGCTCGATATTGAGGCTTATTTAATTAAGGGCTTGAGCTTGTCTAGGCCCGTAAGTCAAAATGAGCTTAAATGAGCCTATTATTTTTATATTTTGTATCTAATATTTAAAATAATAATATTAACATAATAATACTTATTGTATACATACTATTATAAAAAAAAGTAAATTACTTTTTGAGTCTCTGTCATTTATGGGTTTTAACCACTTGAGTCCAAACGCAAAAAGTTTAACGACCTGAGTCCTCATAAGCATTTTCTTTAACCATTTGAGTCCAAATTTCTAACACTTTTAGAATTTTTGGTTAAGTATTGTTAAATGACCAAAATACCCTTATATTTAAAAAATAAAAAAAAAACTCTCTCTCTCTCTTTTATTACACAGGAGAAGCAATGTGTGGTTTCCTCACCGGCGTCTTCCTCTCCATTTTGCTTAACCTGATTGCGATGCGACGTCGTAAGGTTATTTATATATATAAACTAGGTTTTTACCCGGGATTGCTTCCCGGGCTCGGGAAACTTAGTTATATCAATTATTATTTGTTATTAATACGACCTCATTACATCAAGCATCTCATTGGATTCAACAACAATGTCTTCACATCACCGGATTATATCATAAACCCATATTAGAGGTCAAACAAAAGCACAACAGGACCACATGAATAACATCATTTCCAATTTTACTTCAATGCACTTACATGATCGGGTGATTTGGGATTTTGTAAAAATGTTTGTTCTTGTACTTCTTAACAAAATTACATAGAATTCAAGAAAACAAAACAATGACTTAAAGAACTATACTTTAACACCCAATATGATCGAGCAAACAGATGTTGACCAAAAGTCAAACAGTTGTTCACCAAAAGTGAAACAGATGTTCAACCAGATCCACTGTCTTCTTATATTTTAGAACTATTTTCCTCTTCAAAACACTGTTCAACCTAACATGGGTTTTCATGAACTGTTGACCTAAAGTCAAACAGATGTTAAAACCACTGTTTGAGTTATTCAAATGTCTGTTGAATACTAAATGAGATGTTGACCAAAAGTCAATCAGATGTTGACCAAAAGTCAAACCGAGTATACTGTCTTTAGCTTACATCTCCGCATTGTTTCCGTTAAACATGGACCTAATAATTTACATGTACATATGTAGTTTTAGAATCACAACTTCAAAACTAAACAAACAAGTCTAGTATCAGTTTCGAAAAGCAAAGAACTACAACCCAAAAACTTGGTTCAATGTATCCTTCTGCATTTGCCTTCTTCAACCAATGAACATTCATCCGAACATAAAAAGCTTTTTACATTTCACAAAGTTAAGTGTAAATGCTTGACCTGGAGCCATGCCTTTAACTCTCAAAAAATTTCTCATTCCTTGTAGATAATATCTTGGTTGACGTCGAGATGAACCTATAGCAGCTTGAATATTCCAAACATCACCTGCCACGTCCACAATCTTCAAACCCATCTTACGATTCAGTCCAAGATCTTCAGCCTGTTTTTTAAAATGGCGCTGTAACAAACAACGAACAATTCAATAAACAAAGAATTAACACATCTTTAAAATCTAACTAAAGTATTATATATTAGTAAACTCATCATCACAAACTTACAAAATGACCGTCCACACGGAAAGAAATAGGTACGATCTGATTATCTTCATTCACAACAACCATACCACCTTCATTGACATTAACGATGTCCTGTACAGCTTAAGTATCTGAACTCAAGACAATCTCTTCTATCACCTTTTCTTTAACAACAGCACAAACCTCCGGTGGAAGCACTAAATCACAGGTAGCACAATTGAAAACCGTGATATGAAAAGTCTGAAGATCTATCATCTCAAAAACAATGAGATGATCAGCAGTTAATGACAACTCATTCTTTATCTCCTTCCATCCGGTAATTGTGTAAAGTTCATTGTTGATATCTTCCATCCCTACAGACCAGTTCTGGTTTTCGAATCCTTTAATAAGAACCGGATATGAAGGAATAGTGTTTAACATCTTGTGATGAACAAAAGAACGATTAATACTCTACAATCAGAATAAAACACATTATATAGTACATTAGTAAAAATATATCAGAAAATTAAGTAAACAAATAAAACACAACAAT
This sequence comes from Helianthus tuberosus, assembly GCA_030545235.1. Classification (NCBI taxonomy): domain Eukaryota; kingdom Viridiplantae; phylum Streptophyta; class Magnoliopsida; order Asterales; family Asteraceae; genus Helianthus; species Helianthus tuberosus. Next base: position 15,860,035 of record CM060384.1, on the reverse strand, counting down.
TAAACAACTGTATCTCCAAAAAAATTACATGATGAATAATATTCGAAGTTACATACCACATAATCTTCGTTACCAGATGGTTTGTAGTAAAACTCTTCACAAGGAGCAAGAGCAATGTCTTGATAAAAATACAATATTCTGAAACTTTCTAATGCTTCTTCATAATGAAATATCAACCATGAATCTGAAGGTATTTTCAAACTGTCTACCAACTGACACCAACCATTATAGAAATAATATCTGCCATTGCTTAGAGGATAGATCTTAACTTTAAAAACATTTCCAGTTGTGGTCCGGATCTTTGTATTTCCAATTGGATAATTAAACTGTTGAATCCAATTTTGATACTGTTTTGGCAAAATCTAAGCATAAATAAAAGAAACACTTTTATTGCTAAATATCATACCAAAAAATTAAAATTAAGTGTTAAACTAAGATCGGATAAAATTACTAACCAAACATTTCCTTTTACTGTTTTCAAGGTAACACGGAAATTCATAAATTATTCTCACGTAAAACTATAACAGTATCAATCATATAGAATCAAAATCAATAACATTAAGAAACAAATGAATACAATCCATTAAGGTATGCAATACATCTAAATAAAAGATGATGCAACTAATATATATCAAAATAACAATAGACAACACCGAAAAGGTGACAATACATGTAATTTCTTATCATATCGAAATATATATATTTTTTACAGCAAATCATATAATTAAAACTTAAAACCTACTTTTCCGATTAAGTATCACAAATAGACATGGAGGATCATCAGCTGAATAAATTGTATAGAAAAACAGGATAGTGACTTGTGTCTATTCCAAACAAAAACTTAAAAACAATATACCAACTACTAATCAAAATAAGTTCAACTTTTCAAATACACATGAGAATACATCAGTTAAAATCAGGAATTTATATTATACTTCACAATAACATCGTTACATGAACAACTTTACAAATAAACGTGACAATACATTAGTAAAGATTGAAATTTTATATCATACATCAGAATCACATCAACAACTTTATAAATACAAATGAGAATACAACAGTAAAGATCGAAATTTTATATCATAAATCAGAATAAGATAAATATATGAGCAAAGTGGAATCCAATAAAATCAACAATGGATAAGACAAATGTTAGATACACGAAATGCAGATCACTTTTTTTAGAATCATATATGTCTATCATAACATGCATAATAACTACATAGTAATCGGATATACAAAAAAATTAGGACTATCATAATTTGTTCCAGTATAAGCCGCAACAATAAACGCAATCATAACCAACAATGGATTAAAAAAAACAGGGAGATACATGAATACACCACCGTCGATTACAACTTCTTCATTAATCTAGCAAAAACCACAATCGGCTATGGAATTCAAAACTAAAAGAATAAACATGAAAAAATACAAAACAAATCAGATTATTTAACAATACCTTTATTATTATACAAGATGATATTGATGAAGATCGGAAGAAATCAAAGAAGATGACAGAGTTTCTTGGAGAAAGTGTGGAAAGAAACGTGGAGAGAGAAACGAACCAAGATTTTGTGAGGATCTTTAAAAATTTAGAAGGTTTAAAAATATCCCATGTAACCGGGTCGGATCACCCCATTTTAGTTTTTCGTCAACATCTGTTTGACTTTTGGTCAACACCAGTTTGAGTTTTGGTCAACATCTCATTTAGTATTCAACAGAAATTTGAATAACTCAATCAGTGGTTTGAAAATCTGTTTGACTTTTAGTCAACAGTTGGATGGAAACCCATGTTAGATTGAACATTGTTTTGAACAGATGTTTAAACATCTGTTTAGACTTAAATAGATGTTGGGGCTTAAACAGATGTTTGGCGTTCTATATCAGTTGTTTGGACTTAAACAGATGTTTGACCTTAAATAGATGTTTCGCCATAAACAGATGTTTGGCAATAAACAGATGTTTGGCCTTAAACAAATGTTTGAAGTTAAACAGATGTTTGCCCATAAAGAGATATTTGGCCTGAAACCAAACATCTATTTAAGGTCAAAATCTGTTTCATTATTCGCCAACATCTGTTTGACTCTTGGTCAACATATGTTAACATATAAACACTGTTAACATAAATTACAAATAATTAGCTAATAGACAACACACAAATAGCATCTTAAATCATCAAGACCCTTAACAATTTGACCATATGATTTAATCATGTGTTTTATCTTAGATGGGACAACTCGAAAAGAAAATTCACTAAAAGGATAACATATTAAACGGGTCAAAAAAAAAAGCTCAAAGTGTATTTTACTGCAAATCAGGATTACCAACAATGCCAACAGTCAAGTCAACCATGTTTCTTTCGCCTTTGACTTTCAAAGTCAAATCAGTTACTTACCAAATTCACAAATACATAAAATTTCTAATATAACCGCAAACAGTAACACACCTAATAATCTTAACTCTGCTATAAACTGTAAAACATAAACCCAAATATCACATTTCCCTTGTAGTATTAAAGAATTCACTCCAATTCAACGAAAATTACAAAAATAGACATTCTTATACAATAACTTTCTAATACAGACATCCCTATTCAACCTTCACCAAAGTAGTCAGGCTCATTTCCATCAATGATGTCTATATTGTGAATCTTTATTGCCTCATCAATAATTCCCTGACTTGACCTTTGAATTGTAATTCAAAGTCCAAGGATTCTGTGTCATCCTCATCCCTGCACAGTGTAAGATCAAGGAGATCTTGCAGATCTTCAACACCCAGGCCCAGTGCTTGTTCCCTTGATATTTTCTTCACCTCACCACTGGATTTGATCAGAGTCAATACGTGGGTCTGTTTGTCAGATTTCCACTTTAGTATTTTTTTAATCCACTAGGTTTCTTAGGAGAGGTTTTATTGATGATGAGTTTGGAGATGGTGGCCTGGTAATGACTGGCTGAGCAATATTTATAGTTTGTGTCAATTCAAGTTTTTCTCCTATCATATGCTTAAGGCCTATTTTTACAAGGTAATCCCCTGCTGCTTTATCTGCTGCTGTTTCTGCATCCATCTGATTTTGTTTCCTTGTTTGGTAAAGGATGGCAACAGGTGGAGCAGTGGATCTCCTGATTTGTACCTTTTGTGGCTTAGCTGGAACCACTGCTTCAGGGTAAACAGGCTTTTGTGGAACATTAGGATTTTTCTTTCTTAATTCTTCCAGATTTTTGTAAGAGGCCAACACTTTATACTCTTTCCACCTTGTCACTTGGTTCCTTGACCCAAAATTAGCTGTTATTAACTCTTCTTTCATTCTCTTCAGCTGCAGAGTCCTTTCTGGTACATTTTTCTTAAACTTTGCCCAGATAAGAGGAGTCTGCTTCACCTTGTTTTTTATCATATCTTGAATTCTGGTCGTTTCACTTTCTAGCTCACTGATGGTCCATTCTTTGTACTGGTACCTTTCTCCCTTGTATGTTTTGTAAGCCATGATATTATCAAGATAATCTTTCCTCAAGGTTTCATCAGCTCTTTCTGATAAATTTTGACATAGATCTTTTGAAAACTGCTCCAAAGTTTTGACTTGGGTTAGCAGATATTGGTAGTATGTTTGAATCTCTCTGTCAGATTTTCCTACTGTATTTCTTTTGGAGATACCCTCTGTAACAACCCTCATCAAAACTATTATTTATTTTATTATTTCATCCAATAGGAAACCCTAATTAAGAAACCCAAGTGATTCTGCACAAACCCTAAAATTTTCAGAACAATCAGAATTAGGATCAGGGCCCCTAAAACTCAAGGGGGGTAAAACCCTATTAACGATTATCCTTATAAAACGCTGTCAAATTCGAATTTTACGAAGTTGTCGACTCATCAGGGCTAGATAGGTGACGAAGCAGGCCTACCCTATTTTGACATCCCAGGCGATACGCGGCACATGCCACGGATTCTTCCGCGACTAGCGGGAGGTGCAAATTTTGGGTATAAATAGAAGGGCCTGGCACTTGCATTCTGTTGTTCGTTCGACGAAGAAATTCATTTTAGGCACTGAGTTATGTTCTGTTTACCACAATTAACACACACGGATCACTAATTAGTATAGCGGGGTGCTGCTACGATGCCGGGTATTAACTCGATCGCTGCTACGATTCAATGTCCGATCGATAGAAACTATCCGATGGATGTTTTAGTACAATCCTTTGTCAATCGTTGTGATTCCGACAGGATGTTTGAGTACCACCCGAAATCGGGGAATACTCTGTCATTCGTTGTACATCCGATGGATGTTTAAGTGATTGCACTTTGTCATTCGTTGTGAGGGTTTTTATCTCGTGAGTTATCGTAAATGCTGTATTAGTTAATTACCTAGTTCGTGTGCACTAGGTTACAAGGCTAATCAATAGGCTAAGCTCTGCATGTATAAATCTGCAATATATCAAGGCTTATCTGTAGACTAAACTTTGGTCGTATGAATCTGCATGATTATAATGTGAGCCATTCTCTTTTTATCAACTATTTTACAATACCTCAAATTATTTTCAAAAGTTATAATTACAGGGACTAAGTCGTGGATATCTTGAATTACTGGCTAGTGGGGTATTGTGCACATTACTAATTTTCTCCCAGTTAGGTTCATTGACCTACTCGGGATAATCACTGTTAGGTTCATTGACCTACAGGGATAATCATCACTATTTAGGTTCATTGATCTAATAGTGGTATGACCATCGTCACCATTGTGACATGTCACCATTGTGACACAGCGCCAGATAAAAATAAGATAGAAGCCATTGTAATCGCTCTTATGCTGTAATTAATAACTAGGGATCATTTTATGTAAATAGAATGATTCACTCAGTATTTCCTGCTGACAAAACCTTTTTAAAACGCGTTTCAGGTAATTACAGTAGATTGGAGTAAGAGATGGATACGGCACTGAAAGGCTTCAAGAAGTGGCTTATTTTATTAATTCAATCAAATTAATAAATATTGTTTTATGTAATCAAAATTATCTTTATTAAAGCTACCATTGTAAAACATGGGTTTATCCCATCTATTTAATAAATAAAATCTGGTGTTTTATAAACTCTGATATTTTTCCTAACACACGGTCCTGATGAAATTTCCGCTGCAACATTTTTCAAAATAATCACCGGTACCACTGGGCTGTTCGCGGCTCCCGATTCCGCCCAGGGTGGGTCGGGGGTCGTGACAGAAGGTGGTATCAGAACCACTGCTTTAAGCCTTTAGGTGTTGTGACAATAATACCTAAGTTCATATAAAAGAGTTAGGAGATTGCTATTAACTGGTAGCACACATGATAGCATTTAGACTTGAACTTAAGAAAAGATGCCTTAGTATCAGCTTCGAGATAAGCTAAGTACTTGTGTAAATAAAGTATGATGGGTTTTAATATACCATAAGAATGGTAATTAGAATATTGCAAGATATGATAAATAAGCAAGAATTAATAGTAATTATTGCTTAGTGATATTAATTGGTCTAGAATAAAATATGTTACGGGGATACAAATTTCTCTAATTTTAGCCTAATAAAAGAGGCACTTTTGAAAAGATACTATTTATGGGAAATAGAAAATTTTCTCTGGCAAGACTGGGTATGATGTAGTAGACTCTCCAGTTTGTCCAGATATACTGAAGTTACCGCTCCGGCGTGAATCGGATAAGACGGGATAGATAATATGTCAAACAAGTGACAAGATTTCCCTAAATAGTGTCATGACCAGATATTTGACTGGTTTTTGGAAATATGAATCTGTTAAATACATTGACCTGATAAATGGTATGTTTATTTCAGCATGTGAAATATATGATTATATAGATATATATATCTACAAAGAATTCCGAAAGTCAAATAGGAATACAGCACAAGCATATGTGTCTAGATTTCTTTATCAGGAATTTCTTTTCCAATATCAACCATTATTTCGTTTAATCATCTGTCTCGTAGCTCGTGTAAACAATGGAAACCCATTAAGTTGGGATACCATCAAAAGTGTAAAGAATTTATAACGCATTACCATAAACTATTAACGCAAGTAAGAAGCATGTAAAGTTGTGCTAGTACACAAGAAAACACATAAAACTTAAAAAAAAAAAAATTACGTCCACAGACATTAAAGTATATCACACACGACTTCCAAGGCAAGACCTTTGAAAAATATAAATTGGGCACGATGACACCAATGCTAATTCCGTCAGTAGAAGAACTACTAATCATAAAGTGGCACTTTGCCATATGATCCTATAAATGACATGAATATCGCTGAGGTACGTTGTAACAAGATTTCACAACCATCAGTGCACAGTCTAATCAGAGTCATAATTATTATCACTGAAAAAGGAGTCACATACCTTTGCAAATTCCCTAATTCATTTCATTCGACATTCCTTGGTAATGTCACTTAACAACGGTTATCACACAAAATTCCAGATAAAAGTTTTTATATTTCTTTCATTGAAATTCTAACTTTTGCATATAATAAATTAACTTTCGTGTTTTTACTTCTCCTAATATGACCATACCATGAGGATTTCTTTCATAGTAGCGAATATTGATCTATTTCATTTCTTGGTAAATTCACACATTACACATGCACTATTTGTTGCGCATGTGATTCATTTAATTTATAAAGACCACTGGAGGGCTTCATTCCGATTTGTTATTTTATTCAAAACTCAAATATCATTTCACTATACTTGATTTTGGTACTGTAAACCGCATTATTACAAAACAATAACTCTTTGATATCGAGTCAATGAATTTCTTGAAAAACTCAAATTTCTTTACATGGATTTTGTTGTGACCATGTCCGAACTTATTAAAACTCATTTTGTTTAAACCGAGTTCAATTATTTGAATTTGCTCGCATTATATATTCAATTCAAGGTTCCATATGATGAATTAAAACCATCATATTCGAAATAATCTTAACAAGCATTTCAATTTTCTTGAACTATAATATGCTTGTGTGATCCTCGACTTCATTAAATCATTTCTTTGATCACGATCATCTTATGGTGATATTTTCACAAAATCTGAAGATTTCGTTAATCTCGGATTTAATTATTTGATCATTTATATTGAATTCGCTTGGTTGATTTATTCTATATAAGCTATCTTAACACAAATCGTGTGTTAAGATAATGATACACAAATTCTTGTTATATTTCAGTGTATCTCTTAATGATTTTTACAACATCAATCTAGCCTTTCGTGATAATTATTGCTTTAACAATCTTCAATCGAAAAACATTATATAAAATTAATTATATATGAAAACTTACATAAGTGATTACCTAATTTATAAAATAGTATCACTATATTCTTATTAAAACCATTGAGATGAAGAATTTATATTTTTATTTGAGGTATACTCTCATTTAAATTTATGTTTAAGTTATTGATAATTAATATTATTAGTAATAATATATTAATAATAGTAGTGTTAGTATTATTTTAATACTAGGGTTATTGTCAAGGGCAGGTATTGAATAGCCTAGCCTTAGTTAGGCATGGACTGGCCACCTATGCTTAAACAAGGCAGCACTAACCAATATCCAACCATGATAATAACTAGTTAATATATATAAATTAAGTTATCATACTTAATTAGTAAATTTTAATTATATGTAGAAATATTTTATATATACTTTATACTGTAAAGAGAAGTCATATTTTCATAAAACAATACAAGAATTAGAGGAACGAAAAAAATTATATAAATAATTGTTTATTATATGTTTTGTGGTAACTATATACCGTAACGCTCTGGCAAGAAAATGACCATATAAAAATAATATGGTAGTCATCAACTACGTTGGGTTAGGAAAACATTATGATATATAAGAATAGTCTTCGTTCTCACTTATTTACAACATTTGTAAATACATTCATAATGTTACATGGTTTTAAAATCAAAATAAATAAATCACATAGAATCGATTTATTAAGTAATATATATTTACAAAATATTTTACAAATACTTTTATACAATAAATATTTTTACACCTTTAAATTTTCATTTAACGTTATAAATAATAATGATTTCTTTTACAAGATAATAAATACTAAAATATTTTGTAAAGTAATAACTTCATTACGGTGTTTTGTAAAATATATTACATAGTAAATATAAGTTATTTTACTTAGTATAGTAAAATACTAAAATAACATTTATTTTAAAAATGGTGACCATTTACATATAATAAAAATGTGTAATAAATAATATATATTACATAGTATTTATATTTAATATATAAGATATGGTTCAGACAAATATACAAATAATATATACTACATTTGCTTTACAAATATAATTTGGTCATGCCAAAACAACTTGTTCTTATTATCTCTAAGATATAGTATGAAAAATATATGGTCACTAATAGTGTATTATCATATTGTTTCGCAATTAAAATAACTTGGAACTCTAAATAATGATACACTAACTCTATTATCTTTTGGTGTATCTTTGCAATTCACTCATCTCAGCGCATTGATTTTCTCATATCATAATTTAATATTTGACAAATCATTTTTCATGCTTTTATTTCATTTGGAATCTGTCAAATTCTAAGTCTTCCTCGGTTGCCAATCAAAGTAAGCTTTCTTTTGACAAAGAATTTTATTGATTCTAAAAGTCCTTCACATTCAATATCTATTGATCATATATCTTTTGGCTTGAACATAGTCACCTTTGAAATTATATCATTTCATCTCATTCGTTTGTCATCAATTTCTTGAACTAATTCAGTTGAATCATTAAATCCTACTTATGGTACAACTCGTACTCACAAAACTTGATATTTTAATTATGTACCATCTATCTTAATATTATTTTTATTAACTAAAATATGACATAAATCTAAAAGAAATATCATAACCCAAATCTCGAGGACGAGATTTTTTATTAAGTTGGGGAGAATGTAACAACCCTCATCAAAACTATTATTTATTTTATTATTTCATCCAATAGGAAACCCTAATTAAGAAACCCAAGTGATTCTGCACAAACCCTAAAATTTTCAGAACAATCAGAATTAGGATCAGGGCCCCTAAAACTCAAGGGGGGTAAAACCCTATTAACGATTATCCTTATAAAACGCTGTCAAATTCGAATTTTACGAAGTTGTCGACTCATCAGGGCTAGATAGGTGACGAAGCAGGCCTACCCTATTTTGACATCCCAGGCGATACGCGGCACATGCCACGGATTCTTCCGCGACTAGCGGGAGGTGCAAATTTTGGGTATAAATAGAAGGGCCTGGCACTTGCATTCTGTTGTTCGTTCGACGAAGAAATTCGTTTTAGGCACTGAGTTATGTTCTGTTTACCACAATTAACACACACGGATCACTAATTAGTATAGCGGGGTGCTGCTACGATGCCGGGTATTAACTCGATCGCTGCTACGATTCAATGTCCGATCGATAGAAACTATCCGATGGATGTTTTAGTACTATCCTTTGTCATTCGTTGTGATTCCGACAGGATGTTTGAGTACCACCCGAAATCGGGGAATACTCTGTCATTCGTTGTAAATCCGATGGATGTTTAAGTGATTGCACTTTGTCATTCGTTGTGAGGGTTTTTATCTCGTGAGTTATCGTAAATGATGTATTAGTTAATTACCTAGTTCGTGTGCACTAGGTTACAAGGCTAATCAATAGGCTAAGCTCTGCATGTATAAATCTGCAATATATCAAGGCTTATCTGTAGACTAAACTTTGGTCGTATGAATCTGCATGATTATAATGTGAGTCATTCTCTTTTTATCAACTATTTTACAATACCTCAAATTATTTTCAAAAGTTATAATTACAGGGACTAAGTCGTGGATATCTTGAATTACTGGCTAGTGGGGTACTGTGCACATTACTAATTTTCTCCCAGTTAGGTTCATTGACCTACTCGGGATAATCACTGTTAGGTTCATTGACCTACAGGGATAATCATCACTATTTAGGTTCATTGATCTAATAGTGGTATGACCATCGTCACCATTGTGACATGTCACCATTGTGACACAGCGCCAAATAAAAATAAGATAGAAGCCATTGTAATCGCTCTTATGCTGTAATTAATAACTAGGCATCATTTTATGTAAATAGAATGATTCACTCAGTATTTCCTGCTGACAAAACCTTTTTAAAACGCGTTTCAGGTAATTACAGTAGATTGGAGTAAGAGATGGATACGGCACTGAAAGGCTTCAAGAAGTGGCTTATTTTATTAATTCAATCAAATTAATAAATATTGTTTTATGTAATCAAAATTATCTTTATTAAAGCTACCATTGTAAAACATGGGTTTATCCCATCTGTTTAATAAATAAAATCCGGTGTTTTATAAACTCTGATATTTTTCCTAACTCACGGTCCTGATGAAATTTCCGCTGCAACATTTTTCAAAATAATCACCGGTACCACTGGGCTGTTCGCGGCTCCCGATTCCGTCCAGGGTGGGTCGGGGGTCTTGACACCCCCTGCTTGTTGAGCCTTTAACTTCAAGTATTCTTCAATGTTATTAGGCCTTGGATATCCTTGAACAGGTGGCAAGTTCCTTTTAGCAGGGTCATCTTCAGAGTAGAAGGATTTGATCTCCTTTCTAACTGCTGGAAGATCTAATGGATAATGGACTCCTGCAGGAAAAATGGCAGTGTTTGAATTTGAGACTTGTGCTGAAGAGAGTGGGACAGGATTGGGAATGGTAACAAGGGACAGTGGTTATGTGGATGTTTGTGGTGGTGAAGGGTCATCATTCAGAATTATCCTTCTCCTTTTAGGTTTTGGAGAGGTTGGTGGTGTTTTGGTAGGTTGAGTGGTGGTGATTTGAGAGGTAGATGGTTGACTAACAGTTGTTGAAACAACTGGTGTTTCAACCACTGTTGACATTACAATAGATGATGTGTCACCTGAAGTCTTCTGCTTTTTGGCAGGTGCTGTTGGTGGTAATGAGGATGTTTTTGATGGTGATGTGATTTGTAGTAAGGTAGTGGATTGAGTGTGTGTTGAAGTGGTGGCAGTTGTTGGTGTAACAGATGTTGAAACCACTGAAGTACCAACAGCTGTTGATATAACAGTTGTTTTAACATCTGCTGGTTTGGAGGTTTGATGTGTGGAGCTTTTGGGAGGTGTGGATTTGGGTGGGTTGCCTCACTTTTCTAGTGGGCTGTTTTCTTTTAGGCTCGGGATTTTCTTCATCCTTGGGGTCAGAAACACCCTGCACTTCCATATAAACTTTCTTCTCCTGTTCAAACCTTGATTTTCCCTTTGCCTCTCTATCCTTTTTCACCCTTGCATTTTCATCAGCAATGGCATTTAAGGTCACATCAACATTTTTAGAACCATCTGTTTTAGGGATGTCTGCAAGCATACTGGATTTGTCTGGTGCAATGTACAAGCCATCTTCATATCACTTTTTCTTTAGCTGCTTCATTTTCTCCCCCTTTTTGGCATCAGCTGGTGGTGGGTTGTCCACAAAGATGATAGTAGGAGGAGCATAATTAGTGGCTTTCAGCAAGTGGGCCTTGATTGCCTTTATGTCTGCTTGTGTATCCATGAACCTAGCTTCCATCATATTTCTGATCTTTTGAACCTGTATTTCATGTTGCTGATCAGCATATGCCCTTTGTTGGTGAAGCAGAGGTTGAAATAAACTCCAAAGCTCAGTGGGAGTAGGAGCAGATGATGGAGCAGATGTTGTATCTGGTGCAGCAGTGGGTGTTGCCTTTTGTGCTTGTAACAACTGTTGCAGCATTGACTTAATATCTGCAACAGATGTGTCCAATTTGTCAACCCTCTCCGTCAATTCCTTGTACATTAAACCATCACCCAAGTTAATGGGATCATCTGATTTTCCACTGGCAGTGGTTGTATCAGCAGTTGACTTAGGGAAAGTTTCCCAAAAGTCATCCACAGATGCCCCTTTTTCTTGGTACTGGGGATTTCTTTCCTCAGCAATTGACATCCTTTTAATAGAACCAGTGGTTGGAACAAAGACACCAGTGGATATCACAGTTGTTGGAGAGGAAATTGCCTTCAAGGGAGTCTTATTGATGAAACAACTGGCCAGGTGTAGATCAGTGGATCCAACACCTGTAGTTGTTGTTCCACTTGAACTACTGACAGGAAGTACTTGTACTTCCTGCAGTGTAACCTCCTCAGTTGTTGGTGGGTTAGCAATGATTGAGACACCAGACCCAGTCACTTGTTGAGGTATATTCTCATTAACAGGTGTTTGAGAAGAACTGGTTTGTGTCTGGGCTAAATCAACTGCATCCAACAAAAGTTTTGTTTGTGGGGGAATTTGAGAAGTAAGGATAGGTGTAGAAAGCGAATTTGCCCTGGGCAGTGGGCCGTGGATGATGGAATCAAGTGATTCCAGAGCATCATAATTTGGTGTCCCTGTTCTTACAACCTATTCTTTTTTAGAAGAAGCAGGAGGAGTTTGAGGCTCAGGTTGAGATCTTTCTTCCAACTGTTGTGAGGAAGTAGCAGCAGTGGTTATTGGTAACTTTTGTGTTGTCACTGGTAGTTGCTCTGGGATCTCATCTTCCAGAGTTACCTTTGTTTTGGGTTTGGGGGGCTTTTGTGATTTTTTCTGTTTTGGTCTTTTGGTGGTTTTAGGTGGGGGTTTCACAGCAGTTGTTTTGCTGCTGTCATCACCTTGAGCAGTGGGCTCAACAGCAGGTGCCTGAGGAGCAGTGGTAGCTGCTGAAGTCTGCTCAGGAACCTCTGCTTGTGCTTTGGAAACTTTTGACAGCCTTGTAAAGGTTTCAAAAGTAAGGCTCTTTATTGAAAAAGGATTGCCCTGGATAAGCACATGGGCATTATCTTTTGAAAATTTATTTTTAAAATAGTAGCTTAAAAACCTTGGAAAGAGCAAAAATGCCTTTTTATTAACATTTGTAACAAGATAATTGAAGATTTCCTGGGAATAGTTAAAATTTTCACCATGTAAGATAGCATAACCCAGATATTGAATCTTCAATGGGATTTCATTGAAAGCAATGGTCTTGTTTGAGACACACATCAATAGGGTATGAAACAAAAACCTTGTGGTAGGAGGAAAACTGCCTTTTTCTAAAGTGTCTTTTTTCATTTCCTCTTCATAACCCCTTTGAATGAAAAACGTTTGATACTCTGTTTTAGGGAAAGGTGTTTTACCTTGAAGATCATCGAGTTCAAAAACCTCCGAAATGGTTTGAGGTGTTATTGTGACTGGAACATCCTTTATAGAAGAATTGATGGCTAAGGGCTTTTTATCCTTAGTTTCCAACTTATCATTTTTCCAGAATTCTTGCTGGGTATCCATGTAGATCGGAGCATCACAAGTCAACAAAGTTTTGTACTTTGAAGACGACAGAGCATCAATGATGAAATTGAAGGTTTCGGTGTGACTGGGTTTTTCAAGTAGACCCAAGTAGTTATGTGTGGATTTGAGTGGGAGAGACATCGTGATTTGAGTATGATTACGAGTGGGAAGAAGACGATGAAAAGGATAAGTGATTTTGAGAGAAATGGATGATAACTTCTTTGAGAAAGGAATTTTGAATTCGATTCGACAGTAAAAACATTGTTTTGGGGTTTTGATCAGGGTTTTATAGGGGGGAAGTGAATGCTGACGTGGCAGCGGTTACTAAAAGATCTGACCGCTACGTACTGTCCACGTGCCAACCTCTGATGATAATGGATGACAGTTGGTAGGAAACCACTGATGGAACAATATCAGTGGTTTGCAATGGTTACAAATGAAAATAGTGACTGACTTTAAGCTAGCAGTGGATAGACATCTGTGGGTTAAAACACTGATTTTGAACAATAGTTATTTTTATTTTTTATTTTAACTTTAATTTTTATCACCAAAACAATATTCGAGGAACTCTTATCTCATTGGAATGTAACGATTAGGTAAAATTGTAATTTCATTGTAATTCTAGTTTTCACTTGATAATTTCCTTCTATAATTAATTAACCACATCAACAATAAAAATGTGAGCAGTGGAAATGGCAGTTAAAACCCTGTTTGGGGTTTTGATTAGGGTTTTATAAAAGTGAAAAGTGGATGCTGAGGTGTCAGCGGTTACAAAGCGTGGACAGCTAAGAATTGTCCACGTAACAACCTCTATTGAAAATGGATGACAGTTGTTTAGGGAAACCACTGATGGACAATATCAGTGGATGTCAACTATAAAAATGTGAGCAGTGGCTGTTTTTTAACTATAAGTGGATAGCCAACAGTGATTGAAACACTGATGTTTGGAGTTAAACAGATGTTTAACCTTAAACAGATGTTTGCAATAAACAGATGTTTGGCAATAAATAGATGTTTGGCCTTAAACAAATGTTTGACCTTAAACAGATGGTTGCCTATAAACAGATGTTTGGTCTTAAACCAAACATCTGTTAAAGGTCAAGATCTGTTTGACTATTGGTGAACCTCGGTTTAACTTTTGATGAACATTTGTTTGACTTTTGGTCAACAGTTAGATGGAAACCCATGTTAGATTAAACAGTATGAATGAATAAACACTGAAGTATCATAAAACTTTGAATGAAAATCGTGAAAAGTTAAATGTGATACAACAGTTGAGAGGAGACCTTTGCATTTTAGGCTTGTTTCTTATTTTGATTAACTGTTGATGATGTTGAGAGTTTTTATTGACACTGACATTTTAAAATATGTTAAGATGGATATTGAGATTATTAAAATAAACTATTACATAGAAAAATAGAAATTTAATGAAATATTTATAAACTATTACACGCTAGAGTTAACACTTGTTAGGATTTCGTAAACTCTGGCATTTCTCCATGTGATTTCATGCTCTCTTTTGTTTTTCAGATCAGTTAGCATGTTGCAGATTTTCAGATCCTGTTTTAGAAGTTGTGTGAGAAACTCTTCTGCATTTTTCTGGAAATCTGATGGAGGAGAGTGGAGGACTTCATCAAGCAATGCTATGTTGTTCCAGGTTTTCTTGTAATTAGTGTCATTGATTATGTCGACTTTCCTGTTTAGTTCTTCGTCTGTTCTTTTTTCTTTAAGTGACCACATCGAGAATTGGGTTTTAACATTGCTGGTGTCTGACCAGTGGTAGAAGCTGAAGTTTGCCATGTAGATTTTTGTTGGATTTTCTGATATGGAACAACCTTTCACAGACAGTGATTTGTAGGACAGTTTGTTGATGTTTTGAATCAAAAGTAATTATCGATCTTTTATAGAGTTTAAAAACGCGTCTACATGGTAAATGAAGATGTTAATTGTAATTATGATAATCTGCTTTTGTTCTTTGAACTTCGAAAATTTGTCCCTTGGGTTTCTTGGTATTTAATTTTAAAGTTTTCCCATAAAAGTTAGGGTTTGAAAAGGTTTTTGCATTAAAAGATTGTTGCTTTGAAATATACATTAATATGTTTATATTAAATCTACACATTTTGATTGATTAAGTATATAAACTCATGACCACTTCACCTGTTTTTCATCACGATTTCCTACGAAGATATCATACTTTCAGGAAAGTCGAGTAATATAGTTTATTGATATGGCGTCATTCACTACTGTAAAATCAGATGATTTAAAGCAGCGTTTTGTCAAGCATATAGAGGAACAAGTGTATGAAGATAGGGCTACTCTTCAAGAGCTGAAGAGGTGTTTTGATGGATTGCAAGTTGGCCTGTTCACGAGAGAGCAGGTTTCCAGAAATCTTATGCGAATGCCTTCAATTTCAGTTCGTGAGCTTTGTGTTGTCAGTAATATAGAGTGCGGTGATAGAGACGTGGAGTTCATAGCGATGCTGACGGACATACATCGAGAGGTTCAGCAATCGATGGAGTTGAAGCTGACATTTCTTAATTCTTACGGTTATTGTTAGATTTAAAAGTTTAGTTGTTCAGTATGTTATGTAATAATTGGACTTTTAAGGTCATGAATAAATGAATAAATTTTAATCTTATGAATCTATGTTGCATTTGTAGGAAAAAAAAAGAGAATGTCAATTTTAAATTACCATTTTGCATATTTTGAATTTCAAAAGTTATGGATATTGTCAGTAATTACTGATTTGATTTGAAAGCAATTGTCATCATGACATTAATAATTTTTATTTTAACTTTAATTAAGAGAAAATAACCGTCAATTTGAAATTCCCATTTTGCATATTTTCAATGTCCAAAGCTCAAGAAATTAACATTAATTACTGATTTGATATGCAAGAAAA
Source organism: Helianthus tuberosus (assembly GCA_030545235.1). Taxonomy (NCBI): domain Eukaryota; kingdom Viridiplantae; phylum Streptophyta; class Magnoliopsida; order Asterales; family Asteraceae; genus Helianthus; species Helianthus tuberosus. The sequence continues at coordinate 15,843,798 of CM060384.1, read as the reverse complement.
TGTCATCAACAGTTATTTTTATTTTTTATTTTAACTTTAATTATTATCACCAAAACAATATTGGAGGAACTCTTATCTCATTGGAATGTAACGATTAGGTTAAATGGTAATTTCATTGTAATTCTAGTTTTCATATGATAATTTCATTCTGTAATTAATTAACCACATCAACAATAAAAATGTGAGCAGTGGATGTTTTTTAGGAAAACCAATGATGGTCAATATCAGTGGATGTCAACAATAAAAATGTGAGCAGTGACTATTTTTTAACTATCAGTGGATAGCCAACAGTGATTGAAACACTGATCTTTGGTCAATCAGTGGTCAACATAAAGAATGAAGAAACAAAGGTTATCTTTCAGCAGTGGATAACATTTAACAATAAAATGTTTGAACCAAAACAGTGGTTGTAACAGACTTTTAAGGATTAATGAAAACTATCATTTTTAACTATTTTAAAGATGTTTGACCTTAAACAAATATTTGACCTTCTATATCAGTTGTTTGGAGTTAAACAGATATTTGACCTTAAACAGATGTTTGGACATAAACAAATGTTTGCGCTTAAACAAATGTTTGACCTTAAAAAGAAGTTTGCCCATAAACATCTGTTTGCAAAAAAAAAAGACCAATTTCAAGAATACTATACCCAAACAATCAAAATGAGGAGCTTAATAATCATCCAAGTATACTTCATTTTTATTTAGTAGTATAAAGATCAAACCACTGTTGTATTTATGATACAAATCAAACCAATGAGGTGATGTGATAAATACTGTTACATATAAACACCTCAGTGATATGACATCTAACAATCTAACAGAGTATAAAACACCGATGTGATAAATATTGTTACATATAAACACTGTTAACATATACAAAGGTAGAATATCTGCTGTTGATGCTGAAACACTCTTTTTGTTGGGCAGTGATTCGTCTTTGGGTTTGTAAAGGGTTTGTCTCGAGAGATAAACTCTAGCGAACCACTGCTATACTAAACACTGTCACATAAGAAACACTGATACATAAATACTAAAGTTGAATCCGCTGTAGATGCTGAACCAATGCTGCTACTGAGTAGTGGTTTTCCTTTGGTTAATCAAGCTCTAGGTACATAAGTGCTTGTCTTTAACAGGGCTTTGTCTTCAAAAGTGGATAGGCCTTATCAGTCTTTAAGTCCATCAGTCTTTATAAGGAGCAGTGGTTAGTTATAACAGTCCTTAGCATGATCAGCTGTTATAACCACTCCATAACCCTTTGAGATGAAGCAAGTGTCGGTCTATTTAACTGAGAGGAATGATTGCAGTACATCCCTGTTGAAAAACAGAGTCGATAAATTTAGGGAAAATGAGGTTGAAAGATGATAAGCCAACAGTGTACGATATCATTCTACAGGTTCGATAAATTCAGGTGTATTCTTAAATAATGCTTCCTAGATGCTTCCAAACAAGCAGCACTTTGGACATTTGTCGGCCTTCAAACATCTATCATCATAATAGATATTAGATAATAGATGATAGATGTTTGAAGGCCGACAAATGTCCAAAGTGCTGCTTGTTTGGAAGCATCTAGGAAGCATTAATTAAGAATACACCTGAATTTATCGAACATGTAGAATGATATCGTACACTGTTGGCTTATCATCTTTCAACCTCATTTTCCCTAAATTTATCGACTCTGTTTTTCAACAGGAATGTAATGCATTATTAATTTATTTAAGATACCTTCAACTGCATCTTCTGATAAATCAACATTCATTTCACTCAAAAGATATGTTCAACTGCATCTTCAATCATGAACTATTTAAAGAAATTGATGAAATCATCCAAAAATACCCAAAATAAAACTAATTCAACCATCCAACCATAAGATACTTGCCGTATTAGAATGGCCATTTTTACCTTATTTCAACAGGGATGAAATCAGGAACTATTAGAATAGCCATTTTTACCTTATTTCACAAATTTCATAATATGAAAATAAGTAAAACATAAAAAAATGAAACCAAACACCTGATATTTGTCGTCCAAATCTTTTAGTTGGTCCTCATAGTCCTACAACCTTTCGAAGTCATTGGAGTCGGTTGGTGATGTCAGTAGCCTAATTAACAAACAATAGCAAGTCACCAAACAATCGACCTGAAAATCATATAGAAGCCCAAAAATAAAACAAACCCTAACCTAAAACTCAAGATGGAAAAATGAAAAAATATATTTATAACTAACCCTAAACCTCAAATCCATTACAGCATAACCAAGAGAACTGTAGGACGCAGAGCCGACAACCTCCGATCATCTCCGTCATCAAGTTACCAGCGGAACCCTAGCCAAAGCACAACAATAAGTAAAGACGCATGAATATCGAATGAGTGAACAATGAAAACAAAGATTGACACTTATAGAACGGAAGTTATTGATAATCTAACCTTGATTCGGAGCATTGATCTGAACATCAATCGGAATAGAGCAGAGCAGAGGGAGAGAGAAAGTGGGAAGCCCTAAATGAGTAAATGAGGGAGGAGATAAATAAAAGAGGGCAGTGGTACTGTTGGGCGGGAAAAGGGGAAAAACGATGCCCTCATCTACTGACACGTGGCCCAAATCACTTTCATCTATATCTATGTGTGTGTTTACGATTACAAACTGGAGATCATGATGAAGATTTAGGGTTTTTAATTTTGTGGAAGAAGATGAAAGGGAAAGCTTATAAAGGGAAACACAACATTTAAAGTGCAGGAATGGACTAAAATACCCCTCATGTGGATTGCACGTGGGGGGACTTAACAGCAGATTTAACAGACATCCAAAAATTAGACTTAAATGGTTAAAGAAAATGATTATGGGGAATTAGGGCGTTAAACCTTTTGCTTTTGGACTCAAGTAATTAAACCACATAAAACACAGGGACTCAAAAAGTAATTTACCCTAAACTCAATTAATCAGAATGAACCCGAATTGTAAGAGGCACTTAAAAATAAATCCGATAAACCCAATTCTTTTTCATTTTCGGAATTAGTTTTAAATTAGATTTAAAAAAAGACGATTTTATAAATTTAAATGGATGAAATAGTGGAAGAAAAAATATAACATTTCATTGTATTGAGTTTGTAAAGTAGAAGAAATAAGAGTAAAATAGTTTGTATTATGTAATAAAAAATGGATGAAATGGTTTAATTTATAGTGTTCATTTTATTTTATTTTGTAAAATTAATGGTAACATTACCGTTTATTTTGTAAAACTAATGGTAACATTACCATTGTGGAATGTTCCAAACTTCTATATCACACAGGATACAGTGTCAACAACTCCCATACCGGATCCCATGATGAACCGATTGTGGCGGTGTTCAAGAGGAATCCGATGAACCCTTAAGACGAATCGGTATCGAAAGGAAAGGAAATTGAAATCGGAAATTGCAAAGTATTTGGCTAACACCCAAACGTTTATTATTATTCAAGAAACTGACTCAAAACTTGAATTACAATCACTAATACCCATAGCATGGTATTTATAATCTAAACACTCCTATTAGATTATAACTAGGATTGCTAATAAACCTATTATGTTGGACATGATAATTATCACTAAATAATTAAACCTAAACACGTTTAAATATTCTAATAATTATCCACTCCATGGTTCCTTGCCTTGCACGCAAATGAATCTTTAATTTGAAATTTCCAACAATCACTTCCGGAATTTCGAACTCGTATCTGACAAGTCTTCAACTCCAAGCTTTTCAGTCATCTCCTTGAATTTGATCTTCCCAAGAGCCTTCATCAAAATATCCGCCTTTTGATCAATGCCACTAACATGCATGACCACGATATCCTCACGATCAACACATTCCCGAATGTAGTGAAACCGGGATTTTATGTGTTTGCTTCTTCCATGGAAAACCGGGTTCCTCACGAGAGCTATCGCCGATGTATTATCAACACGTAACACCGCCGCTTGAATTTTCTTGTCTAGTAATTCACTAATCAATTCTTTTAGCCAGACCGCCTGACACGCGGCTGCACTAGCCGCCATATACTCCGCCTCACACGATGATAAAGGAACTGTACTTTGCTTTTGAGAACACCAAGTAATTAGGGAAGACCCAAAATAAAACACGTGTCCTGTAGTAATTCTTCCATCGTCCGGATCTATGTTGTGACTACTATCGATGTAACCGACCAACATATTTTCTCCTCGAGTATAGGTAATGAAATAACTAAAAGTACCTTTTAAATAGCGAAGAATTTTCTTGATGAGAGTTGCATGAGATTGCTTCGGGCATTGCATGTACCGACTGGCAATTCCGACCGAAAACGCCAAATCTGGTCGAGTCTGTAAAAGGTACCGGAGACACCCGACAATCTTTCGATATCTCGTTGCATCAAAATCTTCTTCGTCTTCAAATTTAGAAACTTTCACGTTCGGTTCTGGGAACATTAGTAGGATTGCAGTTAATCATACCGGCTTCAGTCAGTATTTTCTTTGCATACGCCTCTTGCTTAATTTTTATCCCGTCCTTGCTCTGCGACACTTCAATTCCAAGATAATAAGTAAGCTTTCCCAAATCCGATAATTCAAAGTTTTTAGCCATCCCGCGCTTAAACTCCATAATAAGTTTCAAATTTGAACCCGTCACAATTAAATCGTCCACGTATACACCGATTAATAAGACGTCCGTTCCAACGGTTCTTCGGTATATGGCTTGTTCTTGCGAGCACCGGTGAAATTTCATATCTAATAAAATATTATTTAATTTCGTATTCCATGCACGTGGAGCTTGCCTTAACCCGTATAACGCCTTTAATAATTTATAAACTTTATGCTCTTCGCCGTTTTTAACGAACCCTTCCGGTTGAACGAGATAAACTTCTTCTTTTAATTCGCCATGTAGGAACGCGGATTTAACATCTAGATGATGTAATTCCCAACCTTCATTCGCTGCGAGAGATAAAAGTAACCGAATTGTTTCAAGTCGAGCAACTGGCGCGAACACTTCGTCAAAATCGACTCCGGGTTGCTGAACATAACCCTTCGCCACGAGTCTAGCCTTGTGTTTATTTAGTGAGCCATCCACGTTTCTTTTAACCTTGTAAACCCACTTTAATCCAATCCCTTTTGCACCACGCGGTAACTCGGTTAACAACCAAGTATTATTTTTATTAATTGATTCGATTTCTACGTGCATTGCTTTCATCCACTCCGGTTTATTTTTGGGATCATTAAAATAAGTCGGTTCGTCATCCGCAAGCAATAAATATTCTTCATCAATAGAACTCGAATTTAATATATAATCGTTAAAACGTACCGGGGTAACCGTAGCGCGATTCGATCTTCGAACAACTGGCTCAGGAGTAACAAAAATATTTGTTTCAACATTGTTACTATTCACGCCATCTTGGGTTTGGTTTTGACCACCATTTAAACTTTTTGAAAGTTTCAAACGCATCACTTTTTTCCTTCAAAAGAAAAGTCCACATGAAACGTGAAAAATCATCAACTAAGACAAATACATACCTATTTCCCGCTATTGTGCTCGGAGAAATTGGACCGCATAAGTCTCCATGAATAAGTTCCAAGGCACGCGTTGCCCGAAACGACGCCGTCTTCGGAAAAGATTGTCTCGTATGCTTCCCGACTAAGCATGAATCACATATTTGATTTTCATGATTGATTTTTGGCATCCCCACGACCATATCTTTATTCACCATTTTTTTCATGGACTCGAAATTTAGGTGACCAAGTCTCGCGTGCCATAACCAATTTTCATTATCAATCCGAGCTTTCAAATAAACGGGTTTTCCAACTTTTAATTTAATCGTATAAAGATGATTTTTAGATCGAGTAACATTCATTAATACCTTGCCTTGAGCATCACGCATTAATAAATAATCGTCTTTCATACGAATATCACATCCACACTCCGTTGCTTGACCGAGACTAATTATATTACTACGTAAACTAGGGATATAATAAATATCGGTCATTAACCTTTGCTCCCCCGTTTTACCCAATAGTAATATAGACCCTTTCCCGCATATTTCGACTTGAGGCCCATCCCCGAATTTAACTTTGCCACCAACACGCTTATTTAATTCAGAGAAAAAAGATATATTACCCGTCATATGGTTGCTCGCGCCATTATCCAAATACCACAAGTCTTTTTCTTCTGAATCGTTCTCATAATTTTTTGGAATGACCTTTTCTTCATTCAAGTAAACGATTTCTTGAACATCTTGCACCATAAACAAAGACGGGTCAATTTCTTCCACATCGATCAAGTTTGCTTGTTTCTCTTTCTTTCGCTCTGGACATCTCGAAACAAAGTGACCGAACTTGTCGCATCAAAAGCATTGAACCTTTGAATAATCCTTCTTTCCTTGTTGTTTATCCCCTTCGTTGGACACGCCTTGTGACCCGCGGTTTTGACCAGATTGGTTTCGACCGCGTCCACCACCACCACGTCCACGGTTCGAGCCTTTCCCGCGTCCCTTACTCGAATCGCGTGAAGTCTATCTAGAACTTGAAGAGGCATTAGAATTATTAAACATTAGTTTCGTTTGAGTACCTTGATTATCCGACTGCAATTCTTCATCTTTTGTGCGTTCTTCATACGCCTTTATTCGACCAACAACATCGTCGACTGCAACTGTTTTTAGATCCACAAGTTGCTCAACTGAGGCTACCATATGGATGAACCGCCTTGGTAAACCACTGAGAAACTTTTTAACGATCCTTTGATCCTCTATTGTAGAACCGAGAGACGCCGCTTTTGAAGACAATCCTGTTAACTGGCTAGAAAACTCATCAACTGTACTAGAATCCTCCATCTTTAACGCCTCAAATTCTAACATGAGTGTCTGTAGTCTTGCTTCACGTACCCGATCGGCTCCAAAATGGCGCGCTTTCAGTGCATCCCACATCTCTTTTGCCGTCTTCAGATTACCAACTTGCAAGATCTGTTCTTCCAGTATGGATTGAAACAACAAAGCAATCGCCATATTGTTTTTCTTCACATCGGTTTCAGTTCCGGGTTCAATGGCCTCCCACACGCCATGAACGTTAAAAATCGCGCGAATACGTAACGCCCAAATTGTATAATTAACCTTATTCAACATCGGGCATTGAAGCGATGTTGAATTTGGAACCGATTTCTCGGTATTCGAGCCGCTACCGCCATCGCTTCCAACCATATTTTTCTTTCGTCGACTATACGTAAGATTAAACGAACCCGGTGTAACTGGTTCAGTTTCTTCCAGTCTACACGTTTACTTCCCGAATTCCACTTTGAACACGAACCCGAAAAATAAATAAAACTAATTTGTTTTGGACTTAATAAATAATGCAAAGCAAAGAATGTGATCTACTGTTCTCGAACAACAGCACCACAATTTGGAATTAAATTGGACTTTAATGTTTTCGATTTGGGCCTTTAACAACTGACCCAAAAAAAATCCAATGAAAACCAATTGTTTCGCTGCTGACGTCCAAAACAAAACACCACCAGATCACGTGTTGTTCTCTTAGCAATTTTTCGGTCGGCCCTTCTTCACTCCGATCGAACACCAGCAACCTTTCTCACGATTGCCTCCTGTCTTCGATTTTAAAGAGCTTTGCACGGTGACTGGCTTACCGATTCTGAACAGATTCTTAGTCGGCTTCCTTCTTGTTATCAAACTGCGCCCAACCTGCTACTACTTGATGATTAATCCGATGAAGAAACTGTTGTTTGGATAACCACGATTCTGAGCTCAATCGCAGGTTATAACTTCTCTGTTGTTTAAATCCCAGTTTCGCTCTGATACCAATTAAAGACGAATCGGTATCGAAAGGAAATTGAAATCGGAAATTGCAAAGTATTTGGCTAACACCCAAACATTTATTATTATTCAAGAAACTGGCTCAAAACTTGAATTACAATCACTAATACCCATAGCATATGGTATTTATAATCTAAACACTCCTATTAGATTATAACTAGGATTGCTAATAAACCTATTATGTTGGACATGATAATTATCACTAAATAATTAAACCTAAACACGTTTAAATATTCTAATAATTATCCGCTCCATGGTTCCTTGCCTTGCACGCAAAGGAATCTTTAATTCGAAATTTCCAACAAACCCGAGGCTTTGTCCTAATTGGGTTTGCATTTTTTTTGAACGGTGAGAATCTTAACTTGTTGAGAGACAGAGAGAGATCTCACACCTTTCCAAAGTCCTAACCCCACTCTAGCAAGACTATGTTGTCTTAACCGGGTCCATGCTGACGTCATAGTTTGGCTAACAGCCGCCACAAGAGAGAATCTCTCTGGCGTAACACACGGTGGACTAAAACCCGGGTTTGGATTATTTGATTCTAGCAGTTCAGGTTTGCATTATTTGATTGCCTTGTTAGTATTGAGAGCTAATAAAGTCATCAAGCGATGTCACCAAAGCAGCTTTCACTGCAATGAAACCTGAACAGAAATATAGGAAGAATAAATAGCAAAACCATAAATGGGTGCTGGCAAACAAACATTTATGTCAAAACAAAGTTGAATTTCTTAGCAATGAAATCAAACAAATTACAAATGTTCGATTCAACCAACAAAAAGTTTGTTGTAGTCGCCTTGACAACAATGGTGCATCTGCTTAGAACTTTTTATCTTGAAATAGTCAAATATCCTAACAGAAAAAAATAATCTTTGATCCAAGAAATATGAATTAATTAACTCTATTACATTTTTCAAATTAACAGTGGTTTATTATTATTATTTTTTTTTTTAGCTTTTTGACTTTTTTTCCTTTTTATGCCAAACCAATTTACGATTTTATCCTGCTTTAAAATTACGATTTTGTCATCAGTTCAAAATTACGTTTTACCCCCAGTTCAAAGTAAATTACGTTTTTGCCCACAAAAAAAATTACAATTTTGCCCTCAGTTAAAAATTACGATTTTTACCCCTTTATATTTACGTTTTTTTTCCTTTTCCGCTTTATATATATATATATATATATATATATAGTGGAGAGTTCAAATGAGAAGAATTTTTTTGTAAGAAGAAAAAAAAATAAGTTTCAACCAATAAAAATGTTTCATTTTACTTCATTTAATATTTGCATTTAATTTTAATATAAGGGTATATTGGTAAACTTACATAAATCATTAATTTGTATTCTTCCCCTTTAATAACTAACTAAATTAAATTTGTAACTCTTTTTCAAAATATATATTTTTTCCAAATTAAAAAAACAACTTAATTTAAAGTGTAGAATAAATTACTCGTTATGTAGGATAAATTACGAGTTGTGTAGAATATATTTCGAGGTGTGTAGGATAAATTTCGACTGTGTAGGATAAAATTCTGTAATGTGTAGGGTATATGTAGGAAAATTTTGATATGTGTAGTTTTGTAGATTATAGGGATTTTTACATATTTCCCCTTCTTAAGAGACCTTATTACATATTTACCCAATCATTTAATTTAATTACATATTTCCCCTTTTCACAAGAAATCACCTAATTACCCTTTTATAACTCTTATCAAGATAAACAACTGTTACAATTCTCCTGGCTTTTTCATCTTCTGAAAAAACGCTGCAAACATCACAATGCCCTACACCTTCGCAAATATCACGATATGTTTGCTACAAACACGTAAGTTGTTGAAATCGACGGAAACAAGTATGTAATTGAAATATGTCTTCTGTTTGGTGTGAATTAATAAAATATCTGTTAACTTTATTGAGTTTAAATATCTATTAATTTTGATTGGAATTAAATATTTATCAACGACAACAGGCAACAGATTGTGATGATGTTAATCTAGACTGTTGGTCTGCAGTTCCGCATCCCGGTTTTAGTTGTTTGAATAAAAATTCTTATCTCATCTGTAGTTTAATTAAATCTTTGAATAACAAGGAGATAAATCTCATGTCTACTTTAATCTGGTTGTTTGAATAATCATAAATCAAACATTAAACATATGGAATTAACTCTTTGAACATTAATTCTTATCTCAATGTAATTTAATGATTGTAGTGAACGATCTTAAATAAATTGAAGGTAAAGTATCATGGAATTTGATAATTTTTTGGTATGAAAATTCTATCATGGTGAATGACTATGTCGACAAGTTCATTAAAATTGTAAATAATCATTTAATATTTTCATTAAGGGTAAAATAGTAATTAAATAAGAGTAATTTTAGGGAAAGGATAAATATGTAATATATATGGTTTAAGAAGGGGAAATATGTAATATATATGGTTTAAGAAGGGGAAATATGTAATTGATTTTAAAGGTTGGGTAAATATGTAATAAGGCCTTTTAGGAAGGGGAAATATGTAAAAAAACCCTAGATTATATGTAGGATAATTAATAATTAGTTGACTAATTAATTAAAGAGAGAAATATTAATGATATTAGTTATAAATGAAATACTATTTTACTAATACGCCCTTTCTTATGTTTCTTCTCACATTAATTTTTTTCTCAAATGAACTTTCCCCTATATAGTTATATATATATATATATATATATATATTATAATTATTATTGTGCGAAACTATTAGGAAAAACCTTCGCAATTCAGTTGATTGCATGAACATTCAAATATAGTGAGTGTCTCGGGTTCAAAGCCCTTCATGGAAAAGAAAACTTTTTATTACCTGCTGCCAAATCTTTTAAAACAAAACATTTTTAACATACCTGCTTCTTCCTACAGTGTAGCGCAGATTAGAGATGAACATTTGGTACCGGGTACCGAACCAGTACCGAACCGTACCGGGTATATTCGGTACTGATATCGGTTCCCGTTTTTCCCGTTTTTCGGTGCCGGTACGGTACCGGTATTTACAGGTAAAACACCGATAAGTACCTATACCGTATCAGTACCGGTACCGAACCGGTGTATTTGGTACCGGTACCATTTTCCCCCTTTTTCGGTACCGAACAGGTACCATGCTCATCCTGTTACATAACAAAACGAATCGATAACGTTCGAATTCCCCGCCGCGTAGCGCGTGGAATTAATTTTTATAGCCAACCGGTACGGTACCGGTATTTACAAGTAACACACCGGTAAGCATCGATACCGTTTCGGTACCGGTACCGAACCAGTGTATTCGCTACCGGTACCACTTTTCCTCGTTTTCCGGTACTGGTACTTTCGGTACCGAACGGGTACCGTGCTCATCCCGTTACAAAACGAAATGAATCGATAACGTTCGAATTCCCCGCCTATAGCGCGGAAAATTTCACTAGTTAAGTATTAAAATTAGAAAAATAGCGTACAACAATGATGGGAAACATGCCATAATTGATGAGTTTGAAAACTAATACGGAGCAAATTCCCGAAACACAATACACATATAATCAGGTTTTATAACCAGCTTGTTAAACCGGCAAGCTCAAACACGATCAGTTAAATAAACAGATTGTTAATCCAAACATGACATATTTAATAAAGGGGTTAAAATGTATAAGGATCTATTTAAAATATTAGAGGGGACCCGTCATGGTGAGGTGGAGTGATCAATTTTCCTACAATATTAAAATTTAAATAAGTTTCAAAAATGAAAGAAATAAGATAAAGGTGTTGGCTATTAAAAGGTTAAACAACCATTATATTAAATGGAATGTCACGTCCCCCGACCCCACCCTGGACGGAATCGGAAGTCGTGAGCAGCCAAGTGGTACCGGTGGTTATTTAAAAACATTGCAGCGGAAATTTCATCAGGACCGTGAGTTAGGAAAAATATCAGAGTTCAGAAACACCGGATTTTATTTATTAAATAGATGGGATAAAACCCATGTTTTTACAAAGGTAGCTTAAATATGGGATAACCCGAATACATAAAATAACTTTTCTTATTTGATAAAAATTAAGCCACTTCTGTAAGCCTTTTGGTGCCGTATCCATTTCTTATTCTGATCTACTGTAATTACCTGCAACGCGTTTTAAAAAGGTTTTGTCAGCAGGAAATACTGGTGAGTTCATTCATTTTTGTACAAAAACATATTTGTTATAATTCACAGCATTAAGAGGTTTTACATTTGCTTCTTTAAGATTGACAAAGACTTAATCACTGCAAAGTATAACTAGAAAATAGTGTTATAAGTTACAGTATTAAGAGTGATTACAATGTTTATATATATCAACCATCTACCCAATGGTATTTGTCACTCGACCACCTATTGGCTATCCCGTTGTCCAATGGTGTCTGTGACTATGGTCATATCACCCATTGGCTAACCCGTTGTCCAATGGTGACAGTTATCAAGTATTGTATACAAAACCCCACATACCGGCTGTAATTTGGAGATTACAAAGACTTAATCCCTGTAATTATAACTTTGAAAATAAACATGATTTTGAAAGCAATTTGGTAAAAAGAGAATGACTCACATTGCAGATTTATACAAGCAGAGTTTAGCCTACTGATTTGCCTTGTAACCTAATTTAAATAACAATGCACACAAACTAGGTCAGTAACTAATTCAACATTTACGATAACTCACGAGACTAAAACCTTCACAATGAATGACAAAGTGCAATACTTAAACATCCATCGAATTAACGACGAATGACAAAGTATAAACCCAATTTGAGCAGCACTTAAACATTCATCGGATAGTTTCAATCGATCGGACATTGAATCGTAGTAGCGATCGAGTTATTACCCTGTTATCGCGGCGGAATTCGAGATTGTGTGTTTTTGTAGTATACAGACTATAACTCAGCGTACGAATTGAGTTTTTACGTCGAACCAACGCAGGAAATCAAGTCCCACGCCCTTCTATTTATATCTGAAAAACAGCTCCCTCGCGTAGCGCGAGGGGCACCACCCTAGCATTGGGTAGCCCCGTGTCTTGGTAGCCTAGCTGAGTCAACCGTTCGTTAAAATTCGATTTCGACAACAAACTATTTAGATAATACTGACTAGGAAATACCCCCCCCCCCCCCCCGAGTTTTAGGGACCCTGATCCTGATTCCGATTGTTCTGAAAATTTTAGGGTTTGTGCAGGATTACTTGGGGGTCTCAATTAGGGTTTCCTATTGGGCAAATAAAATAATAGATAGGACTTTTGATGAGAATTGTTACAGAATAAAACGGTGAGAAAAGAGAATGGACCCACTTTGTAACTTTAGGGTTCAACTAGAAAGCCTCCTGGTATAAATCTTGGGTATAACTTCTGAGTTATAAAAAATATATAATGCACTCGTTTTAAGTATAGTACCACTAATTCAACCTTATCCCTATGTCACGAGACAGAACCCCAACGAACTTAGTCAGGCAGAGCCTTGACATGTGTTATGGGGCTCAGGATCAATCGGAAAGGGTAGCGGTGATCGGGAGTTAAAATACTTAAAACGGGGCAGAGCTTTGTTATGGAATTTAATAAAATAAAGTGATATGTATGGAAAAAGGGCGACATACAGGTGAAAAGGAAAGAAAGCCATTGTTCTTTGAAGTCAGGTATTCTTTTTATACTAATCTCCAAGGATCTGGGAGGCTACACATGGCTTCATAAGTTATATGCATTCGAACACGTACACGCCAATCTCAATCCAAAATGTAGAGTTGCATGACACGTAAGTTGCATGCATCTTTTCAATTTATAGAATTTTTAAATTATTATTATATTCATTTCTAATTGATACGTATTTATAACTCTCAAATATCAAAAGTTAACTTTAATTATTATTTTATTTCATTCGTAAGTTTTTGATTATTATTATTATTATTTTATTAATTTATATATTATAATTAATTCAACTGCTTTACTTATTTGGCGTTTATAACTTCTAAAATATGACGTTTTATAAAATAATAAATATGTCATTAGAACGAGAATATTTGTATCTACATTTTGAACCAAGTTTCATTAAAAATGGAGTAGGTTCAAATATAATGTATTTTTATAATTTAATTATAAAACGGTTCCTGGGCCCGACCAGGTACTTCATATTTCTTACAGTCAAATTACCCTTTATCTACTTGTCTAATAATATAAGTTTTTATATACTTTTATTTTAATAGAAATGTCACCCATATACAAGCCAAATAATTAGTATTACATTCCAATCAAATATATATGAAATAGTTTTTAAAACTATTTGGGTCGAATAATTATATTAAAAATAAAATTAGTTACTAGTGGTTAATAAATTTAAACAACCCTATAATTCTTATATGATAAAAATGGGAATGTTACATCCTCCCGACCTTGTTTTAAATCTCGTCCTCGAGATTTGGGCTACGATGTCTCCTCTAGAGTTATGTTATGTCTTAGTCAATAAAAACAGTTTTAAGGTAAATGATACAGAATTAAAACATCAAATTTTGTAAATATGAGTTGTACAATAAATAAGACTCAAGGGTTCAATTGAATTAGTTTCAGAAATCAATGTCAAACGAATAATGACTAGGTTCAAGCCAAAAGAGATATATGATCAATAGATGTCTAGATTGAATGTGAACTATTTTTAGAAACAATAGAATTCATTGTCAAAGGAAACTTACTTTGATTGTTAACTGAGTAAGATTTAGAATCAACAAACTCAAAATGAAATAGAAGCACGAAAATGATTGTTAACTATCGAATTATGATATGGGAAAAATCAATGTGTGGACATTTATTGAATAGCAAGGATACACTGATATACAACAGAGTTTAGTGTATTATTGTCTTTAACACATAGTTGTATTAAGACCATTTTCAAGGATGAGTCAAACGAAAGAAATACGTGGTTTTAAAAGATTCGTATGATTATGTTTATGATTAGCCCAAGCTACAAGTTTATATCGATGCCACAAGGTGTCGTAGTAATCAAAATAATAATAACGGTGACCGGACGAGTTCACTGTGTTTTAAATTAAATGAAAGTTCAACGAAGTAAGTTCGAATGTTTGTTTTAAACAAATCTAGTAGGATTTTCGATTGAAATTGAAACAATTGAATAATGTTTTTCGATGGAAGAAGATAAAGCAATAATTATCACGAAAGGCTCGATTGATGTTGTAAGAACCATTAAGAGATACACAGAAATATGACATGAATTTGTGTATCATTATCTTAGCACGCGATTGTGTTAAGATTTTTTTTATAGGATAAACCAACAAAGTGGATTTAATATAAATAGATAAATAATTAAATCCGTATATGATGTGTGCAACGAGATTAGCGTAAACTTCAATTTTTTGTGAAAACGTCACCACAAAGTGATCGTGATTAAAGAAACGATTTAATGAAGTCGAAGACCAAACAAGCCTATTATGGTCCAAAACAAATGAAGTGCTTGTTGGGATTATTTTGAATATGATAGCTGCAATCCATCATATGGGACCTTGAATTGAATACGTAATGCGAGCAAGTCAAACAATTGAACTTGGTTTAAACAAAACGAGTTTTAATAAGAAAGTTCGGACATGGTCACAACAAAAACCATGTATGCCAAAGAAAATTGAGTTTTTCAAAAATTCATTGACTCGATATCAAAGAGTCATCGTTTTGTAATAATGTGGTTCACAGTGCAAAAATCAAGTATAGCGAAATGATATTTGAGTTTGGATAAAACAACAAATTGGAATGAAGCCTCCAGTGGTCTTCATAAATCAAATAGTGCATGTGTAACGTGTGGATTTACCAAGAAATGAAATAGATCAATATTTGCTACTATGAAAGAAATCCTCATGGTATGATGACCATTAGGAGGAGTAACAATGCAAAAGTCTATTCACAGATGTCAGAATTTTAACAAAAGAAATTTAAGAATTTTATCTGGAAATTTTGGGTGATAACCGTTGTTAAGTGACATTACCAGGGAATGTCGAATAAAATGTTACTCCTTTTGCAGTGTCAAGAATTGGATTAGACTATGCACCGATTGTTGTGAAATCTTATTCTATCGTACCTCAGCAAGATCCCTGTTGTTTGTAGGATCACGTGGTCAAGGGCTGCTTTTTGATTAGTAATTCTTCCACTGACGGGATTCGCATTGGTGTCGTCATGCCCAACTATATTTTCAAAAGGCATTGCCTTGAAAGTCGTGTGTGATATACTTTGACGTCTGTGGACGTGAAATTTTAAGTTTCATGTGTTTTCTTGTGCACTAGCACAACTTTACATGCTTCTTACTTGCGTTAATAGTTTATGGTAACGCATTGGAAATTCTTATACTTTTGATGGCGTCCCAACTTAAAGGGTTCCCGTCGTTTATTTTGTCGCATGAGTTACGAGACAGATGATCAAACGAAATAATGTTTGATATCAGAATTATAGATATATGCGAGAGATTCCTGATAAAGAAATCTAGATTTATTATTGACACTTATGTTCGTGATTTAAATTGTCAATCCTTATGGCTTTTGGAATTTCTTATAGATATACATATCTATATAATCATATATTTCACATGCTGTAATATACATACCCTTCATAAGGTCAATGTATTTAACATATTCATATTTCCAAAAACAAGTCAGATATCAGGTCATGATACTATTTAGGGAAATCTTGTCACTTGTTTGACATATTATATACCCCGTCTTATCCGGTTCTTGCCAGAGAGGTAACTCCATTATATCCGGACAAGCTGGAGAGTCTGCTACACCATACCCAGTCTTGTCGGAGAAGAAATTTGTATTTCCCATAAATAGATCTTTCTTAAATCATGATTTAGAAAGTGCATTATGACTTTCAACAAAGAATAAGGAAATTGATATTCCTATAACGAATCATATTCTAGAACAAAGTAGTACCAATAAATAAGAAATAACAGTGGTATAGTGTTATTGCTTATTTATTATACTTGCAACATTCTAGTTATTATTTTCACGGTATACCAAAACCCATCACATTTTATTTACACAAGTATTTTAGCTTATCTCGAAGCTTATACTAAGGCATCTTTTCTTAAGTTCAAGTCTAAATGTAATCATGTGTGCTACCAGTTAATAGTAATTTCTTAACTCTTTTATATATACTTATGTATTATTATCACAACACCTATTGGCTTAGTTCAGTGGCTCTGATACCACCTTCTGTCACGTCCCCCGACCCCACCCTGGACGGAATCGGGAGCCGTGAGCAGCCAAGTGGTACCAGTGGTTATTTAAAAACATTGCAGCGGAAATTTCATCAGGACCGTGAGTTAGGAAAAATATCAGAGTTTAGAAACACCGGATTTTATTTATTAAATAGATGGGATAAAACCCATGTTTTTACAAATGTAGCTTAAATATGGGATAACCCGAATACATAAAATAACTTTTCTTAATTGATAAAAATTAAGCCACTTCTGTAAGCCTTTTGGTGCCGTGTCCATTTCTTATTCCGATCTACTGTAATTACCTGAAACGCGTTTTAAAAAGGTTTTGTCAGCAGGAAATACTGGTGAGTTCATTCATTTTTGTACAAAAATATATTTGTTATAATTCACAGCATTAAGAGTTTTTACATTTGCTTTCTTTAAGATTGGCAAAGACTTAATCACTACAAAGTATAACTAGAAAACAGTGTTATAAGTTACAGTATTAAGAGCGATTACAATGTTTATATATATCAACCATCTACCCAACGGTATTTTTCACTCGACCACCTATTGGCTATCTCGTTGTCCAATGGTGTCTGTGACTATGGTCATATCACCCCTTGGCTAACCCGTTGTCCAATGGTGACGGTTATCAAGTATTGTATACAAAACCCCACATACCGGCTGTAATTTGGAGATTACAAAGACTTAATCCCTGTAATTATAACTTTGAAAATAAACATGATTTTGAAAGCAATTTGGTAAAAAGAGAATGACTCACATTGCAGATTTATACAAGCAGAGTTTAGCCTACTGATTTGCCTTGTAACCTAATTTAAATAACAATGCACACAAACTAGGTCAGTAACTAATTCAACATTTAAGATAACTCACGAGACTAAAACCTTCACAATGAATGACAAAGTGCAATACTTAAACATCCATCGAATTAACGACGAATGACAAAGTATAAACCCAATTTGAGCAGCACTTAAACATTCATCGGATAGTTTCAATCGATCGGACATTGAATCGTAGTAGCGATCGAGTTATTACCCTGTTATCGCGGCGGAATTCGAGATTGTGTGTTTTTGTAGTATACAGACTATAACTCAGCGTACGAATTAAGTTTTTACGTCGAACCAACGCAGGAAATCAAGTCCCACACCCCTCTATTTATATCTGAAAAACAGCTCCCTCGCGTGGCGCGAGGGGCTGTCGCGTGGCGCGAGGGGCACCACCCTAGCATAGGGTAGCCCCGTGTCTTGGTAGCCTAGCTGAGTCAACCATTCGTTAAAATTCGATTTCGACAACAAACTGTTTAGATAATACTGACTAGGAAATACCCCCCTGAGTTTTAGGGGCCCTGATCCTGATTCCGATTGTTCTGAAAATTTTAGGGTTTGTGCAGGATTACTTGGGGGTCTCAATTAGGGTTTCTTATTGGGTAAATAAAATAATAGATAGGACTTTTGATGAGAATTGTTACAGAATAAAACGGTGAGAAAAGAGAATTGACCCACTTTGTAACTTTAGGGTTCAACTAGAAAGCCTCCTGGTATAAATTTTGGGTTTAACTTCTGAGTTATAAAAAATATATAATGCATTCGTTTTAAGTATAGTACCCCTAATTCAACCTTATCCCTATGTCACGAGACAGAACCCCAACGAACTTAGTCAGGCAAAGCCTTGACATGTGTTATGGGGCTCAGGATCAATCGGAAATGGTAGCGGTGATCGGGAGTTAAAATACTTAAAACGGGGCAGAGCTTTATTATGGAATTTAATAAAATAAAGTTATATGTATGGAAAAGGGGCGACATACAGGTGAAAAGGAAAGAAAGCCATTGTTCTTTGAAGTCAGGTATTCTTTTTATACTAATCTCCAAGGATCTGGGAGGCTACACATGGCTTCATAAGTTGTATGCGTTCGAACACGTACACACCAATCTCAATCCAAAATGTAGAGTTGCATGACACGTAAGTTGCATGCATCTTTTCAATTTATAGAATTTTTAAATTATTATTATATTCATTTCTAATTGATACGTATTTATAACTCTCAAATATCAAAAGTTAACTTTAATTATTATTTTATTATTTTATTTCATTCGTAAGTTTATTATTATTATTATTATTATTTTATTAATTTATATATTATAATTAATTCAACTGCTTTACTTATTTGGCGTTTATAACTTCTAAAATATGACGTTTTATAAAATAATAAATATGTCATTAGAACGAGAATATTTGTATCTACATTTTGAACCGAGTTTCATTAAAAACGGAGTAGGTTCAAATATAATGTATTTTTATAATTTAATTATTAAACGGTTCCTGTGCCCGTCCAGGGACTTCATATTTCTTACAGTCAACTTACCATTTATCTACTTGTCTAATAATATAAGTTTTTATATACTTTTTATTTTAATAGAAATGTCACCCATATACAAGCCAAATAATTAGTATTACATTCCAATCAAATATATATAAAATAGTTTTTAAAACTATTTGGGTCGAATAATTATATTAAAAATAAAATTAGTTACTAGTGGTTAATAAATTTAAACAACCCTGTAATTCTTATATGATAAAAATGGGAATGTTACATCCTCCCCACCTTGTTTTAAATCTCGTCCTCGAGATTTGGGCTACGATGTCTCCTCTAGAGTTATGTTATGTCTTAGTCAATAAAAACAGTATTAAGGTAAATGATACAGAATTAAAACATCAAATTTTGTAAATATGAGTTGTACAATAAATAAGACTCAAGGGTTCAATTGAATTATTTTCAGAAATCAATGTCAAACGAATAATGACTAGGTTCAAGCCAAAAGAGATATATGATCAATAGATGTCTAGATTGAATGTGAACTATTTTTAGAAACAATAGAATTCATTGTCAAAGGAAACCTACTTTGATTGTTAATTGAGTATGATTTAGAATCAACAAGCTCAAAATGAAATAGAAGCACGAAAATGATTGTTAACTATCGAATTATGATATGGGAAAAGTCAATGTGTGGACATTTATTGAATAGCAAGGATACACCGATATACAACAGAGTTTAGTGTATTATTGTCTTTAACACATAGTTGTATTAAGACCATTTTCAAGGATGAGTCAAACGAAAGAATTACGTGGTTTTAAATGATTCGTATGATTATGATTAGCCCAAGCTACAAGTTTATATCGATGCCACAAGGTGTCGTAGTAATCAAAATAATAATAACGGTGACTGGACGAGTTCACCGTGTTTTAAATTAAATGAAAGTTCAACGAAGTAAGTTCGAATGTTTGTTTTAAACAAATCTAGTAGGATTTTCGACCCGTTTCGATACCTTGCCTTAGTAGCCGCTAAGCAATAGCGATGTACATATCCATCTAATATTTATTCCTATAATCATATAGCTCAACAAACCATTAGTCGATATTGTCAAAGGGTGATAATTTCACCTTTTGACCCGTTTGGTCTAAATGACCATGAATCTTTATGAGATGTTATTTATTACCATCTTATCTATATGACTCGCTCCGGTTTACACCGTATAGTATCTTTTACTTATAAATCATTTATCGATTCTTTTGACCCATTATAACTTACGCTATAAAGTGTCTTTCACAACTAACGGTTATTATCAACAAGTGACCAAAATACCGTTTTACCCTTATTATTTGCAATGGTTTATCTTTTAATGTAACCATTTAAAAACTCGTTATCTTTTAGTCATTTCATGACTAAGTAACCGCATTATCTCCTTTTTAACAATTCCACATAGTTTATGACCATTGTCTTTTGTCGTGTCGGAACATCATAATTTAAATAAGACTTATCATTCATAACCTATTAAATCATTAGGTATTAAATAATTAGAGTGTAATCCATGCCACGCTTTTCTTTCCGTACTCGCTCCGTTTGACCCGCTTCATCCACAAGCTTCCACCTAGCTTGTAAGGCGTCAAACTATCATCATATTTCATAAGATGGTTAATTTAGTCATTGTCAATCATAACTATTCCATCTTACGTATTTTTCTATCAAAATTATCATTCGATCTTATTAATGGTCGGTTTGACTACTAAAAGTCAAACGCCCATTAGCATATAAAATGCACATTCAAGTTCGACAACTAGTTTAAGCATTCTAATAATTACCCGGTAGGCGTTATTTTTAGGCCCCCGTTTTAACTAAAGTTCTAACTAAGTCCATTGTGTTTTCAACACTTCAACTAGCTCAAGCGATTATCAAAACTAGTTAATTCATTCGTTTCGCAAGAACTAAGGGTCTCTCATATACGAGCGAAAACCCGTATCATCCTATCACTAGCATTCATCCGAACATTTAATAAAACCAAGTTCTATCTATCAATTAGTAGATAACATGATCTCATACACTTAGTTACATGAACATAGCTACCGAATTTCATCATAACATTCAAAACCCATTTCAATCATGTATGAACAAGTACCCAAATCGCTTAATTTGTTTGAGTGCCTTGTTTCTATTATCAAATATGATGACTTTAAACATAAACTTATCATCATCTTCACTATTATATCAAAACCCACTTCCTAGTTTACTTGTTAATCACATACAAGTAATATTACTTCAAGTTCTTCATAATTTCATCATAACTAACAAAATTAAACATGCATATACATTCAATTTCGACTTTGGATCATAACCCAACCATCTATTTGCAAGTAACCTACTTGTCTCGAATTTCAACTTTAACCAATCTAGGTTTTGTGACATACCTTATGATCCCCACGACTTGGTGATCGTTTATATGTGTCCATGCATTTGATTTGGGTTAGATTTGACCTTCAATTTGATCCTTTTGTTGAATTTAGGGCTAAAGCTCCATGGAAGCTTTCTCCTGGCCATCCCCACGCACGCACACACACTTAAAGTGTGTGTTGTGTTGTTTTTTTTTATTAAAACCATTTTTCAAGATATCCTAGCTTGGTCCCTCATGTTTGGTTAGTTATTAAGTAGGCCACAACCTAACTATTTCTAACACTATTCCCACTTATTAACTAGGTTAAATATTCCTAGTTAACTTAGTGGGTTCGGGGAAATTATGACTCAGTTTATTTTAAGTCCCGTTAATTCAAGTTTCTTATAAACTTTATTTCCTTAAAACCATTTATTCACGTTTTATTAAATATTAGGTTTATTTATTTTAAATCCTAATATTTGCCAGGTTACCTTTACCGCTAACAGTATTTTACCCGTGTATTAGTATTAACAGGGTTTGATTACCAAACCCGTTTTCGGGGTGTTACAAGTCTACCCCCCTTAAAGAGGTTTCGTCCCCGAAACCTTTCTCACGTACTTTATCAGTTTAGATTATCTGAACCTTAGTTTCGGTGATCATTTGAGCACTAATCGCATATAATAATCTTACCAAAAAGTATGGTAATGTGTTTTTTTTTGTTTTAAGGCCTATGCGCCTTTTATGTGTATGGCCTCGTAGGCCGATACCTTCATCTTGTGTTTCTTATTCCGGTCATTTATTTGACCGAGTTGTCATCTGATCGCTCGGTTATATTTATTTTTAGCATGTTTACTTCAAGCTAATCTTATATCGACAAGCGCTTCGTATAAGTTGTAACACTATTCTGACTTTAGAAAGATTTACCGGCTAGACCGATTAGTCGCCGTCACTTTATACCCCGTCATTCGGGTGTATCTTATTGCCAACCCGACCTTTTGCATGTTTTCTGATTTCATATGTCGTAACTCACGTTACGACGTGGTTATACTCTATATCACTTTTGTGACTGCGACCACATCACGTCTTATTTAAGTTTATGTCGACTTTTATTATCGAAATTCTTTCTTTCAAATGCATTGCCTTGCACCTATCGGTGTTAAGATCTATATTCTTTGATATTAATCATTTTCCGAATTCGTCTCATAATATTCATATTTGTTAAAACGTTGTTTCTTACTAAAACTGAATTTTTTTGTTTAACGTTTTTCCTTTTAACTAAGTCAATTACTCATATCAAGGAAATTGAAAACCCATAATTTATTCTTTTCTGTTCTCGTTTTACGCGAGGAATCGTAGCAAGTTCCCTCGTTTTCCCTTATTGACCCGTAGGTTCTTTCACTTAGCCTCATAGTCTATTTCCTTAGGTCTTCACCCCTTTTTAACGGGGACCCTAAGGTTTATTTCCCTTTTTATTCGTGACCCGAGGGTCATTCTGGTCCCGTAGACCTTAACACTGCTCGCATTCCCGAAGGTTACGATGATCCCACAAATTCATCTTTTATTTGTGTCTATATTCAAATGTATATATACATATATAGCTTCAAAGCATCTCTTGTTATGTTTGGAATCGTTTATTTTCGCTTTTGAACTTTAGTTGACCTTGACCGTAGTCTAAGGCTTCAATTGTTTACTTTTGGACTAATTTTCCGACTTTATGACTTCTTACATCATTTATACGTCGGTTTATTCTATGCTTGCCATTCTCCAGTTTACATATATTCGTATTCGATTATGTCCCATTACCGGGCTCATTATTCTTTTGTTTTTAACGCTACCGTTATACCGCTTGCGTTTACTCATGCCATCCGGCATTATATTATATTCGACCCGTTTGACTTATTCATGTGAAATTTTATCATTTATGGATGTCAGCTTCATTCTTTGTTTTGACCCGTTCAACTTTAAAATAGTTCAACAAAATTTAACAAAATTTCTATTTTCATCATCTTGTCGTCTTTTAGTCATGACTCAAAACCCGAGTCTTTTAACTTTCCATCCGGTTTCCCGTTTCTCGGTCTACGCATGTGTTTAATCCTTACCCATCAACTAGGTGTTTTACCGAAGTGTTTATTATTGCAACCCTTCCGGTATGCATTAAGACTTCGCTTCACATTTATATTCCGACTTTGTCCTCAAGTTTGTCGTTTTTTACAAAAACGGTCCGTTAAGAGGCATATTTGCATTTTCCGGGTTCGAGTGTAAGTACACTCCCTCCCAATGCATATCCTAATCATTTTACATGTTTACATTCTCCGGGTTCGAGTGTAAGTACACCCCCTCCCAGTGCATGCCTTAATCGTTTTACATGTTTGCATTCTCCGGGTTCGAGTGTAAGTACACTCCCTCCCAGTGCATACCTTAATCGTTTTACATGTTTGCATTCTCCGGGTTCGAGTGTAAGTACACTCCCTCCCAGTGCGTACTTTAATTATTTTACATGTTTCTTTGTCCCTTCACTCGGGCTCATTATCCTAATATAATACGCTTCCGTTACTCGGCTGTGCGTTTGCATTATTATCAAATATTTTGCTTATCTGATTCATTTGGGTACTTTTTAATTTGTCCCACTCACCCCGTCCTTACTACATTGGATGTAAGCATGTCCATCATAAAAAGTTCATGGTACCACGTGCTCACCTCTTACTTAGCCAGAGTAAGCGATCAATACCTGGTATACATGACATTTTTATAATTTTCACATTACACCCCATGTATGTAATGCCTCTATTTGTTTTTCTTGGAAACAATATCCCGGATAGATTTTTTTATTCGGGTTTTTCCAAGTTTTTAATCTACATATGCAACTTTCAATCTCTACGTATTTGTTGCATATTACTATTTGTGCAATTAAATTTAAAATGTGCACCTGGTAATGCTTGCCCTATCGGGCTTCTTTTGCTATTAGCCTTGTTCGCGATCGCTACACGATTTAGGTCCTTGATGAGCATACTCTTTGGACCGTTCCTTCTTCAAATCCGCCATTTGTTAAACTCTCGCTATCTTCTGAAGCGAGTGTCCTTCAATTAAAACATTTGCAAGAATTAATAACATGAACTTCCATAGTCGCCCGTATTATAATACAAGGCTTTTCTAATATACGCGTCAACGCGCACAATTTTGTCAACTATATTCATCCTTTAATTGAGGTAACGTGTATCACACGATAGCCTTATGTGTTGTTTACAACACTTTAGCATGCTAAACTTATTAACATACATGTACTTACCGTATTTGCGATCAAGCCTCGAACCGAACACACTTACTCTTTTAACCTTGAGCTCTGATACCGACTTGTAACGCCCGTCTCAATTTATCAAGATTTTAATAATAAGATACATATTTTAAATTGCTAAAATGTGACTTTACAAAAACTTGTCATACTAACATTCCCATATGTTTACAACATTTCGAAAGCATGTTTATAAATGTTTACATAATTCACTTTTAGCAAAACAACTCAAGATTTGACGCGGAAGCTTCATTTAACGTGTGTTCGGTTCTTGCTTGCCACTTGATCTTCATCCGGGACTCTCGACATTCACCTATGATCAAAACCAACTTAAAAGTAAGTTTTGATAGTTAAATAACAAGTACAACAAAAAAATTGGGTCAAATAATCGAAATAAACCAAAAAAACATAATTTTCAGCGTTTTAGGTCGTCGCCACGCGCGACGGCAAAAGGGCCTGGCCATGGCTCGACGCCACGGTCTTGTTTCGACAGAATGTTGATGCTGGTGCTGCATAATTCCCAGCATGACTCGATTTCACAGAAACGAGCATAACTCTCTCGTTTTTAATCCGTTTTACCCGATTCTTTTTCCTACGCGCTCGTAATTTAATTCTCCATCTTATGGAGTTAAAATCTAACATCCGGCATAATAAATTTTGAGACTTCTAAGCCTTCGACTCATTACCTTTTTACCAAATTTTAACCCGTTTATGCATTTATCAAACAAACATATTTGTTTGATCCTTATTTCACATGCACCTCTTCAATTTAATATTATCTTCCATGTTAGGTTCTAATCACAGGTTTCTTACACAATTTAAACCAGTTTTCGCTCGTATGCTTATTTTGACCCGTTAAGGGTATTTACGCATTTTTAAGACTTTGACTCGCAAATATCATACCTTTCACTTACATACTTATCCAAAGTAATCATTTAATCTGTTGACTTGTTTCTAAACAACCTTTTAAAATCGTTTACCCGATATACCTATCAAGGGCATTTTTTGTCAACTTCGCTCCATCCTTTACAACAAAGGACTTTATTGGACCTTTAACCAATCCACTCACTTAATTTTAATTCTAAACACACATACCTGACTCGGATCAATATATTGACCCGTTTCGATACCTTGCCTTAGTAGCCGCTAAGCAATAGCGATGTACATGTCCATCTGATATATATTCATATAATCATATAGCTCAACAAACCATTAGTCGATATTGTCAAAGGGTGATAATTTCACCTTTTGACCCGTTTGGTCTAAATGACCATGAATCTTTATGAGATGTTATTTATTACCATCTTATCTATATGACTCGCTCTGGTTTACACCGTATAGTCTCTTTTACTAATAAATCATTTATCGATTCTTTTGACCCATTATAACTTACGCTATAAAATGTCTTTCACAACTAACGGTTATTATCAACAAGTGACCAAAATACCGTTTTACCCTTATTATTTGCAATGGTTTACCTTTTAAGATAACCATTTAAAAACTCGTTATCTTTTAGTCATTTCATGACTAAGTAACCGCATTAGCTCCTTTTTAACCATTCCACATGGTTTATGACCATTGTCTTTTGTTCCGGACCGCACTTGTCGTGTCGGAACATCATAATTTAAATAAGACTTATCATTCATAACCTATTAAATCATTAGGTATTAAATAATTAGAGTGTAAGCTTTACTTACCTTGCATTCCATGCCACGCTTTTCTTTCCGTACTCGCTCCGTTTGACCCGCTTCATCCACAAGCTTCCACCTAGCTTGTAAGGCGTCAAACTATCATCATATTTCATAAGATGGTTAATTTAGTCATTGTCAATCATAACTATTCCATCTTACGTATTTTTCTATCAAAATTATCATTCGATCTTATTAATGGTCGGTTTGACTACTAAAAGTCAAACGCCCATTAGCATATAAAATGCACATTCAAGTTCGACAACTAGTTTAAGCATTCCAATAATTACCCGGTAGGCGTTATTTTTAGGCCTCCATTTTAACTAAAGTTCTAACTAAGTACATTGTGTTTTCAACACTTCAACTAGCTCAAGCGATTATCAAAACTAGTTTATTCATTCGTTTCGCAAGAACTAAGGGTCTCTCATATACGAGCGAAAACTCGTTTAATCCTATCACTAGCATTCATCCGAACATTTAATAAAACCAAGTTCTATCTATCAATTAGTAGATAACATGATCTCATACACTTAGTTACATGAACATAGCTACCGAATTTTATCATAACATTCAAAACCCATTTCAATCATGTATGAACAAGTACCCAAATCGCGTAATTTGTTTGAGTGCCTTGTTTCTATTATCAAATATGATGACTTTAAACATAAACTTATCATCATCTTCACTATTATATCAAAACCCACTTCCTAGTTTACTTGTTAATCACATACAAGTAATATTACTTCAAGTTCTTCATAATTTCATCATAACTAACAAAATTAAACATGCATATACATTCAATTTCGACTTTGGATCATAACCCAACCATCTATTTGCAAGTAACCTACTTGTCTCGAATTTCAACTTTAACCAATCTAGGTTTTGTGACATACCTTATGATCCCCACGACTTGGTGATCGTTTATACGTGTTCATGCATTTGATTTGGGTTAGATTTGACCTTCAATTTGATCCTTTTGTTGAATTTAGGGCTAAAGCTCCATGGAAGCTTTCTCCTGACCATCCCCACGCACACACACACTCTTAAAGTGTGTGTTGTGTTGTTTTTTTTTTATTAAAACCATTTTTCAAGATATCCTAGTTTGGTCCCTCATGTTTGGTTAGTTATTAAGTAGGCCACAACCTAACTATTTCTAACACTATTCCCACTTATTAACTAGGTTAAATATTCCTAGTTAACTTAGTGGGTTCGGGGAAATTATGACTCAGTTTATTTTAAGTCCCGTTAATTCAAGTTTCTTTATAAACTTTATTTTCTTAAAACCATTTATTCACGTTTTATTAAATATTAGGTTTATTTATTTTAAATCCTAATATTTGCCGGGTTACCTTTACCGCTAACAGTATTTTACCCGTGTATTAGTATTAACGGGGTTTGATTACCAAAACTGTTTTCGGGGTGTTACACTTTATGTTTGTGGTTTGTTTATGTATGCTAATTCTTGAATATGTTAAGTGTTTTAAGACATTTTTTGGGCATGGAAGGTCATGTGATGAGCATGATGTACGTTTGATATGTATGAATAATATTCCGAGCGTAAAATATGTATATACCAAGTGTGATTCGGATTCGTATATAAAACACAAAGTTTGATTCGATGAAATGCATAGTTGTGATTGATTAACATCGTATGTGTATGAATATACAAGTGTGTATAAAATTGTATTTTCATTATGATCAAAGTCTCGGATTACAAATGTGAAAATGAAATATAAACTACAAGGTTTATAAAAGTAAATACAAACTTTCTAAATAGGGGAAAGTACAGAAATTTTACACTTTTCCCTTCTTTAATTCTCTCTCCCCCTGTCAGCCTCCTCTTGATGAAGAATGGTCTGATCTCCACCATCATTACACCGCACCACCCCACTCGGATCTGAAACTATCGTCATTACTCCATCGCCTCTTCTTTTCAATCGACCCTCAACCACTTTTTTTTTTCCCAAAAGTCACTAGAATCAAAGTTGTTTCTGTTTTCAGATTTGATGGGTTATCTCACTCTACGCCTAAGGGCATGTTTGGGTAAGCTTTTTGAAACAACTTATTGACTTATTGGCTTTTTGAAAAGTCATAAGCTCTAAAATGATGTTTGGCAAAGAGGGTGTATGTGAGGGGGAAAAGCCAATAAGTCAATAAGTCACAAAATCCTGACTTTTCCAAGAAGCCAATAAGTCAATAAGTTGTTTCAATAAGCTTACCCAAACATGCCCTAAGAACCAGAAAATCTTCTTTCGATTAAACACTTCCCATCCACAAAACTCCTATAATGAACCGGTTAGTAACCGGAGGGGGATGGGCCTGATGGGATCTCTGTCTTTGCACAATGTGATGGATTTGATGAATTTAAAAATCCATATAAAAATTATGGACTCGTCTGGAATTAATAGAGTAGAAATCGACAATAGGAATCAAAATTACTTGAATTACAAAAACCCCAATTCAGAACAATTATAAAACAAGTCAAAACTTAATTATGAACAATGATAATCAAATTCTAGGTCAAAATCATCCCCATTTCATACAGTGCCCATGAAGAATCAACGAAATCCTTGGGAGAATTTGTGACCAATGATAATTAAAGCACTCATATCCATTCTATTATCTCACTAACTCAGTTTAGATTCTCTTTGGCCACCAGAGTGTGCTTGCTGTCTTCCTCTTGATTTTGTAATCTGTAACAAATGTTAATGATGATGTCAAAATGTTTAGAGAGATGAGAATAGGTAGAGATAGAGAGAATTCTGATAGGGTGCCTGAAAAATGAGGATCGCCGGCGATGATGATGGTGTTTTAATTTATATTTTTTTACTTAGTTTGAAACTCGTGTATTACACGGGTTGAATAAATGTAATTGTACATACCAAATAACAAAAAAAAAAAACATCTTAAAAAACTTCGTTTATTACACGGGTTGAATAAATGTAATTTTATATATTAAATAATAAAAAAAGGTTATATCTTTAAGAACTCTGTGTATTGTACGGGTTGAGTAAAATTAATTTTATATAATAAATAATGAAAAAAATTATATATTTAAAACCACGTGTATTACACGGGTTGAATAAAGTAATATTGTTTACCAAATAATAAAAAAATAATATCTTTAAAAACCCTCGTGTATTATACGGCTTGAATAAATATGATTTTATATACCAAATAATAAGAAAATTATATTTAAAAAAACTAATGACATACTTGGTGCGACTTTTTTTATTAATTTTTTATTAGACTTTAACTAAAAGAAGCCTTATTAAAATGATGACAACATATATATTTTAAAAATTAAACTTATAAAAAATAAACTTTGAAGGTGAATTCTAAACTTAAACATTCAACAAAGAAAAAGTAAACTCCCCAATATCTTTCTTTTTATATACAAGAATTTGTGTGAATTTATAATTATATTCTATATCTGATGAATTCTATTATATTCTAACATATACAAAAAAAACATGGTAGGGAATAGTATCTCCCTGCCATTTGTTCAAATGGGCGGCCGGCCCTCTCTCATTGAACCAACCAGTTTATTATTTTATACACACTTTAAAATTACGTTTTTGCCTCGGAATAGTGTTTACCTGCCATTGGTCCAAATTGGCGGCGAGCAATACCCATTGGTCCAACCAGTTTATTATTTTATACCAATTTTAAAATTACGTTTTTGCCCCCAGTTAAAAAATACGGTTTTTGCCTCAACTTTAAAATACATTTACCCTTTTGCCCCGAGCTAAGAAATACGATTTGGCACTCGGTAAAAAAAATACGCTTTTACCCTCAGCCAAAATTACGTTTTCGCCCCAGTTCAAAATAATATTTTGTTTTCCCCCGGCTAAAAATTACGATTTTACACCAGTTTATTATTTTATACCCACTTTAAAAATACGGTTTTGCCCCCAGTTTAAAATTACGTCTTTGTCCCCAGTTCAAAATAAAATTATGCTTTTGCCCCAGCTAAAAGTTACGATTTTCCTCTCGGTTCAAAATTACGATATCACTTTCAATTCAAAATTACGTTTTGCCTCCAGTACAAAATAAAAATATAGTTTTCCTCTAGCTAAAAATTAGGATTTTACCATCGGGAAAAAAAATTGATTTTTCCCCAAAGTAAAAATAAAAATATGACTTTGCTCACAGTTAAAAATCGTGTCAAAGAGCTGCCTAACACTCTTTTTACTTTTTCTTTCTAGCAAAACTATAGTACTTTTTTTTTAGTTGGTTGAGAATTATTCGGCAATCGCCCCGCAACACGGACGGGGCATCACTTAGTCTATACTATATTATATTGTATGGCCTACAATTAAATTTGGAATTTTGTGTAATTTAATTAATATTTTTTTTCCGAAGATAAAAGCAAATACAAAATTTCCTCACCCATAATTGTGTTTTATAATGCCATGTATATGTAACTTTTTTTTAATTGTATTATATTAATTATCTATAAGAGATAACCTAATATAATGACAAGTGTCCATAAAGTAGTTTCTTTTATTATATAGTATAGATATAGATTCTTTTAGAGTAAACTGCGTGTTCCCTGAGGTTTGGTCGTTTTTACTACATTAGTCCATGACGAGGTATGGTACTGGATCCGACCCGAGCGGTCGGACTTTCTTGCTATTTATTATTATTTTTATAGTAATTATATATTATTATTGTGTACTAACCCGCGAAGCCCAGCGCGTTGTAGTTTATGCTACTCTAGGCTGTGGGCTCGTAGAGACAACCCCTAACTGGGCCTGGCCCATTGAGGTTAGGGTTTTTCCCATATCTCCTATATAAGGAGGTCTCCACCTCCTTATTAGGGTATGAGATATGAGGCAACACACTTTTGTAGCTGGAAATAGGGGATTCTTCCTCTACCGGCGTCTCTACATTGCCCACGTTTCTCTCTTCTTGTTTACAGGTCAAGGACGAGATGGAGAAGACGAGATGTGGCCATATCCGTATTCATCACCGTAGAAGTTCCGACCCGCTCGGGTTTTTGCTTCTTCATTGGCGCCATCCGTGGGACCGAAGATCTCGTTTACCACATCTCTTTTCTCTCTGTTTCCTGATCTGTGTTCTTGGCATATGTTTTTCTGATCCGAGCTATATAACTCAGATAAAGCATTTTTGGTAGATCTGTTTTAATGGGTCTCAACAAACCAAATATGCTTTTGTGGCTAAATACACAGTTACAATTTGCGTTTTCCCATACACTTGTGGATAAACAAGTTTTTTCTTTTCCTATGTCTAAAACTATACCTGCTTATCATATATATGCTTATGATATGAGAATATGCAGAAGCTTGAGGTGCACATCAATTTGGACGATGATGGTTAAAAGGGAGGTACATCCCACATAACTAATGTGCAACCATGGAGCACACATAACTTTTGCTTTTGGGAACTTCTGCGGAACCTGCGAGCAGTAAGTGTGGTATCTATAATTTTGTTTACTCAAATTATATGTTCACAATATCAAAGATTCAACTGCTTTTTGTTTATACCACCCGGGTTAAATAGAACGCAGCGCCATAACCTAACACGCATCCTCGGAACGCCGCACGTCCTGGCGGGGCTGCCACGCTTATCGTTGAACGTCGCGCGTATTGACGAAGTTTTCACGCGCATCGCCTGATCGCCGCGCGTCCTGGCGGAGCTGTCATGCTTATCGTCAAATGCCGCATGTATGGATGAAGCTTTTACGCGCGCCCCGACGAAGCTATCACCCGCACGCCTCGCCAGATCGCCACGCGTCCTGACAACCGCTTTGTCGGAAAACTCTGGGCTTCGACCACGTACAACCTAAAGTTCCAAGGGTTTTGAAAATATATATGTTTTCTTCGAGAATACATTCTTGGCTGAACATAATAGATTTTATTTCCTCACCTAAAAAATAAAAGAACTGTACGTATTACCTTGTACATATTATCTTCTGCAGTAACATTTTGCTTTTGAAGAAGCTCAAGATACTTGTGTGGTGTTGATATTTGTGTAAAAACAACTTGCATGCGCCTGAACTGTCACGCACAAGTCGCCCGCACACGCATGCGTAGTTACATACAAACGCGCTTACAAAGTAAAAACTGTATCACGAGCATACCTCGCCGCGCGAGTGCTCTCTTACGCGGCTACCGACGGAAGCTCTTATTCAATCCGCCTCCACCGGCGAAAACTTTTATCCAGCCCGCAACTCAGGCGGGCGCTTTTCATCCACCCACACCTCTTGCGGACACGTTTGTTTGTTTTCACCACTCCAGGCGGGCAATTTCCTTCGTCTCGCCACCCCTGGCAGACAACCTCTTAGGTCACGCCATCTCCGGCATACACCTTTCCTGGTCGCGCCACCCCCGGCGGGCACCTTTATTCGTCGAGACACCCCTAGCGGACAATTTTTATTTTACCCGCCACTCTAGCGGACTTTTTCACTCACTCCCCACCATCTCCAGTGGATGCCATCATGCTCCAACTATCTCCGGCGGGTGACTGTTTTAGACACGCCATTACCACACCCTAAGCACACAACGTAGAGCAGACTCTGCCATCTGCACAACGTGCCAGGCCTCCTTCACCCTTCGCATACGACGCGCCAGCAGACACACCTCCGTCACCGTGCGCAGCGGGCCAGGCCGCCACCACCACGCATAAACATGAAGCTCTACTCACCGCACCATGGGACGCACCCCGTCACCCGCGTCTAGAGGGAAGGATTGGCCACCTCCGCGTCGGACATAATCCGGGGGAGACTCATGCGCTTGCTTACGGATGAATGTAACTACGGCGAAAAGTCATCTCACCGGGATGACCTTTGAAACCCACCCAAGCGGAGGACTTCCGCATTCACATGCGCCCTGATGTAATGACGACGGGTGAAATCTGCCCACATCCATAGCATTCTCCCTACCTAAACTAGCACCTTATTTATATTCATTATTTGAGTTCCAATGCTACTAACATTTGTTTCTCAGCAATGAATTGGGGACTTACATGGCGTAGCCCAGCTACAACCTAGACTGATTTTTTATTTCAAAGGTACACATGCGATAAATGCTCAATGTGTTTAGCAATTTGTCTCTTGTCATCACATTCCTAACATGAGTTAGCAATAACAAGCTGGAGCCTAGATGGTGCTCTATTATCAAGCTTCGAGCAACAACACTCAGATCCGGGCTCTCTTAAACTGTCGATGATATAATATAACTGCAAGATCTGGGATTTTTATCTCTAATTTATATGAAGCAGCATCACGAATTCTTATGAAGAAACTTTAGGTACATGCATTAAAGCATGAAGTACCACACTATTTAAACGGAATAATGCGCTTCTCCTTACGGTTATGCGCC
The DNA here is from genome assembly GCA_030545235.1 of Helianthus tuberosus. Classification (NCBI taxonomy): domain Eukaryota; kingdom Viridiplantae; phylum Streptophyta; class Magnoliopsida; order Asterales; family Asteraceae; genus Helianthus; species Helianthus tuberosus. Next base: position 15,809,730 of record CM060384.1, on the reverse strand, counting down.
ATATTCTACTGTCTCACGTTTTTCCCTCGCGAGTGAGCCACTGTCTTCTTATTGGAGAGCCGCTGTGACGTTTTGTCTTCTTGTTGAAGAGCTACCGGGACGCGACATCTTCTCGTCGGATGACCGATTATGTCACGCCATCTCTTTAGAAAGCATTGCCCTTATGAATAAGCGGTGTTTTCGCGCCATCTGAGGACAAACATACTTATCAAATCTAGGCGCATATTGGATCGACCACGCATGCTAAACAAGTTCTTATACATTATAAACGTGTTGATACACCAGATACACCTTTAAAGATGATGCTTCGGTTAGGCGCCTTACAATACACCCGTATTACCAGGACATTCGGTTTTACATGTGCTTGAACGTCCCTGATAATATGCAGATTCAGCGATACGATACATATTAGTTTGGCTACGTGTCGCCGGCCCAAGAGGACATAAATTAAGTTGGGGAACATGACAAAGAATGAAGGCGAAACCCCCTCTTCATAACAGCAGTATTTTCACCAGATCCTGCACATATTCTAGACGGGGAGATTCTATAGCCCGTTGCAGGCCACCGTGCCTACTCTCTTTCATGTTCGCAATGTCCTTCACCGCCACGTGCAACCCATCCCGCCACAGCCATTTCCAGCGGGTCGCCTACATGCTCCCGCCACCTCTGGCGGGCTACTATCACGCTCTACCATCTCCGGCAGGTGATCATCTCGGTCACGCCATCTACCGTGAATGGCCACGCCATTCCATCTCGTTCCTACCACCTCACGTGGATTATAATCACATCCGACATTTCGGTGGATCACCATCTTGGTCCGCATCTCGGAGGACCATCGTCATATATAAGTGTCACTACAACCCGCAAGTGATAATGTTCTCATGCGCAAGATTGGCGGACAAACTCCGCTGTGTTTGAAAATGGTCATCGGAAAGGCTCTGCCATCAGACCGCGAGCAAACTCTGCAAATGTCGGGAAAGCTCTGCCACCCGCAAGTGAACTCCTGTAGTCATCGTAAAAAACAGCAGTATGCTAGCAAGAGTAAAAACAAAGAAAAAGTAAGGGCACAACCCTTGTTGGGCAGAATACAATCCACAATGCACACATGATCTGTTTTGGAAGTCCTTAGAATTTTGCAGGTTTGTGAAAAGGTCACACATCTCCCGCATCATTGTTGGATCATAGTGATACACGACGTAACCCGCACATATTCTCTGAGCGGACAAACTCCGACCCGCGCACGGTGGGCAAGCTCCCACCCGCGCATGACAGATTAGATTTTTTCCTTGTTTGCGTCGACATGCCTTTTGGCAAGATGCACCGGAACCGGCGAACTACTATATCCGTCCACTTCTGGCAGACTAACATCCCTCTCTTCCATCTTCGGCAGACTACCTTCAAGCCCCAGCTAACAATGGAGGACAACCCATTTCACGCTATGTCTGTAATTCTATGCGATTCGTGATTCTAACAGAGTTGAAACTTTCATGGAGGTCAATTCACATATGGAGATTGTTTGAGATCAACATGACTTAAAACATGGGAAAACCGTGCCATTGACAACAAGACTGGCTAATCATTCGGTCTCTACTAGAATATTCCTTTGTTATACTAATTGTAGGTGCTCTCGGTCTCCGTGGTATCTGCCTTAGTGCCAACAGCCTTCGTGTACCTGCTTTCATGGTTCATGACACCAACTTTCCACGCCATTGGCTTTACGCGTATACAATTAACATAAACCCACGGACTGACACGGGGTAGTGCTACCATTACCGGGCCGCATTAAAGACGATCATAAGCTTTGGATGTTCCGATGATACTACAAATGATCCTTACTTAAGGATAAGCGTACAACTCTTATTTATACTCCGCGGTTATGCGATGCTCAACACTCTTGCTTGTGCCACCTTCGGCGACCATCATCATGTTCCCGCCGCCAACGGCGGGTAACCTTTTCACGTAGTCGCCACGCGTAATAGAATATTGTCCACTAGTGACATTATCCCGCACCATGAGCCTTCACGCAACGAAGGGGCTAGGCTCCTTCAGATTGAACAAAAGCTTCATTACAGAACCAACCTGATCTGACTTACTAGAAACAATGGATCCCATGAAAGAGTTTGACCTATTCGTTCATATTTAAATTACAATGACGAACGCCCCTTAGTACATTATCGAAGTGGGGGAACCACCCTGTCACGATATCCCATCAAGTAAGGCAACACCCTCGCCACGTTTTACGGTCGTTCGATTTGGGCGTCCTTACCCGACCATTGCAGCATACATGATTACCAATCCTTATTTAAGGATGTAGCTTGAGATAAAACCTTATATTCATTACATCATTCATGTGACCTCGTATGAAAGTTAGATTATGTGCTCGCATATGACATTACGCTATATTATATGTGAGTCTTTTTTTTTAGAAAAGCATGGTGTATCCTATCACATACAATATAACCTTATATGTACTTACATCACTGCTTCTAAACACTTGTCATTCAAGTTCAATGCTATTGACATAATTCAACAGCAATGAACTGGGGGACTGGTAGGGTATAGCACCACTATGACTTAAAGTGTTCATTTACTTTCAGACCGCACACTAGAAAACTAACATACTTGATAATTTGAATAAGTATTCCACACGCTATGCGACAGGAAAAATACTTATTCGGATGTGTATTCTCCGCACCAGTCTGCGACATGGATAACAGAAAACCCTCACGCCACAATCGGCGAGGTAAACAGGCATGCCACCTACTATAAGCGTTCCACACGCCAGTGCGCGTCCAGGAAAAGCACGTAGTAGCTTACATAAAGTGCTCATTCACGCCTAACGTGTATAAAGCATTTTATTATCTCAATGAGTGTTCACTCACGCCAAGCGCGTAGGAAGCACTTTGTTGTTCAAGTGTTCATTAACGCCGCGCGGGTTATAAAGCACTTTCTGATATCTACAAGTGTTCATATAAACATTTGTAAACACAACATACCACCGCATTTGAACTGCATATCACGGTAAAAAACAACTCTGACACGAAATATTTTTCATAATAACAAAGTCAGATGATCAAATTATACAGCGCTAAGAGTGGGCATCTTGGTAATAGATGTATTCAACCACTACTACTCCAGTGGGTATCTTGGTAATAGATGCACAACCGCTGATGAAAAACCAAGTACTTGTCTCACAATTATAAAAACATTGTGGGGAACATAAATAACGCTCTAAGCACCCTTCCGGGGTTACTGAGCATAGCAAGCACTTCTGCAGGGGTGCATTGTATAACATTCTTCCCGACTGCAACGATGATTGCTATAGTCGGATCATCAATAACGATGGCTGGTACAACTGCCAGCAGTTTTACATTCGCCTAAGGTGGCATAACATCCGCATGTGCATCTATGACCACCAATGGTTGCACAATACGACAACGGAGATCCCGATGACACGGACGCGTGGTAGGGACCGTCGTCACATCAACATCAACTCTTTCAATGAGTTGAACGCCGTTAGCGCACCATATGTTAACCAACAAAAGTCACACCACAGGGTGGATATTCTACAGTAGCCCACACGACTATGGGCGCACCGCTAAAGCAGGGCCACACCTGCAAAATTCATCCAAAGGCGAGGCACTTAACCGCCAAAACTCAGCCTGTTCCAAGACTCATGCATGAGACCTAACCGCATACGCGCAACCTTAACAAGCTCATGGCAATGCGCCAGTACAAATGGCAATTGCCTGCAATCAATCAGCTTGCGCTAGGTTTATCCAACCAGTTTCCACGGCCGTGTGATATTCACTGCTCCATTATCTCTACTCACAACCAACGACAACCACAACAAACGTGGCCAGCGACTTTCTCGCACCCGGCCGACATGTAAGCCTAAAATTAGTGATCTTCACTCCAGAGCTCCTAATAAGTCTAAGCGCTCCTCTCACGCTTGCACGCGGGAGCAACACTAGACTGGGGGACATGACGAGGTATGGTACTGGATCCGACCCGAGCGGTCGGACTTTCTTGCTATTTATTATTATTTTTATAGTAATTATATATTATTATTGTGTACTAACCCGCGAAGCCTAGCGCGTTGTAGTTTATGCTACTCTAGGCTGTGGGCTCGTAGAGACAATCCCTAACTGGGCCTGGCCCATTGAGGTTAGGGTTTTTCCCATATCTCCTATATAAGGAGGTCTCCACCTCCTTATTAGGGTATGAGATATGAGGCAACACACCTTTGTAGCTGGAAATAGGGGATTCTTCCTCTACCGGCGTCTCTACATTGCCCACGTTTCTCTCTTCTTGTTTACAGGTCAAGGACGAGATGGAGAAGACGAGATGTGGCCATATCCGTATTCATCACCGTAGAAGTTCCGACCCGCTCGGGTTTTTGCTTCTTCGTCCAAAACTTAAACTTTTTTAAATTTTGGTCCTTGTGGTTTCAATTTTGTTGACATTTTCATTCAAAAGCAAAATCTGGTTAGATTTCTCAGTTAACATCCAGTTTTTTTTTTTTGTCGTTTTCCACCATTTTAATGAATGGCAAAATAGTCAGATTTTTTAAATTTGTTATAATAAAACGTTAAAAGACCATTTTGCCCTTTATTAAAAAGGAGAAAAAAGACAAAAAAGCTAGATATTAACTAAAAAATCTGACCAGATTTTACTTTTGGAAGAAAATGACAATAAAACTAATATGTTTGAGTTTTGTACTAATCTGACAAAAGTTACTAAATCTGATGGATGTTTTGGCAGTTTACTCATTCTTTTATATTCTTTTTCTTTGTGTTTAATTATGGTGAAAGTACCAAAATGCCCTTGCATAACACGCATGTGACATGAAAGTATGAAATTAGTTGAGTTTACAATAAATGACGAAACCTAAAAAAAACAAACTCTTCCCATATGAAGCATTGCCGTCCTAGTAAAAAACAATGACAAATTTCAAAACCAAAAATTACATAAAAACAAAGTTGAAGGATCATTCGTGCAAAACAAGCAACATTGGGCAAAGAGGAATATCCCTTATATAATGCTGGCTTGATGCTCATTTTCTTTAGTTATTAATCACGACGAAACCAGAACAAGAAGATAACACACAGCCAAATCCACAATCATCAACACTTATTGCAACAGATTCTCGTCGCTAATCACTCAGCAGGTATATCAACCCCTTTGTACTCATTTCTATTCGCTTTTATTATGCAATTTCATGTTCCTTATCTCCAATTGGTAACAATCCGTTATGTTTGTGTATAATTCACTCAAGAACTGGTGTTAATTTCATTTTTGTTCCGAATTGTTGAAGATAAACCTAATTTTGGTAACATTTAGGGTTTTTAATTGTTGAATTTAGGGTTTAGTTGCTTCAGATAAAGATGTTTATATTTTAGGGCTTTTTAACTATGTTGTACAGTTGACCTTATAAATTGTTCTGGATTATGAACATATACACTGTAACACAAATTGAGGATTGTTTTTACGAAGATTTGTATCAAATGTTTATCAAGTAGGTGAAACTGTAGTAGTCTCACTGTTTGTTTTTCGGGCAATGCGTGTAAAATGTGAATTTCGATAGCGATTTTGTTTACATTAACATTTAAAAGTTTCGATTTTAATTACTGTAGGTACTGATACAGCATTTTATCGGTGGTTAAAGCATCTGATGTGAAAATGGCACATTTACTTTCTGCGTCTTGCCCTTTGAATATCTCCTCATGCTCGAAAAATAATAGCCCTAACTCGTTGAAGAAATGTTTTTCTTCTTTACCTACTTCACTCACTTTGCAAACTTCAGTTAAACCGTTCAAAACCCTTCCATTAAACAGAAAGAATGCGCATAAACTTTTGTCGGTGCGTGCAACCACTCTTCAGCAGCCAACAGCCAAAACGGGGTCCGGTTCTGACCAAACCTCTGGTCAAGAGTCAAGGCCGACTCGAGTAATGGTCATTGGCGGTGATGGTTATTGTGGTTGGGCTACTTCCCTTCACTTATCCAACAAAAACTACGAAGTTGCCATTGTTGACAACCTTGTTCGTCGCCACTTTGACCACCAACTTGGGCTTGATTCACTCACGCCGATCTCATCTATTCATGACCGGATCCGACGGTGGAGATCTCTTACCGAAAAAGACATTAGTCTCTACATTGGTGATGTTTGTGACTTTGAGTTTTTGGCAGAGGCGTTCACATCGTTCAAGCCCGACGCTGTGGTCCATTTTGGTGAACAAAGGTCCGCCCCGTACTCCATGATTGACCGTTCAAGGGCGGTATACACCCAACAAAACAACGTTCTAGGTACACTTAACGTTTTATTTGCTATAAAGGAGTTTAGTGAAGATTGTCATTTAGTAAAACTTGGGACAATGGGAGAATACGGTACACCGAATATAGATATTGAAGAAGGGTATATAACCATTACTCATAATGGAAGAACCGATACTTTGCCTTACCCAAAACAAGCTAGCTCGTTCTACCATCTGAGTAAAGTACACGATTCGAATAATATCGCGTTTACGTGTAAAGCTTGGGGGATACGAGCTACTGATTTGAACCAAGGTGTGGTTTATGGTGTGCGGACCGATGAAACTGCGATGCATGAAGAACTTTGTAATAGATTTGATTATGATGGAGTGTTTGGAACCGCTTTGAATAGATTTTGTGTTCAGGCTGCGGTTAGTCATCCCCTTACTGTTTACGGCAAAGGAGGCCAGGTTAGATCTGTTAAATAAACGCTAACCGAATCTTTCAAGTTACGCTATACTTATTTTTAACGTGTCTAGTTGAGATCTAATTTGGTGTTTTTCTGTTATGCAGACTCGAGGATACCTTGATATAAGAGACACGGTCCAATGTGTGGAGCTTGCGATTGCAACTCCTGCAAAACGCGGTGAAATGCGGGTGTTTAATCAATTTACGGAGCAATTTTCTGTGAACCAACTTGCGTCACTTGTTACGAAAGCCGGTGAGAAGCTTGGAATCGAGGTGAAAACAATATCTGTGCCAAACCCGAGAGTTGAAGCTGAGGAACATTACTACAATGCTAAACACACGAAACTCATTGAGTTGGGACTACAACCACACCTACTTTCGGACTCACTTCTTGACTCACTGCTCAACGTTGCGGTTCAGTTTAAGGACCGTGTGGATACTAAGCAGATCATGCCCAGTGTTTCTTGGAGAAAGATTGGTGTGAAGCCAAAAACTGTATCTGCGTAGACGTGTAATAGTGAGTATGGTTTACTTGGTGAGTTATATTTGTGTTATGGCCTGTGGGATGATACTACGGTAATGACTATGATCCAGAAAATTTAAAAGACTGTAATGCAACATAAGTTGAATCTTATTTGTGAGGTTTTTAGGACATTAAACAGACCGAATGAATTATATGATAGCGTTTGTTTCATTAAGAAACACAAACATTATTCATGGTCGTTTGTCAAAATAGTACTTTTGTTATAAATTTAGAAGAAATGAATCAAAGAATGTCTGGTCAACCCTGCTTGTCATTGTCACTTAAATTTACAACCTTAAAATCATTGAAATTACATTGTTATAGATAGATACTATTCACAGTTACTTGATAAATCATTTTCTATGAATACGATGACCAAGTAAATAGTGAGCTATTCCGGGCAAAATTCAGTTGAACCAAGTCATAGATGCTGTTCCGTCGGTCTGGCTTATGGTGTAAAATATGTTTTGGCTCTGTCTCTCAATCTGGTTAGGTTGTCGGTTTTGAAATGGATGCTATATGCTTCAGCACTGCAGAGGCAAAGTAAAGGACGTTAATACGACGGTCCTGTCTAAAACCCGGGGAGTCTAATTTAACGAGTCAGAGATAGAATTTGGGTTAGGCTATGTGTGATGGATAACACTAGTACGTATATGCATAAGTTTGTAAAGATGGAAGAGTAATTCTTACTTACGTAGGTGCCTTACTATCTATGGAAGTTAAGGTTCATGGTTATAGGCGAGGAAGCTATAGGCTATTTCTTTGTCCTCGCGTGTTGGCAACACGAGGAGATCTTAGTTGTTGAGTTACTCGTCATATGCTTTCTTTGAAAAGCAAGGAAGTTGACATGTCTGCCTGGTTGCGAGAGTTTGTACTCGCCTTACTTTTCTCAATAGACACAAATGCCTTAAAATTCATATGAATTTGCTTTAGTAAACGATCCATTGGCTTAACACTTAATCTTCCGTTAAATCCATATGCATTTACTCATTTAGCCATAAAGAAATAAAAAATCAAACATGTTAAAATCTAAAATAACTAAAGTGCCCTTAAAATTAACTAATCAGTTTAGCATATTTAAACAACAGTGTACACGGAAAGCTGTAAAAATCATAGGGACAAGACAAAATTGCAGAAAACAACCTTTATGTATACCCCAAACTGCACTTTATACCTTTCACTATGAAATCCGCCAAAACCAACCTTTACGTTCATGTTTTGTTACACATCACAACCTTTACACCAAACCTAGTCAAAAAAGTCAGTTAAGTTGCCCCATGTGCGATGCATGTGAGGGCATATATGTCTTTTCCTGCAAAACATATGGAAAACAGCATCTTGGAATCAGTTGAAGCAGTTGAAGCACTCATCTCCGGCAACTGCCACACCACCATCACCATCGCTGCAGCACTCATCTCCGGCAACACCATCACCGCACCACCACCAAACTTGGTGTTTTCCCAATAATCTTTTAGGCCTATCTCCCATCCCATTTCTTCTCGTATTTAACCAAATAAACTTTTTGAACTTCACTCAGAATGCCATCTGCCATAACCATAAATTTTAGAAAACGGATTTAAAGTTATACACTTATAAATCAACTTAAGCTTTGAAATCAAGCTGCTTAAAACAACACCTTAAGCTTTTAACAATAATATGATTAAGAAAACAAAAAGAAGTATACAGAGTTACAAACTAGTATACTTATACAATAACAAAAACTAGTAATTTACAAGTGTTCCATCCAAGTCAAGGATCACACATGAAACTAGTTTCCTTATACAATTCATTATCAGGTTTGTCAAGACTCGAAGCGGATTTCGGACTCACAATTACAAAATTCTGCAATAACAAAACAGATTGGTTTAGACTTTAAACATATCCCAATATAAAGCATTTAACGGGGAGTATGAAAACATAAAACAGAAGCAATTTGAACTGAAAAAATTCATACCGGCATTTTATCAAACATCTTATCTTCATGATATTTGGAGGAAAAGACATATATGCCCTCACATGCATCGCACATGGGGCAACTTAACTGACTTTTTTGACTAGGTTTGGTGTAAAGGTTGTGATGTGTAACAAAACATGAACGTAAAGGTTGGTTTTGGCGAATTTCATAGTGAAAGGTATAAAGTGCAGTTTGGGGTATACATAAAGGTTGTTTTCTGCAATTTTGTCTAGGGACAATTGCATATTTCCCCTTAAAAAACTACTTAATTGTGTATTTACCCAACTTAAAATTAAAATTGCATATATCTCATTCCTTACCTAATAATATTGCAAATTTACCCATTTTGATTTATTTTATTAAAAACAAGTTATATAATGACTTTTTTTACCCTTATTTTTACTAAAACTTAAAAAAATACAAATTTATTCATTTTTACTAGTTTTGTAGATTTTTACTAGTTTAGCGGTTTATTTCAGTGTTTAAGTTTTAGTAAAAATGAATAAATATGTATTTTTTTAAAGAATTGTGAAAAATCCACAAAGACTAGTAAAATGAATAAATTTGTATTTTTTTAAGTTTTAGTAAAAATAAGGGTAAAAAAAGTCATTATATAACTTGTTTTTAATAAAATAAATCAAAATGGGTAAATTTGCAATATTATTAGGTAAGGAATGAGATATATGCAATTTTAATAGTTAAGTAAGGGGATATATGCAATTTTAATTTTAAGTTGGGTAAATACTCAATTAAGGGGAAATATGCAATTGTCCCAAAATCTTAACCTAGAGACCAATTTCGTAATTTGACTCAAATGATAAAAAATTACACCGTCGGTCCTTGTGATTTCTGCTAAGTTTCAATGTCAGATCCTAATAGTTTTTTGTTGCAAAATGTGGTATTAACGTTTTAATTTGTCACATTGTTAAGTACTAATGTCAACCTTGATAATTTTTTAGAAAGCTTTACAAGATTGTCCTGCAAGATAATAACGCAAGCTGGCTACATAGATGAAGCGTTATCAGATGGCAATGACAGAATACTCAATCAACGTATTTGAAACACACACGAAGAGGGTGGTTCAAAAAGAAATATCAACTATTAAGGAACCAAAGAAAGAAAGAATCACTTATTGGCCATTGGAAGATAGTGCATAATAATTGCAAAGCAGGATCTTGATTTGTATATAAGTAGAATCATTATCATTATATTCTAGGTGACACTACTGGGAATCATAAAACAGACATGACGACACCTTTTGTTAATTCTGCTTGGCTAACTATGTATTTTGCTTGATTCATGCTTGTCACAAAAGAATGTTCATGCACAACATCATAAATGGTAACAAAATAATGATGATGCAGTCGGGTGTAGAGCGACCCATGTATAAAGACACTTTGGATTGCTGGAAAACAATTTTTAAAGCAGAGGGGCTGTGGTCGTTTTATCGTGGGGCCCTTTCGAGGGAGCACGGGAGCTACGGCGGTTTTGGTTTTGTATGATGAGGTTAACAAGTTTATGAATTGGAGTGGGTCATAACACAAGTTGTAGAAGAGAGTAGGGTAGGATTATTATGATTATAGTGAAGAAATACGAGGTCAAATGTATCATGGAACCATCATTTTGGTTTTATAAAGAAATTAATTGCGTCACAATCTATAATTAATGATGTAGAACTATTAAATCCAGGCGGGCAGCTTCTACCTCCACAGTATATGATCCTCGGGTTGGAAAGAAGGGTTTCAAGATCTTTCACACTAAAGGAAACCGTTAGTCTCGTCACAGGGAGGGGGAAGTCCCTGTGACCCGACTCTGGCGTGAGAGTAAGTTCTCCATTTTTAGAGAGAAATGTTTGTATTATAGTTATGTGTGGCCAATGAGCTTGTAATGGAGTGGTAAGGGAGAAGCTTAGGTCTCCAAGAGACCCAAGTTCAATTCCTGCTTCTCCCCATTAGTTTTCAGCGGCACCTGGTGACGATGAGAGACTAGGCGAGTAGGCGGGCTAGCTCGATCCTTGAACTGAATGGGTTTTACCTCACCGCATTGTCATGCCATTGGGTGATCGTCAGTAACCAATTTGGAGGATTCGTTAGCCGTTCAAAAAAAAAATTATGTGTGTGTTTAATTGCCCTTACCTTTGGTGATAAATGCGTAAGCATCACTGGTGATTGATGTTTTGGATGTACTTGTTCTGCAGGCGGTCTTCTCAACCCGTAGGTTTTTCTTCACTCCTTCGGCATACCCGGACCTTCGTCCGGATCCCAATGTACGACTTTCGCTTACTATTTCCTTTATAAGGGCTCTACAGCTATCTTTGGGGAGTGTGAGATCTTCTGGTGTTTGTTTTATGTGTATGGTATCTTGCTGACATTATCTACTGTTCACTTTGCCATCTTGTCAGTTAGGTAGCATTAAATGTATAACAAACTCGTACTTAATGTCAGGTTGTCAAATCTCGTACTTTCTTCCCTTTTATGCACGTGGTTCGGCAAGTGGTGTGTTCGTCTCATTCGTCAAACAATGATCCGCCTTCGTTCTTTCGGTACATTCGCCCTTTGTTGTCCCCCTTCGGTTCGGTAGTCTGGTCTATGTATCCCTTCGGATGGTAGTGGTTCGGCCTAACGTCAACAAATGATATGAGTTGTATCGTTTAATTAACGGAATAATTCATATAAGAATGAAACTGTACAAAACTGAAAACATAAAAAGAGCTTTGTGTGAGTAGGCATTTGTTCATTTTGAGTACCGATTAGATATTATGTAACATAATTAAAAAAAATGTGGTATATTGAGTTTTTCCATCTTCTTAGTGTGGAGATGAAGTCATCCACGGCCAACGGTTCCTTTCGGTGTTGTAATTTTGGTTATTCATTGTTGGGAATCTTACCAAACATCACACCTTAAACCAAATTATTAATTGTGTTACTTTTAGTTAAGGGAAAATGTCACAGAAATGTAATCAAGTTTGCCCATTGTTCCAATTAAGTAATCCAAACTTATATTGTCTTTCTAAAATAACTAAACTTTAACTTAGTGTGTAATTACCAGGTCATCAGGTTACTATATTTTTTTTCCTATTTTTTACTTCCCTTTTGTGATATTCAACTATTTCATATAACAATAAAATATAAGAAATAAAAGTCAAACGAATTTTAATTTCAAATCTCCCACCTCATATAATTCTCAATTGCCATCTTAGTTTCATGCTCATCTGTATCGGAATAGTTATTTCGTTCAAAAAAATCATTACCTCCTTCTACGATCCAACGGAAGAGCTTGGTAACACGAAATTCGATCATCAGCCTTTATAAACACCTTGTGACCTCATTCCTTATCGTCCTCTGTTTTGCTCAAACTTCGACGCCGCACACGAGTTCGTCGCCATCGCTATTTTCCTCACCATTCACCACACTCAATTCTTTGATTGGTGCGCTTAGCTTCGCCGTCGCTGACATCTACTTCGATCCGCGAACATGCATGATGAACGAATCCTATTTACTGTTTAATCTTTTATATATTTTAGAATAAAAATCTGATTTTTAAATTAAAAAATACATTTCATTATTTATATTTTCCAAATCCTATAGAAAATTTAAAAAAAAAATAATGAAACCTGACACATCATCATTGGTAACCTGGTAACTTGATAATTACATAGTAATAGAACACTAAATGAAACTTTAGTTACTTTAGAGAGACATAAAAAGTTTCAGTGACTTAATTGGAACACTTGTCAAACTTGGTTACATTTTTATAAAGTTACCCCTTTAGTTAATAATAAATAAAGTCACAATAAATTGTTATTTTTAAATTAAATATCGTAGCAATTATTTTATTTTATGTTTGAGCAATAAATAATGAAATAAAGGGATGGTTGATGTAGACCAAGTGAAGTGTGAAGACCCTTTGTGCGCCAATGTCCAAACCACCCCATTAAGAAACGGGTCTTGCTATTCACACACTCTAACTTGGATCCATTTTGCTTATATTATTTTTGAATGCGCTTTAAAGATTCATTATTAGATTCCTTTGATTATGACCTCCTCGACTTTATATCTTTACATTTTTAATTCTTATTTTATGAAATAAATATATAATTTTAAAAACATTAACACAACCATAAGTTCTATAGATTAACAAGTTGATATATATATATATATATATATATATATATATATATAGGGGCCCGCTAGAATGAGAACCACCCCGAGTTATGAGAACCGCGAGAACCACACCATCCGGGGCGAGGTGGACCAAATTTTTTTTACAACTAGATGTGTGTATTATAAACACATTCGTAAAAAAAAAAATTAAAAAAATGCCGTGTGGGTAGTTTTTTACACCACAAGTTTCGTGTTTTTTTTTTGTTTTTTTTTTTACACCAAACTTGTGGTGTAAAAAACTACCCACACGACATTTTTTTTTTGATTTTTTTTTTTACATATGTGTTTGTAATACACACATCTAGTTGTAAAAAAAAAATTTGGTCCACCTCGCCCCGGATGGTGTGGTTCTCGCGGTTCTCATAACTCGGGGTGGTTCTCATTCTAGCGGTCCCCTATATATATATATATATATATATATATATATATATATATATATATATATATATATATATATATATATATATATATATATATATATATAGGGGCTGGTTAACGTACAAATGCGCTTATCGTACATTACGTACGCTACAATCTCAGCCGTCAGATCATCTTCCCGCATTGAAAATCGCATGTGAAATTGAATTACCACATGCGAAATTGTTACCAAAATTATCACATGCGAAATTGAATTACCACATGCGAAATTGGTACAAAAAACAACCTGCTATTTCATCAAAATTATCACATGCGAAATTGTTACAAAAAAACAACCTTCTATTTCATCAAAATTATCACATGCGAAATTGTTACAAAAAAACACCTGCTATTTCATCAAAAATATCACATGCGAAATTATTACAAAAAAAAAAAAAAACATGCGATTTTCATTGCGGGGAGATGATCTGACGGATGAGATTGTAGCGTACGTAATGTACGATAAGGGAATTTGTACAGTACCCTTTACCTATATATATATATAGATAGATATATACACACATATATAATTATAGATTTTAGAAGGAAAAAAAAACAGGGTGGAAAGGATGAATGTTTTTATCATTTTAGGCCTACAAGGGAGTAATAACTTTAAAATAAAGACAGGAAATGTAATGCATAAAATGTATAAATGTTAAAATTAAATACATTCAATTTCAATGAATTTGTTTAAATAAAGCCATATTCGTTTTTAATGATATATTAGCTCTGCCATTAAAGAAATTTTTTAGATATTTATTTATTTTTGTTTAGTTATATCAAGAGAATAAAAACTTTTTTCTTGAAACATGAAAGTAGTGCCATGATTATAGGTTTTGTGTTAATCTAACTATCGTTCATAAATTGCAACTAGTGGACTTCATCTAGTGAAGTCAATAGTTAAACATAATATCATATTATTATTTTCTTGGTATCTTAATAATAATGATTTAGGACGTTCATGCTATCTTAATAATAATGATTAAGGACGATCATAATAAAGTATCTTACACTTACACTTAACATTTTCATGATGACCTTTTCCTTTCATCAGTCATAATGGGTGTCATGCTATTTCCACACGCAGGAAATTATTTTCACACCTCGAAGCGTCGCGCTATGGCCATAGCGGGGCGCTTCGGTCGACAAAAGGTGATTTGATCGTTTGACTGACATGAGTTGCAGAGACATAAAGGTGATACGAGGTTGCAGGAGTCTCGTGAACCCTAAGCGCCGCGCTATGGCCAAAGCGCGGCGCTTCGACCCCAAATTTTCACTTTAAAAAGGCCTCACCTGCTCAGACACAACATTCAAGTTTTATGCGATATTGTTTCTCTACTATATTGATTTTGGAACATTCAACATACGCGTGATTTTGTTGTTTGTCGATTTTCTTTGCTCTATTAGTTACATCTCTTGAAAAAACGATGTCGTGGTTAAACAACTATCTTTTCGGTCAATATTCTGACGAGTCAGTTGTTCCTGATTCTTACGAGGGGACCGCTATTTCTGACTCGTATGAGAAACCGGTCTCGTCCAACTTGAGGGAGGCAGAGGTTGTATCTGGCATTCGTTATCGTGATAACACGGTGACGCTGGATTTGAATACCCCTGTGGAGGACCCTTACGCACAACAAGGTTATTCGAATTTCGGTTACGGTGGCGAGTACAGCTTTGTACAGCAGGAGTGTGGTCCAAACGACAGTTACGGTTGTCAACAGAGCTTACAAGGTTATTCGAATTTCGGTTACGGTGGCGAGCACAACTTTGTACAGCCGGAGTGTTATCCAAACCACAGTTACGGTTGTCAACCGAGCTTTGAACATCAAGTATATTCGGACCTCGGTGACGATGGTGAGCCGGGGGATGTGTCTGTTGACGAGGAAGGCTGTTACCCGGTTACGTTTTCGTTTGATACAACGTAGACCTTTTCATCACGTAAAGAGTTGGTGCGTTGGGTACAAGACACGGCAAAAGACAACAGTTACCTCATTGTGATTAAGAGGTCGAATAAAAGAGGAGAGAATTACAAGATTTGGTTTCAATGTACTTTTGGTGGGGAGCATAAGAGTATAGCTACACAGAGGAAAACGGGTAGCAAGAAAATAGGCTGCCCGTTCGAGATGATCGGGTTTTCGGAATCATCCGGAAGTGTTTGGAGGATCGAGGTGACGAAGGCGAAGCATAACCACACTCCTATTGAAAACTTAGAGGGTCACGCGTATGCGAGAAGGCTTTCTTCGGAGGATAAAAAACTGGTTAAGGAGCTGGCAGAGCAAGACATTCCCAACCAAAGTATCTGGCGAACGCTAACAAAAAACAATCCGGCTAGAAAGCTTATTCCGAAAGATATACACAACGCTGTTCAGAAGATCAACGCCGAAAAAAATGTCGGAAAGTCTCCGATGCAAAAACTTGAAAACATTCTTCTCGAAAAAAATTACACTTATTACATGCGCACGAATGAGATATCGAACGAAGTTGAAGATGTCTTCTTTGTTCACGAAAAATCACTCACTATGTGGTGTGCCTTCCCGCATGTGCTAATGATTGACGCCACCTACAAAACGAACATGTACAACCTGCCATTTGTTCAGGTCATAGGCATGACGTCGACAAACAAATCGTTTACGGCTGCTTGTGCGGTAATTTCCGCTGAGAAGTCAGAGAACTACCTATGGGTGTTGCAGAGGATCAAGTCTATGCTGGTAGGATGTATGGAACCGCGCGTGATTTTAACAGACAGGGATTTTGCGCTAATAAACGCGTGTGAACAAGTTTTTCCAAAAGTGCATAAGTATCTTTGTCGGTTCCATATTCAACAAAATATTAATAAGAACAGCAAGAAGAAATTCTCTTACAAGGATTGGAAAGAATTCGTACGTAGATTTTGGTTATTGTGCGAGTCTACGACCGAGGAAATATACAGGTATAACTTGGAAAACCTTGAAGCACAGCTGAAAGAAGATGACCGTGAACGTAGGTATTTCTTACATAATTATGTTCAAATTTTATATAATAACAAAAACTGACTATTTACGTTTTTTTAATTTTAGAGGTTTTTTATTATTTGAAGAAATCCTGGTTGGATCCGTACCGTGAAAAGTTTGTATCATGCTGGATTAACAAAACTATCAACTTTCACCAAACTACAACCAACAGGGTTGAGGGCATGCATGCAACACTAAAAAGTCACTTTCCAAGTCATCGCAACACACTGGATAAACTTGTACTGTATGTTGATCATGTTGTTGATAGACAATACACCGAGATTAGTAGTAGCTTTGAAACAAGCCTCCGAAAAGTGATGACGCACCACAAGAATCAGCCCATGCTTGCATATATTCTCAGAAAGGTTTCAATATATGCGATTGAGCTTTTGAGTAGGGAACTAAAACGTAAGGAAGACGGGTTGAGAGCCTACGGTGCAAGCTGTGGTTGCCAACTTTTTACCAGCTGTGGTTTGCCATGTGCCTGTCGTTTGGAAAAGTTGGAAAATAAAGGTAATTAATATCTTTGACCTTTCTCGTTATGATTTTGCCACCTAATTTGTTTTCATCCACAGGTCAGCAACTCCGGATCACACACATAGACGTGTTCTGGAAGAAGCTTGACTTCAAGCCTGCAAAGAAAAACATAGAGGATATCGATGTAGACGTGGAATTTGAAAAATTGAAACAAAAGATCGATCCAACACCCCCTCAAGTGAAAAGGAGCTTCTTTGAAAAGTTTCAGCAAATCCTCAATCCAGGGAACAATAACAAAAAACCTCATACTGTTCTGAAGAAAACTCGTGGTCGCCCAACATTGAAAACGCAGGAAGAAAGAAAGGTTGAAGCCGCTAGAAAAAACGCGTACATTCCGTCGGGAGAAACTTGGGTCGAGGCCTCAGACGATCTTCCCCGTCATAGCTCGTACATATCACCGTCACAGCCTCAGACGATCAACCTACACCCTGATTTCCCGATGATCAAGCTCGGTCCTAAGACGGATATAGCGATCCGCAACTACGCATCTCAGATTCCCGAAGTGATCCATCCATACATCGTTAGAATAAAGGACGTGAAACCAGATGGTCATTGTGGGTTTCGATCGGTGGCTGTTGGGTTAGGAGTGAAACAAAATTCATATTTGATGATCCGGAAACAACTTATAAAGGAGTTACGTACGAACGAATCGCTTTGGAGGCAGGTTTTCGATCCGGAAAACATAGGACATTATGATGCGCTGGTTAGACGGATCGATTTCAAGGGGGTGGGACGAGCAGATATCGAAAATTACATGACGATGCCTGAGACGGGGTTTCTTATTGCCCAACGATACGGTGTGATTGTTCACACCTTCGACATGCGTGGGAGCGATACAATTTTCCCTCTGCTGGGCGGGCCAAACGAAGCTGGGCAACCTCACCTGGTGGTTGCGGTTGTGTTCGTCGACCATGGGCATTTCATACATGTAGAGCTTGGAGGTTGTTATCCAATGCCTCCCCCAAACATACTCTGGACAGCGAACAGAACAGAGCGCGCAGCAGCCTGGCATACATTATACAGGGATCAGATCAACGCGTACGAAATGCTTACGTATCGTGCCCCTGACCTTAATGTAACCCCATATGTTCACGATGTATGTTAAATGTGTTTAATAATAATCACGTTTGTGTTTGTTCAATATATGCGTTACATCACGTTAAAAACCGAATGTCACCGACACGACCCAAAATGACAATATACATCATAATACTACAATTAATGAAAAAATACGTCATGTTCATGTACGGTAGGCGGCTGATACACATAACACCTCTCACAGGAGTACTTGTGCTTTCAAACCAAAATGATACGATATAACGGAATAAGACATCACACGTAACCGATTTAATCCGGAACTTGCAGTATAGTCCATATATAATAAAAAATGATGTATAATGGAAAAAACGTAAAATTTAGACTATTATCGACGCGTTTGTGAATTAAAAACAATTTTAAAGAATTAAAAAAAGGTCCAAAGCGCCCCGCTTTGAACTAAGAGGGGCGCTTTTCCCTTGAAGCGCCGCGCTTTGGCCATAGCGGGGTAGCGGGGCGCTTCGGTCCCTCGCTATAGCTGAAGCGGGGTGGCTTCTCCCCCATTTCAACCACAAACACACACACACATTAAGGTGCGATTTACACACACTTGAGCCGGAAATCAACGTTTTCAAGCTTTCAACCGCTAAAAGGTAAGATCGAACTTCATTTATTGTTTTGGTTCAAGTTATGTGTTTCATTTTGTTTGATTTTGATTTGATTTGGGCGGTTTGATCGAGCTGCTGGGGCTGTTCTTCATAACGAAGAACCAAAGTGCCGCGCCGAGGCCAAAGCGCGACGCTTTGGTTCATGTTTATTTTTTTTAATTTTAATTATTTATTATTTGTTTAATATTATTTGTTTAATATTATTGTTTAAATTGTTTAGTAATATTATTTGTTTATTATTTTATATTTAATATTATTTGTTTATTATTTAAATTGTTTAATAATATTATTTGTTTATTATTTTATATTTTATATTATTTGTTTATTATTTAAATTTAATATTATTTGTTTATTATTTAAATTGTTTAGTAATATTATTTGTTTATTATTTTATATTTAATATTATCTTTTCAACGTGCAGGGATGGATTCCTCCGATGACGAGATTGAGCATATGGAGGCTGAGGGAGAGGTGGGAGATGTGGGAGAGGAGGGAGAGCCGGCATGTCCGTACCTGCAGTTTCCGCAGGGGTCACGGGCGAGGGGGAGATGCGCTAGGTTGCGCACCATAGAGATTGGGGGGCATGTAGGGATAGACTGGGACCTGCTGGAGACCTTGGGAGAACGTGCGCGGGCGCGTGATATAGTTGGACTAGATACTCCTTGGTCGCGCCTATTTGAGATAGCGATGGAGGACTCGTACCCTGAGCTTACGGTCGAGTTTCTTTCCACGTTTACATACGCGCCGAATCCGGCGGATTACGTGGAGGACCCGGCTTTTCCAGTCCACGAGGTTACATTCCGTCTCGCCGGTCAGGAGTTTCAGATGAGTGTGCGGCAGTTTGCTGTCCATACAGGTTTGCACACTAAGCCCGAGCTTGGTACTGATTTATATACGCAGGCGGTTACGGCGATGGACAGGCAGACGCTTATCAGTTTCCGGAGGGCCATTTCCAGGGTTCCCTTTGGGAAATCCTGGCAAAAGGCCACCACCATTAGAGACCCCTTGTACCGATACCTGCACCATGTTATCGCGGCAACTATCGTGTCGCGGGGTGCCAGCAGGGAGAAGGTCAACCTCAATGACCTTTTCTTTCTATACTGCCTACTGCGCCGCCAGCCCTGCGATCTAGCAGCCTGCCTGGTAGATTACTTTGCCACAGCATACCACCGGCAGCTCCGCGGGTACGTGCACACTGGCTCATACATCACCGCCATTGCACCCTCGCTAGGGATCTTGCCCGAGCATGATCCGGAGCTGTCCGACCCGGTCCCGTCTGCCAGGTTGGGCCGCGCGTCAGTATCTGCCATGCAGATCACCCGTACCTTTGATGTTGGTCTGAGGTTTAGGGGTCGTGACGGGCTGATTTGGCATCCAGAGGTGGTGCCGGAGGTCATCCCGGTTGTTATTGAGGTGAGGCCTGGAGTGTTAGCCCCTCCTGATGTTCAGGCGGCCGCTCGGCAGGCTCAGCTACAGGCTCTGGGACTCGATCAGTTCCCGGGCCAGCCTCAGGATGAGGCTCAGCCTCAGCCTCAGCCTCAGCCTCAGGCTCAGCCTGTATTAGAGGATCCGGCTCAGGAGGAGCATGTCGAGGAGATCCCGGTACCACCAGTTCAGCCAGCTCCTGAGCCGCCACAGTACCCGCAACACGTTTACGCTGACCTGCCTCCGTTAGCGCGTGAGGTGGCTCGGGACTTCGACCGGCGCCTCAGACGCCAGGGCGCACGCATTGACTGGATCGTCGAGACGCTCGTTGCTCTACGAGAGCTCGCTGGGTTGCCTCCACTTCCCCTCCCACCGTCCCCACCGCACGAGGATTGGTACCTTAGTTTGTTTGTATAGTGATTTGTTATGTATTATGTACTCAGTTGTACCTTTTTGTTTTGTATGTACAAACTGATATATATAAATATATATATATTGCAGTTAATCTTCTATTTACATCACGTTGGTTTTGGATTGTTTACGTTTAATTCTTATGGCTTTCTGTACATTTTATTTAACGTGTTCGTTTAATTTAACAAAATAAACTAGGTTAACAGTTTATAAAGACACACTTATATTATATACGTTCTATAAAAATAATGACGTAAAAAAACGTAATTATAAAACAACTATGAATTATATGTAACTAATATTTTATAATAATAATAAAACTCAAATACAATTTTTTTCTCCAAAAAACACTACCAAACTAACCCACATCCCACCTATTTAAAAAAAAAACAACACAAACTCCTGCCCACGCTTTTTGTCTTTTTGCACACTCAAAGCGCCCCGCTTTGGCCATAGCGGGGCGTTTTGGCCAAGGTCAACAGACAAGGACTGACTTTGTCAGTCCTTGTCTGTTGACCATGGCCAAAACGCCCCGCTATGGCCAAAGCGGGGCGCTTTGAGTGTGCAAAAAGACAAAGGCCGTGTGCGAATAGACCAGCCCGTCATAATATTAGATGGCGATGTGTCTTCAATTTATGAAAGTTCAGATGTGAAAAATAGAGGTTGTAAAAGTTGTTAAGCAAGAAACAAAAGAACTGTTAAAGCAACAAGAGTATGAGTATAGTAGGGGGAAAGGTTCAGGATCAACTCTAAATGCCAGCTCCTTGGTCGGAATCTGCAATCAAAGAAAACCATTAGTCTTAATGCGAGAGGTGGCCTCCCGCGTTTGGAATCCGGCATGAAAAACGAAATGAAAGGATAAGAGTTTTAGAGTGAGAGAGATTGACTTACTTTGGGCTGGAATAAGACCCTCCTTTTATAGACAGGTTGATCTGCCCAAGGGAGCCTCATGCCAACTTGTACCTTCTAGTCTTGGTAAGCTTATCCTTCCCTGATGTTGCATGCAGGGTTAGCCTTGCCTCTTTGGGTAAGTTTCAGGTTTTGTGTGTCTTTTCTTTTCTTTTTCTTTTTTTTAGGTTTTGTGTGTCTTGAAAACACCTTTATGTGTTGTAGAGAGAGGTTTAATCAGTTTGACATATTTAGTTCAAGTTCCAAGGTTGTACATTAACCTTAGCTTACTGTCACCAGTTGTTGATGTATCAGCTTCTGGTCAGGAGCTTTCAGCTCCTGACTTTCAACTTCTTTCTTTTAATTTATGTTTAGCATCCTTTGTTATCTTTTTGCGATTGTTGTTGACTTTGTTGACTAGGATCTCCTAGTACCCACATCATCAGCCCCCCAATCATGAGTATCAATATTGTAAATAGCGGTGCTAATGACTCTAAGTCTAGGGGTTTTTGTTTCTTGATCTTACATTTTTCTTAAAAAGTTTTTAGCTATCTTGGTCATGCTTTTGTGGTGTGTTAGATAAAATGTGAGTCTTTCTGTAGGAAGAAAAGGGTTGCATTTTATCGAACTAGTGTACTAGAAGCATTAGTCTTTTAATTTTTCTGACCATGGGCTTCTCGTCAGAAGGTATTGGTCCATCCTTGGCCTTTTATTCTATGTTTCCTTGCTATTTTATCATGTGCCTTTTACAATTAAAGCAAATATGCCCACTTGCAAGTTTAGGCGGCCCGGAAGTGATTGATGTGACAGTGCCATAGGGTGGCCTTCGAGTACCCTAGGCTGCCAGCTGTGAGCGGTTAAATCCCTGCCTTCTATCTGTCTGTTTTTTGGGATTTGAAATTTTTTGAACTTGGTAACTTCTTTATAACCGTTCATACTTTATTTTTCCCATTTTTATCACCTTTTTCCTTTTCAAATTCTCCTTTTATCCGACGGTTTTTTTCGGTGAGATTTTTTGGCGATCCATCTTTATAAACTTGGTAAGTTGTTCCTTTCTTGCTTTACTTTTCTCATGGCGTCAAATAAGAATGATATGCTTGTCCAGTTTTCGAAACTTACCGAGTCGGAGATTGGTAAGTTCTGTTTGGATCATGGCATTGATCCTTCTCATGAAACTCAAGTTCCAGGGGGGAGAATTGCAAATCAATGTACGGAGGGTTTTCTTGTGTTTTATACCCGGATTCTTGATCAACCGAACTTGCCATACCCTTTTACAAACTTTTTTCTTGAAGTGTTGAAGTATTATCGTCTTTCTTTGGGTCAGTTAGCCCCTGTTGGTGTTGCTCGTATAATGCATTTTGAAATCATTTGTCGTGCACTGAGTTATGAACCATCCCTGTTGATGTTCTGCCGTTTCTTCGGGATTGCCCAGAATGGCGATTGGTATACTATCGAGAAAACTCAGTGTGAGGCTCCCCTTCTTTCTGCCACTGTTGGTTATACCAATGCTTGGAAAAAAATCAGTTCCTTTTTATTTCCAGTCGATTGCTTCCTTTCACTGTTGTTCCTCGTAATTTTCTGATGTTTTGAATGAAATGGAGCCAGAAGTTCATGAACTTGAATGGGAGGTGCTCCTTAGGCTTTGTGCTAATCGTACCAAGTTAAGGGCTTACTAGGAGGAGCTTCTTGTTGAGATTGGGTTGATTCTGGTTTTGAACCGGTCTTTTTTGTTGATCAGAAGGGTATGTATTTTTTTGTTTATCTTGTTTTTATGTATTTGTAAAATACTCATGTTATGCTTGTTTATTTTGCAGAAATTAGTGCTTTTGACTACATTGGTTGAATAATCCGTCTGGTGTGGAGATTGAGCAAAAGGAGATTCCTGAGGGTGGTCCCTTCATAGTTCGTTGTACTGAGCATGTTAGAACCGCTGAGGATTTGAAAAGTGTCCCTATTCAGCCTATTGTGGATAACTCCTCTACCAAGAAGCAACTTGCCCCGATTCGTGGTATACCAGGGGAGCTTCATCTCCTAATGTTGCTCCTCAGTCTTCTGATCCTATCTCAGTTGATAGTGGTGATGAAGATGATGCTAGTGTAATTGCTTCTGTTACTAGTTTGAAACTTATTAAGAAGGAGGTTCCGAAAGCTTCTGGTATGGCAGGTGATGCTCCTGTTCTGAAGATATCAGCTGTGTTTGAAGAAGCTGAATGAGACCACGAGAAGTGTTCCTGAGAAAACTGTTCAGGTTTCTAGTGAAGTTAAGGCGTCAAAGATTGTTTGAAAAAGAAAGTTAAAGGGGGTTCTTTTAAGCCTACTTCCCCTGTGGGAGGGGCTTCTAATGAGATTGAGAAGGAAACTGTTTCGTCTGTGGTTGTTAAGGAGAAAGAGAAGGAGAAGGTAAAAGGGAAAGTGGGGATGGTTGTGAAAGAGAATGTGGAAGTTAACAAGGAGAAGGGGCCTATTAAGGCTAATTTACCTATTTTTGTGCCTCAATGGAAGGTTTGCGTTTCTGACACTACCAAGAGTAGTGATGTTTGCCATGATTTGTTGAAGAATATGGCTACTCCTGCCGAGAAAGAGGGCTTGTCAAAGTTGTCTGATGAAGATGCTGCCTACCGGATTATTACCCAAGTTGCTCGTCTGGACACTTCTCTTCCTGATAGCATTGAGCTTGGGCTGCCTCGGTTAGTAAAAACGATGAGCTTGCTGCCTCCTTGTAGAAGAAGGAAGAGGAGTTGAAAACTTCCCAAGAAGACCTGGCAGCTTTTCAGGTTAAGGTAAATGATCTTGAAGGTCAATTGCTTTCTTCCCCGTCCAAGATAGATGATGAAATGAGGAAGGTTGAGGTCTATGTTGGGCAGTTGTCTGACTTCAACAACCAGCTTTCCAAGGAAAGGGTCACATTTAGGATTGAAAGGGCCAAGTATAGGCAGGAGCGAGTTGTCGATGAAGCTGTTACGAAAGAGCTGAGGCAACAAGTGAAACAGTTGAAGGAGGACAGGAAATGATTAATTGGATCTGGCATTTTCCGTTTTGTGACTTATCTCCTTAATAGCTGGTGTGCGTTAAGCGTGATATGATATTATTAATATTTTGAGTTTGTTTTACGCATTAGTCAAGTTTTAAATTCATAAAACACGATATGATACTAACACTAAACACACACTTGGACAAGTGCACCCATCGCGAGCGTAGTATAGTGTTGGTAAGATACCGAGGTCGTCCAAGGACACAAGAGCTTTTAGTACTGGTTTATCGTCAACGTCTAATCAATCTAATTTTTTTTAGAAAAGAGTTTTTAAACATGAAAGTAAATCTAAAAATTAAAAGATAAATAAAATGAAAAAAAAATAGACAAGATAGAATCACTTGGATCCAACTCATCTTTAATGTACCCTTTGGTGATTTTGCCATTTTCGGACTTTTTAAGAGATTATCTTAGTTATAGTAGTAGGCCCCTCTTTTGAAGGCGATGTTACACTCAACCCAGTGGTTTGAGTCAGCAGGGATACAATCTCAAAGGGTCGGAATATTGAAAGATAATTAAATAAGTTATTAATGCGAAAACTGGTAGGCCCCTCTTTTGAAGGCGACGTTACCCTCGGCTAAGTGGTTTGAGTCAGCAAGGATACAATCCCAAGTAGCCGGTTTAAAGTTTTAATAGTAGTTTACATATGAGGGGTTCAAGCTATTCGCACCCCCGCCATCCAATACCTTTGGGGCATTGAAGGAGGTCCTAGTAAGCTTGAACCAAGTCCTCGCAAGATCTATACAATGAACGAGACAAGAACTTTACCAAACCACCCTCCTAACTCCCTTCCAGGTAGTTAACGCGCTTTATATAGACCGTAAAGACATGAATGAGCTAATCAATGACATCATGAAGAAATGGTAAAGAAAATTCACTTTCAATATAAGAAACTAGTTATTAAAGTCATTAATACGAACCCAATTAAAAAGTGCCGAAAGATTAAAAATCAAAAGTAATACATTAAAGACTTGTCTTCACCAAGTGATGTAAGAGATTAGCCAAACATGGCCTTTGATTCACAAGACCTCTTACGATCAATCTTGGATCTTGAGACTACTACACACTCTAAAGATGATAGATGGATGATGGTGGTGGGTGTTGGTGTTGTAATGGTGGCAAAGTGAGAGAGAAGTGATTTGCCAAGGGATGCCTTTGAAGAGAACCAAGCACCCCTATTTATAGTCAAACAGAGCCCCGGTCACGGCCCCGTGTCCATTAGGCACGACCCGTGGCCATCTTCTTCTCTTCCTTCATTAATTGCAGCTGTCAGTAGAGGGCCCCACACGACCCCGTGGCCTATGGACATGACCCCGTGGTCAACTCTTTGTTGTACTATCAAGATTTTGTGAATCTTAGAGTTGACCACTGATGTGCACAAAATGCAACATATAAATTACATCAATTGTGGCATAAAACTAACCCTTTTTTAGTACTAATGTTGGAAAAAGTGTGTTTTTGTCTTCCTTTTGTATTTTCAGGATTAAATGAGCTCAAATTAACAAAAGAAGCAAAAAGGCAGTTAAATATAACATAAACACAAGAAAATGAACAAACGTGGCATGCCTGACCTCACCGACAGCATCTTCCCAAGCAAAGCAAAACAAGAGAACAGAAGGCTGAACACGCCCCGTGCTCAGTGAACACGGGGGCGTGCCCAAGTGCCAGCATAAAAGACAAAGCTATAGAAGCTTCTATCGCCCACCACGGGGCCGTGCTCAGCGGACACGGGGCCGTGGTCAACTATAAGATTCGCAGAATCCAGGCAAATCTTGATAGTACAGATACGCTTCTGCACACGGGGGCGTGCCCAGCGGACACGGGGGCGTGGTCAACTAATGCAGACAAACTGCAATTAATGAAGACAGAGAAGAGGATGGACACGGGGCCGTGCCCACTGGACACGGGGCCGTGCCCGAGCTACTGTTCAGACTATAAATAGGGGTGCTTGGTTCATTTGCAAACCATCCATTGGCACACCACCTCTCTCACACTTCACCCACCACCCACCACCATCACAACACCATCATCCATTGTCCATCACAGAGTGTGTGAGTCGTCTCGGGATCCAAGATTGATCGTAAGAGTTCTTGACAATCAAATGCCATGTTTGCCTAAGTCTCTTACATCACTTGGTGAAGACAAGTGTCTAGTGTAATACTTTTTATTTTTAATCTTTTCGCACTTTTTACTTGGTTATGTATTAATGACTTTAATAACTAGTTTCTTATGTTGAAGGTGATTCTTCCTTATCGTTTGTCCGTGGTGTCTTGGCATTATTTTACTGTCTATATAAAATAAAAGATTTTCACCATTCATATCTCCACGGTCTATATGGAGGTATGTTGGCTACCTGGTCGGGGGTTAAGGGAACGGTTTGGTAAGAGTCTTGCCTTGTTCAGTGTATAGATCTTGCAAGGACCTGGGTCAAATTTAGTAGGACCTCCTGCAATACCCACCGGTATTGGATGGCGGGGGTCCAAACTCTTTGATCCCCTCATATGTAAGCTACTATTAATACTTTAACCCGGCTACTTAGTACTGTATCCCTATCCTTTTTCTATAACCGAAGTGACCGATAGGATATTAGAACACCTTAAAGTTATCAAGCGCTATATAAAAGAATCTCGCGCAAGGGAAGAGGAGTCCCGCGCAAGAGAAGAATTAAATAAAGAAGAGATAATTGAAAGTGTAAAAATGGAAGAACAAATAAGTGAAAAACCGACACATGAGTTAAACAACGAAAAAGGTGAGTTCGAGAACGCTAAAATTCAAAAAGAGTCTAATTTTGAATAAATTAATCTCTTGTCACCTTCTTTTGAAAATCATTGTTTAGTTCCAACTCATGCTAAGTTTTTAAAAGAGTTAAACACTAACACTAAAATTGACGAAACGGTAAGTGTTAAGTTAACTAAAGATCAAACCTCGCTAATAAAGAAGATCCATTTGAAATCAACATTACACCGGTTCCATGTTTTTTTCAAAATTCATTTATTAGTAATGTCACAATTGATAAAGATCTTTGTGTTAACATAATGCCCAACTACATTTTCCAAACATTAAGTATTAGTGATTTTTCTCCACTTCAAATACCTATTT
The DNA here is from genome assembly GCA_030545235.1 of Helianthus tuberosus. Lineage (NCBI taxonomy): Eukaryota > Viridiplantae > Streptophyta > Magnoliopsida > Asterales > Asteraceae > Helianthus > Helianthus tuberosus. The sequence goes on along the minus strand of CM060384.1, from coordinate 15,781,869 downwards.
TTTTATCTAATCGGAAAGTAATAAAATCAATAGGGGTAGTTGAGGATGTCTTGGTTCAAACAAATCAAATGGTAATCCCAACCGACTTTGTCATCCTTGATGACACTCCTCTAGTGTTGGGACGACCTTTTGTGAAAACACACAAAGCTTTGATTAATCGGAAGAAAAACAACTTACATATTCAATTAGGGGCCTTCAAAAGGTGTGTCGATCTTGAACGATCAATGAAATATCCAATCGGCAATGACGACCCCCTAATTGAAGATAAGCCAGAACCACCCGATAAGGAGGGTCTAGCCAAGGACCCTTATAAACGTGGCGCACCACGGAGGCATTCCGCGGAACTATCATTAGTTTTAGATTAGTTTAACTTTTATGTTTTCTAGTTTAGTTTTTAATTTTCAGGAATAAAACACACTCGGGATGGTGAAGGATAACAAGGGAAACTTGGACCAGCACCCCATGCACGAAAACAGGGTCATCCGACAAAATTTTCTTCATTGCAGCAAGTTCAGCACGGGTCGTGTCCGCCCAACACGGCCCCGTGCTGCACAGTCTGCAGAAAATGCCCAGTTCAGGTAAACTGGACACGGGTCGTGTTCACCCAACACGCCCCCGTGTCCAGGCTTCTGTTTCTTTTTACAACTTTTTGTTACTGGCGACTGAACACGGGGCCGTGCCCGGACACCACGGGGCCGTGTCCAGACGCCCAGTAACATAAAATTTTGCTTTTTCACACCTTTTTACACATTCATTCAACCTAAAAACTTATTTTTGGGACACATTGAGGAAAATGTGTAATTTAAGTGTGGGGGGATGCTAAAACTTTGAATCTTGCAAGTCCTAATTACAAGCCTTACACAAAACTCTATTGGAACCGCTAATCACCCAAAAAAAAAATTTCAAAAATTTCTCATTTTTTTTACTTGTCTAGGTTTAACTTGAGAATTTCAATTTCTAAAAAGGTTATATTTTTACAAATTTACAACCGATAGCGTCGTGATAAAAAGAACCAACATAAGAAAATTATGAAAAGGCATGACAAGTTTAGTTAAAATTTGATTATATATACTTGATCACATAAAACCCATTCCCACAAAAGTGAGTTTTGAGCCTTTATTGAGCATACAAATACATATCTTGTAACTAAATGCTCATTTTTCGTTTCTTGTGTGAATAGCCGCTTGGTTCTTACAACTCTAGAACTTGCCACAACGATACATTCCCGGTCCTTACCAACTTAAACCCAAGTAAGTAAATGATGGAGGCATTAGGACTAACCCTTTTTATTTCTACACCATTATTTTTTTTCTTTTTTTTACCACCTACCCAAAATCCTCCTAGTTAACCCCTTTGAGCCTAAACCTTTTCATTTCTTAACCCAAACAAAACACCCTTTCACCCACCAAAACCTTTTTTATTTTTAACCCTTTGTTTTAGTAACAAGCTCGGTTTTTCGTATGAATTTTCAATATATATATATATATATATATACATATGTTGATGATGAAGTAAAAGAAATAAACAAGCAAGTTCATAAAAAATAACTTTGTTTGGATAATGGCTTCATCAAAAATAAAAATTGCAAAAATAAAAAGTCTTACGAAAACCGATGTTTTTACGCTTTTCGCCCTTTTACTAACCACTAACCCAACCACCTACCTTTAACCCAAGCCTAACCCTTCACCCCAAAAGTCCTCTTGATATTTACAAAGGTTTATAGTTAAAAAGGAGGAGGATTGATTGCTTGGCAAGCCTATGGTAGGCGTAAGTTCCATGCCGCTCTCGAGTGATTCACTAAAATACATCTTCGGCCGAGTGTTGAGTGATCCCCCGTGAGGTATGTGAACTTGTATATAAGTGAAATTTTAAAAAGGCATGTTATGCCCTAATAAGTAATTTATCTTATGTAATGTTTTAAATAAATCATGACGAATAGGATTGTAAATAAATAAAAATAAAAACTTAATAAAGAATCTTGGAAATCCCGACACTCTGTGACAAGCCCAAAAACCTTCTCTTCTACCCATTCCATTTGGGAGTGTAAAGCCACATTATAAAGAGTTTTGCTTGACGACAACCAAAGATTCAAGTGTGGGGGTATTTGATGTGCACAAAATGCAACATATAAATTACATCAGTTGTGGCATAAAACTAACCATTTTTAGTACTAATGTTGGAAAAAGTGTGTTTTTGTCTTCCTTTTGTATTTTCAGGATTAAATGAGCTCAAATTAACAAAAGAAACAAAAAGGCAGTTAAATCTAACATTAATACAAGAAAAGGAACAAACGTGGCATGCCCGACCTCACCGACAGCATCTTCTCAAGAAAAACAAGAGAACAGAAGGCTGAACACGCCCCGTGCTCAGTGAACACAGGGGCGTGCCCAAGTGCCATCATAAAAGACAAAGCTATAGAAGCTTCTATCGCCCACCACGGGGCCGTGGTCAACTATAAGATTCGCAGAATCCATGCAAATCTTGATAGTACAGATACGCTTCTGCACACGGGGGCGTGCCCAGCGGACACGGGGGGCGTGGTCAACTAATGCAGACAAACTGCAATTAATGAAGACAGAGAAGAGGATGGACACGGGGCCGTGCCCACTGGACACGGGGCCGTGCCCGAGCAACTGTTCAGGCTATAAATAGGGGTGCTTGGCTCATTTGCAAACCATCCCTTGGCACACCACCTCTCTCACACTTCACCCACCACCATCACAACACCATCATCCACCACCATCATCCATTGTCCATCATAGAGTGTGTGAGTCATCTCGGGATCCAAGATTGATCGTAAGAGTTCTTGACAATCAAAGGCCATGTTTGCCTAAGTCTCTTACATCACTTGGTGAAGACAAATGTCTAGTGTAATACTTTTTATTTTTAATATTTTCGCACTTTTTACTTTGTTATGTATTAATGACTTTAATAACTAGTTTCTTATGTTGAAGGTGATTCTTCCTTATCGTTTGTCTGTGGTGTCTTGGCATTATTTTACTATCTATATAAAATAAAAGATTTTCACCATTCATATCTCCACGGTCTATATGGAGGTATGTTGGCTACCTGGTCGGGGGTTAAGGGAACGGTTTGGTAAGAGTCTTGCCTTGTTCAGTGTATAGATCCTGCAAGGACCTGGGTCAAATTTAGTAGGACCTCCTTCAATACCCACCGGTATTGGATGGCGGGGGTCCAAACTCTTTGATCCCCTCATATGTAAGCTACTATTAATACTTTTACCCGGCTACTTAGGACTGTATCCCTGCTGACTCAGACTACTTAGCTGAGGGTAACGTCACCTTCAAAAGAGGAGCCTACCATAATATGCATTAATAACTTAATTAATTATCTTTCAATAATCCGACTCTTTAGGATTGTATCCTTGCTGACTCAAACTACTGGGTTGAGGGTAACGTCACCTTCAAAAGAGGGGCCTACTACAATAACTAAGATAATCTCTTAAAAAAATACAAAAGTGCGGAAATAATCAAAGGTTACACTAAACACGAGTCGGAGCCAAGTGATTCATCTTGTCTATCTGTTTTTATTTTTATTTTTTCTTTTCAACATTTTAGTTAGTTTTATTTTTCTTAGTTTAAAACCTTTTTTTTCTAATTTTGTATTTAATTAGACGTTGAGGATAAACCGGTACTAAAAGCTCTTGTGTCCTTGGACGACCTCGGTATCTTACCAACACTATACTACGCTCACGATGGGTGCACTTGCCCATATGTGTGTTTAGTGTTAGTAAATATCGTGTTTTATAAATTTAAAACTTGACTAAAAAGTGTAAAAGGGCTGAAAATATACATTAAGAACCATACACACTTCACACGCATCAAGTTTTTGGCGCCGCTGCCGGGGACACAAGGATTTTAAGAAAGTTTAAAATCGGCGGCCTAATCAGTTTTTCAAAACTTTTTCAAAACGCGCGCACATCTTTCTGTATTTTAGTTTAGTTTTGCATTTACAGTAGGTTGAACACGGGCCGTGCTCACTGAACACGGGGCCGTGCTGCATATTTTTCATAAAACACCCAGATACAGTAGCTTGAACACGGGGCCGTGCTCATTGAACACGCCCCCGTGCTCAACGAAATCAGTAACTTTAATTAAAACGCCCAGATACAGATTCTGTACACGGGGCCGTGTCCACTGAACACGGGGCCGTGTCCAGCCTCTGTCTCCGTTTTTATTTTTGTTTTCTGATCTCGAGACTTGGTTGTGGTCTGTAGAGTGATTCTTATGGATCAATACTCGGGAGGTTACAATTACACCTATGAGGAGGATGATTATAGGAGTAACTATTGCACTAATTGTGGTGACCCGCACTCGGTTCAATATTGTAACTTATATAAACCATCCATTTCATACACCTACTATGAGGAGCCCAGTTACGAGCCATCAACTTCATACTCATCCTATGAAGACCAAAGGTATGAACCTTCTCCCTCATACTCATATTTTAATGAACCAAGATATGAGCCTTCATACTCATACTTTGAAGAACCAAGATATGAGCCACCACCTTCGTATGCTTATTATGAGGAACCATGGCGTGAACAACCCACCTCATATGAGTATTATGAAGAACAAAACTACGACCTTTATCCATCATATGCTTATAATGAAGAACAATGGTATGAACCATCTACTTCATATGGGTATTATGAGGAACAAAGAATCGAACAACCGGATTCAATCTTTGAAAATCCCGATCCTTTTTCTATAACCGAAGTGACCGATAGGATATTAGAACACCTTAAAGTTATCGAGCGCTATATAAAAGAATCTCGCGCAAGGGAAGAGGAGTCCCGCGCAAGAGAAAAATTAAATAAAGAAGAGATAATTGAAAGTGTAAAAATGGAGGAACAAATAAGTGAAAAAACGACACATGAGTTAAACAACGAAAAAGGTGAGTCCGACAACGCTAAAATTCAAAAAGGGTCTAATTTTGAAGAAATTAATCTCTTGTCACCTTCTTTTGAAAATCATTGTTTAGTTCCAACTCATGCTAAGTTTTTAAAAGAGTTAAACACTAACACTAACATTGACGAAACGGTAAGTGTTAAATTAACTAAAGATCAATCCTCGCTAATAAAAGAAGATCCATTTGAAATCAACATTACACCGGTTCCATGTTTTTTTTTCAAAATTCATTTATTAGTAATGTCACAATTGATAAAGATCTTTGTGTTAACATAATGCCCAACTACATTTTCGAAACATTAAGTATTAGTGATTTTTCTCCACTTCAAATACCCATTTTTTTATCTAATCGGAAAATAATAAAATCAATAGGGGTAGTTGAGGATGTCTTGGTTCAAACAAATCAAATGGTAATCCCAACCGACTTTGTCATCCTTGATGACGCTCCTCTAGTGTTGGGACGACATTTTGTGAAAACACACAAAGCTTTGATTAATCGGAAGAAAAACAACTTACACATTCAATTAGGGGCCTTCAAAAGGTGTGTCGATCTTGAACGATCAATGAAATATCTAATCGGCAATGACGACCCCCTAATTGAAGATGAGCCATAACCACCCGATAAGGAGGGTCTAGCCAAGGACCCTTATAAACGTGGCGCACCACGGAGGCATTCCGCGGAACTATCCTTAGTTTTAGATTAGTTTAACTTTTATGTTTTCTAGTTTAGTTTTTAATTTTCAGGAATAAAACACACTCGGGATGGTGAAGGATAACAAGGGAAACTTGGACCAGCACCCCATGCACGAAAATAGGGCCATCCGATAAAATTTTCTTCATTACAGCAAGTTCAGCACGGGCCGTGTCCGCCCAACACGGCCCCGTGCTGCACAGTCTGCAGAAAATGCCCAGTTCAGGTAAACTGGACACGGGTCGTGTTCACCCAACACGCCCCCGTGTCCAGGCTTCTGTTTCTTTTTACAACTTTTTGTTACTGGCGACTGAACACGGGGCCGTGTCCAGACGCCCAGTAACATAAAATTTTGCTTTTTCACACCTTTTTACACATTCATTCAACCTAAAAACTTATTTTTGGGACACATTGAGGAAAATGTGTAATTTAAGTGTGGGGGGATGCTAAAACTTTGAATCTTGCAAGTCCTAATTACAAGCCTTACACAAAACTCTATTGGAACCGCTAATCACCCCAATTTTTTTTTTCAAAAATTTCTCATTTTTTTACTTGTCTAGGTTTAACTTGGGAATTTCAAGTTCTAAAAAGGTTATATTTTTACAAATTTACAACCGATAGCGTCGTGATAAAAAGAACCAACATAAGAAAATTATGAAAAGGCATGACAAGTTTAGTTAAAATTTGATTATATATACTTGATCACATAAAAACCCATTCCCACAAAAGTGAGTTTTGAGCCTTTATTGAGCATACAAATACATATCTTTAAACTAAATGCTCATTTTTCGTTTCTTGTGTGAATAGTCGCTTGGTTCTTACAACTCTAGAACTTGCCACAACGATACATTCCCGGTCCTTACCAACTTAAACCCAAGTAAGTAAATGGCTGGGCACTGCCCCGTGGTCAGTTTCTGTTTTCTTGTTTTTGTCTTGAGAGATGTCGTCGAAGGGTCGGGCATGTCACGTTATTCCTTCTTCTTGTATTTATGTTGGTTTTTGGCTGCTTATTTATTCCTTTTGTTCTTTTAAGCTCATTTGGTCCTGTAAATTCAAAAGGAAGAAAGAACGCGCTTTTTCCAACATTAGTACTAAAAAGGGTTGGTTTTATGCCTCAATTGATGTAACTTATATGTTGCATTTTGTACACATCAATAGCCAAGAGTTTAATCTCCATCCTGCATGTATATATTCTAAGTCAATGGCTCATGGTCGTCATACGGGCCTTGTTGCAAGAGTTGATGCTGCTTCTCAGGGGGAAGCTATAGAGAAGCTTCCTGCCTTTAAGACATACTTTCTTTCTGTCTTTGTGGATGTTGTGAAGAAGATGGAGGCTCGTTCTTCTCCCTATGTGGAGGCTTTGTCCCGGATGGTTGATTGTCCTATAGCTGAGCTGGAAGCTCTGGAGCCATAAGGTCTGAACAAGGAGCTTTGTGAGCAGTTGCTTTTTGTGGCTTCTGTTAAGCGGGCCTTGTTTGAGGCTAGCGATGAGGAAGGTGGTGATGCTGACCCCTCTTCGAAGAGGTTGAAGGTAACCCAGGAGCATGAGCTGATTTCTTCTATGTCTATTCCCATCGATGCTCCCCCTTTGTCTTTTGTGAGGGGTGAGTCGACTTCTCTTGTTTTGGGTGATAATGAAGACCTTGGTGATCTGGATGGCTTATATGATGACCTGCCCAGAGCAAGAATCCCTTCTTCGAAGATGCTGGTGGTTCTTACTCAGCTTGATGATCTTTTCTACTTTCTTTTGTGGTTGTAATATGAACACTTTAAATATTATTTTGTAGGTGTTTGTGGTTTGTTCTGCCCTTGTGAGGGCTTATCATGTATGGACTATGTTTTGGGAGTTGCCCCATTAGGGGTGTTTAGTTTCCCTTTATGTTTTACACTTGTGTGTTTATATTGTTTTTTTTTTCTTTCTGTGATATTTTGTTATCAAACTTGTGTTTGGCATGTGTCGTGGGGGAATTTATGTTCTAGTTTCCCTTTGACAGTTGTATTTTGTGTTTTGCTATGTCTTTATCCCCAAAGATTTCAAAACTAAATGCTGCAGTTACTTGGCTTGAATCTTTTAGAAAAGAGTCAATGCAAGTTGTCGTAGTTCTATCTCTTTTCTAGTCTACATTTCATTTTTGTTATTGTGGTATATTAGACATAGGCTTATTATGTTTTATATATTGTAGCCTATGAAGCTGAATTGGTGAGAGGTGCTTACCCTCTTTCATGGAATTGTTTCTTTTTATTTTTGAGTCCACGGAGTCGTATTGTTTTAGGAACTCACCCTTTATACAGGAAGGTATAGCGCCTTGTTCCCTGTTGAGCGATATGGCCTAGGAGCTCATCCCTGTTTCATGGGTAGATATAGCGTCGGATCCCATGGAGCTTTGTTTGGAGGATCTCACCATTAGGATCGAACAATGATAAATTTCTAACAAAAGAGCTATCTTTGTTTCCATTAAACGAATATAGCCAAGTACAAGTTTGTTTCCATCATTCCATTAGTCATTCAAACTATGAATTTCTGGGGTGTTTTCCATTCCAATGTCTTGGTATCTTCTTGCCATCAGGTGTCTCAAGTTTGTAGGAACCTCCTTTGTGTACTTCACCGATAACATATGGGCCTTCCCATTTTGGGCCCATTTTTCCGAGATCTTCTTCCCTACTTGCCTAGTTGTTTCTGAGTACCACGTCACCAGGTTTGAAGGCTTCTTTCTTGACCCTTGTATTGTAGTAGGCCTCCATTTTCTATTTGTACCTTGCTTCTCGGATTAAAGCAGCTTCTCTGGCTTCCTCAAGTAGATCAAGTGTAACAACTCTCATCAAAAGTCATAATTATTTAATTAAATTTTCCAATAGGAAACCCTAATTGAGAAACCCAAGTGATTATGCATAATCCCTAAAATTTTCAGAATTTTCAGAATCAGGATTAGGGCCCCTAAAACTCAGGGGGGGTAAAACCCTAGTTACGATTATCCAAATAACTCTCTGTCAAATTCGAAATTTGAGAAACTGTTGACTCAGCAAGCCTACCCATGCACGTAGCTACCCTATGGTAGAATAGGAGGCCTCGCGTCACGCGAAGCCTAGGGCAGGACCCCTCGCGTCACGCGAGGGGGGTAAAAATTTACCTATAAATTGAGGGGTTTGGGACTGGAATCTGGGCACTGAAACGACGTTCAAACTCCAAATCTACGCTGAGTTATTGTTTAAATACTATCACAACACACACTGATCACGAAGTGCTGCCACAATTCAGGGTAATAACTCGATCGCTGCTACGATTCAATGTCCGATCGATTAAACTATCCAATGGATGTTTAAGTGCTGCCCACATTAGGGTTTATGCTTTGTCATTCGCCGTTAAATCGATGGATGTTTAAGTATCGCACTTTGTCATTCGTTGTGAAGGTTTTAATCTCGTGAGTTATCGTAAATGCTGTATTAAGTTACTAACCTAGTTTGTGTGCTTGATTATTTAAACTAGGTTATCAAGGCTAATCAGTAGGCTAAGCTCTGTTCATAAGTAAATCTGCAATGTGAGTCATTCTCTTTTTATCAAATCAAATCTGTTTAACAGAAGTATGTTTATTTTCAATATTATAGTTACAGTGATTAAGTTTATGTAGTCACCAAATTATAGCCGGTATGTGGGGTATTGTGCACAATATTACTGTTTTTATCACTTTAGGTGGGCGAACCTAATTAAATGATACTCGTTATTATTGGGTGAACAGACTCAGTAGTAATATGACCACCGTCACCGAAACGAGTCGATGACAAGTACTGTGGGTATTTGGTTGAAATAAACATTGTAATCTCTCTTAATACTGTGAATTATAACAAAAGAGTCATTTTAGCAAAATGAATGATTCACTCAGTATTTCCCGCTGACAAAACCTTTTTCAAACATGTTTCAGGTGATCTATTGTGACCTAGGAAAAGTGCCGTGAAGCACTATCTGCTTAAGGAAGTGGCTCAGTATAAAATAAAGAAACATGTTTTGTAAAATAAAAGATTTCTTCGTGAAATCTCAAGATTGTAAATTACCGGGTTTTATCCCGAGTTGTGAAATAAAATAATCGGGAAATATTTCAGTTTTTAAAATGATCCTGAAGAAACTTCCGCTGTTAATCTCCCTTAATTAAATACCACGGGATTTCTGTCCCGCGGCTCCTGGAACGGGTAAAACCGGGTCGGGGGCCGTGACAGAAAAAGGTGGTATCAGAGCCACTGATTTAAGCCTATTAAGTATTTAGAAATACTTAATTTTACTGATTGCCAATTATGTGATTATGTGTTTTATTAACTGATTATTTGTTAATTACAGTATGGGTAAACAAAAGCTGTCAAATATCTATCTTAAACTAGATAGGTCATCCAACGAGAAGGGAAGTTCATCCCAAACAAAACCTTATGTAATTCCTGAAGAAGGAATATTTGTGAGAAAGGCACATTACGAGAAACCACTTTCTCCTAATAAAAGAAGTTTGATTATTAGGAAAAGTCAGGAGGAAATAAAGAAAAACCGAGAGAAGAAGATTAAACAGGAAACCCAGGAATTAACCAGTAAAACACCTTGGGAAGACAAATTAGATGAGAAATGGGCAGATCTTTATATGCTAGCCACAGTAGCAGAAAATGCAAATCTCTAAATACTTTAACTTAAGTTTTAGCACCTTTATTTATCTACAATCCAGAAACCTTATTCAGTAAATAAATAAGTTCACAGTACATCGTAGTATATTTTATTTGTCAGTTGTTTTATGTATGATATACAATAATATTTAAGTATTATCTATGATATTTTGTTATTTTATTTTAATATTTGGTATGTATTTTGCATATATGCTAAACAGCATGAATGAGATATCTGAAGCTTTAGAAAATCTTAACCTCTACCCCGTTAAGATAGAAGTTTCCAAGGAATTCACCGGTTACTTCGCTAATAAAGAAGAACCCATGGAATTTCAATCCAAACCACTAACAAAACCTAAACCCAAGAAAAGAAACAGATTTGTGGGCTGGAGGCGTGTACGTAGGAAAAAGCCAGCAACAAGAAAGGTTACCAAAACTGAAGAATCAAAAGACAAAGGAAAAGGGGTAGAAATTGAGGAAAATATTAATCAAGTAGAAATAGAAGCTGAGAAGAGTTTTAAGCAAACAGAAAGAGAAATCGGAGAAAGTTCTAGGCAGAAACAGAAAATGACTCCCTGGGAAGTTTTAGATCATAAACTAGTAATGAGTGACCTCATCGGACCTGCCGATGGAAACCTTGAACCAGCTAACCCAAATCTTATATTTACTGAAGAAGATCTTTTCAGCTATCCACTAGAAGCTCCAATTCCAATCAATCTGGAACCTGCTATTCCAGATCCTGTTGTCCAACCTCAACCACTACCAGTAGAATTAGATGAATGGTGGACAACTGATTGGCAATACCAAAATCTTTTAAACAACCCTGATACATTTTTCCCACAAGTTGACCCGGAACCATTACCAAATCCACCCATGAGTAACGATAATTTAGCAGAACTTCGCCATTTTGGCGAAGAGTTAATGGATGCAGGGAATAGAATCCGGGAAATAGGGGGACAAATTGCCTGGAAGTATGATGAAAGGGAGCTTCGTTTTTAAAACGACAAGTGACGAGAGATAGTAGGATGATGAAATTGTGGTTGTGTAATAGTAATAGTAATAATGACATCAGTCTGTAAAATAACTATGAATAAAACTTTGTAAAATATTGGTGTGTAGTGATGCATACTATAAAAGATATAAAATGAAATCGATAAATCGATAATTTTGACTATACGTGTATTGAGAAAATTGTCTGATTATTTTTATGTATAATTATTATTTATCAGATACTAATAAAATTATATATACTATCAGATGGCAAACAGTGGTAATGAACCAGTAAATGAGGTTAATCAGTCTGAGCAACATCCAGGAGATCAATATATGACTAGGCAAGATATCGAAAATATTGTTGCTCAAGGGATAGCCAATGCTATTACAGCAATCGTTGCTGCTGTAAAGAATCCAATCGAACCATAACAAATCGTTCCTAGTAAACGTATTTCTGAAGATAACTTCAGTAATAGTGTAAACGGAGGCAATGATCATGTTAATCATAATAAGGAACCACATCAAGCTCCATTTCCTAAGAAAATGAAAGCCGCAACACCTAGTTGCACTTTCAAAGAATTCCTTGCTTGTAAACCCACTGAATTTGCAGGCAATGAAAGAGCAACTGCATCACTGCGTTGGTTAGAGAAAACCGAAGCAGTAATTGCAATCAGTAAATGCGCTAAAGATGATCAGGTCATGTACGCATCAAATCTTTTCAAGGAAGGAGCACTCGAATGGTGGAACACTGTGTTACAAGCCAAAGGAAGAACAGTGGCGTATGCCCTGAACTGGGAAGAATTTAAAAGTCTTGTAGAAAAAAAATTATGTCCCGGGTATGAAAAGGAACAAATGACAAATAAGTTCCTAAATCATCGGATGATGGGTATAGATTGTCGTGGTTATACTTCGACATTCTTTGAATATGCTAGAGTGGTACCAACACTGGCTTCGCCAGAACCAGTACTCATTTCTCGCTATATTTGGGGATTGATTAGTGAAATCCACAATATTGTCAAAGCTGCGAGACCTCGCACTATTGACGATGCTGTGGAATTAGCTAACACCCTAACCGATGAACTGGTGCGCACAAGAGATGAATACAGAAAGAAAGAATTGGCTCAGAAAATTACCCAGGGATTTTGTACGGGTAATAATAGCAATTTCAAAAGAAGAGGAACCGGGCAAACCTCAACTCCACCGTTCTGCAGGAATTGCAGAAAGAAACATTTTGGAAGATGTAGTGTAACCTGCAATTTTTGTAAAATGGTAGGACATCGTGAAGAAAACTGCAGGAAGAAATCCACAATCTGTTATAATTGTGGAGAAGTAGGACATTTCAAAACAGAATGTCCTAAATTGGTTAAACCAGCAGACAACAAAGCTAAACCAGCTGACGGAGCTACAAAGAAGAATGTCAGAGCATTCCAGCTAACTACACAAGAAGCAGAACTCATTCCAGATGTGATAGCTGGTACGTTCTTAGTTAACAACATTTACGCCAAAGTATTATTTGACTCTGGTGCAAACCAAAGTTTTATTAATACTTCATTCTGTCAAGCTCTTAATTTACCCTTAACCAACCTTAGGCGGATTTTTACAGTCGAAACGGCAGACGGAAATTCTGTTAGTATAGATAAAGTTTTGCAAAAGGAAAATATAGAACTTTCAGGTCATAAATTCTTTGCAAACCTATTACCTATGAAATTAGCCGAATTTGATGTTGTGTTAGGAATGGATTGGTTAGTAGCCAACCATGCTCGAATCCTTTGTGATAAAAACTCTATAGAAATTCAGGCACCTACCGGAGAAGTAATTGTGATTACAGGAGATAAACCACGTAAGCCCATGAAGTTCATATCAGTAATGAAAGTTGCTAATTATGAACGAAAACAAGGAATAGTATATATGATTTCAGTAATCATTAGTACTAAGGGTAAAGAACTTAAGGAAATTCCTGTAGTCTCAGAATATCCGGATGTATTTCCAGAAGAGTTATCGGGATTACCCCCAGATAGGGAAGTAGAATTTAGGATTCATCTAATTCCAGGAACTACACCGATAGCCAAGGCACCTTGTCGGTTAGCACCCACAGAAATGTTAGAACTTAAAAAGCAATTAGATGAATTACTAAGTAAAGGTTTCATACAACCTAGTTCATCCCCATGGGGAGCACCGGTATTGTTTGTTAAGAAAAAGGATGGTTCAATGAGAATGTGTATCGATTATAGAGAATTGAATAAGGTTACAATTAAGAATCGATACCCATTACCTAGAATTGATGATCTATTTGATCAACTACAAAGAGCTAGATATTTTTCTAAAATAGACTTACGCTCCGGATATCATCAATTGAAGGTACAAGAAGAAGACATACCTAAAACTGCTTTCAGAACTAGGTATGGTCATTACGAGTTTACAGTCATGCCCTTTGGGTTAACGAATGCACCTGCAGCATTCATGGACATGATGAATAGAATCTGTAAACCGTATTTGGATAAATTTGTAATTGTTTTTATAGACGATATACTTATTTATTCCAAAAGTCAGACAGAGCATTGTGAACACCTTCATGCACTCTTAACCTTGTTAAGAAAAGAAAAGCTTTATGCCAAATTCTCGAAGTGTGAGTTTTGGTTAAAGGAAGTGCAATTCTTAGGACACATGGTGAATCACGAAGGTATTCACGTAGATCCTGCTAAAATAGAGGCAATTACCAATTGGAAGGTTCCACAAACAGCAATGGAAATTAGAAGTTTTATAGGTTTAGCGGGGTACTATAGACGGTTTATTAAGGATTTTTCCAAGATAGCCGTACCATTAACTAAGCTAACCTGTAAAGTAGTTAAGTTTGAATTGGGACCAAAGCAAGAAGAAGCCTTTAGAATATTAAAGCAGAAATTAACAAATGCACCAATCTTAGCCTTACCAGAAGGAACTGAAGATTTTGAAGTATATTGTGATGCTTCAAAACTAGGATTTGGATGTGTGCTTATGCAACGCAAAAAGGTAATTGCGTATGCTTCAAGGCAATTGAAAAAACACGAAGAAAATTATACGACTCATGATTTAGAATTAGGAGCCGTAATTTTTGCCCTTAAGATTTAGAGACATTATCTGTATGGAAGTAAATTTACTGTTTATACAGATCATAAAAGTTTAAGATATATATTTGGGCAAAAAGAGTTAAACATGAGGCAAAGGAGATGGATGGAAATCCTAAGTGACTACGACTGTGATATTCAGTATCATGAAGGAAAGGCAAATGTAGTTGCAGATGCCTTAAGTCGTAAGTTTTATGAAAAACAACGACGGGTTCGTGCTCTCAGATTAAATCTACAAATAGATTTAATGGAACAATTGAAGAATGTTCAAGCTACAGCAATCAAGGATGATGCTGAAGAAATGAAGGGACGAATAAAAGAATTAGAGCAAGGAGCAGATGGAATTTGGAGATTCCACAAAAGTAGAATTTGGGTACCTAAGCAAGGAGACTTAAGACCTAAGATTTTAGAAGAAGCCCATAAATCTAGGTATACTATGCATCCAGGAAACAATAAGATGTACCAAGATTTAAGAAAGAACTTTTGGTGGATAGGAATGAAAAAGGATATAGCACGATATGTTTCTAAATGTCTCACTTGTTCACAAGTTAAAGCAGAACATCAGAAACCTTCAGGGTTACTACAACAATTAGAAATGCCTATATGGAAATGAGAACTTATAACCATGGATTTTGTTACTAAGTTACCCAAAACAAGAAAAGGTAATGATGCAATTTGGGTAATTGTGGATCGATTAACCAAATCAGCTCACTTTCTACCAATGAAAGAAACCTTTAGCATGGAAAGATTGGCAAAGTTGTATGTAAATGAAGTCGTATCTTTACATGGAGTTCCACTCTCCATTGTATCAGATAGAGATAGTCATTTTACTTCGCATTTTTGGAAAAGCTTCCAGCAAGCTATGGGAACTCGACTCAATCTGAGTACTGCATATCATCCCCAAACAGACGGACAAAGTGAAAGGACGATCCAAACTCTAGAAGACATGCTTCGAGCATGTGTAATAGATTTTGGTGGAAACTGGGATGATCATTTACCATTAATTGAATTCTCCTATAATAATAGTTATCATTCAAGCATTGAAACTGCCCCATTTGAAGCACTATATGGAAGAAAATGCAGAACTCCAGTTTGTTGGGCAGAAATAGGAGAAAGTCAATTATCAGGACCGGAGATTGTACAAGAAACGACTGATAAGATCACACAAATCAAGGAAAGACTGAAGACGGCTAGAGATCGTCAGAAGAGTTATGCAGACAATAGATGCAAGCCGTTAGAATTCCAAGTGGGAGACAAAGTACTATTAAAAGTTTCCCCTTGGAAAGGAGTTGTTAGATTCGGTAAGAAAGGAAAGCTAAGTCCAAGATACGTAGGACCATTTCCAGTGATCCAACGTATAGGACCAGTTGCTTATCGTTTACAACTACCAGAAGAGTTAGCAGGAGTACATGATGTATTTCATGTATCCAATCTCAAGAAATGTCTATCAGACGAATCTTTGGTAGTACCCTTTCAAGAAGTAGATGTAAACGAAAAGTTAAAATTTGTTGAAAAACCTCTTCAGATAGAAGATAGAAAAGTAAAGTTTCTCAAGCACAAGCGACTAGTACTAGTTAAAGTCAAATGGGATTAAAAAAGAGGAGCTGAATACACTTGGGAGCTGGAATCAGAAATGAAGCGAAAGTATCCTGATTTATTCCAGTAAATCTCGAGGACGAGATTTTTATTAAGGTGGGGAGAATGTAACAACTCTCATCAAAAGTCATAATTATTTAATTAAATTTTCCAATAGGAAACACTAATTGAGAAACCCAAGTGATTATGCATAATCCCTAAAATTTTCAGAATTTTCAGAATCAGGATTAGGGCCCCTAAAACTCAGGGGGGGTAAAACCCTAGTTACGATTATCCAAATAACTCTCTGTCAAATTCGAAATTTGAGAAACTGTTGACTCAGCAAGCCTACCCATGCACGTAGCTACCCTATGGTAGAATAGGAGGCCTCGCGTCACGCGAAGCCTAGGGCAGGACCTCTCGCGTCACGCGAGGGGGGTAAAAATTTACCTATAAATTGAGGGGTTTGGGACTGGAATCTGGGCACTGAAACGACGTTCAAACTCCAAATCTACGCTGAGTTATTGTTTAAATACTATCACAACACACACTGATCACGAAGTGCTGCCACAATTCAGGTTAATTACTCGATCGCTGCTACGATTCGATGTCCGATCGATTAAACTATCCAATGGATGTTTAAGTGCTGCCCACATTAGGGTTTATGCTTTGTCATTCGTCGTTAAATCGATGGATGTTTAAGTATCGCACTTTGTCATTCGTTGTGAAGGTTTTAATCTCGTGAGTTATCGTAAATGCTGTATTAAGTTACTAACCTAGTTTGTGTGCTTGATTATTTAAACTAGGTTATCAAGGCTAATCAGTAGGCTAAGCTCTGTTCATAAGTAAATCTGCAATGTGAGTCATTCTCTTTTTATCAAATCAAATCTGTGTAACAGAAGTATGTTTATTTTCAATATTATAATTACAGTGATTAAGTTTATGTAGTCACCAAATTACAGCCGGTATGTGGGGTATTGTGCACAATATTACTGTTTTTATCACTTTAGGTGGGCGAACCTAATTAAATGATACTCGTTATTATTGGGTGAACGGACTCAATAGTAATATGACCACCGTCACCGAAACGAGTCGATGACAAGTACTGTGGGTATTTGGTTGAAATAAACATTGTAATCTCTCTTAATACTGTTAATTATAACAAAAGAGTTATTTTAGCAAAATGAATGATTCACTCAGTATTTCCCGCTGACAAAACCTATTTCAAACATGTTTCAGGTGATCTGTTGTGACCCAGGAAAAGTGCCGTGAAGCACTATCAGCTTAAGGAAGTGGCTCAGTATAAAATAAAGAAACATGTTTTGTAAAATAAAAGATTTCTTCGTGAAATCTCAAGATTGTAAATTACCGGGTTTTATCCCGAGTTGTGAAATAAAATAATCGGGAAATATTTCAGTTTTTAAAATGATCCTGAAGAAACTTCCGCTGTTAAACTCACTTAATTAAATACCACGGGATTTCTGTCCCGCGGCTCCTGGAACGGGTAAAACCGGGTCGGGGGCCGTGACAGAAAAAGGTGGTATCAGAGCCACTGATTTAAGCCTATTAAGTATTTAGAAATACTTAATTTTACTGATTGCCAATTATGTGATTATGTGTTTTATTAACTGATTATTTGTTAATTACAGTATGGGTAAACAAAAGCTGTCAAATATCTATCTTAAACTAGATAGGTCATCCAACGAGAAGGGAAGTTCATCCCAAACAAAACCTTATGTAATTCCTGAAGAAGGAATATTTGTGAGAAAGGCACATTACGAGAAACCACTTTCTCCTAATAAAAGAAGTTTGATTATTAGGAAAAGTCAGGAGGAAATAAAGAAAAACCGAGAGAAGAAGATTAAACAGGAAACCCAGGAATTAACCAGTAAAACACCTTGGGAAGACAAATTAGATGAGAAATGGGCAGATCTTTATATGCTAGCCACAGTAGCAGAAAATGCAAATCTCTAAATACTTTAACTTAAGTTTTAGCACCTTTATTTTCTAATGGCTTAACCTCTGGCCATTTTGTGAAATAGTCTACTGCTACCAAGAGGAATTTTACTTGTATAACTGCCTTGGGGAAGGGTCCCACTATGTCTATTCCCCATTTATAGAATGGCCAGGCAGCTATGATGGGGACAAGGTCATGCTTCATGCTTGCCTTGACTGGAGCATGTAGTTGGCATGCTTCACATTTGTGGATGATTCGGCCATATCCTTGTGCATTGTGGGCCAGAAGTAACCCATATTTATTAGTTTTGCCATAATTGTTCTTACTCCTGCATGCGATCTGCAGATCCCCTCGTGGACTTATTTTATCAATTAGTTGCTTTGGTTTGGACCTACACAACGTAGTAATGGGGAGAGCTAACCTTTCTTGTAAAGCTTCCTCTCTTCTAGGATGTATTGTTTGGATTTTGTTTTGTTCTTGCCGGCTTCTGCCCATCAGTTCTTTTACTTTCTCCTTGTACTTTATCGTTGATGGTTCCATTGCTGTATATTCTCCACCCACTTGGCTTGCTACCAATCTTGAATCGGTGAAAGCATGCAGCTCCTTTACCTTCATGGTTTTAGCTAGTCGCAACCCGGCCAATAATGCTTCATATTCAGCTTTGTTATTTGTGCAGGGAAAGTCAAGACGAAGTGCATAAGTATATTCGGTTCTGTGGGGGTCTGTGATGATGAGACCTGCCTGGGAACCTTCTATACTAGAAGCTCCATCTGAAAATAATGTCCACTTCCCTGGAATTATTGTTTGGCACCCCTCTTCTATCTCATTTACCTCCTTGATTATTGGCATTTCTATAAAAAAAAAATCTGCCAATGCCTGCCCTTTGTAGGCCTTCCTTGGTATGTACTCAATCTTGTGCTCCCATAGCCCTACGACCCACTTAGCCAACCTTCCTGAATCTTCAGGCTTTTGTAGGATGGATCTTAGTGGCTGATCGATGATGACCTGAATTGGGTGAGCTTGGAAGTATTTTCTTAGACTTTTAGCCGTGTGTACTAGTGCTAGTATCAGCTTCTCGATTGGGGAGTGGTTGACTTCAGTTGCTTTTAGAGCCTTGCTCACGAAATACACCGGTGTTTGCTCTTTTCCTCTTTCCACCACAATCACAGAGCTTATTGCTTGTTGTCCAGTGGACAAACGTTTTTAAGGAGCTGTTAGTATATATGACGTTGAATATAGAGCTCGTGGTTTATAAAGTAAATGAGATATTTATAGTCTTTGGACCTGCCAACAGGTATACTATGATTGTTTCTTCTTTCATGGGTGTTGCCATGGTTGGCAGGTAAGCTATGAGCTCCTTTAGTGCTAAGAAGGTTGCTTCAGCCTCCGACATCCACATAAAGTTTTTCTTGTCAGCACAATCCTTCGATTTTTTGAAGGATGGCAACGATATTTCTGTTGACTTGGGGAGGAAGCGTTTAAGAGCTGCTATCTTTCCATTGAGGCTTTCAACCTCCTTTCTAGTTTTTGGAGACTTCATTTCTATGATGGTTTGGACTTTGTCTGGATTTGCTTTTATACTTTGTTTCCCCACTATGTAACTGTCACGACCCCCGACCACACCTTGGACGGGAGCCGCGAGCAGTCAAGTGGTACCGGTGGTTATTTTGAAATTATTGCAGCGGAAAATTTCATCAGGAACGTGAGTTAGGAAAATATCAGAGTTTAGAAAACACCGGATTTTATTTATTAAACAGATGAGAATAAACCCATCTTTTACAAAGGTAGATTTAATATGGAATAAACCCGAATATATAAAAATAACATTTAATTCATTTGATAAAATAAGCCACTTCTTTAAGCCGTTCGGTGTCGCGTCACAACTCTTATTCCAATCTACCGTAATCACCTGAAACGCGTTTTAAAAACATTTGGTCAGCAGGAAATACTGGTGAGTTCATTCATTTTTGTACAAAAACACATTTGTTATAATTCACAGCATTAAGGGTTTTTATATTTGTCCCTATCTTATAATTAGCTGGTTCAGCTGTCACTCGACCGAATCTATGACTGTGGACATATCACTAATTAGGCTAGCCCACCTAAAGTGATAAATCGTTAGTAGTAATGTGCACAAAACCCCCACATACTGCCAGTAATTAAAGATTAACAAAAACTTAATCACTGCAAAGTATAACGGCAAAACATTTAGGGTTTTGTAAAGCAATTTGATAAAAAGAGAATGACTCACCTTGTTAGCATATAGTCTTGATTTAACATGCCTCCTGATTCTAAGTCTTCTGATAACTAAGCATCTATTTTGATTGTAAGTGTATAGTGCAGAGTTTCTGGTAGTTAAACATTTAGTTTAACAGAGTGGAATACGTATTAGTGTTAAACCCAATCAAACCTAACGATGGTCACGAGATCAGAACCTTAACGAAACTCACAAAGTATAGTCTTATTTAGACAACACTTTGGCATTCGTTAGTTGGTTTCCAAATCGATGGGACAGAATATCGTAGCGGTGATTTTTTGTTAGAACACCAACGTATAGAGAGAAGAATAGAAGGAATGAGCAAAGAAAAATGAATCCTACGCTTCCTATTTATAGGTAAGAAACATGAAATTTCTAGGAAGTTTCCTATATACTTTTCTAGGAAGTTACCTATACATTTTCTAGGAAGCTTCCTACTCATATATATATCCTCTTATACCTTCCTTGCACCTTCCTCATATATATCTATTTACATGTATATCTATTTAGGTGTTTAATTTACTTAGTTAATTAATCTTACTTAACTGATTAATTAATCTTACTTAACTAATTAATTAATCTTACTTAGCTTAATTAATTAATCTTACTTAGCTGATTAATTAAGTAATTTACATAGCCGATTAATTAATCTAATTAACTGATTGATTAACTTACTTAACTGCTAAGTTTCCTTTCCTGATAATGTTTCCTTAACTGCTAAGTTTTACTTAACCATTAAGTTTTCTTAGTCACTACGTTTTCTTAATTACTAAGTTTACTTAATCGCTAAGTATTCTAGTTTAACAGTTTCCTGGTTACAAGTTCTAATACAATGGAACTCATATTAGTGTATTAACTCAATTCAACTTTAACGATAATCACGAGATCGAAACCCTCACAACGAATGACAAAGTGTAGCCAGATATTGGCAGCACTTAAACATCCATTGGATCGGTTTTAATCGATCGGATACAGTATCATACCAGTGATTAGAGTTATTACCCTAATAACGGGCAGAGTTTCGAGTTTTAGAAGTTCTGACATTAAAATGACAGAACAAAAGAGTAAGAGAAAGAAAAGAATTGAAATGAAACCATCGGCTTCCATTTATAGGCTGATATTGAGGCGCGTCGCGGCCCGCGAAGCTCATCAGCTTCTCCTTCGCGGGCCGCGAGGGATTCTAGTTCGGTGTGAATGTTGCTGAGTCATGGCGTAAGGTTGACACGTGTAGGGACACGTGGCATAACATGTGTCTGGATTGAGATGAGTCTCCCGCGCCCCGCGAGAGATCTCTCTTCGTTGGTCGCGGCCCGCGAGAACACCAAAAATCAGAATTTTTGATTTCTCGTTTCGGTTTTCATCGTACGCGTTTAGGGTTCCGTTTAGGTTCGTTCTAGGGTGTTTTTGAGGGTTGTTACAGTAACCGAGGAACTTGCCTTCTTCAAACCCAAAGGAACATTTGTTTGGGTTTAATTTCATGTTGATTGCTTTGAGGTTTTGGAACGTTTCTTTGATATTTGGAGCATATCTTCTTCCGTGTGACTTTTTATTACAAGATTATCGACGTATGCTTCCATATTCCTCCCGATTTGCTTGGAGAAGGCCTTATCCACGAGACGTTGGTATGTTGCTCCTGCATTTTTCAACCCAAAGGGCATTTTTTTGTAACAGAAGATCCATTTTTCGGTATGGAACGTTGTTTTCTCCTCGTCTTCTTTTAACATTATGATTTGGTGATACCCTTTATAGGCATCAAGGAAGCACTTGTACTCCAAAACCAGTGATTGAGTCTACCTTCCAATCAATTTATGGCAATCGGTAACAATCTTTAGGACATGCCTTGTTGAGATCTTTAAAGTCGACACACATCCTCCAAGAACCATCGGGCTTCCTCACCATGACAGGGTTCGCTAACCAAAAGTGATATTTTACCTCCCTTAGAATGTCAACTCCCACTAGTTTTTCTACCTCCTGGCAGGCAGCTAAGCTTCGCTCAAGGGCTAAGCTTCTCTTCTTTTGTGTGACGGGTTTGTAGGTGGGAACTATATTCAGTGCATGCTCGTCTATTTCTCTTAATACCCCTACCATATCTTCCGAGCACCAGGAAAACACGTATGTGTTTCCTCGGAGGAGGTCCTTCAGCTTGTGTTTGATAATGTGGGGAGGTGGTTGTTAATTTTTATCTTTTGCTCCTGGTAGGAGTCATTGATGCTCACCTCTTCAACTGGACTTTCATTTGACTTGTTGCATTCCCCTTCTTCCATTTCCATGGATGCAATCAAAAGAGCTTCGTGCGTTGGTACCAACGAGGCAATACCCTTATCCATTGGAAAATTCATCATTTCGTGTGTCGTAGACACTACAACATCAAATGGTGCAAGTCCTGTCCTTCCTATCTGTAACACCCCGAAAATATAAATCTTTATATTAAAAATTTAAAAGTAAAAATAAACAAGAGTCAACCAACTAGGAATTCTAACCTAGTTAATTACGAGTCTTGAAATAACCCATAATAGGGTTAAAACACTCAAACTTAAGGATAAATCAAAGTTGAGGGTTTAAACTTGTCAAAACTGAAACTTAGGTTACTAATAGTAACCAAAACAAAACCAAACACCCCAAAATTTGGTGTCTGTTCGAACAAAGGGCAGGGGGCGACCACAAGGATTTCTTCAAACCCTTGTTTCATAGCAAATCTCCAAATTGAAGCTTCAAATCTGCCCTAAATCAAGTCTTGAACATAAATTAGTAATCCCCTCGTAGTAAGGATCATAAAGGTATGTAAAATTTTGATATTTTGTTCCATCTTGAATTCTAGGTTAAATAGGAGAAACTGAAATTTAGCCTAAATATGTGATGCATGAATGAATCTGAAGTAATATGATGTTGAGGGTTAAACCCTAGATGATTATTTCTGAAAATCATTGCATGATACTTGAAGAAATTACAATCACCATTGTAGGTGATTTATGATATTGTAAAGACTAGACAAGCACTAGGATTATGATTTCCAATCTAGTGAAAAGCTGAATTGTATGATGAAATTCAGTAATTTGAATGTTTAAGTGTGTACAATTTGCTTAATTGAAGTGAATTTAGATGTAAATAACATGCCAAGAACCTAGCAATGTTTTATGTAGAAATCTGATCACTAGGTGTTTGTAGAAACGCCTAAGTAAAGATCAAAGTGTTGATAATTGGACAAAACGCAGATTTGATTTCAGAAATATATTGTCCGTTATTGAGTATAAAAGAGTTCTAAATTTGTTATGAACGGAACTCTTTAGGTAAAGAATCCGGGCCATCTAGTGAACAAGCCGGGGGTGATACACGCTTAAAGGGTGCGCTTTGAAGGTACGAGATTTATCGTTCGTTACATTATGCCTAATTGTTAGTCTTATGTCGTTATTCTGAAACAAGATACCAATACTTAACGCACGGTTATAAACAAGGCGTAAGCCGCGTGGCGGACACGCTAAACAAGTCGAGAACTTAACTTCTATTATAGGGGTTAAATTTCAGAAATTGCAAGTTTGACAAGTAGTATAAAAGGGCAAACTTGAAACCTTGGAAACAAGCTTGTAGACTATTCCGTAGGCAATCCCTCGTGAGAATAATCAAGGGTTATCATTGGTAAAATTTGGGTATGGATAATTAGCTTAGTCGATTAGTAACCTCGTGCAAAAGTAAACCACTTTGACGAAGGAAAAAGAAACGGCAAAACTTCAAAATAAAACAAGAAAACATGTGCAGTAACTACCGTAACTTACGGTAGCACCGTAAGTTACGGTAGCCAGTAAACAGCTACGGTGCATTCTTACTGAGTTACGGCAGACATCAATTTCACAGCGGCCACCGTAACTTACGGTGCTACCGTAAGTTACGGTAGCGCCCAGTTTTAATATGATTTTATTTTCAATTCTTTTGATTTCTTGAATATGTTTTCGAATCTAGTTTTGATCATAATAAGTTTCAAGGATCATAATACTAATGCTTGTCTAAAATGTTCAGTTTTTCAGGTATTCAAGTAGAAGGATGATGATCAAGCATAAGTATCCGAACCGAACACTCAACCAACACTTCCGCACTTGATCTTTTGTTTTAAAACTATGTAAACAATTGCAGTTTCTGTCTTGAATATGGTTTCGTAGGATCAATATGTGAATGTTGTGTCTAGTTATGGTTTTCAAATCTTGAAAGTTTTTGTAAACTCTAAATTTTGGCATGAAATGCAAGGTCTTATGTTATTAAATCTAGTTTTATAAACCGGGTCTTACATTATCAATGGGTTATAGTTCGAATGGGAGCTTATGACAATGAAAGTAAGCTCATATGTTCTTGACAAGTCCCCGTCACTGAAACATGAGTTGAGTGTTAGCTTCTTAAGGGTTGTACCTTTTCCCAGTTAAAGCTTCTGAGGGATGTGTCAGTGGCTTGTAGACGAGCTTTTGTTTCACTTTTGAGTTGGTCGAAACAACTTTGATACATGATATTGGAGGCAGCTCTTGTATCCATATATACTTTGTCGAGGAGGGAACCTTCTATTTCGGCTTTCACGATGATAAGATGCTCTTGCTTGTCATTCGGGTCCGTAGGATGGAAGCAAATAAACTTTTGGTTCCATGGTGTAGTCCACCTCTTTTTCCCTTCTTGTTTGTTTTCTGACCATACCATGTTTATGCCGACCTCTTTCTTCCCCTCCTTTTTGTATTTTATTTCTTTCACCAAGTGAGCCAGCTCCCCTGACTTGAGAGCTTCTTCTATCCTATTTTTCAACTGGTAGCAATCATTGGTGTGGTGCCCTGTGTCGTTATGGAAGGCATAAAATTTTCTTGTGTCTCTTTTGCTAGAAGCTTTGGACATAGGTCTGGGAGGTCGAAAGTTGTACTTGACCTCCTCTATTGACAAGATTTCTTGGGGTGTCTTGGTGAGAAGGGTGAAGAGAAATTGACTTACTTTGGGCTGGAATAAGACCCTCCTTTTATAGGCAGATTGCTCTACCCAAGGGAGCCTCATGCCAGCTTGTACCTAGTCTTGGTAAGGTTATCCGTCCCTGATGTTGCTTGCAGGGTTAGCCTTGCCTCTTTGGGTAAGTTTCAGGTTTTGTGTATCTCGAGGACACCTTTATGTGTTGTAGAGAGATGTCTAATCAGTTTGACCTGTTTAGTTCAAGTTCCAAGGTTGTACAGTAACCTTAGCTTCCTGTCACCAACTGTTGATGTATCAGCTTCTGTTCAGGAGCTCCTGACTTTCAGCTTCTTTCTTTTAATTTATGTTTAGCGTCCTTTGTTATCTTTTTGCGATTGTTGTTAACTTTGACTTCGCTAATTGGGATCTCCAAGTACCCACGCCATCAAGAACTGATGTGAAAAAAAAGATGAAATTGGAGCATTTTGTGGGTTTGAAAGATATGAACCATATGAGAAAATGTATTTTTTATATGTATCTTATACGATTTTCTTTCAAATGCATTTTTTATTTATAAAAAAGGTTTATTTCTTATTTATTAGAATATGTTTTTATTTATTTTATTCATTAAACGTTTTTAAGTTTCTTTTTTTTTCTAAATTATTTTTGATCTTTATAAAAAAAAAAGATTTCTAAATTAGGTGAAGTTAGTTTGCTTGACCAAAACCGCAATAAAAATAAGTTATTCTTATTTACCATTATGACATCATGTTTTTTTTTTTTTCGTTCTTCACTTCGTTTCTTCGTCTTCATGTTCATCAACTGCTTTTGTTGTTGTTAAACACTCGTTTCTTCGTCTTCATGTTTAAACCCTCGTTTCAAAAATGCACCACTGCTTTTGTTGTTGCTTTATGTTTATCAACTAGTCGTTTGTCTGAGTTTTCTCTCTTTGATGAAATGGGATTTGTTTCAAAGTAAAAAGAAAACTGAAACCAGTTTTCCTTGATAGTTAAAAGTCGTCTTCCGTTGGTCGGCGCAAGGGAAATTGGTGGAACCCAGGTGTTGCGGTCCACCATCTTGATTGTTGGTCAAATGAGATTTGGTGTTGAACATAGACTATTTGAATCTTGTTGGTGAAAGACGAGAATGGCTAGTTCTCTCTAATAGCCTTCTTTCCATAGCCACCGTTTCCAAGGAAATCGAAATTTGTGAATATTAAAAAGTAGAAAATCGAAACCCTAATTGTGAATATTAACTCCAAAAAAAGGAAATTCAAAGTATACAAGCCGTATAAACTTATACAGCCCGTATAAAACAATCGTATACGTTGTATAAGACCAAAGTTTATTTTTACATGGTATATACGGACCGTATAACCTTATACGATCCGTATATACCATCTGAAAATAAGATATTATCATTTGTTATGTGTTATTATTAAGTCGCTGGAAATATCTAATCATAGAATCTGAGATGACATCATGATTGAGAAAAGGAAAAGGTGAAAAGAAAAAGAGAGAAAAAAATGGAATTTTGACAAGAGGTGTGTCCTATTGGCATCTCCCATCACATCGTTTTTTCTTCATTTAGAAAAAAACACTCAACTGCCTTTCCCTTATTTACCTATAGTTTAAAAACAGTTGTAAACACTAAACATACTCACAAATGTGTAAATTACAAGTTATGGAAGCATCTAGTTTTATATTTTATTCAGCATGGTTGTAACAATATTTTAACAATAGTTGTTACGGTATATAAATATATGAAAATCGTTTTCATTGAAACTCTAATAGGAATCATAATTAAATTTTCTTTGAGTTAACTATGACCATTAAAAAGTTTGGTGATTGTGGAGCAGTTGTGACGAGGTAAAATATGATTAAATAATGAAAAGTTAAGAGTTTGTTATATAAAGAAGGAGAAATATGCTTGGAGTACTTTATAAGAATTGTATATGTGAGATATTTAGATATTTTATAACATATTTCAAATGTCACACTAACTCTTGTTAAATTTTAGATAAATTTTCTTAAAATAATAGTTTTACTGTGTTAGTCAAAACAAAAGAAACTCCACCATATGTGGTGCCGTGGTGGACATCGTATATCTGACTATTCAACAATCTTTTTTTTAGTTGTGTATTAGAAAAATTATTTTCTTGGTTTTGTGTTTACAAAGTAGATCGCAAATAATGACTGGGCGAGAGTTTTGATTTGGTTGAGATAGCGCGTTCCAACAAATTTGAATCTAGTTTATGATATTTTTGGTCGATGATTTACACTGATCCAAACGATTCATGGAGATAGTGCCATAGTGGTAGTTTGGACGGTTTTCAAGGGTTGCCAAAAGTTCGAGTGTCCCAATGGCTTGAAGCTTGGACACAAGGTCTTCGGAGATGTAGAAACACAATATATGGTGTTCTTAGTTTGGACAATGGTGTTGCTTTGCTTGGTTTTTTGAGTCACCGAAAAACTGCAAGAAGACAGAGGGGGGTCTCAAACAAATCCGGAAAAGATCGGGAAAACATGGTGGTTTCAAACAGGTAGTTAGAAGGTGAGTGTCTTAAACAAGGGTTGTTGAAAGGGTAAAATGACGCCATGACGGTATCAAATGGAGGTCTTAATTCTTAAACGAATCCATCTTTAGATTTTATAATGTTTACTTTTCTTATTATTTTTTAACTTGAAAAGGTAAAACTGTAATTTTGAAAATATAAACATTGGAAAGTTAGTGATAGATACCAAAGATGTTATGAAATAATAAATACATATCTTAAACATGTATAATTTTAAAATTGATCAAAAATGTATTGTTTTTTACAGAACACATGATCCTATTTGGTATTCATTTTATCATCTATTATTGAGGTTATAGTTAAATATAAATATAAAATTATTTCGAATGGTGAACTAGTGCATCATGAATGGCTAAAGATCCTGCAAAAGAAAAAAAAATGGCTAAAGAAATTATATATAAATGGTGCATCTTGAATGGCCTTTATGCTTTAGGCTACTCGGTATGGCACCCGTCCCCGGGTCGTCTTGGTCCGGCGCCGCTGGGCACACCGTGCCGCCCCCCCCCCCCCCCCCCCGTCCCGTCGCCAACGTCCGAGTTCCGACGTTTAAGACGCTCGCTAAATGACAAAAAAAGGTGTGGGGACCGATGTGTTTTGACCGTTTGAAAAAAAAAATTTAATTCAGAATTTTAATTATTTAAAAACTAACGGTTATAATTCAAAAAACACCACATTTCACTTCCATTTTTATAAATACTCACCCCTTTTACTCATTTTTTCACAACTTTTCACCAACTACAATCTTACATCTCTCTCACATTTTATAACCATCTTCCATTTTTATAAAAAACTCATCTATTTTTTTACCCGCTACCACCCCATTTCAAAAATTATCATGGCTTCACCCATGTCTTCCATTTCTTCAATTTCTTCTATTTTTTTTTTTAAGTTTATTTTTTTTTAAGTTTATGTTTTTTTTTAATTTTTTTTTTTAAGTTTATGTAATGTTTTTTAATATTAATGAAAATATTTTGTTACTTTATTTGTTAAATGTTAAAAAAAGTTGAAGATTAAAAAAAATAAAAAAACATAAAAGTGGTGGAGGATGATGACTAGGACCAACTTACCATGCCCTCTAGTTTTGGAGGATGGACCATTCTTAGGAGGATGATGACGTGGCGCCTACGTGGCGGATCATCCTCAAGGATGGTCCATCAACCATACCCACTAGCCTTACAAGACCCATTGGTCGAAAATCTCCATGACCGAGGGAGGGATAAAGAAAGTGCCACGTGCCAGTGGGGGCACAAATTAACTCCTAAAATATGTTTAGTTTCCTTTTTACCATAATCTATAGTATTTTACTATTTTTAACCGAATCTGCTTAAAATATCTATATTATACATATACTAGGTTAAAACCCCGTGTATTACACGGGTTGAATTCACGTAATTTTATATAGTAAGTATAAAAAAAGTTACATCTTTAGAAAACCCGTGTATCGCACGGTTGAATAAATATAATGTAATCGCATAACACATACATTCGTTAAGATATTTTTTAAAAAATGAATTTCAATGTACTATTTACTTATTATAACATGCTACTTTGTTTTTTATTTATTATTAGGTTAGATACTTGTGTATCACATGTGGTATAACATTTTACTTTGTCCATTTTTAATTATTAGGTTACAAGCTTATGTATTACATGTGGTTAGATCAAAGCTGGAAACATAAGAGATAAGTGGAAAAATAAAATAAAAGGCTATTAATTAATGGAAAAATAAAAGAAAAGATTAAGAAAAAAAATATTTAAATAAATAAAAAAAAGATAAACTGAAAATTATGATTTAATAATAAGTGAAAGAAGCGGGATAACTACGATTTAATATTATTATTTATTGAAAATAACATAAATATTATAGTTAGATATAATCTAATATACATTAGTTATAGAAAAATAGATTATCTGATATTATATATAGAAAAAGGAATTATCTATGCATATTTTTGTTTATAACCATACATGCGTCCATAGTCATAGTTATATTGTGATACATATTTCAATAACATACTTACAGATTATTAGATCAGCCCCGCTTGCGGTCTGCTCATATAATGTAATATATGTGTGGGCGCTCGGGGGGGCGAAAGCAAAAGTGCACTAATTTTTAACGTTATTTTACTAATTTCGTGAAAATAACGTTAAAAAGAGGGGATCGTTAATCAGGCATCATGTGGTGGCGTTGATAGCCGAAAGACAAGGGGGTACATGCACCAATTGGCGTTTGTCTCAATTGCTGAGTGTTATGTGCCTTATGTCCAAGGCTTGATGCAAAACCACAATCGAGCCGGGGGTCTCATTGGAAGCAGCCTCTCTATTCCTACGGGGTAGAGGTAAGGCTGTCTACATCCCACCCTCCTCAGACCCTACCTTAGCTTTGCTATAGGTGGGATATACTGAGTACGATGATGATGATGATGATGACTTACAGATTATTAGATATAATCTAAATATTTTTTCGTAAAGTAAAATTGATACCTATTATATTGTTTGAATTTGAAAAAAAAAAAAGTTGGGATAAATGAAGAGAAATAATATTAATTTGTTACTTAATTAGTATAAGATAAGTATGAAAAAATGCGGGAAAACAGAAAATTAGAGGGCTCCCGTGAATGACACGTGTCACACATTGGTTTCTTTTATTATATGTATAGATTAAGTTGCATCACTAACTACAATAGTTGTAATTGTAAGTCCATGGCTTTATAGCCTATTGTCATCTTAGGGTGGGATAAGAATTTGAGACTGATAGGTTCTGGGTTCGATTCCCACAAAGAGAGGTTTTTCCTAGCTTATCGGGTTTTCTCTTGAATTGGTGAATATGCATTATGCCTAGTGGAGATGGATATGATCGTGTGGTTCCGCTTGTATGGTTATAAACAAAAATATGCATAACACTCAGTGATACGTCAGTGATCCAAATCTGCCGTTCAAAAAAAACTACAATAGCCATAATAGTCTTTATTTTGTTTTAATTACAAAAATGTCACTCATGTTATAAAACCACTGTGAAAAATAGAACTACTCTTGTGTACAACTGATCAAACAAAAAGGGCTCATATGTTTGCAAAGAATTTTCTTCTTCTATTATCTCTGAATGATCGATATCATATGCATACATATATATACAATCAAATTACTATTTGGAATGTGATATATTATTGTCTGTTTTCAATAATTCATAACACTCCCCCTCAGACATATTATCACCATTCACTTGATCAATAATCCATATGTTCCAAATTGGATGACAATTTTTAACTTTGGGGTTTAACTATGGAATACTGCCTCGTTAAAAACCTTGCTAGGAAAACCCAGTGGGACAAAAACGTAGCTAAGGGAAAAAGAGTGCAGTGTATAGTCTTCTCCTGATATTTCTGGATCATGTATGTTGCCTCATTAAAAACCTTACTAAGAAAACCCAATGGGATAAAACTTAGTGAAGGGAAAAAGAGTGCAACTTGTATAGTACTCCCCCTCATTTTACAATTTGTAACGTGTTACATTCTATGTACATGACGCATGCCAATGTCATGAACGTGTTTCCTGAAAGTTGTTGTAGGGAGTGCTTTTGTGAAAAGATCAGCTGAGTTGTTGCTGGATTGGACATATCTCATCTCAACATGTTTGTCTTTAATAAGGTCCCGAGTATATTCAAAGAATCTTGGAGGTATATGTTTTGTTCTGTCACTTTTGATATATCCTTCTTTCATCTGTGAGACACAAGCTGCATTGTCTTCGTAGATTGGAGTTGGATTTACATCTTTCTCTAGTCCACAAGATGTTAGTATGTGTTGTGTCAAAGATCTTAGCCATACACATTCTCTTGAAGCTTCATGTAGTGCAATTACTTCAGCATGATTTGAGGATGTTGCAACAAGTGTTTGTTTCTGAGAACGGCATGAAATTGCAGTTCCTTCATTCTTAAATACGTATCCAGTTTGAGATTTTGCTTTATGGGGATCAGATAAATAACCTACATCTGCATAACCAACTAACCCTTCTTTTGAATCATTAGGATAAAATAAGCCTAATTCAACAGTACCTCAAAGATATCGAAAAATATGTTTAATCCCATTCCAGTGCCTTTTAGTGGGAGCTGTACTAAATCTTGCTAACAAATTAACAGTAAATGAAATGTCAGGCCTCGTACAGTTAGTAAGATACATAAGTGCTCCAATAGCACTGAGGTATGGTATCTCTGGACCAAGAACCTCTTCACTATCTTCGCAAGGGCGAAATGGATCATTATCAATATTTAGTGATCTAACAACCATCGGGGTGCTCAAAGGATTTGCTTTGTCCATATTGAAACGCTTTAAGAGTTTTTCAGTATAAGTTGATTGATGCACAAGTATTCCATTATGCATATGCTCAATCTGTAAACCAAGACAAAATTTGGTTTTTCCAAGGTCTTTCATTTCGAATTCTTTCTTTAAAAGAATGACTGTTTCATGAATTTCTTTATGCGTCCCAATTATGTTTAGATTATCAACATATACAGCAATTATCACATATCCTGATGTTGTCCTTTTAATAAATACACATGAACAAATAAGATTATTTGTGTAACCTGTACTTATCAAATATTCATTCAAACGGTTATACCACATTCTCCCAGATTGTTTCAAGCCATATAAAGATCTTTGCAATTTGATTGAATACATTTCTTTAGGCTTTGAATTTAATGCCTCTGGGATTTTAAACCCATCTGGGATTTTCATATAGATATCATTATCAAGTGATCCATATAAATAAGCTGTAACAACATCCATAAGGCGCATTTCTAAATTTTTAGAAACTGCTAAGCTGATTAAATATCTGAAAGTGATTGCATCCATAACAGGGGAATATGTTTCCTCATAATCAATTCCCGGCCTTTGAGAAAAACCTTGAGCTACAAGTCTAGCTTTATTTCTTGTAATTTCATTTTTCTCATTTCGTTTTCTTACGAAAACCCATCTATACCCTACAGGCTTTACTGCCTTAGGTGTAAGAATAATGGGTCCAAAAACCTTTCTTTTGTTAAGAGAATTTAATTCAACTTGCATAACATCTTTCCATTTATCCCAGTCATGTCGATTTTGACAATCATTTACTGATTTTGGCTCAGGAGTATCATCTCCATTCATAATCTCACTTGCCACAGAATAAGAAAATATATCATTATTTTCTATCTCATCTCGGTTCCATAATATATGTGTATGACCATAATTGATCGACAATTCTTTATTGAAATCATTTACTTCTTCCTGAGGGAAGGTTTTTTCATTCACTCCTTCCTGATGGAAGGTTTTTTCATTCACTCCTTCCTGAGGGAAGGTTTCTATATTATTTTCTTTATGGTCAATTTCCTTTTCAGGAGCTTTTCTTTTTCGAGGATGTTTATCCTTTGAACCGACTGGCCTCCCATGTTTTAAACGTTTCTGGGATTCAATAGCTATATTATTATTCCTTTGCTTGTTTGGAATTTCAACTCGAGCTGGAGCATTAACAGCGGGTATATGAGATTTAGTTACTTTTTGTGTATCAGTAAATGCATCAGGCAACTGATTTGCAATTTCTTGTAGATGTATTATCTTTTGAACATTTGTTTCACATTGTTTTGTTATAGGATCAAGATACAATAATGAAGGTGCACACCATGATAAATCCTTTTCTTTTCTTTTATTTTGTTTTCTCCCCCTAACTCAGGGAAAATTTCCTCTTTAAATTGGCAATCAGCAAATCGAGCTGTAAAGACATCACCCGTTAAAGGTTCAAGATATCTTATGATAGAAGGTGTATCATATCCTACATATATTCCCAACCTTCTTTGAGGTCCCATTTTTGTGCGTTGTGGTGGTGCAATAGGAACATATACTGCACATCCAAAAATTTTAAGATGGGAAATATTTGGCTCTTGGCCAGAGACAAGTTGTATGGGAGAGTACTTGTGGTTTGCACTTGGTCTTATACGAATTAGTGATCCAGCGTGTAAAATTGCATGGCCCCAAATAGTCACAGGGAGTTTTGTTCTCATTATTAATGGTCTAGCAATTAGCTGTAGACGTTTGATTAATGATTCAGCTAAACCATTTTGTGTATGTACATGTGCAACTGGGTGTTCAACAATAATTCCAATGGACATGCAATAATCATTAAAAGCATGTGATGTGAATTCACCCGCATTATCAAGTCTCACTCTTTTAACTGTATAATCCGGAAAATGTGCTCGTAATTTAATAATTTGTGCCAGAAATTTTGCAAAGGCTACATTACGAGTTGATAATAATGAGACATGAGACCATCTGCTGGATGCGTCTATCAAGACCATGAAATATCTAAATGGTCCACATGGTGGATGAATTGGTCCACATATATCACCTTGAATTCTTTCAAGAAACATAGGTGACCCCTTTTCAATTTTTGATGGCGAAGGCCTTGTATTTAATTTCCCAAGAGAACATGATATACAAAGAGGCATTTTATCTATTTTGTGGATCTTTTGATTTTTCAATGAATGCCCATGTGTATTTTCAATGATCCTTTTCATCATTGTGGATCCTGGATGGCCTAATCTGTCATGCCATAAGTTGAAATCACAATAATTTTCTTTGACTACCATATGTGCATGTGGCACATTTATATATGTATAATGCAAACCCGAATGGAGCATTGGCAGTTTCTCAAATATGTGATCTTTCTTTACAATATGTAAATATTTTTTACTTTTATCAGTTCTCGACTGAGTATCATACCCATTATGATATACATCCTTGAAACTCAACAAGTTTCTTGTTGATTTAGGAGAAAATAGAGCGTCCTCTATTAAAAGCTTTGTACCATTAGGTAATACAATATTAGCTTTTCCCACTCCTTTTATCAAGTTTGAAGGACCTGATATTGTATTAATGTTTCCCTTTGTTGGTTTCAATTCATAAAAATATTTTTGGGATTTCAGAATAGTATGTGTGGCACCACTGTCTGCTATACATATATCTGCATTGTTTGTTTGATCTTCTGTTCCAGTGAAATTCATTTTTAATCTTCATGCGTAAAAAGAATAATTAGTACATAAATAGTATGAATTTACAAAACAAAACAGCTTTTTCATTGCATGAAAGAGAAATAATTAAACATACTTACAAAACAAAACAGCTTTTTCATTGCATGAAAGAGAAATAATTAAACATACTTTAAACATAAAAATACACTGATATTTATTGGGTTTTAACAATATTTCTTTCATGGTTCCGGTTCAAAGAAATCTGAGTTGTTGAAATCAGTATTGACATGGTTAAAATTTTCGATATGGTTCAACTCAGTATCGACATTGTCAACATTGTCGATGTGATTTACTTCCTTTTCTTCTTTTTTCAGAGATGCTTGATATAGTTGACATAGATGTGAAGGTGTACGACAAGTTTTTGCCCAGTGATTTGCACTTCCACATCTAAAACAAGAACTTTCATTATTTGTGGACGTACCAGCTTCATTTCTAGCCTTATGTTGCTGGTTAAAATTGTTATTATGTGGTGCATGGTAATTATTAGTTCTTTTGCCACGACCACGATTATTTTTCCATTTGAATGAGTGGTTGCGACCACTAAAATGAGTTCTGTCAACATTGTTTCGACCACGTCCATGGTCTCGTCCACGGCCGTGTTCCCATTTTCGCCCATAATTGTTATGATCATTATTATAAGCAATATTTGCTTCTGGTATTGTCAATGATCCTGTGGGACGAGCTTGATGGTTTTTCATTAATAACTCGTTATTTTTCTCTTGTATAATGAGAATCATATTCAACTCAGCATATGTTCTAAACCTTTGCAACCTATAAGATTGTTGCAAATTTATTTGTGATGCATGGAAGGTAGAGAAAGTTTTTTCTAACTTTTCCTCTTCGGTTTTTGGTTGCCCACAAAAATCAAACCTTGAACATAATTTTAATAAAGCAGATGTGTAATCATTTACACTTTTGAAATCTTGGAATCTGAGACTATCCCAATCATCTTTAGCCATAGGGAGTAATGAATCCCTTTAATGGTCAAATCTGTTTTTTAAATTTTCCCATAAAACACTTGGATCATCATAATTAAAATACTCTAATTGTAGTATTTCATCGATGTGTTTATGGATAAAGATGGCAGTTGTTGCTTTGTCTTGTTCATCACATGCGTTGTTTTCTGCAATTGTTTCTAGTACACCCATTGACTTTAGGTGTCTTTTTATATTTGCAGTCCAGGGCATATAGTTTTCTCCAGAATTTTTAAGAGCTAAAAATTCGAGCTTTGCAGTACTCGTCATTTTATTACTAAACATAAATAAGATAAATATTAGAAACATTAGATTTTATAAATAAATGTTAGATAACATAAATACAAATGTTAGGTGCATAAATAAATGTTAGATAACATAAATGTAAATGTTATGTGCATAAAAGAAATTTAGATTGTTAGTAGTCCCAAAGTTATTATATATCCATTGTATGAGGTCTCTTGCACTGATTTTAACTCATAATAGAATTTATATTATATATATATATACATACATATGAAAAACTTACTTCTTTGCTCTACTGATCTTCCTGCTTGAGCTCTCGTGCTGATAACGTGTTATAAAACCACTGTGAAAAATAGAACTACTCTTGTGTACAACTGATCAAACAAAAATGGCTCATATGTTTGCAAAGAATTTTCTTCTTCTATTATCTCTGAATGATCGATATCATATGCATACATATATATACAATCAAATTACTATTTGGAATGTGATATATTATTATCTGTTTTCAATAATTCATAACAACTCATACTAATTATTAATTTTTCTTTTTATGGCATTTAAGTAATTAACTCATATTTGAGTGGCACTTCTTAGTATAATATAAGACAAAATCATCTTCTTTTTTATTTTATATTGACCACAAAGGTTTTGGTTTTTACACATCCCCTCAAATTTTGTTAGTTTTATCTTCTTAGTGTTTTGATGACAAAGGGTTTTCTTTTTTACACTTTAGCCACAAAAACCTATTTTTTTATTTTATAGTTGTAAACCAAATAGGAATTAACTAGTCATGAATTTTACACTCAAATACCTTTTTATTATGTTTTATTCAATATGTTCAACAATTTGTGTGTTATATATTTTTATACTTTTTTAGTTTTAGAAAACTATACTTTTATCTGTTTCTTTGTACTTTTATCTGTTTCTATTTATTAACTTTGTTTATTAATTGTAACGAATTTGAATGTGTCACGGTTTTACGCGAGTTTAATTTTCGATGTAACTTTTTGGTTATTTCCGAATATACCGTCACAAGTGTTTTTATCTACATTTCATCACGAGTCCTTTTTATCAAATAGTTTTAATCGAGATTAATTTATAACATGTCGTATTGTCGCAACGCGCGAGATATTCTACTAGTTATATTATAATGTATGAAGGAAGAACATTTTAATATATCTAAAAGTTAAGAACTTTTTTTTAATTATTAATGTATAATGTACAACCTTAAAATAAGGGTAAATTTCTTTTAAACACTAATTATACTTTAATCTCCTTGTCTTAATTTTACTTTAATTCCCTTAACTTTAACCAAATTATAGATAATTAATTGGTAATTACATTTTATCCCCCTTATAAAAAAACTAAATACTTCACATTTTTTAATAGACCATAACTTTTACGTACGTAAATATTTTTCAAAAATGAGTACACCATAAAATTGAGCATTTTATTCTCTTTAATTTGAGTATAGTATTGCGACAGTTTTTTATTATTAAAAAATTTATATCTTACGTGATTAACAGTGTCTAAAAATGAGCAAAATAACTGAATTGTTAACCGAAAACAAATGAAACTAAACCGAAATCAACAAAAAATTGAATTAACAGAAAACCGATAGTCGAAAACCGAATTAACCAAAAACTAGTTATCAGTTTGAAGCCTTGTTTAACCAAAACTAACCGAACCGATTATTTATATTTTAATATATTTCTAGATTTTATACCTCCAGTTCAAGTATTTCATATTTTATACCTTTTCTCATGAATTTATATTTCCATTTCATGTATTTACACCTCAATTTCATGTATTTTTAAGCAAAACTTTTAGTCCAAGTTTGCTTTTTGCTATTAACTAAAATTAAATGAACAAAATAAAGACCGTCAATCTAACCGAATAAACTGAATTGATTAACCGAAAACCGTATGGTTAATAAAATAGACTAACCGATGACTTCGGTTCAGGATAATAACCAACCGAGCAAACCAGGCACACCACAATGAAATGAACTAACCCATGACTTCACTTATGACCAAGGGTGAAAACGGGTCGAGCTTCCCTAGATTGGCTCAAGAAAAAGCTTGAAACGAGTCGAGCCTTATCGAGCCCGAGTCGAGCTTGAGTCTAAAATAAAGCTTGTTTATTTATCGAGCCTGGCATGTGAAGCTCGTTAGGCTCGCCGGGCCTTATCGAGCCTTAGTGTAACTTTAGTTTTTATTAATATTTGATAACATTTACTCTTTATTTTAATTTGTCTAATAAACGAGCTAAACCAAGCTTGTGTAAACTTTTTTGTGAACCGAGCACGAACCTAAAAATAAGCTTGTTTAGTAAATTATCCCGAGCCCGAGCTTCACTTATCGAACTCGCGAGCTTAAACGAGTCTATTATTTATATTATTTTTATTTAATATACAATATTTAATAGATTATAAACGAGCCGGGCTCGAGCTCGGGCTCGATAAATAAACAACCAACGAGCCGGGCTAGAGCCTTGTCGAGCTCGGGCTAGGCTCGTTTGCACCCCTATTTGTGACATATATCCACCACACTAGTGCTTCAACAAATATTATACGGATATGAAAACTACCAGAAACAAGTACCGCAATGTAAAGTGTGGTTCCCGTCGCATCACGCGATAACTATGCTAGTTATAATTATTCGATGCAATATTAGTTGTTAACATCATTTTTGTATTGCGAATAACCTATTTTATTTTATGCTCTTTTAGGAAGATATACATAGCCGTAAGTGTATGATTCCTCCTAACATAGTTGCGAATAACCTATATACTTTATGCTCTTTAAGGAAAATATACATTGTGATAAAGCATATCATTCCTTCTAACACAGTTCTTAGGTTCGATACACCTCTGGTTTTTTATCACCCTCTCGAATACCACATGCTAGATATAAGTTGTGTTTTACTAACTCACGCATTGGTTAATAGAATACTGATAGAATCACATATATTTCAAAGTAACAGGTTCTGACGTAAGAAAGACAACGCTCATAATAATATATTGTTACAATCTATTATGATGATTAATAATTCTAACTTAAGGCCTCGTTTTATCATGTAAAAAGTGAAATGTTGTATTTTTAAACAAAGAGTGCTGTAATTATATAATGAACAAGTTGTATTTGTTTTTGGATGCTGTATAAAATTATATGTGCTACTTAAATAATTTTTATGTTACTTTTGCAATCAGGTGAGTTGTATAGCCCACTTTTGTGTTTCTAATGTTTTGGGAAAATATACGTGCTTAAACGCTTTCAAATGATGTTAGGCTTATGTGTGTGGTCGCATGGCCGGCTCTGAGGGTGGGCGGGGAGGACCAATACCGGCCAAGGCCTAATATTTCGAAGGGTACAGTATTCTAAAAGAATTCGATATGTATTTGTGAAAAAATTAATAGGGTATACTCATACAAACACTAACATAGATCCACTTACAAAACTAATTTTTATGGTTTATATTAGTTATTAGCCCATTGACATTAGGTTTAGACCTTTAGTGAGCTCAATACTCAATTTCGTTTTTTTTCAATCTTGAATAGAGTACACGAATTCTCAGTACCGACCATGTGTTATCGAAAACAATTCGACGAATGATTTATATGCCTAGATGTATTTTTAATGTGTTTTGAAGTTTCGTGCGTGGCTAGTTGTTGGGGGTACAACATTTTACGGATGGTGATTGCATGTGGGGAGTAACGCATTTGTTTTTTTTTTTTTTTAAACATGATTTTTTTTTGTTTTGTGTAGGAATCGTTCGCGTATATAAATAAAATAAACAATTTTTTTATTACTGGTTACAATACAAAGAAATCTGGAAAATAAAAATACTATTACAACTGAAATAAACAAATACAAGAATTGGAGTAGAAGCAGAAAATCCTATGACTGAGGCACGTGTTCAACACGCTTCACTTAAAACAAATTCCGAGTCTCTCAGTAGTACTCGTTTTGTTTCCCAAGGTACAACAGCCGAAGCAGCGTACTGCCGGAGATGGCCTACAACCCGAAGGCTACCTTGAAGAATTGCTGGAGAAGATCAGAAAGTATGTTGGGGAAATTTGTAAGAGCTGTTGTGTTGCTGGTGTCCTACTGCAGTGGTGGAGATGCTTTATTTATAATGTATCCGAATCGAAACAGTCAAAAGAATTAAAGGAGAGGTTTAAATTGCTTAAATGTCTTCAATGCAATTTAATACGTCATTTAATTCTCAGTCAAAAACCGTTAACTCGTAAGTTTCGAAGCTGAACTATAACTGCACTGTCATTCAATGCTGCAAGCTTCTGCGCGCGCGCGCAAGACACACTGGTGCGCGTGCAGGTCTGCACGCTAATGCGCGTTGCGTCCTTCTGGCTCACTGCCAAGCGCGCATGCGCCACACTGACTCAGATCCATGCGCGCGTGCGCCACGTCACCTGTGAGCCTATACGAGCACACCACACAGTCGCGCCGTTTTGGCTCACTTTGGTGCGCCGCAC
This sequence comes from Helianthus tuberosus, assembly GCA_030545235.1. Taxonomy (NCBI): domain Eukaryota; kingdom Viridiplantae; phylum Streptophyta; class Magnoliopsida; order Asterales; family Asteraceae; genus Helianthus; species Helianthus tuberosus. Next base: position 15,741,472 of record CM060384.1, on the reverse strand, counting down.
ACGTCACATCAGGACCCATACACCATGTGCGCAACCGCGCGCCACGTGTACTCGCGCGCGGACTGCCACGTCACGCGCCTCGAACCTGCATGCCACTTCAACCACTTGGTCCTTGCAGCCCCTGTGATCCATCACGCGCACGTAGTCAAAAATACAAAGGCGGCTCTCAAGCGGCTCGCGGCGATGCGAGCGTGCGAAGTGCATTGCGCCACATCGCCCACGTCACGCGTGCGCGCACTAGTTAGGGTTCCCCGCACCCTTCGCGAGAACACTTAGTGTGTGCTTCCATGAAACAATAAGGATTGAAAGTTCCCACTTAAATACCCATTTAAGTTTCATCCCTCCTCCGATGTAGGACAATGTGCTACTTTCCCTTTTGTTTCAGCATTCAATGTTTCAAACACCCAACTTTGAGCATCGATATCTCATTCATCTTAACTCCGTTTTGGACGTGGTTTAGTTTGTTGCGAAACTCTTCCAACATAGTGCACAAACCCACAAATAAATATATAAACCCGCTCATTTTATTATATTTATTTCTAGTCCAAAATAGGAAAAAATCATTTTCTATATTTGTGAAAATTGCTATTTTCACCAATTTTTCTAACATTTTGTTTTTTCGTTTTTGGTAACATAACAGACTAAGTTAAAAAATATATATATAAAAATAAAACAAACACTTATTTTAATGAATATTTTGAAGTCTCCAGTTTATTTATTTCATCGCCTTTTTTCTTTAAAAAAAAAAAAAAAGCATAGTTTCCATGTGAGATTTGTTGTTTGATGGAGAGAAGAGTTGGGAGACGTAAGCGAGTGCTGTTGCTTTCGCTTTCAGCCGCGGGGATGACGGAAGCAGGGGGATTACTTTTGCTGACGTTTCCACGTTAGGGGTCTAGATGACGTCACCTACATTATGACTGGGTCCCACCATTTCCATGTGATTCTGACCCTACCCCTCCAACATTAACGGTTTTCACGCGCCCTTCCTTTCAATGCTCTCCTTGACTAGTGGATATGGAGAGCCTCATTCCCAAGGGATAGGCCGTCACGTTAGCGCTAGGGCTGGCAATAGGTAACCTGCTAAGACACGATAACAGAAAAGTACACCATGTGATTTTTTACGTTTTTAAAAATAATCAAAATTTGAAAGTTAGGATCCATTATTTCTCCTACTAGGTGCATAAAATATGCATCTGTCTTATAGATATTGGATATAAAGTAGTTAAACGAGTCGTATTCATGTTTAAAATTTTTGTTGTTCGCGTTATCAGATACCTGTTAAACCTGCTAAGACACGATTTGCCAGCCCTAGTTAGCGCCACGTAGGCTCGGTTTAGAGGGGATGGACCCAGGGGGTGGGGGATGAACCCCTTTATATATATACTAGGTGTACACCCGTGTAAATACACAGGTTTGTTCTAATAACGATTGGAATCAAATACTAAAAAACATATTATAATATATTATTTAAATTCTTTGTGTTTAGTATACATGTTTGATATAGAAATAAACTTAGTAGTTATTGTACAATGTTTTTTCCTACATCTATATGTAAAATCTGATGTGAGTAAATAATTGTAAGAACATCACATTCAAATTATAGTTATGAATTGAGAATTTCAAATTTCACATTATATATATATATATATATGTATGTATGTATAGATGTGTGTGTGTTAAGAGAGAGGAGAGAGGGGCGTCGACTTCGGCTGTGGGCGGACATTTTGGACGGAGAGAGTGACGGCGACGGGGCTGGGGGGTGGTCTTTTTGGGGCGGCGGCGGGAGGACGGGCCGGGGACGAGCCCCATACCGCTTAGTCTAACCATCATCTTATCATGGCTCCAGGGTATTTTACAATTATTACTCACTCGTACTTGAGTGATAAGGGAGAGATCTGTGTTTTAAGTGACTCAGTTTTGATTCATGCTCTCTCTATCAGTATATGCGGCATTTTATGATAATGGCATTTTATGATAATGGGAGACTAGGCAGCGACCACTAGTTCAATCTTTGAACTAAGCGAGTTTTACCTCACTGTACTGTCGTGTCTTCAGACGAGTATTCACGTGCTTCGACCCTAGGTTAGAGTTTTCCATGGTTCAAGGGCGAGTGTATCTCGGTACAGTGAATTTTGCTAGCAATCTATTTAGAGGATTCGTTAGCCGTTCGAAAAAGAAATTTACAACTATTACTAAGAATTATTATTATTATTCTTATCTTCTTGAACGGCATTTTTTTAACAACTAACAAAAGCTCGATTATCTCGGTAAATTTTGCGGTAAAAGACGCCCACGTCCGCAAACATAGACGGCGTTGGGGACCCTGTCAGCTACCATTCCAGATAAAACCTATCGCGGAAGGCCCACTGTGGTAAAATCCATAGCTCAACCCGGAGCTATTTTTACTCTAGGCGAGACTCGAACACAATACCTCTGGTTTAAAAGCTCATGAGAAAGGTCATGATGCTGTTGATGCTAAAGACTACCAGAGTGTCGTTGGTTGAACGGCATTTAGTTGTTCTTAATAAACATAAACACATAGTATTTCGTTTGGACCAACTATACGTTTTGTTAATGTAATGATTAAATTTGATTTGTGCTAAAATCATACTCGATTTAAAGTTAAATTATAATTTTAAATTTATCAAATAGAGAATGCTGAGAACATTAGGGTGTAAGACCGTGGGGTATGGGGTTTGGGTTGGGGCGTGGGTTGGCTGAAAACGCCCAAGTCACCACCCGGGTGGGCTTGGGTTGGGGCGTGGCCCAAGGGGTGGGAGTTTGAAGCCGGGCGTGGGGCGGGTCTAGCAAGGTGACATGACGGACTCTCAATTGCCAAACCAAACTAGCCGTTGGCCTAGTCGTTGGGGGCATTATTTAAAAAAAATAATAAATTCCTTTATAAATACCTTACCATATTTAACATTTTTCTCACACAATATTAAACACATAAAACACAATCTTGCCATGAGTTCTTCAAGTTCAAGTGAATCATCATCATCATCTGACGATGGTGCGGAAATATTTCTACAAACGATCGCGGCGGTGGTGAAAGCTTTCGTGGAAGACGAAGACGATGAGGAAGAGACTCCGCAACCTAAACGGAGGAGAAGGTACATCGCTCGTGAACGGCACACCGCTAACGATTTGTTGGTAAGCGATTACTTCTCAGCGGAACCTAAGTATGATGAAAAAATGTATAGGCTTCGTTTTCGTACGAGTATAAACTAATTTTTAAGGATATCTAGAGATCTTGAGGAGAAGTATGTTTATTTCCAACAAAAACCGGATGTAACCGGGCAATTAGGATTTAGTACGTGGCAAAAGGTCACGGCCGCACTTAGGCAGTTAGCGTACGGCAATAGTTCGGACATTATGGATGACTATTTAAAAATGTCTGCACGTGTAGCTAGAGAAAGTCTTCACAACTTTTGTTCGTGTATTTTAGAACTATATAGGAAAAGATATTTGAGAAAACCCTCGTTCAGCGACAAGCAACAAATATTGGAACATCACGCAGATTATCATGGGCTACCCGGGATGCTAGGTAGTTTAGATTGTATGAAATGGCCTTGTGAACTTTGTCCTACCGCATTGTAACACCTCGAAAATTCACGTCCTATAATGTGTTGACACGTGTCATATGTTTGAACGTGTGAAAGAATGTTATAGAGGGATTAAAGTTGACAATCATGGAAAGTATGTGATAATACGGGTTCTAACTGTCAACAGTGAATAAATATATTGTACATTAACCCTACATGATGCTCATACATTCAGGCGAATAAATCATGGATCATACGAAGCTAAATATGGAAGAAAGTGAGAGATTACAAACTACAGGGGTTAAATGTGTCAACATGTTTAAGTTATACCTCTGAGTGACCTTTTGACAATCCCGAAGCTTTCTAACGGTAAATTATGCTCACTAGAATGCACGATAAAAATTTCATAAAGTTTCGTTATCGTATGAGAAAGTTATGATCAAATTCGTATGCGAGGGGTTAAAAGCGTCAACGTTGAAGTTTAGGACTTTTCGGGTGACAATAAAGTTAACCGAGGACTTAACAAAGTGGGTATATGTCTTAAAGCCCTTATATGTCAAATTGGAGGGTTCAAAGTGCAAGAAATGAAGTCTAAGCAAAGTTTTGAAAAGACAAGGATCAAAACATAAAAATCTAAAATTTGGATTTGAGTCAGGAGAGGTGTCACGCGACGCGAGGCCCAAGGGGGGGGGGGTCTTCGCGTCACGCCTAGGCCTATCTGATCCGAGAATTTTGGGTTCTTGTCTTCCATTTGCATTCTAATCGACCCTTATCCGATTTTCCTCATCTTGGGCGACCCCTAAACACTAGGGACACTTGTGGATAAGTTGTGGTCAGTTGTAGACTTGCATGTCAACAATCTAGTGGGTTTGAATCACTATATAAAGCCACTAAGTTGCAACAAGTTCTTCACACCTTTCTCTTGCATTCCTGATCATTTCTGGAGCTCCAAAGCAGGCTCAAGTGATCACAAGTCGTGCATAGGACTTCAGTAAGTTTGCTTAACCTTTCTTAGTTAAGTTTTTGCTTAGTTTTAGCTTAAAAGTCAAACCGTCGTAATTAACGGTTAACTTAACGATTAGTCACTAATGGTCCAGTGATTAGTCGAATTGAAAGTAGTTATAAGTTGGTAATTATGTGGGCAATAAACCCTTAAAAAGGTTCCCCTGATTCCCACTCTAACTAGGTCAAATGTCGGGTCAAACTTGTTATTAAAAAGTCAACAGAATGCTTAATTTACAATTTATGAATGATTAGCAATGTAGAACCCATACAACCTATTTGATCATTAATATAACTTGGTAATGAATGTAAGAACATGTCCAAACATGTTCAACCCGACAATTTTCATTAGAGACCCGGTTCGGAACCGAAAGTCGCATAATTTGACTTTTGCTTTGACTTTCAGTTCTGACCCGTTTAAGCATGTTTTAGAAATTCATTAGAGCTCTAATAGGACCAGGTTACATACTAGTATAACCCTCTGTGATTATATACCTCGAATCATTAGTTATCCGATTAATACGCATGATTCCGTTAATTGCTCATATGTTGACCATTATGCTCTTTTCACCTTAAAACGTGATTTTTGAAAATGTAAAAGAGTAGAAACCTTAGTTTCTGAATTATAAACTTGCACCCAAAATTTGACATCAGTTTGAGGTGTAGATTGAGAGTTATGCTCATTAGCGTAATTAGAAGCTTCTTTAGCGATTAAACGGCATAATTAGCGTATAGCCTATTTAAACCTACTTCTTGTTATCAAAATTATTACCCACTGATGTAATATATTATTTTGGGATTTTTGAAGATTTTTAATTAATTTTAGGCTGAGCATAACTTATAGTCATAGGCTTAATCCGGTAATTGTCGGTTTTGCCCTTACGGGCTATAAAATGAGTTTTACATATCCAATTGACTCCAAACCTTTTGCTACTGATTTTAAATGATAAATAAATTATTTTAAGCCTTCTGGAATAATAAAAATATCAGCTTTCTATATAGAACCCGGAAACGGCTTCTAATCGCCTTATTAAGCGTTTTTAACGCATAGTATGTGCTAAAACTATTTTAAACATACAAAGGTTGATACCTACTGATATTTGAGGTAAATTATAATATTTTAACAGTAAGCAAAAGTTGTTTAACTCGGACTTCAGTTTTGAGCTTTTCGGCTTATGTGAAATTACCAAAATGCCCCTACGGTGCATAGTTTGGTTATAATTGATAAATTTCACATATATACTTTACCCTACTGTTATAACTTAGTAAATTAAGTATTTTTTCTGATTATATCAGGCCTGTAACTCAGGATAATATTTAAACTCTTTTATAACCTTGTAAAAGACCAAACTACCCCTACGGGGCTTAGTTTGTGTTTAAATTCATTTCGGGCATAATAGATGATATCTTACTGATGTCACAACTTATTTGAAGCATATTAACTTAGGAAACCTGTATATGGCTCTATGTTCAACCGTTACGCTTATTACGCGTTCGGTTCGGTTTATGTAACTAGTTTACATAAATTTGCCGAAACGGGTCAAACCTTATCGGTTTTATCTCAAAATCCCGAATGTGAATAACATACCCATATTAAGCAAGTCTTCAAACTTTTCGGGTCTAAATCATATTCTATTCCGGTCTTCGCTTAATCGTGCGTACGAACCGTATCTTTGAAACTAACCGGTCTAAGCTTAAGCTTAATTAAAGACCCGTTAGGATTCTAATAGGTTATTATAAACCTTCGTTCCAGATTAGGAGTACCAGTAAAAGCTACTTGCATTTGCTTATTGTGATTATTACTTTGCTCAGGTAAATACTTTTAACTTATTTTCCCTATACGGGCTTGGGTTACGGTATATAAAATACCGCTTGGTCAGGCATTAAATCTTCCATCGTTTGGTGGTTAATTGAATAAATTAATCGGCCCGTTTAAATATGTTTTGTTTGCTTAAAGCCTTTGGGGGGTTAATGACCATGTCCCGGATATCCTTGGCATCATTTTACGAAATGGCCACGACCTAAGCGCGGAGTGTAGGCGTACACTCGTCAGTGCATAAATAGTTGATGTGGTGTGTCTATTGATCTTTAACCCGGCACGCTCCGGGCTACTGAACGCATAAGGAACATGTAATTCTTTTACAAGATTATATATTTAAATAATTATCCCAAGTTATAAAATGTTTATGCCACGTGCATCCAAATCAATTTTTAATCATTTTTAAAATGAGTCAGTTGATTGTATTTACCAGTGTAAACTGACGTATTTTCCCAAAAAGATTAAATGCAGGTACTAAGCGTAATAGGCTGGATTTCTCCTTAGCATCAATAGAAGTCTCGCAAGCTTAAGATGCCTACAGTCTGTTGAACTACTATTTATTTTTTATCCTTCTGTGGACAAACCTTCAACTGTTGTGATACACGATATTACAATATTATTAAAGTTGAATTATATTTTTCATTTGCTTCCGCTGTGCATATTTATATATTGTGTTGTTTGACTATTATGTTGCCAACCACGTCACGATACTCCCCCACCGGGCCCACCGGTGACACGTGGAAACCGGGGTGTGACAGGTTGGTATCAGAGCCAACATTGAGTGAATTAAACACTAGCATTTTTGTGTTTAATCTCAATAACACATTAGCACATTCTTTGACCATTCTGAGTCTAGACTTGACATAGGAAAATTCTCAATCCTAACCTGGAAATTTCTGCTTCCAATTTTTTTATATATATTGGATACGTCGCCAAGCGAAGAAGCCGTAATAGGAATTCTCGACACCCGGAGCTTTGAAATGGTGAGCTTCGTACCGCGACCAGGATGAAACGTGTAACCAAGGAGAAAGCATTCAGAAATTGAATGAAGAAGAAACTCCTTTTGCTAAAGATCGTTTCTTTAATAGTCCTTATAAGGACATATTTACCTTTCAGTCCCTTCAAGGACAACATTATTCCTTTCAAGTCCTATTTAGGGCAAACCTGTTTTTTTTTTAAATTTTATAGTGGAATGATTAAATTTAAATTTTCATTCTAAACATGAAATATGAAATAAACGAAAAATAACATTTCTTTTACAAGATCTACCATTATAATAAAATGACAAAAATCTAAAAAGGACAAGACCTAGCCACGTGTTATTTTAAGACCGGGCCAAGATGGTAGTTCCATAATTAGATTCAGATCCATATTTAACACCTCAATTTAGGATTGTTCAGCGTTAAGTATTAGAAAGAATCTTAAAGGTAAAACCTAGCCTAAATGTCACTGCAGACAAGGCCAAGATGATAGAACCTATTCAAGAGATTCAAACCCTTGTTAACATCTGTAACATGTTAACATTCCTGGCAGACGTGATTCGTTAAAATCACACACGTCATTTTTATATATAAGGATCTTTCCAAAGATTCCAAACCCAACTTAATGATCTCTGAATCGTGGGTTTAAATCGTCAAATAAGATGATCATATTTCGACCATACGTGGTAATATGGTGCCTACGGGCCTTACTCATTTCCATATGAGCCAAAAGACAGTGGTAGCTATGACTCCCTGTCAGAAAAAGGTAATGAACTTTGATTCAAACCTTAATGCCTCGATTCTCTGAAATCATGGCTTATATCATCCTACAAGATGATCATATTATAAGCATCCCTTAGAAGGGAAGTGCCTACGGGCTATAGTTAATGTCCTCTGAGACTAAAGACAGTGGTAGCCTACAACTCCCTGTCAAGAAAAGGTAATGAACTTTGATTCAAACCTTAATGCCTCGATTCTCTGAAATCATGGCTTATAAATTAAACTTGTCTACGCGACTAGGCTATATGTGCTATTATTAACTTGTAAATTAGGATTTATGATAAAAATCCTGAATAAAATAAATATCCTTCCTTCCCTGCCAGTATACTTATTAAAAAGAATCTTAAAGGTACGACCTAACCTATATGTCATTCCAAATGAGGCCAGGATGGTAGAACCTATTCAAAGGATTCAAATCCTTATAACATTGTAAATATATTAACACTCCTGGCAACAGTGATGCGATAAAATCACACTTGTCATCTTTATATTAGGAAATTTTCCAAACCCCTTGTTTTAGCCTAATGATCAATAGGAATCATGGCTAATAAACGTCGAACATAATGAACACATCAAAACATCCATTAGGATGTATACCTACGGGCAAAGATGTATACATGAAAAGATAGTTTTATTTCATAACTTCTTGTCAAGACAATGAAATATGAAATTTTCCGATCCAAAGGAATCATTGATTGTGGTTTAAAATTTCCCTAGTGACAAGGCCTCTGAGCCATCAAAAGTCCTTTGGAACAAGCCCTTGTGCTATATATAAAAGATGTCAGTATGACCTTGGCAGTCGTGACTTATGTCCCCTGCCTAATAAATATGAAAGATTTTATTCCGTTTAAACGCCAAAGATGGTTTATTTAAAAACTTAGGCAAAACATAATCAAATAAATTAAATATTATCTATTGGCCTATATGGTTTAATTGCACCATGGCTATTCATTCATCAAATTCGACAATTCGCTATATGATTAAACAAATTATTACTACTTGGTTTGTAGCCTTCAAAGCTTCACCATGGCTGACTCCTCTGAAGCTCACAATCATCCAGTTGATCAGAATTATGATGCAAGACTGAACTTAACAAGCACTGAGTTACAGGCTATGATAAATACAGCCGTAAACAACGTTGTGGACCGTGTGTTGAAGGATCATAAGCGAAAGTGCGATAATACCCCAAATAAAGGTTGTAAAAAGGGTAAGAACGGTTCAACCCATAACCCGTCCAAGCCAAAGGAGGCAAAGCCCAAATGCAATAACTCCAAGAAGCAACATTCTGGAAAATACACCCTCGACCCACATGCTAAATTATGTGGAATCTGCAAAACCAAGGGTCACAAGACCTTGGATTGCAAGAAGATGAAAGATGCGACCTGCCATGGTTGTGGCGAAAAAGGGCACATAAAGACCAGCTGCCCAAAGAAGGCGACTAAAGGAAAAGGCTCTTTAAATGCGCAAGCAAAGCCTTGTGGAATTTGTAATAAGGAAGGGCACAAGACTTTAGAGTGCCAAGACATAAAGGACGCGACCTGCTATGGTTGCAATGAAATAGGGCACCTCGGTACCACTTGCCCTAAGGCTGCCAAGGAAGGAGTAGCTAAGTCTGGCAAGGATTTAGAGGACAACCAGCAGCCAGCTGAAAAGACCAGATGCAAAACCTGTAGGAAATACCACCTCGGGAAATGCAGATTTGAATCTCAACCTCTACCCTGTGCAATCTGCAAGTCCAAGGAGCATAAGACCTTGGATTGCAAGAGATTGGGAGACGCAACCTGCTATGGTTGTAATGAGAAAGGGCACATTAAGACAAACTGCCCTAGATACGCTAAAAAGCCAGAGGAAGCTAAGAAGATCAAAGCCGGAAGCTCTCAACTGGATGCTCAGGAGACTGTTCAGGATAACAATGTCACAACAGGTACCTTCTTTATCAATAGCGCTCATGCTAGAGTATTATTTGATTCAGGTTCAGATAAGTCTCTCGTAGACAATAGATTTTGTAAATCATTAAATCTGCCTGTTAAAACTCTAAGCGCTAAGTATAAAGTAGAATTGGCCGATGTCACTATAGAAAGTTCTCTAACAAATCTTAGATTGATATTTTATATCTAATAGGATTCACTCTTTTCTGATATCCTTATGGCAAGCTTTCAAGATATCCAAATTCATCACTATAATAAAGACAGATGTGACATTTTAATCCCCTGTCAAAAAGATAATGGATTAGGACCAAACTTTAAATGCCATTATGGTCTTTTGTGACCTAGGCTAAGTATAATTGATATATATTAAATAACGTTCATTAAGAATGTTAATGCTATATTGGCCTGTATGGTTTAATGAAACCATGGTTAGTATATAAAGCCATGAGGATGATGAATAGCAGTTGTCGGGTCGCAACCAGGAAATTGATTCATTTAGTAATAAGGAACCAAATCTTGAGTATGACAAAACTCGGATAAGACATCAGCCAATCACGCCATTGATGATGCGACGCATGCTAATGATACTACAATTGTAAACCTTAGAAAGTCCAAGGATGTTCTTCAAAATATGATATGACGCAGCTGTTGGAAAAGCTGTGAATAGATCGTGAAAAAGGTTCAAAAAGCCGAATGCTACTTGCTCTAAATCCTTTATAAACTATAAGTATAGCAAACTTTAAAAAAAAAATCTTTCCTAAGAACCATAGTTATTAAGAGAAAGCGAAAATAATAGGAACCATTTCTTCTGTTCCTGTCAGAAACCTTCAGTCGTAAAAATTTTAGAAGTATCCTCTCTCTAAGAGGAAATGCGTCAGCATATATAGTTGATATCTCTTTAATCTCTATAAATTCCGAATACCAGATAGTATGATAAAAGTGCCATATGAGGGTGTATCTTAATAAGTTCCATAGATTGCTTCCATGCCTGATCAGTATGGAGGTTTAATGCATGGGACCACAAAGATATTCCGAAAGGTCATATGGTACTAAGGTCAACTAATGGCATTCAAAGGAGATATCCAGAGTGGATTTGTCCAAGTAAATGTTCCCGATTAAGGAATTCGTGGACTAGTAACATATATGTGTCACTTATTTGACACAAGCAATGATGGGTGAACTGGAGCCTGAGATATGGAAATCTCTGTAACCTCTTGTACCTTAATTATCTTCTCCTAAGATTTCACTATTTACCTCTGAGAGGCAGGTAGAGTTAAGATTTATACCCATTTAAAAATTTTCTTATTATGAAATCTCCAAGACGGCTAGTACCATCATTGGGAGAATCGAAACCATGATTAACTAAGTTGTTAAAATAGAGGGTTCATATAGTCTAACTCAATATCCTGAGAATACGGTATAGTTAATTAAGAAAGACGGTTCATTTTACTTATGCATTGTTTACCGCAACCCTAATTAGGCGACAATTAAGAATCGCCATCGGCTGCCCAGGATCGTCGCTTTGTTCGACTAACTGTAATGATTATCTACTCCTTAAGATTAGTTTTGAGCAGTGGTTGGAATAACCATCTCACTATTAAGGTAAAAATTATCTATAATAGTTGATATATAAGCATCGAGACTGCTCCTTTGGAGACCTTGTATAGATGGAATGTTAAACATCTATTATTAGGACAATAGATTTGTAAGTCCAATTGTCAGGATCTGAAAGTTGCATTTGAAACAACAAGTAAGATCACGCAAATTCATAATCATCTGTAGAATGCCAGTACTCGGCAGAAAATCAAGAATTTAGGAAAATAGCAAACCTCCTAAATTCTTGTTAAAGAATAAGGTTCAACAAAAGATATCACCCAGGAAGGGTGTGCCAAATTTGTTAAATTATCAGACTAGTTAAGCTCTGAATATATAGAATCATTCGAAGGAAATCGAGTGTATCAAGATCAAGTAGCTTATAAGCTAAAAACCTATTTAGGGAGCTTAGCGGAGCTCGCAATACATTGCACACTAGTGATTGATTTAGGTGGTAGTTGGGATAACCACCTACCATTAATCGAATTCTCCTACAACAATAGCTACCATACCAGCATTAAGGCTGCGCCTTTTGAGGCATTATACGGTAGAAAGTGTAGAACGCCCGTTTGTTGGGCGGAAGTTGGAGATGTCCAATTATCAGGACCAGAGATAGTCTTTGAAACAACGGACAAGATTGTCCAGATTCGTGACCGTCTCAAAGCTGCCCGTGATAGGCAGAAGAGTTACGCAGATCCAAAGCGTAAACCGATGAAATTCGAAGTAGGCGACAAAGTGTTGCTTAAAGTATCACCCTGGAAAGGGGTGATGCGATTTGGTAAGAAAGGTAAGTTAAGCCCGAGGTATATAGGACCATTCGAGATCATCGAATGTGTTGGATCAGTGGCTTACAAGTTAAATTTACCTGAAGAGCTCAGTGGTATTCATAACGTATTCCACGTCTGCAATCTGAAGAAATGCCTAGCTGACGAAACGCTAGTCATACCACATACAGATGTGCATATAGATGAGAGCTTAAAATTTGTGGAAAAACCATTGTCGATTGAAGATCGACAGGTTAAGAAGCTTCGAAGGAAGCATGTGCCTATTGTAAAGGTAAAATGGGATGCCCGTAGAGGACCCGAATACACGTGGGAGGTTGAGTCCACAATGAAAGAAAAATACCCTCGTTTATTTCAATAAATCTCGAGGTCAAGATTTCTTTTAAGGGGGTGAGGATGTAACACCTCGAAAATTCACGTCCTATAATGTGTTGACACGTGTCATATGTTTGAACGTGTGAAAGAATGTTATAGAGGGATTAAAGTTGACAATCATGGAAAGTATGTGATAATACGGGTTCTAACTGTCAACAGTGAATAAATATATTGTACATTAACCCTACATGATGCTCATACCTTCAGGCGAATAAATCATGGATCATACGAAGCTAAATATGGAAGAAAGTGAGAGATTACAAACTACAGGGGTTAAATGTGTCAACATGTTTAAGTTATACCTCTGAGTGACCTTTTGACAAACCCGAAGCTTTGTAACGGTAAATTATGCTCACTAGAATGCACGATAAAAATTTCATAAAGTTTCGTTATCGTATGAGAAAGTTATGATCAAATTCGTATGCGAAGGGTTAAAAGTTTCATATAAGTTGGTAATTATGTGGGCAATAAACCCTTAAAAAGGTTCCCCCTGATTCCCACTCTAACTAGGTCAAATGTCGGGTCAAACTTGTTATTAAAAAGTCAACAGAATGCTTAATTTACAATTTATGCATGATTAGCAATGTAGAACCCATAAAACTTGTTTGATCATTAATATAACTTGGTAATGAATGTAAGAACATGTCCAAACATGTTCAACCCGACAATTTTCATTAGAGACCCGGTTCGGAACCGAAAGTCGCATAATTTGACTTTTGCTTTGACTTTCAGTTCTGACCCTTTTAAGCATGTTTTAGAAATGCCTTAGAGCTCTAATAGGACCAGGTTACATACTAGTATAACCCTCTATGATTATACACCTCGGATCATTAGTTATCCGATTAATACGCACGATTCCGTTAATTGCTCATATGTTGACCATTATGCCATTTTCACCTTAAAACGTGATTTTTGAAAATGTAAAAGAGTAGAAACCTTAGTTTCTGAATTATAAACTTGCACCCAAAATTTGACATCAGTTTGAGGTGTAGATTGAGAGTTATGCTCATTAGCGTAATTAGAAGCTTCTTTAGCGATTAAACGGCATAATTAGCGTATAGCTTATTTAAACCTACTTCTTGATATCAAACTTATTACCCACTGATGTAATATATTATTTTGGGATTTTTAAAGATTTTTAATTAATTTTAGGCTGAGCATAACTTATAGTCATAGGCTTAATCCAGTAATTGTCGGTTTTGCCCTTACGGGCTATAAAATGAGTTTTACATATCCAATTGACTCCAAACCTTTTGATACTGATTTTAAATGATAAATAAATTATTTTAAGCCTTCTGGAATAATAAAAATATCAGCTTTCTATATAGAACCCGGAAACGGCTTCTAATCGCCTTATTAAGCGTTTTTAACGCATAGTATGTGCTAAAACTGTTTTAAACATACAAAGGTTGATACCTACTGATATTTGAGGTAAATTATAATATTTTAACAGTAAGCAAAATTTGTTTAACTCAGACTTCAGTTTTGAGCTTTTCGGCTTATGTGAAATTACCAAAATGCCCATACGGTGCATAGTTTGGTTATAATTGATAAATTTCACATATATACTTTACCCTACTGTTATAACTTAGTAAATTAAGTATTTTTGCTGATTATATCAGGCATGTAACTCAGGATAATACTTAAACTCTTTTATAACCTTGTAAAAGACCAAACTACCCCTACGGGGCCTAGTTTGTGTTTATAATTCATTTCGGGCATAATAGATGATATCTTACTGATGTCACAACATATTTGAAGCATATTAACTTAGGAAACCTGTATATGGCTCTACGTTCAACCGTTACGCTTATTACGCGTTCGGTTCGGTTTATGTAACTAGTTTACATAAATTTGCCGAAACGGGTCAAACCTTATCGGTTTTATCTCAAAATCCAGAATGTGAATAACATACCCATATTAAGCAAGTCTTCAAACTTTTCGGGTCTAAATCATATTCTATTCCGGTCTTCGCTTAATCGTGCGTACGAACCGTATCTTTGAAACTAACCGGTCTAAGCTTAAGCTTAATTAAAGACCCGTTAGGATTCTAATAGGTTATTATAAACCTTCGTTCCAGATTAGGAGTACCAGTAAAAGCTACTTGCATTTGCTTATTGTGATTATTACTTTGCTCAGGTAAATACTTTTAACTTATTTTCTGTAACAATTCTCATTAAAAGTCCTAATTATTATTTTAATTTGGCCAATAGGAAACCCTAATTGAGAAACCCAAGTGATTCTGAACAAACCCTAAAATTTTCAGAATTTTCAGAATCAGGATCAAGGCCCCTAAAACTCAAGGGGGGTATACCCTAGTTAATAATTATCTACAATTACTCGCTTTCAAAATTCTAAATTTAGAAACTGTCAAGTCAGCATAGCTAGTCCCAACCGTGGCTACCCTATAACCTATTTTTAACCCTTACGCACCGTAACAAATATAGTCTTACGGTCCGTAAGCACTCTTACGCACCGTAACAATTTAATGCTTACGGTCCGTAAGCAATGCCAAATTTTGACTATAAATAGCAGACATTGGGACTTGAAATTTGGCATATAATCGACGAAGAAAATTCATTTCAGGCATCGAATTACTTTCTGTTTACACAATTAACACACACTAATCACGAAGTGCTGCCACAATCAGGGTAATAGCTCGATCGCTATTACGATTCAACGTCCGATCGATTATAACTATCCAACGATTGTTTAAGTGCCGCTCAAATTGAGTTTATACTTTGTTATTCATCGTGATTTCGACTTGAATGTTTGAGTGCTGTTCGAATTCGGACTATACTCTGTCATTCGTTGTGAATCCGCTGAATTGTTAAGTATTGCACTAATAAATCGTTGTGAGGGTTTAATCTCGTGAATTGTCGTAACTGTTGTATTAGTTACTAACCTGTTTGTGTGTGCATTATTATTTAAATTAGGTTAATCAAGGCTAATCAGTAGGCTTATATTCTGCTCGTTAAATCTACAATGTGAGTCATTCTCTTTTTATCAAAGTTAATTTCAAAAGCATGTTTATTTTCAATGGTTATAATTACAGTGATTAAGTTTATGTAATCACCAAGTTACAGCCGGTATGTGGGGTTTTGTATACATTACTTGATAATCTTCACCATTGGACAACGAGTTAGCCAAGGGGTGATATGACCATAGTCACAAACACCATTGGACGGATGGGCCAATGGGTTGAGTGGCAAATACTGTGGGTAGTTGGTTTGATATCTGAAACATTGTAATCTCTCTTAATACTGTGAATTATAACAAACGAGTCGTTTTAGTAAAACTGAATGATTCACTCAGTATTTCCCTGCTGACAAAACCTTTTTCAAACATGTTTCAGGTAATCTGTTGTGAGCACAGGAAAAGTGCCGTGGAGCACTACATGCTTAGAAAAGTGGCTCAATGTAAATAAATAAAGAAACATGTTTTAAGAAATAAAGGATTTCTCAGTGAAATCACATATTTGTAAATTATGGGATTTATCCCGATATTATCTATAAATGAGCAGTTTTAATATTAATCGATCCTGTTTAAAAAGACATCCGCTGTCACTTAAATAAATACCACGGGATTTCTCTCCCGCGGCTCCTGAAACGGGTCAAACCGGGTCAGGGGCCGTGACATTTTCCCTATACGGGCTTGGGTTACGGTATATAAAATACCGCTTGGTCGGGCATTAAATCTTCCATCGTTTGGTGGTTAATTGAATAATTTAATCGGCCCGTTTAAATATGTTTTGTTTGCTTAAAGCCTTTGGGGGGTTAATGACCATGTCCCGGATATCCTTGGCATCATTTTACGAAATGGCCACGACCTAAGCGCGGAGTGTAGGCGTACACTCGTCAGTGCATAAATAGTTGATGTGGTGTGTCTATTGATCTTTAACCCGACACGCTCCGGGCTACTGAACGCATAAGGAACATGTAATTCTTTTACAAGATTATATGTTTAAATAATTATCCCAAGTTATAAAATGTTTATGCCATGTGCATCCAAATCAATTTTTAATCATTTTTAAAATGAGTCAGTTGATTGTATTTACCAGTGTAAACTGACGTATTTTCCCAAAAAGATTAAATGCAGGTGCTAAGCGTAATAGACTGGATTTCTCCTTAGCATTAATAGAAGTCTCGCAAGCTTAAGATGCCTACAGTCTGTTGAACTACTATTTATTTTTGATCCTTCTGTGGACAGACCTTCAACTGTTGTGATACACGATATTACAATATTATTAAAGTTGAATTATATTTTTCATTTGCTTCCGCTGTGCATATTTATATATTGTGTTGTTTGACTATTATGTTGCCAACCACGTCACGATACTCCCCCACCGGGCCCACCGGTGATACGTGGAAATCGGGGTGTGACACGCATGGCAAGGCGCTCACACGAGTGGATTTCACGGGATGCCAGCCATTATGCTTGAAGCGGTTGCGTCCCAAGATCTTTGGATATGGCATGCGTTCTTCGGTATGCCAGGTTCACATAATGATATTACCATCATAAACCACTCGCCCCTTTTCAATGATCGGGTAAATGGTATAGGACCCAAAGGAACTTTCTTTGTAACGTTACAGACGAAGATAAAGTTACAGACGAAGATAAAACGTCAAATGAATATTTGATCAAGTCAAGGGATATACATCACAACCTTCGATCTGATTTGGTGGATCATGTTTCAACGATTCCTGTGTTCGAAACCGACGAAGACGACGAAGAATGATAGGTTTTTATTTTGATAATTATTTTGTATGTTTATGTAGTTTTTAATGGTTATAAATATATATATTAAAAAAAAACCTGATGTGGCTTGGCCACGCCAGCCAAGCCACGCCCACCATACCCCATACAAAATGGGTTTGTGAATTGAGTTTTCAAAGTTCCACGTGTCAACCCATGCCCCAAACCCCCGCCCCACCATACCCCACGGTCTAAGGAGTGGTTAAACACCTTAGAGTGGCAAACCAAAAAAACAACCAATCTGAGTGCGCCATGTCAATCAGTCAAAAGTGTTTAAACTTTGCTGAAAAGTGTTGGCAATGGTTTAAACACTTGCTGAAGTGGTAAACTTTTTTTTTTTTTTTTTTGTAAACTAGTATATTTAATATTTAAGTTAATAAATGTAGAATAAATACATTAAATTAAAAAACAATAAACTTACATAAATTAAAGACAAAATTGTAGAAAACAACCTTTATGTATACCCCAAACTGCACTTTATACCTTTCACTATGAAATCCGCCAAAACCAACCTTTACGTTCATGTTTTGTTACACATCACAACCTTTACACCAAACCTAGTCAAAAAAGTCAGTTAAGTTGCCCCATGTGCGATGCATGTGAGGGCATATATGTCTTTTCCTTTGAATAATATATTTAAATAAATAATTAAATCAGATTTGAAAACCCACCTTTCTTCAACCCTATCTCTTAGCAACAATCTGAAAACCCACCTTTCTTCAACCTCTCTGCAACTCCTCCGTCGCCGGTGTCCACCGTCGCATCCTCCACCACACATCGTTGCCGCTTTCGTCCCTGCTCCCAGCAACAATCCTCCCAACCTCCCTATTAAGCTGGTAAAAAGTAAAGTATAAAGATGGATTCTTATGATGAAGTGATGGGTTGTTGAATAGAAGCTTAATTAGTTCCATGGAAGACTTGGAAGTCAACACCACAAATTGTATCCACAAACAAGTAATCGTTAGCCCCTGCTCTGTCTTCACAGAAAGACTTTGAAGTCAATATGGCAATTTGTATCCACAAACACCTAATCTTTGGGTTGTGCTCTGTTTTCCCTCATCTTTAAATAAAGACATTCAAGTCAACTAAGTCTATACTGCTTTACTGATTCTATGTAATAAATGAAAAAAAAAGAGATATTGTTTGGTGATAAACACAAAAGTAGAAAGGATCTATTAATAAGTGCATCAGATTTTGGGTCTTTTCTCTTTATTGTTGATCAAAATAGACTGCTGATTACAGCTATATAATCTTGAGTGGATCAAAACAGGCTGTGGATTAATACATTAGGTATGTGTCATATGTAACGTATTAAAGGAACATTATCCAATCTTTAAGGCTTTACTATGAAAAAGCATTTTATCAAACAGGTTGCTGAACTAGGCTGCAGATTAAGAAGCATTTTATCACCCATCTTGAAAGACTTTGTATCACACAAACATTTTATCAAACACGTTAGTGCATATGACCACACCTACTTAAAATTGAACTGCAGATATGAAGGGTTGTTGTCTGTATCCGAAGATTGAATATCGCCGGAGATTAATTTGCGTTTACCCATGAAAGGTGAATCGAAGACCAAACAAAATGAAAAATTCCTGTTTGCCTGTTTGGGTTTAATAGAGTGTGGCCTGAAATTTGTTAAAGCTGAGAAGGCCCAAAGCCAGCCAGAGGGGGTATATATATATATATATATATTAGTTTTTTAAAATCTGATTTAATTATTTATTTAAATATATTATTCAAAGGAAAAGACATATATGCCCTCACATGCATCGCACATGGGGCAACTTAACTGGCTTTTTTGACTAGGTTTGGTGTAAAGGTTGTGATGTGTAACAAAACATGAACGTAAAGGTTGGTTTTGGCGGATTTCATAGTGAAAGGTATAAAGTGCAGTTTGGGGTATACATAAAGGTTTTTTTCTGCAATTTTGTCTAAATTAAATTAAAAACATTAAAATTACATTAAATTAAAAACAATAAAATTACATTAACTTGAAATAAATTAAACTAGTCTTCGTCGGAATCGACCAAAAGGTGGGGTAAATCTTGACTTGCGAGATGATCTATGAGATCGTGTTTTAGTCTCCAATGCGTGTCTTCATCCATCAACTCGCCCAACACCGTATCATCTAGAGCGGGCTCGATTGGAGGATCCCGAATGTGCACCGGTGCTATCGCCTTTCCTTCATCTTTCAAAATCATGTTGTGTAAAATAATACACGTGTACACAACACTCCTAATTTTTTTAACGGATCTTGCTCGCATCGGTCGACTCAATACACCTCATTTCGCCTTCAAAACACCAAAAGCCCGTTCGACTCCTTTTCTTGCCGCCTCATGTTGCCTCTTGAATTTCTTTTGGTCTACTTCGTGAGGGTAAGGGATCGACTTCACAAACACGGACCACGAAGGGTAGATTCCATCCACGAGCAAATAACCACGTTTGTATAAATGGTTGTTAACGTAAAATGGACATTTTGGCGCGGTTCCATTTCATTCCGTTAAAAATAACGGAGATTGTTATAGCACATTGATATCGTTTTGAGAACTCGGTGGACCGGCAAAAGCATGCCAAAACCATAAGTCTTGAGAAGAAACCGCTTCGAGCATAACAATCGGGTATCGGTGATCTCCTCGCATATATTGGCCTCGATACTCTGTCGGACAAAATCGCCAAACGAAATGGGTGCAATCAAGGCTACCGAACATACCTGGAAGGTGATGTTTTTCCTCATGAGCTTGGTATAAAAGTGTCATGTCGTGGCTTGTCGGTCTACGTAAGAACTCGGGACCGTATTGTAACACCCGGCTCTTTTGTACTTTCCATTTATAGAAAGATTTGTTCGTATTTCTATTTTTGGAAACTTTGTATTCTTGTAATCGTTCCTTCTTTGTAATCGTTGTAAAACCGAGACTTGGATCATTAATGTAACATCCCTATTTTTATATAAGAATTATAGGTTTGGTTAAATTTATTAACCACTAGTAACTAGTAACTAGTTTATTTTTAATATAAATATTCAACCCAAATAGTTTTAAACACTATTTTATATAGTTGGTTGAAATATTATATTAAATAATTGGCCTGTATATGGGTGACCTTTCTAATAAAATGAAAGTATATAAAAACTTATACTATTAGACAGGTAACTTACGGGTAGGTTGACCGTAAGAAATATGAAGTTCCTAGATGGGCCTAGGAACCGTATAATAATTAAATTATAAAAATATATTGTATTTCGAACCTACTCTATTTTTAATGAAACTTAGACCCAAATGTAGACAAAAATATTCTCGTTCAAATGATATATTCATTATTTTGTAGAACGTTATATTTTAAAAGTTATACACGCCAAATAACTGAAGCAGTTAAATTAATTATAATATATAAATTAATAAAATAATAATAATAAAAATTAAAACTTAAAAGCAATTGTCGTATATGTATTGATATCTAGTTTATAATTATACTTTACAAATTTTAGGCTAATACAATCTATATATATAGGATTTTAATTATGCTTATAAATTTAATCTAAAAATTTAACTATATCTGTCAACATAAAATGAATTTCGTTGAATAAGAAAATGATTTAAATAGTGGCTACTGCAACACACAATTATACAACCTTATTTATATATTAGGCTAGAATGTTCATACGTCTAATATATTCTATTTTATTAGGGGACTCGGGGTGGTTCACTAGTGATAGTTTCTATCACTCACACTGTCCAATAAAATCGTGCCATGTCATCAACCAAATTTCTATCACTAGTGATAGAAATGTAGGCGGGGTGGTATCACTAGTGATGGAATTCTATCACTCCCCAATTTTTTATAATTTTTATTTTTAAATTCCATTTAATGATAGCATATTGAAATTTTGAATCAAAGGTCCAATTAAATTTGTGCAACAGGACATGGATCAGAAGTTCCTTGCCAGTTGTCGGCCATATACCCTTTTCTTGGTGTTGAAACTTGTGCAACAGGACATGCATCAGAAGTTCAACGCGTGAACTTTTTAACGACGTTATTTTTATAACGCGTGAAGGAATGGAGGCGGCGGTGTGCTAACGCGTTATTTTTGTTCATCACGGTGCTATAACGCACCACCCCGTGTCCCCTTATTCACCTAATACATATACTAATATCTATGTTTATATTATTATAGTATTGTAGTCCAAATATATATATGTTGAGATGAGTCTCTATCTCATGCATTAAATGCTATTGTATACGTGTAGTAAAATTATGGTAAAAAGGAAACTTCCAACGAAAGCTTAAAATGAGAATTCATCTATAAATAGAATATGGTGGAAAACATTTCAGATTGCTAAATCCATTTCTACTCCCCCTCTCCCTCGCAATTTTTCCTTCTCTCTCTAAATTTCTAATTTTTTTATTTCACTAATAATAATAAGGCTCTGTCCCGTTTTAAATATTTTAACTCCCGATCACCGCTACCCTTTCTGATTGATCTGAGCCTCATAACATATGTCAGGGCTCTGCCCGACTAAGTTGTTGGGGTTCCGTCTCGGGACATTGGGACAAGGTTGAATTAGGGGTACTATATTTAACACCATTTACAAAAATATATTTTTATATAGTTCAGAAGTTATACCCAAAATTTATACCAGGAAGCTTTCTAGTTAAACCCTAAAGTTACAAAGTGAGTCCATTTTCTTTTCTCACTATTTTATTCTCTTTTTCTTTGTAATATAATTATATTCAAAACCATAAAAACTATTATATTTTTATTATTATTATTATTTATATTTTGTCTAAAAAGAAACCCTAATTGAGACACCCAAGTAATCCTACACAATTCCTAAAATTTTCATAACAATCAGAATTAGGATCAGGACCCCTAAAAACTCAGGGGGGTGTTTCCTAGTCAGTATTATCTTCATAATTCGTTGTCAAAATCGAATTTCTACGAAACGTCAACTCAGCAGGCCTAAGCTGGTGACCAAGCATGCCTACCCTACTTTGGCATTCCCCGCGACACGCGACAGGTTCGGGAGACTCTGTCGCAACACGCGGGAGGTACCAATTGAGGGTATAAATACAGGGGTTTGGGGTTTGAACAGTTCACTTGTTTCGACGTCAAAATTCAATTCAGGCACCAAGATATAGTCCGATTACTACAAAACACACACTAGCTCGAATTTTGCTACGATACAGGGTATTAACTCGATCGCTGCTACGATTCAATGTCCGATCGATGGAAACTATTCGATGGATGTTTTAGTGCTATCCTTTGTCATTAATCGTGATTCCGACCGGATGTTTGAGTACCACCCGAATTCGAGGAATACTCTGTCATTCGTTGTGAATCCGATGGATGTTTAAGTGATTGCACTTTGTCATTCGTTGTGAGGGTTTTAATCTCGTGAGTTATCGTAAATGCTGTATTAAGTTACCTACCTAGTTCGTGTGCACTAGGTTACAAGGCTAATTAATAGGCTAAGCTCTGCCTGTATAAATCTGCAATATATCAAGGCTTATCTGTAGACTAAACTTTGGCCGTATGAATCTGCATGATTATAAAGTGAGTCATTCTCTTTTTATCAAATCTATTTACAAAAGCATGTTTATTTTAAAGTTATAATTACGGGGATTACGTCTTTGTAATCACCAAGTTACAGCCGGTATGTGGGGTTTTGTATACATTACTTGATAATCGTCACCATTGGGGCAGCCAATGGGGGATATGACCATAGTCACAGATCCGGTCGAGTGACAAATACCGTGGGTAGTTGGTTTGATATCAGAAACATTGTAATCGCTCTTAATACTGTAAATTATAACAAACGTGTCGTTTTAGTAAAATGAATGAACTCACTCAGTATTTCCTGCTGACAAAACCTTTTTAAAACGCGTTTCAGGTAATTACAGTAGATTGGAGTAAAAGATGGATACAACACTGAAAGACTTCAAGAAGTGGCTTATTTTATTAATTAAATCAAATTAAGAAATATTGTTTTATGTAATCAAATTTATCCTTATTAAAGCTACCTTTGTAAAACATGGATTTATTCCATTTATTTAATAAATAAAATTCGGTGTTTTCTAAACTCTGATATTTTTTCCTAACTCACGGTTCTGATGAAATTTCCGCTGCAATGTTTTCAATATAATCACTGACGTGATGTCGTGGTCACAATCAAATTTAAATCCAAATACTACTAATAGATAGCGGTAAGTGGGTATCGAACACAGGGAGTTTGTGGAATGTGTGTTATTTGAAGATTTATCTAAGTTACCTAAACTAAACTAATTGCAAGAAAAGTAAAATTCAAGAGTTGGTTTGATTGGATTGATTTTAAAAACTAAGAATACTAATTAATTTGCGAAATGAAAGTTGAGTTTGTAAACAATTTGGAGACGAATGACCATCCTAAGTTTCCGGTTTGCTTCAACAATTGTGCTATCATCCACTAGAAAGAACTACATAGACATAGTTCGTGTGTAGTTACTTATTGTGATAAAAGGGAACGAAGTACTCAGATTCCTAGAACGTGAGGTTGTTACCCGATGACCAATCAACCCTTACCCAATCCTAATTCTACCCATGATATCTCGATTGCCAACGGCACCAAGAACGTATGGTTTCAAACTAGAATATCATAAGAATCAACAATTTACAAATAAGCAATCACACACCATGATAAACAAGACATAGATAGAGTTTACCATTCTGGAAATATGGAATCAAAACACAATTGTTTCATACAAACCTTCAACCTAGGATGACCATAAAGAACCTAGCCACTCATGGCTTGAAGCAACATCACAATACCCCTTTTCATGTACCCGAAAATCACCAACATAAAACAAACGATAAAGCTAGTGTTCTTCACGTTCCCCCTCTCCAAAAGTCGTTCACCGGTCCGTTCACACCCGCCAGTGGTAGTGTGTAACCGAAAAAACAATGACTAGCGACATAAAAATCCACCCACTTGACTAATTAATGCGAATGTTACAAAAACTCTTCAGTCGTCGAAGATATAATTGATGATATACTTTGTTCCCTGTTCTCTGATATCGGCCCAATCCAAAGAGTCCACTAATCCACAAAGTCGGCCGTCCCATGTAGTCCACCAAGTCGGCCCATGTGCCAATATATCTTTTATATAATGATGAGTTAATGTTAAGCCCACTTCATGTCCAGTGAGTAGCCGCCAATCTTGTTCCCTCCAAAAGTCCACAAAGCCTGCCTTAGTGATCACAATAATTAATTTGCATGTGCTTCTCCTTTGTCAGATGTGATGATGATGTCACGATAATATGGCTCTCTCCTTTATGATGATATCGGCTCAACCTCTAAGAAGTCAACAACCCTCTTATCTTATTTCTTCACATGTGCGTATCAGATGTATGATGATTATGTCGAGCAAAAGTCAAGACCCTCCAAGAAGTCACGTGAACTATATGATAATTGTGGGCCCCTTTCTTTGATGATTTGATCTTTTATTAGAACAGACCTCCACTCATCTCCAAATAAAAGTGATGATGATGGATGATGTGTTAATATTGACTTTGTGTCCGCTGTTCCATGTGTGTCAAAAATAAGCCAGCCGCCAATCCTACCCAAGATCAGAATGTGCCGTCCAAGTCCAAGCCACATGTGCGGTCCAATCAACAATTTTTATTATTTGTTTTAATAAAACCCAACATGTCTGCCGTAAGGCAGTGTATATCTGCCGTAAGAGAATGCTCAGTGCCATAAGCTACGGTACCCGGCGTGGCTTACGGCACCCTGTTGACTTTTCCCATCTTGATTATGCCATCTTCCCACATCCATTTAAACTTCCTAATTCCAGCATCTTGAGCACTTTAACACCTGCACATCAAATCATCAAATGGTTACCAAGTTCAAGCGATTAACCGAATAAAGCATGAAATGTGCATATATTTAGACCTTTTAAGGGTTGTCCTATGGACCACCCGTCAATCACCAGTACCACTGGGCTGTTCGCAACTCCCGATTCCGTCCAGGGTGGGTCGGGGGTCGTGACAATTAATGAAACTCGTATTTTGTTATAAATATGTTATACACATGTTATGTATGCTCGTATGTTCGAATTGGTGAATCAATTGGTGCTTAATCATTATTCTTGGAAACTATGTGCTAAACTTGTAATTAATCTAAACTTATGCATAAAACGTGTTTTGAACGTGAAAGACACTTGATTTTGATGCTTATACGCTTAATTATACTTGATTATGTTCCTCATACTTTATTCAACCTTAAACTATGCTTAAATGGCAAAACTAGTCCTTAAAACACCTTAAAAGCCCTAATTAACAAACTGCAGGGACTAAAATGCAAATAAATGAAAGATGTAGGCTTACGGACCGTAACACTCTCAATGTTGAGGTCCGTAAGGGTGTCTGGCGGGCAGAAAACACAGCAGCCTCTTTTCTACGCGATTTTGCACGAAATCCCAAGATTTAAACATCCCCAATCAGCTTTAATCCACATCTAAACACCTCCAATCATCTCTAACCTCTTCCACTATAAATACACACCTCCTCCAAGCATTTTTACACTTTCACAACTCTCTAATCCTCTCAAATTCACTCTCAAATCACTTGCAAATTCAGAATTCGGGCAGATTCATACTCTTGCACAAAAGTGAGTATAACTTGCTCATTTCTCAACAAAATCACTTAATTCTTCTTCCTACTTACTTGGATAATCATGGGGTTTGATTCCTTGATCTCTCCTTGGAGAAATCAGACCTGGAATTGCCCTGAAAATGTCCATAAACTTTTTGTTTTGTTTATATTCTTTTAAAACTTGTTTAAACTTATCAAAACTCACCTCAAACTTATGTACTAATGCTTGTAACCTATCCCATGGTTGATTAAGTGTTAGAAACATGATTGAGACATACAAATCAGAGGTTAAACCTCAAAATACTTTCTTTTTTGATTAGGGTATTTTTCCCACAAGTCATGTTCGAGCTTAGATCTTGATGTAGAGTGATTGTGGAACAACTTGGGTTGTTCCAACATAAAATCCTCACATGATTTGATGATTTCTCTTAGCTTAGTTCATTTACATACTTGTACTAATCCTAGTTCGTGACCCTCCTTGGTTGTTCTTACATCAAGTGAAGTGGTGAACATTCAAGGGGTTCCTAAACGGAAGCTTATTCTTCCTACCCCATACATGACTTCCATGATAACTCGAGGTGCCTAAATGAGGATCCTAATCCTCTACCTCCTACATGAATCCTTGGACTAAATAATACGTAATACTTAACCTAGATATATATATATACACATTCGAACCTTTAATATTGAACTTGTGTTTATATGTTAAAGTAGTAGAATATCATCTAAGACTTAGAACCTTGATATGATTCTAATGGGTGTACTACCCATGAAATACAATATAACCCTAGTGGTTACATAGTGTCATATAAGAGTTATAAGTTAAAGATGATTATTTTTAATATCATACTTTTATGTTATGTTAAACTCCAAATTTATAATCTTCCGTTGAACGCCAAACTCACACACCTATGTTTCCTCGTGTAGAAGGACTAGGTGCTCCAAACTAATCCATCCACCAACTCACTCGCGGGATTTCAAGTAGGAAAGCTTGCAACCACCGTGAGTATACTCGATCCCTTTTTCCCCTTTACACTTTGGGATGCAACATGTATAACTATACAAACAACTTTCAAACTCAATTAAACCTACTCTATCCATGATTAAACATGAAACTAATGTGACTTACTTGTTATTATCGTATGCTATGTGAACGATTTGGAACGTTATATGCTCATTAACTTTGCTCGCCCACCTTAACAATTATAGCGCTATAGGATTAACGCCCCGCCCGCTATTCTATTGGGTATTGTTAAGTCAAACATTACCACCCCGCTAAACTATTGGGATTAGGCTATTTTATGCGTTGTATTCTAGGGTTTGATCATATTGTATGCCAAAATTGCATACTAGTAATCACATGTTATGAATCATGTTGGATTTGAGTTTTTATTCTATTATGCTATGTAAACAAACTTGTATACTCGCTCATGCTTTTGCATTGAAACTCTATTTTAATACATGTTGCAGATTGATTATTGAAGTATGGATGAATGATGAAACAAGTTTAGGGTGGACTAGATACACACATTTAATCTATTTATCTTTTGATGTTATGTTGAAATTTGAACAATGTTGTTATTTCTATTTAAATGTTGTATGACAATTTAGTACTTGCAATGAATTTGAATTTAATTAAATATTGTCACATAGTGTTATGAAGTCTCTAGCAATCTATACACACTTCGTCTCATCCCGATGTTTCCGCCATCGGTTGGGGTGTGACAGATTGGTATCAGAGCCATAACTATAGGGAATTAGGAAAATTGCCATGCTTTTGCCCTAATCTATAGTTTTAGTAATTTTGCCTCTTATGTGTTGTTTAAAACTTTTGTACTCTACCATGCATGCTTCCTAGCTATACTTCTTGTTGATTAAATTTATATGCCTTTCCTAAGGTTAACATGAATACACTTTTGTTTATTTGTATACTCTTGTAACCCAAACGAGACAACTTTACCAAAATAGGCGTGAAACCCACAATTTGGTAAACGACTCTCATTCTACCTTAAACTATTTTTGCACGAAATTACACCATTAAGCTAGGAGTGAAATCCACAACTTAATGGTAATTTCCATTTCAACTCTAGTGGACCCTTGTCACAGTGTCGAAATTTTATTTTGACCCGACAAGTACCAACCACATTTAGGGTACGAAATCGTCAAGTTAGGGGTGAAACCCGCACCTCGTCGAATAAGTCCCATTCCTCGATTTTCAATCTCGCCAAAGTCCCGATTGTTTCAATCAATTAGAGATGTGTAGTAACCGGAAGGGTAAGATACCGTTAATCACTTCTCGACGAGAGTATCTTATCTATAGGCCAAAGCACGTTTTCTCTAATTCGAAAGAACTTTCGACCCACTTTGGAATAGTCGACGTTTCTCTACCCGAAACAATCCAATGTTTTATTGAGCCTCTCTTTTATGTATCTCAATTTATATGTGATTTTATACTTGAACGTTCGGTCATTTCAAAATTTCGTTTTAATCGTTTCGCACGTTGATCGCAATCACAAACAATAATAATCCCTCGTGAACAAACTAAATTTACAATGCTTTCATTTATTCATGCTATGTTATGTGGAACTCATGACTATGCTATATGAGACGTCTAAACTCTTTATGCTGTGTGAATCAATTTGAACCTTTTATACTATGTGACACTTTATGCTATGTGAATCATTTTATGCAAGCAATTTTCTTAAAACATTATGATCAAGTCTCACCTATTCGTTCTTTTGAATCTTAGATGTCTTCTCGTCAATCCAACTCGTCTAAGAAGTCAAAGTCCCGTACTACGAAGAAGATGATGGCTTTCATGGCCGATCAATTTGCGCGCGTCGTTCCTAAGGTCATTAGCGAGATTCGAGCTTCTGAAACACCTCACTCTTCCGTCGACTCTAAGGTCGAAATACGCAAGCCCGCTTCGTTCAACTTCAAGCACTTTTCATCGTGCAATCCCAAGCCATTCACCGGCAATGATGGGGTGACCGCCATGCTCGAATGGTTTGATAGCATGGAGGTCACATTCATCAACAGTGATTGCCCCGTAGAGCTCAGAACGCGTAGTGCGACTGGGGTATTCCAAGCCCGAGCTCTCGAATGGTGGACGAACGAAAGGAACATTCGTTCGAATGAACTGGTATATGCGTTGGCGTGGGAAGAAGTTAAGGCCCTGATGATGGATGAGTTTTGCCCTCCGCATGAGCAACAAAGGTTAGAAGAAGAATTTTGGGCTCTAAAGCAAGTGGGTGATGAGAACCTAGCCTACACTACTCGTTTCAAACAACTTAGCTTCATTGTTCCTCACCTCGTTATGACCACCGACCGTAAGATAAGGAAGTACATCAACGGATTACCCCCTGCTATGCGTGACACCATCGAGGCAGCCAAACTCGATAATATTGAAGTTGTTTACCGCCTCGCTGCTTCCCTAAACAACAATCGCATTCGCGATAAACAGGTTGCAACCTCCACCAAGATAGCCAACCAGATTACCACTGACCATGAAGCCCAAGCAAGTGGTGGCGAAGGCAGGAAACGAAAGTTTCAACACACAGAGTCAGTCAACAAAGTACGCGCTTGCTACAAGTGTGGAGACACTACTCATCTTCGGCCACAATGTCCTCTATGGAATCAAGAACGACAACAAGCCCAGGACGACAATGAAGACGTTGAGGGTACGCTTTTTCGTTAACAACCTTATTACCTCTATGCTCACGTAAGGCTTTGTATTTGATAAACCTGAATCTATGTCATTTCCAGTCAAAATTTCTGATGGCAAGTCCATCACCATTGATTTTATTTTCCTTTATTGTTTCCTCGTGCTCAACATCCATGTTTTCTCGATCGACGAAGTACCTCATCTTTTCCCTACGTCTTCCTAAATTTCGGGACAAAATTTCCTAAAAGAGGGGAGAACTGTAACGCCCGGCTCTTTTGTACTTTCCATTTATAGAAAGATTTGTTCGTATTTCTATTTTTGGAAACTTTGTATTCTTGTAATCGTTCCTTCTTTGTAATCGTTGTAAAACCGAGACTTGGATCATTAATGAAACTCGTATTTTGTTACAAATATGTTATACACACGTTATGTATGCTCGTATGTTCGAATTGGTGAATCAATTGGTGCTTAATCATTATTCTTGGAAACTATGTGCTAAACTTGTAATTAATCTAAACTTATGCATAAAACGTGTTTTGAACGTGAACGACCCTTGATTTTGATGCTTATATGCTTAATTATACTTGATTATGTTCCTCATACTTTATTTAGCCTTAAACTATGCTTAAATGGCAAAACTAGTCCTTAAAACACCTTAAAAGCCCTAATTAACAAACTGCAGGGACTAAAATGAAAATAAATGAAAGATGTAGGCTTACGGACCGTAAAACTCTCAATGTTGAGGTCCGTAAGGGTGTTTGGCGGGCAGAAAACACAGCAGCCTCTTTTCTACGCGATTTTGCATGAAATCCCAAGATTTAAACCTCCCCAATCAGCTTTAATCCACCTCTAAACACCTCCAATCATCTCTAACCTCTTCCACTATAAATACACACCTCCTCCAAGCATTTTTACACTTTCACAACTCTCTAATCCTCTCAAATTCACTCTCAAATCACTTGCAAATTCAGAATTCGGGCAGATTCATACTCTTGCACTAAAGTGAGTATAACTTGCTCATTTCTCAACAAAATCACTTGATTCTTCTTCCTACTTACTTGGATAATCGTGGGGTTTGATTCCTTGATCTCTCCTTGGAGAAATCAGACCTGGAATTGCCCTGAAAATGTCCATAAACTTTCTGTTTTGTTTATATTCTTTTAAAACTTGTTTAAACTTATCAAAACTCACCTCAAACTTATGTACTAATGCTTGTAACCTATCCCATGGTTGATTAAGTGTTAGAAACATGATTGAGACATACAAATCAGAGGTTAAACCTCAAAATACTTTCTATTTTGATTAGGGTATTTTACCCACAAGTCATGTTCGAGCTTAGATCTTGATGTATAGTGATTGTGGAACAACTTGGGTTGTTCCAACATAAAATCCTCACATGATTTGATGATTTCTCTTAGCTTAGTTCATTTACATACTTGTACTAATCCTAGTTCGTGACCCTCCTTGGTTGTTCTTACATCAAGTGAAGTGGTGAACATTCAAAGGGTTCCTAAACGGAAGCTTATTCTTCCTACCCCATACATGACTTCCATGATAACTCGAGGTGCCTAAATGAGGATCCTAATCCTCTACCTCCTACATGAATCCTTGGACTAAATAATACGTAATACTTAACCTAGATATATATATATATACACACATTCGAACCTTTAATATTGAACTTGTGTTTATATGTTAAAGTAGTAGAATATCATCTAAGACTTAGAACCTTGATATGATTCTAATGGGTGTACTACCCATGAAATACAATATAACCCTAGTGGTAACATAGTGTCATATAAGAGTTATAAGTTAAAGATGATTATTTTTAATATCATACTTTTATGTTATGTTAAACTCCAAATTTATAATCTTCCGTTGAACGCCAAACTCACACACCTATGTTTCCTCGTGTAGAAGGACTAGGTGCTCCAAACTAATCCATCCACCAACTCACTCGCGGGATTTCAAGTAGGAAAGCTTGCAACCACCGTGAGTATACTCGATCCCTTTTTCCCCTTTACACTTTGGGATGCAACATGTATAACTATACAAACAACTTTCAAACTCAATTAAACCTACTCTATCCATGATTAAACATGAAACTAACGTGACTTACTTGTTATTCTCGTATGCTATGTGAACGATTTGGAACGTTATATGCTCATTAACTTTGCTCGCCCAGCTTAACAATTATAGCGCCATAGGATTAACGCCTCGCCCGCTATTCTATTGGGTATTGTTAAGTCAAACATTACCACCCCGCTAAACTATTGGGATTAGGCTATTTTATGCGTTGTATTCTAGGGTTTGATCATATTGTACGCCAAAATTGCATACTAGTAATCACATGTTATGAATCATGTTGGATTTGAGATTTTATTCTATTATGCTATGTAAACAAACTTGTATACTCGCTCATGCTTTTGCATTGAAACTCTATTTTAATACATGTTGCAAGTTGATTATTGAAGTATGGATGAATGATGAAACAAGTTTAGGGTGGACTAGATACACACCTTTAATCTATTTATCTTTTGATGTTATGTTGAAATTTGAACAATGTTGTTATTTCTATTTAAATGTTGTATGACAATTTAGTACTTGCAATGAAATTTGAATTTAATTAAATATTGTCACATAGTGTTATGAAGTCTCTAGCAATCTATACACACTTCGTCTCATCCCGATGTTTCCGCCATCGGTTGGGGTGTGACACGTATATTTTGCAAACTGTGTCGCAAAAATATTCTAGGCACTCGCGGGAAGTTCTTTCGGCCATATGCAAGTACTCGTCATTCTCGTCTGGAGTGTTACCAGTTGCGAGCTGTTTAATAGCCGATGTCACCTTTTGCCACGGCGTAAACCCCTTACTACCTCGCGCATCGGGGGTCTCTTCAAACCACGGGTCGTTCTAACCGAGATCTTTGGGGATGATTCCGTACTACAGTTCTTTGGGGAGGAACTTTAGGGCACCCTTGGGATAATGCACCTGGTGCCGTAGCTAACCGAGTAGCTCTAGTAGCATGTGTACAAGCTCGTAATGAGGGACGCGATCTTGCTACCGAGGGTAATGAAATTATCCGTGAGGCTACCAAATCGAGTCTTGAACTAGTTGTTGCATGTGAAGTATGGAAGGCAATCAAATTTTAGTTCCAGGCAATGGATACTTTGGATACGGATAAGGATAAAGATAAGAAGAGATAACGCACATTCTCTTAATTGAATTTCAATGAAACTCGGCCCAATCTATATATAGGGGCAGAATTTAGGGAAAACGCTTAAAAGTGTGAAAACGGTGAGAACGCCCCTCATCCGTTGGAACAATCTATGGATTAGAATGACGCGATGACGTTTTCGTAAATAACATCAACTATATTATTTGTACGTGCTTCATTAAGAATTTGAATATACTTCCGAGATCCGATATATACCTTGTATAGCTTTAGCTTTACATTTTATCTTTAGTTAAAAAAATATAGTTAGGTTGGACGGGGCACCAAACATAGATAACCCCGATTTCAATCGAGTAGAGCCAGGTCGGTGGGGTTAATGACCATAAGTGGGTTAGGTAGGGGGCTTGGGTTGGTGAAGATGGAAAAGGAGGGGGGATTATTGGTTGCGAAGTAGTTTTGGTAGTAGGCTGAGCTAAGTCGTACAATATTATATTAATAGGGTGATGGTTAGTTAGCAAAGACAAACCCTTTAAACACCTAAGTTTGAGAGATGGATGTATTGGGTTCAAGTCACACAGACGACATGGATTAAAAGAAATTTGCCGTTAAAAAATTCATACAATATTATTATAAAGGGTAGTGGCTGCTTGTAGATTAATGACCCCTCCAAATTGAGCACCATTTGGTAGAATTATATTAATTGAGGTGGAAAAATTCTTTAGTATTTTTTAGGGTGTGAATTTTTTACACGACTTCAACCTAACACAAAGTTTTCGGGTTTGGGTTTAGTCTAAAATAGATTTGGGTCAGTTTTAGGCTGAACCTTTGTACCCATTTAGCTAAATGGGCCGGGTTCGGGTCAACCTGGTCGGGTTGACGAGTTGACCCTTTAACCAATTTATATTATATTATATTTTTTATAATATATTTTACGTCATAAATTTTTCATAAATTTTAGTAAGTATTTATTTTATGCTATAATTATAACTTACAAAAAGAATTTGACATAACATTTTATGATTTAATATTTTTTTACAATATATTTTACATCATAAATTAAAGTGAATGTCTATTTTATGCCATAATTAGAATTTTAAAAGAGAATTTGACATAACATTTTATGATTTAAATGTAATTGTTTAATATCCATTCACGTTTCTTTAGTAAATTTTAATTTTAATATATTTAATTTACCAAAAAAATAAAAAAATTAAATTGAACAGGTCATGTTCGGGTTAACCCGCAAAATTCAGGTCATATTCTGGTTCATATATAACACGATTTTAAGGTTCGAGTAGTGTTTGATTCGTATAAAATTTTCAGATTTAGGAACGAACGAAAACAATTTGTTTAGCACCCTGTTATTTTTGGGTCAATGGCCGCCTCCATCCTTAAAAGAAATAATAATAAAAAAGAATCAAGTGGTGTTCCAACTTCCAATAAAAATAAGAGTTTGAGTTGACGTAAAAGGTTTATAGTGGCGCGTGCAAAACACACACCTCAAATAAAAGTATGAAAATGATAGTCTCTCTACGTTTACTTTTTATGATGTAAGGGGGGTGTTTGTTTACGTTTTTAACGTGTCTTTTAATAGTTCAGATCTCCTATTGATTCAGATTGTTTGTTTCATTAGCAGATGTTTAAATGGTTCATACATTTGCTTCTGAGTAGTTAAAATTTATACAGAGTCTGAATTGTTATGACCTCTAATGTGAATTGGTCATACATTTGCATCTGAACGGTTAAGATTTATACAAAGACTCTTAATGGTTCACACCTCTTAGACTAGTGGGAATGGAGAGGCTCATCCACAAGGGGATGGGCCGCCATGTCAGCGCCACGTAGGCTCGGCTTAGAGGGGATGGACCTAGGGGTGGGGGATGAACCCCTTTATATATATATATGTATGTATGTATAGATGTGTGTGTTAGGAGAGAGGAGTGAGGGGCGTCGAGATCGGCTGGTGGAGGACGAAGTTGACGGGCCGACCCTATGGGGGGCGGTGTGGGGGACCGGCGCCGGCCCCCATACCGTTTAGTCTTACTAGCTTAACACTTAATAGTTCAGAGCTTTTACTGGTTCAGCACTTAACTATTCAGTTGTTCCAAACAGCCCCTAAATATGAATCAAGCCACAATCTTCCATTTATAACCAACCCCCCATCCCTCCCTCCACCACCACCCCTTCTCTCTCTCTCTCTCTCTAACCCTCACCGGAGATATGAACGGCGCCCACACCCACCGTCTCCGATCCTCCGGCGGTGTCCGCCTCGAACTCACCCCCACAACCACCTCTCCTCTTTCCATCGACACCTCCGAATCCACCGAAATGAGGATCCAACGCCTCATAACTGAAAATCCGGTAATCATATTCAGCCGGTCGTCTTGCTGCATGTGCCACGTCATGAAACGACTGCTTTTGTCACTCGGTGTCCACCCCACCGTCATCGAGCTGGAGGAGGACGAGATCCACGCGCTCTCCGTGTCGATCCCCGACGGCGGAGCAGAGGCGGAGACCGTCGCTCCGGCGGTGTTTATTGGTGGTGCGCGTGTCGGTGGGTTGGAAAGCCTTGTCGGACTTCACTTGAGTGGCCACCTTGTTCCAATGCTTGTGGAAGTTGGTGTTTTGGTCTTGTAACTCAAAGGGTAGTTTCGTAATTTTATATATAGTTTTTAATTTTTTTATAATTTCTTTATGCAATGATCTTATTTTTCTAATTGTAAAAATGCAAGATTAAGATCTATGGTACAATTATGTATGCACAATGTACAACTTATGGAAAATGGATGAAATATTGAAATCTCAACCCTCATTGAGTCAATACTCTTAAGTGTAAATGCGTGTATTTTAAGAAGAATGATATTTGTGTTAATTTAATTATGCTTTGATTCTTTCTTATTATAATAGAATAAAGTTAGGCGCCGTATAATTCTAACATTAAGGAAAATTGTAAAGTTTTACTAATTGTTGCAAGTGGTTGAGCATACGTTTGTAATGAGGTTATACATAATAGCAAGATTCATATCAAGTTGAAAACAATAAGATGTGAATTTATGATGTAAATTTAGACAACAAAGTAGTTTAAAGATCTTTTATTCTATACGGGTCGTATAACCTTATACTGCTCGTATACACTATGTTAGAATAAGATTTTACCATATGGAATAATTAGGACCCTTCATACTTGAAAAAGTTAACTATATTTTTTGAACAACTATATATGTTCGTTTTTGGCTCCCTATTCCATCTTGGGATAGGTTGCCGTGGTGGTTTATGAAATTTGATCTTAAAAAAAAAACAAGTTTATTCCTCTTTCACCTTTTCAACCATATTTAAATTCGTATATTTAATACAATTTTGGCACCAAATAAATGCTAACAATTAATTTAAAAGCAACAAATTGTGAGCTTTCTTTCCTCACATTCTTAATAATAAAGAGCTTTTTATGTGCATGTATTTAGAAAACTATAAATACATCTGTTTTGAAGCCAAAAATCGTGTATGTACATGCCCATGTGCAAGCTTCAAAAACTTATACGGTTGCTTTTAATATATTTTTTACCCATAACACTAACTAATTTTTTTAACTAACAATTTTATATCCCTCCGCTTTAATGGGCGAACAACCCAACCCTTGGAACATGCTACAGCCCCAGGTGGCGAAGAGCCGACATCGAGGTGCCAAACCTTCCCGTCGATGTGAACTCTTGGGGAAGATCAGCCTGTTATCCCTAGAGTAACTTTTATCTGTTGAGCGACGACCCTTCCACTCGGCATCGTCGGATCACTAAGGCCGACTTTCGTCCCTGCTCGACGGGTGGGTCTTGCAGTCAAGCTCCCTTCTGCCTTTGCACTCGAGGGTCAATCTCCGTCCGGCCCAAGGAAACCTTTTGCATGCCTCCGTTACCTTTTGGGAGGCCTACGCCCCATAGAAACTGTCTACTTGAGACTGTCCCTTGGCCCGTACGTCCTGACACAAGGTTAGAATAATACCATATTTTTTACCCCAAACCCCCCCCCCCCCCCCCCCCACCCACACACACAACAAGGTCAATTAATCATAGAATTAAAAAGGGGTTCAAATGAAAGTCCATTTAAATATAAGGGTCTTACTATGAATCAATCTGCACTTTTTTTTTTCAAAGTTAATGACGTGAACATTGAACACCTTCTAGTTTCTTGTAAAGACAACTAGTAGCACCATACTTGAAATCATGATCAGAATTACTATTCTGTTTATATCTCTTATACAACTTTTATGTCTTCTTATATATAGTATTTATACAATTTCTCACTACTTGAATCATATAATACTGTCCACTCTTTTTTAAATTTACCAATATTACAATGTCAAATAATTTATCTTGAAAAGAAGATCCAAGTGAATTGTTGATAGATGGTGAAACTAGTTCTTTTTTGTTTGTTATAATGGGTCGAGTTGATGCCTTTGACTCTGTAAAACTAAGGTCAAGCTTCTTGAAATTGATGAGGATCAAGTCGAATAAGTGTTGGACATGAAGTATAGTGGAACTGAATAGATCACATGAACGTTGGATGATTGGACCAAACTATAAATAGTTAATAGTGAGCTCCCATATCGTTTAGGTGAAAAGAGGGAAGACTAATGAAACTAAAGAGTAGAAAAGGGTGAAATCCATAACATATTTATACACATATGTAAATCCATTAATTTTATCGTTTATAGACTTGTGTAATAGCGTAATACTATTGGGTAGTTTAG
This sequence comes from Helianthus tuberosus, assembly GCA_030545235.1. Lineage (NCBI taxonomy): Eukaryota > Viridiplantae > Streptophyta > Magnoliopsida > Asterales > Asteraceae > Helianthus > Helianthus tuberosus. The sequence goes on along the minus strand of CM060384.1, from coordinate 15,703,701 downwards.
TCATAGTTGTATATGCGTAAGTCCAACAATATTGTATGACTAGATATGCTTAACTTATGAAAATTGTAGTGTGGCATTGGTGGTGTTGGTGTTTTATCTACGTTTTCATATTCAAAACCGAGTTGACTAAACTTCACATAGTTCTTTTTACTCATTTAATCAGTTGAACGTCAATGTCAATGCCACAACGCAAAAGCCCCGTCACCTAGTTAAGTATATATTAATTTACAAATTTTGTTTATAAGAAAAAAATTACTATTCAATTTTTCTACACTTTCCACCCTTATATTTTTCTTCTTTTACAACATTGTCGTACAAAAGGTAATCTCAACACTTTTGCACTTAACTTTGGTCATTTATATTTTTCATCTTTTACAAATTTTTTCGTTTTCAGTTTCGTTCAAAAATTTTCAAGTTAACACGCTGCAACGTGCATGCGTGGTTTAACGTTTTTACGTTTCTTATCGCGGTTTAACGGTTCCATCGCAATGTGTGGGTTCAATTAGTTATTATTTTCTATATTTTACGTTCCAGTCTACGTTTTGTGAGCACAGACTACAGCGCGTGTGCATGGTTCAACGTTTTTACGTCTACTTTCTATTCGGTTTAATGGTCTCGCCGTAAAGCACGGGTCCTAAATATTCGTTAGATGTTAAAATGCTTTCTTAGCCTTGTTCAACTTATTTATAAAAAAACGTAAAATAATTGTAAATTAAAAACACCACCTTCCTCGATCCGACGTTAATTAACCAAGTTGTAATGTTAGTTAGAGAATTAGTAGTACTGTAGTAGTAATGTTGATTTACGAAATTTGAAAGCTTATTTGCATTTATTTTTCACTCATCTCCATATTGCCTGCTTAAGGAAGGATTGGGGATGGGGTGGACATCCGTTTTTGGATAGACTCATGGGTAACTCAAGAGCCGATGAAAGCCAAATTTCCTAACCTATTAGATTGGAAAAACAAAAACGATGCAGTGTTGCAGCAAGATTCAATCAAGTGGAGGGAAATAGTGTGCACTACTACAAAATAGAGCTTTAGACACGGGGTGAAATGGGTTTTAAGACGGTGTTGACGGTGTTTTCAACACCGTCTTAAACTGCACTGGTTTAAAATCAAGTATTATTAGACGGTGTTCTATTTGAACACCGGCTTAAACTCAAGTCTTATTAGACGGTGTTCAGTTTGAACACCGGCTTAAATTTTGTGAACCCCGTCTTTTAATATCAAAACATTTATTAAATCAAATACTTTTAACACCGTCTTATAAACTTAGTGAACCCACCCCGTCTTTTAATACCATTAGTGAACCCCGTCTTTTAATACCAACACCGTCTTATAAACTGCTAAAAAAAAATACATTTACTGAATACATATTTCCCAAAAATACATTTGCTGGAAAAAAATACACCAAAAATACATTTGCTGGAAAAAAAATACATCAATCTTATATACACCAATGGAACATTTTCAAATCAAACCAAAACAATACACATTCAAATCCAAAATAAACCCGTAGACATCCAATTTGGAAATAAACCCGTCAAATTACAATCATTTGTGAATACATAACAAACTACACATAAGCTAAACTAACGGAATACCTAACTCGCTAAAAAACTTCGGCATCAACGTCATCAACAAAACATCTATTTCATTATCCGTAGCCTCTCTCGTGTCGTGCCACATCTAAAATAAAAGTAGATAGAAAGAGTTATTACAAATATTATAGAATAAATCAAAAGGTAAAGAGAAAAATCGATAACAACATCGGCAATAAAGCTATGTATATATTTACATGTTATATACATCTAAACCTTCTAAGTTTAAAAAAAAATAAACAGTTAAGTAATAAATTGATAAACAAGTATATTTTACTTACTTCATCGGGAAATTGGTTTTGATACAAATTGACAAAGTCAAACATATGTTGGAGAACCATGTAGCCGCATTCCCATCCACCCTTTTGTTGCTTACACTGTAATAAATTAACAAATTATTATTTAAAAGTAACGAAAATCAAACAATTTAGAAATAGCAAACACACATACATCAACCATTGTGTAGTTGAACTCGGATCCTAAGGCGGTAGGAATTAGGCTTGAAAGACGATAGTTAGAAGCATTCTTTTCGCCTTTTATCTTTGTTGAATCCAAAATATAAACATGTCCTATGTGTTGGGCAATGATGAACAAAGACCAATGGTCGCTACAAAATTAGCATTCATTGTGTCCAAAAATCCATCGGGTAGTAAAATATCATCAGTCAAAAAATCATTAATTCCTAACTGAATAGGAACTTCCGAGGAAAGCTGCATCTATAATAATAAACCATTGTTATAATATAAAACAAATAAAAACTAAAGTGATATAAACTACCTTTGGTATATATGGATCAACACGATGCACATGGACAAAATATCAATCGATCTCCTATGTTCACCCGATGAGCTTCGGCGGCCTTAAGAAAACTTTGAACACCCATAATATATATTGCATCCATACGACTTCTATGGTACATCCAATCTTCACGATCCTCCATCTGAAAATTAAAATAAATAAATAAATAAATAATGATGTGAGCGTATGCGTATGATGTAAATCAATGCTCTAAGGCGGTGAATCCTAACCCACTTTTTGAATATTCCATCTCATAAGTATACATTTTAACGAGACGACATTTAAGAAAAAATCGGCAGCATTTCCCCTTAACTCCCCAAGTATGCATAAAACCGCAAACCCGTAGGAGTAGAGGAAATACCAACCGATCTTTTCTTAAATGACGTTTCGTTAAAATGTATACATATCCCAAATGAGATAGAATATTCAAAAAGCAGCCCCAAAACGGGATAATCCAAAATTTATCTATATTAGATAAATTTTAGACGGGTAATTCTAAAGGGTTATCTAAATCTATATTTATACACCTATATGTAAATGTAAATGTAAATATAAATAACATCTATATGTTAATAAAAATATAAATAACATCTAATTGTTATTGAATAATGTTTTGTTAAATTTGACAAAATCCACGAGTCATTTTCGTGATTATTACTTTTTTCTCCAATTTTCGTGATTTATTATTCTAGATCAATAGTCGGTTGTTGAGAGCATTGTAGCAAAACCAGTGGTGTTAATTTGGACACATTGATAGGTTACTAGCAGAATGTAACATTAACTTCAAAACCATAAATATTAATATTTTATATTTCACTAAAAACATATTACAACAAGGTTAAAACTTAAACATACTTTATTACTATATATAAACTAATTTTTATATACAATGTACTAGTGATTTATCAAAACAAAGCAAGAAAAAATCAAATTTGAATTTTTAACAACATATAATTAAACATGATATAACTACTATTTATAAAACTAAAAAACATTAAATAACATATGTAAAGAGAAAAAAAAAACTAACCTTGAAACTTTGTAAGGTTGTTAATGGTGGTGAAATTGAATGAAGAAGATGAAGAAGTTGTTATGAGGAAGATGAAAGGAAAGAGATAAGGTTTTGGTGGTTGATATTTGAGCGATCTTTTTTCAGTTTATAAGACGGTGTTCACAGACAACACCGTGTCACCGTCTAAAGGATGCAAAAATTAGTTTATAAGACGGTGTTTAAGCATTAGACGGTGTTCTTTTGAATTTTATTGAATATTTATAAGACGGTGTTCAGAGACAACACCGTCTAAAGGTTGGAGAAATTAGTATAAGACGGTGTTTAAGCATTAGACGATGTTCTTCTGAATTTTATTGAATATTTTATTAAAAAGAGCTTGACGTTTATATTGGTATTGGTTTTAAGACGGTGTTATTACTTTAACACCGTCTAAAACAAATCCTTGACACCGTCTAATGCTACATTTTGTAGTAGTGGTGGTTTCGTGGGAATGGAACAAAGATCCGGAGAACGAAATAGAGCTGCAGGAGTTAGAACAATGCATCCGTTTGCTGTATGAAGTCAGAATGCGAGGGGCTGCAGACTTTTGGACATGGAACCATGGGTCGGATATATTTTCGGTAGCTTCAGCAAAAAAATGAATTACCGCTAAGGTGGCGAATGATAACCGGTATATTTATACGTGGAGTAAGTGGACGCCGAGAAAGTGCAATATTTTTCTATGGCGAGCGGAGCAAGATAGGATCCTAACAAAAAAGGCTCTTAGGAGAAGGAATGTACTGGTGGAGAATATCAATTGTGTTATGTGTGGAGACTGTGAAGAATCGATTGATCATCTTCTAACTGGATGTGGGTTCGCTTCGTGGATATGGCAACTTATCTCAAATTGGTGTGGGATTCCTTCGATATATGCGTTTACAGTTAAAGACTTCATAGAGATCCATAAACATTTACACGGCTCGGCTATAAAGAAGAAGGTTTTGCATGGAATTGTGATCATTATGGCTTGGCGGATTTGGAAAGCGAGGAATGAGAAGTATTTTTCCAACAAGCGGATTAATGTAGTGGAACTCGTGTCAGAGGTTAAAGCATTAGGATTCCTATGGTATAGTAATAGGTTTAGATCCGGTGTAGCAGATTGGGAGAGATGGTGTAAGTTTGATGTATTGTAAGTGATGGTGTTGGTTCTGGCTTTTATCTCTATCTTGGAGATATTTGGTTCTTTTTGCGTTTAATGAAAGTTAATTTAAAAAAAAAATTCTTAGATTTATTCTTTTCTTGTTTGCATATTTCATAAGGGAGGAGATATTTGGACACCCTCTGCGCCTATTTGGACACTTTTGTGCCCTAGACGCCTCGTATAGGGCTATACGAGGCGTCTAAGCACTGAATTCAAGGGTGCCTCAGATGGTGTCAGGCACTAAGTTTAAGGAACCCTATACGAAGGGTATAGATCTATACGAGGCGTCTAATGTTGGTTTTTTTTTTTGGCTGAAATGAGGGGTGTTTTGGTGGGATTTGGTGTGGTTTTTTGGATAGTTTTTGAAGATGTGTTTTTTGGTTGAAAATTTTTTTGTTTTTAAAAAAAGTTTTGTTTTTTTTTTGTTTTTTACACTATAAAAAAGTTTTTGTTTTTTAAAAATCAACTATTTTAAAAATCGGCTCTTTAAATATATTATATCGATTAAATATTGTTTCCGATTAAATCGGCTCTTTAATGTTTTTATCATTTTATTTTTTTATTCTTCCGATTAAAATTTTATCTCGTTCAAATATTGTTTCCGTATTATCTCAATTTAAGACAACAATCATTAGGTAACCGAATAACTGAAAACAAACATAAATATAACATATATAAGATAACTTTGTACATCCATAACAAAAATATATAAGATAAGTTTGTACATCCATAATAAAAATAAAAACAAGGTCTATGCATCAAAATCCGAATCCGAATCCGAATCTGGATGTGGCTGCTGCGGCTGCTGCTGCTGCTGCTGATGTGGTGCTCGAGCCGGTGGAAGCGGTATCGGGGGAACCCCCTCTCTCTCTCGTCTATCCTGCTCGCACCGTACCAGCCAACCTACCAAATCGTTGAGCCTGTCAAGCTCGGCTCGTACATCCGGATGTAACGCAGCTCCTGGAATAGCGTGACGTGGAAACTGAGGCGCCCCGGCAGGTGGCGGTGGCTGTGGCACCGCTGCACCGTCTACATCCTCCGGAGGCTCCTCCACAGGCACTACATCAGCAGGATCTACCGGAGGATAAACGGGCTCGAAATGCTCTGGTAGGGGCTCCTCTGTCCATATGCCTCCGGTGTCGCGGTTTTTAAACCGCGGGCCAACTGGGAACCTCTTGATTACCTTCATCCCCCACAGCGACTGCATGCCCATCCGCGTCGGCATGACTGGCGGCGTCCGTAGATGTGGGTCCTCGTGCAGTACGAGGCCAAATGAACGGGCAATGACGGTCACGTACGCCCCGCCATACAAAAATCCGCGCTCCTGCCGGTGATGGGCGGAGGCGTAGTACTGGGCTAGACCGTGTGCTAGCGCGCACGACCTCCTATACAACAAACAATAAAGGAAAAAAAGATCTATGGTCGTACACCACTCACGGCTGTACCCGCACGCTGAGATAGAAGTAGCGAGCAAATGGTGCAGATACCTGCAGATAGTGTTAGCGAAATACAGAAACAGAGATTAATAAACAATGCACATAATCACAATAATTGCCGTAATAAACGTACGTACCTGTACAGTGGGTCCGTAACAAACGACACCCTCCCCTTCGACTTATCGTGCTCCCAATGATCTGGCCCCGCAATCACCTGCCAAAACCCTAGAAGAATGGGTTTTTCAACCACCACTAGCCCCGCTGTGTAAACCTCAGTCTCGATCTCCCCCTGCATGTATAAACCAGAACGCACCGCAAAGTCTGCTAGCGTCATCGTACGCAAAACGCCAGCGAGCCTGAAAGAAATCTCAGGCGGAGGGGGAGCACCTGGGTACGGAAGCGGCACTGGGACCCCAGGAGGGTGAAATGTGAATGACGAAAGGAACTCGACCAGCAACTCCCTGTAGGTCGGCGTGTGCGCCAGATCAAAAAGACGATGCCACGGCGAATCGAGAGGTACAAACCGACGCACTCTAGCCGTCTCAGCAAGCTGGTCCATCGCATCCCAGTCGATCGATGCATGTGATCCAATGTGCATCCTCCTAAGCTTCTGGCAATGGCGGGCGGCATCGGTGCCCGCGGGAAACTCTAAATACGGACAAGCCTGCAGCGTATCCACAGGCGGCCGCCGTCTCCGTCGTGGACCCTCCTGAACCGGCTGACCCTGCTGAACCTGCTGAATCTGCTGAGCCGGCTGACCCCCCTCAAGCTCTATCTCAATCTCATCGCCCTCCATAATCAATCTGCAAATAAATAACGTATACGCATAAAAACAATAATAAATAAATCCGAATAATAATAATAAAAAATAATAATAATAATAACAATAATAATACTAATACTAATAAATAAATAATAATAATAAATAAAAACAATAATAAATAAATCCGAATAATAATAATAAATAAATAATAATAATAACAATAATAATACTAATAATAATAAATAATAATAATAATAATAAATAATAATAATAATAATAAATAATAAATAACAATAATAATAACAATAATAATACGAATATTAATAATAATACTAATAATAAATAATAATACTAATAAATAATAACAATAACAATAATAATAAAAATAAAAAATTGCAGAGCCTCGTATAGCCCTCGTATAGGGCTATACTCGGCGTCCTGTTCTTCCCCATTCATCTTCAACCTCAAAGTCAAACCCCCAAACCCCACAAAAATCAAATTTCAGGGCAAACCTACGGTCCAAAGGCAAAAACGTGGTAAAAATACTAAACTACGTATGGATGGAGACTCAATCAATGTCCCCCAGAATGACAAAAATTTCTTCTAGTCTTCGTCTGTGAAGGCACCCTTGCAGTGCTTCATAACATTCTGTTGTATGTGCCACCTGCAAAGAAGCCTGGAGGCGTCTGGAAATACTTTAGCACACGCGCCCATAAGGGCTAGGTCTCTATCCGTTAAAATCACACGTGGCTCCATACATTCATCCAACATTGACTTGACCCTCTCAAGCACCCACACAAAGTTATCACCCCGTTCTTTACTAACAACGGCATGCGCGATAATAAACGATTTGTTGGTAGGCGTCACACCAACAATCTGGATAAATGGCATATTGTATATGTTTGTCTTGTACGTCGCATCGATCAGCATGACGTGGGGGAATGCACGCCACATGTCTCTCGAGTACCGGTGAAGAAAGAAGATCTCTGTTATGATCTCTGTTCCGGGTTCCTCCCGTGTCTCGTAAATAAAGTCGTTGTTTATCAGCTTGTTTTCTAGTGACTGCATGGGAGTCAATCCTTGTCTTTGTTCGGCTCTAATCTTCGCCACAACGTTTTGAACGTCTTTCAGAAGATGAAACCTGTCGGGGTCCTGCTTCCTTATCGTTTGAAATATTTTGCGCGACTCCATGTTTTGAGCTGTCAGCTGCTCGATCAGTTTCATTTCGCTTGGAGTAAACCTTCGCACAAATGCGTGGGCCGACAGGTCCACACAAAGTTCGTGGTTATGTTCAATTTTTCCGTCTATAATCTCCCAGGTTTCATACGGGTGGTTTCGCACAGCCAGCAGGTAAAACGGGCAACCGGTTTTTTTGCTTCCGGCGTTTCTAAGTGTTGCTGTAGTCTGGTGCTCACCACCACGATCACATTCAAGCCATACCCTCCCGATTCTTCCCCCGGTTTTCTTTGATCGACGAGTGACAATAACGAAACCATCCGCGTTTGCTATTTCTTGTATCCGATTCTTTAGTTCATCTAAAGAGTTGAAAACCTGTAACATCGACAATAATAATAAATAATTTTAATAAATAAATAATACTAATAAAAATAAAAATAATTAAATAATAAAAAAATAGTAATTAATACCTGCTTTTTTAAGTACGGACTGTCCTGGATGGGAGGTGTCTCACCACCATATCTACCATATCCACCATAACCACCGTCTCCTCCGTATCCACTGTATCCACCATCTCCTCCGTATCCACCGTCTCCTCCGTATCCACCGTCTCCTCCGTATCCACCGTCTCCTCCGTATCCACCGTCTCCTCCGTATTCACACCCGTATCTATAATCCGGATACCCTTGTTGCGTCGGATAACTTGGTTGACAAGCATGGTATGAGTCATCTATAGGGGCTATTTCATCAACAGGGGGATGATTGTTCAAATCTAGAAACGGTTTGTTTTGTTCTCCTTGTATACTAGACACAACATCCTCTTGCTCATTAGAATCGGGAACGCAAGACTCCTCCAAAATAAAGAACCGTATCATCATTAGTAAATAATAAACAAAAACAAAAACTAATTAAAACATTTAAGTACCTGTACTGTTACCGGATCGCTTTCGGGCACCCAGTTCTCGCTATAATACTGCCCGAAGACATAGTTGCCGTCCCAGTATGATGACATTTCAACACTTCGGGATGATAAGAACACAAATGCAAAGCAGAATGAAAGAAGAAGAAGAAGCAGCAGAATGAAAGAAGAAGAAGAAGCATACAGAATTAAATATTGAACGCTCGGGGGTGGACAAAGCGTACACTGTATGTTGCACTTTTTCATAAGTCTTAGACGCCTTGTATAGCTCTAGACCCCTCGTATAGCTTTAAGTCACTTGTCAAATGTATAGTAAATCAGTCACTTAAGACGCCTCGTATAGGCCTATACGAGGCGTCTTAGTGTCTCGTATCCATCCCTCGTACAGACCTAGACTCCCCGTCTGATGTGACTGATTTGACATTGTGCTTTGGTGCAGAGCTGGTCGGAAAAGTAACCCTATACGCCTCGTATAGGTCTATACGAGGCGTCCTGAAGGGTGTCAAAATAGGCATAAGGGTGTGTAAATATGTAGACCCATTTCATAATTAGAGTATATTTTCGGGTTTTTTTTAAATGAATTGACTGTGTATCGCGTAAGAAACCTTAACATATGAACCCGACCCGATGTGTACAACAGGTAGAATAACTAATAACAACCAATAATGAAATACAAACATTACATGAACAGATTCTTTTTACAATTTACTGGTTGAAATAATCTCATTTCAAGAAAGCATAATTAACAAATGAGAGGCTATTAAAGCTTCTTGTAAACACCAAAGATGACTAGCAGAAGATACGCCATGGATCCGATGAAAGACAACCCCATCGCCACTGCCGCCTGGTGGCAAAACTTATCAAATACATTACACACCTCTCGCCATTGTACATGTGAGTTGCCGGTGTAGCCAATAAGGCCAACCGCACCACTAGCACCGATGGCTGAGAAGAGGAGCGCCACCATTACTAGATCTAAAACGGTTACCATCACCGATACATTCTTCTTTCTACCTCTAGTTGCCAAGGTAAGGATCAAAGTGACTGTTGTATAAGTACATGCTATTGCATTTATGATCACAAAGTACCTACAATATCAAATAATAGAATTAAACCGGATAAAACTGATAAACAGAATATAGTTGATCAATAATACACAATACTTTAGCGGTTTTTATTATTCCATTATTACTATATCACAAGTTAGGGAGGGGGGGTGCATACACAAAAGCGGACATTTGAATCCATTTTGCGGTGATTCGCATGTCAACTGGAGGTATGGAAGGGCTGATCTTCACGGGTATGGTTGTTGTTTGCTTATTTAATCCAAGAACGACGGCAGCAGCCAGAGTTAGCGCCAACGCTAAAAACCTCATGGCCGCATCCGTACGCCTCAGCCTTGCGCCTCAATTCGCCACCATCATCTCCTCCTTGTACACCATCTCCATATTTGTAAATTTAGTAATTGAAGAGAAAGTGTGTTGTGTGTGTAAATGGAAGTCCACATATACATGTATATATAGGGGATCCAAGGCCTCAAAACAAAAGACAGTTCTAATCTTCCATAAATGATTATAGTTAGAGAAATTAAATGAGATATAAATAGTTAGAAAATTTAAATCCATCTTATTATAGTGGAGGTTCAAATGAGAAGAATTTTTTTGTAAGAAGAAAAAAGAAGAAGTTTCAACCAATAAGAATCATTTATTTTACTTTATTTAATATTTGCATTTAATTTTAATATAAGAGTATATTGGTAAACTTACAAAAATCATTAATTTGTATTATTCTCCTTTAATAACTATCTAAATTAAATTTGTAACTCATTTTCAAAATATATACTTTTTCCAAATTAAAAATCAACTTAATTTAAAGTGTAGAATAAATTACACGAGTTGTGAATGATATATTTCGAGGTGTGTAGGATAAATTTCGACTGTGTAGGATAAAATTCTATAATGTGTAGGGTATATGTAGGAAAATTTTGATATGTGTAGGTTTTATAGATTATATGTAGGATAATTAATGATTAGTTGACTAATTAATTATAGAGAGAAAAATTAATGATATGAGTTATAAATGAAATAGTAGTTTACTAATATGCCCTTTCTTCTTTTTGTTCTCACATTAAATTTCTTCTCAAATGAATCTTCCCCTCTTATTATATCTACTTATTTATGAACAACTGATTAGTCCAAATAGTATATTGTATTCACGTATATTTGTAAGATAATAAAGAGAGTATTTTGTTTTCTATGCTTCACTTTCATTGTTTTTGGTAATTATAACATGTTTTGATGTAGTTATTAATTTAATTGTTATCAACAATACAAAGTTTTAGAGAGATACCAGATTAAAACTTTAGTGAGAAGATATGATTTCTTGTTTTCAGTTTTGTGCTAACCTTTCACCCCTACCTCCCCTTTTTTAATTGTGTGGAATATTCTGGAAAGGGAGTTTTCATATTCCACATATTTGATATTTGTTTGGCATGTTTGAGATATGATGATTTCAAATAATGTTGAAAGCTAAATTCATATTCATATTTTTATCATTTAACATTTTGAGTAAACTAGTTTTTTTACTATCTCAGCGTTGAAGCGAACGTCTTTTGTTGTTTAGTCTGTGTTTACATGTGTTTTGAAATCACTACAAGGGCGTTGCACACAGAAACTGTTGACAAGAATAAAAAGAAAATATAGGAAAAAACACTAAAAGATAACCAAAAGAAAATCAACCAAAAAAGTTGTATGGTAATAATGTTGGTCGTATGAAACCTGTGGTCAGAGATGAGTAAATGATACTAGGTACCGGTACCGAATTTCCTGAACCGAAAGATCTTAAGTACCAATTCGGTACGACTTTTGGCGTTCCTAGTACCGATTCGCTACCGTTTTTTACCTTCATATACCGGTACCGTAACTGGTATTTTCGGTACCAGTACCGATTCCGTATTGGTTGGCACCGAGCTCATCCCTACCCCTGAAACTAAAAAAAGAAATCATTAAAAGTTGAAGAAAATCAACAAAAAAAGTTGCACGATACAGTTGTTCGTACGAAACCCGTGATCAGGGATGAGCAAATGGTACAGGGTAGCAGTACCGAATTTTCCGAACTAAAAGATTTTCAAAATCAATTCGATACCGACTTTTGGTGTTTTCTGTACCAGGCTGGTGTCGGTTTTTACGTTCATGTACCGATAACCGTATTGGTATTTTCGATACCAGTACCAGTTGACATAAATTTATCTAACTTAAAAAGTAAAGAAGATAATAAAAATAATTAAAAAAACTATATGAATTATTATAACCATTTCTACTTACTGTTTAAAACATTGCCTTTTTAATATACTTATATATATTATATTATATTATTATTATATTATTATCCCTATATTAATTTACAATATTTACTCTCCTCAGATAAATACTGTTCCATTGTGTAATAACTAGAACCTATTAGCAATGTATAGGAGAGAATGAGAGAATGTGAGATGAATTTCTTATTGATATATATCATACAAAATACATGAGCCACTATATATAGGCTATAACATTAATACAAACATAATGTGACATAGGAGTTACAAATGTGTATAGTCACTAATAATGGATGCATTCATAACACCCCCCCTTGACTATTCACATGATGATATACTATTCTTTAATACGCTTGGTGATGCTGCCTCGTTAAAAACCTTGCTAGGAAAACCCAGTGGGACAAAACCTCAGCTAAGGGAAAAAGAGTGCAGCGCGTATTGTCTCCCCCTAATACTTCTGGATCAGGTATGTTGTCTCATTAAAGAAAAAGAGTACGTACACTGTGTATATTATGGGTACGTTACTCCCCCTCAATTTTACTTGTATATCTTGATGATGTTGAATCCAATCTTCTGTGACAATTGCTTGACTTGATATTTGGCGTAGTCTTCTTTGATTTGGGTGTTGTTGTCTGCATTGTCTTCATACAGTATAGCTTGAGCTTCTCTTGATCAACTCTAATTTACATACTTCTTAAATATGCTGAAATCTTCGACCTTCATAACTTGTATCTGGATTGAGATCGAACTCTATGCGAGTCTAATATATATCAATCATAACCCAGGACGCCATATTGTTCTTGTGGAACTATCCCGTGTCTCGAGTTTGTAAATATGTCAAATAATTATTTAATGCGCTTTATAATTCTGCCTCGTTAAAAACCATGCCAGGAAAACCCAATGGGACAAAACCGTAGCTAAGGGAAAAGAGTGCACTACGCATTATACATAATTAACAACATGATTTATGATGATGTTAAATTAGTACTTCGGGACCTATAAGATAAACTGATACTACTGGACCAGTTATGTTGTCTCGTTAAAAACCTTACCAAGAAAAACCCAATGGGAAAAACTTAGTGAAGGGAAAAAGAGTGCAACATTTGAGATTAGAACTGTAATCTTACCAATACAAAGTAATATATCATATGTCGTCTTGTTTGCAAGATACCTCAATGCTCTGATCGCAATTAAGTATGGTACTTCTTGACTAAGTAGTTCAGCATCCTTTTCTTGGGGTTGATAAGAATATTTTTTCTATGTCAAGCGATCAGACAATCGTTCGTTTACTCAACGAATGAGCTTTTTCTATATAACATCTTCTAGATGTAGTCAGATTGATGAGCAAAAATAGTACATATATACTCGAACCTACAGGTCGAGGATAACTACACTTTGTAAAGGTCATTCAAAATTTTCCTCTTTAGTTTGAGAGTTCCCTCTCGATGATGTTTATATTATCACTGTAAGAGTGAAATCTTGTTAAATAGATGTAGCTCATTTTATCAAAATTATACCTCTCTTTTCAGAGTATAGTCGACTGTACCACATACGAGTAGTTTCCTTTAAGATTCGTATATATAACACATATGGGGTTATTGTTTCGTAATGCTTTGAGCATTTTTTTAATCCTTCAGGGGTTTTCATACAGATGTCATTTGCAATTGTCTCGTACATGTATACAGTGATGACATCCATAAGTTATTTTATCTAAAATCATTCTGAGATTGCGAGGCCGCTTAAACATCTAAAGATTATCGCATCCACTACAGGGGTATACGTTTCCTCGTAATCAACTGCTGGGATTTGGGAAAAATCTTTATGTTAAAATGCGTGCCTTACATCGCAAAAACTCATTATTTACGTTTCCTTTTATTTAAAGACACCCATTTATAACCTACTGGTTTGACGTCTATGGGCGTTCGAACTGCTGGTTCGAAAACGTTTAGTTTGTCGAGCAAATTTAGTTCAACCTTAAGTCATGTAGCCATTTTGGCTATTTGTGTGCATACACTCTTGCACACTTTCTATATATGTAATCTTCGTTTTTTTCATCGATTACATCTATTGCTATAGCATAATCAAATATATCATTTTACACGTGTTTCATTACGGTTCCATATTGTACTTATTTTGTACATAATTCATCGCGATCTCATATTTGTTTGGTACTAGAGTTTCTTTTAGAACTCCATTAGCCTCTTTTGGGGTTTTAACAACAACCTTCTTTAAGGTTTAGTATGCAACCACTTCTGGGGTTTTGTATGCAACCACTTATGGTGTTTTGTGTGCCACCTCTTTTGGGGTTACACCAACTGCGTTACTCTGCTCTTTTTGTGTTTGTGGGTTTTATCTTTTTGGAACCGATTTATCTCTCACAATTTATTAATATGATAATCATTTTGTGAGTACTTCCATTCGAGCAGATAAGTTTAAGCTAGTATATGTGACTTTGTCACCTTATTTGTGTTAGTGAATGCATCTTGTATTTCATTTGTTATTATTTGCAAATACACGCTCTTTCTTTTGGACTTCAGATTTGCATTGACCACTTCAGGGGTCGATATATAATATGATGCATTTTTTTTATGTTACCAGTCTTTCATTTTCTTGTCTCCCCCTAAGACTGGGAATACGATGTACATATCCCATTTTATATGTTATGGTGGTGCTATTGGTACATAGGCTGCACAGCAAAATATAAAAAAAAAAAATGGAAACTTGGTTCTCTTCAGGAGACCAGTTGCAATGGGGAGTATTTGTGATAAGCAGTTGGTTTTGAATTGATATAATCAATCGACGAATTCCTTCTCGACTACGTATGCCTCTCACTATATTTCACATTGTGCCCAACAATGGTCCCTACAATTGGGTTGTCAAAGAACATTGTTAAACCATGTAAAAAAAAACAACGTTCCATAGTGTTGGGCATATGCTACATATGGGTAGCTAAAAACTCACATGTAACCATGTATGAATGCCACAATCCACACAACTGTACATTTCAATGGTCCCATATAAGAGGGATTGTTTGTAGGAGTCTATTGTTTGGAAGGGCATAAAAATTTATTTGCCACAAAAAAAAACTAACTAGACATATGATAAGACATTTTGGGAGCAATGTTTTTAGATTACTTAGAGGTGCTAAGGTACCGGTTAGCATGTTTGATTGTTTAGCATATCATGATGCTATTTTGATGACCTATTTGGTCATGCCATGTGGTGAACGTATAAATATTCTAGTAACTTCTGGTTACTCACCATATTTGATTTAATGGAATATTGTGGAAAATTAGTATCATTTCTAGTAACTTCTAATATAGTCTTCTGGCCATATTTTCTATATGATATATTTTAGATATTTCTTTTACACCATTCCAATGTGATGACTTTTCATTCAAACATAGTGGAAACTTCATAAATTTCTTTGGTATACATTAGAATATGATGCATTATGAATTAAAAAATTCGATTTCAGCGGGTAAACTATCGATGCTCTTCTGGAGCATTTAATATGCTATTAACACGTGAAATAGTATCAATAGCGTCTCTACCACGTGAAATATTATAGTTTTAGCCTTTGTTTAGAGGGAAAACATGTACTATTCATAATGTTTTCCATCACTAGGCTATATGTTAGCCAAAAACGCCAAGTGCGATGAACTAAAGTTTGGGTTGAATTTGAAAAATCATTATTAAAAACAAACGGGACTTTGTATACATTTGGGAGAACTTCGGGTTCTCATCATTGATTTAGGATTCATGTGAGCATCAACACTAACTCAAATGAATTATTATCTATCAATTTAAGTAACTAACATTAGAGTAGTTTACTTAAGCTAAAGTCCACTAATTATTTTCATAGCTATTTTTCATCATTTTCATGTGAGGGCACATTTCTAATGACTATATCAATGTCTATTAATATTTGTTTAGCAACAACAAGCAATTAGAAGAATAACCATACAATTAATTATGTTGACTATGCATAGCATTGTAACAAGCTGAAATATCAAATCACTAAAGCATAACAATGTTTATCTCAGCGTAGTTGTTTTGGTAACCAGCTACCAATGAAATTTGTATTAATTTATTTAGCACATTTAACTTGTCAAAAGGCAATACATATAACATATATGCTATCTAAAACAATGAGACCAACAGAAGTATTGCTAAACAAATGAAATCCGTAATATCTACCCATAAGCAAGTTATATGCATGTTAATTATTCACAATTTATATGCATATCAATTACATATATAAATCACACACAATCCTGGGACATTATACGTATACATATATGTGTGTGTTAGTGTTAAAGAGATTAAACTCATATTAATTTGCTTGTCATGTCTAGAAAAAAATAATATTAAAGATCACAAGTATATCATATATACACATATTTGTCACTATAGTTTAAAACATAAACAAATGTCACTATCAACTTTCTCGATCATATAATAACATATGAATCTTTATCACTCGTAAATGAGCTTTCTTATACTAATAAATTTTGTTGCTCAAGAAAATATAACAGGCATCTTGAGAATTTTAGTGTCATGTTAATTTGCAAATAATATCTTTTACCACACAAATATTTCATAGAATCAAATCACATATTTAAATATCAAATAGGAACTAAAATGCTTATACAATTGCAATAACAATGATATACAACAAAATTAACTAAGTAGTTGTCATATTATAACATATTATCATATAAACATGTGCATTATTGTAAATTCATTAACAGAATTGCACTAATGATTATCTTCAAATATAACTATTAGACATCACCTTTTAATACAAATTGTATTTTGGTAGTCATCATAAATTGTATAAATACTAATAACAAAAACTAATTAATGGACCAATTAAAACTCATAACCATAATAATAAAAGCACATAATGATATCAAAACTCATAACCATAATAATAAAAGCACATAATGATTTAGAATTTGTAATGTCTCTTTGAAACGTAATTTGTTGTATAAAATTTAGAACAACAATAAAAGGTTATTTAATTACTATTTACTAACCATAAAATGTAATAAAAACAATTTATTAGAATAACAATAAAAGGCTATTTAATTACTATTTACACATTTTGTAAATTGAAAAAAAAAGGTAAATATACATCAACATGAATTAATGATGAGGAAATCGGAATTAATTTTATAATTAATAATATTCAATCCACACTCATAAGTTATATATTAGAACTTTAATTGAATTTATGCTATATTAATTAAAACTAAATAATATATATAACTTTAAAATATATATAAATAATATAATCAACATGTAAATGCAAGATCATGGATATCATAATACAATTTTTCTTTTCAAGGTTTATCTATTAAACATGCATAAAAAGAATTTATCAAACTATATATCAATTTCTAAACCAAGGAATAAGCTTGCAATATAACTAGCAAATAGATAAGATTAGACTTAATAAATTAATAACAAGTATTTTCTCATCGGGTTTCTGTAACAAGTGTCCATGTATATATTAAACTTATATTTCCTATTTTTTTTTCAATACCGTGATGATCATTTATTCTAGAAAAGGTCATTGAAAATGAAAATTATGAGTAGGATTTGAACATCCCCTGTTCAACCGACTTTCAAAAATCTCATCCTGGTTAACGATTATTCTTATCATGGTAAAATCAAGCTGAAAAGATAAGGCATATTCAACAAGAAACAATATAGGTATAAGAGTAGTACCTTATGTAGATAAACATGTATGGTGGAAAAAAAAAAACTTTACTTGAAATAACTAAAGGAAATAGCATCCATCACTTTTCAATCGCCATGTCTACGAAATCCAATCTTCGTTGGAAACACCTCGGGCTACCAAAACTTTTATCAACAAAACATCATCAACGACATTGGTCAATCGAGACTTTAATCAACGATTAAAACCAATGATGATTCGAGCACTTTCGTGCTGATAACGTATTGTGTAATAACTAGAACCTATTAGCAATGTATAGGAGAGAATGAGAGAATGTGAGATGAATTTCTTATTGATATATATCATACAAAATACATGAGCCACTATATATAGGCTATAACATTAATACAAACATAATGTGACATAGGAGTTACAAATGTGTATAGTCACTAATAATGGATGCATTCATAACATGTTCAATTTTGTTTCTTTTTATTGGTTATAAGGTGGGCCCACTTGGTACAACCCGTACCGCTTTCTATTGGACCTATACTTCACCTCCCCCTCATCTCTCTCTCTCGGCACCACACCGCCACCAACCACCAACGATGACGGCTGAATAAACCCCAGCCACCGTCGGCTATTCGCTGACAATGTCGTCTTCTTCATCATATGAGACTTTCGGCTTAATCTTCACCACATACCACTCCAGATGTAGCTGTCGTGTGTTAATGGTTGTTGGATGCGTTGGGTTTGGGTTTTTTAGAGAGATAAATGAAAATGTCACAGTGGTCGTTTTGTTGCGGTGGTTGTGGTGTGGCGTTGATCCTGAAGAGAGATGGATAAGAGAGTGAATCAGAGTTGACAAAAGCTGCGTCTTTAACTGCAGTGGCGTGGTGGTGTGGGTGGCGAAGAAGTTGCGGAGGAGAGGGAGGCCGACGATTTCTCATTGGTGGTGTTGTATTGTGATGGCGGTTAGGTGGTGGTGGTTGTTGTGTTGTGGTGACGGTGTGGTGGTGCTGGGTTTGGAGTCTACCCGGTAATGTAGAGAGGGTAGAAAATAAGGTTGTGGGTTGTGGTGGACTGGAGTGTAAATGTATGTAATGGTTTTATTTGGTGAATGTAAAACTAGGGGCGATAAGATAATGGCTTTATTGTAGATTTAATTAATAAAATATATCGAAACAATGATTCAAGGCCTGAAAACTTAACAAAATTATCTTTATTTGAAGTCACAAATGAAAATTGAAAATAAACTTTAAAAACAAATGCTTATCAGATTAAAGGTTTCTCGTTCATAAATAAATTATCTAGAATTTACTTTTGTTAAATTTAACATACTAGGGTTAAGATCCGCCCGCTTTGCGGCGCGAGTACAACGTAAATATTGAAAGGATTAGTCCAAACGTTATATGATGCATTAACCATATGAAAAACACATTTCGATATATCCAGTTGAACTCACTGTAACCTTTATAAACATTGTGATTGGATCAAACGTAAAGTAATGGAATTCATATCGAACAATCATAACGTATTATATGTGACCCAACTCATACATAGAAAACGTAACAGGTATGAAGGAAAATATGCACATGTAATCGAAAGGGGTTAATTAGAGCTTTCAAAAAAAAAGGAGAAAAAGAAACCATAATTTGTCTCCACTCGGTTCGAAACAAACTTTACGAAACATACATAAAATAAACACAAAAACATATTATATTTGATCTAAATCATTTCTCAAAAAAGTTTACGTCAAAACGTAGAACAACTTGAATTGATACTAAAACGTACGTAAAAATATGCACGTAAAATGGTTTCTTTAAACGAAAATGTATTACCTGACTTGTCAATAAAAAAAGTTTACGTTGGAAAATAGAACAAATCATATTTATACATAACCGTACAAAAAATTTGCACATAAAAAATAGTTTTTAAGTAAAGGAAGAATAGGGGTAAACCGAAAGAAAATATTAGTAAAAAAATTAATAGGTTAAAAACGTTCGTAAAACCGTGCCAAGTAGCACCAATGCCACAACGACATCGACTCTCAATATCGTAAAAATAAAATAGATAAAATGGTAAACATTACACAGAACGAAAAAGAGACTAAAATCATTGAACCACGCACACCCGTTACAGTGTCTTAATGCGAATAAATTAAGCAGAAACGTAAAACGTAGAAAATAATAATTTAGTTGATCTACGACCCGCCCGTTGCGGCGAGCTTTTCAAAAGGGGGAAATGGATGCGTTGCGACGGGTCTGTCAAATATGAAAAAATAGAGCAAAAACGTTGAACCTCGCATGCACATTACGACATGTTAACTCGCAAAATTTAGAACCAACGTAAAACGAAAAACTTGCGAAAGATAAAAAGTATGGGGGAGCAAAGTTGTAAATAACAAAGTGTTGTGTTAAATTATAAAAGATTGAAAACTTTGAGTTAAAAGTAAAAAAAATTAAAAGGGGTTAAAACGTAAAAAATAAAACTTTTAGGTTGAAAGTGGAAAAGTAAATTTTTTTTTTGAAAAAACTCCCCAAGCATAAATTACAAGTGCTAATGCACAAAAAAACTTACTAATTTATATATGGAATAATTAAGTTGAATAGGAATAAATAAAACAGGTTAAAATTACAATAGATCAACTAATTTAAATTAACGAAAATACATGTAAATCATTATTATATTATATGACGTCTAACTTTTTTTATTTTAACGGATCACCTTTCGGATTTTTATTACTTCATTTGTGTATCAGTCAATATTTTGCGAGTTAACATGCCGCAACGTGTGTTCGTAGTTCAAAGCTTTAACGTCTATTATTTTGGTTTAATGCACCCGTCGCAAAGCACGGGGTCCTAAAATCTCGTTATTGTTATTGTTCAAAACCGGGGGTATGGTGGGTCATGGGTTGGGGGCATGGTGCGACACGTGGAGTATGGGCTCCCAAAACCAAAAGTCAATTTCAAAGAGGTATGGTGGAGCGTGGCTGAGGTGGCGTGGAAAAAAAAACCAATTTCAAAGGGCTAGTGCTCTTTGCCAATGAGGTTCCGCCATGTCATGTGGGTAGCCCCGCCCAAGGGGCCACGCCGAAACCCAAGCCCACTCGGGATGTTGACTTGGGCGTTTATACCCAACCCACGTCCCAACCCCCGCCCCATACCCCATATTCTTAATATACTTATATTATTATTGTTACTGTTCAAAACATAGCCTTTTTAATATATATATATATAAGAGAATATGTTTTTCTTTAAAAATTAGAGTTAATTACACAAATGGGTCCTGTGGTTTATACATAATTTCGCCTTTGGTACTAACTTTTTTTAACAGGTTTAGGTTTTATGGTTTCAATTTTGTAACACCTTTGGGTACTAACACCAAAATTTGTTAATTAATGACTAAAATACCCTTGCATTTTTTTAAGTTTATCAATGTAACACATTTAGGTACTAACACTTAATTTTATTTAAGTTTAAATCAATTTTACAAATTCTATTTATTTTTTTATTTTCATATCTATATACTAGCTATATACTTTTATGTAAATTAAACTTGAATAAAATTAGGTGTTAGTACCCAAATGTGTTACTTTGATAAACTTAAAAAGAAATGAAAGGGTATTTTAGTCATTAATTAACAAATTTAGGTGTTAGTACCCAAATGTGTTACAAAATTGAAACCATAAAACCTAAACATGTTAAAAAAATTAGTACCTAAAGGCGAAATTAGGTATAAACCACAGGACTCATTTGTGTAATTAACTCAAAAAATTATAATACTAAAAAACATCCCTCTGACTTTGTGTTAAGACATGGATATTTTAAGAAGTGTTTGGTTCATAATTTTTTCAACAACCAAATTAGAATTAGGGCTGTAAACGAGCCGAGTCAAGCCGAGCTCGGCCCAGCTCAAGCTCGGCTTGAAGTGAATTCAAGCTGGCTCGGCTCGAGCTCGAATTTCAAATCGAGCTGAGATTTGAGGCTTGAGCTCGACTCGATTAAAATTCGAGCTAGCTCGGTTCGGCTCGATCTAGCTTGAACTAGCAAAGAACCGCAAAATTTATTACTTAAAAAGCTTAAAAAAATTAATCTTTTCATAGACTAAGGGACATAATTGCTATTTAATTTAACCAAATGGCTAAATATGCAAGTATAAATAGTTAACTCACTTTGTACATTTTCTTTACCTTCTTTTATAAGAGAGATACTCCCTTAGTTTTTGTCTTCTAAACAATGTGGGACAAAAAAATGAAAGATATAAACCTTATCGAGCCGGCTCACGAGCTCACGAGCCGAGCCAGGCCAAGCTCGAGCTCGGCTCGTTTACAAACCGAGCCGAGCCGAGCCGAGCTGGTTCATTTACAACCGAGCCAATTTCGAGCCGAGCTTTTTTCGAACGAGTTGCGAGTCACGAGTTTTTTGAACACCCCTAATTAATATTAATATTATCTATTATTATTATCTATTAATAGCTCAACTGAATGAACAGTTGAAGCTACCAGCCACACACCTAGGTGGCTGGATATGCTTTGTTGGTAACACGTGTTGATAAGAGATCCTTTCTTGTCAACACCTAAACACGTATAAACAAGGGTCGTATTATTGGCACACCTTGGGGCTTAAATCGACACCCTCAATACGCATCGTATAGGCCTATACGATGCGTATTGAGGTGGGTTCAAACTTCTATGCCTGCCAAAGGCTACCATTGTCCCCCGCCAAAAAGTAATACGCATCGTATAGGCCTATACAATGCGTATTGAGGGTGTCGATTTAATTTTTTAATTTTTGCAAGTTAGCTTCTTGTCACGCGGTAGCAGCTTTCCGTCATGCGAACGAAGAAGCTTTCCACCTTGACCAGTATAGATAAGTGTATCCCTTGATCCACTTACATTCGAATAACGCTGAGAATCCACAATGCTTATGGCCAGATTCTTTCCTTCAATCTTGGCAAAATCAACGCCTGCTTGTTTCAGTTATTTCTGTTGATCCACAAATTACAACAAATTGTGACTAATGCAAGGATCTTCGAATGCGGTGTGTACGAAATCGAACAGTTTCTTCGTAGATTCCGTCCGGTTTTCAAAGCCGGTTGAGGATTACGAGTGTTCTAGACTCGTTCAAGGCATGCAATGTTTCCTCTCAATTGAATAGACCGACACTTGCTTCATAGGACTCACTTGAATCGTCTCGGAAGTGGATTTCGGTTGGTTCAGATCTCTTTGGGTATATTCGAAACCAACTAAAATACGTTGAAGTACTGAATCAACAGAAATAACTGAAATAACTTGAATCGTCTCGGAAGTACTGAACAACAGAAGGATGAGATATCGGCGGTTAGCTCGAAGGAGTTTCTCTCAATCAGGTGGTCCATTAGACATCCCCTTTTATCATGTGTCATACGTTACGAGATTCTTCGAGAATTAGAAAAGGAGAAAATACGGAACGACAAGGGTAGTATGAGTCTGAGTCCATTGTGGTTCGTGTCAGGTTTGTATTTCCCATAGCCACCGTTTCCGTAGTAAAAAATGGTTGCGGTTTTCATCTTGAGATGCAAGGATCTTCGAATGCGGTGTGTACGTTAAATACCGTTCACCGCTTTTTTAGTTGCTTCTCTTGTTAAGCTTCTGAACCAACCGAAATCCACAAATACAAACAGTTTCTCCGTCGCTAATTTCTCCACTCACCGTGAAATCGAACAGTTTCTTCGTAGATTCCAACAAAGTTAATATTCACTGTGGTGGATGCAAGCATAAAGTTAGAAACCGGTGGTATTGAACCAACATTTCCTTCAAACATTCTAAACACTACAAAGATGTTGGGAATTAAACGCATGTGCGTGACAAAACAAGGATCCTTCTAATAGATTAAAGAGAATAAACCAAGAACAAAATCATCTGTTTTCTGAATCTGAATCTGAATGTTAACTTTGACTCATAAACCCTTGAATCCCAACGCTTCTATGATGATATCAGCGTTGTTTATCACCCTGTGTGAGCATTGGCAGCCCGACCACTAGCAGAAGAACCCGACACGTCTCCTATGATGATTCAGAGGTCGGTCTCGGGTGGGCATAAGATCCGTGTCGGATATGTGACTCAAGGACAAGCCTTCGGTTTACTTAGGACCTTGAAAGATTTGTTGAAATCGAATTTGTGTATCTGAATCAGGTTCTCTGCCTTAGATCGGTCATTCCTTGTGATACATGAACGTTTGATTTAATAGGGATAACGCAAACAAGTTCTCCACAGTTAGTTATTCAGATCTCTGTTCGGTCATCTTTCCAAACTGCAACACACGATAAGTTTAAACTTTTGTTTGATGGATAACGCAAACAAGTTCTCCACAGTTTGTGACCAGGAATATGTTAAAATACGCTAAAATACGTTACAATACGTTAAAATACGCTAAAATACGTTACAATACGCTAAAATACGTAAAAATAACCTAAAATACGTTAAAATACGCTAAAATACGTCAAATATACTATTACATACGCAACAATATGTTAGAATACTTCAAAATATGTAAAAATACGTCAAAGTACGCAACTAACGATATTTCCACACACGTGTATATATAATGCGGCACTATGGAGTTCAAGTGGATTTCAAACAAATTGTACGTAATCATAGAATAAGATATTCGAACGCAACCGAACGGCACCGAAACGACTATTGTTGAAGGTATACGTAATAAAACGACAATATATGCGAAAGTTCGGCAAAAAACGAGACGTATACGCGTCGAACTGAGGGAAACACGATAACACTAAATTTGAAATAACACCATATACGATCGTATAGGCCTATGTTGTATCGTATATCAGCTTAATACGAATCGTATAGGACTATACGATACGTATTAATCTTTGAATTTTCTCAAAAATACCCCTGAATTTATCAGAAAACCAGGGGTATTTCAGTAAAATCATCGATTAATACGCATCGTATAGGCCTATACGATGCGTATTGAACTATAAATTTCTCAAAAAGTGTTTCTTCAAATCAAGGATTCCATCATTACAACCACTTGTTTCAACAGAGATGTAATGCAATGATTCCTCTCAATTGAATAGACCGACACTTGCTTTATAGGACTCACTTGAATCGTCTCGGCTGTTATAACAGTATAAGGTTCTCAAAACAAGGATCGTTCTAATAGATTAAAGAACGATGATATCTTGGAATTGATCTTGGAACAACATACTTTTGTTAAGAAGGCGGTCTCTTTGCTTCGTCCACTAGAAAGTACTGAACAACAGAATCAGGTTCTCTTTGCTTCGTCCATGATGAAACACAGGCTAACACCAGGGTAAATCTGCGGGGTTATTTCTTCTGTGGGTTCAATCTCCTTTCTTACTCGTCGGAATGACCTGAGTCCTGCAAAACAGCAACACCGTTAGTCTCGTTAAGAGGGGAATATGGGGGTTTCCCTCTTAACCAGGCTCCGGCGTGAGAATAAGTACTGTTATGAGGGAGAATAAATAGTGTGTATGGAGTGTGGGAGTATAGAGAGCAAGATGATTTAACCTGAATGATCAAGGGTCCTATTTATAGCCGGAGGGTGAAGGAGGGAGGAGCAGCAGTGCCAGCTGTGGTTGCGCGCCAGCTGTCCGACCAAGGGGAATATCCTTTTGGTCTCCTCTGCCACGGTCAGTGTAGTGGTACACGTGGCGCGCTTACATTTGCCTATTCTGGAGACGTCGTACTGGTACTGTCGGACTGCTCCTTGATTCGTTGCAGGCCTACCTGGCGCTTGATGACTGGTGACACGTGTTGTCCTTTTGGTCGGATGGAGCATCTTTGATGCCACCTTGATGTTTTCCAGAAGCTTCTAGAAGCTTCTGGATGATCTTGTTGATGTCAGCGCCACATAGGATGGAAATGTGGTGTGGTCCTTGCCATGTGGGCAAGGAATTGGGACCATACCTCTTCAAGTCCCCCCAGTCCAGTGTGCCTTCTAGTTGAGTTGATCGTCTAGGAGGGATTCTGGACTTATGAAGGTAGTGGTTTCTATGGCGTATGCTTTTGTGGAAAACTTTGAAAAGTTGAGCCAAATGGACGCATGGCGCATGGGTTTTGGTAACTTTGTAAAATTTGAGCCAAGTGGACGCATGGCGCATGGGTTTTGGCTACTTGTAAAAGTTGAGCCAAATGGTCGCATGGCGCATGGGTTTTGGTAACTTTGTAAAAGTTGAGCCAAATGGACGCATGGCGCATGGGTTTTGGCGACTTGTAAAAGTTGAGTCAAATGGACGCATGGCGCATGGGTTTTGGCGACTTGTAAAAGTTGAGTCAAATGGACGCATGGCGCATGGGTTTTGGCAACTTGTAAAAGTTGAGCCAAATGGACGCATGGCGCATGGCGCAATGGCACTTGTTTTCTTCTCATGGAAGTTTTGTTGTATTGGGAGGGAGCGACTGATGTGACTGTTGGGTGTCTTTTGTCTTATCGAAGGTGAACAGGCGCCTTTTTTAGTCATGTCAGTCGCTTTCTGTCAAAGGTGTCAGGCGTCTGTTTACCTGCTCCGAAAAAAGAGGTGGCGTCTTCTCTCTCTTCTGACGTGTCTCTCCCCTATTGAATGCTTTTCTGGATTCTGACGGCCCACTACCCATCGCATTAAATGCGATGGGTATAAATATATGGCGATTTCTTATATTTTCTTCACTTTTCAAATTTTGAACTCCGCTTTTCTCTCGTCTTCCTCCAACTTGATTCCTCTTTTCTTGAGTTCATCTATACTATCATTCTCTTCTTCCGTTCATTATGTCTGGAGCAAATCCTTCATCTAGGAAGAAAAGGAACAAAGGTAAAACTCCACCAGGCCCGGATCAGGCGATAATAGGGTGGAAGGAGGAAGAGTTTCATAACTTGGTGAGGGAGATGGGGTTCCTTCCTGAGTGGGGTGCTCAGTTCCCCACCCCGGGTTCTACCGCCATGGACGCACCTCCCGGTTATATTACTTTGTATGCTGCTTTCTTACGGGAAGGCAACTTCAGCCTCCCGATGACTAGATTTACTACTGATGTTTTGAGGAACTATGGGCTTCACATTTCTCAGATCAATGCTATCGGGCTTCCCCGTATTACTCATTTTGAGTTTGTTTGCATGGCTAACCGTTTGGATCCAACGTTTGCGATGTTCAACGTCTTCTATACCGTTACGTATACAAATGGCTTTTATTCTTTTAACTCTCGGACCGGTGTTGCTCCCGTTTGTTCTGTTCCTTTGAAAAGCCTTCATGACTGGAAGCAAAAAATTTTCTATATTCGCCGAGGTGTTATCCCGGTAGAGATGCATTACTGGTCAGCAGGTGAGGGGATCCCCAAGGTCGATGTGGTTGCAGATTTTTCTGAACAAGCTTGGTACAAGAAGTTGACTCATAAAGCCACTCCTATTCTTCAGCTTGAGGAGATGGCGTTGGTGGGTGCCGGGATGAGCATGTTATGGCGTCCGAAGAACCCCTTGGGTGTTCCAGTGTATGGTTATAATGGCAAACGTATGTGTTGTTCCATAACCTTTTCTCTCTTTTATATATATTTGTTTCGCGTTGTGTTTGTCATTATTCTTCATCTCCGTGTTTTTTGCAGTGGGTTACACCTTGTTGAATGTTCTGGATTCGAAAGCCGGTGGGGCCATGGTTGAGGCGATCCAAAGGGCTGAGAAACAACCCTGGTTGGATCAGATTCGCGGTCGTTTCTTGCATCCGACCAATGAGAGTTTTACCACCTATGCCAACGCTGTCTTAGGTGAAGATAGTGAGGATGATGATGATGATGCTTTTGATCTTATTCGGGAGGAAGTTATTGTTCTCTCGAGTGATGGGTCTGGCAGATCTTTTGAAGGCCTAACTTCTCGTTCCCCGCGTGCAGGTCCGGCGCAGGGGGTTGTGCATGAGCCGGTGAACGAGCCTATTGATGATGACATGGAAATTCCTGTTGAGACTGCTGAGCAGTTGGAAACGAGGAGGAAAACGAAAGCTGACAAACCAGAAGGGAAAGGGAAGAAGGCTGAGGAACATGCTGTTAAAACTCCTCGTAAGCAACCTTCTACTCTCCCCGTCCTAGATTACGTTGTAGTTTCTGATACGTTGTCCGGTTTAGGGGGCGGAGAGAAACATCGTGGATCTGATCCGGACGACCGCGCTACCTTGACGGAACTGATGAAGAAAAAAGTTGTTGCGGACCACAAGCGGAAACTTGACGAGCAAGCTGCTGTTCTTCTTGCTTCAAAAAAGGCTAAACTTCAGAAGGAGGCTCCTCCCGCTCCTTCAGAATCGGAGGTTGATCTGGGCGTTTTCACTCAGAAACAAGGGAATCTGTTGGAGAAAATTTATGAAGCTTCCGGTACTCGCTTCATCAGTTTCCGTTTAGCTCTTCCTGATTGCTCATTTTCCATTCTTTTCTCTAAATGTCTTGTTTGTTCAGGTGCCAAGCCATCCAAGACTTCACGCAATATTGATATTTCGCAAATTACTCCTCATGCTTCTCCGCCGTCGAGGACATTTGGGTTGTCTCCTCCTCATGATACCCCTGGTGAGAAGAGGAATAAGATGATGTGCGTGCTGAGCAGGTGGGTGAAGGTGGTGGTGGTACTGCTGGTGGCGATGGTGGAGGTGATGGCGATAGGGGTAAGGGTGTTGACAATACAGTGGAGTCTAGTCAAACTGCTCCTCGTCAGACCATTTACACTAAACGCCATCCGGGTGATGGTGGTGGGGCTACTTCAGGTGTTGTCCGTAGCCCCCAGTTTGAGAATGTTCATGCTGATTCCTGGGATACAAATAACCCTGCTTGTGATGATCTCCCACATGTCCCTCACTGGAAGTTAACCCAAGGTTCCAGGATGAATGATCTGGGTAACTGTCATGATTTCTTCTCGCTATCTCTCCCCCCAGTAGAGAGGATGTTTCAAAAGAAACGCAATCGGTTTGAGTTGTTGGATGATCATGTGCGTGCTGCTGTTAACCATCTCGCCACTTCTCAAGAGATTGCGCATGAATGGAGATTGATGGGAGAGGAGACGACTGACTTTGAGGATGAAAAGAAGGCATTTGCTGCGGAGAGAGAAAAATTTAATGTTGAGAAGAAGGGGCTTTCGGATGCTGAATAGAAATTCGCGCAAGAGAAACAGGTCAACGCTCAAAAGCAAAAGGACTGGGAGTCCGCCTGTGAACGTACTAATGCTGAGATGCAATCTCAACGTGACACTATTGTGCGTTTGTCTGGTGAAAAGACAGAGCTTGCTGAGGAGGCTCAACAGGCACGTGTTGCGTTTGAGAAGAAAGAAAAGGAGTATGTTGATCGTATTGCCAACCTGGAAAACCTTGCTAAGCAGAAGGTTGCTGATTGTGAAGCTGCTGAACGCCTTCTTGAGGAGAAGACTGCTGAATGCAAGGCCTCTGAATTGCTGGTTGGAGAAGTTTCTGCTGATAACAAGTGGTTGCTATCGCGTGTTGTACCTTTGGTAACTTCCTTTGTTTCTTGTGTTGTATGTTTGTTTTCGTTGTTTTTTGCTTCTTCATGTGTGTTCTGCCTTGTAGATCGCCCAGCGTATTGTCGGTTCTGAGGAATTGGCTAAGTACGTATATGTGCTTGGGGAAGCTGCGCGTGATCTTGGTCGAAAGGAAGGGTATGCGGAAGGAAGAGTTGCGGCTGAAACGAAGGAACCATTGAAGAATTTTGAGTTGTACAAGACTGACTGTGTCGCTCGGTACGCTGAAAAACGTCAAGGATTTGAGTCCCTTGAGTTTGCAGTTGTCAAAGCCGCCCAAAAATTGGCTCGGAAACCCGATGGTGTTGCCTTGCTGAAGAAGGCTCTTGGCTATGAAGGTAGCGCGGCTGGAGGTGCTGGGACCAGTCATCCTGAATGAAGGATTCCGGCCTGCGTGTCGCGTATGGCCTTAGACGGTCCTGTAATCGTTTGACAATTTCGTGAACAATTTTAATTTTGCTTACTTGTTGTGAATATTTAACTATGCTTGACGCTTCTTATGTTAGCATTCGCCTTTGTTTATTGCGAATTTTGTTATCGTCATAATATGTGCATGTATAATTACTTTGATTCAGGTAACACGAATGAATGATGGCGCTAACAGGTTTTGTTGTGTTAGTTACAACATTTTATTCTGTCGTTCATGTGCGCAGGTTGGTACGTGGATACGAAGTGATCGAGTTACAGGTTATTGTGTTTACCCAGCTGTGCTCAGCCTTGGGGGTGTTTACAATGTTTGTTTATCCTGTGATCGACGTTTTCGTGTTTATGTGGGCACGAAGTTTTGTTTTGGCGTTTTGTAGGCTTTAGTTGTGTTTCTGACCCGGCTGTGCACTTGGTTGTGACGAGCCTTGGAGGTCTACAACGTTTCCTATGGTCGAGCCATTGATGTTTTCGTGTACGCCCAAAGTAATATATGCAGTTGTGATAAGAAATTTGCATAATAGAAAGATAGCCAAACACTTCTTGTATTACTATGAATGTGTTGGCGATTCAGCCATTGCGATTACATAACCTTTTTACAGATAACACTTTCTCAGCTGTTGAGCGTTCCAAGTTCGTGGAACCTCCTTGTTGTCAATGGTGCGCAGCTTGTAGGCTCCCTTTTCGAGTACTGTGTCGATAACATATGGACCTTCCCATTTGGGGGCTAGCTTTTCCGGTTGCTCGGCATTGGACGCCTCATTGTCCCTTAGGACATAATCTCCTGAATTCAAGGTGCAGATGCGGACTTTGGAGTTGTAATACTTCTCCAGTTTTGTCTTGTACTTTGCTTCATTTATCGCCGCCATCTCTCTCCTTTCTTCTAAGAGATCAAGGTCTAACCTCTGCTCTTCCTCATTGTTGATCACGCTCATGGAAAGCATTCTAGGCGATGGCAGCCCCATCTCAGCTGGTATCACAGCTTCGGACCCGTAAACCAAGCTAAACGGTGTCGCCCCGTTACTCGTTTTCGGCATTGTTCTATGGGCCCATAGTATGCTGGGCAGTTCGTCAACCCAACCTCTTCTTTTGTCTCCCAATCTTGCCTTGATTCCGTCGACAATGCTCTTGTTGACGGCTTCCACTTGACCGTTCCCCTACGGGTGGGCAACCGAGGAGAAGGTGTGCTCAATGTGTAATTCTTTAAACCACTGTTGAAGACTGTCTGCGGCAAAGTTCGTTCCGTTGTCAGTGATGATCTTGAGTGGTAGTCCGAAACGGCATATGATTTGTTCCCATATGAATCTTTTGACGACAGTGGATGTGGTTGATGCAAGTGCCTTTGCCTCTACCCATTTGGTAAAATAGTCAACGGTGACTATTATGAATTTGACAGCACCTGGGGCTTCGGGGAAAAGGCCGACCATATCTATTCCCCACTGTTGAAAAGGCCACGCCGTTGTGACTGGTACTAATTCATTCTTGGGGCGCATCGTTTTCGGGGCGTGTCTTTGGCATCCACTGCATTTCCTCAATTCTTTTACTGCGTCTAAATGCATTCCGGGCCAGTAGTACCCTGCATTCATCACCTTTGCCACCACCATTCTTGGTCCGGCGTGTATACCACAAATTCCTTCGTGCACTTCTCTGATCAGATAGTTTGCGTCTTCGGGGTCTACGCATCGTAATAGTGGCCCGAGGTATGATTTTCGGTACAAAATTCCATCAGCCATCTGATAGTGCTCTGCCTTGTACTGGATTTTCCTCGCTTCGGCTTTGTTCTCTGGGAGTACTCCAGATTGAAGGTACGCTATTATCGGAGTCATCCATGACGTTGTTCCTACTTGAATAACGTTTACTTCTCTTAATGGCACTGACGGGTTGCTCAAAACGTCTATGCGCATATCCTTTGCGAGGTGTTGAAAACTTGTAGATGCGAGTTTACTCAGCGCGTCTGTTGGTTTATTCTCGCTTCTATTAATGTGGTGCACCTTGTAGGAGTAGAAGGTTTGTAGCAATGTCTTTGCTTGACTCAGGTAGAGCGCCATTACTTCTCCTTTGGCTTCGTATTGCCCGTTGATTTGCCTGGCCACTAACATGGAGTCCACATGTGCTTCGATGTGTCTAACTCCCATTTTGATTTCCAGTATTAAACCAGCAAGGAAAGTTTCATACTCGGCTTCATTGTTCGTTGACTTGAAATCCAAACGTATGGCGTAGGTGAATTCATGTTTGTCAGGGCTCACCAGCCGAAGTCCTGCGCCTGCGCCGTCTTCGTTGGACGCGCCGTCTGTGTATAACAACC
Organism: Helianthus tuberosus; assembly: GCA_030545235.1. Classification (NCBI taxonomy): domain Eukaryota; kingdom Viridiplantae; phylum Streptophyta; class Magnoliopsida; order Asterales; family Asteraceae; genus Helianthus; species Helianthus tuberosus. The sequence goes on along the minus strand of CM060384.1, from coordinate 15,671,581 downwards.
ATGGTTCTTCTACTTGCTGTTTTTCGGCCTTTTCCATTGCTTTACATTCCCGATCCTTGTCGTTGGGTACTTCTGTCATGAAGTCTGCTAGCACTTGGCCCTTGATTGCTGGTCTTGGCCTGAAGACCACGTTATGGCCACCGAGTTCTATCGCCCACTTTGCTAGTCTTCCTGAAATCTCCGGCCTTGCGAGGATGTTGCCAATATTGTAGTTTGTTAACACGTGAATGACGTGGTTAGCAAAGTACCTGTGCAGCCTTCTTGATGCATGGATCAGCGCGAGTACTAGTTTCTCCATGATGGCATACCGGGTTTCTGGGTCGGTCAAGGTTCGTGACACGTAGTAAACTGGTGTTTGAATACCTTGTCGATCAACAAGTAACATTGCTCCTACTGCTCTGTCGGAGGCTGACAAGTATAGCACTAAAGGTTCTCCCTTGACTGGTGCGGTTAGTGTTGGCAACTTGATGAGGCAATCTTTCATCTCGCGGAATGCGCTTTCAGCTTCCGGAGTCCACTGAAATTGGCTTTTCTTCATGCAGTTGCGGAGTGTTTTGATAAACGGGAAAGATTTAGCTGCGTGATTGGCCAGGAACCGGTTAAGTGCTGCCAACCGCCCTGCCAATTTTTGCATCTCCTTGATCGTCGAAGGTGAGGGCATGCGTTCGATTGCTTGTATCTTATCAGGATTTACTTTGAAGCCATCTTTTGTGACGATGAAACCTAGGAATTTTCCCTCTTCCATGCCGAAAGAGTATTTTGCTGGGTTGAGTTTGATACTTACTCCGCGCAAGGTGTCAAACGTTTTTTGGATGTTCACCAGCATTGTATTCTCTTCTTTGCTCATAATGACTAGGTCGTCCATATATACTTCGATGTACTTGCCGATAGCATCGTGGAAAGTTTCATTCATCAGTCTCTGATAGGTCGCGCCCGCATTCTTTAAACCGAAAGGCATATTGGTGTAGCAGTATAGCCCTGTCGGCGTGCGGAATGTTGTTTTGTCTTCATCTTGCACGACCATTTGTACCTGGTGATACCCCTTGTAACAATCAAGGAAGCATTTCCATCGGAAGGTTGCCAGTGAATCAATATTTTCATCGATGTCTGGTAAGGCATAACAGTCGCGCGGGCACGCCTTGTTTAAATCCTTGTAGTCTACACACATTCTCCAACTGCCATTTTGCTTCTGTACCATCACTCGGCTTGCCACCCACGTTTGGTATCTGACTTCCCTGATGATTCCCGCATTTAACAGCTCCATCGCCTGCTCTTTCATGGCATCGTGTTTTATGTCTCCCAAGTGGCGTTTGGCATGCACCACCGGTTTTGCTTCTTCTGAGACGTTTAATCGATGTTCAGCTATGTGCCGTGGAACACCTACCATGTATGCTGGTGTCCAAGCGAACACGTCCATGTTTTGGAACAACAGTTTTTTCAGCGCCGCGCGCGTTAGGTCGGACATTGTAGGTCCTAAGGTAACTGTCTGCTCTGGGTATGCGCTGTTTAACACACATTTTTCTGCTTCGGCGCGTGGTGCTGGTTTACTTGCCTTTGCAGGTCTGAGTTCATCTGTTGCTAAGACTTCTTTGCTTGCGTATATTATGGCTACACCCGTCTCTGTTGGGAATCCCACAGCTGAATGTGGGTCGGAGCAGATCATGCTGAAGTCTCCTTGGGACTCTCTTCCCAGGAGGATGTCATGTCTTGAATGTGCGGGTAGCACCATGAATGTAACATCTTCTGTTCTTGAATTTCTTCCGTCCGAGAGTAACACCGGGAACGATATTTGTCCGAAGGGAAAGACGACTTCATTGCAGAAACCAGTGAGTGGGTAATCAACTGGTTCTAAGCGCGCCTTATCCTCTTGATCGAATTGATTGAAACATTGTTCGTATATGATATCCGCGGTGCTCCCTGGATCAATGAAAATGTAGTCTGTTTGGTAGTGTCCGACCACGCCCGAGATGATTATGGGTCTTCTTTCTCTTGGGCCCCCTCTTACAATAGGAAAAACAACCTGCCTTTCGCGCCACGAGTCGTCTTGTGTACGCTTGTTGTAGTTTTTCCTTGACCTTCGCTGACCCCCTTGAATCATGTGGGTTTCCAATTTCCGGAGTTTTTTGTTATCTGGTCCTTCTTCTCTTCTTTGTATTTGGCGGTAGTCGCGCTTTCCGCCCTTTACCAAATGAGTGAGTTTTCCATCTCTTAAGGCCCTTTCTATTTATTGCTTTAGACTGAAGCAGTCGTCAGTTAAGTGACCCGTGTCTTTGTGAAACTCGCAGAAAAGATTGGGATCTTGACCCCTCTTGTTTCGCATTTGTAGGGGTGGTTTGAACTAGTGATTTTCAGTGGCCAAGACCTCGGAAGGGGTCTTTGTTAATGGTGTCCACTGTTTCTCCCTGTTTTCTCTTTTTACCTCTTTCCGGTGGGCTATCTGATTGATTGTGTGGCGTGCATCCTCCCTTGCTGGGCTTCTCTCTCTATGACCGGACGCTTTCCATGGTTGGCCTCTGCCTTTTTTGTTGTGTCGGTCATTGTGGTTATATCCGCGCTGACGGTGGTCATCACCGGTCAATTGTCTGTCAGACTGCGCAATGGTTTTGGCTGCTTCAATGAAGGTGTCCCAATCTTTGGGTCCTCCGTCTCTTCCTTTTACACGTTTGATTAGATCATCGCACTTGACTGCCCTCATGAAGTGCGCGCGCATCATCTTTTCGCCTACATCTCCAATTCCCAGACATTCTTTGTTGTACCTAGTGATGAAGTCTTCCACACTCTCGTGGTCTCTAAGCCATATGTTTAAACAATCAGCTGGGTCTCTGGTGTGTCTTCGTTGCTGAGAGAAGTGTGCAAGGAACTTCTCTCGGAAATCGACCCATGACTTGATTTTTCCTGCTGGCAGGCTGTCAAACCAAACGCGTGCTGCGCCCATGAAGGTTTGAGCAAAGAGATGGCACCATGTCGGTAAGTTCCATCCACCTGTTGCTCCAGCACCATTAAAAACTTGGAGGTGATCATCTGGATCTGTCAACCCGTTGTATTTGCCCACGTTGTGTGGCAATTTCGTTTTATCGATAGCGGCCGTGGCAATCTCTCTAATGAATTTTGAATTCTCAGCCATGTCATCTGGACGATAACTCAAGGTGTAATCATGTTCTGCTTTTGGGTTATAACTTGCGCGCTTGCGAGGTTTGTATGCTTCATGCTCTGGCGGCAACCTACTGAGCACTGTGCTTTCTTTGTATGTCTCGTCCTCTTCTTCTTCATAGTTATCGAGCTCGTCGTTTATGTTGCGCGGACCTAAACGACTTTGTATTGGTTTCCTCGTTGGGTGGGAGTACTGCACATAATTGCTTTCTGTTTCACCGTATGTATCGCGCGTATCGTGCGCGCTTGGCCTTCTAATGATTGGTGTTGGTACTGATTCAGGGCGTAAGTTGAATGCATTGGTCTGTTGAGGCATGGGAGCGCTCAAAGGCCTTTGCGGTGGGGTAACAAATGTGGTCTGGTTGGCTTGTGCTTGGAGCAGAGCTTGCAGCGCGCTGAGCTGTGTGTAGATAAGGTTTATAGACGCCATTTGTTTGGCATACCAGGAAGCCAGAGTTTTTCCTTCGGGTAGCCCTAGTAGTGCAGAGAAGTTCAGTTGAGTTTGATCTGATGGAGCTGAAGGGCCAGCTCCATGGCTCTGTGTTTGTACTGGTGGAGGTGTTTGTTGGACTACCCCAGACGGAGGTTGGAAAGTGGCTCCGTTTGTGGTTTGGGTGATTATCCTAGGTGGAGTTTGGAAAGTAGCACCAGTTGTGTTTTGGCTAACAACCCTGGATGCACTCCCAAAGATACTAGGAAAATCGTTGTTCATCGGACCTTCTTGGATAATTTCGTTCCTTTGACCCTTTTGGACGTGTGCATTGTCCGAAACGAGTTCAAAAGAAGAAACGTCTCCATCTACCGGGTGAGAAGGGTTTTGTTCAGCCATTTTGATGAGTGTTTTTCAAAAAGAAAAGAGATTAGGGTGGTTTTTGCTAAAAGCGGATGGCACCAATGATGAAACACAGGCTAACACCAGGGTAAATCTGCGGGGTTATTTCTTCTGTGGGTTCAATCTCCTTTCTTACTCGTCGGAATGACCTGAGTCCTGCAAAACAGCAACACCGTTAGTCTCGTTAAGAGGGGAATATGGGGGTTTCCCTCTTAACCAGGCTCCGGCGTGAGAATAAGTACTGTTCTGAGGGAGAATAAACAGTGTGTATGGAGTGTGGGAGTATAGAGAGCAAGATGATTTAACCTGAATGATCAAGGGCCCTATTTATAGCCGGAGGGTGAAGGAGGGAGGAGCAGCAGTGCCAGCTGTGGTTGCGCGCCAGCTGTCCGACCAAGGGGAATATCCTCTTGGTCTCCTCTGCCACGGTCAGTTTAGTGGTACACGTGGCACGCTTACATTTGCCTATTCTGGAGACGTCGTACTGGTACTGTCGGACTGCTCCTTGATTCATTGCAGGCCTACCTGGCGCTTGATGACTGGTGACACGTGTTGTCCTTTTGGTCGGATGGAGCATCTTTGATGCCACCTTGATGTTTTCTAGAAGCTTCTAGAAGCTTCTGGATGATCTTGTTGATGTCAGCGCCACATAGGATGGAAAAGTGGTGTGGTCCTTGCCATGTGGGCAAGGAATTGGGACCATACCTCTTCAGTCCACTAGAACTATTTGTGTATGCATTCTTTTGGTAGTTAACAACACTAATTAGGAAAAAATATGCAAGGTGTGTAGATAGACAAATGGGGTGTCGAAATAGATTTCCCCAAAATTAATCATATCGATTGCTATAACAGGATGGATGTGACACACATAGATAGATAATATTCACTGTGGTGGATGCAAGCATAAAGTTAGAAACCGGTTGCGGTTGCGATTTGTATTTCGCATAGCCACCGTTTCCGTAGAAGAACCCGACACGTCTTCATGTTACGGAGAATGTTCTATAAATTGAAGGAAAAGGAAAATATTTGTTGAAATCGAATTTGACAACTATGACATCTTATTAAAAGTAGCAATCACCTCCAATCATTTCCTGGTCAAATCACACACTATAAAGTTATCGTTTGTTGAGAATTAAACGCATGTACGTGACAAAACAAGGATCGTTCTAATAGATTAAAGAGAATAAACCAAGTACAAAATCATCTGCTTTCTGAATCTGAATCTGAATGTTAACATTGACTCATAAACCCTTGAATCCCAACGCTTCTATGACGATATCAGCGTTGTTTATCACCCTGTGTGAGCATTGGAAGCCCCGACCACTAGCAGAAGAACCCGACACGTCTGCTATGATGATTTAGAGGTCGGTCTCGGGTGGGCATAAGATCCGTGGGCCCTATTGTCGGATATGTGACTCAAGAAAGTCATTGGACTGCCGCCGATGAAGTCAAATGTGATCAAACTTGGACATCAGACGTAAATCTTGAAGAAACAGAACAGAATCTGAATCTGAATGTTAACTTTGACTCGTTCAAGTCATGCAATGTTTCCTCTCAATTGAATAGATTGACACTTGCTTCATAGGACTCACTTGAATCGTCTCAGAAGTGGATTTCGGTTGGGTCAGATCTCTTTGGGTATATTCGAAACCAACTAAAATACGTTGAAGTATTGAATCAACAAAAATAACTGAAATAACTTGAATTCTCTTGGAAGTACTAAACAACAGAAGGATGAGATATCGGCGGTTAGCTCGAAGAAGTTTATCTCAATCAGGTGTTCCATTAGATTTCCCCTTTTATCATGTGATCAAACTTGGACATCAGACGTAAATCTTGAGATATCGGCGGTTAGCTCGAATATATGTTTATGCAAATTTAAAGGACAATACTGACAGAGGTGCTGGTCTTTTCTCCCACTGTGCAAACTTGAAAAGGTGTTTCTTTAGACAATCTGGGATTAAGTTCCGCAAATTGGGAACCACATTGTAGACTGGTTGGCTTGAATGGTTTTAATAATACTTGAAAATGGAAATAATCGTGTCAAGATCTATATCAATCATATCATCGACCAACTGCTCGAAATCCCTTTCGTTTCTCGGGTTCGCATTCGACACAACACAACAAAAAATAAATTCAAAAAAACAGGGGGTTGATACGCATCGTATAGGCCTATACGATGCGTATCAAACCCGCCGCCAGACACAACCTGCACCTGTCAGTCTGCCATGTTTTTTACTTTAATTCAATACGCATCGTATAGGCCTATACGATGCGTATTGAATTCAAAAAGTGTGTAGATAGACAGGAGGGTGTGTAGATAGAAAACCCCGTAAACAATCATCTTCTCATCTCCCCCACCACAATTTCATCTCAAAACCCTCGCACCACCCCCACCGTTCAGCACCGCCACCGGCCACCATCTCCCCCACCACAATTTCATCTCAAAACCCTCGCACCACCCCCACCGTTCAGCACAAATTCTTATGTTGGAACCCACTCCGGTTTCAAATCGATAAACGAGTCGGTGAACGGGTTGCATGATTTCACGATTAGAGGATAGGCCAGATGGTACGCTAATCCGACGACCCCGATAAGCTTCGAGGTGGCGGGTGATGATGGTTGTTGCGTTGGAGGTGGTTGTGGTGGGTAAATGATGAACAGGGTTGGAATGTTTGGTTGTAGAAGTTGAAAAGCCTACAAAGATGGGTGAAAGAATGGCTTGTTTACCTTTTTCTTTCAATTTTATTCTTTACCGAGTACTTATATGTTCGTTTCAACTTCCCATTTCCTGTATATAAATTGGATAAAAAATATATGCATTTGATACAAGTTTATTTTCAATATATTTTACAAATCATATTATAATCATTACATCAATGTAAATCTGGTTTGGAAACTCCAATACCAGGACTACCGTGTCACAAGATAGCCTAGGAATGCTATACCAGTCGCAAATACCAGTCCATGCTTTCTTTGCATACAAACAATTTATGAGGCAATGGTCATTCGTCTCATCATCCACACCACACATACCGCAAACTTTAGAGTCAACTGGAACTTTTCTTTTTACCAGTTCAACTTTTGTTAGGATCTGTTCTGCACTGATCTCCAACCGAACACAGCAATTTTAATATGAATAATTCTTATTACAGTTATAATGGTTATAATTCTTATTGATGATCGTACTCTCTAACTGTTTTGTGAAATAAACAGGCCATTGGAATGAAAAATTCATCAGAGAACAAACTTCAAATTTTATCCAACAATCTAAACACATTGATGGCAGGTTGTGAACTCTCTCCTAAAATCTACTAATCTTAATCTAGAGCCCTTACATTCTTTCGTTAAACAAATTTATATTTACAGAACACCAATTTACATGGGCCCCACCTCTTCCCATCCATAAGCTGTGGAAATGCAAGCAGCAATCAGCGTTTTGGATCGAAAGAAGAGATATATTGGTCGGCGCTGACAACAGTCAGCGTTTGCAAAACAATCAAGGCGGATAATTTTGAACTAACTTGGTACCTATTTCGTTTTCCCTCATAAGATATTTTCATAGCTTGCTTTGTTCTTACGCATGTTTTTTTATGAAGAGATTGTTAAGGTTGTATCACAGGGTTCTAAGTCTCTTGGTCCATCTTCACAGGTAAGTGTACACAAGAACCAAATGTAGTGCTTGTGAACATGGATACATTGTATATAAATTGTTGGTTTGTGGTACTCATGAATGCTTTTAAATGAAGGCTACACCACAAGCAAATAACTTATCAAATGAAAAGATAGTTGCTATAACAAAAAGAACTCAAGATGGTGGCACGGAGGTTGGAGGCAAAGGCTGGAAAGGGTTCTGTTACACTCTCAATGGCGTAAGTCCTAACGGATTTTTATTTCTATTCGTTGCCGCATGTTTGTTTATTGAGTCTTATTTTGCTTAAGACTCAAGTGTGAGTTGCAAACCGATGTGTATTATAATGTGGTTTTGTTCTCTTATTGAACTTGCATCAGCAAACTAGATGATTATTTTGCTCAAGTACTTGCATCTTAGCCAATATATGTTGTTATTTTTCCTTGCCTTCTCTCGCTGGACATTTCTATTTTGGAATATGAAATCGACAACATGAGCTTAAGAAAGTGACGATTTTTTGTTTGTAATGCAGGAACAATATTTGCTATGCATGTTTGAAAGGACTTAATGGGGTCCCAGATGTTATGGAGTGCTCATTTGTGCAATCAAATATAACCGAACTACCATCATCTAAGGTTCTTTCAATACTATTCTTTATTACTACCCTCACCAAAGTCTCCATTTCCTTTGTTCATTGCTATACTTATGAGAGTCAATATACTCCTTTCTCACAATTTGATCGTGCATGAATATCCGTCATTGAGAATCCTAAACAGTATCTTACACCCAAATCTCTTAACTCGACAACCTGTTTATATAACCGGTTTACTCAGGTCATGTACGGGTCATATCCGGTTTATGGTTCAAATTTTCGATTCGACTAAGTAAACGGATCGTGTTCAGGTTTGGTTGAACCTGTCACAAATTGCCACCCCAATGTTGATGAATACTGTAATTAACTAATTATCATAAAAGATTTTCTTTTCAGCAAGCCTATGGAACCCGATTGGCTGTATAAGTGCCTAGCTAATTCTGGCCATCATCGGGATCACCAGATCCGAGTGGCAAGAACCCTTCTAATAGTCGGGCAGGTACCACCATTGCCGAAAATGTTGTTTATAATCCTCCGGTTCTCATACTACCTAGGGTTCTGCCCTTGCTTCATGATTTAGCCCAAGATATGATGCATGTTGGTCACACTTAGCAGTCTTTGATTATTTACAGGTAAAAAGAACTATTTTTAATGATGCTTTTTTAAATAGTTTGTTAGTAAATGCATTAAAATGGAACGTCAAGTAGTTTGGGTAATAACATGTCAAATGGGGTTGGGTCACAACAGGAATTTTTTGGTACAAAGCAAAACTGGTAAGGGTGTTTTTATTTGGTACAAGTCGACACGCTTTCTATCTGAAAATTTCAACTTTTTCTAATAAATGGTTGGTGTGTCAAATAGATACAGAAAGCCTCTTTTATTTAAAAAAACAATCTTTCTTTTGTGGAATTTTTGGAATGGTTATTGATAAAGGTATAAAAATGGACAGGTCACAACAGATTGAGAAATTGGTTAAAACGGCTTTAGGTTGAATAGTCAAACCAAGTAGCATTTTGGTACGAGTCGATATGGATAGGGGTTGGCTCAACTCCTTTCTTTCCCAAAAAGAATACTTTATTATTAATCAATAGTTAGTTTGCTAAGTTTACTTAAAAAAATAGGTTGGCAGGTTCAACCCGACCTGAACCCAAAAAATCTAGACGAACCCGAACACAACCCAAACCTAAAAATCGTGTCATACATATGAACACCCAAACACGACCCGAAATTTAACGGGTTGACCTGAACACGACCCGTTTAACTCGAATTTATATATATATATATATTTTCCAGAAAATTAATATATTAAAATAAAAATAAAATTGATCCTCGCTTGCCTTTCAAAAAAAAAAAGTCTATAAATGTGTTCGTTTTTTGGGGTTCCCAGACGATATGTGTTGATTGTTGAACTAGAAGATTTGAGAACTAAACAAAAAACACCCCTAATACATAGGTGAACCGGGTTAAAAGTCGTCTAAACTATACTCAATTCATAATACCTCTACTAAATCGCCTTTACATGTGCAGGTAGCCCAAGCCTGCCCCAATTTGACCCGTACAAAAATATCCGCCATGCCCTGAACCAGTTTTAGGTAAATTAATTATAGATAAAGAACTTGAACACAATACTTATTACTTGGGAATATTGCTCATTTCAATCTAAGGATTTTGATCTTCTAAAGTATAATAATTAAGTTTTACATGGATTATATATAATTTGTGATAGCATGGTATTGAATCTGTAAATTGTGTGATGACGCCACAGATGAATGTATTTAGGCCCAACAAGTACCCCCTTCCATGTACCAAATATATATGATATTCGGTACACTTATCCTTTGGTTGCCTCGTGTACAAGTAATTTTATTCAACATTTGATATAGTTTTAATGCATGCTCATTGAATATGAGTTCTTTTTATCTTTTCTCTAGAACTAATAAGTCAATATTCTTAACTGTTGTAGGTCATTTGCAATGAAAACTGGAACTCAACAACAAGCTGTAAATGATCCGAAAGTTGAAGTTCCACCACTGTCGACCATGAGCGAAGATAATTACGTGCTCAAGTTCCCAGGAATCGAGGAATACTTGAAGAGTGGGGAGGTTAAGAAGTATGTGCCAAATATGGAAATTATATACCTGCCAACTAGGTGTAAATGATCCGAAAGTTATTTTGTTCACGAACAGTTCCCAAGTTAGGTTAATCAACTCATACTCAATTTTCTCACTCGCATGAAGTATTGGTCAGTGCAGTGCATGTGTTTGTTCATGTTATGGTAATGTATATAGAGAAAAGTCGCTTTGTTCGTGTTCTGGTTTATTACGTTTTTAATAGCTTCATTCTATTTGAATCTGTTTGCTTAAATACTCATGTTGTTTTGTCTTAGTTAAACCCAAGCGCGCCGCAACGCGCGCATGGGTATAAACCTAGTTAGAATTGACATGTGATGAGAATGTATTTTTTTTTTGAACTGCAAATTTTGGATCACTGAAGTATTATCGTGCCATCACCGGAATCATCCGAGCATATTCATCTCCACTGGGCATTTCAGAAAGAAACCCAATAAATATGGAAAAAAAACCCTCTTGTAGGAATCATGGAATGAAATAGTGTATTTTACTCCGATTGCTAGGGGCAATCTCAGTCACGTAATAATCTATAAGCATCAAACAGCCCATATAACTCATTTGTCAATAATGATCTATAAGCATCAATTTAACCGGTGACATTTGTAACTTTTACTCCGATTGCTAGGGGCAATCTCAGTCACGTAATCATTATAGATTTACACATGATTCAGAAATCAATTGATCGCACATGTTTTAACTTGGTGGCAACCAAGGGTGATCCAGAGTGCTCTTTGAACTTTTGATGTTATGTGGGTTAAAAGACTTCAAACACCGCCTATTAGATATAGTCGAAAGAGGATGGTGAAGCAATGTCGAGGCCGGTGATGGTGAAGGTTGTGAGAATTTGTGACGATCCTCAAAACCATAGACTTGATTTCACAATTTGCATACTATTTTCACTAAAATTACACACTAAACCACTTAATCAAACGGTTTTATTTTTTGTGACATTTATTTGTAAAAAGGATCAAGATGATATGTAGAGGTGGAAAAAAAACAGTTTGGAAATAACCCGACCTGATTTGCACTACAAACCGGTTTGAACTAAACCAGTTCCAAACCGTCAGTTCGGGTTCTCTGGTTTAAACCCGAACCGGTTTTGAAAGTGCAACTTTTTCCAAACACAAAATGTTGAGTTGGGCCTCAATCCTTTTGATTTAGGCCCAAAAACAAAGTTCCACCATGAACAAGCGTTGTTAGGAACTGAGACAGATCGTAAGGTGAAAATCAGGATCGAATCATGGCGTCAGGGTGGGGGATAACTGGAAACAAAGGCAGATGTTACGATTTCTGGATGGATTTCAGCGAGTGTATGTCTCGTTGCAGAGAACCCAAAGACTGTTCTCTTCTCCGTGAAGACTATCTCGAGTGTCTTCACCACTCTAAAGAGGTTAAATCTCCTTACATCTTCAAACTGAAACTTTCTTTCTTACTTTATTATATTCTTCACTTAATCATTTTCATTTCAATTTCAAGATCGGTGTATGATTGATTGATGTTGTAATTCAGCTGTTTTTTAAACCCTAATTTTGATGATTTGTGCAATGCGTATGTTGCTACTAGTTTGGATTGGAGTTTAGTTTTTACTAATTGCAGGTGTACCTTTGGATTTCAACTTGATTTTGATTTGCATCCTGTTTATGAATCTATCATTTATTTGGTGGAGCTGCTGTTATTTGTCAATTTTAATTTTGAAGCTGAATGGTAGGTAACAAATCTGGCTATACTTTGCTATGCTATGCACAAAGTAAGTGTGATAGTTTCGAAGATTATTTTAGTTATCCGGATGTAAACCCTAGGAAAATGTAGCTATACTTTTGGATACGCGGTGTAAGTGTAACACTCTAGGCAAATCTTGCATCGGCTATGGACCGGAGAGATGTTGGGTTCTTAAGAAATGTTCTGCCTTAAAAGTTAAAATACCACTCGCTTTTTTAAAACCAAGCTCGAGATACGGATTCACCACTCAAGTGTCACAAAGGGCGATTCCAGACTCAATGCAAGATATAGTTACACCACTTTGATCGCTTTAGGTTGCTAAGATCACCACTCAATTCAGCCAAGAATTGAGTTAGCATAGGATAACCGGGTTACTCGCATATAGCGAGAAACTCAAAAAATACTTTTTACTCAAAAACTCTCTGTCATTTTCGTTCTCACTAGGTGCTTACATAGAGGGAATTAAAATAAACTACACCACGTTCCTAAACCTTTAGGGGAATTGAATACTATACAGTACTACATAAAATGCAGAAAATACAAATGGAAATAGCATAAAACAAAACAAAAAAGAATTAACTGATTGCATTTATGGTGGACATAGAGTTCATGAGTTTGCATGGTACTGGAATGCAATTTTCTAGCTGGAAACAAAAATTCATTGCCCATATGGAAGACTGGATTCGACCCGGATCCAAATTAGTGCCGATCTGTTTGTTGCTTCCGACCCGTCTTCAATTGCAATTATTCTTGCGGGTTGGTGATTCGATATGCAACATGACCTCTCGTGTCCACACCCAAAACTGGAATTATTTTTCATTGCAACTACTTTGCTTTCATTTTTTGTTTAATGATATGATATGATGCTTATTAAATTAGTGACCAGTCATTGAGCGTGGTCGCACCAATGTTTTTGCTTATGGGGCAAAGTTTGATGGTTTATTGAATATATAAATAGGGTCACTGCATAATTTTGTAGTGTTGAATCTGGTGTGTATTAAGTTTTGTAGGATTATTATGATTTTGTTTGAGATGATCTAAGTTGGAACTCTATATGCAATAGTCCATACCAATCAATTTGCCTTTACGATTCTTTTCTAGATCACTGGTTCTGTTTTAACATGTTACTTTATTTATGAAGTATAGTTGCTAAAACATCTAATAGCTTAATAATACTAATACCTATGCTTGGTAGATTAGTGTCAAGTTCAAAAGGTAATTGATCATTCAGGCACCTTATTAAGTGTAATTGTTTTTTTCTTCAAAATCTTAGCAACCGTACAAAGTTCCTCAAGTTATACATTGGGGATGATATTAGAAATCCTTGAAGATAGAAAGAATGGAATTGAAACTCGCCTGTTAATCTTGACAAACCTACACACTATACGTGTCAAGTCATGTAATAATAGTGTTATGTTGATTATGCGGTTTAGGATGGCTTCACATAGATTTTTAGAGTATTTCACTGGAATTTTATGTAATTATATCTTGATGGTATTAATCAATTAGTTTTGTTATTTACATGTTTTGAGAAGAAAAATATTTAGAAGGAAGCTAACCCCCACTAGACCCTATCGGTTTCATTAGACGAACCTCCTCAGCCACCTATTATCTTGTTGGTGACATGTATTTTCCATCATATATGTTATATACATATTTGCATATCTTCGTACTGCTATGTAAAAAAAATAATAACATAAATGTTGGATGTGGTTTCGCATGTGTTTCTGAGAAAAAGGAACATGTATAGTCAGATGCAAAATGGCATGTAAATTATTAGTATAAAACTATTAATGTATAATTATAATATGTACTTCTTGAAATATAAGTGACGATTTTTTTTGCCAACTTACTCGTTATATAACCATTGTGAGAATTCTAATTCTTTATTGATATATTAAAGTTTGAATTTGGTATCTGAAACAGTTCCAAAGGCGAAACCGGATCTACAAAGAGGAGCAGCGCCAGATAAGAGCGGCTGCACAGAAGGCAAAAGGTGGAGATGGTGATGGAGTTCCTCATCATTAGTGTAAAATTCTCAAAATTTCTGGATTTTTAATAAGGATTGAAGTGTGCAATCTATTTTATTTCTGGAGATCTTGTTGTTCCAGATGGTTGAGTACCTGTTTTATCAGCAACATGCTCATGATTTGAATGTTTGAGCACATTTTGTTATAATGTTAATCATAGACCCTTTTTGTTGTATGTATGAGCCCACACATATGGGTTGATCATATATAGTTAGAAAGGCATAAACAACCTGCAAGTTAAAAGATGGTGGTCACCGGTGATGTGCAGTGCAAGTCATGTTGATGTTGGCAACAAAAGCCACATGGACGCCATCAAATACCAGCTGCAGTCCAAAAATAAAACCAAACATGCAAAAAAAATGCAGATCCATATCTTAATAGAACAAAAACCAAACTTAATGCAACAACTACAGCAAGCGCCTCAACTCTTTGCGGGCTGCGGTCACTGGCTCGAGATAATATTTCTCAACATTTAACCTCTTTCAACCCCACACCAAAATACAAAAATGTCGGGTCAGCTGCACCATCTTTGTAGTAAGCAAACACTATTGTACTGTCATCATGCATGCTCTCACCGACAAAACTACAAAACAAGAAGCCATTATCACAAACAAGATCTTTGTTTTCAAAGATTAAAAAACATATGAACACGAGACTTACAACTGAAGGTCACTGAGCTTTGAGAGGAGAAACTTTGTTGCGGCCTCGATGTTTTTCTTAAAGAACTCTTGCTTCTCTTCATCAAGCTTGGGAGTAAGAGTTTTGATGTACTTCTTGATGTAAGCGACAAACGTCTTCTTGTCAAAAGGGGGTTGCTCCTACATGTGTGCATCGTTTGATAAATATTTATGAATATTTTAAAACTTGTTTAATATCATATATTCATAATCAGATGAAACTGTTTACCTGGAGCCTAAAGGTATCGACAATGTCGACCACCTTCACTGCTTGATCATCAACACCTTCATCGTCATCGGCTCCTTCAGCAGATGGGTTTGCGCCAATGTCAACAGCCACTGCTCCTTGTACCACCCACTGCAATTTCATATAAATGCATTAAGTTAAAATCAGATATTAGTAAACATAAGCGTATATACAAAATAAAGAACGGAACGGTGCTAGATATACCTTTCCTTCAACTTCCCATAGGATCCCATTCAAGAGTTCCTTGTAGGGGAAGGAGTCTGAAAGAAGCTCATCACCTAAAATTACAAAACACAATTTGAATTAGATATGCAACTCGAGTACAAAAACAATAGTCCAAGACTCGAAGCATCCCTAAAATACAAATAATATAGTCAAAGCATACCATAAAAAAACATCAAGATTTCAAAGCATTCAATTAATTAAAGTGATAAAAAACCATTGATTTAAGCAACAAATCACAAAACAAAAAAATCAGAATTTACAATTTTAATTTAAAGTAGTATTACTCCTTTTTCTCTGTTTGTGTTCATCATAATCAATGGAAATTATTCAATCCACTACATAACAATTAAGAGATAATAATTAATAACACAGTAAATAAATTTACAAATTCTAACAAAAGATTAAAGCTTCAAACATCAGTCACATATGACAAATAATAAAAAGATTAAAAACAAATTAACAAAACCTAAAAAAGTTGATAAAAACCATAAAACAAAAAAAAAACCTAAAAGACCAATCTTCAGATCTAAAAAACTTCACATCAAACAATAACCTAACGGATTATGTAACACATAGATCTAGACGATTACAGCCAAATTAAACCTAATCAATACCCAAAAACGCTAAGATTCGCAATCAAAGAGCTAATAACCCTAAATTCATAATAAACAATATATATGTGAGATTGAAAGGAAAAGATTACCAGTAATCAAATCTTGATAGACCAACATGATGATGACGCTTCTGGAAATCGGTAGAAACAAAGAGAGCAAAAAGAGTAGCAACTTGCGAATGAAAGAGAGAGGGTTTGGGGAGTAGATATGCAGCGAACATATATAGGGCGATGGGGTTTTGGGGATGATATATTCGATGGAAATTACGAAAATGGGTCTCTACTTTTTGGGAATTTCCGAATTTGCCCTTTGTGAATTATTTGGTTTTCAGAGCACTTGATTGTTCTGTTGTTTGTTCAACTCTTGACTTGTCTCTTCAAATACATCCTTGGCCTCCTTAAAAAAAAAAAAAAAACAAACAAACAAATTCTAAAAGTTTGTAAAACCCAAAATTTTAGACAATGGGAATGTTGAAACGAATGAAAAATAAACGTAAAAATCTTAAACTATGTAGACTCGTTATTAGACTGAAATATAAAATATAAAAAGAAAAAATAACTAAGTTTACTTAGAACCCATGCGTTGCGATAAGGCCATTATATGAGAAAATAGATCTAAAAACGTTGAACTGCATGCGCGCATAACAACATATTAACTCGCAAAATTCGAACCAAAACGTAAAACAAAAAATTTGTAAAATATAAAAAGTATATAGGACTTTTAAAAATGCTAGGGTTAAACATTGAAAAGTGTTTTGGGATAAATTTATAAAAGATGAAAAAGATAGTGGTTGAAAGAAAAATAAATGAATAGTACAATTTGAGAGAAATGAAAGATGGTAAATAATATGTGTATGCAGTGTTGTAGAGATCGCTAGGCGCTAGTCGGACGGTGGAGTACTGAGTAGGGATTAATCGGATTGGAATTTTTATATATAATTTTTAAATTTATATATATACACGTAGATTAATATCAATATAATACTTAAAAATAGTTCAAAATTCAAACAACTAAGTTTAAAACATAGGAAATCAAGTATTTAAACATTCAATACACACATTAGTATCAATATAATAGTTAAAAATAGTTCAAAATTCAAACGACTTTTTTTTTTGAAACGTATACTTCATTAGCAAACCGCCGACCCAAACCGGGCCGACAAAACACAACAAACCAGACAACCTACATATTTACAAAAGAAACCCAATCTTTCCAATCTACCTCTTTGAACCTAGATCTATTAGAAAACCAAAAATGGCTCAAGGCTTTAACTTCACTCAAAATACTATCAATTTTAACCGGAGAGTTAGAAAACTTGAGATTATTCCTCGCCCGCCACAAACTCCAACACGCAATCATAATTATACCTTGCACAGCGGCCTTTTTTTTATCTGAAACTCTTAAATTATCATGAAAGGTCAGGAGATCCTTGATCGAGAAGGCGAAGATTTGTGGAATCTTGCACCATGAACTAACCCCGTTCCATATGATAGCCGCCACCCTACACACAATGAACACATGATCCACCGATTCTTCATCTGAATTGCACAGCGGACAAGTGATGTCGTCGATGGCTATGTTCCTTTTTCTCAAAGCCTCACAAGTCGGGAGCTTGTCCATCTCCATCCTCCACACATGAATATTACATTTAGATGGCACCCAACGGCACCAATCAATGACAAACCACGAGACTGCAGAGTTATCACTAAACAGAAGACGTTTGGCCGATTTAACCGAGAATTCTCCATTAGATCCAGCCAGCCATGACCATTGATCCTTGCCCGCCACTAATCGCACCTCGGCCAGCAACGAACAGAGCCGCTGAACACTATCCGATAGATCTGAAGCTTGCGCTGATGACCTCCAAACCTAGTTAAAAGTCAGCCCATCTCCTTGGCCCAAAAGTCTATCCGCCACCTTACATTTCTTGACAGCCTCCAAGGAAAAAAGATCCGGGAATCTCAACTTAAGCGGCTCGTTTATTAACCAAGTATCCAGCCAAAAAGAAATTTCTTTTCCGTTCCTAACCTCTCCTTTAATGAAATTACGTAACGGATGCCCTCCCACTTTGGAATTAATAAACACTTTAGCTATATTGCTCCACACGCCACTTTAACTATATTGCTCCACAACGACGTTTAAAACATAGCAATTTAAGTATTTAAACATTCAAATATTAACATATCAGTCATGGCCTCATGGAATATTGTTTAATGGGTTAGAAACATGCTTTTGTTTGGGCCAAATTGGAACTAAACAACTTGGGCCATGTATTTAATGGTTAAAAACATTTGTTTGGGCCAGATTTAAACTAAAAAAAAGTGGGCCGATTAGAAACGATTTGGCCGACTTGGGCCGATTTGGGCCGCCTTGCACCGACTAGGACCGACTTGGACCGACTACCGACTAATGGTCCGACTAACTCAAAATTAATCTGTCACACCCCAACCGATGGCGGAAACATCGAGGCATGGCACTGAGCGAAACAGATTGTCCAGAAGTTTCCATAACAATTATCATTACTATTCAATTTAAAATAACATGTCCCATACCATGTCTCAAACAGTAAACAAATTATTACAGATAAAAACTAGGCAAATAATTATGTTCCGACAACTCAGATTTAAAATGGAGCAATTGTTTATCTGCTTCTAGAGACCCTTGATTTAGTTACTACAGACAACTATTTGTTGGGCTCTAAAGCTTTATTCTAGCTTCACTTTCCTACCAAATGTGCGTCCTAAGCACCTGTCACATACGTTAAAATAAAGCCAATACATAAAATGTAAAGGTGAGCATACAAGTTTGATAATAGCATATAGAGTTCGAATTCGTTTACGCATAACCAACACGTACACATAGTGAAATGAAGCACGTTAGTTATCGACATAGATCCATCGATACCAATGACTACGGGTTGACTCCCAAATGCAGTTCGCAATACATGATTACCACCGTAACCATGCAAGTAATTGTCCTTAACAACCCCCGCGAAAGGGTGCTGAGTCCAAACTATAGTACTATCGTTGCTAAGGCAGGTAGACAACATTCCATGTGTAAACATAACAAACAAGCATTCATAAGCCACGTATAACATGCATTAACGGTTAGCGTTCAAATAGTATTGAGTAGTGTGTTTGATGTGATTTGAATAGTTGTACCGTATGTAACACCCAAAAGTGCATAAAGCAAAAAGGGATCGAGTATACTCACAGCGGTTGATGGATTGAAGGGAGCGCTTAGCGAGTAAGTTAGCCTTTATAGATTGATAGCATAATAATAAGCGGCGCGTAGAAACGGAAAAACAATTGTTGGAGAGTCAGACAGCTGGCGATCGGACGGTAGTTCGATCGAACGGCTGACCGTTCGGTTGACAGTCCGCTCGGTCCGCTGTCCGGTCGGTCGGTAGGCCGATCGGATGGCTGTTCGAGTGGATTGTTTCTTCCTTTGAGAAGAATGTGTTTGTGTATGATGGCTTGACTTCTGAAGTTTTCGTTGTAGCATTTGAAAACATTGAAGTACCTTTACCCTTCAGGTTGGTCGATCGGACGGCTGTTCAATCGGCCGGCAACCCGATCGGATAGGTATTTAATGAATTGTAGTGATCTTCTTTGGATCGGACAGGCGTTCGATCGGACGGGTCAACAAGTCAAAAACTTAGTGAATTGTAAAGTGACGCAATGATACGGCTTGCTGACCGATCGGTTGGCAAGTCAACAATGGTCAACAACTTTAAATGAATGCAAAGTATGGAGCAGTGGATCGGTTAGCTGATCGATCGAACACTAATGTTGTTCGATCGGACAACATGCATGAATAATCATGACTAGTTCTCAGCAGGGTGTCACCTGATCGGACGGCTGTTCGATCGGGTGGCACTCCTAGTGCATTGAACATGTTGAAAAAAATCGATTAAGTGTTGAAGTATAGTATCTCATGATCTGAAGAGTAATCCGATCGGACAGTAGTTCGATCGAACAACAGTTCGTTCAATACTAGTCTTCAAAATAAATTGATTAAGTGTGGGACCATGTGTTATCAGATCGGCTGGCCGGTCGATCGGCTGACTATCCGATCGGCTGGTCGTCCGTTCGGACAGCAGTCCGATCGGTCAGCATCCTGACCTGATCAGCCTATTCGTCTAACACTTGGTTGTTCTGATTGTTTGTCGTTTTATTGAGGTATTTTGACAACGAGTTGAATCATAGATCCCTCGTTCTTACTTAGTTCCCCTGGTCGGACAGGAATCACCCAAATCCGGCCGGTGAACTGTTCGGAACGGAGTTTAACGTTTAACCCGAAGTCGGTTAACCTCGTGGATAGAATCCGGATCTTCAGCCATTGTAGGTCCACCCGGAGGATCGAGTAACCTCTATTCCCTGTTTTCCGACAAACCTGAAAGTGCGGAATCCAAACGGGTAAGTTAAACCAAGTTACGAACACGTAAGACACAATATTCAACGATTAACACTTAATGTATTAATGCTAGAAAACGGTTACAATGCGGTGTTTACAAATGGTCTCTGTAAACTCTCAGTGTGTGTCTTACAATGTGTTCGTACGCAAATCTATTCAGACTTGTCTCTAAGTGTTTCTGTTCTGTGTCTGTGAATATATACCGAAACACATCAACGAAATCAAGATTGCGACGAAATCCAATGTGTTTTTGCCATAATATCTTGACGAAATCAAAGTGATTTCGTCACTTTGATGTTGGGCTTGGTCTTCGTCCAATTGATGTATCAGCCCAAGTATTTGACAAAGTCCACAAACAAGTTTTCGGCCCAATGTGCAAAGGAATCGGCCCAGACAACTTTCTGTTATAATCTTTGCACAATTTCAACATAGGACAAAGTTGTGACATCACCATGACATCACAATGATGATGTCATGGTGATGTGCAAACGGGACTTGGTTTACGGCGCTCCGTGCTTCGCGTGTCGAACTCTGGGGCTTACGACGGAGGAATGTCGCTACGTCGGGCTTGAGCCGGACCTAACCGAGTCGACCAAAACCGAATCGAACCGAGTCGAGTCGCGTCCACATAAAGTGTACCAACAAACTCCCCCTTGGACGCTACTCGTGATGGTTCGTCTTCCGTGTCTTTTGTGTCGGAGGATCTTCAAGGTCTTCACTTATCACAATCAGGGAATGTATCAACAAACTCCCCCTTGGATGCTGCTCGTGAATCTTTTAATTTTCGATAAACGTGAGATCCTTGTGGTGTTGATTAGTGATCATGTGCAATCCGATCATCTTGATCTTCTGATTGCATCAACGTCGTGTCTTCACTTTACGGCTTGTCGTCTGACACGTTCTCTTCGCCTTTAGCTGATTCTGATGTCGCATCTGCACATACAAGAAAGCTAAACACGTAATGAAAACAACCGCTTGGAATATAGACAAAATAAACAAACGACACATATGAGATCAAATCTCAATCAAACACCGACCGACAACAGTTTGAAAGTTTAGAAAATGATCAATTTTAATTCTTTAACTTTCAAAATTTGTTAACTTCGACTGTTTATGAAGATGCAATTGTTTTTCGGCTTTAGATCAGGATTTTGGGTAGGATAGACTCGAGTTCCAACATCGGTCAATCAAAAATAAACTAGAAGCAAAATCTTTTTGGCTTTTATAAAGTTTATATTAAAACACACCTAAAATCTTTTTGGAATTTTTCATTTTTCAAATGTAAAGACGGAAAGCAATAAATAAATATATACAAAGATGCAGAAACTAAAAGCAGTAAACAAATATTTACTGACATTCTTTTTGCGAGTTTCGAGGGTAAGAGAATCATATCAGTGTACGGTCACGCCAAAACGCTCTTTTTGTTCAATTAGTTAACATTTAGATAAGCATCCTATAACAATTATCGGTATTGTTGTCCACATAAGCTCAACTTATCAGATGTAATCATGGCGAGGGGATACGTTAAGGTATGATTTATACTTACCGACCGGTGTTCATCCACACACGACACATTCCCGTATCAAGGTATGCACGAGAGTTCATCTTACCGGTGAGTATACTGTTTATCATCTGTTTGACCGTATAAAAGATGTGAGAAACTCACTTATTTTGATTGAAAACAAGCCCTATGTGATAGAATCACTTATTGATGAGGAACTTGATTTTCAGATGCATGAGGGCACAGGAGCAAGTCCGTGAACAGGTCAGTACTTTCGTACAGCAGAGAGACAAACTTAACTCCCGCAAAGAATCTGTGATATATTATCACTTATTTGTTTGGACATGTGATTGTTGATCACTTATTGAGGTCGAATGCAATATGTACACGTATGTATGGTATCATGGAAGATCTAGACTTCGTCTCCGTTATTTTTACGGTTTGATACAACCATGATACCCAGATGATAAGACAGCATAAAGACCGAATATCTCAGAACCTCGGCAATCTCTCAAACAAAATTTTGGTACTAATACCATATGCCAATGTGCGGTTCCCACCTGGTCTTCAGTCGATTTAAGATTTATATCACCCTGCACACTTTAAAATGATTGTGAGCATACCGATACATCTTATATAGAGCTGCTTATCGCTTTTCATTTTGCATTTCGGTTTAAAGAGGTTTAGACAGACCACTGATGTACTATCATTTTCTCTTTTGCTCGCCAAGAAACTCATTTTTGTTTTTCTATTGTTTTTGCGTTTTGAAATTTTTCGATGTTTATGAATTTTCAAATTTGGATTTACTCCCCCTAAAATCAACAAACTAAGATAAATTTAAAAGACACAAAGATATTTACAAAAACGATTTCCCGATGTCGATTTAACTCATATTTTACCTCAATGTCATTTACCAAAAATAAGTTAATCAGAAATGATTTATTGAATTTTGGAAAAATCAGTTGGCAAGTCGGTAAGCGGTGCGGACCATGACAACATTGACAAGTTTCATAGTGAAACAATCACGTGTGAGGTGATATTCGAGATCAACGTATCAGGCCAAAGAGTGCTACGAGAGGATAACAATTTATAAAGCAGCTTAAATATCGACAAGTAAAGGAGAGATTAGAAATTTAAAACCGTATCCTGCAACTGCTTTGTGCATTGCCAGGAATCTGAGCGCTCTCCCAAACTGGATATCCACCCGGTGTGAATTTCAAAGTCGATTTTGTAGCTACTCCAATTTTCTGAAACATCTCTTCACAGCAACAAGATCATAAACCTTTGGGTCCGGCTGGTCTTCCACATTGCACCAGCGAAGGTCTTTTATCTTTCTCTTGAGAAGTAGTGTGCGGTTGTTCAATCCACGCCAAGGCATCCGCACACCCGGTTGGTTTGTTCAACAAACACATTTTCTTCAATCACACCGCGAAGAAATGTACACTGCACGTTCATCTTGTTGATTTTGAACTTCAGACGTGCTGCAGGTGCATACATTTTGATTGAATCTATCCTGGGGACCCGATCAAAGCCTTTAACAATCAAACTTCGGTATGATTTTCATTTTGTCGAAGCTTTCAATTTCTTTCGACAGACAATTCTGTCTTCTTTTCTTTTTCTCTTCTCTCCATCAAAGGCAACCACTCCTAGAAATAACAATATCTTGGAGCTTTGAGTCGCCTATCTTGTGCTTGGACACTCTACTATCAATAATCCAATGACTATCGATAGTTCCTCCTGGAACATCCTGCACACTCACTCAGAGATTAGTTGGAGAGGGGGACCCAAGCCTTAACAGACTTGGGTCGTCCTTCATCATCGAGGATTGTGACTTCGATTTCCTGATGATTCGGAATGGATTGAGCTTCCCCTGAAACAGTTACCGATTTTGGTTTCCAAATCTGTTTTTGTTTTTCATTTTTAATTTCTAACTTAACAGACTTTGTTTGGACAACCTCCGGTTTTAACGCCTTTTCAATCTCTTTGACGTTTTGACGTCGTTGTTTTGTTTCTTGTTCTTTAACAGTGCATTTATCATGTTTTGGAGAATCAGGACGACGTTGTGAGTGACCTTGTTCAGAGAGGGCTCTTTCAACAAAATTAGGTTTGGGCGAGTTTGTGCAGTCTTTAATGATGTGCCCAACCTTCCCACATTTGAAACAAGTTCTCCTTTCAACAATCTTAGGAGAACCGGTTCGACTTTCACGTGTTGAACCTGTAGACCCTGAGGTACTTGCTTTTTCATCACACCCGTTTGTATGTTGAGTGTAATTGTTTTGGCTGTTACGTTTTAAAATCTTGACTTGTTGGATAAAATCGGTGTTTGATTTGTTTTCAAAAGTCTCAATTTTATCAGTACCCTTGGATGCTACAAATTTAACATCATTGTTTTTCGTCTTGAAACGAGCTCCTTTGGTCTCAACCTTCGGTTGTGAACCTTTAAAATTTTGAGCTCGCTGCTGTTGCTGTTTACCATTAAAAGCGATAGGTTGTTGCTTCGTTGGTGATTTTTTATTTCCAAATTTTCTTCTAACTTCAGCTTTTGGAATCAGATCACACTGAGTTACTGAAACTCTCGGGATCCCCTTTTCCAAAAACTTACTGGTAGTATCTTCAAACACTTTATCAATCAAAGATTGATTGACATTCTTAATTGGAAAAGCTGTGTTTGAATAAATTTTGTCATCACCGACTAAAGTATACAACACGTTATCACTTTTAATGGTAGACACTGTCTCAGTGATAGGATCTATCTCTTGTTTAGCACCAGTTGATTACACAACAGGAGTAGGAGGATCACATAGAATGTGATTCTCAAAAGGCACTTCTACTCCTTTGTTCTTCTCAAGAGATTTATCCTCATCACTCACATCTAGTTCATCATCGGACGAATCATAGTCCTCAATTTTGGGAGGACTTTGATTTGAAGCACATGATGACTTTTCTTTCCGATCAGATGAGCCCTCCGATGAATTGTCCGTTTTGAACCCTAAGCCAGTTGTAACTTCCTCATAATCAAGAGGTACAGTTGGCTCAAAACGCGACATTTCCTCCTCATCGGGCATTCGAGTATAATTTTGTCTCAAAGGGGGCGGACATTTCTTATACCCAACACCACTCACATTTCCCTTCAGTTGTTGAACGTCAATAATGTGATCGAGCACAAATCGGGAGTTAGAATAACTCTCCAACTTGAGCTTGATTGCATCATGCTCGCATTTGGCAATGGCTAGTTCCTTTTTGGTTTCCTCAACAATGTTAATGTAATCGTTAATACTAACTTGTTTATGATAAACAGTTTTGGTCACTTCGGAAACACTTTTCTTTAAGGTTTCAATTACAGATTTAAAATCCTTTTCATTTCTAACCAGAGCCATATTTGCCTCTTTGCACTTTGACAGTTCAATAACCAAACTCTGATTGTGACTATGAACCGTTTCAGATTCACGTTTCAATTCAGCACATTCATGTTTCATATCAGCACAATCACTACATATGCTAGGAGTTTCAGATTATACCTGAGTTGTAGAAGCTGTGACATTAGCCATAAAGGCAGTCTGAGAAGAGAAAGATCCATCTTCAGTGAGAATCTTCTCCATTTCTTTTGATATAGCATCAGCTTTCTTGATCAAGTCAGATTTCTCCTTAGCATCATTCGACAAACTGTAATCACTCACACCTGAACTATCTTCATCAGTGCCACTACATCCTGAACTGTCATCTTTTCCTGAAGATTCACCATCATTGACATTCTTGACAATTTCAGCATAAAACGCAGTTCTTGTTTGATCACCGTTTCCCAACTGTATGGCCGTACCACAATTGACACTTGGATCGAATTGAGGTTGTGTTGTGGAAACTTGAGGTTGAGGTTGGGGTTTAGATTGCGAAAGATAAGCACTTTGATTGAACTGTGGAAACGGAGATGAGCTTGTATTTGATACAAATGCCGTTTGAAGCTTCGGTTGCTGAGCTGAACTGGAACTAGCTAACGGGTTAAAACCTCCTCCAAAATACATTTCGGTATTTTGAGGAGCAGGAATTCGTTTAGCTTTCCGAATTTCCTCTTCGTTCTTGTGCTCCAACTTCTGAATGAGTTCATAAATATTAACATTGACAGCATCTAGAACGCCCGTATGCTTTAAAAGCTCAATGAATGGGCTACACTTTGGAGGTAGAGCATCAGCAAACCATGCTACCATTTCCTGTTGAGATGCAAGAACACCAAAATAATACATTTCACTCATCAAATGATAATAACGAGTAGTTATATCATTTAGGGTTTCATTCTCTAAGAAATGAAATGATTCGAATTTCTTCTTCAACAGATCATGACGTGTCTTTCTAGTAGCTGCATTTCCTTCTCCTCTCGCTACCAAAAGATTCTGTATGTTTTGATTCTGATTCGACACTAAAGCCCATTGACTTGCACTTATTGACTGTTGTTGTTGAGGTATTGTACTCCTCATATATTCGGCCATCGACATCTGTTTTAGATCTGGTTGTGGATCCGTACTCCAATCCCAAGGGCTCGTACAACTCATGATTGATGTATTGAATAGAGTTCCTGATCACACACTTGAAAACAAACTGTTAAATTAGTTTTGCAAAGCTTCTGTATAAAATTTTGACAAGTTTTGATGAAACTCTTTTTGATGAAACCGTGGTATTTAGAAGCGTGATTCAAAACAACTTGACGAACACCCGACCCTACTTTCACCCAAATTTTTAACCATAGCCCACAACAAAACTAATATTGTATTCTGGCCCAATTTGAACTTATAACAAATTTTGTTGATCTAAACTAATTTTCATGAGGCCCAAACCCAAATCAACTTAGAGTCCAAGAATTTGTGGCCCAAATAAATAAAGACCTAGCTGCCAATTACTCAATTGCTTCTGTTCTCTTTCTTTTCGATACAGTACCAAAAGTCAACAATCAAAACCCCCAAAATTTCTTTCAAAACCTAATCTGACCCCAAATCATCAATCAGAGCTGCCGCCTCCCATCTTCAATTCTGCGATACCTTGATTCCATCTGTTGTTAACTGTATCAGACGAAGATGTATGGTGACGAAGGTTCAATTGATGACAAAGGTTGGAAGTTGACGAAGTCCACAAACAAGTTTTCGGCCCAATGTGCAAAGGAATCAGCCCAGACAACTTTCTGTTATAATCTTTGCACAATTTCAACATAGGACAAAGTTGTGACATCACCATGACATCACAATGATGATGTCATGGTGATGTGTAAACGGGACTTGGTTTATGGCGCTCCGTGCTTCGCGTGTCGAACTCTGGGGCGCACGACGGAGGAATGTCGCTACGTCTGGCTTGAGCCGGACCTAACCGAGTCGACCAGAACCGAATCGAACCGAGTCGAGTCGCGTCCACATAAAGTGTACCAACAGCCATGCAACCACCGGAGTGATTTGTAAGCCGGCACAGGCTCCGTTTCTATCGGTTTGAAGGCATTGAGTGAAAAAGAGTTGAAAGAAAGTTGGAAAATCCATCTTTCAATCCTTTTCACCGGGTATAAGTTTAGATCTATGAAAGATCTTTGTTTGTTTATGTGGAAATCGGCTAGATCCAAGTTATTCTTAGTGGGTTGAGGCCAAAACATGAAGTTCTTCAAGAACTCATGATGACATCATCCTAGAACACTTGAATCTTGATGATTTAACAGTTAAAAGTTAAGATTTGAAAGATAGAAAGGTGTAGGAGTGCGTGTAGATCAAGAAAGTACAAGATTTAGGATGAAATCTTACCGGAATCGAGAGGAATCTGAAAAAAGGATGAACTAAGCGTGCTGGTCGAACAGAGGTTTCCAAAAGTGGAAAGGATGACAATGACAGGGGTATTTATAGGATGCCAAAAGAGGAAAGTGCTGGCCGATCGGCCAGGCAGCTCGATCGGACAGCCTGTCCGATCGGACAGCAGTCCGATCGGTTGGCTGTTCGATCGGCTGGTAGCCTGATCGATCAGCTGCACGTTTCGAGTGTTCGGTGCGACGATTTTTTATATTTTGATTTCGGTTGCGAGCGGTTCGATACGATAGGGTTTTCTAGTCAAATTACTTTTAATCCCAATCACTCATATCTCGCACTATCCTTTCTCTACTAATTATCATAGTTCGATTGTGATTCGAGTTCGATGTCGATTGAGTTCGATTGCATTTCGAGTTTCGATTGAATCCCACAACATACATAATTAAACATGCACAAGTAACACGTAAGGCACACACACATGTATAACAATATTCCAAATGCGTAGTTCGAATTGCGATTCGATTCGATTTGATTAGTGTAGTTCGATTATCGTTTCGTTAACTTTATCGTATTGTTACTTCCTACAGTTCACAGTCGTAAGTCGATTAGATTACGAATAACACACGTCGATTATTGTAATTATTGACACTTACTCCACATAATACAGCTAAATTAAACACATAAGAGAAATTCACTACAAGTCAAGTTGCGCGAAATCGGTCGTTGACTTTGACCTTGACTTTGACTTTGACTTATCGAAAACACGGGGTGTTACAGCCTCCCCTTGTTTAGGGAATTTTGTCCCGAAATTAAGCTGGAAGTTGTACAACACCGTGAATCACGTTTGAGAACTTTCTCTTTCTAGACTTTATCCTTAAATAACTGCGGGTTCTTCGCCTTCATGTCGCTTTCGAGTTCCCAAGTGAACTCTGCGCCTCGTTTGCCTTCCCATCGGACTTTCACAATAGAAATGCGAGAGCGTCTGAGTTGCTTGGGTTGATGGTCCATGATTTCGACAGGCTTCTCCACGAAGTGTAATGTTTCGTTCACTTGCAGGTCATCGAGTGAAACGTGTAAGTCGTGGTTGGCTAGGCATTTTCTGAGGTTTGACACGTGGAAAGTCGGGTGGACGTTACTAAGTTCCTCCGGTAGTTCGAGTCTGTAGGCGACTTTTCCGATCCTTTCCAGAATCTTAAAAGGTCCAACATATCGAGGCGCGAGCTTCCCTTTCTTGCCGAATCGGACCACACCCTTCCAAGGTGATACCTTTAGGAGTACGTAGTCACCAACGTCAAATTCAAGGGGCTTGCGTCGTCTATCGGCATAACTTTTCTGTCGATTCCGAGCTTTAACCAGGTTGTCTCGAATTTGGAAAATTCTGTCTGCCGTTTCTTGTAATAGCTCAGGACCGGTTAATTGCGAATGCCCGATCTCGTGACATACAATAGGCGATCGACATCTTCTTCCGTATAAAGCCTCGAATGGTGCCATTTGAATGCTTGCATGATAGCTGTTGTTGTACGAGAATTCGACCAATGGCAGGTATTTATCCCAATTACCCCCGAAGTCTATGACACACGAACGGAGCATGTCTTCAAGAGTACGAATCGTTCTTTCAGTCTGACCGTCGGTTTGTGGGTGGAAGGTGGTACTTAGATTTAGCGATGTACCAAGAGCCTTTTGAAACGTTTCCCACAGTCGTGAGGTAAACCGAGCGTCACGATCAGAGATGATGTCACGAGGCGTCCCATGATTACAAATGATCTCGTCGGTGTAGATTCGGGCTAACCGTTCTACCTTGTAGTCTTCTCGTATCGGCAAAAAGTGAGCTGATTTAGTTAAACGGTCGACCACAACCCAAATGCTATCGTGACCTGATGACGTGTGTGGTAGCTTTGTTATAAAGTCCATAGCTATACTCTCCCACTTCCACATGGGGATCGGTGGTTGTTCGAGTAAGCCAGAGGGTCTTTGATGTTCAGCCTTGACTCTTGCACAAGTTAGGCATTTTCCAACATAGAGAGCAATATCCCTTTTCATGCCCGGCCACCAGTACTTATAGCGAAGGTCCTGGTACATTTTGTCGGCACCGGGATGAATAGAATACCGGGATTTGTGGGCTTCGTCCATCATAATCTATCGCAAATCGGTCCGTTTAGGGATCCAAATTCGGTCCAGAAAGTGGAATATCCCATTCGACTTGCTCACAAGCTGGGCTCCATCGTGGTAGATTCTTTCTTTAGAGTGCGTTCATTGAAACACGCGTGCTGAGCTTCGCGGATGAGGGTTTCGAGATCGTATAGGGCTTGAACATTATGAGTGCTAAGCAGATTGCTCCGTCTGCTGAGTGCATTGGCAACAACATTTGCTTTGCCTGGGTGATAACGAATCTCACAGTCATAATCGTTGAGAAGTTCTACCCATCGGCGTTGACGCATATTAAGTTCCCTCTGATTAAAGATATGTTATAGGCTCCTATGATCGGTGAAGATCGTACACTTGGTACCATATAGGTAGTGTCGCCACATCTTTAATGCAAAAACAACTGCGCCTAGCTCGAGATCGTGGGTTGTATAGTTCTTCTCGTGGATTTTGAGCTGACGAGATGCGTAAGCTATAACCTTGTCCCGCTGCATGAGGACATAACCAAGACCAAGGTTGGAAGCATCACAGTAGACAATGAAATCATTGTTTCCATCGGGCAATGTGAGAACAGGAGCATTGCAAAGCTTGTGTTTAAGGGTTCGAAAGGCAGACTCTTGTTCAGTTCCCCAAACAAAAGGCTTGTCTTTATGCGTGAGAGCGGTAAGCGGCACAGCGATCTTTGAGAATCCTTTGATAAATCGTCGATAATAGCCCGCTAGTCCGAGAAAAGAACGGACTTCAGACGAGTTCTTAGGCGTAATCCAACTCTTAACAGCTTCAATCTTTGCAGGATCGACGTGAATACCTTGACTATTTACAATGTGAGCCATGAACTGAACTTCCTCTAACCAGAATTCACACTTGGAGAACTTGGCGTAGAGTTGGTTCCCCTGGAGTAGCTCGAGAACCAAACGTAGATGTTGCGCGTGTTCGGCTTTCGATTTGGAATAGATCAAGACATCGTCGATGAATACGATGACGAAACGGTCGAGATATGGTTTACACACGCGATTCATCAGATCCATGAAAACCGCAGGTGCGTTGGTTAAGCCAAAGGGCATAACAACGAATTCGTAGTGGCCGTATCGAGTGCGAAAAGCGGTTTTGGGTATATCCTCCTCTTGAATACGTAGCTGGTGATATCCTGAGCGTAGATCGATCTTCGAGAAACACGTAGAACCTTGTAGTTGATCAAACAAATCGTCGATGTGGGGTAGGGGATAGCGGTTCTTGATAGTTAACTTATTCAATTCCCGATAGTCGATGCACATCCGGAACGACCCATCCTTCTTTTTGACGAAAAGGACTCTCGCGCCCCAAGGAGAGGTGCTCGGGAGAATAAAGCCTTTCTCAAGTAATTCCTGAAGTTGGTTTAAGAGTTCGCGCATTTCGGATGGTGCGAGTCGATAAGGAGCTTTGGCAATAGGGTTGACTCCAGGAATGAGGTCGATACGAAAGTTGATATCACGACTTGGTGGTGGACCGGGAAGATCCTCTGGAAAAACATTAGGAAACTCTCGAACCACTGGAACGTCCTTCACTTCCTTTTTCTCTTTCTTTTCCTTCCCCGCTACTACAATGTTAGCCAAGAAAGCCCTGTATTCCTTGCGGAGATACTTGCTAGCTTGAACACATGACATGAACTTGAGACCTTTCGAAGTTGTATTACCGTAAACACACAATAAATCACCATTCGCGAGCGAGAATCGAATCATCTTGTCGAAGCACACAACTTCAGCATGGTTTTCGTGAAGAAAGTCCATACCTACTATGACATCGAAGCTTCCGAGTTGCATCGGAATAAGGTCGATTGGAAAGATGTGATTGTTGAGCTCAAGAGTACAATCACGAAGTACATAATTTACAGCGACAGTTCTTCCGGTAGCGACTTCAACATCGAACGTCGAGGAGAGTTGGGATCGTTTACGACTAAGGAGCTTCTCGAATTCGAACGACACAAAACAATTATCGGCTCTAGTATCAAATAAACATGAAGCATAAATACCATTCACAAGGAACGTACCATTGACCACGTTGTTGTCGGCTTAGGCTTGATGCACGTTGATGTTGAAAGTTCGTGCGCGTGCTGCTTGTTGCTGTTGCTGCTGGTGTTGCTGCTGTTGCTGGGGCTCTTGTTTCACAACCCTGTTCGGACACATGTTGGCGAAATGGTTAGGATCGCCACATGCGAAGCAGGCCCTGGCTTTGACCGCGGTGCCGGAGGAGCTTGTTGACCCTGAGGGGCGGTGAGTAGAGCTTGATGAGCAGGAGCTTGTCGAACACGGCAGTTGGTAGTAAAATGGTCGTACATATTGCAATGAGCACAAAAACGGCAAGCAATGGCAGTTAGTTGGGTGGTGGTAGGTACAAGTAGGGCAGAGCGGGTGTTGCCCAGTGTATGCACGCTTTGCAGGCGGTGCATTTGCCACAGGCGTCGCTACTTGACGCTGTTGGGCTGGTACAGCTTGAATCGGTGCAGCAGTGATCGCACAGTTCTTGTTGCTGGAGTTGTTCTCTCTCTTGTTCTTCCTCTTGTTGCTTGATGAGGTGGTGGTTTCAGCAGTTGGTGCGGCGGTGGTAGCTTGATGCAAGTGCTTTGAATTTTTATCCCAAACACCAGCCTTGACCCGCTTGTCATTGATTTCAGCGGCCAGTAGATAAGTCTCTTCGATCGTCGTAGTCTTAGCCGCTTGAACGAAATCTGCGACGTAGTCGGGCAAAGCTCGGATGTACTTCTTGATTGCCATGTCTGGAGTCTTGACCTAATCGGGACAAATGATGCTGAGCTGTTTGAAGCGAGCAGTGAGCGCAACATTTTCACCATCCTTTTGCTGTATGTGCCAAAATTCATCCTCTAGCTTTTGACGTTCGTGAGGAGGGCAGAATTCCTCTAGCATGACTTCCTTGAGCTCGTCCCACGACAGACCGTAGGATGCATCGTTCCCTCGCTTGTTCCTCTCAGCCGTCCACCAGTCTAGTGCACGGGACTGGAAAACGCCGGTAGCATTCAGAGTTCGGAGGTCATCGGGGCAACCACTTTGTCGCAGAGTGACCTCAATGGAATCAAACCATTGGAATAGTGCAGTATGACCTCCCTCACCAGTGAATTCTTTTGGCCCACATGACTTGAATTGCTTAAAATTGAAGGCCTTGGCGGTAGCTTTAGGAGCTTCGGTTCTCGACTCCTCGGACGATTTGCTGACGTTCTCGTAGACATCACTTACGGCCTTTGCTACCTGCTTGGCGATGATAGCAGCAAGGCGTTTGTCTCTCTTCTCTTGATGAGAAAGTGTGTGACGGGATCCAGATGACATTGTCTGCAATAGACATCGTCACATGACTCAACACATTGTATTTGAATCTCAACCCACACGTCTACTACTTTCTAAAGCTTAGGAACACGCAAGGTAACAGGTATCATATAAACACATAGGCACATAATCACAGATTCATATAAACACAGAAACACAGAAGCACATAAGCACATAGGGCACAGAATCATAAGAGCACATACGCGTTTAGTCACCTGAGGTATATAGGAGCATATAGTAACATGTAGAGTATTCCAACTACATCAGAATACAAACCCTATCATTCAAAGTCGACGGACGTTTGAATATAGCGTTCGCAATTAATATATCAAGCCATGTAGTATAAGCGTATAACGTGGCATAAAGTCGTCCATAATTTAGCGATTTGTCAGCGTATTGAGATAGAAATGTAGTGCGAGTCGTGCGTGTCGATCGAAGTGAAAGCAAAAATCGAGTAAATCTAAAAAATTTAAACACATAAACAGGTAAACACACATATAGCACATAAAATCAATGAATCATCAGAGTCGGCAGTCGCGGGCTCATAATCGAAACACATAAAACCGAGAAATAGATTGTCTGCGGCTAGTAGACTTCGACTACCCAAAGTGGTTCAACTATTCACAAGGATCCGTTGTGCACATTTAACCTTCAGGACTATGCCTTTGCCTCGATTCTTGGGCGTTTGGCACACATCCTGTTAGTCGTTTTGGGACTTCAGGTCGTTGGAGTCCGTCGAGACTTTTGTGAGAGTTTTGTATAAAAGCGGAACAAGTCGTCAAGGTTAGGGTTTCACCCCTAGCTTAACAACTTCATTCCTGTTTTTAATAAAATAGAGGAGATTATTCATCAAAATACGGATTTCACTCATGATTTGGCATAATTCTCCTCGTTTGTAAGTAAAATAACGGTTGATTAGCAACTTCAGTCAAGAGTTTACGGTTTTCACACCTAATCTTGACTTAGTTACTCTTTCATAGTTGAAAATTCGAGTGCAGTGATAGTGTAGCATAAGCGAGAATATCGAGAGATAAGCTTGTACATGATCCCTACTGGATATGCACGAGTCGGTCTGTTGGTTCTTAACTATAGACTAGGTATCTAAGACATCGACCCGGACTAGGTCGTGTTTTGCCTAATTCCCTATAGTTATGGCTCTGATACCAATCTGTCACACCCCAACCGATGGCGGAAACATCGGGGCATGGCACTGAGCGAAACCGATTGTCCAGAAGTTTCCATAACAATTATCATTACTATTCAATTTAAAATAACATGTCCCATACCATGTCTCAAACAGTAAACAAATTATTACAGATAAAAACTAGGCAAATAATTCTGTTCCGACAACTCAGATTTAAAATGGAGCAATTGTTTATCTGCTTCTAGAGACCCTTGATTTAGTTACTACAGACAACTATTTGTTGGGCTCTAAAGCTTTATTCTAGCTTCACTTTCCTACCAAATGTGCGTCCTAAGCACCTGTCACATACGTTAAAATAAAGTCAATACATAAAATGTAAAGGTGAGCATACAAGTTTGATAATAGCATATAGAGATCGAATTCGTTTACGCATAACCAGCACGTACACATAGTGAAATGAAGCACGTTAGTTATCGACATAGATCCATCGATACCAATGACTGCGGGTTGACTGCCAAATGCAGTTCGCAATACATGATTACCACCGTAACCATGCAAGTAATTGTCCTTAACAACCCCCGCGAACGGGTGCTGAGTCCAAACTATAGTACTATCGTTGCTAAGGCAGGTAGACAGCATTCCATGTGTAAACATAACAAACAAGCATTCATAAGCCACGTATAACATGCATTAACGGTTAGCGTTCAAATAGTATTGAGTAGCGTGTTTGATGTGATTTGAATAGTTGTAACATATGT
Source organism: Helianthus tuberosus (assembly GCA_030545235.1). NCBI lineage: Eukaryota > Viridiplantae > Streptophyta > Magnoliopsida > Asterales > Asteraceae > Helianthus > Helianthus tuberosus. The sequence continues at coordinate 15,636,692 of CM060384.1, read as the reverse complement.
AACACCCAAAAGTGCATAAAGCAAAAAGGGATCGAGTATACTCACAGCGGTTGATGGATTGAAGGGAGCGCTTAGCGAGTAAGTTAGCCTGAATAGATTGATAGCATAATAATAAGCGACGCGTAGAAACGGAAAAACAAGTGTTGGAGAGTCAGACAGCTGGTCGATCGGATGGTAGTTCGATCGGACGGCTGATCGTTCGGTTGACAGTCAGCTCGGACCGCTGTCCGGTTGGTCGGTAGGCTGATCGGATGGCTGTTCGAGTGGATTGTTTATTCCTTTGAGAAGGATGTGTTTGTGTATGATGGCTTGACTTTTGAAGTTTTCGTTGTAGCATTTGAAAACATTGAAGTACCTTTACCCTTCATGTTGGTCGATCGGACGGCTGTTTGATTGGCCGGCAACCCGATCGGTTAGGTATTTTAATGAATTGTAGTGATCTGCTTTGGATCAGACAGGCGTTCAATCGGACAGGTCAACAAGTCAAAAACTTAGTGAATTGTAAAGTGACGCAATGATACGGCTTGCTGACCGATCGGTTGGCAAGTCAACAATGGTCAACAACTTTAAATGAATGCAAAGTATGGAGCAGTGGATCGGTTAGCTGATCGATCGAACACTAATGTTGTTCGATCGGACAACATGCATGAACAATCATGACTAGTTCTCAGCAGGGTGTCACCTGATCGGATGACTGTTCGATCGGGTGGCACTCCTAGTGCATCGAACATGTTGAAAAAAATCGATTAAGTGTTGAAGTATAGTATCTCATAATCCGAAGAGTAATCCGATCGGACAGTAGTTCGATTGAACAACAGTTCATTCAATACTAGTCTTCAAAATAAATTGATTAAGTGTGGGACCATGTGTTATCCGATCAGCTGGTCGGTCGATCGGCTGACTATCCGATCGGCTGGCCGTCCGTTCGGACAGCAGTCCGATCGGTCGGCATCCTGACCTGATCAGCCTATTCGTCTAACACTTGGTTGTTCTGATTGTTTGTCGTTTTATTGAGGTATTTTGACAACGAGTTGAATCATAGACCCCTCGTTCTTACTTGGTTCCCCTGGTCGGACATGAATCACCCAAATCCGGCCGGTGAACTGTTCGGAATGGAGTTTAACGTTTAACCCGAAGTCGGTTAACCTCGTGGATAGAATCCGGATCTTGAGCCATGCAACCACCGGAGTGATTTGTAAGCCGGCACAGGCTCCGTTTCTATTGGTTTGAAGGCATTGAGTGAAAATAGTTGAAAGAAAGTTGGAAAATCCATCTTTCAATCATTTTCACCGGGTATAAGTTTAGATCTATGAAAGATCTTTGTTTGTTTATGTGGAAATCGGCTAGATCCAAGTTATTCTTGGTGGGTTGAGGCCAAAACATGAAGTTCTTCAAGAAATCATGATGACATCATCCTATAACACTTGAATCTTGATGATTTCACGGTTAAAAGTTAAGATTTGAAAGATAGAAAGGTGTAGGAGTGCGTGTAGATCAAGAAAGTACAAGATTTAGGACGAAATCTTACCGGAATCGAGAGGAATCTGAGAAAAGGATGAACTAAGCGTGCTGGTTGAACAGAGGTTTCCAAAAGTGGAAAGGATGACAATGACAGGGGTATTTATAGGATGCCAAAAGGGGAAAGTGCTGGCCGATTGGCCAGGCAGCTCGATCGGACAGCTGCATGTTTCGAGTGTTCGGTGCGACGATTTTTGATATTTCGATTTCGGTTGCGAGCGGTTCGATACGATAGGGTTTTCTAGTCAAATTACTTTTAATCCCAATCACTCATATCTCGCACTATCCTTTCTCTACTAATTATCATAGTTCGATTGTGATTCGAGTTCGATGTCGGTTGAGTTCGATTGCATTTCGAGTTTCGATTGAATCCCACAACATACATAATTAAACATGCACAAGTAACACGTAAGGCACACACACATGTATAACAATATTCCAAATGCGTAGTTCGAATTGCGATTAGATTCGATTTAATTAATGTAGTTCGATTATCGTTTCATTAACTTTATCGCATTGTTACTTCCTACAGTTCACAGTCGTAAGTCGATTAGATTGCGAATAACACACGTCGATTATTGTAATTATTGACACTTACTCCACATAATACAGCTAAATTAAACACATAAAAGAAATTCACTACAAGTCAAGTTGCGCGAAATCGGTCGTTGACTTTGACCTTGACTTTGACTTCTCGAAAACACGGGGTGTTACATAATCAGCTAACGCCCGACTAGCGCCTAGGCGTCGATTAATGCCGATTTTTACAACACTGTGTGTATGAATTGTCTTTTAAATAAGTTTTAGAAAGTTGTGTATTATTTGGTTTAATACGATCAAAAGCTAATATAGTTTATGATGTTGATTATGTAATGAATATTTTTTTTGTTTGAACGGGAAATTTGGATTACTGACGGATCACTGGAGTAAGGGGTGTTCAAAATCGGATATCCGATATTTTCAGATACCTGCTTTCACTATCCATATCCAAATCCGTATTCGAAATTTCGGATATTCGGATATGCAAATTTTTATTTAATTATTATTATTATTTTATTATTTTTTAATATTCAGAACCGGATATTTCGGATATACGAATATAAATTCTCGGATATTTTTCGGATATTTGGATATCCGAAATAACTAAAAATTAAATTTTCGAATATTTCGGATATCCAAAATATCTGAAAAGTTTTAAAATTAAAATCACTATCTGAATCCGAATTTTTGGATTGTTCGGATTCGGATATCGGATAATTTGAATCAGAATTTCGGATACGGATAATTTTGAACACCCCTAACTAGAGTATAATCGAGCGGAACCATCCAATCATATTCATCTTCACTATGCATAATGTTTATATCAATTCAGAAGGAAACTCAATAAATCTGGGAAAACCCCCTTCTAAGAATCGAACACAGAATCTAATACTCTATGGGAAAACCCCCTTCTAAGAATCGAACACAGAATCTAATACTCTATAAGCCTTATCACAGCCATAAAATATCAATTTGTTTATTTAATATTGTTTTGAATTTAGGTTTGTAATTAAAGTATCGTGATCCCCCCACTTGTGGCCTGGTAGGAGACTTGGGTTTTCCAATGGAGACTCAAGTTTAATTCTCACTTGTGTCATATTGGGGTGTATATTGGGCAATGATGGTGACAAACCCACCGAGGGGGGTTCGATCCTAAGCCGCACCCCGGTTTTCATCCGGTTGTTACTTCAGTGAGGCTTCTTGTGTGGAGGCAGTATGGTTTCCGGTGAAACATCGTAACCAAGTCTGGCCAACCCAGCGCGGACCCGCTTAAGACAACGTAAGTCTGGCCAGACTTGGCTAGGGCCGCCGATTAGACGATTTGACATTGGGTCACTCAAAAAGATTCAAAAGAAAGTCACCATTAAAAAAAATTAAAGTAATCGTGAATAGGGCTGCAAACGAACCAAACGTTTGGCGAACAGTTCGTGAACTGTTCGGCGGGAAGTTCGTTTGTGTTCGTTTGTTTATCAAACAAACGAACACAAACAAGAAATTTCGTTCGTTTAGTTAAATGAACAAACATGAACAAAGGGCGCGTTCGTTTGTTTATGTTCGTGAACGTTCGGTAACGTGTTCATTTGTGTTCGATAGTTCATTAGTTTTCTTAGCTTTTATATTTTATTTAAAACTTCAAAATTCCGACAAATAAAATATTTAGTAAGTGTCAAAGTATTATATATTTTGTTCATGAACGTTTGTTTTTGTTCGTTTGTTAGTATTTGTGTTCATGAACGTAGTTTGTGCTCATTTGTGTTCATTATCGTTCGTTTTCATTTGTTGCCTAAAATTAACAAACAAACACAAATGAACACGAACAAGTTCATTTCCTTAACAAACAAACATGAACATAAAATCTTGTTTGGTAAGCGTTCATGAACAGTTCGTGAACACATATATTTCTTAACAAACGAACACGAACAATGACTTGTTCGTGTTTGTTTGGTTCGTTTGCAGCCCTAATCGTGAATTCTATTCTATATGAGATAAGTAAATCTGATTTTATATTTTAGATGAATTCTATCTATGAGATAAGTAAATCTCATTTTATTAATTTTTTATTAATGAAATAAATATCATGTATTTAAAGTAATTATTTGATTTTAATTACGCATACTTATCTTCTAATGATAATCATCATCCAACAAAATTTTACTTGCAAGACAAGGAATTCCAAGAGATTTTTATGAGATCGAAAAGTAAATAAAATACTTACAAAAAGAGATTTTTATGAGATCGAAAAGTAAAACATCATCCAACAAAATTTTACTTGCAAGACAAGTAATTCCAAGTGATTTTTTTGAGATCGAAAAGTAAATAAAATACTTACAAAAATATATTTTTATGAGATCGAAAAATAAAACATCATCCAACAAAATTTTACTTGCAAGACAAGTAATTCCAAGTGATTTATAAAATACTTACAAGAAGAGATTTCTATGAGATGGAAAAATAAATAAAATACTTACAAGAAATGATTCTAATTATGGGGTGAATTTTATATATAGATTAAAGATCCTATACATTAATTCAAAAGTGTAAGAAGTGTGAGAAATATTGTGGAAATGACACGTGTCCTCAATCTAAATTAATTCAAAAGGGTAAACAAGTAATTTTCTCATTGATTCAATTAATTGATAACCTTCCATAACTGTCACCCTTTATTATAGGAATTCGAATTAATCTACAAATTTGTATTTTTTTATCGTTCATCAATTATAATTTCTGAAGATCACAGAATGAAGTTTTTGTAAAGTGTTATATAGTGATGGATGCAAAATTAAGGTTTTTATACAGTGTTATAGTGTTATATTTTCCGGTAGCAGTCTATGATGGATGTATAGTATTATATAATGTTATAGAGTTATATTTTCTGGTAGCAGGTCTATGATGGATATATAGTTTTATATAGTGTTGTATAGTGTTGCATACTGTTATATGGTGTTATATATATAGTGTTATATATTTCTGGTAGCAGTTATATGTTTCTAGATTTTTAAAATGTCCGGATTTTTAGGATAAGTTTAAAAATGGATCGCTGGAATTTAGGAGATGTTACATTATTTGAAAAATATAAAAAGACACTATTGCCCCTACAATTTTCAAATCAGTCCAAAAAACTAAAACACATTTTACAATTTGGTCCCTATTGATCTCAACCATTAGATCAAAGATCTAACGGTTTAAAACACTTCTCACACTTTAGGCCCTTTTTACATTATCCCTACCCTTATATATATTCTTACAAACCTTTAAAATTTCATACATACTCCAAACTTTAAACACTTCCTTTGTTGTTTGTAATCTTTGAGTGATTATATTTTTAGGGGTTGTTTGTTTACCTCTTAATGAAGCTCTTAATGGTTCAGACCTCTTACTGGTTAAACACTTAATGGTTCAGACTTTTTGTTTCATTAGCAGATGTCTGAATGGTTAAGACCTCTAATCTGAATTGGTCAGACATTTGTCTCTGAATGGTTAAGCATTATACAGGCTCTTAATGGTTCAGACCTCTTACTGGTTCAACGCTTGTAGGATCGGTTTTGACTCCCGAACGATTGCGTATGACACGTGCGACGTGCAGAATCTGTGCGCGTGCGTGGACCGAACACAAGAATGTACTGTAATCTATGATTCGATTGAATGATATGTAAATACAAGCAACGTGAATCACCTTTTGCACTTTCTCTCTCTCGTACACGTGCGTGGACCGAACACAATAAAGTATATAATATGCGATTCTATAGAAAGATATGAAATCCTACAATCACGTGAATCACCTTTTGCACTTTCTCTCTCTAGGCTCCAATCTCCCCTAATGGTGAAAATGGCAAAAGTTCTAAACTAAAGCCCTAACTCCTTTACTTATAGGCAAAGACTATAAGAAAAGTTTCCTTATTTACAATAATGTCATCTTGCCCTTTTTCTTAAATATTACACTATAAAACCTTGTTTTGTTTAGTTTCTTGCTACGGACTAGATTGACGGAGGTGATAGACATAACTGCACTCACAACACTTAATGGTTCAGACCTCTTACTGTTTCAACACTTAATCATTCAGATGTTGTCAAACAACCCATTAGCCTGATACGTATATTTGTTTCTTCTACACACATTTATTTTTTGGTTATATATATGGGAGATGATCAAATATGAAGTTTATTTTGGATAGGAAAGATAGGAAGTAATAGGATTATGACATGTGGCAAAATTTAAAAATAAAAGAGAAAGGTATTTTAGTCAATTTTATCCAATCTTCTCCCTTCTTCTTTCCCTGTAACTTCAAAACCCACAATCTTCAACATTTTCTTCACTTTCTATCTCAATAATCACTACATTATAGTGCGATTTTCGTCACCCATCGATGATTCAAACACCCAATCAACGTGTTCTTCAACTTTTTTGAAGAAACTCAGTTTAATTTCATACAATATCTCATTTTTTCCAGTGATTTCGAAGCGAATCACTCGATTCGTTCCATTCGATCGCTAATAAGTGTTTCTATCCATGTAGAAATTTGAAGAAACTGAAGAAATGTCAATCGTTGAAGAAATTTGAAGAAATCGGCTTCGATCCTTGTATAACAATTTTGAATTGTATTTTTACGATCTGGGTTTATGAATTGAGTCATTGCGTTCTACAAAGTAATGAAAAAACAGTTTTTTTTTGTATTTTCAGTCCATTGCGTTTTAGAAATAACACATTTTATTGTGTTTTTAGTCCATTGCGTTTTAGGTAAAACACATTTTATGTGTTTTTAGTCCATTGCGTTTTAGAAGAAAAAACACTTTCTTTTGTATTTTTGTCTATTGCGTTTTAGGAAAACACATTTCTATGTGTTTTTTTGTCCAATGCGTTTTAGAAAAACACATTTTGAAGTGTTTTTAGTTCATTGCGTTTTAGGTAAAACACATTTTTATATGTTTTTAATCCATTGCGTTTTAGAAAAAAAAAAGAACATTTTCTTTTGTGTTTTTTTGTCTATTGCGTTTTAGAAAAAACACATTTTTATGTGTTTTTTTGTATATAGCAATAGTATACTCGTTTTAAAGATAAAAAACGTTCGTTTTTTGGTGCAATTTTTATAAAAAAAAATAATGTCGTATGAAAGAGTTATTAACGTTTAAAAAATGGGGGGAATTGGAGGAGAGGGAAACTATTGCCTTGGATTTACTAGAATGCCCATAGACAAACTCACGCTTTTTTTCTTTCTTCAATTTCACTTATTTAATTTTATCACTTGATTAATAAATAGATTGTCAAGATTACTTCATAGCGTTCCTACCCAAATAAACTTTCTATTATATCATGACCCTATATATATACCCAATACTATATTTTTTTTAACATATTTAGGCATAAGGTATTCTACATTATGCATGCTTTGGGTGTTTTAAAAAAAAATGTTTTTTTACTTTTAACCCAATACTAGATTTTAATAATCCTAAGTTTCACCTGTTGGCCGATAACAATCTCAGCTTTAAAAATTCTCTCAAACGATCCCAAGTTGTAATAATTTGGCCCCCATTAATCTTTTTCTAACATATAAGAATTTGGCTTCCTCAATAGATTCAAGTGCACCTGTAGACTCCTTAAATGATTTAAGTGCACCTATGTTGGAAATGGATCAATGGGGATCAAATTCTTACAAGTTAGAATCGTTGGAGAAAATTTTTAAAGTTGAGATTATTATCGGCCAACATGTGAAACTTTTGATTATTAAAATCCAATAACCCTTATTAAAACATGTATCATTATTCTTTTTATGGTCTTTGATCGATGTAAAGCACATATCGATATTCTTTTGGGCATATCACGACTTTATTTTTTAGGTTTTATCTTTCGATTGCTACACTTAGTGCTGGTAACTTACCGATACTCTAACTAACTTGATTAAAATCGATTGAATTCTATATTTTTTTCTAAAACAAAATTCTTTTTCGAAAGAAGAGTTGTTTTATAGCATCGTAAGATATAGTGAGTGTTGGTACTGTATCAACGGCTCCAACCAAACAATCTTGAAAACGTAGTTGCCTTCAAAGTAGAGGTACTTTTAATGTTGGTACCATATCAGCATCATTAAGAACCAAACTGATTCCGACCAAACTACATCGGTACCTGTGTATCAATATTCGTTTTTTTTTTCTATGGTTTTCGTTTAAGGTATTTTTATTGTACCGTAACGAATCGATACCGACCGAATTCTCGCCGCAATAGATTTCTCGATACCGGTTTTGTTTTAACAGTTTTCTCAATGTCCCGGAGTTCTATTCCCAAAAGAGTACTTTATTGTGTATGGTAAGCTATACTGTGTGTCGATACCATGACAAACTAAACTGATACCATCCCAAAAACTTTGCTACCACTACCAATATTCACTTTTATAGTTTTTAATTGTTGTAAAATGTGTCGAATACTAATATCATACCAGTCGTATAATGGACGAAACCGATACCGGCCGAATGCCCGTCACAACGCACAAACAATCCCACTACTTTTTTTTTAAATTAATCCGAAAGAAAAGTGATATTTAAAAAATATATTTGCAAGATAACACATTACACACGGTTGACATGAAATGCAACAAGACTTATCAGGATACTTCCCGTAAATTCATAAAACATAAGTGGTTAAACTCAACAAACTTAATATCTCTTCCTTCGATCCCTTTATTTATATTTATATTTATTATTTATTCACTCCCCTGCCACACGCAGAACGCACCAATCGCACGCGACTGAGTACGACACTTTCCTCCGTCGCCTTCCACCGTCTACGGCGGCGCTGTTTTCTCAACGGTATCACTCTCTGTAATCTTTTCATTCCGTTAACATCGTAGATACCAATTATTTTCAACATCGTCTAACGAGTGTTATGTTAATTTATTATTATTTATGTGAATAAATAAACATGTTATCTAATCTCACGTGTACGAATTGAAATTCCAGTTTGAATTAGTTACTTGTGTATAGATGCTGAGAATATTTAGGGTTTTTTTTTCGCGTTTTTGAAACCCTAATTTTGAGAAATAGACATTGTTCTTGATGTGTTTAAGTATGTGTTGTGTGTAATGATTTATGGTGTTTTGTTACTTTTCTCATTTCTGGATGTATGATTCACTTGCTTGTAGATATGTGGTTATGATTTTTTGACATTGATGAAATTTGTTGGATGATATGTTAAAGTATTGTTGTAGATGTAAATTATAAGTGAAGATGGTTGGGTGATTATTATGTGATTAGTTTTGCATTTGAATTTCATATTTTGTGGAGGAATTTTGGGTTTAATCTGTTATTAATGATGGGAGCTGTGTGGGTGAATTTTGGTTGAAGTAAAAGTGTATTCTTTTACATTTATCAGGGTTCATATCATGAAAAAAAAAAATTAATTTCTTATATTTAATGAAGAAGTTTCTTAATTTATGCAAATATCATTTAACTTGTTAAATCCGGTTATTGTACAAAATGCCTTAACATACGCCGCGTACGAGATTCAGTATCAACATGCGAAATATGGTTTATAACATGCGATTTCCCTTTTTTTTTCACATGCGATTTCAATTTTTTCTTGTACATGCGATTTTGGGTTATTTGTAAACATGCGATTTCCTTTTTTCTTTATGTACATGCGATTTCCAGGTTTTTTGAAACATGCGATTTTCATTTTTTGGTAACATAACGTGCGATTTTGCCATCGCGTACGCAGCGTACGTTAAGGCATATTGTAAGATATACTTTTTCTATATTATATACAGCCTTTTGCGTTTATTAGTAATAGGCGGTTGCTTGTGCTTGTGGCACTTAGGCAGTGGCTTGCACAAGTCTAACATGTAACATACGTCACACACACGCACATACACAATAACACGAATATGTACACACATAATGACAGTCACACCTGTGAACACGAACATATATACTAATCGATTGGATGGGAAGACACTGAGGTTGTATGCTGGATAAACTGGTGAGGAAGTCTACATAGCGTCCACATCACCCGCCTTTGTACTACAAGTGCAAGAAAGCAGTTATTACGATTAATTTCATAGGTTGTATGTCTTTAACAAGTTCATGGACTTTAATATTTAAAAGTCTATCAGGTGATTTACACATTAATACATTCTTAACAACTTTATGTATTGGTGATATGTGTATTAGGTTTGACTTGCAATGGCTAAGGTCAACAAGGTACCACAACGATCTGGATCAAGGGTGACAGGCCCAAATTCTTTACGGCCATTCCAATCAAAGATTACGAAAGATTCCCGTCGCAAAAAACAAAAGAACGCATCCGAAAAGAAGGAATGGCGAGATGCAAAATGTTCGGTTTGTCTGGAATACCCGCACAACGCTGTTCTTCTACTGTGTTCTTCGCATCACAAAGGCTGCCGCTCATACATGTGTGCAACCAGTTACCGTTATTCCAATTGTTTAGACCAGTACAAGAAAGCCTACACCAAAGTCAACGGGTCAATTGATGACCCGAGCTTTAGTTCAGGTTCAGATGAGCTTTTATGCCCGCTTTGTCGTGGTCAGGTAAAAGGGTGGACTGTGGTGAAACGGGCCCGTAAGTTTCTGAATTCCAAGAAGAGGAGTTGCATGCAAGAGAACTGCTCGTTTGTTGGGTCGTATAAAGATTTAAGGAAGCATGTTCGGGCCGATCACCCTTCAGCCCGCCCTCGAGAAGTTGACCCGTCACTTGCAAAGAAATGGAAGAAGCTTGAAAACGACAGGGAGTTAAATGATGTGATGAGTACGATTAACTCAACCATGCCCGGGTCGATCATAATGGGGGATTATGTAATCGAAAGGAATTTTCATGACGTGGATTATAATTATCTGGATAATGTTATTTTGCAGTTGGAATCAAGAAATTCTATATTTGGAAGGGGTTATGAATCGTTCGATGATGATGATGATGTTGAAAGCGAGGATGAAATTGTGGAACGTATTCACATTCCTCGAGTTGCCCGCCGCCGCCAAGGCAGGGTGCTTTATGGCGGCTCGAGGAGGCGGCGTGATGTGTAATGGAGGCGGGTTGGGTGTTTTATGGCGGTTTAAGGAGGCAGCATGATGCATAGTGGAGGGATTGGATGTTATTTGAAACTATAGTTATTGGATGGCATGGTTTTGTTTCTTGTTTTTGTAAGTTATGGTTTTTAGGTATTTATTCTGCTTATTTAACATCTTATGAGTATAGACATTAAAAATTTCCGACCCACTATAATCGACTGCACAGCGTAAGAATCATGATCTTGGTTGTTTTTACGGAGAATGTTTACATTTAGAATAGGGCTGACAATTCAGACATGGACTTGTTAACATGACACAAAATGACACGTTCTTAAAAGGTTTTGTGTTTGGGCTTAACAGGTTCCGTATCTTAAACAGGTTGACACGTTTAGGACACGATAAAATTTATGTCTAAACAGGTTTAAACATGTAGGACATGTTTATTTTGTAATGGATGTTATGATTTGACTTTTATGGATTTTTGTTTTAAATTTGCTAAAGATTAGATGTTAAGGATTATTATTGTGTTAGGGATTATAGTTAAAATTTTAATCAACTTTTGGCAATTAAACAAATTTATTGTCTACTAAAACAAATTTGTTAACAAGTCGATTCGTGTTGACCAGTTTCTAAAGAGGTTGTGTTTGAAAAAAATGATACGATAAGTTTAAACAAGCTGTGTTTGAAAAAAAATGATATGATAAGTTATTGTGTCTTGTTCATGTCTAGTATCTTAGATCATTGTGTCTTGCTCGACCTAATTTAGAATGCATTTGCTTGCATGCATATGGTAGCCAATTTTACAAGTCATTTAGTTGGCGTTTGGCCTTATACAAAACATATTAGTATGTCTTAAACAAGTTGAAATTTGTGGTGGTGGTGACTCCGGCAACAAATGCAGTGATGTTGAGGGTGTGAGAGATTATGGTTTCTTTGGATGAATTTCTTAACACAATAAAAATGAGATCCATAGCGATGGCAAGCGTTTGAAACGCCAAGTTTGTTATGTAAACGAATCAAAACATTGGATAACCTAGAACAGCAATAATATTCATGCATATAATATTCTATCCAAACGTAGGCTTTTTCAAAGAGGTTTTTTCTATAATTCAAACTAGCTAGTAGAATAACCAAACATCATTAACTAACGAAACTCGCAACTACTACATTTGTCATATTTGCGGCGGCTTGATGAATATAAATCAGGGGAGATTATTATGTACACCACATGCTTAGAGCATGACAGATGTTTAATCGGCTCTCAATCTCAATATCTCCTTGGCAGTCCTCAACCTAAAATACGGCATGCGTTCCTACACCAAAGATCATTTAGTCCGTGTTTAGCTTAACCTCACAAATAAGATTGGATGATTCTCGTACAGAATACATATAAAATAACTAACCTGCTTGAAACAGAGGCCAATGTCCCTGCTATAAAAGTCCGCGTATTTGATCATAAATACACCACAGTCAAACCTGGTTAACAAAACAAATCACCGTCAAAAGAGAACATATAACAGTATCGAGTCTTCAAAAACAAAAGGTTACACACCCGTTCTGCTGATTAGGAAGATCTGTAACGTATTCTTGCTGCCAAGAAGTAACATCAATGTCTTCCCCGTTCTTATCTTTCACCTCATCCACAAAGTATTTGGCCTGGACCCACAAATAAGCTACATATATCATGAAATGCATATGCATATAAACAACTGTCATATTAATAATAATAACAATAACAAAGCCTATTTGTGATGTATACAACTAGACAAGTCACTATGATACATACCAATACCCTCATTACTTGTTTATCAACACCTCCAAGAGAATCAAGATACTGGAATTTTTCTTCTTTTTTGTTGATTACAGCCAAACACCAATGTATTTCTTTATGAACAGGGACAAATATCTGCGTAAATATATGGTCAGGGCTCCAAATTTAAGCAAGAATAGAATGATAAGTTGAAAAAAGAGAAGTTATATATATACACATATATAGCATTACTTTGTCGCACTCAAGAAGACTGTATCCCAACTTCCTTTGGGTAGTCCATCTTCTAACCGACTTGTAATCATAGCCCGTTCTTCCACTTATCAACTATTGTAGCAACAAAGAGACAAAATAAGGATCATGAAAGGTGTCACATATAAGATTCAGTCTGTACTCTGTAGTTTGCTCATCATTACTAAAAAAATTGCTGATTCTATAATCAAAGGAAATACTGATTTCGAGACTTAATACACATTTCAGCTATTTGTATCCATTTACCCAGGATTTAGAAATCAGTCGAGTTTAAGCCTCATACTGTTTTCCAGCCAACGTCTAGGTGTCACGAACGCAAATGACATCTGAATAAGTACAAACCTTAGCCCATTTCAACAGTACACATCAGTATATAAAAGAAAACAAATTTCTTATAATTTAGGGGCAACCACACAATTATAACATGCTGATTACTCCAATGTACGCCTCCACTGTTTGATACTTCACTTACTGCTAGAGATTGCAATTTATATAGAAATAGTAAAACCGAAGTTTCCACTCATAGTCATCATCGACTTAAATACTTGATACTTTAAGCGAATTCATCTATTAAATGCGACCACTGGTAAATCAACTTTCACAATTTCCTTAATGATATATATCTTAGAAACAAGATCTTTCCAAAATATGTGGGACGTGAAGAGGATGTATATAAATCCAATAAGGAGAAGACAAGGGATAAATTAAGTACTCAACTAACCTTCTTGTAGAAAAAGGTGTTGAAGAAATGACATTTTAGAAACTTTTTGGGTTCCTTCTTTTCCCTCTCTTTCAGCAATTCAAGATACAAATTAATAACCTATATTATGAAAAAATCAGCACCTAGTATATTGCTTAACAAGTTATGTTGCTCCCAAATATAACATGCCAAACCATAAGTTACCTCATCATTTAACCATGCCCCGGGTCTTAAACACCGTAAAACTTCTCCAGTTATTGTAATATTCGAATTATCGTGAGTGACCAAAACCTTCCTTCTACAGAATCAGAGCACAATTTTATACCAAATCAGACAGTAAAAACATAAATAATTCATTCTTAATTTATATATGAAGTATACTAGACATACATATACTAGCTACATATTTACATATAAATCATACCGACTAGAACTAGACAACGCATCAGCAACCATTTCCTCGTCATCCTCGGTAAGTGGCCGGAAAGGCTCAATCAACACATCCTGAAAAACAAAACAATTCAACATCAGACACAAAAAACCAACACAAGTTCCATTTTCCAATACACACCGGACATAAACCATTCACCTCATCTTCCTTCGACTCATCTTTCTTAGCAGGAGTCAACTGTTTAAACAAAGCCCTCCTCTCCTCTTGTAACTTGATATCAAAATTCAATCTCTGTAACCGCATATCATGCTTCCGGGCCGACTCAATCAACAACTTTTTATGATAAGGCAGACCCGCATCCACCCTCGGTTCCAACGACAAAGAATCTAACCCCTTCCCATCCAACAACTCCAAAACCGCTCCCGAAGAGGTAGAAGGCTGCAATCCAACATTTTCTTCAGCCTTTACATCCAATTCCCTATATTTATCTCTAATATCCTGCAACTCTCCTAACTTATTAACAACATCTTCTCTCTCACTCTCCACCACTGCAGAACCATCATTTTCATCATCAACTTCAATAACCTCTACAACCTCTTCATCCTTTTCAAAACTAACAAACCTACAACTACCTTTCGCATCTTCTTTCGCACGAAAATACTTGGTAAACAAATCCATTCTACCACCCGAATTACCCAATTTAGCCCTAGAATTTCCACTACAGCTATAACCAAAACCCCTAACAACTACACAAGGAGCTTGAATCTCCCTCACAATAGGAGTCACCTGACTCGGATACAACCGGAGCCTCGAAACACTTGAAACAGTAGAAACAGAACCGGAAGCCCAACCGGATGGTCTCAGCTTCTTGGAAACGTGAATTTGATCATAACCGAAGGCAGCTGGTGATGAAATTTGGGAATCTGAGTGGCGTTTGAAGCGATTGGACGTCAAGGCGCCCATTAGGGTTTGGAGGAAGAAATTAGGGTTTGGGGAAAAGCATTGAGAGTGAAATTTGGGAGGTGGTGAGTGTGTAGGGGCATGTGAACAGGGGGGGGGGGGGGGATTATTAAGGTCGTTGAGTGAATTAGGGTTTGTGATTGGGGATTTTGGTTGAATGATTTGGGGGTAGCTGGGTGGTGAAGGTGCAGCAGATCTGTTTTGACAGAAGAAGAAAAGTGTCAGGTTTGGGTGTTTCTGAGAAGAGGGTTTTGGATCATGAAAGTTGAAATGGTGAATGTTTGTTTTGTGTTTTGGGTTAACATGTGTGGTTGTGGATAAGTTTTTAACGGTGAAAAGTTAAAACAGTGAAGGTACAGAGGGTGGTTTTTTTTTTTTTTTTTTTTTTTGAGTCAAGTGCCATTTTAGTCTGTGTGTGGTTTACGTCATTTTGTCAGTTTAGTCCAAATGTTTCATTTTTGTCTGTAGTTCCAAAAATGTTTCATTGTTGTCACTTTAGACCCACAAACAAAAAATGAAACATTTGGACTAAACTGACAAAATGACCTAAACCACAAGGACTAAAATGTTATTTAACTTTTTTTTAAACTTTTTTCATATAAAAAAGTAAAATTAAAATTAACGAAGTGATGTAAGGATAAGTTCGGTACCAGTACTGAAAATCGTCAAATATGGGTATCGATACCAAAAATGTTTGGTATGCTACGGTATCGGTATTTGCGTGTAAAATTTGGTAAAACACTGGTACCATACCGAAAACGCCAAAAAATGTATCAAATCGGTACCAAAGTATTTTGACACGGAAAATTTAATACCGGTACGGTACCAATTAGGTTAGTAACTCGTGTATTACACGGGTTTAACAATAAAGGAAATATTATGAAATTAGATACAACTCAAAATTGACATAGATAAAAACTTTTAGAGTAAACTTCCGTTTTGCTCCCTGTGGTTTGGTCACTTTAACGGTTTTGCCCCAAACCTTTAAAAATAGTCATTTTACTCCCTGATGTTTTGGTTTTGTTTCCAGTTTGCTCCCTACAGGGAGCAAAATGGAAAAACAAACAATTTAGATGGAGTTAGAGGCGGGGAGCAAACTGGCAAAAAAACCAAAACATCAGGGAGTAAAATGGCTAATTTTAAAGGTTTGGAGCAAAAAAACCAAAACATCAGGGAGTAAAATGGCTAATTTTAAAGGTTTGGAGCAAAACCGTTAATGTGACCAAACCACAGGGAGCAAAACGAAAGTTTACTCAAACTTTTATTGATAAACTAATAAGATTGAAAAGTAAAAGTATATACATATGACTCACAAATGTAACGCCCAAATTTCATATTCCAAAAGGGACTATTATCATACTATTATTTAACAAAATTCGGGCATGACCCGTTCGTAATAAGAACAATTCCCTGTAAGACTAACGTGTAATAAATTAAAATACGACACAGCGGAAAATAAGAGCCCAAAAATTTCGTTCTTTACTAGACATAATACTTACAGGAAGGTTCAACTACAAAAATTCATACACTCATTAAAAAGGATTTACCACGTCCCGTTATATTAATACTTTAAGACCTATATATATTTTTTTTGTCAAATTATGTGACCGATACTTCCCGTACAACCCTCGCTCTTGACTCGATCTTCAAACCTTCTTTTCTTCGTAATGATGTTAAGTCCACGCCATCTGCATTCCCCACATACATATACATCGGTTAGATACAATGACATCATTCCTAAACTAGACATACGTAATCAATAGCCAGTCCGCGTTCCTTCTTCCCATACTAATCCCCACGAATAAGCTTTCCGTGTACATTCGTGCATTCCAAATTCTTTAACCCTGATAACGACGTTAAAAGAATACATGCATTCTCATTTCATACTCAAGACAATGGTTTAGTAACTTATTACTTCAACTGATTTAAACTGTATAAACACATACACAAGATTAGTTCGCTAATAAGCAATAAATCCTATTTCAATCACATTAATATGCATGGGACTAAATGCTCAATTTGACAACCCGTCCCCAAATCCTTTAATGTACTCGCATTCTCACTTCGACTACCGGCTCGTGTGTTTAATGTTTCTTTACCCGTAACCCCGGGCTTAGCACTTATGGAACTGTGCACCCATTTACCCGGTTTGCACCTATTATTGCTCAACTCGTTGATTTATCTATCATAAATCCTTATTATAGACAAATCAAACATTTTTACATCACGAACTTTCATATATCATCAATGTATAAGATTTACGTATTAACAATTAACAACAACAAAACGTTTCGTCGCGTACCTGGCTCGAGTCAACGCATAGACCCGTTTTTATACCTCGCTTTATTAGCCAAAACTTTATGGCGATGCAATTATCCAAATTGCTATTCGCTCCTATGAACAAGTGACTTGCCAACCAAACATTAGTTGAATTTGTCAAATGGTATTATCACTACCATTTGACCAGTGTGGTCTAACTGACCAAATATTGATGTTTATAAAACTTGATATTTTAATTTCAAATTCACGCATCCGACCCATTTCGGATTTTACCCCGCTATTTCTTTTATTAGTTACACTATAAGGTAACCTTAACGAAAACTCATTAAATCTTAGTCATACATGACTAAATTACCAATTTGCCCCCTTTTACTATTAACCATGGTTTTTATCGTTTATATCTACTCCGACATGTATCATATCGCGTCGGAAACCACATTTCGATTTTATCGTATTTATAGTTCATAAAAACAAATTCATATTCTACAAAAGATGTAAGCTTTACTTACTTTGTGTCCTTTAGAGTTTCTTTGCGTACTTGATCCGTTTAACCCATTATTCTCCAAGATCCCATATAGCTTGTCAAGAGTCAAGCTATTACATCATATCCATAAGATGATTAGTTTAGCCATCCAATATCATAATAATTAAACCTTATGGATTTTATAACCACATTTATCAAGATACTAGTTTTGGGTCAGCTTGACTTTTAGAAGTCAAACCACTTATAGATAAGTATATCTTCCAACTATTACATACAAACGCTTTAAACACACCTTAACAACTGTAAACATTCACCCGAAGCAATATTTAGTGTTTAGTAAATTGGTAACTAGAAAATCATATGTTTTAAGTTCATAAAACACATTATTTTCATTGCTGCATTTTTCACGCAGCAGCTGTTCGGGGTCACTTTCCCCCTTTTTAATCACATAATCTGACTTCGACTTTCAAATAAGAATTGTGCTTCATTTAAATACCTTTCCAGGCATATAAAGAACACCTCCATACGATTTTTCTATGATTTTATACGATTTTTGAAAGATCGGGTCAGAAACTAAATTATGTGTAAACAACTTGCTATCAAAACGAATTTACTAACTTTTCATGTTGTTTTGACCCACTAACTCTCATAACCAGCCTCTTATGACCAAATATGAAATGTAATATGCGAAACAACCTTTTCAACGATATAAGGCTCGTTGTCTAACTCCTAATAACGAATGAGATACGGCCTTTACAAGATGACTATCTAGGGCTGTCAAAAGTGACGAATTTACTAACTTTTCATGCTGTTTTGACCCACTAAATCTCATAACCAACCTCTTATGACCAAATATGAAATGTAATATGCGAAACAACCTTTTCAACGACATAAGGCTCGTTGTCTAATTCCTAATAACGAATGAGATACGGCCTTTACAAGATGACTATCTAGGGCTGTCAAAAGTGATGAATTTACTAACTTTTCATGCTGTTTTGACCCACTAAATCTCATAACCAGCCTCTTATGACCAAATATGAAATATAATATGCGTAACAACCTTTTCAACGATATAAGGCTCGTTGTCTAACTCCTAATAACGAATGAGATACGGCCTTTACAAGATGACTATCTAAGGCTGTCAATAGTGACAAATTTACTAACTTTTTAACACAAACTTGAATCAATTCAAGTTTCATGTAGGCATTTTATCAAAAACTTAATGTGCAACCATTTAACACATGATTCTTTAACATGTCAAGATGGTTCTTAACCCTTTAAAACTTGTAGTTTTCACTAGGATTTTCAACAAGTCTAAGCACCCTAGTAATTATTATCATCAATTGACATCAACTAACATAGATTCAAGCTAGGAACAAGTACATCAAACAAGGATTTGGACATGGGTAGAACACCCAAGTCGCCACCTTCACTCACCATTATGGGTTTCACCTTAAATCACCAAATTACTTGAACTTATTCATAAAACATAACCTAAATGGTGATTTTAACACCTCTACATTCACAATTTCATACAATTTCGTAGTTTGATCATAGTCTCACTTCAAACCAAATCATAAAATTAACTTCTACAACTTACCTCATGTGTAGAAAGTCTAGATGATTAAGAATCTAGGTCCATGCATCCGATTAGAGCCAGTTTCCCCTTTCAATTTGAAGGTTTATCTTGAACTAGGGTTTGCACCCCTTCACCCTTGCCTCCTGTTCAATCGCCAGACTCAAAACACACACAAAGTGTGTGTTTTAATTTTCTATTTTATTTTTTTAATTAGTTTCAAGTTCTCACCTTGACAACCTTAGTCCCTTAAGTTCATGACACTATCATAATTGACTTTAATTCATTACTTTGCCTAATTTGCTAGACAATCAACTAGGTTTACTAACCTAGTTATTATATCTCATTTTGTTAAACATGATAACAAATTTTCAAATTTAATATTTTGTTTTGGGGTGTTACAACAAATCTCGAAAGATTTCTTTGTATACATCATTTGCTGTTCTGTTGGTAAACTTACCATCCTTATATAAAATTATTAACCTTAAACTTGAGTGGGTAGCTTCTGAGTAACGTTATTTAAAGCCATTGAACTGTGGATGAGAAAAAAAATCAATTCACATATTTAATTAGATTATATAAGATCTTAATTAAACAATATACAAACTGATTGTTCTTATTTAAACAACCATGGTAGCAAGAAGACTGGGTTCTTAGTTCATGATTTAAACAAACTATACCCGCGCGCGTTGCGGCGCGGGTACTTCACAAATATCGAACGGATTAGTCCAAGCGTTATGTGATGTGTTAACCATATGAAAACGCACGTTTTGACGTATCTGATCGAACCCAATGTATCATGTAGTTGCATTGCGATTGGATCAAAACATAACGTAAATCGAATTTATATCGTACAATCATAACGTATTATACGCAACCCGACTTACTCGAATTTATGTTGTCAAGACAAAAACTCTCGAGGGGGTCAAAGTGGCATTTACAAAGTTCATAAAAAGTTAAGTGGTTAAAAATTGCATTTTCTAAACTTAAGTGCTAAGAAAGAGTAAAGATAAAATTTGATAAAGTTTTAAGGAAAATTTGATAAAGTTTTGGGGTAAGAAGGAAACTATAACAAAGTTGGGGCTGAAAAGAAAACTACCACAAAATTGGGGTGTCAAAAGCAAACTATTTGTCAAATGGATTAGTAGTTTAGGGACTAAATTTGGCATTTTATAAAACTTTGAAGATACCAAATTTTGAGGGGATAAAATTGCAACATCCGTGAAAGTATGGGGGGAGGAAGGCAAAGCCGGTGTCATCAAGACAAAAAATCTCGAGGGGTGAAAGTGACATTTAAAAAATTCATAAAAAGTTAAGTGGTTAACAATTGCATTTTCTAAACCTAAGGACTAAGAAAGGGTAAAGATAAAATTTGATAAAGTTTTGGACTTTTGGGTAAGAAGGAAACTACCACAAAGTTGGGGTGTCAAAAGCAAACTATTTGTAAAATGGAGTAGTCGTTTAGGAACTAAATTTGTCATTTTATGAAACTTTGAAGATACCAAAGTCAAGGGGCTAAAATTGCAACATCCGTGAAAGTATGGCGCGGGGGGGGGGGGGGGGGCAAAGCCTGTATCGTCAAGAGAAAAACTCTCGAGGGGGTCAAAGTGGCATTTACAAAGTTCATAAAAAGTTAAGTGGTTAAAAATTGCATTTTCTAAACCTAAGGGTGAAGAAAGGGTAAAGATAAATTTTGATAAAGTTTTGAGGTAAGAAAGAAACTATAACAAAGTTGGGGCAGAAAAGGAAACTACCATAAAATTGGGGTGTCAAAAGCAAACTATTTGTAAAATGGAGTAGTAGTTTAGGGACTAAATTTATCATTTTATGAAACTTTGAAGATACAAAGTCAAGGGACTAAAATTGCAATATCCATGAAAGTAGGGGAGGAGGAAGTCAAAGCCGGTGGGGTTTCCACCGAGTTTGTCCTTTAAGATTTAGTAGAATGTGAAAACTTATGATATATTAATGCAAAATTGGAAAGAATACATAAGCCTAAGAAGGATACATAAGAACTCGTAAATTCAATAACGGAACACCCTTGGGCATTTAAGATAGATATCACCTTTAGCAACTTCCTCTTGCTAGTTTATTACATTTTGGCTCACAAAACACTGCTTATCTTGCTAATTTATGAAGATGGTTAAAGAACTATAGATAACTTAGAAGTGTATTTGAAATCTGAAGGTTGCAAGAGGTTAAGTCAAGTGTTGGTGGAATGGTTGCTTAAATAAAAAATGACACGACATTGGAAAAAAGTTCAATGGGAACAACATAAGCATCACTTTCCATCTGTGGTCACGTCCTGATCCTTTTGGACATCACTTTTGTTTTTCAAATAGTTGGTTGTATTATTGAACAAAACACCACTCCACATACTATTTCCACCTTAGATAAGTAATATATAACACTTGGGAACAATCTACCACACAATTTATATTTGAAATTTGTGTAAGATTAAATATATTATGTTTAATGTTTAATCTAGTAGCCATTATAATCATTTATATTATATAGATCAAAATATATAATAACCTATTAAATAATTAGTTGGTAATTGTTGATGGACCATATTACCCTTATTAACTAATTAGGTTTCCTCCTGAGTGCTTATATAAGGAGACTTATGTAGAGGTTAAAGGGTTACACAGTTACACACTTAGAGATAACCTAATAATCATAACATCATCATCGACCTCTTCTCCATAACCGAATCCCCTATTCGGTTTAATCATCACCATCATCAATTACCACCCTAAGGAGGAACCAGACCACACTGACAAGTATGTCGAACTCCATGGCTTCTTCCATCACTGGATTCTCTACTGCACTGTCTGCTGTGACAGGTATGTTTTCATGTTTTTCCTTACTTTTAAACAGAACCGTTCAACATGTGGTATCAGAGCATATGTTGATTAGTCGGTTCTGTTTTGTATCCGTAAATCTGGAATAAAACTGGAAAACAGAATTGAAAACCATAATAAAATCCGTTTTCTGTCATCCGAAATACCATCTCGGATGCATCACGGATGAGTTTTTTCAAATAATTGCATCCGAGATGCCATTCCGGATCATCTCGGATCATATATTCATTCATTATAACTGTTCCGAAATCAACAGTTTGAGAAACATGTTTAAATGTGTAATAATTTCCAGATTTCGGATGAATGTTTGAATATTTTGATTTAGGGTTCATCATAAGTTCATGATTAAATTCGGAAAATTCCCTTAGTTTTGGAATGAATTTACGATTTTTTGGGTGTTTGTTCCTGTTTGATTTATTTTTATCTAATTAGAATTTTCGAAATCTGTTATTTTATTAATGGATATAATTTCGAAATCAACAGATAAATATAATTAGCAATTAAACAGGAAACTTAATCACATAATCCCTGAAATTTCGGATTTAAACCTTATCAATTATTAACTGCCAAAATTAAGGATTTGACAGCTTGAGGAACACATTTTGGATGATCGTTACGGACCATCACGGATCATTTCGGACTAAGCATCCATTACGGATCAACATCTGGCTGATCATTTGTCACACCCCGATATTTCCACGTATTACCGGTGGGCCCGGTGGGGAGTATCGTGACGTAGTTGATATCATCATAGTCAAACAACACAATTTTAAATGCACAGCGGAAGCAAAAGATAGATTTATTTCAACTGAAAAAAATTGTAATATTAAGTATCACAACATAGTTGAAACGGATCCACATGCGGATCAAATAAACAGAAAACGTATTTCAACAGACTCAAAATGCATCCAAGCTTGCGAGACTCTTAATGATGCTAAGGAGAGGCCAGCCTATTACGCGTAGTACCTGCACTTAACCTTTTTGGGAAAATACGTCAGTTTACACTGGTAAATACAATTAACTGACTCATTTTGAAAAGGTTTAAGAAATTGATTTGAATGCACAAGGCACAAAACATTTTATAACTTGGGATAATTATTTATATATAAACTTGTAAAGGAATTACATGTTCTTTATACGTTCAGTAGCCCGGATTGACACCGGGTTAAAGATTAATTGACACACCACATGATATAGTCCCGCGGCGGGTTATTCCCGAAACCGGCGGTTATACCTTATTATTTATTTATGCACTGTCGGGTGTACGCCTACACCCCGTGCTTAGGTCGTGGCCATTTCGTAAAATGATGCCAAGGATATCCGGGACATGGTCATTAACCCCCCAAAGGCTTTAAGCAAACAAAACAATTTAAACGGGATATTTCAATAAATTAATCTTCATACAATTAAAAATTCAATGCCCGACCAAGCGGTATTTTATATAAACAGTAAATATACTCAAATTAATAGGCTATATCAGTAGGGTATTACCTATATGTGAAATTTACTATTTATAACTAAACTATGCACCGAAGGGGTATTTTGGTAATTTCACTTAAGCTTAAAAGGTCAAAACTGGAAACCTGAGTTTAAAAACTTTTACTTACTGTTAGAATATAAAAATTTACTTAATATATCAGTAGGTATCAAGTATTATATGTTTAAAATAGTTTTAAGACATACTATGTGTTAAAAACGCTTAAAAAAGCGATTTTGAGCCATTTCCGGGTTTTTAAAGGAAAGCAGATAATTTTAATATTCCAGAAGGCTCAAAATATTTTATTTATCATAAGAAATCAGTAGCAAAAGGTTTGGTATCAAAATAATTTGTAAAACTCATTTTATAGGCCAAAAGGGCAAAACCGGCAATTACCGAATCATGCTTTATGTTATGCTCAGCCTAAAATTAAATAAAAATCTCCAAAAATCCCAAAATATTATTTTATATCAGTAGGTAAAAGTTTGGTATAAAAAATTAGGTTTAGATAGGCTATACGCTAATTACGCCGTTTAATTAATACAAAGCTTTCTAATTACGCTATTGAGCATAACTCTTAATCTAGACCTCCAATTGATGTGAAAATTTAGGGACATGTTTATAAATCAGTAATAAAAATTATTGTCCTCTCATATTTTCAAAATTCTTGTTTTAAGGTCAAAAGGGCATATTGGTCAACATTTAGGCATATAACGGAAACTTGCATATGAATCGGATAACTAATGAACCAAGTTGTATAACCTCAGAGGGTTACACTAATAAATAACCAGGTCCTAATAGGGCTCTAAGGAAATTCTAAAACATGCTCTAATGGGTCAGAACTGAAAGTCAAAGCAAAAGTCTACTTTTGCGACTTTCGGTTCCGAACCGAGTTTAAACAGAAAATTGTCGGGTTGAACATGCCTAGACATGTTCTTACATTGATTACCAAGTTATATGAGTGATAAAACAGGTTTCATAGCTTCTACATCGTTAATTATGTGTTTATGCAAAAATTAGCTTTCAGTTGACTTTTTAAAATTAACTTTGACCCGACAATTGACCTAGTTAGAGTGGGAATCAGAGGGTGCCCTTTTAAGGGTTTATTACCCACATAATTACCAACTCAAAGCTACTTTCAATTCGTGATTTGACAGGACAAATATTAACTAATCACGAAGTCAAACTTAATTACGACGGTTTGACTTTAGGCTAATAAACTAAGTAAAACTGACTTAAGAAAGGTTAAGAACACTTACTGAAGTCCTATGCACGACTAAGAATGCTTGGGAAGTGCCCTTGAGTTCCAGAAATCTCCAGAACAAAGGTTTGGAAGCTTTCCAAGTGAATTGCTCAAAGTGTGAGTTCATAAGTTGCAACAATTGGTCCTATATATAGCCAAGGGAAGTCATGGAGATTGATCCAGGTGTTAAGGGAACTTCCAGGGATGATGACAAGTGCCTAGGGACGTGTATCATGCAGCAAGAGGGTGGCAAACTCGCTGAATCGCGTAAACATGCAAGCTGCCACGTTCAAAGATGTTTGCTGTCACTGGCAGTCCATCGCGTGGTGCTATGGACGGGTGCCCAGGTGGTGGCGCTACGCCAGCACCCCACATATCAGCCAACATGTTTCAAAATGTGACACTTTCACCTCCTGGACCTTCAAATGCGTAACTTCTTCCATTTTAGGCACTTTTAACCCTTGAAATTTATATTTCTATGATCCATGAGATAAAACCAATCATCAATAGGTCCAGTTTCATTAAACGATATCCGAAAACACACGTTTTGCCTCGTTGACGCTTTTAACCCCTCGTACACGAATATTATCATAACTTTCTCATACTTTATCGAAACCTTGTGAAATTTTTATCACTTATTCTCGTGAGCATAATTAATCGTTACAAAGCTTCAGGTTTGCTAAAAGGTCACTCAAAGGTATACTTTAAACATGTTGACACGTTTAACCCCTGTAGTTTGCAATCTCTCACTTTCCTCCACAATTAGCTTCGTATGATCCATAATTTATTCGTTTAACGGTATAAACATCGTGTAGGGTTATTTTAAGGCATATTTATCCGTTGTTGTCATTTTGAATCCTTTTATTCACATACTTTCTTTGTTTGTCAACTTTAGTCCCTCTAAAGTAATCTTTTACACGTTTAAAGCTTATGACACGTGTCGATACATTATTGGACATAAATTTTCCAGGTGTTACATCCTCACCCCCTTAAAAGAAATCTCGACCTCGGGATTTACTGAAACAAATGAGGGTATTTTTCTTTCATTGTGGACTCTATCTCCCACGTATACTCGGGACCTCTACGGGCATCCCATTTGACTTTTACAATTGGCACTTGCTTCATTCGAAGCTTCTTTACCTGTCGATCCTCGATCGACAAAGGTTTTTCCACAAATTTCAAACTCTCATCTATATGTACATCCGTATCTGGCATGACTAGCGACTCATCAGCTAGACATTTCTTTAGATTGCAGATGTGAAATACATTGTGAATACCACTGAGCTCTTCAGGTAAGTTTAACTTATAAGCCATTGTTCCAACACATTCGATGATCTCAAATGGTCCTATATATCTGGGGCTTAACTTACCTTTCTTACCAAATCGTATCACTCCTTTCCAGGGTGACACTTTCAGTAACACTTTGTCACCAACCTCAAACTTTAGAGGTTTACGCCTTAAATCTGCGTAGCTCTTCTGCCTATCCCTGGCAGCTTTCAGTCGGTCATGAATTTGGACAATCTTGTCCGTTGTTTCAAAGACTATGTCAGGTCCTGATAACTGAGCTTCTCCTACTTCTGCCTAACAAATAGGCGTTCTGCATTTCCTACCATATAATGCCTCAAAAGGCGCAGCCTGAATGCTTGTATGGTAGCTATTGTTATAGGAGATCTCGATCAATGGCAGGTGGTTATCCCAACTACCACCTAAGTCAATCACACATGCACGAAGCATGTCTTCTAAAGTTTGTATGGTACGCTCACTCTGCCCGTCCGTCTGAGGATGGTAAGCCGTACTAAAATTCAAGCGTGTGCCCAAAGACTGTTGGAAACTTTTCCAAAAATGAGATGTGTATCTAGTATCTCTGTTCGAGATAATAGACACTGGTACGCCATGTAGAGATACAATCTTATCTACGTACAACTGGGCTAATATGTCGGAGCTATAAGTCTCCTTGATGGGTAGGAAATGTGCTGACTTAGTCAGTCTATCTACTATCACCCAAATAGTATCATTTCCTTTCTTTGTCTTGGGTAACTTGGTGATAAAATCCATTGTCACCATTTCCCACTTCCAGGTGGGAATTTCAGGCTGTTGTAGTAATCCTGACGGCTTCTGGTGTTCAACTTTAACTTGTGCGCACGTCAAACATTTGGCTACATAGGTAGCTATGGATTTCTTCAAGCCTATCCACCAAAAATTTGCTTTCAAATCCTGGTACATCTTGTCAGCTCCAGGATGAACGGGGTATTTAGAACTACGGGCTTCCTGGAGGATCACATCCCTAAGTCCTCCATAAATTGGAACCCATATTCGTCCATTTAATCTTAGTATTCCGTCCTTGCCATAGGATAACTGCTCATCAGTTACTCCTAACTTTTCATCCGGATAGTTAGCTTCTAAAACAACTTCTTTCTGTGCAGCTAACAACCTTTCATTCAAACTATTCTTTAATTCAATGCTCTTGGCATTGATTCTTATGGGCTTCACTCTTTCCTTCCTACTTAAGGCATCGGCGACTACATTCGCCTTGCCTGGATGATATCTTATTTCACAGTCATAATCATTCAAAGTTTCCATCCAACGTCGCTGCCTCATGTTCAAGTCCTTCTGATTGAACAGATGTTGAAGGCTTTTGTGATCAGAATAGATCACACACTTGGTACCATACAAGTAATGTCACACCCTGGCTTTTGCGGAAGCGTGGGTTTATTTGGTGTGACTTCTTAATACCACAGCAACAATCACAACAATGCTATATGATAGAATACGGGATATTCATCCATTAAAATAGTTGAAAATGCATAACATATTGTCTAAAAACGTCAACCACAATATGCGTTACAAAACATGACTAGTTTAAAGAGAATTCATAAGACTCGACGATAAGCTACCAACGACACAAGGATTGAGACATGCAACTCGTCCAGGAAAGAGTTACACTTCCCAAACCTACGACTCCGGATGACATCCTTATTTGGTACGCAGCTAATCATGCATCACTTGCCAGATCCAAACTAATTCCCTGAAATACATGTAATTTAAAAAGTCAACAAAAAGTTGAGCGAGTTCATGTGTAAGTAAGTATATAAAAGCCTTTAAAATGTCTGCAAAAGTAAAAAAAATCCCTGGTATGTAGCAATTAAGGAAACCCTGATCACCATTGGGTTGCAAAACCAATAGTATGTGTGAAATGATGCAGGAAGACTCAAACCTAGCAAATTTGTCTCCGGTATGAAGACATAGTCACCACTATGGGCCGCCCTGGCCTCATGGGTGTGGGCTCGCTACACCCAAATAGATCTATCACTCATGTCCCTTGGTCCTTCTATGAGGATTAATGGCCTTAAGTGTTGTGCCCACCACTCACATGATCGCGTAATAAAAACCCTCCTTAAGCTAATCATACCATAATAAAAGTCTGTAAATGTCTGTAAATATCTGTAACATGTATTTCACCCCCGAAAAGTAAAACTGAAAATAGTTAAGAGAAAAGGGGGACATGAACTCACAGTAATGCGTCTTGAACCGAATCTCAAAGTCTGACTGCTACACGACAACCTACACGTACTAATGTCTATTAGACGAACGGACCGTGCCTTGGCTTAGAGTTTAATATTTAGAGTTGTGTTACTTATAGAGATTCATGTGATAAATATTTGTTCGTTTAATGTTCTAGTAGATTATAGTCTTAGAAAGTAAGTATTTACTAAGTGTTATAATTTCCGAAAAATTTCGCCATAGCCTCCTCTGTAATTAGAGGTGTCCATGCATAAAAGCATATCATTTTCTTTTACAAATATCTCATAAAGTGTTCCCACATAGCCAACCCGACAAATCTACATGCAATACCCTAACTACGTCTTTTCAGATTTATTACACAAAACAGGACTGTTTTCGAGTATTTAAATAAAATAGTTATCCTTTTCCAAAAATTCTCAAATTTTTACAGAAGGTCATATATAATCCACGATTTATTGTGTAAAAATTTCGGATATCAGTTCATTACCAATTTTATATAAAAATTCTTTTACTCTACTGCAATCAGATTTGATACTTTCTGATTGCAGTTTTACGGAAAAATTCACTAAAAATCAATCGTGAGTCGGATCGTCGAAATTCCAGTTGGAGGGTCACGGAAACAACCGTGACCATCTACAGTAAAAATTCCATGAGCTGATTCTGCTCAGGTTTTAAGTTTTGACTCTGATTACAACACACTTTTTCAGCAGAAATATTTCAGCTTTGAGCTGCTGTCTAAAAATAATACTTTAAAAATAGTAAACGGTCTCGAAAAATTACGATTCCAGTTTCACTTGTTCGGTTATTCAAAATTACACAATTTAGACTCCAGAAATTCAGTTTTTCGCTTAAAAATGAACCAGTTACAGCCCGTTGAAGCAGGCTGGAAATTTCAATCAGCAAGCTGTTTATATGTAGAAGTGACTAAAAACGCATAAACAAAGACTCTAACCATGGTGTATCGAAGGATAAATGTTCAAACCTCAATCATGCATTAACCAACCCTAAACCACCCAGATTTCAACTTCATACAACCCTTTTATCTAAGGTTTTCATGCAGAATTTTAAGTTCACAATTTTAGTGTTTTAGCTTATGGGTGACAAGAACATTCAAACAAAACATAACAAGAATCAAGGTGGAACAAGAGTGTGAAGGGACTTACTACTAGCACAAGGCTAGGGTAGTAATCTTAGGACAAGATGATGGTGAAATGTTGGTGACAAAGGCTTGTATCAAGCTTCCGTGAAGACCCTTCAATCTTGTACTCCTATGGATGAATCTTCAAACTTGGATGAAAGCTTTTGGAGAAGAAAATGGTGAATGTGAAGAGTGGTGGTGGTGAAATCGGTTATGGAGAGAGGGGGGGGGGGTGTGTGAGCCGAAAATAATAGGGACAAGGAAGAGGTTGAGTGCAAGCTTGGAGGTGATGATGATTTCCTTTGGAAATTGTAAGATTCCTTACAATCTTTGACAAGTCCTTCAAGCAATGCACAAGTTTCCCACCAATGGAGTAATGAGGCAAAAAGAACATGATTAGGGTGGGTCCCATGGCTGGTAATCGGTTGGTTGGGGGGGGGGGTAAAGTGTAGATTTTTGTTAATTAATATGTATTAAGTTAGAAGGTTAAGGGTATTTCCAAGTATAGTGGGTGTGTGACATGTTTCTATAGTGCGTAGGGATTTATTGTGATCATAAATAATTAAGAAAGATAAAATAATATTTCTGAAAATATTTTAGTGTCCCGGAAAATGTCTGGTTGTTCGGTTACGTATCGTTCCGTTAAAGCGTTTAATCGTACCGTATAGTGTCTTTTGTGTATCTTTTTGCAATGAAAACATTCCTGGCACTTAGGAAAGTATACAGGACCACTCTGTTATATTTGTGTACTCTACTGGTATATTAAAATGCTGAATTAATAAAAGAAAGCTGAATTCTGTATTTAAAGTGTGTTTTAGGCACTTCCCAGCATTATATCTATCACCTAATGACGCAGTCTTATGGTCCTCACTTCCCTACACTACAAACCAGTGTAGTACTCTATCCCTGGCTCATACTGGCCATAGTAATATTGTCTGTCTAAGTGCTGGCATTGTCAGCATTATTTCTGAATCAACCGTTCAGCGTGTCAACTGTGCTGAGTGCATCAAGTATGTCACTAATGTAGGTATGTAATGAATGGAGTGACTGTATAAATATGATGCATGAATATATGATATGGAATCATAGAGTAGTCTAAAATGTCAGTTGTAATTAAGCACAGTAATTAAGTACGTAATTAAGATTAATTAATTTGTACAGTACCTGAAATTTTGAGGGTTGTCACATTCTCCTCCCGTTAAGAAAATTTCGTCCCGAAATTTTAGGTCCTACGCCTAGTTGCAGGGGTCTTAGGAAATAAATGTGGGTACTTGGCCTTCATGCGATCCTCACGTTCCCACGTGAATTCTGGCCCATGTCTAGCGTTCAATCGTACTTTGACGAGCTTGACGCTACTCCGGCGTGTCTTGTTAGTCTTCCAATCAGTGACCTCAACAGGTTCTTCAACAAAGTGGAGTGTGTCGTCGATGTGAACTTCGTCAGCAGGAATAACAACGGTGTGTTGAGTTGGAATCCGTTTCAGGTTCGATACATGGAATGTATCATGAACGCCATTGAGTTCAGCAGGCAGGTCCAACTTGTATGCTACAAGCCCAATCCTTTGCAGGATTCTGAAAGGGCCAATGTAACGCGGATTCAATTTCCCACGCTTCCCGAAGCGTGTCACACCCTTCCAGGGTGAAACCTTTAACAACACCATATCCCCAACTTGATATTCCACGGACTTCCTGTTTGGATTTGCGTAGGCTTTCTGTCTGTCGCGAGCCGCCTCGATGCGTTTTCGAATTTGCGCAATCTTGTCTGTCGTCTCTTGGACGATTTCGGGACCAGCGAGCTGCCTATCACCTGCATCAGCCCAGCATAGTGGTGATCGACACTTGCGTCCGTAAAGAGCTTCAAATGGCGCGGCTCCAATACTTGTGTGGTAGCTGTTGTTGTACGAAAATTCTACCAATGGTAAATGATTATCCCAGCTACCACCTAGATCCATTACACATGCTCTCAGCATGTCCTCCAATGTCTGAATAGTTCTTTCACTTTGGCCATCAGTCTGCGGATGAAATGCAGTGCTCAGATTCAACTGCGATCCAAAAGCTTCTTGGAAGGATTGCCAAACCCTTGATACAATTCTCCCATCTCTATCTGAGATAATTGAGAGAGGCACTCCATGACGTGCCACAATTTCTCGCATGTAAATCTCCGCAAGTTTACTCGTGTTGTCTTTCTCTTTGATTGGCAAGAAGTGTGCAGACTTTGTTAGACGGTCTACTATTACCCAGATCGTGTCATGGCCCTTGGGTGTCTTCGGCAGTTTCGTTATGAAGTCCATAGAAATTTGTTCCCATTTCCATTTGGGTATTTCAGGTTGCTGCAGGAGACCTGAAGGCTTTTGGTATTCGGCTTTTACCTTGGCGCATGTTAAGCATTTACTAACATATACCGCAACATCGCCTTTCATCCTTGGCCACCAATAGAAATCCTTAAGATCTTGGTACATTTTATCCGCTCCTGGATGAATCGAGTATCGCGACTTGTGAGCTTCGTTGAAAATGACCTTCCTCAATCCACCAAACAGAGGAACCCAAATTCGTTTCATGAAGCACAAGGTTCCTTCCTCGTTTGGTACCAACTGCTTTTCCATCCCGCGGAGGTATTCATCCTCGATGTTCCTTTCTTTGAGAGCTTCTCTCTGAGCGGCACGAATGCGCAAAGGGAGGTCTGTCTGGACGATCATCTCCAAAGCCCTAACCCTTATGGGCTTGATCCTCTCCTTTCGACTTAGGGCATCGGCGACCACATTCGCCTTCCCTGGATGATACTTGATCTCACAATCGTAGTCGTTCAACAGTTCAACCCAGCGTCTTTGCCTCATGTTAAGCTCCTTCTGATTGAATATGTGCTGCAGGCTCTTATGATCGGTGAAGATCGTACATCGTGTGCCGTATAAATAATGTCGCCAGATCTTTAATGCAAACACCACCGCGCCCAGTTCCAAATCATGGGTGGTGTAATTTTTCTCGTGTATCTTCAGTTGGCGTGAGGCATAGGCTATAACTTTCTGGCGTTGCATCAACACGCAACCCAAACCTTGACGCGAGGCGTCACAATATACCACGAAGTCTTCCGTGCCTTCGGGTAGAGATAGAATCGGTGCGTCACAAAGCTTGTTCTTCAATAACTGAAACGCTTCTTCTTGCTTGTCACCCCAATCAAATCTCTTGTCTTTCTGCGTGAGTGCGGTCAGGGGTTGAGCTATTTTTGAGAAATCCTCAATAAACCTTCGATAATAGCCAGCCAAACCTAAGAACTGTCGAATCTCAGTTGGCGTCTTTGGAGTCTCCCAATCCTTGATTGCCTCGATCTTTGTGGGATCAACATGAATTCCATTTCCATTTACCACGTGACCAAGAAACTGGACTTCGCGTAGCCAAAACTCACACTTTGAGAACTTAGCGTATAACTTCTCCTTCTTGAGTAGCTCTAGAATAGCCCTTAAGTGCTGTTCATGCTCGTCCTTCGTCTTCGAGTAGATTAGAATGTCGTCTATAAATACGATCACAAACTTATCCAGGTACGGCTTGCAAACTCGGTTCATCAGGTCCATAAAAACTGCCGGTGCGTTTGTCAATCCAAATGGCATAACCAAGAACTCGTAATGTCCATAACGAGTTCTGAAGGCCGTCTTCGGAATACTTTCTTCTTGTATCCTTAGTTGATGGTACCCTGAGCGAAGATCGATCTTTGAATAGAAGCTTGAACCTTGCAGCTGATCGAACAGGTCATCAATTCTCGGCAAAGGATAACGGTTCTTGATAGTCAACTTGTTAAGCTCGCGGTAGTCTATACACATACGAAAGCTACCATCCTTCTTTTTAACGAACAGGACCGGAGCTCCCCAAGGTGAGAAGCTTGGTCTGATGAATCCTTTATCTAATAGCTCCTGGAGTTGTGTCGACAATTCCTGCATTTCTGATGGTGCAAGTCTATAGGGTGCCTTGGCTACAGGCGCGGCGCCTGGAACCAAGTCAATATGGAACTCGACTTGTCGTTGCGGCGGCAACCCTGGCAAGTCTTCTGGAAAGACTTCAGGATATTACCTTACGATCGGGATGTCTTCAATCCTGGGCTCAGCAGCTTCTTTATCCATGATGTGTGCCAAGAAGGCAACACACCCCTTCCGTAAACACTTTCTAGCTTTCAGACAGCTAATAATTCTCAGTGGCGTATCACGCTTCTCTCCATGCACTACGATCGTCTCTTCATCCGTCATTGGGATGCGGATGGTCTTCTCGAGACAAACGATCTCGGCCTTGTTGCTCGATAACCAATCCATCCCCACTACCACGTCGAAGCTTCCCAACTCGACTGGTAGTAGATCTAGCTTAAATTCGTGTCCTCCCAGTTCTATCATGCATCCCCTGATGACTTCTCCCGTTTCAATTAATTTCCCATTCGCTAATTCGATCGAGTATGGAACGTCTAATTTACTAGTGGCCAACCCAAGTATATTCTTAAACTCTAACGATATGAAACTATAATCGGCACTAGTATAAAAAAGAACAGATGCAAAGCGTTGGTTTATAGGGAACGTACCGGTGACAACGTTCGGATCTTGGCGCGCCTCCCTCGCACCAATGTTAAAGATTCGGCCTTGCGCCTGATTCAGCTTTGGGCATTCTCTTTTGAAGTGCCCAATGTCACCACAGTTGAAGCATCCTGGCCCTCGGTCATTTCCATTACCATTCCCGCCTCGATTTCCGTTGGTTCCTCGATTTCCAGCTTGATTTGCGATATTCCCACGGTTACCATTTCCCCCATTATTTCCTTGTGGCCGGTTTCCATTACCACGGTTGTTGTTATTGAAACCCCTTTGGCCACCCTGGCCCGATCCAACCCAGCATGTCTCCTTTAAATGGCCCGTCCTCCCACAGGATTCGCATTTTCTAAATCGGCATGGACCGGGGTGATGGAACTGGCAAATACCACACTTGGGCAGAGTGCCCATGTAACCCTTTCCTCTGTTTTCATCACCGGTTTTGGCTCTGGCCGGTGTGCTTGACTCGCCCCTCTTGCTCACATTGCTTGTACTTTGCTTGAAGTTAGAAAACTTCCGTTTGTTATCACTAGCTGACTCCGCATGAGTCTCCTTCTTCTTTGTTTCAGAAATCGAGAACTTGCCCAACCTTACAGCCTCCTCCGTAAGTGCCACACTAACGTCAATTGCTTCCGTAATTGTTGCTGGCTTGGACGTGGTCACCATACTCAGAATTTGGGGCGCCAATCCCAAGATAAAGCGCTCGATCCTTTTGAATTCCGGTGTAACCATATAAGGTACCACATGTGACAAGTCGTGGAATCTCTGAACATATTCTGCGATTTTGGGACCGTCCATCTTTAAATGCCAAAACTCTGTTTCCAATTTCTGGATCTCAGCTATGGAGCAATACTTCCTGCGCATCAGCTCTTTCAGTTCAGCCCAAGTCATGGCGTACGCTGCAACCTTTCCTAAGGTTTGAACTTGGAGATTCCACCATGATAGGGCACCGTCAGTAAAAAGTCCAGAGATGTATGTAACTTGTTGTCCCGGCGCACATTTGCTCATTCTTATTGTTGTTTCAGTCTTCTCGGTCCAGCGGGTAAAAGCCACGGCACCTCCAGTGCCATCGAAGTTTAGTGGCTTGCAATCTAAGAATTGCTTGAAAGTACACCCTGTACAAGCAATGTCATTATTAGTAGTCGCACATGAATCATCCAAATATAGTGTAATGTGTCTCCTATGACTGATCATTACCATTCGGGGGGTTGTTGTTGTTGTTCGAGATGTTTCCGCTTGTTTCTCCTTGAGAAGCAGCGTATTGCGCAATAGCAGCCGCGATGATCCCTTGTAGTTCCGCCTGGTTAGTCGGCATGCGTGCTTCACGTCGTGGAGGCATTTTCTAGAGGATGTTTCACGTTTGTCAGGCCATAGTAGTATACAATCATACGTATATGTAGTAACATTCATTATTTACATAACATCTCATGTCATAACCATAATAAATAATCAACAATGCATGAAATTTGAAGACTTATAACTTAAGTTTCATAAACAAAATCACCATGATAGTCTCGCAATTACATCATGTGTCAAAATACATTAAGGGCTACATCACCCTTGTCCGAGTACAATAACCAATAAATCAAAAATCAAAACGTGGTCTCAAAGGTCTTCATAATCATGGCTCGAGCACTGTCTTCTCACTAGGGGTAGCCTGTCTGTAGAAGATCTGGAATCCCTGTTGCCCCGAATATCCCTAAGC
This sequence comes from Helianthus tuberosus, assembly GCA_030545235.1. Classification (NCBI taxonomy): domain Eukaryota; kingdom Viridiplantae; phylum Streptophyta; class Magnoliopsida; order Asterales; family Asteraceae; genus Helianthus; species Helianthus tuberosus. The sequence goes on along the minus strand of CM060384.1, from coordinate 15,600,707 downwards.
TGATGGTGGAGGAGGAGGTGGAAAACGAGAGAAAATCAATCGGCGCAACTGCACCAAGTCCTCCTCAAGTGCATAGGCAAAACGCAACACGAAAGCGACCTGTCGATCGAGAGGGAGGAACTGAACGTCTGAATCCTGAAACGATGGAAAGGAAGTGTGCGATGCTGGAAACTGAGTCTGACAGGGACAGTGAGGATGTGGAGCTCTCTCCAATCGCTGGACACATCGCCTCAAGGCATCCCGCTGTAACTGTAGTGACGTGAGTGTGTCCTCTACAAAGTATCCGTCATGGAAGGGATAATAAGGGTCGGATACAGGCATGACATGGGGTGCTGACCATAGGGATGGTTCACCCATCGGGGCTGAAACCGGGAGTGTAGTGTGTGTGGTAAATGCAAACTGTGAAGTGACATGGGGAAACTGGGTCACGAAGGGTGCAAAAAATGACACTGGTGGAACAAAATCTGGATAAGGGACCTGCGGTAAGAACTGGCTATCCTCTGGCATGAATGGGGTGTGGCCGAAAAGCTGGCTCGACGATCCCTCCCCAGGTTGGGGCAGAGGGATGTCCTGAAGGAATGTGATAGGAAGGTCGGTACGATGGGTATCGGATGTGGATGGAGGAAACAAGGGAGCATCGAGTGGTACAGCGATGGGTGCGGGAGGGGGAGTGACTGGGACTACATACGGAGGGTAGTCATCCTCCTCAATCCACCCATTGCTGGAGTGGGCGTACCTCGGGTCCATGTGGGTAGCGAACGGTGCAAGGTCGTCAAAAATATCCATGGGATCGGGTATGGGTGCTATATCTGGTATCTCGACGGCTGATGGTGCAACAACGGGGGTATCAGTGACAGTAACAGGGTCAATGGCGAGAGCGGGCTCGGAAAAGACTGGAGCGGGCTGATAATCAGCAAGTATGGCAGGATTCGGATCATCTGGATGAACAGGAGCCTCAGCAGGCTGCTCCAACTCCATCTCCTCATCAGCGTCCATGCGAGGAATGTAACCGAGTCCCAACGGTGGGATATGAGAAGCTGTCGACTCGGAGGAACCTGAAGCGGACGAATCAGACTGAACCTCCCTACCGGGAAGCTCGACCATGGGAACAATAGGATCAACAACTGGAACGCCGTCCTCCACCGGGGCCCCACCATCCTGGTCTCCCTCCGGGGGACCCTCGATGGGTAGAACGACATCATCATCGGGTAACACGTCGAGGGGCTGTTCCTCAAAGGGAACTGCAACAAAAGGAAGAGGAGCAGGGATCGGGACGAGGGGTAGATCCTCTCCTGGCGGGCCATCAGCTAAGGGCATGTCGCCTCCAAAGTCCGGTAGGGCGAAGGGCTGAAAGTCGTCTTCGTCAGTGCTCGTGTAGTCTGAAGTGAAAACTCCCGAGTCTGTGGCCATCTCGTCATCGGAAGTAAAGGCCATCGGGTCACTCGTATTAGATACTCCGCTGCCGGAAGATGCCATGGTGTCTGTAACACAACCACAACATATGCACACAAATAAGGTAAGCATGTAAATAATAACAATGAAATCATGTATGCATCCTAGTCTTTCCATAATATTCCTCCAAATCTCTAAACCGAACTCCCTAGCCTCTCAGACTACCCTGGTCTCTAAGACCAATCTCCTAGTCTCTAAAACTAAATCTTTCCCAATCTCTAAGATTGAACTCCCTCAGTCTCTAAGACCGAAATAAAATTTTTGAAAAGTGTATTTGTGCCTTTTTTTTTGTTTGTAAAAATGTTTGTGCCCTGGATCTGTACTTTTAGTGTATGCAAATGTAAAATGTTTGAAAACATTTTCGCGAGAGCCCTAGTGATCATAGTCTAGACTCGAGAATGAATCCTAGTTCGCTATGATCGAGGCTCTGATACCAAGCTGTCACACCCTGGCTTTTGCGGAAGCGTGGGTTTATTTGGTGTGACTTCTTAATACCACAGCAACAATCACAACAATGCTATATGATAGAATACGGGATATTCATCCATTAAAATAGTTGAAAATGCATAACATATTGTCTAAAAACGTCAACCACAATATGCGTTACAAAACATGACTAGTTTAAAGAGAATTCATAAGACTCGACGATAAGCTACCAACGACACAAGGATTGAGACATGCAACTCGTCCAGGAAAGAGTTACACTTCCCAAACCTACAACTCCGGATGACATCCTTATTTGGTACGCAGCTAATCATGCATCACTTGCCAGATCCAAACTAATTCCCTGAAATACATGTAATTTAAAAAGTCAACAAAAAGTTGAGCGAGTTCATGTGTAAGTAAGTATATAAAAGCCTTTAAAATGTCTGCAAAAGTAAAAAAAATCCCTGGTATGTAGCAATTAAGGAAACCCTGATCACCATTGGGTTGCAAAACCAATAGTATGTGTGAAATGATGCAGGAAAACTCAAACCTAGCAAATTTGTCTCCGGTATGAAGACATAGTCACCACTATGGGCCGCCCCGGCCTCATGGGTGTGGGCTCGCTACACCCAAATAGATCTATCACTCATGTCCCTTGGTCCTTCTATGAGGATTAATGGCCTTAAGTGTTGTGCCCACCACTCACATGATCGCGTAATAAAAACCCTCCTTAAGCTAATCATACCATAATAAAAGTCTGTAAATGTCTGTAAATATCTGTAACATGTATTTCACCCCCGAAAAGTAAAACTGAAAATAGTTAAGAGAAAAGGGGGACATGAACTCACAGTAATGCGTCTTGAACCAAATCTCAAAGTCTGACTGCTACACGACAACCTACACGTACTAATGTCTATTAGACGAATGGGCCGTGCCTTGGCTTAGAGTTTAATATTTAGAGTTGTGTTACTTATAGAGATTCGTGTGATAAATATTTGTTCGTTTAATGTTCTAGTAGATTATAGTCTTAGAAAGTAAGTATTTACTAAGTGTTATAATTTCCGAAAAATTTCGCCATAGCCTCCTCTGTAATTAGAGGTGTCCATGCATAAAAACATATCATTTTCTTTTACAAATATCTCATAAAGTGTTCCCACATAGCCAACCCGACAAATCTACATGCAATACCCTAACTACGTCTTTTCAGATTTATTACACAAAACAAGACTGTTTTCGAGTATTTAAATAAAATAGTTATCCTTTTCCAAAAATTCTCAAATTTTTACAGAAGGTCATATATAATCCACGATTTATTGTGTAAAAATTTCGGATATCAGTTCATTACCAATTTTATATAAAAATTCTTTTACTCTACTGCAATCAGATTTGATACTTTCTGATTGCAGTTTTACGGAAAAATTCACTAAAAATCAATCGTGAGTCGGATCGTCGAAATTCCAGTTGGAGGGTCACGGAAACAACCGTGACCATCTACAGTAAAAATTCCATGAGCTGATTCTGCTCAGGTTTTAAGTTTTGACTCTGATTACAACACACTTTTTCAGCAGAAATATTTCAGCTTTGAGCTGCTGTCTAAAAATAATACTTTAAAAATAGTAAACGGTCTCGAAAAATTACGATTCCAGTTTCACTTGTTCGGTTATTCAAAATTACACAATTTAGACTCTAGAAATTCAGTTTTTCGCTTAAAAATGAACCAGTTACAGCCCGTTGAAGCAGGCTGGAAATTTCAATCAGCAAGCTGTTTATATGTAGAAGTGACTAAAAACGCATAAACAAAGACTCTAACCATGGTGTATCGAAGGATAAATGTTCAAACCTCAATCATGCATTAACCAACCCTAAACCACCCAGATTTCAACTTCATACAACCCTTTTATCTAAGGTTTTCATGCAGAATTTTAAGTTCACAATTTTAGTGTTTTAGCTTATGGGTGACAAGAACATTCAAACAAAACATAACAAGAATCAAGGTGGAACAAGAGTGTGAAGGGACTTACTACTAGCACAAGGCTAGGGTAGTAATCTTAGGACAAGATGATGGTGAAATGTTGGTGACAAAGGCTTGTATCAAGCTTCCGTGAAGACCCTTCAATCTTGTACTCCTATGGATGAATCTTCAAACTTGGATGAAAGCTTTTGGAGAAGAAAATGGTGAATGTGAAGAGTGGTGGTGGTGAAATCGGTTATGGAGAGAGGGGGGGGGGGGTGTGAGCCGAAAATAATAGGGACAAGGAAGAGGTTGAGTGCAAGCTTGGAGGTGATGATGATTTCCTTTGGAAATTGTAAGATTCCTTACAATCTTTGACAAGTCCTTCAAGCAATGCACAAGTTTCCCACCAATGGAGTAATGAGGCAAAAAGAACATGATTAGGGTGGGTCCCATGGCTGGTAATCGGTTGGTTGGGGGGGGGGGTAAAGTGTAGATTTTTGTTAATTAATATGTATTAAGTTAGAAGGTTAAGGGTATTTCCAAGTATAGTGGGTGTGTGACATGTTTCTATAGTGCGTAGGGATTTATTGTGATCATAAATAATTAAGAAAGATAAAATAATATTTCTGAAAATATTTTAGTGTCCCGGAAAATGTCTGGTTGTTCGGTTACGTATCGTTCCGTTAAAGCGTTTAATCGTACCGTATAGTGTCTTTTGTGTATCTTTTTGCAATGAAAACATTCCTGGCACTTAGGAAAGTATACAGGACCACTCTGTTATATTTGTGTACTCTACTGGTATATTAAAATGCTGAATTTAATAAAAGAAAGCTGAATTCTGTATTTAAAGTGTGTTTTAGGCACTTCCCGGCATTATATCTATCACCTAATGACGCAGTCTTATGGTCCTCACTTCCCTACACTACAAACCAGTGTAGTACTCTATCCCTGGATCATACTGGCCATAGTAATATTGTCTGTCTAAGTGATGGCATTGTCAGCATTATTTCTGAATCAACCGTTCAGCGTGTCAACTGTGCTGAGTGCATCAAGTATGTCACTAATGTAGGTATGTAATGAATGGAGTGACTGTATAAATATGATGCATGTATATATGATATGGAATCATAGAGCAGTCTAAAATGTCAGTTGTAATTAAGCACATTAATTAAGTACGTAATTAAGATTAATTAATTTGTACAGTACCTGAAATTTTGAGGGTTGTCACAAGTAATGCCTCCACAGTTTTAGTGCAAATACAACGGCACCCAACTCCAAGTCATGGGTGGTGTAATTCTTCTCGTGCACTTTTAACTGTCGAGAAGCATATGCAATAACCTTGCCTTTCTACATTAGCACACATCCCATACCAGTGTGTGATGCATCACAGTATACTACAAATTCTTCTATTCCATCAGGCAATGTTAGTACTGGTGCATTGCTCAACTTTTGCTTAAGGATGTCAAAGGATTCCTGCTGCTTAGGACCCCAGTCAAACTTAATATTCTTTCTAGTCAATGAAGTCAGGGGTGCAGCAATCCTTGAGAAGTTTTCAATAAATCGCCTATAATATCCTACTAATTCCAAAAAGCTACGAATTTCCGTGGGCATCTTTGGCTCTTGCCAATTCATGACAGCTTCAACTTTAGCGGGATCCACTTGGATACCACGCTCACTAACTACATGTCCAAGAAACTAGACTTCGCGAAGCCAAAATTCACACTTTGAAAACTTGGCGTAGAGCTTCTCATGATGTAGAAGTCTAAGAATACAACGAAGATGTTTCTCATGGTTAGCTTGGTTCTTCGAGTAAATAAGGATGTCGTCAATGAATACGATGACAAATTTATCCAAGTAGGGCTTGCATACGCGGTTCATGAGGTCCATGAACGCTGCTGGTGCATTAGTGAACCCAAAAGGCATCACTAGGAACTCGTAATGACCATAACGAGTTCTAAATGCAGTCTTGTGTACATCTTCATCCTTAACCTTCAGTTGATGATAGCCTGATCTCAAGTCGATCTTAGAGAAGTAACTTGCCCCTTGTAATTGATCGAACAGATCGTCGATCCTGGGCAATGGATATCTATTCTTGATAGTGACCTTGTTAAGCTCACGATAATCGATGCATAGACGCATCAACCCATCCTTCTTTTTCACAAACAGGATTGGTGCTCCCCAAGGAGATGAACTAGGACGTATAAAACCTTTTGCCAACAAATCATCTACCTGAGTCCTCAATTCTTTCATCTCTGTTGGTGCCAACCTGTAAGGTGCCCTTGCAACAGGTGCTGCTCCTGGAATAATGTCAATTCTGAATTCTACTTGCCTATCTGGTGGCAATCCAGGTAGTTCTTCAGGGAATACTTCGGGATATTTAGAAATGACAGGGATATCTTCGATCTTAGGCTTCTGCTCATCAATAGTTACCTATGCCATATAAATGACACAACCCTTCTTTAAACACCTAGATGCCCTGAGCATAGACACTTGCTTAGGCAGTCCATACTGGGTATCTCCCTGAATGGTAAGTGACTCACCAGACGGAGTCTTGATCACCACTTGCTTCTTGTTGCAAACAATCTGAGCCTGGTTATGAGATAACTAGTCCATGCCTATAACTATGTCGAAACCGGCTAACTTCAAAGGAAGTAAGGACAATGGAAAAGAGTGGTTCCTAATGGATATGAAACATCCATCTAACACGGTTGATGCGGTTTCTATGGTACCATCGGCTAATTCAACCTCATATTTTATGCTTAGGGTTCTAACAGGTAGGTTTAACAACTTACAAAACTTATCATCAACAAATGACTTATCTGCTCCAGAATCAAATAACACCCTTGCATAAACATCATTAATAAGGAAGGTACCTGTTATAACATTATCATTCTGAATTGCCTCCTGTGCGTTCATCTGGAAGACCCTAGCATTGGTCTTTTTCCCTTCCTCAGCTTTCTTAGCAAACTTTGGGCAGTTGGACTTGATATGCCCCTTTTCATTGCAGTTATAACATGTAGCATCCTTGATTTTCTTACAGTCTAAGGTTTTGTGCTCAGAAGATTTACAAATCCCACAAACTCTGGGTTGTGACTGGGATTTCGATTCATATCTGCACCTCCCGAAATGGTGCTTCTTATAGACCTTACACTTGGGCTTATCACCCGACTGATGACCATCCTTCTTAGTTCCAGAACTCTTCTTGTGGTCATTTTTTCTCTTATGCTTCTTGTCTGAACGTCGTAAGTTGTCATCCTCACGCTTCCTTTTCTCAGCATCTGTGTTTCTGAGCGATCTCTGCCTGACCGCGTCCAAAGTAAGTGACAATGATATATCAGCTGCAGACCTAAAAGTAGCTGGTCTAGAGGCCTTCACACTGGCCTTGATTTCTGGGGCCAAACCCCCAATGAAACAAGCTATCCTCTTGGGTTCCGGAGTTACCAGATACGGAACCAGTCTTGACATAGTGTTGAAGCTCGTAAGGTAGGCTTGACAATCTAGGTTTTTCATAACCAAAGACAGGAAATCAGCTTCAATCTTTTCAACCTCATGCTGAGGGCAGTAGTTTTCCTTAATCAGCGTCACAAACTGATCCCAAGACAGATTGTACAATGGAATCTTCCCAGTAGCTTGGATCAAAGACCTCCACCAAGCTAGTGCCTCCCCTTTGAATGACTGAGATACAAACTTCACCACATCCTTACCAGCGCAACCACTGATATCTACTACAGTGTCCATCTCGTCTAACCATGACATGCAATCAACTGCTTCTTTCTCCCCAGTAAAATCCCTGGGTTTGCAGGAAACAAAGTACTTATAGGTGCAACCTTTAGCACGTGGTTCTTGGTTCAGCACAACTCTTTTAGATGGAACACTCCTCTGGTTTGTTGAGTATGAGAATCACTTTTGTGGGCGGTATGAGTTCTAGAGGGTGGTTTAGAGTGTGGCACCGACTAGGTCCTTACATGGGTACCACTGGATTCATTGAACTGTCTGTCCAAAGTTCGCGTAACAACATTATCTATTAACGCTTGTAATTCTGCTCCTGCTACATTGACTCTGGAGGTGTCATGATTTTCTCTGGGGTGACTGTTGGCTTCGTCTGACCCGGCCATGTAGCTTGATTGCTGCATAAAATAATGATTTTAAATCATTTAGAGGTCTATAATAGTTTTATTATTCTAGAAGATTTATTAATCATGGTATTTAAGAAACCATTTTGATTAATTAAGCATATATATATATATATTCAGGATATTATAATAATCCTTAATTAAAATTAAAATATATTAATGGCAAAAAGGGCCTAGTCACGTGGACGGTTTTAAATTTTTAATCATGATCTTATAGGGTCATGGTATTGAGGTTTTAAGTATAATTCATTACCTCTTCTTAACAGGGGGTCGAAGACCACGACTGTCTTTTGTCTTATATGACAATGAGTATAGCCCGTAGACGTTATATCCCTAATGGATGTTTTAATTTAATTAAAAGTATTTGGGAGAATCCAATATAGGGATGACTCATGCGATTTTATCGAATCACATTTTGTCAAGAGTGTTAACATATTATCAGATGTTAATAAGGATTGGAACCTTTCGAATAGGTTTTACCATCTTGGTCATGTCTGCAATGACATATAGACTAGGTTTTACCTTTAAGATTCTTTTTAATATTTAACGCATAACAACCCTAAATTGAGGTGTTAATAAGGATCTGAATCTAATTTGAGGAATTACCATCTTGGCCCTGTCTTATAATGACACATGGCTAGGTTTTGTCCCTTTTTTGATTTTATCATTTTATTATAATGATAGATCTTATATAAAGGAATGTTATTTTTCATTTATTTCACATATTATATTTATGTATATAATTTAGCAAAATGAAAATTTGAATTAAATCATTCCACTGCAAAATTTAAACAAGTACAGATTTGCCCTAAACAGGGCTTCTACTGAAATAATATGCCCGCGCAGGGGCGAAACAAACTAACATACCCACGCAGGGGTTAAACAGAAAAAACATGCCCACGCAGGGGTGGAATACTGAAAGACATGCCCACGCAGGGGCAGAATACAGAAACAAATGTCCACGCAAGGACATGATTACAACATTAAAAACAAACAAACAAATAAAGGATTTTAATGATCCTTCTTGATTTTCCCTTTAATTAAGTTTGCTAGACTCTTGAACATTCCACGGTTTTGCCTACGGTCTTCCCGCACTTCCTGCTGAACCTCATTAATCCTTTGCAGAATCTCTTGATGCTGCGGTGGTGACATGACTGGCGGCTGCAGGGGTTGCTGATATAGCGGAGGTTGAGGAGGTAGCGGTTGCTGATACCCATAAGGTGGGTACCCATAGTGTGAGTATCTGGCTTGGTATGGGATCCCAAAGGATCCTTCCGGATGATGGGCATTGTAGTTTGCCGCTGCTACCAGGTAAGGGTCGGCCTCTGCATAGTTGTAGTTGGTGTGGATCGGCTGCTCAAAGGGATTATACGCTACCGCACCGGTGTATGTAGGAATTGGGTCTCCAAAGCCCAACGGTGGTGGCGCGACAGGCGCAGAGTTTACTTCCGAGACGGGGTTTGAAGATCCACCCATCTGCGGGTCTTCATGGAGTGGCGAGTAGCGGCTGCCACTAGTAGATTGAGGGGTGCCGATTCGCACTCCTCCTCGCACGGACATCCGTGTGGTTTTTCTTCTTCGCTTCGGTGGCTCCGGAGGCTGTTGCTGGACTGGTGGTGATGGCGGAGTGACCGCGACATAACGAGAATCCTCGGAGGGATCCTGCTGCTGCTGCTGTGGTGAGTTGTGGTAACTGGGAGTAAACACCCAGTCGATCTGTTGGAACCTTTCCTCATAGCTGTCGGGACCATTATAAGGTGATCCCACAAAAGGTGACCCATCCGAAATTTCGATGGGGTGATTAGGGGTTCCGGACGGTGGCTCTGCGGGGTCGGTGTCCTCATCCATGTCCATTGCATGGTCGCCTGAGAAATGGTCTTCAGGTCCTAGTGGGTTAAAACCCACTGGTTGTGACCCTGGAGAGGAATGTAAGATTGGTGGGAATTATGGGGCTCGTTTTCAGAATGAGGCCCAAAGGAGTTTTGAAACAAAGGGGAGGAGCTCATCGAAACTGAGTGCCTTGCTGGTTCAGTATAGGTCCTCCAGTTATCTTGAGGACTCCGACTATGGGAATCTGACGGTGTTCGCCGGTGCGATGGCCCGGCCTCATGATCATTCGGGGCGATGAGTGGCCCCTTTCCTCTTCCTCTTACTCTTGGTGGCATCTTTTAACCTGTCAACAAAACAAAGATAACAACAAGGGATATATATAAAAGACAAAAAATAAAAACAAATCGGGATTTGTCCTAAGTTCTTTGTCTAGACTCGAAAATTTAGGAATGTGCAACTGTGTAACTGAGATTAAACACAAAAGGCTAGTGTTTAATTCACTCAATGTTGGCTCTGATACCAACCTGTCACACCCCGATATTTCCACGTATTACCGGTGGGCCCGGTGGGAAGTATCGTGACGTAGTTGATATCATCATAGTCAAACAACACAATTTTAAATGCACAACGGAAGCAAAAGATAGATTTATTTCAACTGAATAAAATTGTAATATTAAGTATCACAACATAGTTGAAACGGATCCACAGGCGGATCAAATAAACAGAAAACGTAGTTCAACAGACTCAAAATGCATCTAAGCTTGCGAGACTCTTAATGATGCTAAGGAGAGGCCAGCCTATTACGCGTAGTACCTGCACTTAACCTTTTTGGGAAAATACGTCAGTTTACACTGGTAAATACAATTAACTGACTCATTTTGAAAATGTTTAAGAAATTGATTTGAATGCACAAGGCACAAAACATTTTATAACTTGGGATAATTATTTATATATAAACTTGTAAAGGAATTACATGTTCGTTATACGTTCAGTAGCCCTGATTGACACCGGGTTAAAGATTAATTGACACACTACATGATATAGTCCCGCGGCGGGTTATTCCCAAAACCGGCGGTTATACCTTATTATTTATTTATGCACTGTCGGGTGTACGCCTACACCCCGTGCTTAGGTCGTGGCCATTTCGTAAAATGATGCCAAGGATATCCGGGACATGGTCATTAACCCCCCAAAGGCTTTAAGCAAACAAAACAATTTAACGGGACATTTCAATAAATTAATCTTCATACAATTAAAAATTCAATGCCCGACCAAGCGGTATTTTATATACCGTACCCCAAGCCTGTATAGGGAAAATAAGTTAAAAGTATTTACCTTTGCAAGTATTAATCACAAACAGCAAGTGTACGTAGCTTTTATCGGGTCTCCTATTCTGGAACAAAGGTTTTTAATAACCTATTAGATTTCTAACGGGTCTTTAATTAAGCCTAAACTTAGACGGGTTAGTTTTAAAAGAAGATACGGTTCAAACGCACGATAAAGCGAAGACCGAAATAGAATGTTATTTAGACCCAACAAGTTTGAAGACTTGTATAATATGGGTAAACTAAACACATTCTGGATTTTGAGACAAAAATGATAAGGTTTGACCCGTTTCGGCTAATTTATGCAAACTAGTTACATAAACCGAACCGAACGCGAAAGATGCGTAACGGGTAACCATATGAGTCATATACAGGTTTCCTATGTTAATATGCCTTAAATATGTTGTGACATCAGTAAGATATCTTATATTATGCCCAAAATGGATTTAAACACAAACTATGCCCCGTAGGGGTATTTTGGTCATTTAAAAGGTTATAAAAGAGATTTAATATGATTCTGAGTTTCAGATCTGATATAAACAGTAAATATACTCAAATGAATAGGCTATATCAGTAGGGTATTACCTATATGTGAAATTTACTATTTATAACTAAACTATGCACCGAAGGGGTATTTTGGTAATTTCACTTAAGCCTAAAAGGTCAAAACTGGAAACCTGAGTTTAAAAACTTTTACTTACTATTAGAATATAAAAATTTACTTAATATATCAATCGGTATCAAGTCTTATATCTTTAAAATAGTTTTAATACATACTATGTGTTAAAAACGCTTAAAAAGGTGATTTTGAGCTATTTCTGGGTTTTTAAAGGAAAGCTGATAATTTTAATATTCCAGAAGGCTCAAAATATTTTATTTATCATAAGAAATCAGTAGTAAAAGGTTTGGTATCAAAATAATTTGTAAAATTCATTTTATAGGCCAAAGGGCAAAACCGGCAATTACCGAATCATGCTTAGAACTCTATGTTATGCTCAGCCTAAAATTAAATAAAAATCTCCAAAAATCCCAAAATATTATTTTATATCAGTAGGTAAAAAGTTTGGTATCAAAAATTAGGTTTAGATAGGCTATACGCTAATTACGCCGTTTAATTAATAAAAACCTTTCTAATTACGCTATTGAGCATAACTCTTAATCTAGACCTCCAATTGATGTGAAAATTTAGGGACATGTTTATAAATCAGTAATAAAGATTATTGTCCTCTCATATTAAAATTCTTGTTTTAAGGTCAAAAGGGCATATTGGTCAACATTTAGGCATATAACGGAAACTTGCATATGAATCGGATAACTAATGAACCGAGTTGTATAACCTCAGAGGGTTACACTAATCAATAACCTGGTCCTAATAGGGCTCTAAGGCAATTCTAAAACATGCTCTAATGGGTCAGAACTGAAAGTCAAAGCAAAAGTCTACTTTTGCGACTTTCGGTTCCGAACTTAGTTTAAACAGAAAATTGTCGGGTTGAACATGCCTAGACATGTTCTTACATTGATTACCAAGTTATATGAGTGATAAAACAGGTTTCATAGCTTCTACATCGTTAATTATGTGTTTATGCAAAAATTAGCTTTCAGTTGACTTTTTAAAATTAACTTTGACCCGACAATTGACCTAGTTAGAGTGGGAATCAGAGGGTACCCTTTTAAGAGTTTATTACCCACATAATTACCAACTCAAAGCTACTTTCAATTCGTGATTTGACTGGACAAATATTAACTAATCACGAAGACAAACCTTAATTACGAAGGTTTGACTTTAGGCTAATAAACTAAGTAAAACTGACTTAAGAAAGGTTAAGGACACTTACTGAAGTCCTATGCACGACTAAGAATGCTTGGGAAGTGCCCTTGAGCTCCAGAAATCTTCAGAACAAAGGTTTGGAAGCTTTCCAAATGAATTGCTCAAAGTGTGAGTTCATAAGTTGCAACAATTGGTCCTATATATAGCCAAGGGAAGTCATGGAGATTGATCCAGGTGTTAAGGGAACTTCCAGGGATGATGACAAGTGCCTAGGGACGTGTATCATGCAGCAAGAGGGTGGCAAACTCCCTGAATCGCGTAAACATGCAAGCTGCCTCGTTCAAAGATGTTTGTTGTTACTGGCAGTCCGTCACGTGGTGCCGTGGACGGGTGCCCAGGTGGTGGTGCTACGCCAGCACCCCACATATCAGCCAACATGTTTCAAAATGTGACACTTTCACCCCCTGGACCTTCAAATGCGTAATTTCTTCTATTTTAGGCACTTTTAACCCTTAAAATTTATATTTCTATGATCCATGAGATAAAACCAATCATCAATAGGTCCGGTTTCGTTAAACGATATCCGAAAACACACGTTTTGCCTCGTTGACGCTTTTAACCCCTCGTACACGAATATTATCATAACTTTGTCATACTTTATCGAAACCTTGTGAAATTTTTATCACTTATTCTCGTGAGCATAATTAATCGTTACAAAGCTTTGGGTTTGCTAAAAGGTCACTCAGAGGTATACTTTAAACATGTTGACACGTTTAACCCCTGTAGTTTGCAATCTCTCACTTTCCTCCACAATTAGCTTCGTATGATCCATAATTTATTCGTTTAAGGGAATAAACATCGTGTAGGGTTATTGTAAGGCATATTTATCCGTTGTTGTCATTTTGAATCCTTTTATTCACATACTTTCTTTGTTTGTCAACTTTAGTCCCTCTAAAGTAATCTTTTACACGTTTAAAGCTTATGACACTTGTCGATACATTATTGGACATAAATTTTCGAGGTGTTAGATCATTACGGACCATCACGGATCATTTTGGACTAATCATTTCGGACTAAGCATCACCATTTCGGATGATTCCAAGACATAATTCATCCGAAATCATTCGTCTCGGACACATCCGAAATCATCTGACTTACACATCTTGAACACATCCGAAATCATTCGAAATCACTCATCTCGGACAATCCGAGATCATTCGAAATCATTCATTTCGGATGAATCCAAGACATAAACCATCTGAAATCATGAGTGTTCATAAAATGTCAAGACTTGTCCGAAATCCCATTACTTTATTAAACAGTTAATATGAACTAAAATTTGGCTCGGGGCTCCGCCCCGAACCCCGTGCGGGGGCACGCTGTCCCCCTGCACCCTCCAGCGAACTCACGCGCAAACAGGTGGTTTGCTATCAAAATAATTGGTTTTGTAAATACTTAGTTAATTAATCAGATAATGTTTTACAAAACCAAAATAGCTTAACTTGAATGAGCTTTTGATGTATCATTTCTGGCCAAAGGTGACTTGATACATCTACTTATCATTCAAGTATTACGAAAGCTATGTTAAGTATGCATCATAAACATGAATGTCTTAATATCTGGCCAAAGCTGATTTAATTCCTTCATAGATGGCATCCTTAACAAGTGCATAACTAAAGTGACTGTCTCAATTTATGGCCAAAGCTGATTTGTTACAACCACTTTACACACATGCTTAAATGATTACACTTCTAGCCAAAGCTGATTTGACTTCGTTTAAGTAGAATTTTAATTAAGTCTATTATTTTGATGTTAGTAATAGACAATATCACAGCTTCATAATGTAAAATGGTCATTATTTATGCCTGCCTTAGTTTAACGAGCCCTTAGATCACATTAGGACTTCTTCCTTAGTATCATAACTTGCTCATCTTATTTCCACTATCTGCACCAAATTGCGGTATTCCACCTTTGACTGGTGATAACTTTGCTGCATGGAAGGATGCTCTCATGCTTACTCTTGGGCTGCTGGATTTCGATTATGCCTTAAGAGAGAATAAGCCAGCGGACCTTACTACTCAAAGTACTGCTGCTGAGCAGTTGACTCATGAAAAGTGGACTAGGTGTAACCGCATGTCTCTCATGTTTATGAAGCAGTCCATCAGCAATGCAATCAGAGGAGCTATTCCTGATTCTGAAGATGCTAAAACCTACTTGGCTTCTGTGGAGGCGCAGTTCATGGGGACGTCTAAAGCACACGCTAGTACCCTTATTCTCAAGCTGGTGACAACTAAGTATGATAGGATGAGCGGCATTCGTGAGCACATCATGATGATAAATGACATGGCCAATAAGCTGAAGGGGCTGGAAATGGAAATCAGTGATGGTTTCCTCGTTCATTTCATCATTAATTCGCTTCCTTCGTCTTTCCTCGTTCATTTCATCATTAATTCGTTTCCCATGGTCATCACAAACTCTCTATCCTCTATGATTCTGTTCTTTACGGTACTGGTATTCTGGATGGTGGTCTCTATAGATTAGAACTAGATGATAATTTTCCAAATCTTTGTTGTCATATAACATTAATGAATCAATCACAAAGATGAAAGAGAAATGAGACTTAGAGACTTCATCCATGTTGTGGCATCAGCGTTTAGGCCACATCTCAAAAGAACGATTAAATCGTCTTGTAAAGGATGAAGTCTTACCTCCTCTCGATTTCTTTGATTTTGGAACATGTGTCAAATGTCTTAAAGGTAAAATGACATTAGCGAATAAGAAAGGAGCAACTAGGAGCTCTAATTTATTAGAACTCATTCATACCGACATCAGTGGTCCCTATCAAATCGCTGGCATAACAGGACATACTTCATTTATCACTTTTATTGATGATTATTCTCGTTACATGTACTTGTATCTTATTAAGGAGAAATCTGAATCTCTTACAACTTTTAAAGATTATAACGCTGAAGTTGAAAAGCAATTAGATCGTCAGATTAAAGTTGTGAGATCAGATAGAGGTGGTGAATATTATGGAAGACATACTGATGTGGGTCAAACTCCTGGTCCATTTTATGAGTTTTGTAAGGGCCAGGGGATTGTGAACCAATACACCATGCCTGGTACACCTCAGTAGAACGGTGTCGCTGAGAGAAGAAACCGTACCCTTATGAACATGGTGCGCAGTATGTTAGCCAACACTAATTTACCATTATTCCTCTGGACTGAAGCGTTAAAAGCAGCTGTTCATAAACTCAATAGAGTTCCTTCTAAGTCTGTCCCTAAAACTCCTTATGAACTTTGGACATGAAGGAAACCAAGTCTTAAATATATGAAAGTATGGGGCTGCATTGCTGAAGCAAAACTTTACAATCCTTTCCTAAGGAAACTTGACCCGAAAACAGTTACCTGTTTCTTTATCGGGTATCCTGAAAACTCAAAGGGTTATCGTTTCTATTGTCCTTCTCATGTCACCCGTATTGTTGAAACCAAGCGTGCTGTGTTCCTGGATGTCACACCCTAACCGATGGCGGAATCATCCCTGCGTGGCACTGAGCGAAACAGATTGTCCAGAAGTTTCCATAACAATCATTAATACTATTCAATTTAAATAATACGTCCCATACCGTATCTTAAACAGTAAAATAATTATTACAGACAAAAACCAGGCAAATATTCTGTTCCGACAACTCAGATTTAAAATAGACAGCAATTGTTTATCTGCTTCTAGAGACCCCTGATTCGTTATCTACAGACAACTATTTGTTGGGCTCTAAAGCTTTATTCTAGCTTCAAATTCCTACCACATGTGCATCCTAAGCACCTGTCACATACGTTAAAATAAAGTTAATACATATAATGTAAAGGTGAGCATACAAGTTTGATAATAGCATATAGAGTTCGAATTCGTTTACGCGTAACCAGCACGTACACATAGTGAAATGAAGCACGTTTGTTATCGACATAGATCCATCGATACCAATGACTGCGGGTTGACTGCCTGAGGCAGTTCGCAATACATGATTACCACCGTAATCCATGCAAGTAATGATCCTTAACAACCCCCGCGTACGGGTGCTGAGTTCAAACTATAGTACTATCGTTGCTAAGGCAGGTAGACAGCATTCCATGTGTAAACATAACAAACAAGCATTCATAAGCCACGTATAACATGCATTAACGGTTAGCGTTCAAATAGTATTGAGTAGTGTGATTTATTGTAGTTTGAATATTCGTAACGTATGTAACACCCAAAAGTGTTTAAAGCACAAGGGGATCGAGTATACTCACAGCGATTTATGGATTGAAGGGGCGCTTAGCGAGTGAAGTTAGCCTGAATAGATTCGGTAACATAACGATAAGTGAAGCGTAAAACGGAAAACAACTGTTGGAGAGTCGGACAGCTGGTCGATCGGACGGCAGTTTGATCGGACGGCTGACCTTTCGGTTGACAGTCCGCTCGGACCGCTGTCCGGTCGGTTGGTAGGCCGATCGGATGGCTGTTCGAGTGGATTGTTTCTTCCTATAAGAAGTATGTGTTTGTGTATGATGGCTTGACTTTTGAAGTTCTCGTTGTAGTATTTGAAAACTTTGAAGTATCTTTACCTTTCAGGTCGGTCGGTCGAACGGTCGTTCGATCGGCCGGCTATTCGATCGGTTAGGTACTTCAGTAAATAGGTTCTCAGCAGGATGTCACCTGATCGGACGGCTGTTCGATCGGATGGCACTCCAAACGCGTTGAACATGTTGAAAATCGACTAAGTGTTGAAGCATAGTATCTCATGATCCGAAGAGTAATCCAATCGGATGGTAGTCCGATCGAACAGCAGTTCGTTCAATACTCTCTTCAATGAATTGCTCAAGTGTGGGGCCATGTGCTAGCCGATCGGCTGGCCTGGTCGATCGGCTGACTGTCCGATCGGCTAGCTGTCCATTCGGACATCAGTCCGATCGGTCAGCAATTCTGACTTGGTCGACCTATTCGTCTAACACTTGGCTATTCTGGTTTGTTTGTCATTATATCGAGGTATTTTGACAACGAGTCGAACCATAAAACCCTCGTTCTTATTTGTTTCCCTTGCTCGGACAGGAATCACCCAAATCCGGCCGGTGAAATGTTCAGAACGGAGTTTAACGTTTAACCCGTAATTGGTTAACCTCGTGGGTAGAATCCGGACCTTAGGCCTTACAACCTCCGAAGTGATTTGTAAATCGGCACAAGCCCTATTTCTACCGGTTCGAAGGCATCGAGTGTAAAAGAGTTGAAAGAAAGTTGGAAAACCACCTTTCAATCCTTTTTCACCGTGTATATGTTTAGATCTACTAAGGATCTTTGTTTGTTTATGTGGAAATCGGTTAGATCCAAGCTATTCTTGGTGGATTGAGGCCAAATCATGAAGTTCTTCAAGAACCCATGATGACATCATCCTAGAACACTTGATTCTTGATGATTTCACAGTTAAAAGTTAAGATTTGAAAGATAGAAAGGTGTAGGAGTGTGTATAGATCAAGAAAGTACAAGATTTAGGATGAAACCTTTCTGAAATCGAGAGAAATCTGCGAAAAGGTGAGCTGAGCGTGCTGGTCGGTCAGAGGTTTCCAAAAGTGGAAAGAATGACAATGACAGGGGTATTTATAGAATGCCAAAAGGGGTAAGTGCTGGCCGATCGGCCAGGCAGCTCGATCGGACAGCCTGTCCGATCGGACAACAGTCCATTCGGCTGGCTGTTCGATCGGCTGGGAGCCTGATCGATCAGTCGCACTTTTAGAGTGTTTCGCGCGACGATTTTTGATATTTCGATTTCGATTGCGAGTGGTATAATACAATAGGGTTTCCTAGTCAAATTACTTTCAGTCCCAAACACTCATATCTCGCATAATCTATTTTCGACCAATTATTATAGTTCGTTCACGATTCGTGTTCGATTGCATTTCGAGTTAGATTTCGAGTTTCAATTGGGTTCGCTTGATTAACACAACACAACATAAATAAACATGCACAGGTAACATGTAAGGCACACACACACGTATAATTACAAGTAAAAATACGTAGCTCGAGTTGCAATTTGATGTCGATTCGATTAGCATAGCTTGATTATTGATTAGTTAACTTTATCGCGTTGTTACTTCCTATAATTCACAGTCGTAGATCGATTGAATAGCGATTTAACAAACGTCGATTCTTGCATTTAACAACACTTACTCCACATAATACAAATAAAATAAAGAAATTCCTGTGAGTCAAGTTGCGCGAAATCGGTCGTTCACTTTGACCCTGACTTTGACTTTGACTTGTGAAAACACGGGGTGTTACACTGGAGGATTTCAAGGTCAGTGGGAGCAGTGCCAACCCTTACGAAGAATTGCAAGAAGTACAAGACGCGGGGGGGGGGGAGACTCGTCGCTTACCATTACTCCGATTACTCCTCTTGTACCCAATGCAACTACTGCACCTGAAGCTAATGCACCAACTCCAAATTTACCACTACAATTAGAACCCATTATACCTTATGACGAAGGCACATCAAACGCTCAACACCAAGACACCGCTGAACCTGATAATCCACTCAGGAGGTCATCTAGGCAAAGAAGGCCTACTAATTGGGATGATTATGTTACCTACCTGACTGAAATGGATCCCGGAAAGCTAAATGATCCTATCCCTTACAATGAAGCCATAAGCCGTGATCAGTCTTCTGAATGGAATAAAGCAATGATTGATGAGCTTGAATCCATGAAGAAAAATGACGTTTGGGATTTGGTAGAATTACCCAACGGTGTCAAACCAGAAGGATGTAAATGGGTGTTTAAAACAAAACTGGATCCGAATGGGAACGTTGAACGCTACAAAGCGAGATTGGTTGCAAATGGCTACACTCAGAAAGAGGGAATTGATTATCAAGAGACGTTTTCACCTGTCTCTCATAAAGATTCATTAAGGATCGTCATGGCCCTAGTAGCTCATTTTGATTTAGAGTTGCATCAGATGGATGTTAAAACCGCTTTCCTTAACGGAGACTTAGACGAAGATGTTTACATGAAGCAACCTGAAGGCTTTAAACCTGATGGTCAGGAGCATCTAGTCTGTAAGTTGAAGAAATCCATTTACGGGTTAAAACAAGCATCACGTCAATGGTACCTCAAGTTTGATGAAGTCATGAAGAAGCAAGGTTTTATGAAGAATCAAGTGGATCAATGCACCTACCTCAAGATGAGTGGGAGCAACTTTACTATACTTGTCCTTTGCGTAGATGATATTCTATTGGCAAGTAATAGTTTAGACATGTTGCATGAGTCGAAGCGGTTACTCTCGCATAACTTCGACATGAAGGATCTCGGAGATGCTTCTTACGTCATTAGCATCGAAATTCACCGAGATAGACACAAAGGGATCTTAGGATTGTCCCAAAAGGCTTACATAGATTGTGTCCTTACACGTTACAACATGCAACAGTGCAAACCCTCCGTCGCTCCAGTAGTTAAGGGAGATGTTTTCGGTTCATTCCAGTGTCCGACAACAGAGGTTGAGAAGGAGCAAATGAGCCAGATACCTTACGCGTCAGTAGTCGGGAGCTTGATGTATGCTCAAGTCTGTACTCGCCCAGATATCGCTTATATTGCTGGAACGCTAGGCCGTTATCAGACTAATCCTGGCCTAGATCACTGGAAAGCAGCTAAGAAGGTACTTCGATATCTGCAAGGGACGAAAGACTATAAACTGACTTATAGAAGAAGTGATCATTTAGAAGTGGTGGGCTATTCTGATTTTGACTTTGCCAAGTGCAAAGATGACAAGAAATCCACTTCGGGCTATATCTTTATGTTAGCAGGCGACCATATCTCTTGGAAGAGTCATAAACAACAGTTGACCACAACTTCCACAATGATGGCAGAGTACATTGCTGTTTACAACGCAACCTGTCATGGAATGTTGCTTAGAAATCTAATCACTGGACTCAAAATTGTTAATTCCATTTCTAGACCATTGAAGCTTTACTGTGATAATTCAGCTGCCGTTAGTTTCTCGAACAGTAACAGTTTGACTGGAGCTGGTTTATATCTCGATACAAAATATCTGTTCGTACGTGAACGAGTTGAGGAAAATAATCTTTGTATCGAGTATATTAGTACTAAAGATATGCTTGCGGATCTGATGACTAAAGGTCTTCCTCCTAAGGTTTATGAAGAACATGTTCGGAATATGGGATTTAGTAAAGACCTTATTTAAGCATATTGTACTAGCTTATGTTTTATGTTAATGAAATTTCCTCAGTTTGGTTTTGTATGTCTCTTAGAATATGTTTCGGTATAATGGCATATAGACAAATAAAGTTACAAATTAAACAAAGGGCTTATGCGTATTTTGATCATGACGATTATGTTTTAAATTAAGGCTATAGTATGACTAATGGGGGTCCTGAGTCGCATAATGATTCTGTAGATCCCAATATCAATCCGGATCACAGTGGTTGGTTGTTTTAGCCCAAAACACCTATTGATTAAGTGTTTGAGCTATGAAAAGTTAAGAATAATCAAAGATGAAGGTGAAGCTAATAGATTAATGAATACAACAAGTGTTGTATTGAATCCAAATAAGAATGTAAATCAGTAGAGCACCTTGGATATCAGATTAGAGCACAAGAACAATGATTGAATGTCAACAACACCAATATTCATTAAGAGAGCCAAAAGCTTGCCAAGGTTACAATGAGAGGGCTATATATAGTGCTCCTGACTAGCCAGCAAATTTATAAATTTGCTGGAATCTTAACTACACCAAGTCAGGATTACTACTTCTGTAGAATTACAAAATGAGCCCCTATACTATCAAATTAGCTACAAACCACTATAATACTAATCCATCACAAGTATGAACGATCTCAAAAGTTCCAACAATATCCCCCCTAGATCGTTGCATACTTGTCTTTTCATTCTTCATTGGTTTCCGCTGGATTCTCAGTAGCTGGCTTTTCAGGCTCTTTGGGATTTTCTTCGGTTGTTGTCGTTTCAGGTGGTGCTTGAGCTTCAATTGGTGCATCCGGAGTTGTTTGAGTAGTAACAGCTTCACTAATAGGTTGATCCTCCATAGTGGCCTCATATGTGGATGAGGCCGGAGGTGATGATGTTGTGGTGGGTTTAGTTGAAGAAGCAGGGGTCTTTTCTTTCTTATGTTCATGCTTCTTTTTCTTCCTTGCTTCCTTTTTCTTTTCTTCTTTTTCTTTTCTTTTCTCAATCTTGTCTACCAGATCCAGCATTTCCCTCTTTAACTTCCAGGCTCTTTCTACCGCTCTCTGAAATAGCATAGCCTCCTCAAGATTTGCGTTTCCAGCTCCCACATTTATTCGGCTTGCATTCAACACAGTTAGATCCGAGAGCCCAAACATAAAAACGTCCATAGGATCCAAGATTCGAATATCCACATTTTCGTTGGATCTGATCACAGCTTCGCCTGATTTGCTATCATAGAACCATTTCTTGAAGTCGTTGAGAGCAACAGGAATTTCTTCTGGAAGTTTGATTCTGGTGACAACTTTGGCAGGGTAGATCACCCACGTCACTTTTCCTTTCCCTGTTACTGGATCTATGGTAGTTTTCGAAACTCTCCGCCTTGGACGCTGAGGCCTGTGATTAGGGAAATCTTTGTTGCATTCTTTAGCGATCAAACGCTCAAAGTCTCCTCCAATGCTCATTTCTTCTGGATTTAGAATGTCCAGACGGCCCAGCTCACGTAAATCCCACCTGGGGAGAGTAAAGAGATCAAAATCGGTCTGAAAGTACTGGATCACGCCACCTCGTCTTTTAACAACAAACATTCCTCTCAGGTTGTCGTACTTCCAGCTTATGATCCTGTCGGTAGCTTCACTCTTTTCAACGGTTATCACCTGATAAAAATCAGGGAGTCTTTCTCTCTCTTTCTTGAACCATTCTGGGTGCTGGGGAGAGAAAGTTTTTCCATCTCCTTGCTCATACTGTACTTCTTCTTCTAGACCCCATTCAATAAATCTGTCTGGCATATCATCTCTATCAACTTCTTCTTCGTCACTTTCATCTCCTTCAGCTACCATCTCGACCGATTCCAGGCGTCTTTTCTTAGCTTCAGCTTCTTTTTCCTTTCTGGCAGTTTCTCCTTCTATGAAAGATTCAAAGTCGAAGATTTCATCAAAGGAGAACATGGGCTTTATTTTCATCTGCTCGCACATTTTTCTCATCATTCTATACAATTTCTCTAACCCCATCTGCTGGAACCTGATAAACTTTGACTGCTTGGCCATGTAGGCATTCATCTCCTTATTCTTCTTACGCTGATCTTTAATCTTCTCTCTCAGAATGTTTGTGTCGTTGACTTGATTTTTGAGAAGACAGATTTCCTTTGCCACAGATGGACTGGTGTTCTCAATAAGTTTATCGTAAAGCTCTTGAAAGGGACGAATCCTTTGTGGCGGGACTGGAGGCTTTGAAAACCTCGTCGGCTTTACAGGAGATACTTTGAAAGATCTTTCATCTGTCTTTTTCTTGCTCACTGAGGCTTCATCAGGATCTACTATTAAAGTATCAACGAAGTCATTTAGAGACTGTACTTCTTCTGGAATGACCTCTGGTCTTTCGAATGTTGACATCTCTTGTCTCTTTTCTTTCTTTTCTTTTTCCTGCAATGCATGAATCTCTTTCATATCTTTGATGTGTTTCCGCTGTTCTTGAGATTCAACTGCTCTAAAGCTTGCACCCATTAGTCTTTCTGGGTTTTCTGAAACCTTTTTCTTTTTGGGAGGCTCATCTTTAGCAGCTTCCTTTCCTTTTCTTTTACCTTTCGCTCGTTCTGCCTTTTCAGCAGCTTCTGCTTCAGCTTGTGCATTCCTTTGCTGCTTTTCTCTTAGTGCCTCTCTATATTTTCTGTAGGCTTCTCTGACTAAAGGCAATCTCTCGGCTGCATACATCCAATCGTGTAACATCACCCATTCATTAGTCTTAATCTCCGTATACTGACGACTGGTTGCCACATGGAAGGTGTACAGATTTCCATCATTTGGTGGGTTTTCATACTGATCGTTTATCAGCATCTGGATGAAACGAGGATACATTGCCCAAGTTTTCCCAGTCACATTCTCTAGCAAGTAGTTGAAAATTAGACCGGAGATGTTGAATTTATGATTCAAACATAGGTTTAACATGGCCGCCGACCACTCTAGGTTCAGTCCATTAAAAACCACCCTTTCTATGAGCTAGGCACATAGCAATAACGTGAACTATAAATCTCCAGTCCCTTGTGAGCCCATTTCTCTTAATCTCCTTCTTTAGACGAAAGTCTCCTACGTATCCCATTCCACGAAATCCATCCAACACATCATCCTTGCTTAAGGAGATTGGATCTTGATCGTTGTCTTTTAGCTTCAACACTTTGCGAATCCTATCTTCAGTAACTTCTATACGTTTGTTCCGAACAGTTGAAGAAATTCCTCTCTTGTTGTTTATATTTTCAGGCTTCGCATGTTCCCAGAACTCTTGAATGTGGAGGTGATAAATGGGAACTACTGCTTCAACTGCGAAACCGATTCTGCTAGATCGAATCCATCTCGCTGCATCCTGAAAGTCCTGTGGTGTTTGATCGAGATTGATACTCTGGTTGTGCTTTAACGTAGTATGCCAATCAATAATTTTCACCATCTTGCTTCTGAAACACCAAACGAGCCAAGTGAGAGAAATGTTGAGATAGAAACAGATATTTACAAGAAAAAAATTATAAATAAAAGCACTATTTACAAAGATATTTACAATATTCACAAAAAAAATAAACAAAAAAATAGACATAAAATCGCTGCCAGGTCGGTGGTTTTCTTCGCTGCCGGGCCGGTGGTTGTCTCATTGATAGCGAACTCAGCGATAATAGGGTCTTGTACCCGGATCGATCCACCAGTGAAGATGATCCACCAGCGAGGACACAAGTGTTTTATCCTCGGAGCGATTTAGCAGCGAAGCCGTTTTACCGAGATAAAATCGCTAGCGAACTTAGCGAAGACATGGTTTTG
This sequence comes from Helianthus tuberosus, assembly GCA_030545235.1. Classification (NCBI taxonomy): domain Eukaryota; kingdom Viridiplantae; phylum Streptophyta; class Magnoliopsida; order Asterales; family Asteraceae; genus Helianthus; species Helianthus tuberosus. Next base: position 15,575,796 of record CM060384.1, on the reverse strand, counting down.
TTCCGGAAACGATTCAGCAGCGGAGACTCTTGTCTCGGCCACATTACCGGTGAAATAGATTATTCCACCGGTTGCTCGAACTCGCGTTCGAGACTTTTGAGATCCATGTTATCTTCGCTGAGTTCGCTACATTCAAAACTAATTCGCTGGCTTCAAAAATTTCTTCATAAACCCTTTTAAAAACCCTAACTGATTTCTAGTTTTGTTCAAAAGATGATCAGAGATGAGTTCAAATATGAATGAACATTGTGAAACTTAGTATGTTCGGTTCTTAAAAACAGACATCCATATCAAAACACAAAGGTTAGGAATTCAGATTCTAAGGTTCAAACAAAGATCACGTATGAGTTCAAACAGTGCAATGTTCACCGAAAAAGTGATCCGATGACAACGATGGATGTAAATAATCGAAGATTTACCTGATGATTTTTGAACAAAAGTGAATCTTGTGTTGGTTTTAAGAAAGAGTCCGAAGATGAGCGAAGGAGAAGATGAAGTGGTGTTCGAAAAAGTTTGAATTATGACGGTTGATCAGAGATTTATATTGAAAATTTGATAACCAGCGAAATAACAATTTCGCTGGTATCTTATCTTCGCTACCACTGATTTGATTTCAAAACAATTTTAATTTCGCTCGTAAATTTCAAACTTTCTCGAAAAACGTGCCCATTTTTCAAAAAAAAAAACTGTGATTTATGAAATATTTACACAATTAAGCAAATTTGGGCCACTTGGACTCCGAACTTCGAATATATAGCTCTGGGAGGTTCAATTTGATGCAGATCTTCTAGAAGCATTCGACGCTCGTTGACTTACCTGCAGAAGATCATATCGCCAACACTTGCCAATTTCTTATTTATTATTATTATAAGTATTTACCAACCAGGGCACAAGAAAAACTGCCAGTATGTTTGTCCGCTTAAATCCATGCATCCTTCTTTCAACATGCCTTCGGAGAGCGCTTTTATCATGTTTTCGGTAATATTGACAAGACTTCTATGGCCCCCACACACGTTATTGAGAATAGAATCATTTCGCCTGTGAGTCCCACGTCAGGACATACCCCCGCGATCAAGGTATGCACAAAGGTTCTTCATAACAGGTGAGTATATTGGATCCATTCATTTCAACGATAGAACGGAGATCAGGTCTGTACTTTCGTACAACAGAGATTCCAAGAACTATCGAGGGCGAGACAGATAGTTCGGTGAACAGGTCAGTACTTTTGTACAGCAGAGAGACCGAAACTAATCCATCAAAAGGTTTTGGCCATAACTGGCACTTATTATGAAAGGGTTTGGCCTTTTTTTTTAAAGGCGCTTATTATGAAGGGATATCATAGAAGTTCTAGGTCAGCATGTATCTGGATGCAGCAGAAGACCAACTATGATACCCCCCGAATGAGAACCAATATAAAGACCCGAGATTTCAGACTTTGGCAATCTATCAACACAAGATTTAAGACCATTAAGCCATATGCCGCAACGTGTTACCCACAAGATGCGTAATGTCTGAGAGAAGCCAGAATCCTTGTGTAGAAGTTATGTTTTGCTCCCTAACAGCAGTTTACTCGTCGGTGTTGCTGAATCTACCGACACGTCGTTGCTTGGTACCCCGATTTCTTTTTGTTTTGTTTTCTGTTTTACAAGAAATGGCAAAGTGTTAGCAATTTTCTATCATTTCCTCTAACAGGAGTCAGAAACAAGCATCTCATTTTGATTTTCTGGAATATCCCCCCTAAAATCTTTATTTTCGAAAGTCCATTTGCCCGAAAATGAAATTTTAAGAATCAGAAAATCTTTTTGGTGGGCAACGCTGTACGATACTTGTAGATCCCAATATCAATCCGGATCACAGTGGTTGGTTGTTTTAGCCCAAAACACCTATTGATTAAGTGTTTGAGCTATGAAAAGTTAAGAATAATCAAAGATGAAGGTGAAGCTAATGGATTAATGAATACAACAAGTGTTGTATTGAATCCAAATAAGAATGTAAATTAGTAGAGCACCTTGGATATCAGATTAGAGCACAAGAACAATGATTGAATGTCAACAACACCAATATTCATTAAGAGAGCCAAAAGCTTGCCAAGGTTACAATGAGAGGGCTATATATAGTGCTCCTGACTAGCCAGCAAATTTATAAATTTGCTGGAATCTTAACTACACCAAGTCAGGATTACTACTTCTATAGAATTACAAAATGAGCCCGTATACTATCAAATTAGCTACAAACCACTATAATACTAATCCAGCACAAGTATGAACGATCTCAAAAGTTCCAACAATATCCCCCCTAGATCGTTGTTTTCGAAAGTCCATTTGCCCGAAAATGAAATTTTAAGAATCAGAAAATCTTTTTGGTGGGCAACGCTGTACGATACTTGTTTTACTTTCAACAAACGTTTTTTTTTTTTTTTTTTTTTTTTTTAAGAAAAACTATGGACAAAGGATAGTGTATTTACGAAAGCTTTTGGACACAAGATTCATTTCCATTCAAGGAAATTAACCATTTCCAACCAGGTTACCAGCTGGTTGAATCGCGTTTTATCGAAAGCTTTGGTGAAAATGTCGGCCCGTTGCTGGGTTGTATCCACTGGCACCACTTGAATGTATCCTTTCTCGTACGCATCTCGAATTGCGTGAATACGAATTTCGATATGCTTCGTTCTGGAGTGGTGGATGGGATTCTTCACAATTCCCAGACATGCCTCATTGTCGATGAATATAGGAGTCTTCATGATGTTGATTCCATAATCCAACAACTGATTTTGTATCCAGAGAACTTGTGAACAGCAACTGTAGGCCGCGGTGTATTCTGCTTGAGCGGTTGAGGTGGACACAGTTGTTTGTTTCTTGCTTTGCCATGAGATCAGACGATTTCCCAAGAATTGACATCCTCCTGAGACAGACCTGCGATCTACTTTACAACCTGCATGATCACTGTCAGAATAAGCAATAAGATCAAAATTACTATCTTTAGGATACCAAAGACCTAGTTTCGGAGTTCCTTTAAGATAGCGGAAGATGCGCTTTACAGCGGTTTCATGAGATTCCTTGGGATTAGTCTGAAAGCGAGCACAGAGACATACAGTCCACATGATGTCAGGCCTGCTAGCCGTTAAGTACATCAGAGATCCTATCATCGAGCGATAGAAGGACTTGTTTACGGGTTTTCCTTGAGGATCTAGAGTAAGCTCCGTCTGAGAAGCAAATGGAGTACTTGCAACTTTGCAGTCGTTCATGTTGTACTTTGCGAGAATATCCCGAATGTACTTGGCCTGATGAATAAGAATCCCGTCTTCCTTTTGCTTCACTTCTAGCCCCAAGAAGAACGTCAGCTCTCCCATCATGCTCATTTCAAACTGTGCCTTCATGACAGACTCGAATTCTCTACACAGTTCTTCGTTGGTTGACCCGAAGATGATATCGTCCACATAAATCTGAACCAGCATTACGTCTTCTCCGACTCTTTTGGTGAAGAGAGTCATGTCGATCGTTCCTCTGGTGTATCCACACTTCAAAAGATAAGTTGACAAAGTCTCGTACCAAGCACGTGGAGCTTGGTGAAGACCATAGAGGGCTTTGTCCAACTTGTAGTAGCGTCCTGGAAAATGAGGATCTTCGAAACCTGGAGGCTGACACACATAGACTTCTTCCTTTACCTTCCCATACAGAAAAGCGCTCTTTACGTCCATCTGAAAAACTTTGAAATTTCTGTATGACGCGTAAGCTAGGAATATTCTGATGGCTTCCAATCTTGCAACTGGAGCGAAAACCTCTTCGTAATCAATTCCTTCCTCCTGACGAAAACCCTGCACCACTAATCTAGCCTTGTTCTTGATTACTACTCCACGATCATCCATCTTGTTTCGAAAGACCCATTTGGTACCAATCGGAAACTTTCCCTCAGGTAGATCAACTAACTCCCAGACCTTGAGTTTGCGAAATTGAGATAATTCTTCCTGCATGGCCTGAACCCAGCTGGAGTCTAGAATTGCATCTTCAATGTCCCGTGGCATGGATTGTGAGAGAAAAGCTGCATAGAGACCTTTGTTGATGCTTGACGACTGACCTCGTGTACGCACTCCTTCTTCGACTCTACCTATGACATTTTCTAGAGGATGACTTCGATTTGTCTTGTACCCTGCATTTGTCTGAGACTCAATCTGCTGCGGAAGGTTGGTGAAGTGTTCGTCCACGTAAATGACTGGAGGGTCATCTTCTTGTGTTGGTTCATCCACGTTCGCCTGTGAAGAAGAAGCACCGTTTACTGGGGTGTTCTCAGGCGAAGTGTCACCAGTTGCTTCATCCACAGAGAGAAGTGGATCAGCAGAGAATGGAGTGAAACGGGTAGTGAACGGAGTCAAACCAATATCTGAAGTATCAAACAGAGGTTCAACTTGAGCGACTTCTGCAGGTTCTGCTTCTGGAACATCTTCTGGAATTTCAAAGGTGTTGAAGATCACACCCACATCATAAAACCAGTTGGGAGTACTTCCAGTGTTAGTGTAATTTCCTTCTTGAAAATCAACGTAGTACGACTCAATCACCATCTTTGTTCTTTTGTTGTAGCAGACATCACCCACTGCTTCGAACTTGATGAGATTCTCTTGAGTGTTTAGAAGAGTGCAAGAAAATCCAAATGGTCTGAAGAAATCAATAAGCGGCTTTCTTTTGAAAAGAAGTTCATACGCCATTTTTCCATGTGGTTTTACAATGAGAACCCTGTTCAGAACGTAGCATGCTGTGTTAACTGCTTCTGCCCAGAAGATGATTGGAAGCTTTGAATCCACCAGCATGGTCCTTGCGGCTTCAATCAATGTTCTGTTCTTGCGTTCAACAACCCCATTTTGTTGAGGAGTTCTGGCTGCACTGTATTGAAGATGAATTCCCTTTTCTGCACAGAAGGATATGAAAGTTTGATTTTTGAATTCGGAGCCATTATCACTTCTGATTGACTTCACTTTTAATTTGGTCACGTTCTCAATCAAGGGAATGAATGCCTTGAGAATTTCCGCTGTCTCACTTTTTGCCTCAAGAAAATAAACCCATGAAAAACGAGAGAAATCATCTGTAATCACCAAACAATAAGAGCTTTTAGCAAGACTTTTAACACTAATTGGACCAAAAAGATCCATATGCAACAACTGAAGAGGCGCCGTAATCGTGTTCACTGCTTTGGACTTGTGCGATTTCTTGTGTTGCTTTCCTTGGGCGCATGCTATACATTTTTCTGAAAAAGGAAATTCTTTTATCGGAAGACCTCTTACTAAGTTTAACTTAGAGAGTTTGTTCATATTTTTGAAATTTACATGCCCCAATCGCCTGTGCCAAAGCAGTGACTCCGATTCTGAGGCCTTTGAAATCAAGCACGTCAAGTTGTCATTTATCTTGGCATTTTTCATATTGAGCACGTATGTATTGTTCTGTCTTGGAGCAGTGAGCATGATCATTTCTGCAGGAACGACATATCCAGGCTTGAGAAACAAGAATTCCATGTCATTGAAAAGCACTGATATTCCTTTATCGCAGACTTGTGATACGCTCATGAGACTGTAGCACAATTCTGGAACATAGTTGACGTTTTCCAGCGTGAGAGCTTCAGAGACCACATCTCCTATTCCAACGATCTTTCCTCCCTTCTCGTCTCCAGCAAATGACACGAAATCACCATCAATAAAGCGAAAATTCTTTAGAAGCTCCTTCAATCCTGTCATGTGTCTTGAACATCCGCTGTCGACGTGCCAGATATACTCCATGAGCATTCGAAGCCATTTTTGGAGTTTATTCTGAAATACAGGAATATATATACAGATTAGATTGATTTGGGAACCCAGACTTGCTTTATGTTGAATCTATCATGGTTTTGAGCCACGATGTACTCTTTTTGTTTCCAAAGATAAGCTGTTGAATTAACCAGATTTTTAACAGATTTCTGAAGATAATTTAGTTGATCTGTGACGTTCTTAACAAAATCATATTCTGGTTTAGAAAATTTCTTGCTTTTACAATGTTTCGCTGTATGTCCTAAATGACCACAGCGAAAACATCTTTTATGTCTGGGTCTTTTGGTGTTAGAAGATGATGTATGTGATGAGTGTCTTGAGCTTTCTGCTTTCTTCATTTTCTTGTCAACTCTGCTTTCATCTTCTGAACATTCTTCATCATTGTCGCAATTAGATGAGCTTTCAGACGTTTGGTATTCACTTGAGTCTTGTTCTTCACTTGCTTCGTAAATTGAATCATTGCAGCTTTGATCTTCGCTTGAGCTTTCTGGATCTTGGTCTTCAATTGTTTCACCACTTGAACTTTCTGAGCTTTCATCATTTGTTGTTTGATCTTCACTTGAGGTTTTCAAGGTTTCTTCACTTGAAAATTCTGTGCTCTCACTGTCTGTTGTTCGACCTTTGTTTGATGTTTCTGATATTTGCTCATCCTCAGGACTTGAAGTCTTCTTTTCATCTTCTGAGACAGCAGTGCTTGAGTCTTCATTGCATTGATCTTCAGTGACTCTCTTTTCAGAATCTGTCATACCTGTTCGAGATGGAATAAATTCTGGAATTTCCTCTGTGAGGAATTTTCCAAAGCTATTCTTTTTCAATTCTGGCACAAATACAGGAGATTCACAAACAACTTTATCATCACAAAATGCAGAATTTAAATCATGACATTCAAACATAGCATGTTCACGATCACGGGTCTCAAATGTAGGCACATGGACCTTACAGTCATCCGAAGATTTAAATTTAGGCACACGGCCCTTACAGTCATCCATCCTAGTTAAATTATTACATTCATCCCGAATATTGTTTTCCTTATAACAGTTCCAGGCGAACCAGTTAACCGTGGAATAACTGTCGCCTGAATAACCTATTCCTATTTTTGAACCGCCGTAGTCTCCATCCTCATCGCACACATCTTCTTTACACACAATTGGATCTGCATTACTTTTAGAAAAGTTAGCGGTTGTTTCGTTTTCCCGAGAATCGTTTTGTTCTACAGTGGCCTTTTCATCAATGAGATCGTTTTCGGGATGAGGAGTAGGTATAGACACATAGTTTTTGCTATGTGGTGGAAGAAAGAGTTTTCTTTCATTCCCTTGCCTATCCTTATACCCGATCCCGTCTTTCACATACGTTGGTCGTTGGCAGTTTTTGATGTCAGTAAAGGCCTTTTAACTGACATTCCATTTATCAATAATAATTTGCAATTTATTCTTTTCATTCAAAGCCTTTTCGAGTCTATCTGTGAGATCGTTAATGATAAAGTCTTTTCTAATCACAAATTCTTTTAGAGTTTGCATCTCAGCTAAAGTCGAATTTAACTTTCTCTGATATGCAGCCTCGTTCAGTTTAAGGTCATTGTTCATTTTTAGGGCTTTGTCTTTTTGTCTCTCAAATTCTAGATTAAGAGACTTGTAATGTGCCACGACATCAACGCATGTTGGTGAGCATAACTTTACTTTAAAGTTATGTGGAATACTATTTACCAAGTCTTTGCCAGCCTTTTCTTTGGAGGATTCAGTTTTCATTGCTGTGGCTGAGGCTTTTCCTTTGTCTTTCTTCTGGTCAGATGCATCCTTAGGAATCTGCTCCTTAGCTTCTTCAGACTTCTTTTCTTTCTCAGGCTCCGGAGAGGTGAGAATGCTTTTCAAACCCTTGTCAGCAGTATTGTCTCCTTTTGGAATTCCAGCTGTCTGTTTCTCAAACTGCTTCGAAGAGAACTCGCTTGAGATCTTTGCCATGAGAGCTTTGTTGACTTGCTCCTTAGCTTCAGCAATTTCTTCACTCCAATCATAATCCTCGACGACTAAAGCTTTTGGCGTGCTAGGAGACGCATTGTTTTTGTTTTCTTCAACGGTGATTTGTTTCACAGCAGGAGTTGATTCGATGTTTCCTTCTTTCAACAAGGGACAGTCACGCTTGTAGTGGCCCAGATTCTTACAGTTGTAGCATCTTAATTTGGATTTATCAAAGCCAGCCTTTCCGAGACCCAAACGTTTCCCGGTCTTGTCCTGAAATTTCTTCAACCTTAAGGTGATCATGGCCATTTGCCATTTCAGATCCATTTCCTCCATGTCATCTGGATCGACTTGATACATGTCTTCAGTCGTGAACATTTACTTCTTGAGCTCTCCTGACATTAAAGCTTCATAGCTGCTTAGAAACATGTTGAAAAGTGCCACGTTTTCAGTAGACACTTTCAACGCTTGTGTATCGCCAACCGTGACAGTCTTCTCACTAGGTTGTGGAGCTTTTGATGCGCTTGCGGAAGCGTTAGCATAGATCATGTCAGAAGCTTGTTGACAGATGCCACCTGAGGCAAGGAATGCCACATTCTTCATTCCAGCAGAAGTTGGATTTGTTTTTGGAGTGTAGCCAGCAGTGTTCATTTCTCGTTTGTTGACATCCATTTCAAAGGCTCTTAGAGTGTTAATCAAGTCTGACAGAGTGACAGGGTTTGGATTATTGAGGAAATCCTTCTTGAAGAAACACTAACTAAATGGTCGGAACCGAGATAGCTAGGGGGTTTGAATCCGCATAAAAGGTTAGCTCTCTCTCGATTGATTCAGTCACAGCTGATCTTCTTCTCCGGTGATTCTGCAAAAAAGAGCACCGTTAGTCTCGCCAAGGGAGAAGAGGGTTCTCTCCTTGACCCGACTCCGGTGTGAGAATAAGTATTGGTAATGGAGAAGAGAAAATATTTGAGAAGTGGGTGTAATCTGAGTTTATACCTGAACAGTTCTTGTATTTATAACCGGGAGTTTTGGGAGGGAAAACCTATTATTGAAAAGATAACGGAAGATGCTAACATCGTAGCGGTTATATTTTCTTCCGTTAAGTTCTTTGATCAGATGTCAAGTTGTCTCGATCCGATGTGAAGGCACACGGATCGTGGTTTGATCTATGGCTGGGGGAATGCCACGCGGAAAGTAATTAAGTGGAGATTATTCTTCACTTGCATGCCTTCGTTGTGATTTCAGGGGTGCCTGTGGTAATGACACGTGTCCAGACGGTTGGGTGGTGCACGATTGTATTTCTTTCTAGAAGATTACTGCTGTAATCTGGTGTGACACCTTGCTGTGTGGACACAGACGAACAAATCCCAAGTCTGGGTAAAATGATATCCAAGTCTGGATATTTGGGCGGAAGTATTGATCTCAGGATTTTTATCCTTTGCTAATGGGGGAAGGCGCAAGGATTTATGTTTTCCTTTGGGCGCGCGATTATAGATCGCTGATTACTTCTTCCTCTTGTAAGACTAATGCGCGGCTGCGCAAGGTCAAAAGGTTGGTTTGTGGTATGGTCTCAAATCCTTTTTATGAGGTTTTTGGGACCTTACCCCTTCACTTCTTGATCATCATACATTGCAAACTCCATTCCTTAGGGAGTGAATCCAGCAGCTTCTTGATGGCAGCACGGTTTGTGACAGGATTTCCTGCCTTCTTCATTTTGGTCATCATATTCAGAAAGCGACTGATGTGATCTGACAGACTTTCTCCACGAACTCCACAGAACATGTCGTATTGCTTTTGCACCATATCTTTCTTACTTTCAATTAGCTCTTCATTTCCCTCATAATATTCAATCAAAGCATTCCAGAGTGCACTTGCAGTTCGGTGTTCTTCAAACATGTTGCAGTCATCAGTTGACAGAGCCATGGTTAGGGCTGCATGCGCACGGCGATCGCGTTGGATTAGGGCCTTGTCTTCGTCAGTGAAGGTTGTGGGGTCAGGGTTAGCAACTACCATGTCATTACGAACAACCGTTGGAATGTGGGGTCCAGCGGTGACTGAGACCCACAGATTGTAGTCCGTGTATTCGAAGAACGACTGGATGCGAGTCTTCCAAGTGCTGAAGTCTTCAGCCCCTTTCAACTTTGGTGGCCTAGTAGTGGTTCCGGTCTCAAGTTCCGCTCGAGCAATTGGACTTAGCTGATTCAACGACATCTTGACTTGTTTTTGACAATGGTAAGTTGAACAGATGTTAATTTCCCTGACAGGTCTTCTGTAGAAACAATTTCGCCGATGCCGGAGAGGTCCTGCACGAGCGAGCTAGCTAAATCCGCTGATACAAATAACACACACGTTAGTTTGGCTTAATTTCGCCGTGTACTGTGATAAGAACGCTGTGGTTCTATATCACAGTTCTCGAAGTCGCCTTCGATAATTTCGCTATAAGGGTCACTTGGCACTATTTCGCCGTAAATCGTTAATTTCGCTCGAGTTGTAGTCGGTGAAATTAATGATTATGCGATGAGATTCAAAAGATTGTTCGCTGTATTCGCTGTATGCAAAGATATCGTCGTTATATTCAAAAATTAATTTCGCTATGTTCAAATATTGTTCGCTGTATTCAAACTATTTCGCTGGACAAAGGGTTTAACACGAACTAAAACCCTCTAATCACTAAAAAACAGCTCAAAAACCATGTTTTGATGCATCAAAATGTCCAAAATGACTCCCTAATCATAGATTAACAACAACCTATCGATTAAACACACCAAATCAGTCCATTTTAAGTCCGAAAATTTGAAACACTTGAAACTTTGAAAAACCTTCAAAACTATGAAAAATCTCAACAAGAACACAACAACCAAGAGCACTAAGGCTCTGATACCAAATTGTAGATCCCAATATCAATCCGGATCACAGTGGTTGGTTGTTTTAGCCCAAAACACCTATTGATTAAGTGTTTGAGCTATGAAAAGTTAAGAATAATCAAAGATGAAGGTGAAGCTAATGGATTAATGAATACAACAAGTGTTGTATTGAATCCAAATAAGAATGTAAATCAGTAGAGCACCTTGGATATTAGATTAGAGCACAAGAACAATGATTGAATGTCAACAACACCAATATTCATTAAGAGAGCCAAAAGCTTGCCAAGGTTACAATGAGAGGGCTATATATAGTGCTCCTGACTAGCCAGCAAATTTATAAATTTGCTGGAATCTTAACTACACCAAGTCAGGATTACTACTTCTATAGAATTACAAAATGAGCCCCTATACTATCAAATTAGCTACAAACCACTATAATACTAATCCAGCACAAGTATGAACGATCTCAAAAGTTCCAACAAATTCAACGACTGTATTTCTCTGCTATAGTACTTGTTTAAGGCTAAAATGAGTGTTAACTCCTGATTAGGCTTATCTAATACTCATGGTAAATGATTACTCGGCTAAGTGGGAGAATGTAAGATTAAATATATTATGTTTAATATTTAATCTAGTAGCCATTATAATAATTTATATTAGAGTAAATTACAAGTTTTGTCCTTTATGTTTGTCCCAAATTTCAGGGGCTGTCCTTTACCTTTAAAATTGATGAGTTTTGTCCTTAATGTTTTAAAATCTTGCACGTTATGTCCTTTAGGGCAAACCCAGTTTATTTTTTTTGTTAACACTGATCATGTGCAAGGCACATGAGGGTATTTTGGTAATTTCACCTTCTTAGGGGTATTGTATGAAAACTTTTAATGAAGGACTGTTTTGAAATAAAAGGTCTCACTCTCATCTGATTCCCCCCCCCCCCTCTCTCTCATCTGAAACACTCTTCCTCTCTCCCACCCTCACGACCACCTGCCGCCACCCACTACCACACCACCACTGCACCACCCCCACACGGCCAACCCATCACGACTCCGGCCATCACTACCAATTCAATCATCAAGCTCATATTTGCAGGTGAAGGTGAAGATGGAGACTCATGAAAAATTGTGGTGGGTTTCCTTATTCCCCAATTCATCACAATCTGAGCCTCTGTAGTTCCCTCCCTCCCTCTGTTGGTCTGGGTAAATGGGTCAAACCCCCCACTTGATTCAGGTTTAACCTCCGATTCAAGCCTTCAAATACACAAGCAACAACAATATCGAAATCAAACGACTGATACTCAACATATATGTTCGTCATCTTTATTGCAGGTACCAACCAACTACTTCTATATCAAATTATAACTCCAAACCCAAATTTTACCTGTTAACTTTATGCATTTTACATACTAATTTAGTAATGTTATTTACTAATCAAATAATCCATAAATACATGACCATATTTTTTAAATCAAGAACCTGCTATAATGCACATTTTCACCAAAAACCCCAAAAAAAACCCACATAATCTCAAGTTAAATATATAACCCACCAAATGACTCATCGGAAACGCAACTATACTGCACATTGTTCACTAAAACCACAAGAATCACATAGAATATCAAACCAGAGATTAAACCCACATAAAAAACACAACTCTATTGAGCATTTTTCAATATAACCTCAAGAACCAAACGTCAAGGAGATTAAAACTCATATAAAATCAACTGAAAAATAAAATCCTTAAAAATCCATAACCTATTTCATTAAAGAACAAACGACGGGACGGTGTACCCTTCTGTAATTCGTTATCAATTTCATCAAAAACCCATAATCCATTTCAACTCCATGGTTCAAATTCCCTTCAAAGTGAACAATCTACATCTCCATAAACCTTCTTAACTATCTGCAATGAAAGAAACCAAAATACGTGGCTTGGATTTTTCGAGAGTGGGTGATGGCAGATGGTGGGGGGAGGTGACTGGTGAGGGTGGGTGTTTTAGAGAGAGAGAGAGAGTAGAGAGAGAGGTTTATATATAAATTTTTGAGTTAAATGCCATTTTAGTCCCTGTGGTTTGGGCCATTTTGCCAGTTTAGTCCAAAGGTTTCATTTTAAACCTGTGGGTCCAAAAAGGTTTCACAGTTGCCATTTTAGTCCACTGGGTTAACTTCATCCGTTTTTTCCGTTAACGAAAAGGCCAATTCGGTCATTTTATATGGCTGAATTGCCCTTTTAGTTAACAGAATTACATACAAAATGACCAAATTGGCCTTCTCGTTAACAGAAAAAATGGATGAAGTTAACCCAGTGGACTAAAATGGCAACTGTCAAACCTTTTTGGACCCACAGGTTAAAAATAAAACCTTTGGACTAAACTGGCAAAATGGCCCAAACCATAGGGACTAAAATGACATTTAACTCTAAATTTTTTTATTTTCTAAAACCTTTTTTAAATAAGGGGAAAGACAAGTGGGGGGTGAAATGACATTTCTACCCTCATGTGCACTGCACATGACTTAATTTAACTGAAAATTATAACTGGGTTTGCCATAAAGGACAAAACGTGCAAGATTTTGAAACATTAAGGACAAAACTCATCAATTTTAAAGGTAAAGGACAACGCCTGAAACTTGGGACAAACATAAAGGACAAAACTTGTAATTTACTCTTTATATTATATAGATCAAAATATATAATAACCTATTAAATAATTAGTTGGTAATTGTTGATGGACCATATTACCCTTATTAACTAATTATGTTTCCTCCTGGGTGCTTATATAAGGAGACTTATGTAAAGGTTAAAGGGGTTACACAGTTACACACTTAGAGATAACCTAATAATCATAACATCATCATCGACCTCTTCTCCATAACCGAATCCCCTATTCGGTTTAATCATCACCATCATCAGTTAGCACCCTAAGGAGGAACCAGACCACACTGACAAGTATGTCGAACTCCATGGCTTCTTCCATCACTGGATTCTCTACTGCACTGTCTGCTGTGACAGGTATGTTTTCATCTTTTCCCTTACGTTTAAACAGAACCGTTCAACAATTTGATCTTGAAGGTTGGTTTCTCAATGAAGAAAGCATGTTTGTCGCTTTTCTATTTTGGAAGATGTTTTCTCTTTTCGTTCAAGGTGTTTTCAATAAATAAAGAACTTGGGTTATTTTAGCAAAATGCTACTATGTCACAAAATTGTCACAATCGCAACCTAAAATCACACATAAAAAAATAATAATAAAGGAACTGAAAGCTGGATGATACAATAAAATAAAAAAACACTTGCATGAAATTTATCATATAACCAAAACCATGAAAAATTCCCACATGTGAATCCGACGATTGTTTACCCAAAGTCCGTAACTCTCGGATTAAAAAGCCTAAAGGGCAAGTGAAAAAAGTGAGTTGTGAGAATAAAAAAAGTCAAAAAAAGAATATTGTTTACCAAGTGTATTTCTAGTTTACATAATTAAATAATTTTATTATTAGATTATTAAAAAAAAGTGAAAATTCTATAACATTTTCCCTCCAAATTTCAGGATTATTAAGGGTGGTACGTAGCAACACAAGTTCTTTAGGGTGGAAGGTATGGGTTGATTGAGTGGGTTCGGTGATTGGTTTCACCGATCGGTGAACCATCCCTAGTAGTTGACTGAGTATGATTGAGTGAGGGGTTTCGGTGTATACTCACCGAATGTTTGAGTATGATTGATTGAGTTTAATGGTGGGTCATAACCCCTTTCAACCAATCACAATTTTTTTTTTTAAATTCTTTACCACTCTCAAGGTGTTTAAACCATACCTAGTGATTGGGTGCAAAATGTGGAGTGAAATGGGGACTTGACATGGCATAATATTATTGGCTAGAGAATAACTCAAACACCCTAGAGTGATTGAACCGTATTAAATAGGATAGATACCAAGTCTCATATGCATCTCTAGATGTTCTCTGAATGTGATGGAGTGATGGTAGCAAAAGTATTTGCTGCTATGTTGGTCTATTTTACTATTTATTTTATTTATGCTCTGTTATAACTAACGAAATTATTTTATTTTATTTTTTATTCAATTATCCATTGTATTTTTTAATATTTTATTATACTTTTTAATGTTCTGGTGACCATTTCAATATATTTTTTTTCAGCGAACACATTAAGGATGTTTTTACTTATTTATTTACCGAACTCCTTAAAGTTCTTTTTTTTTTTCAATCAGCACATGTCAGAAATATGAACAATATCATCCAAAATGAACTAAAGCAATGAAATAAGAACTATAGAAAAGCTAATCAAGAATTAAAAGTTGACCGGATACCGGACTCAATATTAAATACACAAGAAAATGTTGATAAGCTTTTTAATTATGTTAATTTTTTTTTTGATAGAGGAACACAGTGCATGGTTTGGTGGTAATGGGCTTGTGAATGGTTTAAATTCTAAAACATAACATGTACACGACCATGTCTATAAAATAAAATAAAATTAGTTTGGCTTTAAGAGAAAAATTAAATATATTGAAACTTTTTTTAGTGAAATTATAAAATAATAATTTCAAATCAGCTTAACAACCTTCTTAATTTTTTTTTTTTTTTTGTTATTTTCAATATTTTCAAACATGTTACAGGGTTTCAAAATGAGACAACATCCGTAAGTTCAAAGTTAAGGCGAAATCCAAAATATAAGTATACCACAAGGACATTCATGTTACTTATACGTTAACGGTACCATACCATACTGGTACCGACGAACGTATGCTGTAAGGTATTCAGTTTTGATTTTGGATAAATTTTGGTATCGGTACTATACGGTAGGGTATTAGTTCGATCTAATTTTGGTATCGGTACTATACGGTAGGGTATTAGTTTGATCTCATCCCTACACATAAGTAGTGTTTATAAAAGCCATCTGGGTTTTCAACAAGTTGATCTTAATCATAGACACTTATGTACATTATGTAAGGAAATATATTATGTATACAGATTTACAGGCATATGGTAATTTAAAAAATCAATTAGTAAATAAGGACTGGAATACTATATACTAGTTTCGATTAACTATGTGTAAATTGTATCTGAACTGAAAACAAGTGTTCAAGTTAACATCTGTTTTGTATACATTATTCGTTTGTGTAAATACAATGCAAAAGAATATATCAACTTATGTTAACAACAAAAGCAACATCACCATTTTAAATGAATATATGGTTAAAATTCTCAGTATCCTCCAGATATCTCAAGCTTATGTGTATCATCATCACCTAGAAACTCAGATCTTAACTTCATAAGTAACCGCCCTAAGTAGTTGAGACCTTCACCATCACGGCCCCCACCCCAGAAGAGATCATGAGGTGAAGCTTCGACCAATATACAACCCGATGTTGATAAAAGCATCGAATTCAAGTGTGGGTAAATTGAGAATTTGCATTTTAATGCTTTGTACATCACCTCTATTTTCATGCTTTCCCAATCAGCCCGTACCTGCATAACCAATTTGTTCTATTAACTCATTGCCTTTTTAATAACCGTGAAAACCCATCACCAGAAGACTCACGGGGCTCCACCAACTAATAGTGTTCGTATGAAATTGTCGAAAAAAAACTCGGATAGCATCATTAACTAAGTGAAGGGTATACCATATCTGGGTGCTCCCTTTGCGTTCTCCTTCCCATGCGTGCCGCTTCTTCAGGACTTTTTGCTGAACGTATTGCTTCGATGTAACTTCTTGCATTAGGATTGCTTGACCCCACAAACTTGTGTGCCTGCATATTAGAAAAGAATATACACCTCAGATCGCATCATATGTGGGAAGCTACAACTAGTTCAAAAAATCACCTGATAATAGTGCTCTACGCTTGACCAAGTAACATAGTCACCGTTTTCATCAGGTAATCTGATTGGATGAGGAGAAAAGTTGGAGAAACTCCCGTATGGGTCCCATGTCTTGTAGAAGAATATGATTGGTGAATCATAAGGAGATAAAGACGGATCAATGGCTGAAGTTTCATCAACCGATGGAATCACAGGCGTCATATCAGGAATAGGTTGCAGATAACCACTTATAAGCACATCAGATCCTATCTGCCATTTCAGTCAACATTTTAACATACAAGACATGAACAATTAGATTTTTTCAGTGCATACTTTATAATTTATTGATAAGAGTAAAGTGCCATTTTTGTCGCTGAGGTTTGGCCAGTTTTGCGACTTTCGTCCAAAGGTTTGTTTTTTCGCATCTGGATCCAAAAGGTTTGAAATCTTGCCATATTCATCCAGCTTGTTAACTCCATCCATTTTTCTCCGTTAAGTCGGGGGTATTTTTTTTTTTTGTTAACTTAAAGGGCAATTCGATCTTTTGAATACTTGTACATTATGCTAAATGCTTGTGCATAAAGTGAAAAAGACCGAATTGCCTTTTAAGTTAACAAAAAAGACGGAAATACCCCTGACTTAACGGGGTTAATGAGCCGGATGAAAATGGTAAGATTTCAAACCTTTTGGATCCAGATGCGAAAAAACAATCCTTTGGATGAAAGTCGCAAAACTGGCCAAACCTCAGGGACGAAAATAGCATTTTACTCTATTGATAAAATCAAACATAAACGGTCCCTGTTGTTTAGTCTATTTATACAAACCTGCTCATAAGAAACATCAATTAACTCCAAAGCCTGTGTCATTTCAACCATTCCAAGTTCCCCAACTGGAGAAGGCGCGTTCTTTCCACCGATTATTTTAGGAGCAACAAATGCATGCACCTGCATAAACAAACCATGAATTTTTACGTGGCGTTTCGTTCGCAATCAGAAACCACTATGGGTATGGGTTTGTAGCAGTCTGGTATGAGAATGGGAATCAATTTTTAAAATGACCTTATGTATGACACCGGCAGAAATAGCGGATGCAGATAACGTCCCGCCACATTCCCATAAAATTGATAAATATCCACGATCATAAAGGTAATCTACAACATCTTTGGGATTCAAGATATCAAACTCCACTACTTCAACGCCTTTTGATGCAAGAAACTTCTGGAAGCTTCTTCTTGCACCTCTTTGAGTAGCGACTATCGTAGGTACTTCTCTGACATCCCAAAGATTTGCAACTTCGGGAAGATTAAGCGTTTGTGACATGACAATTCTCACAGGTAAATGTCCACCTCCGTGTCTCGGAGTTAAACGTGGATCTGTATTTTAAATGAAACGAGATTCAGTAAAAAAAAATCCAGAATCTGCAAAAATTATGAAGTTAGCAGACAATAAAGTTGCATACTATCTTTGCGTACAGTATTTCCTCCGACAATAACTGCGTCACTTCTACCACGTAATTCAAAAACACGAGATCTTGACTCTTTGCTACTTATCCATGATGCGTGCCCGCTAGTAGCAGCAATTTTTCCTATCAGAATATAAAGAAACAATGAATACATTTAGTTTAAGATAAAATTCAATATTATTATGAGTGCATGATACTAACCGTCAAGGGTCATTGCATACTTGAGAACAGAGAATGGGACTCGACAAGCTGATCTATATAGCAAAGGAGCATTGACAACTAGACATGATTTTAGAGCGTCCTAAAAAAATTAATAGATTTAGTTAACAAATGCATGACTCGCCATCAAAAGCAGGAAAACAAAGAAACAGAGTGCAAATGTAATACTTAAGAAAAGAATGTAAAGGTGGTATATTATAACCGTATAAATATTTTGTAATCATAATTAACACATTAACTATTTAGCGAAATGGACAAAAAGTTTTGTGGGTGACCCAAACCGACTGGTCAGCTTTGACCTATACTTAAAGTTAACATGTTTCAATCCGAACCAGTTTTGAACGGTTACTGAACGTGCCTGGTCCACATATTTTGCGACCTACAATTCAAAGCATACCTCGATGGAGATATTTTGTATGTCTTCCCCAAGAACATCAACCTGCAAGCCTTCTGTTCTTAATGTTTGAATAGCTTTTCCTCGAAGATGTGGTAAGGGATGTCTGATCCCGATAACAACTCTAGTGATTCCTGCCTAAGAATTAAGCTTTAGATGCATGTAAATTTGAAGTAATTTTTTTTTTCATTAAGTATCGCCATGTAAACTTAGGCTTATCTAATCACTTAATTAGAGTATCCTAAATCAAATTATTATAAGCATCTAAATCACCACACAATAACAATCACTTTAGTAACTTACAACTTCCACATAATTCAAGTTTCCACAACAATCATCACATGCAATATTCAAATAAATAAAGTAATCACGCAAACGCAAAAACCTTTATAAAAGCAGAAACAGCAGTAAAATCGCCATGACAGTCTCCAGGTTCCATATTAACATACGCAGTGGCGCCACGGCAGAACTCTCCGGCGGCCTCCACCGCCTGAACCTCCGCCGGCTTCGTACCTTGCGCGTAAAGGTAACCTTCGCCGACGACGTTTCTGGCGGTTGCTATGACGCAACCGAAGTTAGGGTGTGGAGAAGTGAAACAGGCGGACTTATCAGATAAATCGGCGGCGCGTTTGACGTAGGAGGCGTCGAGCGCGTGGTGATGGTTGTAGGTGCAGTTGATGATGGAGGTTGGGTGGCGCGTGAATGGGGGAGTGAACCACATTGCCGTCGTCATGGCGGATTAGAGGTTCTGTGGCGATCGGAGGGGTTAGTGGATTCGTTATGATTTGGGTTGTTAGATTTGGACCAAAATGGTCCTCCAACTATTATTGTGTTTTACTTTTTATAAATTTCATAAATATATTAGGGAAAATGGATTGTATCACCTCCAATTAATCAAAATTGGTCATTGTCACCCTCAACTTTCACTTTGGCTCCCACCACCCCCAAATGGACACTTGGGTTGCTTTGTCACCCCGTTAACCAGACACTAACTAGGTTAGTTTTTTATTTTTTTTTCTAACGTGGCTAATTTATCCTATGTGGCATGCTGATGTGGATGTGGATGTGGAACATATTTATAAATACCAAAAATAAAGGAAAAAAACTTTATCCTAATCGTTGTTTCTCTGAAAACCCCCCGAAACTGTTAAGAAAAGTCATATAGCTAGCTCTACATATAAACCCTCCTAACTCTCCACACTTCACTTCACCACAACAATCCATAACTCTCCTACAAACACACAATTCATATGCCTCTCCGTAAGAAGCCAACCCTATATCCCATTCGAAATCCTCACGCAATCACCGATGATTACAAGGGGACATTCCTATTCATCATCATGATGCCTAACACCGTCGGTGCAATTGTAACAACCCGCATTTTGAAAGTCAAAGTCAAAGTCAAAGGAAGAAAAGATTGCTGATTGCGATCTGACACTCCTTGCTTGATTATTACATTGTACTTCTCGACTTGTAATCGATACTCTATTTTAATTTGCTTTAGTTATATTATGTGGAGTACTTGTTAATAAATCGCTATCTAATCGCAGTTTCAACACTAATCGACTTATCGCTAATCGCATCGCAACTCGAATTATAGGTTATGGATATCGTTTTACGTGTGTGTGCTATTATGTGTTACTTGTGCATGTTATGTTTATGTTGAGGTGATTAATCGCAAACGCAACTCTATCGCAACGCGATCTCATCTCAAACTCGAGATACAAGGTTTATATTTATGGTATCTAGTAGTTAGGTTATTTGTGTAACTAATGGGTGATACTATCACTTCACTTACTCGAAAAGCATTGCAACGCTCAATGCACGAAACGAAAACACGAAAACCAACTCGCGACAACCAGTCGATCGAATGACCATTCGATCGAATGGTCATCTGAACGGATAACCATCTGATCGGATGGCCATCCGATCGGGTTTCCATCCGATCCGTCACTTGTGCACACCTTTCCTCTTTTGGAATCCTATAAATACCTCCTGTCACATCACAAACCGTGATGTGACAGCTCTCTCGTTCGACCAGCGCCTCCAACCCTCTTTTCTCTCGATTTCTCGCAATTCTTGTAAGTTTCTTCCTCAAATCTTATACATCTATCATCTACACACACTCCTTAATCATTTTCACCTTTGTATCTTAACTTTTAACCGTGAAATCAGCGGATTTGAGGTGTTCTAGGATTATGTCATCATGAAGTTCTTATGAACTTCAAGTTTTGGCCTCATTCCACCAAGAACAACTCAGATCTAAAGGATTTCAGCGTGATTCCACACTGTTTTCGCATGAATCTAAATATTTTCAAATATAAAAGTGTTGAAAGATGCTTACTTAACTATTCTCCATATACTTTTACATTCATGCACTCAAAACCGAGAGAATCGGAGCTCATTCTGGCCTTCCACTCGTTTCCTAGTGATGTGTTGGTCTGAGATCTGATTCATATCAAAGAGACGACCGATTCACGGGTTGAACATGAACAACCGTCAAGACCAGTTAACTAGTCGGATCGGGGTGATTCCCATCCGATCGGATAACTTGGGCTTGGAGGAGTTTCCGTTGTTTAACACGTTGTCATACCGTCTCGATTAAATCGCAAACTTTCAAACTTACCAAATTTCAAAACGAGCCAGTCACCAAACGGACTGCCGTCTGATCGGATTGCTATCCGATCGAACGACACTCCGATCGGATGACATATGGTCATTAACACTCAAACTTTTAGAACATTTTCAAACAGCACCAAAACCAGCGAATGGCCATCCGATCGGATGACCATTCTGCTGTGAACTTATTTTCTGAGAAACATCCCACTAGACGGATCGTCATCCGATCGAACGACCGTTGGATATTTCTCTGTTTTCAAAATGCTACAACGAAAACTTCAAAGCCATCATACACAAACACGTCCATCCCAAACGAGTGGCAAACCGACCGAATGGCCATCCGAACGGATGACCATCCGATCGGATTGCCATCCGTTCGGACGTCACTTCGTCACTCAGTCACTTCGCATCATTTAACGCATCGCTTATCGCTTATGCTATCATCCCATAATCAGGCTTACTTTAGCGCTCCCTTCAATCCAACCACAGATCATGTTTAGTCGCTACCATCTCTGTGAGTATACTCGATCCCTTTTTGCTTTAAGCAATTTTGGGTGTTACATACGTTACTTATATCAAATTCACAATCAACACACAACGCAAACACTTTTACACGCTGACCGCTCCGCATGTTATACGTGTTACTCGATGAATGCTTGTATGTTATGTTTACACAGTGATTGTTGCCTGACACCTTAGCAACAATAGTACTATAGTTTGGACTCAGCACCTGTCGTGGACGGGGGTTGCTAAGGGTATTCCTTCATGTGTCACAGTGGTGATATGTGTTGCGCACTCTATAACTTGTAGTCACGTCTGTGCATATTTCATTGTCGATAACCTACTCGCTTCACATTATACATGTTACATGCTGGTTATGCGTAAATCGCTTTCGCTATTATTATACTATTAAACTTGTATGCTCACCTTTACACTATGTGTATTGACCTCTATTTTAACGTATGTGACAGGTGTTTGAGATGCTAGAATGCTTGCTTTTGTGGAATCAAGTAGGATGAGTCTAGTAACAAACAATTTAAATCTGAGTTGTCGGAACAACTTTTATTTGTCTTTGAGAACTACTTGTCTGTAATAACTGCATTGCTTATTATGTCATGGTATGGGACGTGATGCTTAAATAATTGGTAATTATAGTTGTTATGGAAACTCTTGGACAATCTATTTCGCTCAGTGCCGCGTCCCGATGTTTCCGCCATCGGTTGGGGTGTGACAAATTGGTATCAGAGCCATAACTATAGGGAATTAGGCGAGACTCGACCTAGTCCGGGTCGATGTCTTAGAATCGACCTCGTCTATAGTCTAAGTACCAACAGACCGACTTGTGCACACCCGGTAGGGGTTTTGTACAAGCTTACTCGCTAATCTCGCTTAAACTCGCTGAACACTACACACTTGCGCAGACATCGCATATTACCGCTTCGCGCAAGGCCAGCCTTTCCTAAGGCTAGAAACTCACATGAATTTTCAAAATTTCTTGCGTAAGCGGGTGTTTTGGTCGAGATTAGGTGTGAACACTGCAAACTCTCGATTCAAAACGCACGCCGACGCGACTTTTTACTGCAAACACGAGAATTTGCGTTGAAACAGGAGTGAAATCCATACTTCGACGCATAATTTCTCTTCCTATCTCGTGATCCTATTACAACAAACAGGAATGCAACTGTTAAGTTAGGGGTGAAACCCGAATCTTGACGACTCGTTCCATTCTCTATTTTGGGTTTCACAATACTCTCACCAAAGTCTCGACGGACTCCAACGACTTGAGAAGCACGATAACTGGAAGGATGCGTGCCGTTTGCCCAGATCTAGGCGAGAGCACAGTCCCGAAGGCCAAAGTATGTACTTAAGGTCCTTGTGAATAGTCGAACCACTTTGGGTAGTCAAAGTCTAACACACCCGAGACATTCTATTCAATTTTATGTGTTTCGATTCTGGATTCGCAAGCCACTGAATCTGTGACTTATCGCTTTTATGTGTTTTATGTGGTCTTATGTTTATTTGTTAGCGTGTTGAGGTACTGATGGTTTCGATTAAATGCTTAGTACTCTGAAAGATACACACACCACACGACAAACACTAACAAATCGCGAAACTCTCGCAATCGCTACTCGCTATTTGCACTCGCAATATTCGATCGCTTTACGCAACTGTGAAGGATAGGTGAATACATGCAATATATGTAGGTGAATACGTGCAAAATATAGTGTGTCCTCGTGTGTTTCGGTGCCCTACGTGCTTATGTGTTTCTGTGCTTATGTGATTCCGTGGTTTATGTGCCTACGTGACTATGTGATTATGTGATTTGATGTGTTACTGAGCTTTAGTAGTATTAAGTGTGTTGTGAGGTAAGATTCAACATGTAGTGTCTGAATCCTATGGTGATGTCTGTTGCAGACAATGTCGTCATTTGGATCGCATACCGCTCGCTTCGCACGTCGTAATCACGAAGACAAATGTATCACTGCACTCATCGCAAAGCAGATGGCGAAAGTCATTCTGCAAATTGTTAGCGAGCTGAACGAAAACGCTAGTAAGTCCTCAGAAGAATCAAGGACTGATGCTCCGAAAGCTGCTTTTAGCTTCAAGCAATTCAAAGCCTGCGGCCCAAAAGAATTCACCGGAGAAGACGGGCCTACGACCATGTTTCAATGGTTCGATTCAATCGAAGTCACTCTACGCCAAAGCGGCTGTCCCGATAATCTTCACACTGCCGAAAGAAACAAGCGCGGAAATGATGCAGCCTATGGGCTTACGTGGGATGAGTTGAAGGACATCATGATGAAAGAGTTCTGCCCTCCTCACGAGCTTCAGAAGCTGGAGGACGAGTTCTGGCACATCAAACAAAAGGGTGGCGACAATGCTGGTTTAACTGCTCGCTTCAACCAGCTGAGTCTTATCTGTCCGGGTCAAGTTACTACCCCTGATATTACCGTCAAGAAATACATCCGTGCTTTGCCGGATTGTGTTGCAGACTTTGTGCAGGCCGCCAAAATG
Source organism: Helianthus tuberosus (assembly GCA_030545235.1). Classification (NCBI taxonomy): domain Eukaryota; kingdom Viridiplantae; phylum Streptophyta; class Magnoliopsida; order Asterales; family Asteraceae; genus Helianthus; species Helianthus tuberosus. The sequence continues at coordinate 15,551,676 of CM060384.1, read as the reverse complement.
ACAACTATTGAGGAAACCTACCTGCTCGCTGCCGAGATTAACGACAAGCGAGCCAGGGCTGGTTATTTCGATAAAACTGCCAAGAGTCTTCATCAAGTCACCACTGCTCCCACCGCTGAAACCGCCGCACCGCAATCTTCAAAGCTCTCACGTCGTAAGAGAAAGAACAGCTCCAGCAACAAGAACTGTGCAGTTACTACAGCTCCACTCAGTGCAGTACCCGCTCAACCGCAACCCTAGAACCGCCAAGTAGCGGCGCTTGTGACCAATGCACCGCCGGCAAAGCGTGCATATACTGGCCCACATCCACTCTGCCCTACTTGTACTTATCATCACCCGGTTGGTATCGCATGCCGGTTCTGCGTTCACTGCAACCTGTACGGCCACTTCACCGCTAACTGCCGTACTGGTCCTCGCCGAGCTCAAGCTCCAGTTCAAGCTCCTGCTCTACCAGCTCCGCAAGGACATCAAGCAACTCCTGCCCCCGCTGCTCACGCAAGAGCCTGCTTTGCGTGTGGTGATCCCAACCATTTCATAAACGTCTGCCCGAATCGCGTGGTGAAGCAAGAGCCACAGCAGCAGCAGCCAGCGCCAGCAGCAACCTGCCCGCGGGCGAGTCTTCAACATTAACGCCCGTCAGGCTCAGGCAGACAACAACGTGGTTAATGGTACGTTTCTCGTAAATAGTATATATGCTTCATGTTTGTTTGATACTGGAGCCAATAACTGTTTTGTATAGTTTGAATTCGAAAGGCTCCTAAACCATAAACGCGTTAACCTCCCACCGACCTTCAACGTAGAAGTTGCCACTGGAAGAACCGTACAATCAGTTCTGTTATGGGTCATTTTCTGAGCGTACATATCTTGACTAATATCCTGCTTTTGGTTGTTTGCTTGTGATCAGGATACTGGATTAGGATATTGCTAACATCTTGGGCGATATCCTGAGGTTAATTGAATTAACCACGTGCAGGTTAGAGGCTGTGGGTTACTAACGATCAGATGGACTTCTTCTCCTCAAGACTCGGGCGTATCTGTTATGTGAGAGACGTTGAACCCGAAAGACCAGGTCTACAACGTTCGAGTGGGGAATATTCGCCGGATCCCGATTTATTAGGATAGTTTGTTACACTTCTTTTACTATAAATAGATGGGGGTGGATCAGATTAAGGCACGCAACTTTCACACACACTTTCAAACACTTTTGCTCTCTAGCTCACTGCAAACACTATACACAAACACTTGTATTCCACATAACTTTCCCACTCATATTCTCTAGCAAGTAGTTGAAAATTAGACCGGAGATGTTGAATTTGTGATTCAAACACAGGTTTAGCATGGCCGCCGACCACTCTAGGTTCAGTCCATCAAATCCACCCTTTCTATGAGCTAGGCACATAGCAATAACGTGAACTATAAATCTCCAGTCCCTTGTGAGCCCACTTCTCTTAATCTCCTTCTTCAGACGAAAGTCTCCTACGTATCCCATTCCACAAAATCCATCCAACACATCATCCTTGCTTAAAGAGATTGGATCTTGCGCGTTGTCTTTCAGCTTCAACACTTCGCGAATCCTTTCTTCAGTAACTTCTATACGTTTGTTACGAACAGTTGAAGAAATCCCTCTCTTGTTGTTTATAGTTTCAGGCTTCGCATTTTCCCAGAACTCTTGTATGTGGATGCGATAAACGGGAACTACTGCTTCAACTGCGAAACCGATTCTGCTAGACCGAATCCATCTTACTGCATCCTGAAAATCCTGTGGTATTTGATCGAGATTGATACTCTGGTTGTGCTTTAACGTAGTATCCCACTCAATGACTTTCACCATCTTGCTTCTGAAACACCAAACGAGCCAAGTGAGAGAAATGTTGAGATAGAGACAAATATTTACAAGAAAAATTTCGAATAAAAGCAATATTTACAAGGATATTTACAAAATTTACAAAAAAAAAATTAAATTAAAAATAAAGAAATAAAATCACTGCCAGGTCAGTGGTTGTCTTCCCTGCCGGGCCGGTGGTTGTCTCATCGACAGTGTTGAAAGCGAACTCAGCGATGATAGGGTTTTATACCCGGATCGATCCACCAGCGAAGACGATCCACCAGCGAGGACGAAAGGGTTTTATCCTCGGAGCGATTTATCAGCGAAGACATTTTACCGAGATAAGTTCGTTAGCGAACTTAGCGAAGACATGGTTTTGTTTCCGGAAACGATTTAGCAACGGAGACACTTGTCCCGGCCACATTACCGGTGAAATAAATTATTCCACCGGTTGCTCGAACTCGCGTTCGAGACTTTTGAGATTTCATGTCAAATTCGCTGAGTTCGCTGCATTCATCGTTAATTCGCCAGCATCAAAAATTTCTTCATAAACCCTTTTAAAAACCCTAACTGATTTCTTGTTTTGTTCAAACAACGATCACAGATGAGTCCAAATATGAATGAGCATTGTGAAACTTGGTTTGTTCGGTTCTTAACACAGACATCCATATCAAACCACAGAGATTATGGATTCAGATTCTAGGGTTTATGAACACAAAGAGCAGTTATAGAAATTTAAACAGTGCACTGTTCACCGAAAATGTGAACCGATGACTACGATGGTTGTAAATGATGATTAATCGAAGATTTACCTAAAGATCTTTGAACGAAATAGAATCTTGTGTTGGTTTTAAGAATGTGTCCGAAGATGAGCGAAAGAGAAGAGAAGATGAAGTGGTTTTTGAAAAGTTTGAAAAATGACGGTTGATCAGATATTTATACCGAAAATTTGATAATCAGCGAAATAACAATTTCGCTGGTATCTTAAATTCGCCGCCACTTGCATATATTCAAAACAATTTTAATTTCGCTCGTAAATTTCAAACTTTCTCGAAAAACGTGCCCAGATTTGTTTAAAACACTAAAATTTATCAAATATTTACACAATAAAGAAAATTTGGGCCATTTAGACTCCGAACTTCGAATTTTCAGCACTGGGAGGTTCCATTTGACGCGGATTTTCTTGAGACCTTCGACTCTCGTTGACTTGCCTGCAGAAGATCATATTGCCAACACTAGCCAAATTTTCTATTTATTCTTATTATTAATATATACTGACCAGGGCACAAGAAAAACTGCCAGTATGTTTCTCCGCTTAAATCCATGCATCCTTCTTTCAACATGCGTTCAGAGAGCGCTTTTATCATGTTTTCGGTAATATTGACAAGACTTCTATGGCCCCCACACAAGCTATTGAGAATAGAATCATTACGCCCGTGAGTCCCACGTCAGGACATACCCCCGCGATCAAGGTATGCACAAAGGTTCTTCATAACAGGTGAGTATATTGGATTCATTCTTTTCAACGATAGAGCGGAGATCAGGACTGTACTTTCGTACAACAGAGATCCCAAGAGCTATCGAGGGCTGAGACAGATAGTTCGGTGAACAGGTCAGTACTTTCGTACAGCAGAGAGACCGAAACTAATCCATCGAAAGGTTTTGGCCAAAAATGGCACTTATTATGAAAGGGTTTGGCCTTTTTTTTAGGCGCATATTATGAAGGGATATCATAGGAGTTCTAGTCAGCATGTATCTGGATGCAGCAATGATACCCCCCCGAATGAAAACCAATATAAAGACCCGAGATCTCAGACTTTGGCAATCTATCAACACAAGATTTAAGACCATTAAGCCATATGCCGCAACGTGTTACCCACAAGATGCGTAATGCCTGAGAGAAACCAGAATCCTTGTGTAGATTTTATGTTTTGCTCCCTAACAGCAGTTTACTCATCGGTGTTGCTGAATCTACCGACATGTCGTTGCTTGGTACCCCGATTTCCTTTTTGTGTTGTTATCTGTTTTGCAAGAAATGACAAAGTGTTAGCAATTTTCTATCATTTCCTCTAACAGGAATCAGACATAAGCATCTCATTTTTGATTTTCTGGAATATCCCCCCTAAAATCTTTATTTTCGAAAGTCCATTTGCCCGAAAATGAAATTTTAAGAATCAGAAAATCTTTTTGGTGGGCGACGCTTTACGATACTTGTTTTACTTTCAACAAACGTTTTTTTTTTTTTTTAAGTAAAACTATGGACAAAAGATAGAGTATTTAAGAAAGCTTTTGGACACAAGATTCATTTCCATTCAAGGAAATTAACCATTTCCAACCAGGTTACCAGCTGGTTGAATCGAGTTTTATCGAAAGCTTTTGTGAAAATATCGGCCCGTTGCTGGGTTGTATCCACTGGTACCACTTGAATGTATCCTTTCTCGTACGCATCTCGAATTGCGTGAATACGAATTTCGATATGCTTTGTTCTGGAGTGGTGGATGGGATTCTTCACAATTCCCAGGCATGCCTCATTGTCGATGAATATAGGAGTCTTCATGATGTTGATTCCATAATCCAACAACTGATTTTGTATCCAGAGAACTTGTGAACAGCAACTGTAGGCCGCGGTGTATTCTACTTGAGCGGTGGAGGTGGACACAGTTGTCTGTTTCTTGCTTTGCCATGAGATCAGACGATTTCCCAAGAATTGACATCCTCCTGAGACAGACCTGCGATCTACTTTACAACCTGCATGATCACTGTCAGAATAAGCAATAAGATCAAAATTACTATCTTTAGGATACCAAAGACCTAGTTTCGGAGTTCCTTTAAGATAGCGGAAGATGCGCTTCACAACGGTTTCATGAGATTCCTTGGGATTAGTCTGAAAGCGAGCACAGAGACAGACAGCCCACATGATGTCAGGCCTGCTAGCCGTTAAGTACATCAGAGATCCGATCATCGAGCGATAGAAGGACTTGTTTACAGGTTTTCCTTGAGGATCTAGAGTAAGCTCCGTCTGAGAAGCAAATGGAGTACTTGCAACTTTGTAGTCGTTCATGTTGTACTTTGCGAGAATATCCCGAATGTAATTGGCCTGATGAATAAGAATCCCGTCTTCCTTTTGCTTCACTTCTAGCCCCAAGAAGAACGTCAGCTCTCCCATTATGCTCATTTCAAACTGTGCCTTCATGACAGACTCGAATTCTCTACACAGTTCTTCGTTGGTTGACCCGAAGATGATATCGTCCACATAAATCTGAACCAGCATTACGTCTTCTCCGACTCTTTTGGTGAAGAGAGTCATGTCGATCGTTCCTCTGGTGTATCCACATTTCAAAAGATAAGTTGACAAAGTCTCGTACCAAGCACGTGGAGCTTGGTGAAGACCATAGAGGGCTTTGTCCAACTTGTAGTAGCGACCTGGAAAATGAGGATCTTCGAAACCCGGAGGCTGACACACGTAGACTTCTTCCTTTACCTTCCCATACAGAAAAGCGCTCTTTACGTCCATCTGAAAGACTTTGAAATTTCTGTATGACGCGTAAGCCAGGAATATTCTGATGGCCTCCAATCTTGCAACTGGAGCGAAAACCTCTTCGTAATCAATTCCTTCCTCCTGACGAAAACCCTGCACCACTAATCTGGCCTTGTTCTTGATTACTACTCCACGATCATCCATCTTGTTACGAAAGACCCATTTGGTACCAATCGGAAACTTTCACTCAGGTAGATCTACTAACTCCCAGACCTTGAGTTTGCGAAATTGAGATAATTCTTCCTGCATTTCCTGAACCCAGCTGGAGTCTAGAATCGCATCTTCAATGTCCCATGGAACGGATTGTGAGAGAAACGCTGCATAGAGACCTTTGTTGATGCTTGATGACTGACCACGTGTACGCACTCCTTCTTCAACAGCACCTATGACGTTCTCAAGAGGATGATGACGATTAGTCTTGTATCCTGCATTTGTCTGTGACTCAATTTGCTGTGGGAGATTGGTGAAGTGTTCGTCCACGTAAACGACTGGAGGATCATCTTCTTGAGTTGGTTCATCCACGTTTGCCTGTGAAGAAGAAGCACCGTTTTCTGGGGTGTTCTCAGGCGAAGTGTCACCAGTTGCTTCATCCACAGAGAGAAGTGGATCAGTAGAGAATGGAGTGAAACAGGTAGTAAACGGAGTTACACCAATATCTGAAGGATCAGATTCAACTTGTTCGTCTTCAATGGGTTCTGCTGCTGGAATATCTTTTGGAATTTCGAAGGTGTTGAAAATCACACCCACATCATAGAACCAATCGGGAGTACTTCCAGTGTTGGTGTAGTTTCCTTCTTGAAAATCAACATAGTATGATTCAATCACCATCTTTGTTCTTTTGTTGTAGACTCTGTAGGCTTTCTGAGTGGATGAATATCCCATGAAGTAGCATATATCACCCACTGCTTCGAACTTGATGGGATTTTCTTGAGTATTTAGAAGAGTGCACGAACATCCAAATGGTCTGAAAAAGTCAATAAGCGGCTTTCTTTTGAAGAGAAGTTCATATGCCGTTTTTCTGTGTGGTTTTACAATGAGTACCCTGTTCAGAATGTAGCATGCTGTATTTACTGCTTCTGCCCAGAAGATGATTGGAAGCTTTGAGTCCACCAGCATGGTCCTTGCTGCCTCGATCAACGTTCTGTTCTTGCGTTCAGCGACTCCATTTTGTTGCGGAGTTCTGGCTGCACTGTATTGGAGATGAATTCCCTTCTCTGCACAGAAGGATATGAAGGTTTGATTTTTGAACTCGGAACCATTATCACTTCTGATCGACTTCACTTTTAATTTGGTCACATTTTCAATTAAGGGAATGAATGTCTTGAGAATTTCAGCTGTCTCACTCTTTGCCTCAAGAAAATAAACCCATGAAAAACGAGAGAAATCATCTGTAATCACCAAACAGTAAGAACTTTTAGCGAGACTTTTAACACTAATTGGACCAAAAAGATCCATATGCATCAATTGTAGAGGCGCAGAAATCGTATTCACTGCTTTGGACTTGTGCGATTTCTTGTGTTGCTTTCCCTGGGCGCATGCTATACATTTTTCAGAAAAAGGAAATTCTTTTATAGGAAGTCCTCTCACTAAGTTCAACTTAGAGAGCTTGTTCATGTTTTTGAAATTTACATGCCCCAATCGCCTGTGCCAAAGCAGTGACTCCGATTCTGAAGCCTTTGAAATCAAACAAGTCAGGTTATCATTTGTCTTGGCATTTTTCATGTTGAGCACGTATGTGTTGTTTTGTCTAGGAGCAGTGAGCATGATCATTTCTGCAGGTACGACGTATTCAGGCTTCAGAAACAAGCATTCCATGTCGTTGAAAAGCACGGATATTCCTTTATCACAGACTTGTGATACACTCATGAGATTGTAGCACAATTCTGGAACATAGTTGACGTTTTCCAAGGTGAGGGCCTCAGACACCACATCTCCTATTCCAACAATCTTCCCTCCCTTTTCGTCTCCAGCGAATGACACGAAATCACCATCAATAAAACGAAAGTTCTTCAGAAGCTCCTTCAAGCCTGTCATGTGTCTTGAACATCCGCTGTCGACGTGCCAGATGTACTCCATGAGCATTCGAAGCCATTTTTGGAGTTTATTATGAAATACAAGAATATATACAAATTAGATTGATTTGGGAACCCAGATTTGCTTCACTTTGGATCTATCATGGTTTTGTCCCACGATATCTTCTTTTTGCCTCCAAAAATAAGCTGTTGAATCAACCAGATTTTTAACAGATTTCTTAAGATAATCAAGTTGATCAATGAAATTCTTAACAAAATCATATTCTGGTTTAGAAAAATTCTTGGTTTTACAATGTTTCGCTGTATGTCCTAAATGACTACAGCGAAAACATCGTTTATGTCTGGGCCTTTTGGTGTTAGAAGATGATGTATGTGATGAGTGTCTTGAGCTTCCTGCTTTCTTCATTTTCTTGTCAACTCGACTTTCATCTTCTAAGCATTCTTCATCGCTGTCGAAATCTGATGAGCTTTCTGATGTTTGATATTCACTTGAATTTAGTTCTCCACTTGCTTCGTAACTTGAATCATTGCAGCTTTGATCTTTGCCTGAACTTTCTAAATCTTGGTGTTCAATTGTCTCAACACTTGAACCATCGAAGCTTTCATCATTTGTTGATTGATCTTCACTGAAGGTCTTTGAGGTTTCTTCACTTGAAAATTCAGGACTTTCATCATCTGTTGTTCGATCTTCACTTGAAGTCTTCTTTTCATCTTCTGAGGCAGTAATGCTTGAGTCTTCATTGCAGTGATCTTTAGTGACGATCTTTTCTGAATCTGTCATACCTGTTCGACAAGGAATAAATTCTGGAATTTCCTCTGTGAGGAATTTTCCAAAGGTGTTCTTTTTCAATTCTGGCACAAATACAGGAGATTCACAAACAATTTTATCATCGCAAAATGCGGAATTTAAATCATAACATTCAAACACTGCATGTTCACGATCACGGGTCTCAAATGTAGGCACATGGCCCTTACAGTCATCCGAAGATTTAAATTTAGGCACACGGCCATTACAGTCATCCGTCCTAATTAAATTATTACATTCATCCCGAATATTTTCTTGTTTAGAACAGTTCCAGGCGAACCAGTTAACAGTAGAATAACTGTCGCCTGAATAGCCTATTCCTATTTTTGAACCGCCGCAGTCTCCATCCTCATCGCACACATCTTCTTTACACACAATTGGATCTGCATTACTTTTAGAAAAGTTAGCGGTTGTTTCGTTCTCACAAAAATCGTTTTGTTCTACAGAGGCCTTTTCATTAATGAGATCATTTTCGGGATGAGGAGTTGGTATAGGCACATAGTTTTTGCTATGTGGAGGAAGAAAAAGTTTTCTTTCATTTCCTTGCCTATCCTTGTACCCGATCCCGTCTTTTACATACGTTGGTCGCTGGCAGTTTTTGATGTCAGTAAAGGCCTTTTGACTGACATTCCATTTATCGATGATAATTTGCAATTTGTTCTTTTCGTTCAAAGCCTTTTCTAGTCTATCTGTGAGATCGTTAATGATAAAATCTTTTCTAATCACAAATTCTTTTAGAGTTTGCATTTCAGCTAAAGTTGAGTTCAACTTTCTCTGATATGCGGCCTCGTTCAGTTTAAGTTCGTTATTCATTTTTAAGGCTTTGTCTTTTTGTCTCTCAAATTCTAGATTAAGAGACTTGTAATGTGCCACGACATCAACGCATGCTTGTGAGCATAACTTTACTTTAAAGTTATATGGAATACTATTTACCAAGTCTTTGTCAGCCTTTTCTTTGGAGGATTCTGTTTTCATTGCTGCGGCTGAGGCTTTTTCTTTGTCTTTCTTCTGGTCAGATGCATCCTTAGGGATCTGCTCCTTAGCTTCTTCAGACTTCTTTTCTTTTTCAGGCTCCGGAGAGGTGAGAATGCTTTTCAAACCCTTGTCAGAGATGTTGTCACCTTTTGGAATTCCAGCTGTCGGTTTCTCAAACTGCTTTGATGATGATCCGCTTGAGATCTTTGCCATAAGAGCTTTGTTGACTTGTTCCTTGGCTTCAGCAATTTCCTCACTCCAATCATAATCTTCAACGACTAAGGCTTTTGGCGTGCTAGGAGACGCATTGTTCTTGTTTTCTTCAACGGTGATTTGTTTTACAGCAGGAGTTGATTCGATGTTTCCTTCTTTCAACAAGGGGCAGTCACGCTTAAAGTGGCCCAGATTCTTACAGTTGTAGCATCTTAATTTGGATTTATCAAAGCCAGCTTTTCCAAGACCCAAACGCTTTCCTGTTTTGTCTTGAAATTTCTTTAATCTCAAAGTGATCATGGCTATTTTCCATTTCAGATCCATTTCTTCCATGTCATCTGGATCAACCTGATACATGTCTTCAGCAGTGAACATCTCCTTCTTCAATTCTCCAGACATCAAAGCTTCATAGCTGCTCAGAAACATGTTGAAGAGTGCCACGTTTTCAGTTGACACTTTCAACGCTTGAGTATCACCAACCATGATAGTATTCTCACTAGGTTGTGGAGCTTCCGAAGCGCTTGCGGAAGCATTGGCATAAATTAAGTCGGAAGCTTGTGGACTGATGCCACCTGAAGCAAGAAATGCCACATTCTTAAATCCAGCAGAGGTTTGAGTTGACTTTGGTGGGTAACCAGCAGTGTTCATCTCTCGTTTGTTGACATCCATTTCGAAGGCTCTTAGGGTGTTGATCAAGTCGGACAGAGTGACAGGATTTGGATTGTTGAGGAAATCCTTCTTGATCATCATGCATTGAAGACTCCATTCCTTAGGGAGTGAATCCAACAGCTTCTTGATGGCAGCACGGTTTGTGACAGGATTTCCTGCCTTCTTCATTTTGGTCATCATATTCAGAAAGCGACTGATGTGATCAGACAGACTTTCTCCACGAACTCCATAGAACATGTCGTATTGCTTTTGCACCATGTCTCTCTTACTTTCAATTAGCTCTTCATTTCCCTCATAGTACTCAATCAATGCATTACAGAGTGCACTTGCAGTTCGGTGTTCTTCAAACATGTTACAGTCATCATTTGACAGAGCCATGGTTAAGGCTGCATGTGCACGGCGATCACGTTGGATTAGAGCCTTGTCTTCATCAGTGAAGGTTGTGGGGTCAGGGTTAGCAACTACCACGTCATTATGAACAACCGTTGGAATGTGGGGTCCAGCGGTGACTGAGACCCACATATTGTAGTCCGTGTATTCGAAGAACGACTGGATGCGAGTCTTCCAAGTGCTGAAGTCTTCAGCCCCTTTCAACTTTGGTGGCCTAGTAGTGGTTCCGGTCTCAAGTTCCGCTTGAGCAATTGGACTTAGTTGATTCAACGACATCTTGGCTTGAATTTGACAAAAGAGAGCTGATCAGAGGCTAAATTCGCTGACAGATCACTACAGGCCGGTAACAGTATTAATTTCGCTGATGATTTGAGAAGCACGAACAATTTTGCTGAAAATCTTCACCGATCTCCTATCTTCGCTGGTACACGATGATGTCCTGCATGAGCGAACAAGCTAATTCCGCTGATACAAGCAACACAAACGTTAGTTTTGACTAATTTCGTTGATTACCGTGATAAGAACGCTGTGGTTCAATATCACAGTTCTCGAAGTCGCCTTCGATAATTTCGATACAGGGTCACTTGACACTATTTCGCCAATAATCAATAATTTCGCTCGAATGATGATCGTCGAAATTAATGATCATGCGATGAGCTTTGAAAAGATTTCGCTATGTTCGCAATGTTCGCAATGTTCAACAATATTTTCGCTACCTCCAAAAATTAATTTCGCTATCTTCAAATATTGTTCGCTGTATTCATATTAATTTCGCTGGACAAAGGGTTTAACACGAACTAAAACCCTCTAATCACTCAAAAACAGCTCAAAAACCACCTTTTGATGCATCAAAATGTCCAAAATGACTCACTAATCATATATTAACAGCAACCTATCGATTAAACACACCAAATCAATCCATTTTAAGTCCAAAAATTTGAAAACCTTGAAACTTTTGAAAAACCTTCAAAACTATGAAAAATCTCAACAAGAACACAACAACCAAGAGCACTAAGGCTCTGATACCAAATTGTAGATCCCAATATCAATCCGGATCACAGTGGTTGGTTTTTTTAGCCCAAAACACCTATTGATTAAGTGTTTGAACTATGAAAAGTTAAGAATGATCAAAGATGAAGGTGAAGCTAATGGATTAATGAATACAACAAGTGTTGTATTGAATCCAAACAAGAGTGTAAATCAGTAAAGCACCTTGGATATCAGATTAGAGCACAAGAACAATGATTGAATGTAAACAACACCAATATTCATTAAGAGAGCCAAAAGCTTGAAGTGGTTACAATACAAGGGCTATATATAGTGTTCCTGACTTGCCAGCAAATTTATAAATTTGCTGGAATCTTAACTACACCAAGTCAGGATTACAACTTCTATAGAATTACAAAATAAGCCCCTATACTATTAAATTAGCTACAAACCACTATAAAACTAATCCAGCACAAGTATGAACGATCTCAAAAGTTCCAACAACACCTAGTTGATCCGCATCACATCCTGCACTGTATCCTGATATTTGAAGTAATAGAAGAACAAGGCAGCTGCGATTGTCAGCTCCCGAGGTTTTGTGCCGGCGATCTAGATTGATCAAGGGCTTTCCTCGTACATCACGTGTCAACCTTTAATTTTTCGCTCATTGTTTGATCATAGATACAGCTCTATATCCTGAGCCGTATCCTGAAACTGTTTTCACAATTAACTTGAATAACATATTTTCGACACTCATTTCTAGCACACTACCTCACTTAACTAATTTGATCACTTAATTACTTCGGTAATTTTTGACCAAAACAATTTGGCGCCCACCGTGGGGCAAGTGGTGCTATTTTTGCTAAAAACTTTAGTAAAATCATTACTCGGTTTTCTTTTGTCAAAACTTTTTTCTTAATTGTTTTCAATGGCCTCGAGATCAAACATGAGCTCTTCCACCATGTCTGCTACAACCTCTGCAACAATTGGTTCGGTGCTTCCACCTCCTCCTCCAAGAATGCAAGCTTTATCACACGGAGTTGAAAGTCATGTAGCTCGTGATGTTATCCCCGCTCCCAGTACCCAGGGATCCGGTCCTGTTTTGGCATCTAATGATGAAATTCTGAATTTGTTTGGTAGTGTACAGGAACAGATGAGGCAGCAGCAGGAAAATAATCGGATGCTGATGAGAGAAATACAACTCTTGAAATCAGGCCCAAGTAGACCTGCTGAAGAAACTGTCACTCCTATACAGCCTAGGGCTTTGAACTTTAGTTCAGCAGTTTACACTGAGGATAACTGGGGGAACATCGTCCCAAGCCATTCTCAGAATCATACCCCTGAGATACCCTCCTCGGTCAGGATGTCAACTGTGAGGAGCTCAGGATATGCTTCAGGATATGGTCAGAATCCTCAGACCGGTAACGTGTCAAATAATAATATTCTTGCTACTAACAACAATGGGTCTTTGCAGGATGCAGGTATGACGTCAACATTTACTATGGAACTTCAGAAATTGAAGGACATGATATCCAGTGTACATGGAGTGGTCCATCCAATTCCGGAAGTATCTCAAGACAGCCACAGGATATCCCGCTTTGCATATCCTATATGTGATGCTGAAATCCCAAAAAGATTTCAGACCCCCAACATGAAACTGTATGATGGGACTACGGATCCTGAAGAGCATATTGCCCAGTATAGAGAAAGAATGGAGATTAACCCTATCCCTCCGGAACTCAAGGAAGCATGCTTATGCAAGGGTTTCGGTTCTACCTTGACAGGATCAGCCTTAAAATGGCTGTTAAATGTTCCTCCTCACTCAATTACTTCGTTTTCTCATTTGGTTAATTTATTTAATAGTCAGTTTTCTTGCAGTCGGAGTTTTGAGAAACTAACCAGTGATCTTTACAGGATAACTCAAGGACCTCAGGAATCCTTGAGGGATTATGTGAACAGTTTAGTCGAGAATCCTTGGATATCCCACATCTTGATGTTGCAACAGCTATGCAGGATTTTAAGATGGGGTTACAAAAGGATTCCCGGTTTTATCAGGATCTTGTAATGAATCCCTGCAGAAATCTCGACGAAGCTCGTAACAGGGCTTTGAGATATATCCGCTTGGAAGATGACAAGAAGATGCAAGAGAGGATGAATTCTACCTCAACCTACGAATCAGTCAACAGGAAATCAGAATCCTCGTACAAACCATATCGCTCCAAGCCATATGGCAGAAATGATAACAAGAAAGTGAATGCTGTTGAAGACGAGGATCCTGAAGAATATCTTGAATTATCTGAATATTGCTTTTCTGTTAATATACCTGAGTTAATGTATGCTATGCAGGTTTTAGGAGACAAAGCTAGGTGGCCTCGAAAGAACCAGCAGAAAGCTGATTGGAAGGATAAATCCAAATGGTGTGCCTTCCATGAAGATTTCGGACATGTGACCGAGGATTGCATTTCTCTAAGGAAAGAAATAAGTTACCTGTTAAGCAAGGGGTACCTGAAGGATTTGCTGGGAAGAAAGAAGAATAAAGGGCAGGATCCTGAGAAGGATCCTGAACGAGCAGCATCACCCCCAGCAGATGCCAAAATAATTAACTTTATTTCAGGAGGATCCGACATTTGTGGGACTTCGTATTCGGCGGCCAAGAGACATGCAAAGGAAGCTAAGACCGAGAGGGGAGACAAACCAGCTAGGATGACTACCCCTTACAACCGATAAAGTGATCACTTTTGATAGTGATGACAAGGATACTGTCCAGGATCCTCACCATGATGCTCTCGTAATAACAATATATGTTGCTAACCATTTTGTACGCAGGATATTGGTGGACAATGGTAGCTCCGTCAACATAATTCAGCTGGAAACATTGAAGAGGATGAATGTATCTCCGATGGACATTACTTCGAAGTCCACTGTGCTCGTTGGTTTCAGTGGAGAAGCTAGAAATACCATTGGAGAGATAAAGTTACCAGTATATGTTGAAGGGGTCAACTCGATACAACGCTTCTGTGTGATGGACTCCCTATCCTGCTATAACATCATACTAGGCAGGCCATGGATCCATGACATGAAGGCTGTGCCATCGACTTATCACCAGTGCATTAAGATCCCTACCCCTTGGGGAGTCGTCAAAGTTGATAGTGATCAGCAGGAGGCAAAGGAATGCTACTCATCCTCAATGAAATCCTCAACCAAGCCTAATCCAGCATAGCAATTAAAGATGCGGGCCCAGGATATCATGGAGGCTTCAGAGCAGGATACGAAGAAAGTTATCCTGGATCAGGATAATCCTGATATCTCGATGCTCGTAGGAGCCAATATCCCTCGGGATATTGAAGAACAATTAACTAACTTTTTGAAGTGCAGGATGTCAACATTTGCATGGAAGCATGAGGATACGACAGGTATATCCAAAGACATCATCACTCACAAGCTTGGAATTGACAACACGTTCAAGCCTATACAACAAAAAAGAAGGAAGTTTGCTCCTGAACGAAATGCAATTATCCAAGAGGAAGTTGAAAGATTGTTGAAGTCCAAAATGATCAGAGAAGTCAAATTCCCAAGATGGTTGGCAAATGTAGTTGTGGTACAGAAGAAAAATGGGAAATGGAGAGTCTGTGTAGACTACACAGACTTGAATAAGGCTTGTCCTAAAGACCCATTTCCTCTTCCTCATATTGATGCCATGGTGGACGCTACCGCCGGGCATGAGATGTTAACCTTCATGGATGCATCCTCAGGATTTCAGCAAATTCAAATGGAGCCTTCGGACCAGGAGGATACTGCCTTCATGACACCAACATGTATTTATTGCTATACTGCTATGCCTTTCGGTTTGAAAAATGCAGGTGCAACATACCAGAGATTGGTGAACATGATGTTCAAAGATAAGCTGGGGGACACAATGGAGGTATACATCGATGATATGGTGGTGAAATCTAAAAAGGCTGAGGATCACCTCCAGGATATTAAGGGAGCATTTGATATCCTGGATCTGTATAACATGAAGCTGAATCCTGCTAAGTGCCATTTCGGAGTGGGGGCAGGAAAGTTTCTAGGATATATGGTGACCAAAAGAGGAATAGAGGCAAGCCCGGAGCAGATCAAAGCCATCTTAGATATCAAATCACCTTCAAATATGAAGGATGTTCAACGGTTGACAGGCCGAGTAGTAGCATTGAACAGATTTATTTCAAGATCCTCGGAAAATGCAAGGAATTTTATGATATCCTCAAGAAGAATAAGAAGTTCGAATGGGGAGCAAAGCATGAAGCAGCCTTGCAGGATTTGAAGAGATATCTCTTAACTGCACCTCTATTGATGAAGCCTGAAAATGGTGAACCACTATCCCTATACCTCGTTGTATCAGGGAATGCTGTAAGTGCAATTCTTATAAAGGACCATGAAGGTCAGCAATATCCTGTCTATTATGTTAGTAAAAGTTTATTAGATGCTGAAACTAGATATTCTTGTTATGGGTCATTTTCTGAGTATACATATCCTGACTAATATCCCGCTTTTAATTGTTTGTTTGTGACCAGGATGCTGGACGGGGATATTGCTAACATCTTGGGCGATATCCTAAGTTTGAGTGAATTAAACACGTGCAGGTTAATGGCTGTAAGTTACTAACGGTCATCAGGACTTCTTCTCCTCAAGACTCGGGCGTATTTGTTATGAGGAAGCCGTTGAACCCGAAAGACTTGGTCCTCAACGTTCAAGTGGGAATATTCGCTGGATCCCGGAAGTTTAGGATAGTTTGTTACATTATCTTTACTATAAATAGATGGGGGTGGATCAGTTTAAGGCACACAATTTACACTGACACTCTCGAACACTTTCACTCTATAGCTCATTGCAAACACCACACTTGTATTCAAATTTCATTGTAACACATAGTTGATCCGCACCACATCCTGCACTGTATCCTGATATTTGAAGCAATAGAAGAACAAGGCAGCTGCGATTGTCAGCTCCCGAGGTTTTATGCCGGCGATCTAGATTGATCAAGGGCTTTCCTCGTATATCACGTGTCCACCTTTACATTTTTGCTCATTGTTTGATCATAGATACAGCTCTATATCCTGAGCCGTATCCTGAAACTGTTTTCATATCTAATTTTGTTAACACATTTTTCACACATATTTTTAGCACACTACCTCACTAAACTAATTTGATCACTAAATTGCTTAGGTAATTATTGACCAAAACAATTTGGCGCCCACCGTGGGGCAAGTAATGCTACTTTTACTAAAAATCTTTGCAAAATCATTAATCGGTTTTCTATTTTCTAACTTTTTGCCACATTGTTTACAATGGCCTCAAGATCGAACATGAGCTCTTCCACTATGTCTGCTACAACCTCTGCTACCACTGGTTCGGTGCTTCCACCACCTCCTCCAAGGATGCCATTTTCTTCACAACCTCAAGATGTTATCCCTACTCGGAGTGTCCAGGGATCTGCTCCTGTTTTAGCCTCTAATGATGAAATTTTGACTTTATTTGGAAGTGTGCAGGAACAAATGAGGCAGCAACAAGAGACTAACCAAATGCTATTAAGAGAAATACAACTCTTGAAAGCTAGCTCGAGTAGACCCGCTGAAGAAACTGTCACTCCTATACAGCCCAGGGCTTTGAACTTCAGTTCCGCAGTTTACACTGAGGATAATAGGGGGAATATCGTCCCAAGCCATTCTCAGAATCATACCCCTGAGATACCCTCTTCGGTCAGAATATCGACTGTGAGAAGTTCAGGATATGCTTCAGGATATGGCCAAAATCCTCAGAACGGTAATGTGTCAAATAATAATATTCTTGCTACTAACAATAATGGCTCTTTGCAGGATGCAGGTATGACATCAACATTTACCAGGGAGCTGCAGAAATTGAAGGACATGATATCCAGTGTGCCTGGAGTGGTTCAACCAATTCTGGAAGTATCCCAAGACAGCCACAGGATATCTCGCTTTGCATATCCCATCTGTGATGCTGAAATCCCAAAAAGATTTCAGACTCCCAACATGAAGCTGTATGATGGGACTACGGATCCTGAAGAGCATATTGCTCAGTATAGGGAAAGAATGGAGATTAACCCTATCCCTCCGGAGCTCAAGGAAGCATGCTTGTGCAAGGGATTTGGTTCTACTCTAACAGGATCAGCCTTAAAATGGCTGTTAAACGTTCCTCCTCACTCAATTACTTCGTTTGCTCATTTGGTTAATTTATTTAACAGTCAATTTTCTTGTAGTCGGAGTTTTGAGAAACTAACCAGTGATCTTTACAGGATAACTCAAGGGCCTCAGGAATCCTTGAGGGATTATGTGAACAAATTCAGTCAAGAATCCTTGGATATCCCACATCTTGATGTTGCAACAGCTGTGCAAGCTTTTAAGATGGGATTACAAAAGGATTCTCAGTTTTATCAGGATCTTGTAATGAATCCCTGCAGGAATCTCGACGAAGCTCGTAACAGGGCTTTGAGATATATCCGTCTGGAAGATGACAAGAAAATGCAGGAGAGGATGAACTCTACCTCAACCTATGAATCAACTAACAGGAAATCGGAGACCTTGTATAAGCCATATCGCTCCAGGCCATACGACAGAAATGATAACAAGAAAGTGAATGCTGTTGAAGACGAGGATCCTGAAGAATATCCTGACTTATCTGAATACTGCTCTTCTGTTAATACACCCGAATTAATGTATGCTATGCAGGGCTTAGGGGACAAAGCTAGGTGGCCTCGAAAGAACCAGCAGAAAGCTGATTGGAAGGATAAATCCAAATGGTGTACCTTCCACGAAGACTTCGGACATATGACCGAGGATTGCATTGCTTTAAGGAAAGAGATAAGTTACCTATTAAGCAAGGGGTATTTGAAAGACTTGCTGGGAAAAAAGAAGAATAAAGGGCAGGATCCCGAGAAGGATCCTGAACGAGCAGCATCACCCCCAGCAGATGCCAAGATAATTAACTTTATTTCAGGAGGATCCGACATTTGTGGGACTTCGTATTCGGCGGCCAAGAGACATGCAAAGGAAGCTAAGAACGAGAGGGGAGACAGACCAGTCAGAATGACTACCCTTACAACTGATAAAGTGATCACTTTCGATAGTGATGATAGGGATACTGTTCAGGATCCTCACCATGATGCTTTAGTAATAACATTATATGTGGCTAACCATTTTGTACGCAGGATACTGGTAGACAACGGTAGTTCTGTCAATATAATTCAGCTGGAAACGTTGAAGAGGATGAATGTATCTCCGATGGATATCACTTCGAAGTCCACTGTGCTTGTTGGTTTCAGTGGAGAAGCTAGAAATACCGTAGGGGAGATAAAGTTACCAGTATATGTTGAAGGGGTCAATTCAATACAACGTTTCTGTGTGATGGACTCCTTATCCTGCTATAACATCATACTGGGAAGACCATGGATTCACGATATGAAGGCTGTGCCATCAACGTATCACCAATGCATCAAGATCCCTACCCCTTGGGGAGTTGTCAAGTTTGAAAGTGATCAGCAGGAAGCGAAGGAATGCTACTCATCCTCAATGAAATCCTCAACTAAGCCTAGTACAGCATAGCAATTAAAGATGCAGGCCCAGGATATCGCGGAGGATTCGGGGCAGGATGTGAAGAAAATCATCCTGGATCAGGATAAGCCTGATATCTCGGTGCTCGTAGGAACCAATATCCCTCAGGATATTGAAGAACAGTTAACAAACTTTTTGAAATGCAGGATGTCAACGTTTGCATGGAAGCATGAGGATATGACAGGCATATCCAAAGACATTATCACTCACAAGCTTGGAATTGACAAATCATTCAAGCCTGTTCAACAAAAAAGAAGAAAATTTGCTCCTGAGCGGAATGCGATTATCCAAGAGGAAGTTGAAAGGTTGTTGAAGTCCAGGATGATCAGAGAAGTCAAGTTTCCAAGATGGCTAGCTAACGTAGTTGTGGTACAGAAGAAAAACGGGAAATGGAGAGTCTGTGTAGACTACACGGACTTGAACAAGGCTTGTCCTAAAGACCCATTTCCTCTCCCTCATATCGATGCAATGGTAGATGCTACTGCTGGACATGAGATGTTAACGTTCATGGACGCATCTTCAGGATTTCAGCAGATTCAAATGGAGCCTTCGGATCAGGAGGATACTGCTTTTATGACACCAACAGGTATATATTGCTATACTGCTATGCCTTTCGGTTTGAAAAATGCAGGTGCAACATACCAGAGATTGGTAAACATGATGTTCAAAGATAAGCTGGGGGACACCATGGAGGTATATATCGATGATATGGTGGTGAAATCTAAAAAGGCTGAGGATCACCTCCAGGATATCAAGGGAGCATTTGATATCCTGGATCGATACAACATGAAGCTGAATCCTGCTAAATGCCATTTCGGAGTGGGGGCAGGAAAGTTTCTTGGATATATGGTGACAAAAAGGGGGATAGAAGCAAGCCCAGAACAGATCAAAGCTATCCTGGATATAAAATCGCCCTCAAATATGAAGGACGTACAAAGGTTGACAGGCCGAGTAGCAGCTTTGAATAGGTTTATTTCAAGATCCTCATAAAAATGCAAGGAATTCTATGATATCCTCAAGAAGAATAAGAAATTTGAATGGGGAGCAAAGCATGAAGCAGCCTTGCAGGATTTGAAGCGATATCTCTCAACCGCACCTCTATTGATGAAGCCTGAAAATGGTGAACCACTATCCCTATACCTTGCTGTATCAGGGAATGCTGTAAGTGCCGTTCTTATAAAAGACCATGAAGGTCAGCAATATCCTGTTTATTATGTTAGTAAAAGTTTACTAGATCCTGAGACTAGATATTCACACTTAGAAAAATTGATATTGGCTCTAGTCATGGCATCGACAAAGCTTAGACATTATTTCGAGACACATAGGATACATGTTAAAACGAATTATCCTGTCAAAAATGTGCTTAGGAAACCAGAGATGTCAGGCAGGATGGCCAAGTGGTCAGTAAAGTTAAGTTCTTATGATTTAGTATATGAACCTAGAAATGCCATAAAGTCTCAGGCTTTAGCTGACTTTGTGGCTGATTTTAGTAGTGACATTCAGGACGAGGTAGACCTAGAAGTTCAACAGTTAGGAGAATCCTCAGGATCCTGGACATTATATACTGATGGTGCATCTAATATAAGAGGTGTAGGTTTAGGTATACTACTAAAATCGCCACAGGGGGACATATTACCCCAGGCTATTAGGTGTGAATTTCCTGCTACTAATAATGAGGCAGAATATGAAGCTTTAATTGCAGGATTAGAATTGGCTAAGAGTATGAGTATCAAGAATTTGCGAATATATGTTGACTCTTTGTTAATTACTAACCATTTTAATGGATCCTATGCAGTCAAGGGTGAGAAATTAATCGAATACCTCGATATTCTCAAAAAATTAGCAGGATATTTCGATGTTTTTATACTTGAACAGGTACCAAGGGAGGATAATGCTGAAGCAGATGCCTTAGCAAATCTGGGATCATCGATCAGGATACCAGAAGGAACCCAAATACCAATATTACATGTCTTATATCCTGCAACGAATCCTCGGGATAAAGAAGTAGCGGGTATTCAGGATCCTGGAGCAAAGCATCCTGAAGAGGATCCTAAATCCTGGACGGCTCCAATCATGAGATATCTCAAAGAAGGACACATCCCTGGAAATGAAAATCCTAAGGCATTTAGGATGAAGGTATCACGATTCACTATTATAAATAATATTTTATACAAGAAATCTCTTGCAGGACCGTATTTGAGGTGCTTGGAGGATCCTGAAGCCAAATAAGTACTTCAGGATATACATGAAGGGGATTGTGGTAACCATACTGGGGGCAGGTCGTTATTCTCAAAAGTATTAAGGACAGGATATTATTGGCCAACAATGAGAAAAGATGCCGCAGAATATGCTCGAAGATGTGACGCATGTCAAAGACATAGTAACATACTGCATCAACCTGCTGAACCATTATATCCTGTTGTTTCCCCTTGGCCATTTATGAAGTGGGGTATGGATATAGTGGGAAAGCTACCAAAAGCTCCGGGAGGAAAAGTCTTTATGCTAGCAATGACGGATTATTTCTCTAAGTGGGTTGAAGCTGAAGCATTTGTTCAAGTTAGAGACCAAGAAGTAGTATCCTTCATAAAGAGGAATATCCTGGCTAGATTCGGAGTACCAGCCGAGATAATCTGTGACAATGGTTCTCAGTTTATAAGCAAGAGAACTACTGACTTTTGCAAGAGTTGGGGAATCAAAATGATAACATCTACTCCAGTACATCCTTAAGCGAATGGACAAGCCGAATCCTCAAACAAGATAATTGTCAATAACTTAAAGAAAAGGCTTGGAGCCAAAAAAGGAAGATGGGCAGAAGAATTACCCTTTGTTTTGTGGGCTGATAGGACAACGGTAAAGAATGCAACAGGCCAAACCCCATTTTCCTTGGTATTTGGAGCAGAAGCAATGATTCCAACGGAAATGACAATACCTACTGCAAGATCTACCCTAAGTGATCCTGAGCAGAATCCTGGAGCCTTGAGTCAGGATTTAGACACTATAGATGAAAAGAGAGATGCGACAAGGCTAAGGATGGCAGCATATCAACAGAGGATATCCAGGGCATATAACAAGAATATTAGGACCAGAAGGTTTAAGGTTGGAGATTGGGTGTTAAGAAAGGCTTTTCAGAATACTACTAATCCTGCTGATGTGTGTAAAATGCAACATATAAATTACATCAAATGAGGCATAAAACTAACCCTTTTTTTAGTACTAATATTGGAAAAAGAGTGTTTTTGTCTTCCTTTTGTATTTTCAGGATTAAATGAGCTCAAAAACGCAAAAGAAGCAAAAAGATAGCTAAATCCAACATAAATACAAGAAAAGGAATATTAGTGGACTGCCCGAACCCTCAACGGCACCTTCCAAAGAAAAATAGAGAAAACAGAAGACTGAACACGCCCCGTGCTCAGCCAGCACGGGGCCGTGCCCAAGAAGCAGCAGAAAAGACAAACCTATAGAAGCTTCTATTGCCCACCACGGGGCCGTGCTCAGCGGACACGGGGGCGTGTCGAAAGTACAGCAGGCGCATTTATTGTAATTGCGAATTACAATTAATGAGGAGAGAGATTGTCAGACGGACACGGGGCCGTGCCCAGCGGACACGGGGCCGTGTCCAGCTCTCTGTTCAGCCTATAAATAGGAGTGCTTGGATTCATTTCATCTCATCCCTTGGCACACCACCTCTCTCACACTTCATCCACCACCCACCACCATCACAACACCATCATCGACCACCATCATCCATTGTCCATCGTAGAGTGTGTGAGTCGTCTCGGGATCCAAGATTGATCGTAAGAGTTCTTGACAATCAAGGCCATGTTTGCCTAAGTCTCTTACATCACTTGGTGAAGACAAAGTGTCTAGTATAATACTTTTTATTTCTAATCTTTTGCACTTTTTATTTGGTTTTGTATTAATGACTTTAATAACTAGTTACTTATGTTGAAGGTGATCTTTCCTTATCGTTTGTCCGTGGTGTCTTGGCATTATTTTACTGTCTATATAAAATAAAGGATTTTCACCATTCATATCTCCACGGTCTATATGGAGGTATGTTGGCTACCTGGTAGGGGGTTAAGGGAACGGTTTGGTAAAGGTCTTGCCATTGTTCAGCGTTTAGAGGTCCTGCAATGGACCTGGGTCAAATTTAGTAGGACCTCCTTCAATACTTCACGGTATTGGATGGCGGGGGTCCAAACTCTTTGATCCCCTCATAAGTTAACTACTATTAATACTATAACCCGGCTATTTAGGACTGTATCCCTGCTGACTCAGACTACTTAGCCGAGGGTAACGTCACCGCCAAAAGCGGGGCCTACCACAATACTGCATTAATAACTTAATTCATTATCTTCTAATAATCCACCCTTTTAGGATTGTATCCCTGCTGACTCAAACTACTGGGGTGAGGGTAACGTCGCCTTCAAAAGAGGGGCCTACTACAATAACTAAGATAATCTCTTAATTATGTGCAAAAGTGCGGAAATAATCAAAGGTTATACTAGATACGAGTCGGAACCAAGTGATTCATCTTGTCTATCTGTTTTTTCTTTTATTTTTATTTTCAGCATTTTAGTTAGTTTTATTTTTCTTAGTTTAAAACATTTTTCTAAACTTTTATTTTGATTAGACGTTGAGGATAAACCGGTACTAAAAGCTCTTGTGTCCTTGGACGACCTCGGTATCTTACCAACGCTATACTACACTCAACGATGGGTGCACTTGCCCATATGTGTGTTTAGTGTTAGTGAAATATCGTGTTTTATAAATTTAAAACTTGGCTAAAATAAGTGTTAAAAAGGGCTTAAAATATATACCTAAAATAAGTAACACTTCGCACACATCACCTGCCGATGGCAAGTTAGCTCCAAAATGGGAAGGACCATACGAAGTTGAATCAGAAGCAGGAAAAGGAGCATACAGACTCAAGAATATGGAGGGGGATATGCTACCGAGATCTTGGAATGCTATACACCTTAAGCTCTATTTCAAGTGAGTTTAGAATTTAATTTCTAACTCAGGATGGTATGAATTCTACCTTTTTTAAATATGTTTGGTTTAATTTGTTCTTTGTAACCCAATACTGACTTAAGCATCGGAGGGGTGTTAGCCAAGCTAACATCCACCTTAGTGTAAGGATGTTTTGCAGTATATGCTTCGGGATATAGCTCCGGGATGCTCACTCAGGATATTTCGGAAGATTAGAGGATTGGC
Source organism: Helianthus tuberosus (assembly GCA_030545235.1). Lineage (NCBI taxonomy): Eukaryota > Viridiplantae > Streptophyta > Magnoliopsida > Asterales > Asteraceae > Helianthus > Helianthus tuberosus. The sequence goes on along the minus strand of CM060384.1, from coordinate 15,527,414 downwards.
CCCCTCTCTCACGTACAAGGGATTCTGATCCCTTCACAGGTTTAAAGGTATTCACCTTTCTTCCGAATTGGGTTTAAACACCCCGCCTGGAGCGCAAGTTATTCAGGGATAGTTCAAGGTGGCGGGACCAGTCCATGTAAAAGTGGCTGACAATTTCGTTACTGTTGGCTATATCCTGAATCCTAAAGGTATATGAGGATTGATCACCCTCTCTCACGAAAGGGTATTTTCATACTCTCTAAGGTTTAAAGGTTTTCGCCTTTCTAAGTCTTGGAGTTTATACACTCCCGCCTGTAGCGCATGAAAATTTGGGATTTTCCCCAGGATACAAGGGATTTATCTCCAGTACATCCTTGGGTTTTACCCTTGGGACGTAAAAAATTACCTATACAATGGAAACTGACATTCAGAAGATTTCTAAAGTATTTGAAGACATTGTACACAGGGGACATTCCTACCAGGGTGGTGATGTAAAGTTAAAAGGATAAGGCTCGGAACTAATGCACTAAGTACCTCGCACAGGGGACATCTTCATTGAAGAAGTTGCAAAGACATTGAGACTTGGTAATAGGGTTATATACTACTCCGGGTATGATCTTTCCTTTGTAAACATCGTCTAAGTTTTTAGTAACATTATGTTTTATAAAAGGTTAAGTATCCTGATATATTCTCAAAGTCCTTTTCAAGATATTTGATTAAGGTGTTTAAAACTAGTATTAGTTTGGAACTTTGATCATTTAAGTATTATCGAAAACTGGTTTTGGAAAAATGGATTGTTTTTCAAAAGCTTTCTACAAAGTTGAACGAGCATTTGGGAGTCCTATCTAATAAAAAAGTTTTTGTAACATATTGCTGAGCATATTGGTCAGGATATAACAATATAAAATTTTTGCAAAGCTAAGATTTATATTTAGGAAAAACGGAAGATGATGGCAAGAAAAATAAAAAGATGAAATTATTCTTGAAGCAATCAATACTGGTTGATAACCGAGGGTTTCATCCTGAAATCCAGGACCCATCCACCTTCGGCTATCAAATTGTTTCGATACGGACATCAAGTTTTTGGCGCCGTTGCCGGGGACACAAGGATTTTGAGAAAGTTTAAAATCGACGGCCTAATCAGTTTTTCAAAACCTTTTCAAAACGCGCGCACATTTTTCTGCATTTTAGTTTAGTTTGCATTTACAGTAGCCTGAACACGGGGCCATGCTCATTGAACACGCCCCCGTGCTGCATATTTTTAGTTAGATACCCAGATACAGAGTCTGAACACGGGGCCGTGCTCACTGAACACGCCCCCATGCTCAACGTGACCAGTAACTTTAATTAAAACGCCCAGATACAGATCCTGTACACGGGGCCGTGTTCACCAGACACGGGGCCGTGTCCAGCCTTCTGTTTCAGTCTTTGTTTTCATTTTCTGGTCCCGAGACTCAGTTGTGGTCTGCTGAGTGATTCTTATGGATCAATACTCAGGAGATTACAACTACACCTATGATGAGGATGATTATAGGGGTAATTATTGCACTAATTGTCGTAATACACGTTCGATTCAAAATAATCACTCGTATCAACCATCCGATTCATACGCTTACTATGAGGAGCCCAGGTACGAGCCATCAACTTCATACACATCCTATGAAGACCAAAGGTATGAACCTCCTCCCTCATACTCATATTTTGATGAACCAAGGTATGAGCCTTCTTACTCATACTTTGAGGAACCAAGATATGAGCCACCACCTTCATATGCTTATTATGAGGAACCTTGGCGTGAACAACCCACCTCATATGAGTATTATGAAGAACAAAATTACGAACCTTATCCATCATATGCTTACAATGAAGGACAATGGTGTGAACCATCAACTTCATATGGGTATTATGAGGAACAAAGGGTCGAACAACCGGATTCAAGCTTAGAAAATAATGATTCTTTTTCTATAACCGAAGTGACCGATAGGATATTAGAACACATTAGAGTTATCGATCGATGTATAAAAGAAGCTCGCGCAAGGGAAGAGGAGTCCCACGCAAGAGAAGAATTAAAAAAGGAAGAGATAACTAAAAATGAAAAAATGGAAGAACAAATAAGTGAAAAACCGACACATGAGTTAAACAACGAAAAAGGTGAGTCCAATAACGTTAAAATCCAAGAAGAGTCTAATTTTGAAGAAATTAATCTCTTGACACCTTCTTTCGAAAATCATTGTTTAGTACCCACTCATGCTAAGTTTTTAAAAGAGTTAAACACTAACACTAAAATTGACGAAACGGTAAGTGTTAAGTTAACTAATGATCAAACTTCGCTAATAAAAGAAGACCCATTTGAAATTAACATCACACCGGTTCCATGTTTCTTTCAAAATTCGTTTATTAGTAATGTCACAATCGATAAAGATCTTTGTGTTAACATAATGCCTAACTACATTTTCGAAAAATTAAGTATTAGTGATTTTTCTCCACTTCAAATACCCATTTTTCTATCCAATCGGAAAGTAATAAAATCAATCGGTATAGTTGAAGATGTTTTGGTTCAAACAAATCAAATGGTAATCCCAACCGACTTTGTCATCCTCGATGACGCTCCTCTAGTGTTGGGACGACCATTTGTAAAAACTCACGAAGCTTTGAAAAGCCGGAAGTTCAATAATTTACCTCTTCAATTAGGGGCATTTAAAAGAAGTGTTGATCTCGAACGATCAATGAAATATCCATTCGGCAATAATGACCCCCTAATTGAAGATGAAGATGAACCACCCGATACAAGTGAAGAGATTGACCACTTTGTTGAAGAAGAGGTCGCCATAGAACAAACTTTTAAAGTTCTTGATCGAAACGAGCAACCAAATAAGGAGTCTCCTAAAGACCCACCACTTGAGCTCAAAGAACTTCCAAAAGGTTTGGAATATGCTTTTCTAGACAAAGATGGTAAGTTACCTGTAATTATTTCGTCTAAATTAGATAACTTAGAAAAAGAAAAACTAATTAATCTTTTGAAAAAACACAAAAATGCAATAGCTTGGAAACTTGTTGACATAAAAGGAATTAGTCCTTCTATGTGCACACACAAAATTTTGATGAATGATGACTACAAATCGGTCATACAACCACAACGTCGCGTAAATCCAAATGTTCAAGAAGTGGTTAAAAACGAAGTCATCAAATTACTTGACGCCGGACTTATCTATCCTATTTCCGATAGTCCTTGGGTAAGTCCCGTCCAAGTAGTTCCAAAGAAAGGAGGTATGACGGTAATTACTAATGAAAAGAATGAATTAATACCAACGAGAACCGTCACAGGATGGAGAGTATGTATAGATTATAGACGATTAAATGAAGCAACAAGAAAGGATCATTTTCCTTTACCCTTCATTGATCAAATGTTAGAGAGATTATCCGGTCATAAATTTTACTGTTTCTTGGATGGTTTTTCAGGTTACTTTCAAATCCCGATAGCACCCGAAGACCAAGAAAAGACAACTTTCACATGTCCCTATGGAACTTTTGCTTATCGACGCATGCCGTTTGGTCTATGTAATGCCCCCGCAACATTCCAACGTTGCATGGTAGCCATTTTCCATGACATAGAAAAGACAATGGAAGTCTTCATGGACGACTTTTCTATCTTTGGGGATTCATACGACCAATGCCTCGATAACCTTGAACGAATGCTATCCCGATGTGAGGAAACTAACCTCGCCCTTAATTGGGAAAAATGCCATTTCATGGTAACGGAGGGAATAGTACTCGGTCACAAAATCTCAAGCGAAGGAATGGAGGTGGATCGAGCCAAAATAGATACCATTTCTAGATTACCACCTCCATCATCCGTAAGAGCTATTAGAAGTTTCCTAGGGCATGCCGGATTTTATAGGCGGTTTATCAAAGACTTTTCAAAGATCTCAAGGCCTCTAACAAAATTACTTGAAAAAGATGCTCCTTTCATCTTTGACAAGGATTGCAATCAAGCATTTCTAACCCTAAAGGAAATGCTAGTCAATGCACCTATCATGATAGCACCTGTTTGGAAATTTCCTTTCGAAATCATGTGTGATGCTAGTGACTTTGCAGTTGGAGCTGTCTTGGGACAGAGAAAAGAAAAGCATTTCCACCCAATATATTATGCTAGTAAAACACTTAACGATGCACAAGAAAATTACACAACAACTGAAAAAGAGTTACTAGCTGTGGTATTTGCTTTTGATAAATTTCGTTCTTATCTTGTTCTTTCTAAAACTATAGTCTATACAGACCATGCAGCCATTCGATATCTCTTTAAGAAGCAAGACGCAAAACCACGTTTGATTAGGTGGATTCTACTCCTCCAAGAATTTGACATTGAAATCAAGGACAAAAGAGGAGCAGAAAATACCGCAGCAGATCATCTTTCACTCTTAGAAGACCCAGCTTTGGAGGCAACCAGGGACGAGCAAATCAACGAAAAATTTCCAACTGAGTCCCTGGAAATGGTGGAATATAAGGAAGAACCATGGTACGCCGACTTTGCTAACTACCTAGCTAGCGGAATAGTCGCAAAAGGATGGCCACATCATCAAAGAAAAAAATTCTTTGCCAATGTGAAACACTATTTTTAGGAAGATCCATATCTTTTCAAGATGTGTGCTGACCAACTCGTCAGACGATGCGTACATGGTAGTGAAGCACGAAGAATTCTCCGCCATTGTCATGAAGGTCCATACGGAGGACATCATGGTGCTGCCAGTACCGCACGAAAGGTATTTGATTCAGGATTTTATTGGCCAACCATTTACAAAGATGCTCAAAATCTTGTAAAGACATGTGATGCTTGCCAAAGAACAGGTAATATTTCTTCCAAAAACGAAATGCCACAAAATGGCATTCTTGTTTGTGAAATTTTTGATGTATGGGGACTCGACTTTATGGGACCCTTCCCACCATCAAAAGGAAACAAATACATACTTGTGGCAGTAGATTACTTGTCTAAATGGGCCGAGGCCGAGGCACTTCCAACAAATGATGGAAGAGTAGTGGTAAGATTTCTGAAAAAAATATTCTCTCGTTTTGGCACACCTAAAGCCTTAATAAGTGATAGAGGTACCCATTTTTGCAACCATCAACTTGAAAAATTTTTAACAAGATATGGGGTCTATCACCGGGTTTCGACAGCATATCACCCTCAAACAAACGGACAAGCCGAAGTGACTAATAGAGGGTTAAAACGAATACTCGAAAAAACCGTAGGGTTAAATAGAAAGGAATGGGCTGATAAATTAGATGATGCTTTATGGGCTTTTCGAACTGCTTATAAAACAACGATAGGTACAACCCCATATAAGCTAGTCTATGGAAAAAGTTGTCATTTGCCAGTAGAAATTGCACACAAAGCCTACTGGGCAATCAAAAATGTAAACTTAGATCTAGAATTTGCTGGTAAAAATCGATTTTGTCAAATAAATGAATTAGACGAGCTTAGGAATTATGCATACTCAAACTCCGAGATTTATAAGGAAAGAATGAAAAATTTGCATGACAAACATATTAAACCTAATGAATTTCGGGTAGGAGATTTAGTTCTTTTGTTTAATTTACGACTTCAATTGTTTCCTGGTAAATTAAAGTCTAGGTGGTCAGGACCTTTTTCCGTCACCCATATTTTTCCACACGGTGCAGTAGAAATTAAACCTCGAAATGGGCCACCATTTAAAGTCAATGGCCAACGGCTGAAACTCTATCAAGGATTTATTGAGGATGAGGAAGAAGAGATCTCGCTTCAAACCGTGGAAGAATAAAAACATCATGCCTGGTAAGTTACGAACGATTGAGACGACAAAATAAAGCGGTAAGTTTTCTAAACCATAGCTTATGGGAAAAAGGGGCACTCACACGCGCACATAAAAAAAAAAAAAAAAAAAAAAAAAAAAAAAAACTGCTCGGCACGAGGCCGTGTCCGCTGGACACGGGGCCGTGTTCGCGCTGCAGACGGGATAAAACCCCTTTTTCAAAACAGTTTCTTCATTCCACACGCCCCGTTTCCCCCACAAAAGCTCTGGTTCCAGGCGATTTTTCGTGAAATTTCGACGTCTCTTACCGATCTAACAACGTCAAGGTATGATTCTATCACTCTTAGTAGTTAGATTAGTTACTTGCATGTAGTTAAAACACCACAAATTTGGGGAAAAATCTAGGGTTCTTGATGTTCATCCGGATCGAACCTAAAATTTTTGCCTAAATCTGTTTGCATTTAGTTAGATTAGTGTTAAGGGAAGTAAATACGCTTAAATTGTTCATAGATTCACCCGATTTCTTACAAAAACCCCAAACCCTTGTTCTTGAACCGAAAAAGACAAAATTGATAAGGTAAACGGGATATTTTGGGAAAAACGGTGTTTAGGGTTTCATTTTCGGGGGAAACCGCACCTATTGGACCAAAAATTTTCAAGTTTTCGAAACCGGGTCGAAAAATGAAGTTTTTGAGTAACAGACCTCTGGACACGGGGCCGTGTCCGCTGGACACGGGGTCGTGTCCAGCCCGCTGTTTGCAGTTTTGTCCGAAAACATTTCTGTTTCATGCTAATCTTTGGTGTATTCTTTCAGATGGCAAAGTTCACAAGGTTCAATGCAAGTGAGCTTGATGCAAGGGCAAGGTATGAGGTTCTTCAAACAAGACCCGAAGAGTACCCCAGGAGAGCTTGCACGGAGCTGTTAACCTTGGTAAACCAGCTGAACCGATTCAACAACATCGTTACGGGACCACTAGCTGTTGCATTAAACACTAGGCTTCAGTCGGTGCATCAATGTACCATGGAGTTCTACAGTACCTTCAACTTCGATTCAAGGTGTGACCCATTTGACAATACTGGGGTTGTATTTCGGTGTGGAGGAACAATGTACTCGATCTCCATGGCACAGTTTGGAGCCATAATAGGTCTATACCAAGAAGAGGAATCGGGAAACGAAGAAAATACCGGGGGATTACGAGACTTGGAAGGAAATGAAAGACAAGCCGCATGGGCTCAAATCGGTGAAGGAATCTACGACCCTCGTAGCACCAAGAGTACGAAGCTGAGGGATCCACTCTATCGCTACATTCACAGGATCCTCACCTACTCTCTAAACCAACGTCACGACAGTAGTGGTGTTGTAGGGTTGAAAGATTTGGTTGTCCTCCACTGTATCCACAACCAAAAGCCTCTTGATGTTCCGTATCTCCTGTTAAGAAACATGCATCTCAACCGCCTTGCTCGAGCTCCAACACCTATCTTCTTCGGAGGATGGGTGTACCGTCTTTTTAAGCATTACACGCGAATTCCAAGAGCCTTTGAAAGAAGCCCATGGTCGGGACGAGTTGACTACCACATTTGCCGAGCCATGAACTTACTCTATGAGGCAGAAGACGGAACAGTGAGTTTCCAAAGAACGCAATGCTATGCATGGAACCCACAGGAGGCCCTAGTTCTTCACGCACCACCTCCCCACCACCAGTATCCACCCCATGGTGATCCGGGTCAATCCTCCTCACAAGGAGGCGGTTTTCCTAATTTTCAAAGCTTACATGATCTTATGCAGGAAAACCTTATGTGTACCAGGAATGCCTACAACCTCGCCAACAACACATACCACCGGGTCGGAGCTATTGAACGCAACATCAACGATATACAAGACGATATCAGCAGCATCCGGGAGTATATGGCGGGGCATGGGGATGGAGGTGATGATAGCGATGAAGATATGGAGTAGAGGGTTTGGAGGAGCAGGAGCGGGTTGATGGCGAGCTCACAGGTTTAAGTACCTTTATCTATCGAACGATTGGTGGCCTGCATGCCAGAAGTTGAACAATTTACTTTCCTTAAACACTTTTATTTTCCGTTTTATTTTTCTTTTACTTTATGCTTGGAACAATTAACTGTGGTAATGTAGGATGTTTGTATTGCTTGGTGTGGTATTAAGTGATGAAACAGGTACAAACCAAGGCTTGGGGTGCTAAGCCTCAGCACTTATAGGGCCAGGATGGAAAAACCGGAGGAAGAAACCTGTTTTTCAGGCTTTCAGACTGTCCACACGGGGACGTGTCCAGACAACACGCCCCCGTGCTCACCTCCCAGACCTGTTGTGTGGCTTCTGTTCTGCAGAATTTTGTCAGACACGTGGCCGTGTCCAATGGACACGGGGCCGTGTCCACCTTCTGTAAGTTCATGTTACTGGCACCTGAACACGGGGTCGTGCCCACTCAACACGGGGCCGTGTTCAGTGCCCAGTAACACAAATTTTTGCTTTTTAAACACTATTTTACACATCTAATCAACCTAAAAATTTATTTTTGGGACACATTGAGGACAATGTGTAATTTAAGTGTGGGGGGGATGCTAAAACCTTGAATTTTGCAAGTCCTAAATACAAGCCTTACACAAAACTCTATTGGAACCGCTAATCACCCCAAATTTTTTCAAAAATTTCATTTTTTTTTTACTTGTCTAGGTTTAACTCGGGAAATTCAAGTTCTCAAAAAGGTTATATTTTTACGAATTTACAACCGATAGCGTAGTGATAAAAAGAACCAACATAAGAAAATTATGAAAAGGCATAGCAAACTTATTTAAAATTTGATTATATGTACTTGATCACATAAAAACCCATTCCCACAAAAGTGAGTTTTGAGCCTTTATTGAGCACACAATTACATATCATTTGACTAAATGCTCATTTTTCGTTTCTTGTGTGAATAGCCGCTTGGTTCTTACGACTCTAGAACTTGCCATGACAATACATTCCCGGTCCTTATCAACTTAAACCCGAGTAAGTAAATGATGGAGGCATTAGGACTAACCCTTTTTATTTCTACACCATTATTTTTCTTTTTCTTTTGCCACCTACCCAAAAATCCCCCTAGTTAGCCCCTTTGAGCCTAAACCTTTTCGTTTCATCACCCAAACAAAAACCCTTTTACCCACCAAAACCTTTTTCATTTTTAACTCTTTATTTTAGTAACAAGTTCGGTTCTTCGTGAAAAAAAAAAAAGTGTGATAATGATGAAGCAAAAAGAAAATAAACAAACAAGTTAATCAAAAATAACTTAGTTTGAATAAAAGCTTCATCAAAATAAAAAGTTGCAAAAATACGAAAACCGACACTTGTTACGCTTTTTGCCCTTTTTCTACTAACCACTAACCCAACCACCTACCTTTAACCCTAGCCTAACCCTTAACCCACAAAGTCCTCTTGATATCTACAAAGGTATAAAAGTTAAAAAGGAGGAGGATTGATTTCTTGGCAAGCCTATGGTAGGAATAAGTTCCATGCCGCTCTCGAGTGATTCACTAAAAATACACCTTCGGCCGAGTGTGAGTGATTTCCCCGCGAGGTATGTGAACTTGTATATAAATAGAATTTTAAAAAGGCATGTTATGCCCAAATAAGTAATTTCTTTTATGAAAAGTTCTAAATAAATCATTACGAATAGGAGTGTAAATAAATAAAAATAAAACCCAAAAAAGATCTTGGAAATCCCGACACTCTACGACAAGCCCAAAACCTTCTCTTCTACCTATTCCATTTGGGAGTGTAAGCCACATATTAAAGAGTTTTGCTTGAGGACAAGCAAAAGTTCAAGTGTGGGGGTATTTGATGTGTGTAAAATGCAACATATAAATTACATCAAATGAGGCATAAAACTAACCCTTTTTTTAGTACTAATATTGGAAAAAGAGTGTTTTTGTCTTCCTTTTGTATTTTCAGGATTAAATGAGCTCAAAACGCAAAAGAAGCAAAAAGACAGCTAAATCCAACATAAATACAAGAAAAGGAATATTAGTGGACTGCCCGAACCCTCAACGGCACCTTCCAAAGCAAAATAGAGAAAACAGAAGACTGAACACGCCCCGTGCTCAGCCAGCACGGGGCCGTGCCCAAGAAGCAGCAGAAAAGACAAACCTATAGAAGCTTCTATTGCCCACCACGGGGCCGTGCTCAGCGGACACGGGGGCGTGTCGAAAGTACAGCAGGCGCATTTATTGTAATTGCGAATTACAATTAATGAGGAGAGAGATTGTCAGACGGACACGGGGCCGTGCCCAGCGGACACGGGGCCGTGTCCAGCTCTCTGTTCAGCCTATAAATAGGAGTGCTTGGATTCATTTCATCTCATCCCTTGGCACACCACCTCTCTCACACTTCATCCACCACCCACCACCATCACAACACCATCATCCACCACCATCATCCATTGTCCATCGTAGAGTGTGTGAGTTGTCTCGGGATCCAAGATTGATCGTAAGAGTTCTTGACAATCAAGGCCATGTTTGCCTAAGTCTCTTACATCACTTGGTGAAGACAAAGTGTCTAGTATAATACTTTTTATTTCTAATCTTTTGCACTTTTTATTTGGTTTTGTATTAATGACTTTAATAACTAGTTACTTATGTTGAAGGTGATCTTTCCTTATCGTTTGTCCGTGGTGTCTTGGCATTATTTTACTGTCTATATAAAATAAAGGATTTTCACCATTCATATCTCCACGGTCTATATGGAGGTATGTTGGCTACCTGGTAGGGGGTTAAGGGAACGGTTTGGTAAAGGTCTTGCCATTGTTCAGCGTTTAGAGGTCCTGCAATGGACCTGGGTCAAATTTAGTAGGACCTCCTTCAATACTTCACGGTATTGGATGGCGGGGGTCCAAACTCTTTGATCCCCTCATAAGTTAACTACTATTAATACTATAACCCGGCTATTTAGGACTGTATCCCTGCTGACTCAGACTACTTAGCCGAGGGTAACGTCACCGCCAAAAGCGGGGCCTACCACAATACTGCATTAATAACTTAATTCATTATCTTCTAATAATCCACCCTTTTAGGATTGTATCCCTGCTGACTCAAACTACTGGGGTGAGGGTAACGTCGCCTTCAAAAGAGGGGCCTACTACAATAACTAAGATAATCTCTTAATTATGTGCAAAAGTGCGGAAATAATCAAAGGTTATACTAGATACGAGTCGGAACCAAGTGATTCATCTTGTCTATCTGTTTTTTCTTTTATTTTTATTTTCAGCATTTTAGTTAGTTTTATTTTTCTTAGTTTAAAACATTTTTCTAAACTTTTATTTTGATTAGACGTTGAGGATAAACCGGTACTAAAAGCTCTTGTGTCCTTGGACGACCTCGGTATCTTACCAACGCTATACTACACTCAACGATGGGTGCACTTGCCCATATGTGTGTTTAGTGTTAGTGAAATATCGTGTTTTATAAATTTAAAACTTGGCTAAAATAAGTGTTAAAAAGGGCTTAAAATATATACCTAAAATAAGTAACACTTCGCACACATCACCTGCCGATGGCAAGTTAGCTCCAAAATGGGAAGGACCATACGAAGTTGAATCAGAAGCAGGAAAAGGAGCATACAGACTCAAGAATATGGAGGGGGATATGCTACCGAGATCTTGGAATGCTATACACCTTAAGCTCTATTTCAAGTGAGTTTAGAATTTAATTTCTAACTCAGGATGGTATGAATTCTACCTTTTTTAAATATGTTTGGTTTAATTTGTTCTTTGTAACCCAATACTGACTTAAGCATCGGAGGGGTGTTAGCCAAGCTAACATCCACCTTAGTGTAAGGATGTTTTGCAGTATATGCTTCGGGATATAGCTCCGGGATGCTCACTCAGGATATTTCGGAAGATTAGAGGATTGGCCCCCTCTCTCACGTACAAGGGATTCTGATCCCTTCACAGGTTTAAAGGTATTCACCTTTCTTCCGAATTGGGTTTAAACACCCCGCCTGGAACGCAAGTTATTCAGGGATAGTTCAAGGTGGCGGGACCAGTCCATGTAAAAGTGGCTGACAATTTCGTTACTGTTGGCTATATCCTGAATCCTAAAGGTATATGAGGATTGATCACCCTCTCTCACGAAAGGGTATTTTCATACTCTCTAAGGTTTAAAGGTTTTCGCCTTTCTAAGTCTTGGAGTTTATACACTCCCGCCTGTAGCGCATGAAAATTTGGGATTTTCCCCAGGATACAAGGGATTTATCTCCAGTACATCCTTGGGTTTTACCCTTGGGACGTAAAAAATTACCTATACAATGGAAACTGACATTCAGAAGATTTCTAAAGTATTTGAAGACATTGTACACATGGGACATTCCTACCAGGGTGGTGATGTAAAGTTAAAAGGATAAGGCTCGGAACTAATGCACTAAGTACCTCGCACAGGGGACATCTTCATTGAAGAAGTTGCAAAGACATTGAGACTTGGTAATAGGGTTATATACTACTCCGGGTATGATCTTTCCTTTGTAAACATCGTCTAAGTTTTTAGTAACATTATGTTTTATAAAAGGTTAAGTATCCTGATATATTCTCAAAGTCCTTTTCAAGATATTTGATTAAGGTGTTTAAAACTAGTATTAGTTTGGAACTTTGATCATTTAAGTATTATCGAAAACTGGTTTTGGAAAAATGGATTGTTTTTCAAAAGCTTTCTACAAAGTTGAACGAGCATTTGGGAGTCCTATCTAATAAAAAAGTTTTTGTAACATATTGCTGAGCATATTGGTCAGGATATAACAATATAAAATTTTTGCAAAGCTAAGATTTATATTTAGGAAAAACGGAAGATGATGGCAAGAAAAATAAAAAGATGAAATTATTCTTGAAGCAATCAATACTGGTTGATAACCGAGGGTTTCATCCTGAAATCCAGGACCCATCCACCTTCGGCTATCAAATTGTTTCGATACGGAAATAAAAATTGTTCATAAAAACCTAAAATTGTTCAAACGATTTAAGGTAAATAAGCTTTAGGGGGTAGTGCCTTCTTCGTCCATAGTAATTTCAGCAGCATCCGTCTTGGGATCTGCCTCAGTATCCTTCTCAGCATCGGTTGTTTTTTCAACTGCTTTGGAAGATTCTTCGACAGCTGATTTGAAAGAAATGCCACCGAGGTTCTTTAGCTTGGTCTCCCAGGCACCAACATCCCAAGAAGGGCATTCGAAGCCTAATGATTTGGCTTCGTGGGCCATCTTCAACCTAGCTTGGAGGAGAGAAATGACGACGGAACTCTTGAGGCTTTCCCGGTAGCTGACCATATCCCGTTCGTATTGCACGTGGGCAGCTTCAAGATCGGTCTGGGCTTGAAGAGCAGCTTTGTTGAGAGCAGTTTGGTGTTCTTGAGTCATGGCTTTAAATTTCTGCTCGTAATGACGAGATTTGGCGGCTGCAATCATGCCTTGATCGGAGATTGTGATTTCAGCTTCCTTTAGCTTGGTCTCAAGCGTCTTGTTGAGCTTGCAGGATTCTTGATATAGATTAACCAAACGCTCAAGACCCTACAAAGGTAAGAGGACAGGTATTAATATTGATAAATCTTTGAAAATAATGTAAGCCGCATGATGTGATGTGAGAAAACTAACCTGGTTGAGAAAGGAAGTCATAAACCCGCTGGCTTCAATGAACCCGTGTTTCTCATAAGGAAATGTGTCAGAGATGACAGGGGAATCAGGCTCTTTCCTTTTGCGGGAACTTGAACTCCGGGGCTTGGTAGCCAGTGAAGGTTTGGGGATAATGATGGCTTTGGAGCTGCTGGGTTTGGATGTGGCTGTGGTCTTGGGGCTAGGTTCTTTCTTGACCTGGATCTGATCGGAATAACTGTCCAATTCGTCGAGGTCAAAGACTTCAAGGATCTTGGCCGGTGCTGCATAAAGGGAAAAGTTTTACTCTTCATTTTATTATTGTACTGTCTTGACTAATTATTTTGAAAGTAATCCTTACCAGACATTTCGGATGACGAGTATTGACTGGAACTCGGGACGTGTGTGGTGAAAGTCCTGTCTATTGCAGGTAATTGGTAAATAGTATTGATTCTTTCTTCTGACTCGGCGGTAGGGGGAGCGACTTCCTTGAAGTTCACTGCATAAAGATCGAAAAGAAGGATATTAATAGAAGATGAGAATTAAATGGTCTATGAGAATATTTATGACCCTACCGGTGGTTAACCACTCCATCGGAAGGTTGGCACCCTCAACAATGGAGTCTCGTTTGACAAAGAAAAATTTGCGTTGCCATCCGTCTTCGTTTTTGGTGGCTTTGAGAATCAGGGGTTTGCTGGAGGTCGAGAAGAGCAAGAACCGGCTAGAGCCATGGGATCGGAGGCGATAAGCAATAGGCAAATCCTCGATGCGGAGGTCGGAACAATGGAGGTTTTTGATTTGGTTAAGTACAATTAGTACTCTCCAAACCATGGGCATGGTTTGAGCAAAAGAGATGCTGGTGGTTCGAAAGAATTGCATCATGAATTCAGGAAAAGGGTATCGAAGACCTAGCGAAAAAGGATATGCTGGAAAACAAACCCAATTAGTGGAAGAAACATCCGATCGGATTGACCGATCGAATGGTCTAAAGACCGTGTTCTCAGGGAAAGCGCCGGAGGCTCTTAAAGCTGCAATGTCTGCGTTGTCAAAAGCACAGATCTCCTTTTCGGGATTTTTAAGGAGATTCTGCTGGGTGAAGGTCTCGGCATCCATTGCGAGTAAGACGATGTAAATTGATAGAAAGTAAATCAGAAATGGAGAATTACCTGAAGGTTCTGTTGAAGATATCTTCTTTTCAAACAAGAAAAGAGAAGATATAGGGGCATTGTGGATCTCCATTGAGCAAAAAGCGCGTTGGAAGTTACGATGTGATCTTGACCGTCGCTTCGTTTTAAATGCCTTGAGTTATGGGATAAGATTTTTGAAATATATCCGTTGGATTGGTATACCAACCGATATATTTGGGGACAATTGTTATGGGTCATTTTCTGAGTATACATATCCTGACTAATATCCCGCTTTTAATTGTTTGTTGGTGACCAGGATGCTGGACGGGGATATTGCTAACATCTTGGGCGATATCCTAAGTTTGAGTGAATTAAACACGTGCAGGTTAATGGCTGTAAGTTACTAACGGTCATCAGGACTTCTTCTCCTCAAGACTCGGGCGTATTTGTTATGAGGAAGACGTTGAACCCGAAAGACTTGGTCCTCAACGTTCAAGTGGGAATATTCGCTGGATCCCGGAAGTTTAGGATAGTTTGTTACATTATCTTTACTATAAATAGATGGGGGCGGACCAGTTTAAGGCACACAATTTACACTGACACTCTCGAACACTTTCACTCTATAGCTCATTGCAAACACCACACTTGTATTCAAATTTCATTGTAACACATAGTTGATCCGCACCACATCCTGCACTGTATCCTGATATTTGAAGCAATAGAAGAACAAGGCAGCTGCGATTGTCAGCTCCCGAGGTTTTATGCCGGCGATCTAGATTGATCAAGGGCTTTCCTCGTATATCACGTGTCCACCTTTACATTTTTGCTCATTGTTTGATCATAGATACAGCTCTATATCCTGAGCCGTATCCTGAAACCGTTTTCATATCTAATTTTGTTAACACATTTTTCACACATATTTTTAGTACACTACCTCACTAAACTAATTTGATCACTAAATTGCTTAGGTAATTTTTGACCAAAACAATTCTCATTTAGGAAAGTTGATATTAGCATTAGTTATGGCATCAACAAAACTTAGACATTATTTTGAGACACATAGGATTCATGTTAAAACCAATTATCCTGTTAAAAACGTGCTTAGGAAAACATAGATGCCAGGTAGGATGGCCAAGTGGTCAGTAAAATTGAGTGCTTATTACTTAGTATATGAGCCTAGAAATGCCATAAAGTCTCAGGCTTTAGCTGACTTTGTGGCTGATTTCAGTAGTGACATTCAAAATGAAGTAGATTTAGAAGTACAACAGCTAGGAGAAAACTTAGAATGCTGGACATTATATACTGATGGTGCATCTAACGTAAGAGGTGTAGGTTTAGGTATACTACTAAAATCGCCACAGGGGGACATATTACCCCAGGCTATTAGGTGTGAATTTCCTGCTACTAATAATGAGGCAGAATATGAGGCTTTAATTGCAGGATTAGAGTTGGCTAAAAAAATGAATATCAAGAATTTGCAAGTATATGTTGACTCCTTGTTAATCACCAATCATTTTAATGGAACCTATGCAGTTAAAGGAGAGAAGTTAATCGAGTATCTCGAAATTCTTAAAAAATTAGCAGGATATTTCGCTATTTTTACACTTGAACAGGTACCAAGAGAGGATAATGCTGAAGCTGATGCCTTAGCAAATCTGGGATCATCGGTCAGGATACCGGAAGGGACCCAAATACCAATATTACATATCCTATATCCTGCGACGAATCCTCGGGATAAGAAAGTAATAAGTATTCAGAATCCTGATGAGGAGTATCCTGAGGAGGATCCTAAGTCCTGGACGGCTCCAATCATGAGACATCTCAAGGAAGGACACATCCCAAAGAATGAGAATCCTAAAGCCTTTAGAATGAAGGTATCACGATTCACTATTATAAATGATGTTTTGAATAAGAGATCTCCTGCAGGACCATATCTAAGGTGCTTGGAGGATCCCGAAACCAAAGAAGTACTTCAGGATATACATGAAGGGGATTGTGGCAACCATACTGGGGACAGGTCCTTATTCTCAAAAATATTAAGGACAGGATATTATTGGCCGACGATGAGGAAAGATGCCACAGAATATACTCGAAGATGTGATGCATGTCAAAGACATAGTAACATATTACAACAGCCTGCTGAACCGCTGTATCCTATTGTTTCCCCGTGGCCGTTTATGAAGTGGGGTATGGATATAGTGGGAAAGCTTCCAAAGGCTCCAGGAGGGAAGGTTTTCATGTTGGTAATGACGGATTATTTCTCCAAGTGGGTTGAAGCAGAAGCATTTGTTCAAGTTAGAGATCAGGAAGTGGTATCCTTCATAAAAAGGAATATCCTGACTAGGTTTGGAGTACCAGCTGAGATAATTTGTGACAACGGATCTCAATTTATAAGTAAAAGGACTACTGACTTCTGCAAGAGTTGGGGAATCAAAATGATTACATCTACCCCGGTACATCCTCAAGCAAATGGACAAGCTGAATCCTCAAACAAGATAATTGTCAACAACTTGAAGAAGAGATTAGGGGCCAAGAAAGGAAGATGGGCAGAAGAACTACCCTTTGTTTTGTGGGCTGATAGAACGACGGTAAAAAATGCAACTGGTCAAACCCCATTTTCCTTAGTATTTGGAGCAGAAGCAGTGATCCCGACGGAAATGGTGATACCCACAGCAAGATCCAACCTCAGGAATCCTGAGCAGAATCCTGAAGTCCTATACCAGGAGCTGGATACTATTGATGAGACAAGAGATGCAGCACGGCTAAGAATGGCAGCATATCAACAAAGGATATCCAGAGCATACAACAAGAATATAAGGACTAGAAGGTTCAAAGTTGGAGATTGGGTGTTAAGAAAAGCTTTTCAGAATACTACTAATCCTGCTGATGGAAAGTTTGCCCCAAAATGGGAAGGACCATATGAGGTTGAATCAGAATAAGGAAAAGGTGCATACCGACTCAAGAATATGGAGGGGGATATGCTACCGAGATCTTGGAATGCTATACACCTTAAGCTTTATTTCAAGTGAGTTTAGAATTTAATTTCTAACTCAGGATGGTATGGATTTTTATCTCTTTTAAATATGTTTGATTTGATTTATTGAAACCCAATACTGACTTAAGCATCGGAGGGGTGTTAGCCAAGCTAACACCCAACTTAGTTTGAAGATGTTTTGCAGTATATGCTTCGGGATATAGCACCAGGATACACACTCAGGATACTTTGGAAGATTAGAGGATTGGCCCCCTCTCTCACGTATAAGGGATCCTGATCCCTTCACAGGTTTAAAGGTTTTCACCTTTCTTCCGAATTGGGTTTAAATACCCCGCCTGGAGCGCAAGTTATTCGGGAATAGTTCAAGGTGGCGGGACCAGTCCATGTAAAAGTGGCTGACAATTTCATTACTATTAGCTATATCCTGAATCCTAAAGGTATATAAGGATTGATCACCCTCTCTCACGAAAGGGTATTTTCATACTCTCTAAGGTTTAAAGGTTTTCACCTTTCTAAGTCTTGGAGTTTATACACTCCCGCCTGTAGAGCACGAAAATTTGGGATTTCCCTCGAGATACGAAGGATTTATCTCCAGTATATTTTGGGTTTTACCCCTGTAACAAAAAAAATTGTCTATACAATTGGAACTGATTTCCAGGAAATTTCTAAGTATTCGAAGACATTATGCACAGGGGATATTCCATCTAAAGCAATTGTATGATGCATAAAGGATCAAAGTTAAGCTAAGAGTCTCGAACTGAGGACATCTTAGTAGGAGAAGTCGCAAAAGGGATTGGAGATTGATACTAGGGTTAGACTCAGTTCCTGGTATGATCTTTCCTTTATAAACTTTACATAAATTTTATAACTTAGGTTAAGGTTTAAGTATCCTGAAAAGGATATATCTTCAGGATATATCTTTAAAATGTGTTTTTGGGATGCGTTTCAGGATATTTGATTAAAATATTTGGAAGTGATACTAGTTTGAAATTGAAACCTTGATCAAACAAGTATTGTCAAAACGGGTTTTAGAAAGTGGACTCTCTTTTATTCTTTAAAAGTTTTCTCTAAAGTTGATTGAATTTTTAGGAGTTATATTTAATAAAAGTTTTCATAATGTATCATTGAGTATATTGATCAGGGTATTTTCAAAAGATAGTTGTACGAAATTTTTGCAAAGCTAAGATCTACACTAAGAAATACATAAAACAACAAATAAGTCAAAAGGAAGTTATATTATTAACATGTCAAAAGTTGTGCTTTTGGTTTCACCTCAAACCGAGGCCCATCCACCAAAAGCACAATTAGTCTTTAGCATACTTATGTAACGGTTAAAGGTTCTATCTCAAAACGGGACATGTCCACCTTCAACCGATACGACATTCAAAACAGGTTATAATAACCGATGACCAAGGGCTTCATCCTGAAAACCCAGGACCCATCCACCTTTGGTCATCGTATTGTTCTAGTGCAGGAAATATAAATTGTTCAACGACAGGAAAAGTAAATTGTTTGTACAAACCACAACCATGAAATTTAAAAAAATGGGCTCCGGCCTTGGCACGTATATCCATCATCGCCCACTTCGCCGCCTAAGGGGCAGCACCTTCTTGATCAACAACTTCTTTCCCAGCATCTGCACCAGCATCCCCCTCAGGATTTCTCTCGGCATCATCACCAGCATTGGCCACTTCCTCTGCATCCTTAGAAGGCTCTTCACCAGCATGCTTTGCAGGATGAGCGACGGGATGGCCTCCAAGATCCTGTAGTTTCGCTTCCCAAGCCTTTATATTCCAGGAGGGGCATTCGAAGCCCAGGCTCCTAGCCTCATAAGCCATCCTTAACCTGGCTTGGAGAAGGGAGATAACGACGGATGCTTTGAGACTGTCCCGATATGAACTCATATCCTGCTGGTATTGGAGAAGGGTGGCATCTAGTTTGGCTTGAGCATCCTCATTGGCTTTGTGGAGGGCAGCTTGGTGTTCCTGGGTCATTTCCTTGTATTTGTCTTCATAATGCTGGGACTTGGCAGCTGCAATTGTTCCTTGATCAGCTATGGTGGCTACAGCTTTTTCAAGCTTGATTTCCAGCATCTTATTAAGCCCACAGGTGTCTTCATACAAGTGCATGAGACGTTCCAAGCCCTGCAATTAAAGATACAGGTATCAGTAAAAAAAAATGAGCAGGATAATGACTAACATGCATGTTCAGGATATTGGAAGGGAATTTTTACCTGCTTGAGGAATGAAGTAGCTTCATTAAATCCATGATTCTCGAGAGAGAATGTCTCGGAGGCGGTCGAAGAATCAATTTCTTTCCTCTTCCGGGAGCTAGAGGCCCGGGTCCTGGATGCAGGAGGAGCTTTGGGGGCGGTAGTAGCCTTTGAAGTGGTAGGCTTCGGTGTGGCAGATGACTTCGGCTTAGATTCTTGTTTGACAGGTACAAGGCTGGAGTAACTATCCAACTCGTCAAGTTGGAAGCCTTCAAGGTTGACAACCGGTACTGCACAAGGGAAGATATTTTTAAAACTCATAATACCTCTGAAAAATAATCGGTTTGATAAATAAAGATAATTACTGAGAATATGCTTACTAGACATCTCTGAACTTGATTTTTGGCTTGAATCTGTAAGAGACAGGGAGAAAGTTCTTTCACTGGCAGGAAGTTGGTAGATTCCTTTGATCCTGGACTTGGATTCCGCCCTTGGGGGTGCTAAATCTCTGAAGTTTGCTGCATAAAACATCAGGATATAAGTTCAGGATATAGTTTAAGGATACACTTGGGGATATTCCTAAAACCCTAGATCCTACCCTTGGTTAACCATCTAATCGGCAGATCGAAACCCTTGTCAATAGAGTCTCTTTTCACGAAAAAGAACTTTCGCCGCCATCGGTCTTCGTTCTTGGTGGCCTTAAGAACTAAAGGACTTTTGGAGGTGGAAAACAAAAGAAAATGGCTGTCGCCATGGGATCTCAACCGGTATGCTGTAGGGAGGTCTTCAATACACAGGTCAGGGCAATGGCGAGATCTGATTTGATCTAGCACCATCAAAATTCGCCAGACCATTGGCATAATTTGAGCATAACTAAGGCTGGTGAGGTCGAAGAAACGAGAGATAAAGGGTGGAAATGGGTACCGGAGTCCCAAAGAAAAGGGGTAGGCGAAAAAACAGACCCACTCGTCTGATGACATGTCTGATCGGATCTCCCGATGAAAAGGACGAATGAATGACTGTTCCAGCAGGAAAGGCGCCGGAATTCTTGAGGGCAGCGATATCGGCATTATTGAAGCAGCAGATTTCTTTTTCTGGTTCTCGTATGAGGTTTTGACTCACGAGGGTTGGGACTGGTTCATCCGAACGAGATCTTGTCCGTGATGCCATGGAGAGTGTTAAAACAAATTAAAAGAAACTATGGAAAGAAAATAGGGGATGAAGAAAAGAATAGTTACCTGGAAATCGCTGGAAGAGTAATGATAATAATGAAAAATATCTCAGCTAATTCTAGGCTGAATATAGGGGGGTAAAGAGTAAATATTGCATTGAAAATGGCACAATGTCACCTCAACCATCGTTTCGTTTTAATTGCCTTGATTTACGAGATAGAACTTTTAAAATATATCCGTTGGATTGGTATACCAACATATATATTTGGGGACAATTGTTATGGGTCATTTTCTGAGCGTACATATCTTGACTAATATCCTGCTTTTGGTTGTTTGCTTGTGATCAGGATACTGGATTAGGATATTGCTAACATCTTGGGCGACATCCTGAGGTTAATTGAATTAACCACGTGCAGGTTAGAGGTTGTGGGTTACTAACGGTCAGATGGACTTCTTCTCCTCAAGACTCGGGCGTATCTGTTATGTGAGAGACGTTGAACCCGAAAGACCAGGTCTACAACGTTCGAGTGGGGAATATTCACGGGATCCCGATTTATTAGGATAGTTTGTTACACTTCTTTTACTATAAATAGATGGGGGCGGATCAGATTAAGGCACGCAACTTTCACACACACTTTCGAACACTCTTGCTCTCTAGCTCACTGCAAACACTATACACAAACCCTTGTATTCGAATTACATTGTAACACCTAGTTGATCCGCATCACATCCTGCACTGTATCCTGATATTTGAAGTAATAGAAGAACAAGGCAGCTGCGATTGTCAGCTCCCGAGGTTTTGTGCCGGCGATCTAGATTGATCAAGGCCTTTCCTCGTACATCACGTGTCAACCTTTAATTTTTCGCTCATTGTTTGATCATAGATACAGCTCTATATCCTGAGCCGTATCCTAAAACTGTTTTCACAATTAACTTAAATAACATATTTTCAACACTCATTTCTAGCACACTACCTCACTTAACTAATTTGATCACTTAATTACTTCGGTAATTTTTGACCAAAACAAGTTCCGTTCTACGTGACTGTACTCTTGATCTCAACGGTCACGTTTTCCCGATTAATCTTATTCCGATGCAGTTCGGTAGCTTCGATGTCATAGTAGGTATGGATTTCCTTCGGGAGAATCATGCTGAAATTGTTTGCTTCGATAAAATGATTCGTTTCTCCCTCGCAAACGGTGATCAATTGTGTGTTTATGGCGAAGTCGCTCCGAAGAAGTTACAACTCATGTCATGTGTCCAAGCTAGCAAGTATCTCTGCAAGTAATACCAAGCTTTCTTGGCGCACATCGTAGTAGCAGAGGAAAAGGAAGTTAAGGCAATAGACAAGGTGCCTGTGGTTTGTGAGTTTCCTAACGTCTTTCCTGATGATCTACCTGGTTTACTTCCCACTCGTGATATCGATTTCCGAATCGACCTCATTCCTGGAGCAAATCCTGTTGCTAGAGCGCCTTATCGCCTCGCTCCTTTTGAAATGCGCGAACTCTCGAGTCAGCTCCAGGAACTGCTTGATAAAGGCTTCATTCGCCCTAGCACCTCTCCTTGGGGCGCTCCTGTCCTTTTCATCGAAAAGAAGGATGGATCATTCCAGATGTGCATCGACTACAGGGAATTGAATAAGCTTACTATCAAGAATCGCTATCCCTTGCCTCGAATCGATGATTTGTTTGATCAACTACAAGGTGCTACATGTTTCTCGAAGATTGATCTACGCTCAGGCTATCACCAACCGCGCATTCAAGAGGAAGATATACCCAAAACCGCTTTTCGAACCCACTAATGTCATTACGAGTTTATTGTTATGCCTTTTGGTTTGACAAACGCTCCCGCAGTTTTTATGGATCTAATGATTCGCGTGTGTAAACCCTTTCTCGACCGCTTCGTCATCGTTTTTATCGATGATATCCTGATCTATTCCAAATCAAAAATTGAACATGCGCAACATCTCCGTTTGGTTCTTTAGTTACTCCAGGAAAACCGTCCCTATGCCAAATTCCCCAAGTGTGAATTCTGGCTTGAGGAGGTCCAATTCTTGGGTCACATTGTCAATAGTTAAGGTATTCATGTCGATCCTGCGAAGATTGAAGCAGTTAAGAGATGGGTTACACCCAAGAACCCGTCTGAAGTTCGTTCTTTTCTCGGACTAGTGGGCTATAATCGTCGATTTATCGAAGGATTCTCTAAAATCGCCGTACCGCTTACTTCTCTCACGCACAAAGACAAGCCTTTTGTTTGGGGAACTGAACAAGAGACTGATTTTCAAACTCTCAAGCTTATGCTTTGTAACACTCCTGTGCTCTCACTGCCCGACGGAAACAACGACTTCGTAGTCTACTGCGATGCCTCTAACCTCGGCCTCGGTTGTGTTCTCATGCAACGAGACAAGGTTATCGCGTACGCATCTCGTCAGCTCAAGATCCACGAGAAGAAGTACACCACACACGATCTCGAGCTTGGTGCAGGTTTTTTTGCCCTAAATA
Organism: Helianthus tuberosus; assembly: GCA_030545235.1. Classification (NCBI taxonomy): domain Eukaryota; kingdom Viridiplantae; phylum Streptophyta; class Magnoliopsida; order Asterales; family Asteraceae; genus Helianthus; species Helianthus tuberosus. The sequence continues at coordinate 15,504,015 of CM060384.1, read as the reverse complement.
TTTGGCGACACTACCTATACGGTACCAAGTGTATGGTATTCACCGACCATAAGAGCCTGCAACACATCTTTAGCCAGAAAGAGCTGAATATGCGCCAACGCCGATGGGTAGAACTCCTCAACGATTACGACTGTGAGATTCGTTACCATCCTAGCAAAGCAAACGTCGTCGCCTATGCTCTTAGCCGATGAAGCTATTTGCAAAGCATTCGTAATACCCAAGCCCATCACAATCTCGAAGCTCTTATCCGTGACGCCCAACATGCTTGTTTTACCGAACGCACTCTGAAGAAAGAAAGGATTATCAATGATGGCGAACAACTGGTGAATAAATCGAATGGTATATTCCATTATCTAGACCGAATTTGGATTCCCAAGCGCACCAACTTACGCCAAATTATGCTAGACGAAGCCCACAAATCGCGATATTCCATTCATCCCGGTGCCGATAAGATGTACCAGGACATGCGCTACAAGTACTTGTGGCCAGACATGAAGAAGGATATCGCTATCTATGTTTCGAAATGCCTGACTTGTTCGAAAGTCAAGGCTGAACATCAACGCCCCTCTGGCTTACTCGTATAACCCGAGATCCCCATGTGGAAATGGGAGAGTATAGCTATGGATTTTATAACGAAACTTCCGTGCACGCCATCAGGTCACGACAGCATCTGGGTTATCGTTGACCGTCTCACCAAATCCGCTCATTTTCTACCGATACGGAAGGACTATAAGGTAGAACGATAAGCACGAATCTACACCGACGAGGTTATTTGTCGATACGGGTCACCTCGTGATATCATCTCTGACCGTGATGGTTGATTCACCTCGTGTCTTTGGGAAACGTTTCAATCTGCTCTCGGTACTACTCTCAATCTAAGTACCGCTTTCCATCCCCAAACCGACGGTCAGACTGAACGAATGATTCATACCCTTGAAGGCATGCTTCGCTCGTGTATCATAGATTTTGGTGGTAATTGGGACATGGGCCTACCTTTAGTCGAATTCTCGTACAATAATAGTTACCACTCTAACATCCAAATGGCACCATTTGAGGCATTATACGGAAGAAAATGTCGATTGCCTATTGTATGGCACGAGATCGGGGACGCGCAAATTACCAGTCCTGAGCTGTTGCAAGAAACGACTGACAAAATCCTCCAAATATGAGACAATCTGTTGAAAGCTTGGAGTTGTCAGAAAAGTTACGCCGATAAACGCCGCAAGCCCATTGAATTTGACGTTGGCGATCACGTAATCCTAAAGGTTGCACCTTGGAAGGGGGTGATCAGATTCGGCAAGAAAGGAAAGCTCGCGCCTCGATATGTTGGTCCCTTTAAAATTCTGGAAAGGATTGGCAAAGTGGCCTACAGACTCGAGCTACCGGAGGAACTGAGTAACGTCCACCCGACTTTCCACGTTTAGAACCTCAAAAAGTGTCTAGCCGACCAGGAATTACATGTCCCTCTTGAGGATCTATAAGTGGACGAAACATTACACTTCATGGAAAAGCCTATCGAGATCATGGGCCAAGAAACCAAGGTACTTCGACGCTCACGCATTCCTATTGTGAAGGTTTGCTGGGAAGGCAAACGCGGCGCCGAGTTCACCTGGGAACTCGAAAGTGACATGAAGGCTAAGAACCCACAATTGTTTGTTACGCCTGCACCTTAAATTTCGGGATGAAATTTCCTAAACTAGGGGAGGGTGTAACAACCCGCATTTTGAAAGTCAAAGTACAAGTCAAAGTCAAAGTCAAAGTCAAAGTCAAAGGAAGAAAAGATTGCTAATTGCGATATGACACTCCTTACTTGATTATTACATTGTACTTCTCGACTTGTAATCGATACTCTAATTTAATTTGCTTTAGTTGTATTATGTGGAGTACTTGTTAATAAATCGCTATCTAATCGCAGTTTCAACACTAATCAACTTATCGCTAATCGCATCGCTAATGCATCGCAACTCGAATTATAGGTTATGGATATTGTTTTACGTGTGTGTGCTATTATGTGTTACTTGTGCATGTTATGTTTATGTTGAGGTGATTAATCGCAAACGCTCTATCGCAACGCAATCTCATCGCAAACTCGAGATACAAGGTTTATATTTATGGTATCTAGTAGTTAGGTTATTTGTATAACGAATGGGTGATACTATCGCATTGCTTACTCGAAACACATCGCAACGCTCAACGCACGAAAAGAAAACACGAAAACCAACTCACGGCAACCAGTCAATCGAATGACCATTCGATCGAATGGTCATTCGAATGGATGACCATCCGATCGCATGGCCATCCGATCGGGTTGCCATCCGATCCGTCACTTGTGCACACCTTTCCTCTTTTAGAATCCTATAAATACCTCCTGTCACATCACAAACCGTGATGTGACAGCTCTCTCGTTCGACCAGCGCCTCCAACCCTCTTTTCTCTCGATTTCTCGCAATTCTTGTAAGTTTCTTCCTCAAATCTCATACATCTATCATCTACACATACTCCTTAATCATTTTCACCTTTGACTCTTAACTTTTAATCATGAAATCAACGGATTTGAGGTATTCTAGGATGATGTCATCATGAAGTTCTTATGAACTTCAAGTTTTGGCCTCATTCCACCAAGAACAACTCAGATCTAAAGGATTTCTTCGTGATTCCACACTGTTTTCGCATGAATCTAAATATTTTCAAATATAAAAGAGTTGAAAGATGCTTACTTAACTATTCTCCATATGCTTTTACACTCATGCACTCAAAACCGAGAGAATCGGAGCTCATTCGGGCCTTCCACTTGTTTCCTAGTAATGTGTCGATCTGAGATCTGATTCCTATCAAAGAGACGACCGATTCACGGGTTGAACATGAACAACCGTCAAGACCAGTTAACTAGTTGGATCTGGGTGATTCCCATCCGATCGGATAACTTGGGCTTGGAGGAGTTTCCGTTGTTTAACACGTTGTCATACCATCTCGATTAAACCGCAAACTTTCAAACTTACCAAATTTCAAAACGAGCCAGTCACCAAACAGATTGCCGTCCGATCGGATTGCCATCCGATCGAACGACAATCCGATTGGATGACATATGGGCATTAACACTCAAACTTTTAGAACATTTTCAAACAGCACCAAAACCAGCGAATAGCCATCCGATCGGATGACCATCCGATCGAATGACCATTCTGCTGCGAACTTGTTTTCTGAGAAATGTCCCACTGGACGGATCGTCATCGGACCGAACGACCTGAAAGTTAGAGATATTTCTCTGTTTTCAAAATGCTACAACGAAAACTTCAAAGCCATCATACGCAAACACGTCCATCCCAAACGAGTGGCAAACCGATCGAATGGCCATCCGAACGGATGACCATCTGATCGGATTGCCATCGTTCGGACGTCACTTCGTCACTCAGTCACTTCACATCATTTAACGAGTCGCTTATTGCTTATGCTATCGTCCCATATTCAGGCTTACTCTAGCGCTCCCTTCAATCCAACCACATATCGTGTTTAGTCGCTACCATCTCTGTGAGTATACTCGATCCCTTTTTGCTTTAAGCACTTTTGGGTGTTACATACGTTACTTATATCAAATTCACAATCAACACACAACGCAAACACTTTTACACGCTGACCGCTCAGCATGTTATACGTGTTACTCGATGAATGATTGTATGTTATGTTTACAAAGTGATTGTTGCCTGACACCTTAGCAACGATAGTACTATAGTTTGGACTCAGCACTTGTCGTGGACGGGGGTTGCTAAGGGTATTTATTCACGTGTCACAGTGGTGATATGTGTTATGCACTCTACAACTCGCAGTCACGTCTGTGCATATTTCATTGTCGATAACCTACTCGCTTCACATTATACATGTTACATGCTGGTTGTGCGTAAATCGCTTTCGCTACTATTATACTATTAAACTTGTATGCTCACCTTTACACTATGTGTATTGACCTCTATTTTAACGTATGTGACAGGTGTTTGAGATGCTAGAATGCTTGCTTTTGTGGAATCAAGTAGGATGAGTCTAGTAACAAACAATTTAAATCTGAGTTGTCGGAACAACTTTTATTTGTCTTTGAGAACTACTTGTCTGTAATAACTGCGTTGCTTATTATGTCATGGTATGGGACGTGATGCTTAAATAATTGGTAATTATAGTTGTTATGGAAACTCTTGGACAATCTGTTTTGCTCAGTGCCGCGCCCCAATGTTTCCGCCATCGGTTGGGGTGTGACAGCAATCACCAGATCTATCCTCCAGAACAACTATACACTCGCGTTTCTCTGTATATTGGTTTGTGTATGCTTCTTTTTTGCTGCAATTCTGCTTCTCAAAATACCTATCTCTACCTAAAAACGAGAAATCTAACCGGAAATTGTGGCTGAAATTGAACATGTGGCTCCTCTACACCGCGATCTATTTTGGATTTGTTTATCAGTTTGCGGATTACTTCCCGGTTCAAATGACGGTGACTTTATCTGGTGTTGTGAGTTTGTGTAGTGTAGGGGTGGGTTTGGGCGGTGGTTGCAGGTGGGTGGTGGTAGAGGTGGAGGTGGTGGACGTGCAGGTGAAGGTTAGGGTTTTGTGATTGAATATGTTCCAGATCCACATCAGCATGCCACTTAGGATAAATTAGCCACGTCAGCAAAAAAAAACTAACCTAGTAAGTGTCTGGTTAACGACGGGGTGACACAGCAACCGAAGTGTCCAGTTGGGGGTGGTGGGAGGCAAAGTGAAAGTTGGGGGTGGCAACAGCCAATTCTGATTAGTTTGGGGTGATAAAGTCCATTTCCCTTAAATATTATTGTGTAACTTTTTCATTTACTTTTAGGTTTTTAGGATTAACAAAATGGGCGAATCATTTTGTTACACGTGTTCTCATAATATTTAGTGTTCTGTGTAGAACCTTCATTCCTCTCTCTCTCTCTATATATATACAAAGCCACCAGAATATTGTCAGGATTCCTCATTGGCCATGGCTTTAATTTTTTGTTTTAAATATTTTGTATTCAACTTTTAAACCTTAAATTTCGCTAATATATGTCTTTAGACCATTTATTATTAAAAACCTTTCTTTATTAAGCTTATTCATCGTACTTTCCATTTATGGAAACTTGTATTCCTTGGTATTCGTACTTAATTTCATATGTTGTAACCCGAGACTTGAATCATAATGAAAATCTTATCTTTATATATACTTGTGTTATACATTATTCATAAATACTTTATTAAATATACATGTTACATACATACTTGATGCTTCTTTACATGCAAATTCATGCATATTCATACTTGTTTTACAAGCAAAATACATATTTATACTTCTTTATTTATGCACAACACTTACACAGTGCAATTATATGTTTAAAACACTTAAAAATCAGCAAAATTAAACAAAATTCAGCATTTGGGACTTGGGCCTGGCGGGTTCGCACGGATGGGCCAAACCCATCCGCCCTAACTAGCCCATCCGTAATTAAGGCCCATTCGCCCTTAACCTATTGGTCAGCCTATATATATGAACACTTCTTCATTCCAATCCTTCCTCACTCAAACTTCTCTCTCGAATCACTACTGAGCAGAATCATTGTGAAGCTTGTATCAGTCACTCCTAAGTGAGTTCTTAGCTTGGGAACTTCTATCTTCATCTGATTTCTTCTACAATTCTTTGTTTTCTTCAAACTTTTAACAAGGATTCTTCACAAGGATCCGTTTGGTTCATCAGCCTTGCCATGGTAGCTGATATGAACACTCAACTCAGTTGAGGACCAAACTAATGTGAAGCTAATCTATCAAAACCTTTTTTTACAAAACTTTCAGATTCCAAACTTAATTGGATTCAAGGTTCTTCGGGCTCACAAGATGGGCAAATAGCTATTGATTCAAGATGTAACCAAGACCAGTTGTCACACCCCGACTAGCAGCGGAAACGATAAAAAGGGATGCGACAGACACTTCTGGTTTGAGTCATTGTTATAAAGATACTTTATTAAACATTAATTAAACAATATGATACATCATTGTTTTACGTGTTGCTATTACACATTACTGTTACATATTTTAACTAAATACTACGCGAGTTTCCATGAACCGTTTTATTTAGATAAGTAGCATGCCTCTATCCACATAGTATCGCACATAAACTTCACAAGCAGCTAACACAAAGGGGGTCGTCACATAGTGTCCTGGTTACCTGAAAAGTTAATTTAAAAAAAATCAACATAAAGCTGGCGAGTTCCACAAGTTTGTTTGTTTTCAAAATATATTTGAAAATGTTTTGTCGCACATGTGATAAAATTTCTCTGAGTTACAAGTTAAGCCGAGACCAGTATCAAATCACCATTGCCAACACCAACCACAACCAATAACCAAGTACCCCATGTGGCTATGCCTAACACATCATAGCTCGTTATGAATATGTGCGACCGCGTGTTCGCGCAGTAGGCATACAACCATGTATTCAGTGCGGTCTAGGCTTGTCGGGTCAAATAGTACTATCCACAATATTCACCGGCATTGTATAACTTGCTTGTGGGGATTTAAGCATGTTAGGGGTCTACTCAGATAAATAGCATCAAACAGTTTGCATGTGCACACGTATATCAATCAATTATATCCTCTATGAAAATAGTAAAACATGTATTAAAAAGAGAGGGATAGTAGAACTCACAGATTGCACAGATACTAGGTTATCAAAGTATGCTAATCCACACCTAATACCAGTATCATACGGTTAATGTCTATAGGCTAGGCTAGCCTAGGTTTAAATGTCTAGGAACAAATTAGGGTAATTAGAACATGGAGTTGGACATGGTCGGTGTTTTGAAATCAGGTTTGGACGCCGGACACCGTTTACCATGCCGGACAAATTTGTTTGTTCGAGGTGTTCGGGAAATGATATGTTTAAACAAAGTATACTATATTGTAGTATATAAAAAATGATTAGTTTTATATTAAGAGAGTTTGGGTGGTTGGAGGGTCTAGGTCACCCAAATAAGCGTTTTCGTATTTAAATTCGGTTAATTACCGGATAAGCGTGTAATATACATGGGTTAATCCAATTTAGTCTGGAAGGGCCGGGTTTATTCTTGACCTTCCAATTATTGCCAAATATCACTTGAGTGGTATAAAACTTTGGCGGGTTCGTTACGCGTTTAAATTTTGTCGATTATTATTTAAAAATAATAATTAAACGCGTAATTTTATAAAAATAAACTTGTAATTTATAAAGTCCCAAAAATTTTTTGTAGATATTATTTCTGATATAAATTATTTTTAAAAATTTTAAACATTATTTATTAATTTAGTAAATATGGTTTATATCGTATATAAACCATTTAATTTGACGAACCTACCATCCAAACTCTAAAAATTCCAAATATTTTACTGAACACTCTCTCTATATATAAAAACTCCCAGTAAAAATTTGAAGTTCACAAAAATTTTCTAACCCCGGTTTTAAAATATCGAAAACCTCCTAAAACGAGCAAGTTTAAAACTATAGCTCGGGTTATTTGTTGAGCCTAAATTTTTGTGTGAAGCTTAACCATAATATATGTGATCATTCTGAAAAATTTCGGAATTTATTGACATAGTTAACTATTTTTTCCGTTTTAATTGTGTTTAAACGTAATAAATTCGCCAAATATTCCTCGTTTGGTCAAAAATTCCCAAATTTTGCTGAGATCATTTTTATGTAGTCCCAAACCATGTCCTAAAATATCAGGTTCAATTAATGGTCACGTCTAAATCTGTAACTAAAACAAATTCTATATAATCGTTTTTTTTTTGCCTAAAAAGAGTACCTTCTTGCGTATCGCCAGTAAGGTCTAGATTTTGTGGTTCGTTTGCGCCGAATCTAGAGGTATAGTACCTATAAAACATATACAACACAAACATGTATTCGGATTCATAAATCAAGCCCTTATGATGTTCTTTTTCGATGCTTTTTCATTAGGCGATTAAAGTGTCGAACAAGTGTTAGTTTTATCCAAAACTCATCCTTTTTGATCCAAATCAGTTGTAAAAGCTTATGTTTTGAAAATAGGATATAAAAACTGAACTCATGGCCATATGATTGTCCTTGTTTGGATCTTTATGAACTAGTTCTTATAAATTAAAGTTTAAAAAAAATAAGAAAGAACACTTACAAAATTATGGTCTCTTTAGCTCAATTGTGCAAAAATTCAGTTCTAAGTGATTAAAAATCCTTATATAGTAGTAGGTAGGTGAAAGTTATGGCCAAAAATGAGGTGATTAAGGTGCTTGTGTGGTTGGTTTGGGTTGTGGCTTGTGATCGGACAACAAGGAGGACCTTGTGTTCTTCTTTGACTAGTCAAGGATGCCATTTTCCAGAGTTTGTATGACATTAAGGTGATATTTAAATGTAGGTTCGTTATTGGGTCTTAAACGCTCCCTAGGTGCGATAAAAATTCGTAAAACGGGGCGTTTTTATAGGCGTTTTCGTGCATAAAATTAAAACGAACCCAACCGACGCAAAAGCTCGAACACTTGGACGTTATTACTCAAAACATCTTGTATTTAGGTTATATTAGTCTTTTTCGGGCTTAACTGATGTTACAACACATGTTTGGATTGTACACTTCGCGTCAAAATTAAAGGTGTTCCGCTAATCGGAAACTGTTTTGTTTAACGCTATTTTCTACCCAATAAAGCATCAATGATCCTATGTTATAGTTTACGGATCTTGTCTGAGCACTTATGTATTCCTAGGTTCGCTTACGGCACCTACGGCGGTTTGACCCGTTAAAACCTAGTTATCCAGAGTTTCTTTGGTTTAATCGGTTTTCTGAATTCAATGGCCCCAACGCATCTGTTGTTTATATATATATATATATCGCGACATAATCAATATTACTTTGTTAATCGTGTAAACTGGGTAATTCAAATTAGAATTTACCTGGTTTTGTGGCGAATGTCACATTCTCCCCCAATTAAGAAATTTCGTCCCTGAAATTCAATTACTAACCTTCCTTTTGTTGGGAAAGAGATGTGGGTATTTCTTTTGGAATTGATCCTTTCTTTTCCAGGTAAATTCAGGTCCTCTTTGTGACTTCCAACGGACCTTAACTATAGCAATCTTATTGTTTCTCAACCTCTTAATTTTCCCGTCTACAATTTCTACCGGTTCTTTTATAATAAATTGGAGTTTATCATCCACATGTATGTCATTCAAGGGCACAATTTCCGCATCATCGGTAAGGCACAATTGCCACATCATCGGTAAGGCATTTCTTTAGGTTAGACACGTGGAAAACATTATGAATACTACCTAACTCCTGTGGTTGGTTTAACTTGTATGCAACTGGGCCAACTTTAGCTACAACTTCATAAGGTCCAATATACCTTGGTGCTAGTTTTCCAGTCTTTACAAATCTAATTACGCCTTTCTAAGGCAATACTTTTAGGAAAACCTTATCTCCAATATCAAACTGTAGAGGTTTCCTTCGGCGATCGGCATAACTCTTTTGTCGATCCCGTGCTGCCTGCAACCTTTTCTGAATTTTCCACAACTTATCCGTTGTTTCCTGAATTAACTCAGTTCCTGTGATCTGCTTATCACCGACCTCTGCCCAACACAATGGAGATCTGCATTTCCGACCATACAATGCTTCAAATGGTGCTGCTTGAATGCTAGTATGGTAACTATTATTATAGGAGAATTCAATAAGAGGTAAGTGTCTATCCCAACTTTCTCCAAAGTCTAAGACACATGCTCTAAGTAAATCCTCCAATGTTTGAATGGTTCTCTCAGACTGTACATCAGTCTGAGGGTGATAAGCTGTACTTAAATCTATCCGAGTTCCTAAAGCTTCCTGTAATTCTTCCCAGAAGTGAGATGTGAAGCGACTATCACGGTTCGAAATAATAGCAACAGGTACACCATGTCTGGCTATAATTTCATTTGTGTAAAGTTCCACCGGTTTTTCCATTTTGTATTTGGTATGAATGGGTATGAAATGCGCAGATTTGGTTAGCCTATCCACGACTACCCAAATAGCATCATGACCTTTTGGTGTTTTTGGTGAATGAGTTACAAAATCCATGGTGATTTGTTCCCACTTCCATTGGGGAATCTCATGTTGTTGTAACATTCCAGATGGTTTCTAATATTCTGCCTTGACTCGAGCACAAGTCAAGCGCTTACTAACATATATCGCCACATCCTTCTTCATACAAGGCCACCAATAAAACTCCTTTAGATCATGGTACATCTAGTGAGTACCGGGATGAATTGAATACTTAGACTTATGTGTTTCATCCATAACCAATTCCCGTAAATTGTGACACTTTGGGATCCATAATCGGTCTTTGAAATAACACACTTGGTCTGTCTTAACCTCAAAGTCCTTCTCGTTCCCATGTAGTTCCTCATTTAACAACTGAGCTTCACTCAGAGCTTCAGGTTGGGCCATACGAATCTGTTCCTTGATATTCGTTTGCACGATCATTCCTAAAGCCCGTACGTGAAGCGGTTTTATACGTTCCTTTCTACTTAATGCGTGTTGTGACATCTGTGCCTCCATGACCATCGAACAAATACCAAATCAATGAAATGTTGTGTTTCATACCTGGGATTTGTATAAATATGTGTATCGTTTGCACATATCAAGTCTTGTTCGATTTCGAGCCCTAAATCGCTTTTTGGAAAGTTATACGCGAACTGGTGCGTAAACGTAATCAGTTTAATGCGACGAACACTCTGGAAAAGTGACATAGGCTTAACATACCTTAAATAACCTTTACATAACTTAGAAATAAGTTTTGGAGGGTTTGGTGTGTCGAAATCAAGTTTGTTCGATCGCAGGGACTAGTTGTGTCAAACTGTGAAACTATATCGATTTGTATAGTAACGAACATTCCAGAACTTGATCATAAGTTAAACATACCCTAAATATCCTTTACATAGCTTAGAAATAGGCTTTGAGGGGTTCGGTATGCTTAAATAAACTTTATTGATCAATAGGGACTAAAAGCGTCAAAAAGTGCATAAGTTTGCATTTTCGCGCATATCTTACGTTATAAATATATCCGGACATCCAAAAATTTATGTAATCATTAAAATATTTTATTTTAGTGATTGGCTTGATAAAATTCCATTCGTCGCTTAATTTGGATCGTTTTTGCGTTCGTTACGACTTCCGTTGTAATTAACCAAACAACGCAACCGTACGACCAAACGAGCCGACATCCGAGATATTTTTTAGCATGTTTTGAGTTCCCTATACGTTAACTTCATTGTAGGGGCTTAAAGTTGGCTTAACAGGCCTTAAACGTGTCGGAAATGAGCTTAAACACTTACAGGGACCAAAACTGCAATTTATGAAACTGTTGCTGAACTGTGGACCTCTGGCGGCCCGCGTAAGGACCCCCCTTACTCTTACGCGGCTCGTGTGAGTGTATCAAACATGTAAAAATGTGTTTCCAGCTGTTCCAGCTGTTTGTGAGTGTTGCAAATGGTATTCTCAATACTATTGGCCATTCTTGGGGTGCCCAAGGTTTCACAAAACAAGGGGTGCACATGTACGGATGAGATCAAAGCACGTTATTCGATGAACGATCCTAACGGTGGTCCATTTCCGATAAATACCCCTCACCCCTTTGCTCAAAACCCACACTTGATCCTGAAATTTCTCTAAGTTGGAGCTTTAGCACTCCATACCTGAGAATACTTAGGATCAAGACTCCTTTCTTGGACCCGTTGTAAGTCCTCTTTCGTTCTTTTATGCGTTTTTAGCTTAAAAGTCAAACTGCGTTTGACTTTCTGCATTGATCAGTTTATGGTCAATGCGAAGTTCGTTTGAACTTCATAACGTGAGCGTAATCACGATGGTTATAGTTCCTAGTGACTATACCTACTAATTACCACATTATCTAGGCTCAGTGACGAGTCGTAGTTTCGGCCAAAATGCGCATTCCCGCATATTTTGTAACCAAACTACTTTTGGGTATCAAAACCGTTTGTTTTGATACCAAATATGTTTTCTAAATTCGTTAAACATGTTTTAACATGTTTAACTCGTCACTTTTAGTTTAGTGCTTGTGTAGAGTCGTAAGTCAAGCGGACTAAACACTCGCTTAGACTTTCGAACTCGACCCGTTTGGTCGATCATTAGGATCCGACCAAACATGTTTAGTGACCATAGTTGCATAGGGAATAACCTTCCGAGGTTATACCTTATGGTCACTTAGGTTTAATTAGTTGTATGATAGGTAGTTTATATGCCTTAGGTAAATGACCAAAATACCCTTTTCATGCATAATTGGTAATTAAGCATATGTAACACAAACTTTTGTCACTTAATTGATTATGCAACATACTTAATCATGTTTAGGCATATAATACTTGTCATAGGACTAGTTAGACGTCTCGAACGCGCTTTTGCATGAACGACACGTTAAAGTAGCGTAAGCTACCTTAATGGGTCGCAATGGGTCGAAAGCACTTAGGTTAGGTTTCGATTTAGAATGTAGGCTTTGTTAAACCATGTCATATGAGTTCCATTACTCATTTGGTTTACAAAACCTCATCCTATCCGATCTTCCGACTTAGGTCCGGTTTATTTATATAGTTATTAGGTTGCCGATTGATTCCGTGCTCTCTCTAGCTTTGCTTGGTTGTTGTTCAAGACCTCTAAGCATTCTCAGGTGAGTACATAGTTCCCCTATTTTACTGTTTTCAATTGTTTTTGGGTGATTCATATGTGCTAAATGTTTTCGAGGTTTTGACGATGGTTTCAAAAATAAATGATATGGTTTATACAAAATTTATAACGATTTTGATAAAGTAAACAAACTTGTTGGTTGTATTTACATAACGAATAATATCCATTAGTTTTGGCCGAACCGACCAGTATTAGGTTATGGTACCATAGGATCTGACAAATCCCGTTATCAGACTGCATCCATGGTTATGTGTGGGTTAGGTGGGTAACGACTGAATCTGTGATTGTTAATTTACCCTTTGGTGGTTTATTAATGCGAGAAGCGATAGGCAAGTTGCGAAGGTTTGGATGTTATTAGCGAGACAATCAAAAGTAGTTTTCACGATTTAAAACGAGAATGATTTAAACGACTAAAGCGATTCTTAACGAATTAAACGATTTGGGTAAACGATTGGTTTTTGGTTAGTGTTTAGATAACGGGACGGGTGTAATGTGATGAAAGCATGGTGGATACGCCGCTGGTACGTCCTATATATAAGTGTTTTCATCGTATTACATACCGTGGCGTTATTTAGTTCACTTGGGTAAACGATTTTGAAACGATGTCACACAAACGAGGTTTTCGAAACCATACGAGTTTTATTAACGAGATTTATTAACGAGAATTATTAACAAGTTTTTACGAGATGTTTTACAATTTGATTTAAATAAATAAATTTTGGGTTAAGAATCATGGCTACGAGATTTTATAAATTATAACCAACTTGATTTGAGTTGATTAATTATGTCGCAATACTACACTTTTCAAAACAAGGTTTTTAATTAAGTATTGCAGCATGTAAACTAGCCATGAATCCGACACTCTCAAAAACCTATGTACTCGCCAGCTTTTCTTTGTTGACTTTGTTTTCACATATGTTTCAGGTGTTGTTGAATGATGTTAATTGCTAGGATGCATGCTCACATAGGACTGGACGAGGCCTTAGTGACTTAATAACAATGATAGACTATGTTTAACTTGTTTATTTAGATTTCCAGACGATGTAAATATTTAATGTTTAATAAAACGAAACTTCAAACTTCCGTGTGTTTTGAAACAATGATTCTGTTACAACACTCCCCGACGATTCCGCCGCGATTTGTTGTTTTACGAAGTCGGGGTGTGACAGAAAAGTTGGTGTCAGAGCTCATGGTTATAGGGAATTAGGTTATTAGTAATGCTTTGACCTAGTCTATAACCTTCCTAGGACCCTAACACGAGTTTACTTGCGTTTAGTCATAAAACAATACCGTCACCTATCCTCAGGCGACAACCACAACAAGAACACAAATTTCGAATCCGCTTTGAAAACCAATCATCTGTTCTACGATGATTTATTGTAAGGTTTTGAACCCTTTAAGTTTCCAAATCTCATCAAGTTTGGGTCTTATAATGTGAACACGTATAAACTGGAAGGGTGAATGCCTGTACTCTGAGTTTTCTGTCTAAGGCTAGAGTGTTCGTACAAATCCGCAGTATTGGACCAGTCACTCTTACCTGGGAACTCTTGGGGTGAGTGTTCACTTATAGGCGAGCATGTCTTCAGCGATACATTAATATGACCCGTTTACTTGGATTAATCACCGTCTCATTTGTTTGCCTTAGGTAACAAACAAATGATCGCAATTTCTATGCGTTGTCATTCTGTTTTAATTATCCGATAACATTTCACTTGTTTTCTCCTATGTTTTTCATTTCATCTAGAATGTCTCTTCATCGCAACGACACTCAAATGTCCGAGCAAACTGCCAAATTTGCCCAGCGAATAGGCGAAGTAATCCTGAAGACTGTGGATTTAGGTATCGCCATGTCTCGTCTCAATAATGAAGCCACCCAAGAAGCATCGAAAGAAGCAGAAGCCGAGCCTTCGAAAAAGTCAAAGAAGCGTAAAGCTCTGAAGGATCCCGTAGCCGTTACACCAAATCAAGCAAAACCTAGCTAGGTGGCAGCACCACCAGCCAAGAAGCCGTACTTAGGAACTGCTCCTTTATGCAATCAGTGTAACCTCCACCACTATGCTAGTGTCAAATGTCGGAAATGTTTCAACTGTGGACTCATTGGTCATTTGGCATGAGACTGTCGTTCAATCACTGTGCTAAACCAAGATTTTCAGAACCCCGTTCAATTTCAACCAGATCCAGCACATGCTCGTTTTCCTCCTGGAACTTGCTACACCTATGGCGAGACGGGTTATGTCAGGGACAGATACCCAAAGATTTTCAATGCAAATCCGACCCACGGATGAGCATTTGGCCGATTAGAAGAAGCTGCTGCTTTGAATAATCTGAATCTTATGCTTGTGTTTCTAATGTTTTCCTTTGAACTCGGAAACAATCGATTTTGTTTATAAATAAATCTTTATTTGCAATTCTGATGTACAATATAGTTGCATGTGTGTATGGCATACTCCTACGATACCTACACCAAAGAACCGTATTTGTAGTTCTCTCGTTCATATGATCGCTCATGATTTCCTCGAAAATTCTAAGTGCTCGTTTCATTCTAAGAAACGAAGTGACAATTTGAGTAATCACTTTAATTCCTTGGTTAGATAACTAAGGATACCTTTCTTCAATCTCATATCATTTCATTCTGATTTTTCATAACAACATACATAGTATAGGTTTTCAAAACGACCCTCATAATTTCAAAATATTTCATGTAGTATGAAAACGATTTTTAACACAGTATATTTACTTAATGTATCAAATGCATAATTTCAAAGGCTTTATCCATATTTTCAAAATCCTTATGTATAATTTCAAAATTTACCTCGCATGATTTTAAAACATTTTTTAAATATACTTACCTAATACGCCTACTTTATGATTTCAAAAGTATTATGTAAGATTTCAACAACATTAAACATATTTTTGAAAAGAACCCCATGCATAATTTTCGAAAAGCATCCTGCTCATATTATACAACCTTCAAATCCTGCTTCATATGTCTCCTTGGCATATCTAGCACCTCAACTTCAAGAGTTATCTGATAAAGGATTCATCCGACAGAGCTTTTCACCCTGGAGAGCTCCTGTCCTCTTTGTGAAGAAGAAAGATGGGTCTTTTCGAATGTGTGTCGATTATCGTGAGCTTAATAAACTTACCATCAAGAATCGATATCCCCTACCTCGAATTGATGATCTCTTTGATCAACTGCAAGGTGCTTCATGCTTTTCCAAGATCGATCTGCGTTCTGGGTATCATCAACATCGTGTTCTCGAAGAAGATATTCCCAAAACTGCCTTCCGCACAAGATATGGGCATTACAAGTTCACTTTCATGCCTTTTGGTTTGACGAATGCCCCAGCTATCTTCATGAACTTAATGAATAGGGTCTGTAAACCTTATTTAGACAAGTTCATCATTTTTTTCATCGACGATATTCTCATTTATTCAAAGTCTCAAGCCGATCACGAGCAACACCTTCGTTTGACATTGGAACTCTTGAAGAAGGAACAACTTTTTGCTAAATTCTCCAAGTGTGAATTCTGGCTTAAAGAAGTTCAGTTTTTGGGTCATATAGTCAACGAGCAGGGTATTCATGTGGATCCATCCGAGTTTTCTGCAATTAAGGATTGGAATACACCACTGACACCTACAGAAATTCGTTCTTTTCTTGGTCTCACTGGTTATTATCGTCGTTTTATTTCAAACTTCTCGAAGATCGCGGTGCCACTCACTGCTTTGACTCAGAAGAATAAGCCTTTGGAGTGGGGATCTAAGTAAGAAGAAGCGTTCCAAACGCTGAAACGGAAGCTATGTGATGCTCCTGTTTTGTCCTTGCCCAATGGAAACGATGATTTCGTTGTCGTTTATGACGCGTCGAATCTAGGCCTTGGTTATGTTCTTATGCAATGAGGTAAAGCCATAGCATATACGTTAAGACAGTTGAAAGTTCACGAAAAGAACTACACAACTCATGATCTTGAGTTAGGTGTTGTGGTATTTGCTCTCAAAATATGGAGACACTACCTCTATAGAATGAAGTGTGTGGTTTTCACAAGACCACAAAAGTCTCCAACACATTATTAATCAAAAGGAGCTGAACATGAGGCAACGACAATGGGTTGAGCCCTTGAATGATTACGATTGCGTGATTCGCTACCTTCCTGGTAAGGAGAATATCGTAGCCGATGCGCTTAGTCGAAAGGAGCGAGTCAAGCTTCATTCTGTTCAAACTCTGTCTGATATTCAATCTTGTGTCCATCAAGAACAATGATCTTGTGTAAACGAAGGCTTATTGAAATATGAGCTACCACTTCAACTCGAGCTTAAACTCGAAACGAAAGGTGATGGGTTGCCCTATTTTAAGGATCCTTGTGGATGATTATCGCTTAAATCGGAGTCCTTAATTGAATTCATTGTATGCTTTAATACGTACATTACAATTCAATAAGGACAAAAACCGAATTCCTATTAAGATCTTCCTATCTTCATAGTTAGATTCTTAAAAATGTTTAAAGTGCCAAATGAAATCCACGGATTAGATTCCTGGTGTGCTTTAAATACCCGTGTCCAAAGATAACAAATTAAAGGTCAAATTAAACAATTATGCGATTATGTGATTATGTGTTCTCCTTTATGTTTTCGTGTGATCCGATTTTCGTTATCCAAATCCTCATAGAATCTTCCATATCTTCATATGAGGGATTCATAGTAGGATATTCAAAAGGTACTACCTTAAATCCTTAAAGGGCTCTACGTGGTAGTTAAGACCCTTGGAATATATAGTACCATTCCATGGTTCGAAAAGAGACCCTTGAATGGTCTAGTTAAAGACTGATTCAGAATCTGGTTAAGAATGGCATGTGATGATACATCTGAAAGGACCCTATGGTGGTCCAGTCACACTCATCATAGGTTCATTAATTTGGTTTTCCCCTACACATTATCAAATGCACTGTGTAGACTATGCAAGGAATTGCGTAATTATGGACGCGTACATAATTATAAAAAAATCCAGTGCACAGAAACCACAGTAAGATTTATCATGTGTAAGAACCAATAGTGACAACAATAACGAAACGTGAACAATGTAATGGAGGTACGGTGGACGCACCAATGGTGCTTCATATACTTGTATATAAGTGTCCCTCTTACATTGCAAGAAAAATGTTATTTAAATTTACTAGAAGTTCAGAACCCTAACCAATGTTGTATTATCTTTTCGACTTCATGTTTCGAGCTCTCACAAATTTCCTCTAATTAAATTTCGGGACGAAATTTCCTGAAGTAGGGGAGACTGTGACATCTGTGCCTCCACGACCATTGAACAAATACCAAATCAATGAAATGTTGTGTTTCATACTTGGTATTTGTATAAATATGTGTATCATTTGCACATATCAAGTCTTGTTCGATTTCGAGCCCTAAATCGCTTTCTGGAAAGTTATACGCGAACTGGTGCGTAAATGTAATCAGTTTAATGCGACGAACACTCCGGAATAATGAAATAGGCTTAACATACCTTAAATAACCTTTACATAACTTAGAAATAAGTTTTGGAGGGTTTGGTGTGTCGAAATCAAGTTTGTTCGATCGCAGGGACTAGTTGTGTCAAACTGTGAAACTATATCGATTTGTATAGTAACGAACATTACGAAACTTGATCATTAGTTAAAAATACCCTAAATATCCTTTACATATCTTAGAAATAGGCTTTGAGGGGTTCGGTATGCTAAAATAAACTTTATTGATCAATAGGGACTAAAAGCGTCAAAAAGTGCATAAGTTTGCATTTTCGCGCATATCTTACGTTCTAAATATATCCGGACATCCAAAAATTTATGTAATCATTAAAATATTTTATTTTAGTGATTGGCTTGATAAAATTCCATTCGTCGCTTAATTTGGATCGTTTTTGCGTTCGTGACGACTTCCGTCGTAATTAACCAAACAACGCAACCGTACGACCAAACGAGCCAACATCCGAGATATTTTTGAGCATGTTTTGAGTTCCCTATACTTTAACTTCATTTCAGGGCCTTAAAGTTGGCTTAACGGGCCTTAAACGTGTCGGAAATGAGCTTAAACACTTGCAGGGACCAAAACTGCAATTTATGAAGCTATTGCTGAACTGTGGACCTCAGGCGGCCCGCGTAAGGACCCCCTTACTCTTACGCGGCCCGTGTAAGTGTATCAGACCTGCAAAAATGTGTTTCCAGCATGTTTCCAGCTGTTCCAGCTATTTGTGAGTGTTGCAAATGGTATTTTCAGTACTATGGGCCATTCTAGGGGTGCCCAAGGTTTCACAAAACAAGGGGTGCACATGTACGGATGAGATTAAAGCACGTTATTCGATGAACGATCCTAATGGTGGTCCATTTCCTATAAATACCCCTCACCCCTTTGCTCAAAACCCACACTTGATCCTGAAATTTCTCTAAGTTGGAGTTTAGCACTCCATACCTGAGAATACTTGGGATCAAGACTCCTCTCTTGGACCCGTTGTAAGTCCTCTTTCGTTCTTTTATGCGTTTTTAGCTTAAAAGTCAAACTGCGTTTGACTTTCTGCATTGATCAGTTTATGGTCAATGCGAAGTTCGTTTGAACTTCATAACGTGAGCGTAATCACGATGGTTATAGTTCCTAGTGACTATACCTACTGATTACCACGTTATCTAGGCTCAGTGATGAGTCGTAGTTTCGGCCAAAATGCGCATTCCCGCGTATTTTGTAACCAAACTACTTTTGGGTATCAAAACCGTTTGTTTTGATACCAAATCTGTTTTCTAAATTCGTTAAACATGTTTTAACATGTTTAACTCGTCACTTTTAGTTTAGTGCCTGTGTAGAGTCGTAAGTCAAGCGGACAAAACACCCGCTTAGACTTTCGAACTCGACCCGTTTGGCCGATCATTAGGATCCGACCAAACATGTTTAGTGACCATAGTTGCATAGGGAATAACCTTTCGAGGTTATACCTTATGGTCACTTAGGTTTAATTAGTTGTATGATAAGTAGTTTATATGCCTTAGGTAAATGACCAAAATACCCTTTTCATGCATAATTGGTAATTAAGCACATGTAACACAAACTTTTGTCACTTAATTGATTATGCAACACACTTAATCATGTTTAGGCATATAATACTTGTCATAGGACTAGTTGGACGTCTCGAACGCGCTTTTGCACGAACGACACGTTAAAGTAGCGTAAGCTACCTTAATGGGTCGCAATGGGTCGAAAGCACTTAGGTTAGGTTTCGATTTTGAATGTAGGCTTTGTTAAACCATGTCATATGAGTTCCAATACTCATTTGGTTTACAAAACCTCATCCTATCCGATCTTCCGACTTAGGTCCGGTTTATTTATATAGTTATTAGGTTGCCGATTGATTCCGTGCTCTCTCTAGCTTTGCTTGGTTGTTGTTCAAGACCTCTAAGCATTCTCAGGTGAGTACATAGTTCCCCTATTTTACTGTTTTCAATTGTTTTGGGGTGATTCATATGTGCTAAATGTTTTCGAGGTTTTGACGATGGTTTAAAAAATAAATGATATGGTTTATACAAAATTTATAACGATTTTGATAAAATAAACAAACTTGTTGGTTGTATTTACATAACGAATAATATCCATTAGTTTTGGCCGAACCGACCAGTAGTAGGTTATGGTACCATAGGATCTGACAAATCCCGTTATCAGACTGCACCCATGGTTATGTGTGGGTTAGGTGGGTAACGACTGAATCTGTGATTGTTAATTTACCCTTTGGTGGTTTATTAATGCGAGAAGCGATAGGCGAGTTGCGAAGGTTTGGATGTTATTAGCGAGACAATCAAAAGTAGTTTTCACGATTTAAAACGAGAATGATTTAAACGACTAAAGCGATTTTTAACGAATTAAACGATTTGGGTAAACGATTGGTTTTTGGTTAGTGTTTAGATAACGGGACGGGTGTAATGTGATGAAAGCATGGTGGATACGCCGCTGGTACGTCCTATATATAAGTGTTTTCATCGTATTACATACCGTGGCGTTATTTAGTTCAATTTGGTAAACGATTTTGAAACGATGTCACACAAACGAGGTTTTCGAAACCATACGAGTTTTATTAACGAGAATTATTAACAAGTTTTTACGAGATGTTTTACAATTTGATTTTAAGTAAATAAATGTTTTGGGTTAAGAATCATGGCTACGAGATTTTATAAATTATAACCAACTTGATTTGAGTTGGTTAATTATGTCGCAATACTACACTTTTCAAAACAAGGTTTTTAATTAAGTATTGCAACATGTAAACTAGCCATGAATCCGACACTTTCAAAAACCTATGTACTCGCCAGCTTTTCTTTGCTGACTTTGTTTTCACATATGTTTCAGGTGTTGTTGAATGATGTTGATTGCTAGGATGCATGCTCACATAGGACTGGACGAGGCCTTAGTGACTTAATAACAATGATAGACTATGTTTAACTTGTTTATTTAGATTTCCAGATGTTGTAAATATTTAATGTTTAATAAAACGAAACTTCAAACTTCCGTGTGTTTTGAAACAATGATTCTGTTACAACACTCCCTGACGATTCCGCGGCGATTTGTTGTTTTACGCGGTCGGGGTGTGACACGTGTGCCACTACATTGGCCTTACCTGGGTGATACTTAATTTCACAATCATAATCATTCAATAACTCCACCCACCTTCTTTGCCTCATATTTAGCATTTTATGATCAAAGATGTGTTACAAACTCTTATGGTCCGTGTAGATAGTGTACTTAGTCCCATACAAGTAGTGTCGCCATATCTTAAGTGCAAAAATTACGGTCCAAGCTCTAAGTCATGCGTAGTATGATTCTTTTCATGTATTTTAAGTTGTCTGGAGGCATAGGCAATCACTTTATTCCTTTGCATCAGCACACATCCTAAACCTTTACGAGATGCGTCGCAATAAATTACAAAATCCTCATTTCCCTCCGACAAGGTAAGAATCGGGGTATTGCATAACTTATGTTTCAACAAATGAAAAGCTGCCTCTTGTTCCTCTCCCCACTCAAACTTCTTATCCTTTTGAGTTAGGAGGGTTAGGGATTGCGCAATCCTTGAGAAATTTTCAATGAAGCGTCGGTAGTAACCGGCTAAGCCTAGGAATTGACGAATTTCTGTAGGCGACCTCGGTGCTTGCCAATTCTTAATAGCCTCAATCTTACTAGGGTCAACTTGAATTCCTTGGTGATTCACTACATGACCTAAGAATTGGACTTCCTTCAACCAGAATTCACATTTTAAAAGTTTCGCGTACAACAGCTCGTGTCTAAGTAGTTCTAAAACTAGTCGCAAATGTTGTGCGTGCTCTTCTTTGCTCTTAGAGTAGATCAAAATGTCATCTATGAAGACTATCAGAAACTTATCTAAAAATGGTTTACAGACCCGATATATAAGGTCCATAAATACTGTAGGTGCATTAGTTAGCCCGAAAGGCATAACTAAGAACTCGTAATGTCCATAACGAGTTCGGAAAGCAGTTTTCAGAATATCGTCTTCTCGAATCTTAACTTGGTGATATCCCGATCTTAGATCGATTTTGGAGAAACAACTTGCTCCCTGCAGTTGGTTAAATAGATCGTCTATGCGAGGCAGTGGGTATCTATTCTTAATGGTAACCTTGTTTAGTTCCCGGTAATCTATACACATACGAAAACTTCCATCCTTTTTCTTAACAAACAATACCGGGGGTGAAAACCTTGGTCGTATAAAACCTTTGTCTAGTAATTCCAGTAATTGACTCGACAATTCCTGTAGCTCAGAGGGTGCTAACCTATAAGGTGCTCTGGCAATAGGGGCTGCTCCAGGGATTAAATCAATACGGAATTCAACTTGTCGAGGTAATAGCAATCCGGGTAATTCATCAGGGAATACTTCTGCATATTCACAAACTACAGGTATATCTTCAATTCGCTTCTCATCAGGGTCTTTGTTTTCCATATTTACCATGTATGCCATACAACCTTTACAAAGGTACTTTTGCATCTTAGTATGGGATACTAATGATAATATTCTACCGGGTTTCTCTCCTTGAACTACTAACACTTCTCCACTTGTTAATGGAATCCTAACGATCTTTTCGAAGCATATAATCTCTGTCTTAAACTTCGACAACCAGTTCATTCCTATTATTACATCAAAACTTCCCAATTCTACAGGTAAAAGGTCAATAGGAAATTGTCGATCGTTAAGGGTTAGAGTGCAGTTTCTAATTATTTCGTTAGTAGTTATAACTTTACCATAAGCCAATTCTATAGAATAAGGGCATCCTAATTCACTGGGCAATATTCCAAAAAGAGATTGAAACTTAAGGGAGATAAAGCTTCTATCGACACTAGTATCAAATAATACTGAGGCGTAATGTCCGGAAACTAAGAAAATACTTGTGACGACGTTAGGGTCCTGTCGTGCATCATCAGCTCTCATAATGAATGCACGTCCTCTAGCCTGGTTCGCATTGGATGTCTGCCCCTGGGCCTGCCTTCCACCCGTTCCATGATAAACCTGGGGACATGTGTTCCTCAAGTGTTCGGTACTACCATATCCGTAACATGCTCGAAGTGGCACTAACTGTTGTTGCTGTTAGGGACGCCCTTGTAAGGATTGGGGTTATTGTTGTGTTTGTGAACGGGTCTTGGTTGTCCAGGCTGGTTTCCTATGGGTGGTTTGCATTCCCTTGCAAAGTGGCTGAGTTTACGACATCTATTACAAATACGCTAACTACCTACATGATGAAATCCACACTTGTTACACTCTGGAAGATTTCCCTTGTATCCTCCTGGTTTCTTCTCCGTTGCTGTCAAGCTATAATTTCTGGTAGTGGTTCTATTATGCTTGTTACCATGACTATTCTTCGTCGTATACTCATCCGCACTCCGCTTCCCACTTGTTCCCTCATTAGGCATTTTTAGTATACTCCTACGTACCATATCAAAAGTAATAGTGCATGCCCTCTGCACAGCACTCTGCA
This sequence comes from Helianthus tuberosus, assembly GCA_030545235.1. Lineage (NCBI taxonomy): Eukaryota > Viridiplantae > Streptophyta > Magnoliopsida > Asterales > Asteraceae > Helianthus > Helianthus tuberosus. The sequence continues at coordinate 15,480,321 of CM060384.1, read as the reverse complement.
TCGTGGGGTGGTCAACTGAATTCACGATACTCCTAACCTCCGGAGCTAAACCCCATATATATTGTTCTATTCGTTTATTCTCAGGTGTCACCATTTGGGGTAAGTTCCTAGCTAAGCCTTGAAACCTATTAGTATAACCTACGTGATCTGCACCGTGCATTTGTAGATTCCAAAACCCATGTTCCAGTTTCCGAATTTCATTCTTAGGACAGAATTGGTCCAACACGATCTATTTCAACTCTGTCCACTGCATTTGGTTAATGGCTTATTGGCCACGAGTCTGGACCACTGTATTCCACCATGTCAACGCATGGTCTTGAAATGTACAGGTGGCATACTTAACAACACAATTGTCTGGACAGTTACTAATATTTATAACCTTTTCCATTTTCTCAACACCTAACTATCCCATTAGGTCCTTCAGTTTCGTGAAACTCTAAAGGGTTGCAGGACATAAACTCCTGTAAGAACAAGGACGTTGTGGGGGCCGGTTATCAGGGTTAGGATTACTAGGATTTGGTTGGTCATTATGTAACCTCGCATTAACCCCATTAGTAACTTGGGTAATTATGCTAGGAATTGCAGCCTGAAGTTGTTGCGATATCAGTTGGGCTATGTCCGCCTCGAACATCAGATTAGCTTGTTTTGGGGCCATTTCTAAAATCATGCAAACACACATTGATTGGTATCGTATCAACCCATTTGCACACGTTTCACACATTACAACCGCACGCATCCAAGCATATATGTCAAACATAGCAGCCATGTGCATCCAAAACATAGCAAACATGTGCATCAAAACATAGCAACAACGCATATATATATAACGCATAAAAGAAACCACTATCATACATACCAGCCATTGTACATGAAAAAATTCGGTATACAACCATAATCTACAAAGGATTGCATCCAAAAGCTAGCCACTAAGGCATCGTGTAGACCAGGATCACTAAGATCCGAAAGGAAATATGATATATAATATCCCCAATCTCGACATAGGGATGCAAGCCTAGTACTTGAAAGGGTGTAAAAAGATATATATATATATATATATACATATATATACATATACATATACATATATATACATACATACATATATACATATACATATACATATATATATATATATATACATATATACATACATATATATACAAAAGCTAGCCACTGAGGCATCGTGTAGACCATATCTTTTATTTCAGCAACAGATGTCTCAAGGTTGTCAATTCTACCCGTCAATTACTGATATTTTGAATCATCACCCAAGTTAATGGGATCATCTGATTCCCCACCAGCAGTGGTTGTATCAATGTGTGAATTAGGAAATGAATCCCAAAAATCATCCATTGATGCCCCTTGTTCTTGGTTATGGGGTCTTCTTTCTTCAACACTTGATAACCTTTTGAAGGTACCAGTGGTCAAAACAAATTCACTGGTGGTTACCAGAGGTGCTATGGAAGAAATTGCCTTCAAGGGAGTCTGATTGATGAAACAACTGGCCAAGTGTAGATATGTTGATCCAACACTTGTAGTTGCTGCTCCACTTGAACTACTGTCAGGAATTACTTGTAACTCCTGCAGTGTAACCTCCTCAAATGTTGCAGGGATAACAGAGGTATAAGCATCAGACCCAGTCACTTGTTGGAGTGTACTCTCAGTGATAGGTGATAGAGAGGAACTGGTTTGTGTCTGAGCTATAGCAACTGCATGCAACAAGGGTATTATGGATTGTGGTAATGTGAGGGGTGAAGATAAGGGTGTTGAAAGAGACATGTCCTTGGGATCAGGACTGAGGAAGATGGAACCAATTGGCTCCAGAGCTTTATAATGTGGGGTCCCTTTGCTTACAACCTGATCCTTTTGTGAGGATGCAGGAGAAGTTTGAGGCAAAGGTGGAGATCTTTCTTCCATCTGCTGTGAGGAAGTAGCAGCAGTGGTTTTTGGTGACATTTGTGTTGTCACTGGCAGTAGCTCTGGGATCTCATCTTCTAGAGTTGCCTTTGATTTGGGTTTGGGGGGCTTTTTGGATGTTTTCTTTTTGGTCTTTTTGGTAATGGCAGGTGTGGGTTTCAAAGCAGTGGTTGTGCTGCTATGATCACCTGGAGCAGTGAGCTCAGCAGCAGATACCTGAGGAGCAGTGGTAGCTGCTAAATTCTGCTCAGGCACCTCTGCTTTTGTTTTTGTAGGTGTTAACATTCTAGTGAATGTTTCAGGTGTTAAACCATTTATTTGAAAATAAACACCTTGTTTGAGCAAATTTTCATTTTCCTTTCCAAATTTTTGTTTAAAATAGTAACTTAGAAACCTTGGAAAAAGTAACAATGCTTTGCTATCAACATTTTTTACCAAGTCATCAAAGATCTCCTGGGAGTTATTAAAATTTTCATTATGTAAAATGGCATAACCCAGACATTGGATCTTTAATGGTATTTCGTTAAAAGCAGTTGTTTTATTTGAAACACATATTAAAAGGGTATGAAATAAAAACCTAGGTGCAGAAGGGAAATAGCCTTTCTGTAAGGTATCCCTTTTTGTTTGTTTTGCATACCCTCTTTCCAGAAAATCAGTTTTCAACTCGTTTTTGGGAAAAGAAGTTTTACCTTTCTGATCATCGAGCTTAAAGACTTCTGAAATGGATTGTGGAGTAATTTGAATTGCTTTACCCTGTATAGAGGAGTTGATGGCTGTGACGATGTCTCCTTGTTTTTCAAGGGTAGCATTTTTCCAAAACTCTCTCTGGGTTTGTTGGTAAATAGGAGCATCAGCAGTTAACAAAGTTTTGTACTTTGATGCTGAAAGAATATCAATGATTGAATCGAAGGTTCTGGTGGTGGTGGGTTTTGTGAGTAAACCCAAGTAATTGTGAGGGGATTTGTATGGGATTTCAATGGGTTCATTGGCCATTTGTGTGGCTTCTTTGGAAGATGAAGATGAGGATAATTTTGATTTTGATTTTGCTTTCGTCATTTTGATGAGGACGAACGAAGAATGATTTGAGATAGAAGGTGGAAACTGCTTTGAGAAGAGAATTTTGGAATTCAATTCGACAGTGTAAAACCCTGTTTGGGGTTTTGGTCAGGGTTTTATTTGGGAAAAAGTGAATGCTGATGTGGCAGCTGTTACAACGATCTGATGGCTAATAACTGACCACGTGCCAACCTCTGATGGAAAGATGAATAATGGAGGACAGTTGTTTAGAGAACCACTGATGAAGCAAATATCAGTGGTTGCAACGATCAAATTGAAGACAGTGGATGATTTTAACTATCGGTGGATAGCTTTATCAGTGGATAAAACACTGATTTTGAACAACAGTGCTTATCAAGGAAATGAGAAAGCAGAGGTTGACTTTTAGTAGTGGACAGTAATTATGAAGCAGATGTTTGAACAAAACAGTGGTTAGGAGTAAGGTAATGGTAAGGATTTGAAAGGCTAGTATGTCAGCAACTGTTAGTGCATCAGTGGATAAGCTTTTGACAAAAATTTTGAGCATCTGCTGTTCTGATGAAAGGAATGATTTTATCTTGTGAAATCACAATATCATCTCTAACATCTGTTGATGGTGATTATGAAATGTCTGCAAGATTGCTATCCTCAACAAAATACATTTTAGATGCAAATTGTCAAGTTCAATATATCAGCAGCTTTTATGAGAATTTTCATTCAAGGTTTTGCCACATGTTAATTACACATTTTGAAGCTTTTATAGATTCCTGACAGTGGTTTAATACCCCAGATGATGAAAACCCTTTTACTAAGGCTACTCATTTTGTGTCATAATATTTGAATTAGAACATGAGTATCCAAGTATTTTAGGGTCTGTTATCAATCAATCTTTTGCTCAATGTTAAACCAAGCTTGAGTTTGACATGACCTTGACACTTGAACCATTTCCTTTTGATCCATTTTCAAGGATAATATCACCAAAAAAAAATGATGGTTCTTTATCCTGACAGAAGTATGAAACTTTTACTATTTAAAAACAAGTAAAAGTACAAAATATATCACTCTTAGAAAAAAATATATTCTGCTTTATTTGGGAAAAACCTTTTCAAGAAAAATAATTAAAGGTTTTTCTGAAAACAACATCAAAAGGATCTGGTATATTTTCCAATAACACTCATAATCACATCATTCTCAAGTTTATGAAAATGGTCAGTGGTTTGAAATACATTGTAATAACTACTGTTTGAGACCATTTTCTTGTTTAATTGATTGCAAAAATGAGAAGACATGTTCACATACGTTTGTTACCATGTGATGATTCTGCAAAACTTGTCTAGTCCTCTTTTAAGTTTAATCACTGGTGATACTATTTTTACCTGAACTTCCCTTTACCAATGAATGCACACAGTTGCTTGATGACCATTGTCCACCCTGTTTTTGTACTCTTAAGTGTTTTATATTTATACTCTTTTCTTTTGTCTTCAAAAGTTTTGAGATAAACACACTTTTGAGTTTTTGTGATTTTTCTTCTTCCCTTTTTACCCTTCCCATTCATAAGTAATGAAGTACTTACAGGGAGGTTTTTATTGAAGGAATACTTATTCCAGAATCATTTTGCATGCTTATGCCAAATTTCACATTACCCATGATCTGGACATTTTTATTGCTGATTTTCTTAATGTATTCTTAGCACAATTGATTTTGGTCATTTTGAAGGATTCTCAACCTGTTTTTCAATACATAAGATCTAAATGACTAAAGTTTTAATTTCCCTCTTTTTATGTAAACAAAAACACAAATGTTTTTATGAACATAGGTTTTTGTCGACCTGAGGTACATACTTTAGCCGCAAACATGATGGATACAACACAAAACTTCATAACAACAATTGAAATCAATTTTGTAAAGAGGACAATTATACCATAGTTAACACATATATTTTCAGATCTGAAACCTATAGGTGATTTATGTATGACATCACTTGTTGTGTGAATTTTGTATGTCTTATGACATCTTGGTTGTTTTACAGAGCTTTTGAATAGTCACTTTGAACATGATTTCTAGTTACTCTGTTTTTCAACTAAATACAATCAACCTTAGTATCAATGAATTTTGAGCTGAACTGTTATGTCAAATTGACTGTTAGATCGAATTTGTCTGTCCAAGCTCTGATACCAATTGTTAGGATCTGAGGGTCCTCATGATTGTGTTTGTTTGTATAATTTGAACAAATCAATAGAAATGAACAGAGTTTAAATGCAGCAGAAATGAACACAAACTTTGTAAACACAATCAAAGGGAAAATAGTTTTGATAAACCCATGCTTTTCATCAGTCAAAAGGTTACAAAGCAAATCAAAAGATTACAAAGCAAGCTTACAAACTAAACTCCCCCTCAGCCTGATACTCCATGGTTGATTACACAAGATGAAAGGATTGGATCAGAGGAAAAGAACTCACTCAGTCCATCAAATGTAACAGTATAGGGTACTGTTACATTTATAGGCAAACCAGACCACTGAAGCATCTCAGCTGACGTCACCATGAAAGTGACATCTAACAACCTGTAACCACTGATACAAATAACTACTGCTAGCTAAACACTGATGTTATTACAATAAACAAAGTAAACAAGTGTTTCTTCCTTCCACTACTTCATTCCAAGCAGGGCTTTGGTCTTTAGCAGCACTTGACTTAGGACAGTTGATTTATGAGCAGCACTTTGTTCTTCAGCAGTTGTAGTATATGAGCAGTGCTTTAATGGACAACAGTTGTAGTATGTGAGCAGTGGATGAGGACCATCAGATGTTATAACCACTTTCAAGGGGAAAGTCTAATGTAAACAGCTGCTTATGATGAATCCACTGTTATGAACCAGTTTTGGGTTTGATTATCTGTTCCTCTGATAGGGTTCAATCCCAACAACAATGGCTCTGATACCATCTTCTGTCACACCCCGACTAGCAGCAGAAACGATAAAAAAGGATGCAACAGACACTTCTGGTTTGAGTCATTGTTATAAAGATACTCTATTAAAAATTAATTAAACAATATGATACATCATTGTTTTACGTGTTGCTATTACACATTACTGTTACATATTTTAATTAAATACTACGCGAGTTTCCATGAACCGTTTATTTAGATAAGTAGCATGCCTCTATCCACATAGTATCACACATAAACTTCACAAGCAACTAACACAAATGGGGTCGTCACATAGTGTCTTGGTTACCTGAAAAGTTAATTTTAAAAAAATCAACATAAAGCTGGCGAGTTACACAAGTTTGTTTGTTTTCAAAATATATTTGAAAATGTTTTGTTGCACATGTGATAAAATTTCTCTGAGTTACAAGTTAAGCCGAGACCAGTATCAAATCACCGTTGCCAACACCAACCACAACCAATAACCAAGTACCCCATGTGGCTATGCCTAACACATCATAGCTCGTTATGAATATGTGCGACCGCATGTTCGCGCAGTAGGCATACAGCCATGTATTCAGTGCGGTCTAGGTTTGTCGGGCCAAATAGTACTATCCACAATATTCACCGGCATTGTATAACTTGCTTGTGGGGATTTAAGCATGTTAGGGGTCTACTCAGATAAATAGCATCAAACAGTTTGCATGTGCACACGTATATCAATCAATTGTACCCTCTACGAAAATAGTAAAACATGTATTAAAAAGAGAGGGATAGTAGAACTCAGAGATTGAACCGATACTAGGTTATCAAAGTATGCTAATCCACACCTAATACCAGTATCATACGGTTAATGTCTGTAAGCTAGGTTAGCCTAGGTTTAAATGTCTAGGAACAAATTAGGGTAATTAGAACATGGAGTTGGACATGGTCGGTGTTTTAAAATCAGGTTTGGACGCCGGACACCGTTTACCGTGCCGGACAAAGTTGTTTGTTCGAGGTGTTCGGGAAATGATATGTTTAAACAAAGTATACTATATTGTAGTATATAAAAAATGATTAGTTTTATATTAAGGGAGTTCGATTGTTTGGAGGGTCTAGGTCGCTCAAATAAGCGTTTCCGTATTTAAAGTCGGTTAATTACCGGATAAGCGTGTAATATACCTATGTTAATCCAATTTAGTCTGAAAGGGCCGGGATTTATTCTTGACCTTCCAATTATTGCCAAATATCACTTGAGTGGTATAAAACTTTGGCGGGTTAGTTACGCGTTTAAATTTTGTGGATTATTATTTAAAAATAATAAGTAAACGCGTAATTTTATAAAAATAAACTTGTAATTTATAAAGTTTGAAAAATTTTTGTAGATATTCTTTCTGATATAAATTATTTTTAAAATTTTTAAACATTATTTATTATTTTTAACAAATATGGTTTATATTGTATATAAACCGTTTATTTTGGCGAACCGACTATCCGAACTCTAAAAATTCCAAAAATTTTACTGAACACTCTCTCTATATATATATATAAACTCCCAGTAAAAATTTGAAGTACACAAAACTTTTCTAACCCCGGTTTTAAAATACCAAAAACCTCGTAAAACGTGTGATTTTGAAACTGTAGCTCGGGTTATCTGTTGAGCCTAAATTTTTGTGTGAAGCTTACCCATAATATATGTAATCATTCTGAAAAAAAATCGGAATTTATTAACATAGTTAACTATTTTTTCCGTTTTAATTGTTTTTAAATGTAATAAATTCGCCAAATATTCCTCGTTTGGTCAAAAATTCCCAAATTTTGCCGAGAATCCGAGATCATTTTTAGGTAGTTCCAAACCATTTCCTAAAATCTAAGGTTCAATTAATGGTCACGTCTAAATCTGTAACTAAAACAAATTCTATATAATCGTTTTTTTTTTGCCTAAAAAGAGTACCTTCTTGCGTATCGCCCGCAAGGTCTAGATTTTGTGGTTCGTTTGCGCCGAATCTAGGGGTATAGTACCTATACAACATATACAACACAAACATGTATTCGGATTCATAAATCAAGCCCTTATGATGTTCTTTCTCGATGCTTTTTATTAGGCGATTAAAGTGTCGAACAAGTGTTATTTTTATCCAAAACTCATCCTTTTTGATCCAAATCAGTTGTAAAAGCTTATGATTTGAAAATAGGATATAAAAACTGAACTCATGGCTATATGATTGGCCTTGTTTGGATCTTTATGAACTAGTTCTTATAAATTAAAGTTTAATAAAAATAAGAAAGAACACTTACAAAATTAAGGTTTCTTTAGCTCAATTGTGCAAAAATTCAGTTCTAAGTGATTAAATATCCTTATATAGTAGTAGGTAGGTGAAAGTTATGGCCAAAAATGAGGTGATTAAGGTGCTTGTGTGGTTGGTTTGGGTTGTGGCTTGTGATCGGACAACAAGGAGGACCTTGTGTCCTTCTTTGACTAGCCAAGGCTGCCATTTTCCAGGGTTTGTATGATATTAAGCTGATATTTAAGTGTAGGTTTGTTATTGGGTCTTAAACGCTCACCAAGTGCGAAAAATTCGTAAAACGGGGCGTTTTTATAGGCGTTTTCGTGCTGAAAATTAAAACGAACCCAACCGACGCAAAAGGTCGAACACTTGGACGTTATTACTTAAAACATCTTGTATTTAGGTTATTTTAGTCCATTTCAGGCTTAACTGATGTTACAACACATGTTTGGATTGTACAGTGCGCGTCAAAATTAAAGGCGTTCCGCTAACCAGAAACTGTTTTGTTTAACGCAATTTTTTACCCAATAAAGCATCAATGATCCTACGTTATAGTTTACGGATGATGTCTGAGCACTTCTGTATTCCTAGGTTTGCTTACGGCACGTACGACAGTTTGACCCGTTAAAACCCGGTTATCCAGAGTTTCTTCGGTTTAATCGGTTTTCTGAATTCAATGGCCCCAACGCATCTGTTGTTTATATATATATATATATATATTATGCGTAATGTTCCCTCGGACTCATCCGCGGCATAATCAGTATTACTTTGTTAATCATGTAAGCTGGGTAATTCAAATTAGAATTTACCTGGTTTTGTGGCGAATGTCACATTCTCCCCCAGTTAAGAAATTTCATCCTTGAAATTCAATTACTAACCTTCCTTTTGTTGGGAAACAGATGTGGGTATATCTTTTGGAATTGATCCTTTCTTTCCCAGGTAAATTCAGGTCCTCTTTGTGACTTCCAACGGACCTTAACTATAGCAATCTTATTGTTTCTCAACCTCTTAATTTTCCATTCTACAATTTCTACCAGTTCTTCTATAAATTGGAGTTTATCGTCCACATGTATGTCATTCAAGGGCACAATTGCCGTATCATCGGTAAGGCACTTCTTTAGGTTAGACACGTGGAAAACATTATGAATACTACCTAACTCCTGTGGAAGGTTTAACTTGTATGCAACCGGGCCAACTTTAGCTACAACTTCATAAGGTCCAATATACCTTGGTGCTAGTTTTCCAGTCTTTCCAAATCTAATTACGCCTTTCCAAGGCGACACTTTTAGGAAAACCTTATCTCCAATATCAAACTGTAGAGGTTTCCTTCGGCGATCGGCATAACTCTTTTGTCGATCCTGTGCTGCCTGCAACCTTTTCTGAATTTTCCACACCTTATCAATTGTTTCCTGAATTAACTCAGTTTCTGTGATCTGCTTATCACCGACCTCTGCCCAACACAATGGAGATCTGCATTTCCGACCATACAATGCTTCAAATGGTGCTGCTTGAATGCTAGTATAGTAACTATTATTATAGGATAATTCAATAAGAGGTAAGTGTCTATCCCAACTTTCTCCAAAGTCTAAGACACATGCTCTAAGTAAATCCTCCAATGTTTGAATGGTTCTCTCAGACTGTCCATCGGTCTGAGGGTGATAAGCTGTACTTAAATCTATCTGAGTTCATAAAGCTTCTTGTAATTCTTCCTAGAAGTGAGATGTGAAGCGACTATCATGGTCCGAAATAATAGTAGCATGTACACCATGTCTGGCTATAATTTCATTTGTGTAAAGTTCCGCCGGTTTTTCCATTTTGTGGTTGGTATGAATGGGTATGAAATGCGCAGATTTGGTTAGCCTATCCACGACTACCCAAATAGCATCATGACCTTTTGGTGTTTTTGGTAAATGAGTTACAAAATCCATGGTGATTTGTTCCCACTTCCATTGGGGAATCTCATGTTGTTGTAACATTCCAGATGGTTTCTGATATTCTGCCTTGACTCGAGCACAAGTCAAGCACTTACTAACATATATCACCACATCCTTCTTCATACCAGGCCACCAATAAAACTCCTTTAGATCATGGTACATCTTGTCAGTACCGGGATGAATTGAACACTTAGACTTATGTGCTTCATCCATAACCAATTCCCGTAAATTGTGACACTTTGTATAACAACCTTTCAAAATTTATTTTCGACACCCCTAATATATATTTAGAATATTCCTATATGTCTTAAAATACACCCCGTATACAAAAACTGGACCTGAATACCTTTAATTTTAGAAAAATAAAATAAAAATCAATTTTATTAGTCTCTTGCGGGCCACGAAGACTTGTTCTTCATCTTACGCGGGCCGTGAGCGAGAGGACAAGAGGCACGCCCCAGAGCCGCCACGTTTCAACACGCGTCGAGCCTACACCGGTGACCGGGCCAAGCTAGGGCCTACTCGGCCTACTTCGCAGGGCGCGAAGGCCTCTTCTGTTTCTTACGGGGGCCGCGAGGAAGTACCTGATCAGCACTATAAATAGGATCGATCAGCTTCAATTTCAAATCGTTCAGTCTTTCTTTCTCTCTCGAATTTCTATAGTGTAGAAGCTATAATCGGATATTATACCCCCTAATTAATGAAGTTTTGCCCCGTTGTAAGTATTATAACCCCGGTTACGTATTAGATACGCTGCCTGATTGATCTAAGGCTCTGTAACAGCTGTCGAGGTTTTGCCCGACGTAGTCGTTGGAGTTCTGTCTCAGGGAGGGTATTACTAATGTAAATATTGGGTTACTATACTAACGCGTGTGCATTGTATAATTAATAGATAATCCCCAGGAAATCACAAAGGAAAACCCTAAGATAGCAATGTGAGTAATCTCTATTTTGGTCAAAAATTACCGAAGCAATTAAGTGATCAAATTAGTTAAGTTAGGTAGTGTGCTAAGAACGTGTATCGGAAATATGCTGATTAAGTTGTTTGTAAAAACAGTTTTCAAGACACGGCTCAGGATATCGAGCTGTATCTACAATCAAACAATGAGCAAAAATGTAAAGGGTGACAAAGATGTACGAGGAAAGCCCTTGATCAATCTAGATCGCCGGCATAAAACCTCGGGAGCTGACAATCGCAGCTGCCTTGTTCTTCTTATTGCTTCAAATATCAGGATACAATGCAGGATATGATGTGGATCAACTAAGTGTTACAATGTGATTAAGTGTAAGTGTGTTGTGAGTGTTTGCAGCTAGAGAGAAAGAGTGTACAAGAGATTGTGTGTTCTAATCTGATTCGATCAATCCTTTTTATAGTAAAAGAAACTAACTAACTACCCTATTATTCCGGAATTTAACGAATATTCCTTATGTGAACGTTGTAGTCCACGTCTTTCGGCTTCAACGTCCATAATCTAACAGATTTGCCCCGAGTCTTGTGGAGAAGAAGTCCACTTGAACGTTAGAGACTTGTTCCAATAATCTGCACATGAGTTAATTAGTTACTACCAGGATATTGCATCAGGATGTTACCAATATCCTGATCCGGTATCCTGGTCACAACAAAAGAAACATATTCAGAATATTATTCAGGATATATGAGTAGAAAACCACCCATAACAATTGTCCCCAAAATATATCCGTTGCTATACCAATTCCAACGGATATATTTTAAAGCTTATTTCGCAAATCAAGGCAATTAAAGTGAAGTGACGATTGAGGTGACATTGTGCAACTTCCCATGCGATATTTACTCTTTGCCCCCTATATCCAGCCTCTATTTAGCCGACTTATTCTGCATTGTGATCATCACATTTCAAGCAATTTCTCAGGTATTTTCCTTCTCTCTTCCTATTCTCTGTTTTTCTTTGCTTTAAATTTCTTGTTTCCTGGTCGAAACCTTTCATGGCTTCACGAACAAGATCGCGTTCAAATGAGCCAGCTCTAACCCTCAAAAGTCAAAACCTTCTTCGAGAACCGGAAAAGGAGATTTGCTCCTTCAACAACGACGACATTGCCGCCTTGAAAGATTCTGGTGCCTTTCCTGCCGGAGTGATCATTCGTCCTTTTGATCGAGAGGTCCGATCAGACGCGATATCAAACGAGTGGATGTGCTTTTTAGCCTATCCTTTCTCCTTGGGACTTCGCCATCCTTTTCCACCCTTTATCTCCCGTTTTTTCGAACTTACTGGCCTCAGTTATGCTCAGACCATGCCAATGGTGTGGCGAGTTTTAATGGTGTTAAACCAAATTAAATCTCGTCATTTCCCTGATACGTGCGTCGAAGATCTCCCCATAGCATATCGACTGAGATCCCATGGTAATAGCCGCTTTCTTCTATTCTCCACCTCTAAGAACCCCCTAATCCTCAAGGCTACTAAGAATGAAGATCAGTGGCAACGAAAGTTCTTTTTCGTAAAAAGGGATTCTATCGACAAGGGTTTTGACCTGCCAGTTAGATGGTTGACTTCGGGTAGGATTTAGGGTTTTAGGAATATCCCCAAATATATCTTAAAACTATATCCTTGACTGACATCTTTATTTCTTGTGCTGCAAATTTCAGAGATCTAGCCCCTCCAAGCGCAAAATTGGAGCCCAGAATCAAAGAGATCTATCAACTTCCTGCTAGTGAAAGAACCTTCTCCCTGTCTCTCATAAGCTCAAGTCAAAAATCAAGTTCAGAAATGTCCAGTAAGTATATGATTAGACTAATTACAGGATATGAGTGTTAAGAGTTAAATATTTTTCCCTTTTTTATAGTCCCGGTTGTCAATCTTGAAGGCTTCCAGCTCGATGAGCTGGACAGTTACTCCAGCCTTGCGTCTGTTAAGCAAGAAACCAACCCTAAGCCAGCTGCCACGCCAAAGCCTACCAGTTCGAAAACTGCTACTGCACCCAAGGCTCCCTCAGCATCCAGAACTCGAGCCTCCAGCTCCCGTAAGAGGAAGGAAACAGACTACCCTGCTACCCCTCACGTGTTCCCATTCGAGAACTATGGGTTTACAGAGTCCAACAAATTCATGACCGGCTTTCTTAACCAGGTTCGTATCCTTGACCTACATCCTGCACCATATGCTGGTTATAAATGTCAATAAAGGTTAATACCTATTTCCTTGTTTTGCAGGGTCTTGAACGCCTAGTGTTCCTCTATGAAGACGCATGTGGTCTAAACACGATGCTAGAGAGTAAGCTGAAAAAGAATGAAGCCACCATTGCGGACCAAGCAGCGATTTCCACTGCCAAATTAAAGGACTATGAAGCCAAGTACAAGGCAATGACCCAAGAGCACCAGTCTGCCATCCAGAAGATTACCCACGAGGCCCAGGCCAAGTCCGATGCTGCCCAAGTTCAACACGAGTAGGATATGGCTTCATATCGGGAAAGCCTCAAGAATTCTGTTGTCATCTCCTTCCTCCAGGCTAGACTGAAAATGGCCTATGAGGCTATGGCTCTGGGCTTCGAATGTCCTTCATGGAACATCAAGGCTTGGGAGGTGAAGCTGAAAGATCTTGGTGGTAATCCCGTGGAACCTCCTGTGAAGTCTGCTGTGGAGGAGTCTGCTATGGTGGTGGATGATGCTGGTGCTTCGAAGGATGCTGGTGGTGATGCTGGGACGAATGCCGAAGAGGATGCTGGAGAGAATGCTGCCGATGAAGCCATGGTGGAAGAGGGTGCTGCCCCTTAAAAGCAGTGAAGTGGGCGATGATGGATATTTGTGCCTCGGCCGGAGCCCACTTTTTTAAGTTTGATGGTTGTGGTTTGTAATCCCTTAACAATTTACTTTTCCTGCACTCGAACAATATGATGGCCAAAGGTGGATGGGTCCTGAGTTTCAGGATGAAGCCCTTGGTTATCAATCAGTATGGTTTATTTTGAACAATATAACGGTTGGAGGTGGATGGGTCTCGGTTTGAGATTCACCTTCAACCGTTATGTAAATATGGTTAGAAACTAATCGTGCTTTTGGTGGATGGATCTCAGTTTGAGATGAAACCAATAGCACAACTTTTGCTATGTTAATAATATAACCTCTTTTTGACTTATCCATTGTTGTTTTTCAATTTTTGTTATGCATTGCTTAGTTTGAATTTCAATGTTCCAAACTTAGTGCAATTATTTCTTATGAAAATATCTTTCATCAGCATACTTGCAAATATCCTATAAAGACTCTCTTCAAATAGGGTTTTTATAACTCAAACAATTCAGATAAAGTTTTCAAAGAAAAAGGACAGTTCATTTTTATTTTACAAAGTTTGTTTCGATAACACTTGTTTGACTTGGACACAGTCTTAGTTTTTAATCCAAATATTCCAACCAAATATCCTGAAACATATTCTAAAAATATATTCTGACAATATATCCTGAGAACGTATCCTAATCAGGATAATGATAATTTCAAAAATCTAAATGATTTAGATAAAGTTTATAAAGGAAAGTTCATACCAGAAGTAGAGTGCAACCCTACTCTCAATCTTCAATCCTTTTACAATCTTTCCAACGAAGATGTCCCCAGTCTGGGACACTTAGTGTACCGGATCCAAGCTTGATTCTTCGAACTTTGCACAGTTGCTTCAGTAGGAATGTCCCCTGTGCATTATGTATTTGAATACTCAGAAATTTTCTAGACATCAATTGCAACTGTTCGAATAATTTTTATATTACAGGGGATAAACCCTAAAATATACTGGAGATAAATCCTTAGTGTTCTGGGGATAAACCCATAAGTATTCTGGGGAAATCCCAAACTTTCATGCGCTACATGCGGGAGTGTATAAACTCCAAGACTTAGAAAGGTGATAACCTTTAAACCTTAGAGAGTATGAAAATACCCTTTCGTGAGAGAGGGTGATCAATCCTCATATACCTTTAGGATCCAGGATATAGGCAACAATAATGAAATTATCAGTCACTTTTACATGGACTGGTCCCGCTATCTTGAACTATTCCTGGATAACTGGCGCTCCAGGCGGGGTGTTTAAACCCAATTCGAGAGAAAGGTGAATACCTTTAAACCTGTGAAGGGATCAGGATCCCTTAAACGTGAGAGAGAGGGCCAATCCTCTAGTCTTTCGAAGTATCCTGAGTGTGTATCCTGGAGCTATATCCCAAAGCATACACTGCAAAACAACTGTTAACTAAGGTGGGTATTAGCCTGGCTAACACCCCTCCGATGCTTAAGTCAGTATTGGGTTCAAAAGAATAAGACAAAATGACAGTGCACGTCCTTTAGGTTTACCTAAAAGTACAGTGCACGTCCTTAACGTTTAAAAGTTGCACTGCAAATCCTTTACCTTTAATTTTGTTGCATTGCAAGTCCTTTATGGCTAACGGTGTTAACTTTTACCATTAAATCCCCCACGTGCCTCCCACGTGAGGGGTATATCCATCCATTCCCTTCTTTCTTCCCCTTTAAAACCCAGTCTTCAACATTTCACTACATCCCCTTCCTCTCTGTTTTAACCCTAACCCCAATATTCAGAGAATCGTTCCCCTTCCTTCAACATTTCATTTCAAACGATGGATCCCGATCCAGTAGTGAAGCCTGGTGGTGCATTTAATATACGAGGCGAAGATGAGGATTTCGACGATACTCTCCTAGGTATGATTTGTAACACCCCGAAAACGGGTTTGGTAATCAAACCACGTTAATACTACAGGACGGGTAAAATACAGTTAGTGGTAAAACTTACCCGGTAAATTTTATGATTTAAATAAATAAATCTAATATTTATTAAAAGGATGAGAAATACTTTGAGAAAGCAAAGTATATAAAAGGCCCGAGATTTAACGGGACTTAAGATAAAACGAAATGTGAACAAGTTAAAGTAACTAGGAAATAAATAACCTAGTACAAGTCTTGTAACTAAATGAAAGAACAAAATATCAAGTTATAAACCAAACTAAAGTTGAGGGGCCTAAAGGGTGTAAATTGAAACTAATATTGTTAAAACAAAATTAAAACTCAAAACCCACTTAGGGGCGTGGGTGGAGATCGACCAGGAAGAGCTCATTGGAGCCCAAACCCTAACTTCAACAAGAATCAACAAATTGAAGGTCAAATCCAGCTCAAATCAAATGCATGAACACGTATAAACGATCACCAAGTCGTGGGGATCATAAGGTATGTAAACTCTTGATGATTGGTGAAGTTGTAAGAATTTGACAATCATCCTAATCGCGAATTAGGCATGGATTAGAGAAGCTATGGCTAGATTAGTGATATATACTTGCTTAGGAACGAAACCCTAAGTGAAAATCATACATAACATGCTATGGATTGATGAATTTGGTGAATTAACACACTTATATAAGTGGGTTTTGATGTTATGATGAAATAAATGATATAGATATGTTTAGAATCATCATGCATGATAATGAATGGAAGGTATTTGATTAAACCATGAAATTTGGGTACATGATCATACTTTCATGAAAAGGGTTTAGTATATTATGATGAAATTAGTGATTTGGGTTCATATAAATGGGTGTTTGGAATCATGATGTCTACTAATTAATATGTAGAACTTGATTATATTGATGTTCGGATGAATGTCTAATGCTATGATGAAACGGGTTTTACATGTAGATGGAAACCTTTAGTTCTTGCTTAACAAATGAATAATTAACTTTGATAATCAAGAGCTAAGTTAAATTGGTGTTAATAATAGCATGAATTTAGATTTGAAAAGTAGTTAAAACGGTGGCGTAAGAATAATGCCTATCGGATACTTGACAAAGTGCTTAAATGAATTGTCGGGGTTTATGATACAATCACTTATGTTAATAGGCAGTTTGACCTTAAAAAGTCAAACTGACCAAAATGAAATCAAATGGTGAATTTTGATGTAAAACCCGTAAGATGGAATAGTCATAATTAATGATGACTAATCTAACCGTCTTACGAATTATGATGATAGTTTGACGCTTGACAAGCTAGGTGGAGGCTTGGAAAGGAAGCGGGTCAAATGAAGCAAGTTTGAAGAAGAAAAGCGTATTCGGAATGCAAGGTAAGTAAAACTTACACCCTTATGTAGGACACGTGTTTATTTTATAAACTATAAATGCGAAAGATGTAATACCCAAAATAAGGGTTCCGAAACGACCGATACAAGCCGGAACAAGTATAAATTATAAAAACCATGGTTTATGGTAAACGGGGCAAATGGGTGAAATTGGAAATCTAAAACCATGCTTTTATTCTAATTTATGTAAATGTTTGGTCTTATAGTCCAAACGGGTCAAATGGTGATGAAACACCATTTGACAATATCGGCTAATGTGATTGTCAAGTCGTATGTTATCAGGAGTGATTAGCAATTTGGATAATCGCGACGCCATAGAATGTTGGTTAATTAACGCGAGATATAAAATGGGTCTATATGTTGATTCGAGCCAGGTACGCACTGTTATGGGTGGAATTTCGAGCTTATATCCTGAAGCATATCCTGATATTATATGCTTGATGCTGCGGCCAGGATACTGAACCAGGATATTGGTAACATCCTCTGGGGGTATCCTGCTTGCTATTAACGATTTTATTTGGTTGCAAGGTACCAACGTTAAAGGACTTGATCTACCTGAAGATTCGCTCAAGGTGGTTGAAAAATGGACGTTGATGGTGGAAGAATGGGTCTTGTAACGGTCAGAATAGAAGAAAGGCATATTCCGCGAGAATATCGGATGCTGGTCAATGCTAACGGTCATATGAGCTGAAGACCCGGTTTTATAGTCAATGAGCACGTGGAAAACAAGTAAAAGCAGTCCCCCAACGTTCAGAAAGGAATATTCCAAAGTATCCCGGAATAATAGGATAGTTTGTTAGTTTTTGTTACTATAAATGGGAGCGATCGGATCATAGGCAAACACAACTTTTTCCACACACTCTCTTTCGCACACTTTGCTCTCTAGCTTCTAGCAATCACTACACACCAACACTTGTAATCAAATCACGTTGTAACACATAGTCGATCCGCATCATATCCTGCACTGTATCCTGATATTTGAAGCAATAGAAGAACAAGGCAGCTGCGATTGTCAGCTCCCGAGGTTTTATGCCGGCGATCTAGATTGATCAAGGGCTTTCCTCGTACATCACGTGTCCACCTTTACTTTTTTGCTCATTGTTTGATCATAGATACAGCTCTATATCCTGAGCCGTATCCTGAAACTGTTTTCATATCTAATTTGGTTAACACATTTTTCACACATATTTCTAGCACACTACCTCACTTAACTAATTTGATCACTTAATTGCTTCGGTAATTTTTGACCAAAACAATTTGGCGCCCACCGTGGGGCAAGTGGTGCTACTTTTACTAAAAATCTTTGTAAAATCGTTAATCGGTTTTTTATTTTCAAAACTTTTTGCCACATTGTTTACAATGGCCTCAAGATCAAACATGAGCTCTCCCACTATGTCTGCTACAACCTCTGCTACTACTGGTTCGGTGCTTCCACCACCTCCTCCAAGGATGCCGTTTTCTTCACAATCTCAAGATGTTATCCCTACTCGGAGTGTCCAGGGATCTGCTCCCGTTTTAGCTTCTAATGATGAAATTTTGACTTTATTTGGAAATGTGCAGGAACAAATGAGGCAGCAGCAGGAAACTAATCAAATGCTGTTAAGAGAAATACAACTCTTAAAAGCTAGCTCGAGCAGACCTGTTGAGGAAACTGTCACTCCTATACAGCCCAGGGCTTTGAACTTCAGTTCCGCAGTTTACACTGAGGATAATAGGGGGAATATCGTCCCAAGCCATTTTCAGAATCATACCCCTGAGATACCCTCTTCGGTCAGGATATCGACTGTGAGAAGTTCAGGATATGCTTCAGGATATGGCCAGAATCCTCAGAACGGTAATGTGTCAAATAATAATATCCTTGCTACTAACAACAATGGCTCTTTGCAGGATGCAGGTATGACGTCAACATTTACCAGGGAGCTCCAGAAATTGAAGGACATGATATCCAGTGTACCTGGAGTGGTCCAGCCAATTCCGGAAGTATCCCAAGACAGCCACAGGATATCCCGCTTTGCATATCCTATCTGTGATGCTGAAATCCCAAAAAGATTTCAAACTCCCAACATGAAGCTGTATGATGGGACTACGGATCCTGAAGAGTATATTGCCCAGTATAGGGAAAGAATGGAGATTAACCCTATCCCTCCGGAGCTCAAGGAAGCATGCTTATGCAAGGGATTTGGTTCTACTCTGACAGGATCAGCCTTAAAATGGCTGTTAAACGTTCCTCCTCACTCAATTACTTCGTTTGCTCATTTGGTTAATTTATTTAACAGTCAATTTTATTGTAGTCGGAGTTTTGAGAAACTAACCAGTGATCTTTACAGGATAACTCAAGGACCTCAGGAATCCTTGAGGGATTATGTGAACAAATTCAGTCGAGAATCCTTGGATATCCCACATCTTGATGTTGTAACAGCTGTGCAAGCTTTTAAGATGGGGTTACAAAAGGATTCTCAGTTTTATCAGGATCTTGTAATGAATCCCTGCAGGAATCTCGACGAAGCTCGTAACAGGGCTTTGAGATATATCCGTTTGGAAGATGACAAGAAGATGCAGGAGAGGATGAATTCTACCTCAACCTATGAATCAACTAAAAATCAGAAACCTCATATAAGCCATATCGCTCCAAGCCATATGGCAGAAATGATAACAAGAAAGTGAATGCTGTTGAAGACGAGGATCCTGAAGAATATCCTGATTTATCTGAACACTGCTTTTCTGTTAATATACCTGAGTTAATGTATGCTATGCAGGGTTTAGGGGACAAAGCTAGGTGGCCTCGAAAGACCCAACAGAAAGCTGATTGGAAGGATAAATCCAAATGGTGTGCCTTCCACGAAGACTTCGGACATATGACCGAGGATTGCATTGCTTTAAGGAAAGAGATAAGTTACCTGTTAAGCAAGGGGTATCTGAAGGACTTGCTGGGAAAAAAAAAGAATAAAGGGCAGGATCCTGAGAAGGATCCTGAACGAGCAGCATCATCCCCAGCAGATGCCAAGATAATCAACTTTATTTCAGGAGGATCCGATATTTGTGGAACTTCGTACTCGGCGGCCAAGAGACATGCAAAGGAAGCTAAGAGTGAGAGGGGAGACAAACCAGTCAGGATGACTACCCTCACAACTGATAAAGTGATCACTTTCGATAGTGATGACAGGGATACTGTTCAGGATCCTCACCATGATGCTTTGGTAATAACATTATATGTGGCTAACCATTTTGTACGCAGGATACTGGTAGAAAACGGTAGTTCTGTCAATATAATTCAGCTGGAAACATTGAAGAGGATGAATGTATCTCCGATGGACATTACTTCGAAGTCCACTGTGCTCGTTGGTTTCAGTGGAGAAGCTAGGAATACCGTAGGGGAGATAAAGTTGCCGGTGTACGTTGAAGGAGTCAACTCGATACAACGTTTCTGTGTGATGGACTCTCTATCCTGCTATAACATTATACTGGGAAGACCGTGGATTCACGATATGAAGGCCGTGCCATCAACATATCATCAATGCATCAAGATACCTACCCATTGGGGAGTTGTTAAAGTTGATAGCGATCAGCAGGAGGCGAAAGAATGCTACTCATCCTCGATGAAGTCCTCAACCAAACCTAATGCAACATAGCAATTAAAGACGCGGGCCCAGGATATCGTGGAGGATCCGGAGCAGGATGTGAAGAAAATTATCCTAGACCAGGATAATCCCGATATTTCGGTGCTCGTGGGAACCAATATCCCTCAGGATATTGAAGAGCAATTAATTAACTTTTTAAAATGCAGGATGTCGACGTTTGCATGGAAGCATGAGGATATGACAGGCATATCCAAAGATATTATCACCCACAAGCTTGGAATTGATAAATCATTCAAGCCCGTGCAACAAAAAAGAAGGAAGTTTGCTCCTGAACGGAATACAATTATTCAAGAGGAAGTTGAAAGATTGTTGAAGTCCAAAATGATTAGAGAAGTCAAGTTCCCAAGGTGGCTAGCAAACGTGGTTGTGGTACAGAAGAAAAACGGGAAATGGAGAGTCTGTGTAGATTACACAGACTTGAACAAAGCTTGTCCTAAAGATCCATTTCCTCTCCCCCACATTGATGCAATGGTAGATGCCACTGCTGGGCATGAAATGCTGACTTTCATGGATGCATCCTCAGGATTTCAACAGATCCAAATGGAGCCTTCTGACCAGGAGGATACTGCCTTCATGACACCAACAGGTATTTATTGTTATACAGCTATGCCTTTTGGTTTGAAAAATGCAGGTGCAACATACCAAAGATTGGTAAACATGATGTTCAAAGACAAACTGGGGGACACCATGGAGGTGTACATTGACGATATGGTGGTAAAGTCAAAGAAAGCTCAGGATCACCTCCAGGATATTAAAGGAGCGTTTGATATCCTGGATCAGTATAATATGAAGCTGAATCCTGCTAAGTGCCATTTTGGAGTAGGAGCGGGAAAATTCCTAGGATATATGGTGACCAAAAGAGGAATAGAAGCAAGCCCGGAACAGATTAAAGCCATCTTGGATATTAAATCACCCTCAAATATGAAGGATGTTCAACGATTAACAGGGCGAGTGGCAGCATTGAATAGATTTATCTCAAGGTCTTCAGAAAAATGCAAGGATTTTTATGATATCCTGAAGAAGAACAAAAAATTCGAGTGGGGTGAGAAGCATGAAGCAGCCCTACAGGATTTGAAACGATATCTCTCAACCACACCTCTACTGATGAAACCTGAAAATGGTGAACCACTATCCCTGTACCTTGCTGTATCAGGGAATGCTGTAAGTGCCGTTCTTATAAAAGACCATGAAGGTCAGCAATATCCTGTTTATTATGTTAGTAAAAGTTTGTTAGATGCTGAAACTAGGTATTCTCATTTAGAAAAATTAATACTAGCATTAGTTATGGCGTCAACCAAACTTAGACACTACTTTGAGACACATAGGATACACGTTAAAACAAATTATCCTGTCAAGAGTGTACTTAGGAAACCGGAAATGTCGGGTAGAATGGCTAAGTGGTCAGTAAAGTTAAGTGCCTATGATTTAGTATATGAACCCAGGAATGCCATAAAGTCTCAGGCTTTAGCTGACTTTGTGGCTGATTTTAGTAGTGACATTCAGGATGAGGTAGACCTAGAAGTTCAACAGCTAGGAGAATCCTCAGGATCCTGGACATTATATACTGATGATGCATCTAATATAAGAGGAGTAGGGTTAGGAATACTACTAAAATCGCCACAGGGGGACATATTACCCCAGGCTATTAGGTGTGAATTTCCTGCTACCAATAATGAAGCAGAATATGAGGCTTTAATTGCAGGATTAGAATTGGCTAAAAGCATGAATATCAAAAATTTACAAGTATATGTTGATTCTTTGTTAATTACTAACCATTTTAATGGATCCTATGCAGTTAAGGGTGAGAAGTTAATAGAATATCTTGATATTCTCAAAAAATTAGCAGGATATTTCGATGTTTTTACACTTGAACAGGTACCAAGGGAGGATAATGCTGAAGCAGATGCCTTAGCAAATTTGGGATCATCAATCAGGATACCTGAAGGGACCCAAATACCAATATTACATGTCTTATATCCTGCAACGAATCCTCAGGATAAAGCAGTAGCGGGTATTCAGGATCCTGAAGTGGAATATCCTGAACAGGATCCTAAATCTTGGACAGCTCCAATTATGAGATATCTCAAAGAAGGACATATCCCCGAAAATGAAAATCCTAAGGCATTTAAGATGAAGGTATCACGGTTCACTATTATAAATAATGTTTTATACAAGAAATCTCTTGCAGGACCGTATTTGAGGTGCTTGGAGGATCCTGAAGCCAAAGAAGTACTTCAGGATATACATGAAGGGGATTGTGGTAACCATACTGGGGGCAGGTCGTTATTCTCAAAAGTATTAAGGACAGGATATTATTGGCCAACAATGAGAAAAGATGCCGCAGAATATGCTCGAAGATGTGACGCATGTCAAAGACATAGTAACATACTGCATCAACCTGCTGAACCATTATATCCTATTGTTTCCCCTTGGCCATTTATGAAGTGGGGTATGGATATAGTGGGAAAGCTACCAAAAGCTCCGGGAGGAAAAGTCTTTATGCTAGCAATGACGGATTATTTCTCTAAGTGGGTTGAAGCTGAAGCATTTGTTCAAGTTAGAGACCAAGAAGTAGTATCCTTCGTAAAGAGGAATATCCTGACCAGATTCGGAGTACCAGCCGAGATAATCTGTGACAATGGTTCTCAGTTTATAAGCAAGAGAACTACTGACTTTTGCAAAAGTTGGGGAATCAAAATGATCACATCTACCCCAGTACATCCTCAAGCGAATGGACAAGCTGAATCTTCAAACAAAATAATAGTCAATAACTTAAAGAAGAGACTTGGGGCCAAAAAAAGGAAGATGGGCAGATGAGTTACCCTTTGTTTTGTGGGCTGATAGGACAACGGTAAAGAATGCAACAGGCCAAACCCCATTTTCCTTGGTATTTGGAGCAGAAGCAATGATTCCAACGGAAATGACAATACCTACTGCAAGATCTACCCTAAGTGATCCTGAGCAGAATCCTGGAGCCTTGAGTCAGGATTTAGACACTATAGATGAGAAGAGAGATGCGGCAAGGCTAAGGATGGCAGCATATCAACAGAGAATATCCAGGGCATATAACAAGAATATTAGGACCAGAAGATTTAAGGTTGGAGATTGGGTGTTAAAAAAGGCTTTTCAGAATACTACTAATCCTGCCGATGGCAAGTTAGCTCCAAAATGGGAAGGACCATACGAAGTTGAATCAGAAGCAGGGAAAGGAGCATATAGACTCAAGAATATGGAAGGGGATATGCTACCGAGATCTTGGAATGCTATACACCTTAAGCTTTATTTCAAGTGAGTTTAGAATTTAATTTCTAACTCAGGATGGTATGAATTCTATCTTTTTTAAATATGTTTGGTTTAATTTATTCTTTGAAACCCAATACTAACTTAAGCATCGGAGGGGTGTTAGCCAAGCTAACACCCACCTTAGTTTAAGGATATTTTGCAGTATATGCTCCAGGATATAGCTCCAGGATGCTCACTCAAGATACTTCAGAAGATTAGAGGATTGGCCCCCTCTCTCACGTACAAGGGATCCTGATCCCTTCACAGGTTTAAAGGTATTCACCTTTCTTCCGAATTGGGTTTAAACACCCCGCCTGGAGCGCAAGTTATTCAGGGATAGTTCAAGGTGGCGGGACCAGTCCATGTAAAAGTGGCTGACAATTTCGTTACTGTTGGCTATATCCTGAATCCTAAAGGTATATGAGGATTGATCACCCTCTCTCACGAAAGGGTATTTTCATACTCTCTAAGGTTTAAAGGTTTTCACCTTTCTAAGTCTTGGAGTTTATACACTCTCGCCTGTAGCGCACGAAACGTGGGTAAAATCCCCAGCAAAACTCAAAGACTTAAAGGTTTTCACCTTTTCAAGTCTTGAGGTTCTTATACTCCGGCTTAAATGCCTGGAAAATGGGTTTAGTCCCAATAAAATACAAAGTTTTTGGATAATCCCAAAGTATATTTTCAAAAAACATAATCATTTACAAGTCTACATAAATTTTTGAAAAAAGATTGCTAAGTTTAAACAACTGGTTGAAGAATTGCTAAAGGATCATATCCTGGTACAACATACTGGTCCTGCACAGTCAGGGGACATCCGTGATAGAACATGACGTATGCTGATACTATATCCTACTGGGGACATTTATGATGGAGCAAGAAGGAAACCTATGCCAACACTATATCCCACTAAGGCATTGTGAGGAACTCAAAGGATCAAGTTTGGGCATAATTCGCCAAGTATCCTGGACTGGGGACACCTTCGGTGGAATGGTTGCGAAAGGACTGGAATGAAAGGATTGAGATGTCTTCTGTTTCGGTATGATCTTTCCTATTTTTGTTCTTTAAAAAACCTTATCTAGATTGTCTAAATTTCTGAAACTATAACACTTATGAGTATCCTGGTCGGGACATGTTCTCAGGATATATTCTCAAGATGTATTCTCAGGATATATTTCAGGATACTTGGATTGAAAATTGAAACTATATTCAAATCAAACTACTGTTATCAAAACAAGCTTTGCAAAATAAAAATGAACCATCCTTTTTCTTTGAAAACTTTATCGAAATTGTTTGAGTTGTAAGAACCCTATTTGACGGAAGTCTTAATAGGATATTTGCGAGTATACTGATCAAGATATTTTCATAAAAAGTAATAATTGCACTAAGTTTGGAACATTGGAATTCAGACTAAGCAATGCATAACAAATAACAACATGTAAGGCTAAAAGGTTAGTTTATTATTAATTGTATTCTTGGTTTCATCTCAAAAAGAGACCCATCCACCAAGAACACAATTAAGTTTTTAAAGTATATTTACATAAACAGTTGAAGGCTTCGTCCTGAAAACACGAGAACCCATTTGCCTTCAACTGTTATATTGTTCAAAATAAACCATACTGATTGATGACCAAAGGCTTCATCCTGAAACTCAGGGCCCATCCACCTTTGGCCATCGTGTTGTCTTAAGTGCAGGAAATATAAATTGTTCTAAGTACAGGACGACCAGATGATTCAAACCCTACAAAGCAAAATACAGGTATCATTAAAGACAAACTAACCAGGATACAGGTTCAGTATATGTGTACGGGATACAGGATTTGGATATTTACCTTATTAAGGAAGGAGTTCATGGGCTCGATGGATTCCATGAAACCAAGGTCATCATAACAGAAACTTTCGGCAGCAACAACGGAGGGCTTAGAGCAGGTGGCAACAGATGATTTATTACCAGGACAGGCTTGGAGTAACTGTCAAGCTCCTCAAGATCGAAGACAACAGGGACCTTAGCAGAGTCTACAGAAAAGGGAGTAGTTTCAGTCTTATCATATTATATGCTAATTAACCAAAAATATGCAGGAATGTTCAAAATAGATATCCTTACCAGACGTGCCAGAAGACTACCTAGTCATGAGAAAGTATAACCTTGGAAGTTGCGTGAAGTCACATCAACATCTACATCCTATTAAGTGCATCGAACAACACAACGAAAAATATACCCGTTTGGATTTCAAGATCCTCACAGATATATTTTTGGGGACAATTGTTATGGGTGGATTTTCGAGCTTATATCCTGAAGCATATCCTGATATTATATGCTTGATGCTGCGGCCAGGATACTAAACCAGGATATTGGTAACATCCTCTGGGGGTATCCTGCTTGCTATTAACGATTTTATTTGGTTGCAAGATACCAACGTTAAAGGACTTGATCTACCTGAAGATTCGCTCAAGGTGGTTGAAAAATGGACGTTGATGGTGGAAGAATGGGTCTTGTAACGGTCAGAATAGAAGAAAGGCATATTCCGCGAGAATATCGGATGCTGGTCAATGCTAACGGTCATATGAGCTGAAGACCCGGTTTTATAGTCAATGAGCACGTGGAAAACAAGTAAAAGCAGCCCCCCAACGTTCAGAATGGAATATTCCAAAGTATCCTGGAATAATAGGATAGTTTGTTAGTTTTTGTTACTATAAATGGGAACGATTGGATCATAGGCAAACACAACTTTTTCCACACACTCTCTTTCGCACACTTTACTCTCTAGCTTCTAGCAATCACTACACACCAACACTTGTAATCAAATCACGTTGTAACACATAGTCGATCCGCATCATATCCTGCACTGTATCCTGATATTTGAAGCAATAGAAGAACAAGGCAGCTGCGATTGTCAGCTCCCGAGGTTTTATGCCGGCGATCTAGATTGATCAAGGGCTTTCCTCGTACATCACGTGTCCACCTTTACTTTTTTGCTCATTGTTTGATCATAGATACAGCTCTATATCCTGAGCCGTATCCTGAAACTGTTTTCATATCTAATTTGGTTAACACATTTTTCACACATATTTCTAGCACACTACCTCACTTAACTAATTTGATCACTTAATTGCTTCGGTAATTTTTGACCAAAACACGCACTTATATAGATTTATGGTTTAAAATGAAATGTTGGTCAAATACCTTAGCAAAGGGACCAATGTCGCAAAAAGGAAGAAATAAGTTGACGAAAATGCCCTTGATAGGTAAATCGGGCAAACGACCCTTAGAGGTCGTTTAGATACTAGTATTATCATCATGTAACTCTTAGACACATGTAAGAGTTGCAGACATCAACTTTGGGGGTCAAATGCTTATGAACGGGTTAACCACGTAAAATGACTATCTTAAAGGTAAAAAAATTAGGAATGTGGTTCATTATGTTAAATCCACCACAAAAATAGTTGTGGTGGAATATAAGAGGCTATTTAAAAGTGAGAATACGAAGTGTAGAAAGAGAAGAGAGAGTTCGATGCTTAAATGTACATAATTCGCTCTAAACGGGTCAAAATAAGAACTTCTGCGTGAACGGGTTTTTATTATGTAAGAATCCCATGATTTGAAATTTATATGACAGGAGATATGGAAATTATGAATTTCATGAGTTTAAGGATCAAATAAACATGTTTGTTTGATAAAAAAATTGAACGGGTCAAAATTTGGTAAAAAGGGTAATAAGCCGAAGACTTAAAAGTCTGAAATTTTGTTAAATTAAATGTTGGATTTTGAATCCATAATGTGGAAAATCAAATTACAATCATGTAGGAAGAAATGGTAGGTCAAACGGACAAGCGGATTGAAAGATACGGAAGTTTTCGTGTCAAAAACAGCAAAATGGAAAGGTATGATACAGGGGCCACTGTAACTTACGGTGCCCACCGTAAGTTACGGTGGGGCTGAAATCGTTACGGTGATTGCCTCCTGTGTTACGGTGGGAAGATTTTTAATTCAGGGGCCACCGTAACTTACGGTGTCCACCGTAAGTTACGGTGGAGGCCAGATTCAAGTATTTGTTTTTAGATCAAGATATCAATGTTGGATTTTCCTAATTTCCTTGTTGTATTAGTTATTTAATTATCAAAACTGACTTTTAAGTTGGTTTTGATCACAGGTGAATGTCGAGGGTCCCGGATGAAGATCAAGCATCGAGCAAGAACCGAACACACGTTAAATAAAGCTTCCGCAATGTTGTTTCGCCGTTATTCTAAAACGATGAATTAAACCACATTACGTTGTATCACTTTAAATTGTAAAAGTTTTTAAATAAACCAGTATTTAGCATGAACATTTAAATATAAATACTCAGTAATTGTGATTTATTTAATGAAAATCGCAATACAAATTTATGGTTGTTACAAGTTGGTATCAGAGCCTTGGTTTAAGAGATTCAAGTATGGTGGGGAAGAACCATGCTTGGACTTAAACCTTATGCTCTTAATAAAGATTGGTGTTCGGTTCGAGGCTTGATCACAAATCCGGTAAGTACATGTATGTTAATAGTTTAGCATGCTAAAGTGTTGTAAACAGCACATAGGGCTATCGTGTGATACACGTTACCCCAATTAAAAGGATGGATATGGTTGATGAAAATACGCGCGTTGACGCGTGTGGTAGAAAAGCCTTGTATTATGATACGGGCATTTAGTAAAGTTGACATTACTAACTTTTGTGAATGTCTTGATTGAAGGACACTTGCATTTAAAGATGACAAGAGTTGAACAAATTAAGGATATGATAGAAGAACGGTCCGAAGTATGACAAGAGGAGCATGCTCACCAAGGGCTAAATCGCGTAACGACCGCGAACAAGGTTAATGGCAGGGAACGCCCGACGGGGCAAGCATTACCAGGTGCGCGCTTTTAAATATAATCGCACAAATGACAATATGCAACAAACATGTAGAGAACGATTGTTGCATATGTAAATTAGAAACTCAGAAAATCTGAATAGAATACCTATCCAGGATATTATTTTCAAGAAAAACTAAAGAGAGGTGTTACTTACATAGGGTGTGATGTGAAAACTATAAAAAGGTCGTGTGTATCATGTGTTAATCGCTTACTCTGGCCAAGTAAGTAGTGGCATATGATACCACGAGCTTCTTATAGCGGACACATTTACATCTGATGTAGTAAGGACGGGGTGAATGGGATAAATTAAATGTACCCAAATGAATCAAATGAGCAAAATACTTGATAATAATGTAAACGCACAGCCGAGTGACGGAAGCATATTACGTTATGATAATGAGCCCGAGTGAAGGGACAAAGATTAATGTAAAATGATTAAGTTAGGCAATGGGAGGGAGTGTACTTACACTCGAACCCAGAAAATCCAAACATGTAAAATAACTAAGATATACATTGGGAGGGAGTGTACTTACACTCGAACCCGGAAGAATGCAAATATGACTCTTAACGGGTCGTTTTTGTAAAACGCCAAACCTGAAGATAAAGTAGGAATATAAAAGTGAAACGGAGTCTTAATGCATACCGGAAGGGTGCAATAATAACGACTTCGGTAAAATACCCGGTTGATGGGTAAGGAGTTAAACACATGAGTAAACCGAGAAACGGGAATTCGAATGGAAAGTCAAAAGACTCGGGTTTCGAGTTATGACTAAAAGACGATAAGACACTGCAAATAGAAATTTTGATAAATTTACGTTCAACTATTTTAAAGTTGAACGGGTCGAACAAAGAATGAAGTTTGACATTCATAAGTGATGAATTTTCACGTGACAAGTCAAACGAATTTAATAAAGGACAACGCTTGCTAAAATAAGTAAGCATGAACCGAGTAAATGAAAGTGAGAAATATTAATAAACCTATGCAAAGGATTATAGGTGTTAAAAACATTAAGATAAAAGAACCCGAATAATGGGTTGTAAAGAAGTATAATTATGAACCGGGAAAACGGTGAGCGTAAAACAAACCGATGTGTAAATAATGTAAGGAATCATAAAGTCGGAAGATTAGTCCGAAAGTAAACGAATGAAGCATTAGAACACGGTCAAGGTCAACTAAAGTTTAAAAGCGAAAATAAATGATTCCAAATATAACAAGGGGTACCTTGGAGCTATATAAGTATATATATACATTTGAATATAGACATGGATAAAAGACGATCTACGGGATCATAAATAGTGTTAAAGTCTATGGGACCAAAAAGACTTTCGGGTCACAAATAGAAAGAAACGAATTGTGAAGGTCTCACCTTAGAAAGGATAAAAAGGTGAAAATCTAAATAAATAGCCTACGAGGCTAAGGGAAAGAACCTACGGGTCATAGGGGTTAAGCTTGGGAAATTGTTATAATTCCCTGCATTAAATAATAACGGAAATGACTAGATTCTCGGAAGTAACATTCCTAGAAGCGGGAAAAAGATGTACGACAAGAAGGAAACGTAAACTAAGAATTTAGTTTTTAGTCAAAGGTAACTTTTAACAAATCATAAGTGATACGAGGTGACTTAGAGAATTTTAAACACACATAAGGCCAGTGATGACAAATAACATACACGGGTAACGGGGTATGAAGTAACCGGTGACTAACAAGTCTAACCGCTAAAATGAATAAACAATAAAGATAATGGATACAAGCAGAAAAGTAACGGCCTACGAGGCCTTACACACGAATGACTTTCGAAAGGAATGAATGAATGCCTTGAAAAATGAAACTAAGTACGTTTAATCTAAATTAAAGGAACTATGTAAACAAGGTTTCGAGGACGAAACCTCTTTAAGGAGGGTAGACTTGTAACACCCCGAAAACGGGTTTGGTAATCAAACCACGTTAATACTACAGGACGGGTAAAATACAGTTAGTGGTAAAACTTACCCGGTAAATTTTATGATTTAAATAAATAAATCTAATATTTATTAAAAGGATGAGAAATACTTTGAGAAAGCAAAGTATAGAAAAGGCCCGAGATTTAACAGGACTTAAGATAAAACGAAATGTGAACAAGTTAAAGTAACTAGGAAATAAATAACCTAGTACAAGTCTTGTAACTAAATGAAAGAACAAAATATCAAGTTATAAACCAAACTAAAGTTGAGGGGCCTAAAGGGTGTAAATTGAAACTAATATTGTTAAAACAAAATTAAAACTCAAAACCCACTTAGGGGCATGGGTTGAGATCGACCAGGAAGAGCTCATTGGAGCCCAAACCCTAACTTCAACAAGAATCAACAAATTGAAGGTCAAATCCAGCTCAAATCAAATGCATGAACACGTATAAACGATCACCAAGTCGTGGGGATCATAAGGTATGTAAAATCTTGATGATTGGTGAAGTTGTAAGAATTTGATAATCATCCTAATCGCGAATTAGGCATTGATTAGAGAAGCTATGGCTAGATTAGTGATATATACTTGCTTAGGAACGAAACCCTAAGTGAAAATCATACATAACATGCTATGGATTGATGAATTTGGTGAATTAACACACTTATATAAGTGGGTTTTGATGTTATGATGAAATAAATGCTATAGATATGTTTAGAATCATCATGCATGATAATGAATGGAAGGTATTTGATTAAACCATGAAATTTGGGTACATGATCATACTTTCATGAAAAGGGTTTAGTATATTATGATGAAATTAGTGATTTGGGTTCATATAAATGGGTGTTTGGAATCATGATGTCTACTAATTAATATGTAGAACTTGATTATATTGATGTTCGGATGAATGTCTAATGCTATGATGAAACGGGTTTTACATGTAGATGGAAACCTTTAGTTCTTGCTTAACAAATGAATAATTAACTTTGATAATCAAGAGCTAAGTTAAATTGGTGTTAATAATAGCATGAATTTAGATTTGAAAAGTAGTTAAAACGGTGGCGTAAGAATAATGCCTATCGGATACTTGACAAAGTGCTTAAATGAATTGTCGGGGTTTATGATACAATCACTTATGTTAATAGGCAATTTGACCTTAAAAAGTCAAACTGACCAAAATGAAATCAAATGGTGAATTTTGATGTAAAACCCGTAAGATGGAATAGTCATAATTAATGATGACTAATCTAACCGTCTTACGAATTATGATGATAGTTTGACGCTTGACAAGCTAGGTGGAGGCTTGGAAAGGAAGCGGGTCAAATGAAGCAAGTATGAAGAAGAAAAGCGTATTCGGAATGCAAGGTAAGTAAAACTTACACCCTTATGTAGGACACGTGTTTATTTTATAAACTATAAATGCGAAAGATGTAATACCCAAAATAAGGGTTCCGACACGACCGATACAAGCCGGAACAAGTATAAATGATAAAAACCATGGTTTATGGTAAACGGGGCAAATGGGTGAAATTGGAAATCTAAAACCATGCTTTTATTCTAATTTATGTAAATGTTTGGTCTTATAGTCCAAACGGGTCAAATGGTGATGAAACACCATTTGACAATATCGGCTAATGTGATTGTCAAGTCGTATGTTATCAGGAGTGATTAGCAATTTGGATAATCGCGACGCCATAGAATGTTGGTTAATTAACGCGAGATATAAAACGGGTCTATATGTTGATTCGAGCCAGGTACGCACTTATATAGATTTATGGTTTAAAATGAAATGTTGGTCAAATACCTTAGCAAAGGGACCAATGCCGCAAAAAGGAAGAAATAAGTTGACGAAAATGCCCTTGATAGGTAAATCGGGCAAACGACCCTTAGAGGTCGTTTAGATGCTAGTATTATCATCATGTAACTCTTAGACACATGTAAGAGTTGTAGACATCAACTTTGGGGGTCAAATGCTTATGAACGGGTTAACCACGTAAAATGACTATCTTAAAGGTAAAAAAATTAGGAATGTGGTTCATTATGTTAAATCCACCACAAAAATAGTTGTGGTGGAATATAAGAGGCTATTTAAAAGTGAGAATACGAAGTGTAGAAAGAGAAGAGAGAGTTCGATGCTTAAATGTACATAATTTGCTCTAAACGGGTCAAAATAAGAACTTGAGCGTGAACGGGTTTTTATTATGTAAGAATCCCATGATTTGAAATTTATATGATAGGAGATATGGAAATTATGAATTTCATGAGTTTAAGGATCAAATAAACATGTTTGTTTGATAAAAAAATCGAACGGGTCAAAATTTGGTAAAAAGGGTAATAAGCCGAAGACTTAAAAGTCTGAAATTTTGTTAAATTAAATGTTGGATTTTGACTCCATAATGTGGAAAATCAAATTACAATCATGTAGTAAGAAACGGTAGGTCAAACGGACAAGCGGATTGAAAGATACGGAAGTTTTCGTGTCAAAAACGGCAAAATGGAAAGGTATGATATAGGGGCCACCGTAACTTACGGTGCCCACCGTAAGTTACGGTGGGGCTGAAATCGTTACTGTGATTGCCTCCTGTGTTACGGTGGGAAGATTTTTAATTCAGGGGCCACCGTAAGTTACGGTGGAGGCCAGATTCAAGTATTTGTTTTTAGATCAAGATATCAATGTTGGATTTTCCTAATTTCCTTGTTGTATTAGTTATTTAATTATCAAAACTGACTTTTAAGTTGGTTTTGATCACAGGTGAAAGTCGAGGGTCCCGGATGAAGATCAAGCATCGAGCAAGAACCGAACACACGTTAAATAAAGCTTCCGCAATGTTGTTTCGCCGTTATTCTAAAACGATGAATTAAACCACATTACATTGTATCACTTTAAATTGTAAAAGTTTTTAAATAAACCAGTATTTAGCATGAACATTTAAATATAAATACTCAGTAATTGTGATTTATTTAATGAAAATCGCAATACAAATTTATGGTTGTTACATGATTTAAAGTTATAATGTTGGTTATACATGGAGGATTTTTGTCTTGATTTAAAGGACGTGCACTGTCATTTTGTCAAAGAATAAATAATATCAAATATATTAAAAGAGATAGAATTCATACCATCTTGAGTTAGAAATTAAACGCTAAACTCACTTGAAATAGAGCTTTAGGTGTACAGCATTCCAGGATCTTGGTAGCATATCCCCTTCCATATTCTTGAGTCGGTATGCTCCTTTCCCAGATTCTGATTCAACCTCATAGGGTCCTTCCCACTTAGGAGCTAACTTTCCATCAGCAGGATTAGTAGTATTCTGAAAAGCCTTTCTTAATACCCAATCTCCAACGTGGAACCTTCTAGTTCTTATATTCTTGTTATACGCTCTGGATATCCTCTGTTGATATGCTGCCATCCTCAGCTTTGCTGCATCTCTTATTTCATCAACAGTGTCCAATTCCTAACATAGGGCTTCAGGATTCTTCTCAGGATCCTTGAGACTGGATCTTGCTGTAGGTATCACCATTTCTGTCGGGATGACTGCATCTGCTCCAAATACTAAGGAGAATGGAGTTTGGCCAGTTGCACTTTTTACCATCGTCCTATCAGCCCACAAAACAAAGGGTATTTCTTCTGCCCATCTTCCTTTCTTAGCTCCAAGTCTTTTCTTCAAATTGTTGACAATTATCTTATTCGAGGATTCTGCTTGTCCATTTTCTTGAGGATGTACCGGCGTAGACGTGATCATTTTGATTCCCCAACTCTTGCAAAAGTTAGTAGTCCTTTTACTTATAAATTTAGAACCATTGTCACAAATTATCTCAGCTGGTACCCCAAATCTGGTCAGGATGTTCCTTTTCATGAAAGATACTACTTCTTGGTCTCTAACTTGAACAAATGCTTCAGCTTCAACCCATTTAGAGAAATAATAAGTCACTGCGAGCATAAAGACTTTTCCTCCTGGAGCCTTAGGCAATTTTCCTACTATATCCATTCCCCACTTCATGAATGGCCAAGGGGAGGCAATAGGATACAGTGGTTTAGCAGGCTGATGTAATATATTATTGTGCCTTTGACATGCATCACATCTTCGAGCATATTCTGTAGCATCTTTCCTCATCGTTGGCCAATAGTATCCTATCCTTAATACCTTTGAGAATAAATACCTGCCCCCAGTATGGTTACCACAATCTCCTTCGTGTATATCCTGAAGTACTTCTTTAGTTTCGGGATCCTCCAAACATCTCAGATATGGTCCTGCAAGAGATTTCTTATACAAAACATCATTTATAATAGTGAATCGCGATACCTTAATCCTAAAGGCCTTAGGATTCTCATCCTTCAGGATGTGTCCTTCCTTAAGATATCTTATGATTGGAGCCATCCAGGACTTAGGATCCTCCTCGGGATACTCATCATCAGGATCCTGGATACTTACTACTTCCTTATCCTGGGATTTGAGAAGATCCGTTGCAGGATACAGGATATGTAATATTGGAATTTGGGTTCCCTCTGGTATCCTAATTGACAATCCTAGATTTACCAAGGCATCCGCTTCAGCATTATCCTCTCTTGGTACCTGTTCAAGTGTAAAAACATCGAAATATCCTGCTAATTTTTTGAGAATTTTGAGATATTCGATTAACTTCTCACCTTTAACTGCATAGGTTCCATTAAAATGATTAGTAATTAACAAGGAATCAACAAATACTTGTAAACTTTTAATACTCATATTCCTGGCCAATTCTAATCCTGCAATCAAGGCTTCATATTCTGCTTCATTATTAGTAGCAGGAAATTCACACCTAATAGCCGGGGGTAATATGTCCCCCTGTGGCGATTTTAGTAGTATACCCAATCCTACACCTCTAACATTAGATGCACCATCAGTATATAATGTCCAGGATTCTGAGGTTTCTCCTAGTTGTTGTACTTCTAGGTCTACTTCATTTTGAATATCACTACTGAAATCAGCCACAAAGTCCGCTAGAGCCTGAGACTTTATAGCATTTCTAGGTTCGTATACTAGATCATAGGCACTTAATTTCACTGACCACTTAGCCATCTTACCCGACATCTCAGGTTTCCTAAGCACATTCTTAACAGGATAATTAGTTTTAACATGAATCCTATGTGTTTCAAAATAATGTCTAAGTTTTGTTGATGCCATAACTAAGGCTAATATTAATTTTTCTAAATGAGAATATCTAGTTTCAGCATCTAATAAGCTTTTGCTAACATAATAGACAGGATATTGCTGACCTTCATGATCCTTTACAAGAACAACACTTACAGCATTTCCTGATACTACGAGATACAGGGATAGCGGTTCACCATCCTCAGGCTTCATTAATAGAGGTGCAGTTGAAAGACACTGCTTCAAATCCTGCAAGGCTGCTTCATGCTTCTCTCCCCATTCAAATTTCTTATTCTTCTTT
Source organism: Helianthus tuberosus (assembly GCA_030545235.1). NCBI lineage: Eukaryota > Viridiplantae > Streptophyta > Magnoliopsida > Asterales > Asteraceae > Helianthus > Helianthus tuberosus. Next base: position 15,443,980 of record CM060384.1, on the reverse strand, counting down.
AGGATATCATAGAATTCCTTGCATTTTTTCGAGGATCTTGATATAAACATGTTTAATGCTGCTACTCACCCTGTTAATCTTCGAACATCTTTCATATTTGAAGGCGACTTAATGTCTAAGATAGCTTTAATCTGCTCCAGGCTTGCTTCTATGCCCCTTTTGGTTACCATGTATCCTAGAAACTTTCCTGCTCCCACTCCAAAATGGCATTTGGCAGGATTTAGTTTCATGTTGTATTAGTCCAGGATATCGAATGCTCCCTTAATATCCTGGAGGTGATCCTCAGCTTTTTTAGATTTTACTACCATGTCATCGATGTACACCTCCATGGTGTCCCCCAGCTTGTCTTTAAACATCATGTTCACCAATCTTTGGTATGTTGCACCTGCATTTTTTAAACCAAAAGGCATAGCAGTATAACAATAAGTACCTGTTGGTGTCATGAAAGCAATATCCTCCTGGTCTGAAGGTTCCATTTGGATCTACTAGAATCCTGAGGATGCATTCATGAAGGTTAACATCTCATGGCCGGCAGTAGCATCCACCATTGAATCAATATGAGGTAGAGGAAATGGGTCTTTGGGACATGCTTTGTTTAAGTCTGTGTAATCTACACAAACTCTCCATTTCCCGTTTTTCTTTTGCACCACAACTACATTTGCTAACCATTTGGGAAATTTCACTTCCCTAATCATCTTGCTCTTTAATAATCTTTCAACTTCTTCCTGAATGATAATGTTCCGTTCTGGAGCAAACTTCCTTCTTTTCTGTTGGACAGGCTTGAAAAACCTATCAATTCCGAGTTTGTGAGTTATAATATCCTTGGAAATACATGTCATATCCTCGTGTTTCCACGCGAATGTTGACATCCTGCATTTCAAAAAGTTAGTCAATTGATTTTCAATATCTTGAGGGATATTGGTTCCTACGAGCACCGAGATATCTGGATTATCCTGATCCAGTATAATTTTCCTTACATCCTGCTCGGAAGCCTCCACGATATCCTGGGCTCGCATCTTTAATTGCTATGCTGCATTAGGCTTGGTTGAGGATTTCATCGAGGATGAGTAACACTCCTTTGCCTCCTGTTGATCACTATCCACCTTGACTACCCCCCAAGGAGTAGGGATCTTGATGCATTGATGATAGGTTGACGACACAGCTTTCATATCATGGATCCACGGCCTACCCAATATAATATTATAGCAGGATAAGGAGTCCATCACACAAAAACGTTGCATTGAGTTGACCCCTTCAACATACACAGGCAACTTTATTTCTCCCACAGTATTCCTGGCTTCTCCACTGAACCCAACAAGCACAGTGGATTTCGAAGTAATATCCATCGGGGATACATTCATCCTCTTCAATGTCTCCAGCTGAATTATGTTGACGGAGCTGCCGTTATCCACCAGTATCCTGCGCACAAAATGGTTAGCTGATGGAAGGTGTGAAACACGAGTGTTAAGTGTGTTATCTTGCGTGTTTTAATGCGGTTTATGCGGTGATATGTTTCGAATGTTATAACTACAAGTATTTGTGATTTTACAGGGAAATCGTCTAAATCGATGGAGTTAAGATGTTTAGAGACGAAGTGGAATAACCGGTGAAGTTCATCGCTTATTCGGTGCTCATTTTGGGTCTTAAAACAACTTGAAAGTGTAATGAATGCGGGAGATTAAAGTCCGAGGGCCTAGAGTGTCAAGTTGAGATAAGTCAGCCAATTGTTTACAGGAGATTCAAAACGTAGCCTACGACTACCAAACCGTAGATTACGGTTGAACATATATGGCAGCGCATGTGGAACTGCTTTATTGAAGAATTAAAAGCGTTCAAATTACATGCATATTTAACTGACATATAAGACCTTTGGAGGATTTTATTGGGCCGATAACAAGAACATCATCATTGGGCTTGACTTGGCGGCACACATCAAGAAGTGCCGACATCATCAAGGGGATTGGGCGGCAATTATTAGAATAATATTCATCAACACACATGATATTTTAGAGGCACAAACATCACGTGCAGGCTTGGAGATTTTGGAGGGCAGCCATATCGTCAAGTGGAGTTAGTTACATGCAACATTGGGGAATTAAATTATGGCAACAATATTAATGATCATATATCACCACACACATGCACTGTTTGGGCCGATATATGGGACTCGTGTGGGCTGACATCAAGCAAAAGTGTGGACATTCTCATCATCACTTCATGGGCCGAGATTGGAAAAAGAAAAGTAATATATCATCACATATATCTCGACGGCAGTAGACGGCAAGAAAGAAGGGGGCACGAAGATAGAGAAGCACGCAAAGATCATCCCACCCTAATGAGCGGCTAGTCTTTTATGGTTTCCTCCGGATGGAGGGTTTGTGTAATTATGTACTTTTATGTGTTTTTAATCATTGTAACTTGGTGATCTAAGCATTCGATGCTTTTCACCATGGATTTAGTTGACTGATTGTAACTGGTTGCATTTATTTAAACCTTAATTTCTAAGCATTCAGTTCCCAAGAGTTCTAGTAATTGGGATATATTTGACATGGGGTTAGGGTTTGTAATTGTAATTGATAATCATTCGATAACCTCCCGTTATGTATTGACCGGAGTACTTAGTCGTTGGTTATCACAATTAGTTAATTAGGTTAAACATTTATTATTGGATCATTCGGTGACCCTAAACAGTCAATCTGAGTAGTTCATCATCATTTGCAAAGGCGGAATCAATGTAAAAGGCGTCAAACAGCTTGTTTCCTTTTAATCTTTATCTATTGATGATTTCCTGAGCTTTTACAAGTCTGATTACAATTCGGCAGCACCTCGGCTCTCAAACACACACTAATAATTCCGTTTGAAATGAACAATGCACAACCCTATATATAGGCAACATGATTTCGCTTGAGGATGTCACAGCTCTGTTTAAGCGAAATCACATGTGTTGATTTCGCTTGAACACGTCAATGTCACTCTTCAAGCGAAATTACATACTAACATGCAATCTAACCCTAATTTCCACTATGTTGTGCACTCGTTTATCCTATCTTGACATAAGACTCGATTAAGACGAAGTTAACAGACAGTAGATGCACCAACAGACTCCCCATTGGATGTTGACGAAGTCTTCAGTGTCGAGTCTTTAGTCTTTGTCTTTTTCCAAATTGTCTTGACATTGTAAAAACTTCCTTCAATCTTTTATCTTCAATCTCCCCTTTGAATGTTGATCCAGAATTCTGACTCCCCCTTTCGCAGACTCCCCCTCTCGATAAGCTGGGACTTGAATTCTGATTCAAACTTTGACATTTTCTTTGCCATGTGGAACTTGATTCCTTTTTCCTGCATAGTCTCTACCTAAATATAAGATATATGATAATAACATTTTCAATTCAAACTTACCATTCAATCTCATTTGATGGTCTTATCAGTGTTTATAAATCCACTTAAGTATTCAGGCCCAAGTTAATGACCCTGATTACTCAATTAAACTACCAAGTCCAACTTAATGACCTTGGTTGATCTGAGACAATTCACACTGACATTTTGTTCAAACATTTTCTGAAAATTTACAAGTTTCAAATTAATGAACTTGCTATAACTTTTCAACTTTCACAAACTTATCATGTTAAGCTCACAACTCATCCTCCAGTTCAGAAAACTTCCTGCATCTGCTTCAAATTCGAATCTGAAGATCAGCTTTCCACTTTGGTTTGTCGGAAAATAAATCAGAAATGAAAAATCTTTTTGAATTTTTAATAAAGTTTCTAAACTAGAAATGAATTACAGAAATAAAATGCAGTAAATGTAAACTATTTACAAACATATTTTTGGTGAGCGTGTTAGAGAATCATATCAGCTATTCGACAAGTTACAAGTACCGTTAAGCTTTAATCACATACTCAGAATTAAACAATTCACTTAGATTGTTGATATACTGATCCACTTAAATTTTCACACACATTTCAATCTGTCCAGGATACGGATTTAGTATTTTTAGAGACTTAAACTTATTCATGTGTCCCACCTCTTGAATATACTCCCGTATCCAAATCCCAATATTCAGTCTTACCGGTGAGTATACCACAGATGATATCTGTAAGGGGTTAAATTGCGAAGAACCGTGAGAGCTCAGGTCAGAACTTCCGTTCAACAGAGAGATGATGGCTTCGACTTTTGGTGTGTCCCCTTTAGAGGATCTTTTTTACAACAGCAATGATTATCAATTTTATTGTTTCATCATTTTTGCTGAGGGCGGTGCTATATTTCAAGCAATGCAGAAAGTATTATTCGGGGACTAGGCCATTGCTTCCGCATTATCATAAGTCCCGGGATAATACCCCAGATATCACTGAGTATAAAGACCTAGTATCTCAGAAAGAGGGATCTTTCAAACGAGATTTCAGGGGTTACCTATATATCCAAGTAGTGTTCCCCATGAAATAAGTAAGTAAAGATTTAGATTTATATCCCGAACAAACCTACTAAATGTGCAAAAACCTATCGGCACATCATCAGCGAGACTGTTTAAAACTTTTTTAAAACATTTCTTTAGCATACCGTAACTGTCAAGCCGATGTACTATCATTTTCCCTTTTTACACAAGCTCTTTTCCTGGTTTTCTATTGTTTTTGGATTTTGAAAATATCTCATGTTTTTGTATTTTTGAAATTTTTTACTGTTTTTGTATTTTCTGAAAATATTACCCTATACTCTCCCCCTAAATACCAAAACAGATAAAAAATCAACAAACCATTGCAGATTGCTTCTCAACATCTTCTACAATGTCTCCTTCATCAACGCCAAGAATCTATTCCAACACCGATAAAAGCTTCATACCGTTTAGTTTTAACAAGTATTGAAAACGTGTTTTATCAAATGCTTTGGTATGTAAATCAGCTTTTTGCTCGTCAGTGTGGATTTTCTCAATTCGTATCAACCTCTTCTCGAAACAATCGCGAATGAAGTGATGACGAATTTCTATGTGTTTCGTTTTAGCGTGATGAACTGGATTTTTAGTAATGTTTATCGGTGCCTCATTATCAACAAAGATATGGGTGTTTAGAAATTGCAAACCGTAGTCGCGCATCTGTTGCTGGATCCACAAGATCTGAGAGCAGCAGCAGATACATACTCCACTTCACATGCGGATAAAGCCACAGAAGTCTGCTTTTTTGCATTGCCAGGTGACCAATCGTGATCCAAAGAACTGGCACCCCACTGTTGTTGATTTAGCATTAACTTTGTAGCATCCGAAATCTGAATCGGAATACCCTTCGAGCATGAATTCGCCATCTTTTGGATACCACAACCCCAACGATGGAGTTCCTTTCAGGTAGCGTAATATCCTTTTCACAATTACCATGTGCGAAGCTCTCGGATTAGATTGAAATCTTGTTGCGAGGCAGGTTGGATACATAATATCGGGTCTTGAAGCAGTCAAGTACATCAGCGAACCGGTCATGGAACGATACATCGTTTCATCTACCTTCTCTCCGGTGAGATCAGGGTTTATCCCATGGTTCGTTGCTAATGGGGTGGAGGCTGGAGTAGAACCTGACATCCCGAATTTCTCTAGAATATCATGAACGTACTTCGTTTGATGTATAAAAATTCGCTTAGGCAGTTGATCAACCTGAAGTCCCAAGAAGAATTTCATCTCACCTATCGATGACATTTCGAATTTCTGCTTCATAAATTTTTCAAAATCTTTGCACAGATTCTCACTTGTTGACCCAAATATGATGTCGTCCACATATATCTGAACAATCAGAAGATGTCCGTCGACCTCTTTGGTGAAGAGAGTGGCATCCACTTTTCCACGGATGAAGCTGTTGGCTAGCAGGTGTTGAGACAATGTCTCATACCAAGCTCTCGGGGCCTGGTGTAAACCATACAGCACTTTATCTAGCAAGTAGACCTTGTCTTTATGGATTGGATCGGTGAAGCCCGGTGGCTGTCCGACATATACCTCCTCTTTTACCTTCCCATAAAGAAACGCCGATTTTACATCTAACTGATAAACTTTGAAATTTTTCCAAGATGCAAATGCTAGGAAGATTCTGATTGCTTCTAGTCTAGCAACTGGAGCATACACTTCGGTGAAATCTATACCCTCCTGCTGACTGAAACCCTGGACTACGAGTCGAGCTTTGTTATGAACAACAACCCCTCTATTGTCTCTCTTACCCTTGAACACCCACTTGGTGTTTATCTTCCTCTGACCATCAGGAAAGTCTACTAACTTCCACACACCTAATTTCTCAAATTGACTCAATTCTTCTTGCATAGCATTGACCCAAGAATCTTCAGTTAGCGCCTCTTTGTATGTTCGCGGTTCGATCTGCGAAATAAAACAACTTAGTGAAAACTCAGTTTGTAAAGGTGCTACTGTAGAATAAAAACAAGTAAGGCCTTGGTCAATTTGACGTCTAGTGCGAACGCCTGATTGCAATTCTCCAATAATCAGCTCCTCTGGATGGTATGAAAGAGTTCTTGGCATAACCTCGCCTGGAACATCTACCTCGCCTTCCAGATTAGTAACTTTCTGATTTGCACCTTGTTCACTGACTGGGTTTGTTTGACTTGAAATCTGAATTTGCTCCCCCTCAGAATCTGAATCACCACGATCAAATACTGGCATGTTATCAGATTCTTGATTATCATTGACTGCCGTCTGATTATCATGAGCAACTTCATTTTGTTGAATATCATCATGTTCTCCAGCATTAATTGGACCTGCTTCATCGTCATTTGAAGTTTGTCGTGGTCATCTTGAATACTCAGCTGGGAACCTTTCCTGCGATTCTTCATACTCTCTCAGAATATCCAACTCGTCAAAGAAATCTTCTTCTTCTTCTTCCTTTTCTTCTTCAATGTCAAACGAATCCCACAAAGTGTCATAATGAAAACGCCATGAATCTCCAAGATTCTGCGGTGCCATTATGTGACCTTGACACTCAACATTGTATGCTTCAATAATCCGCTTCAAGCTTAGAACAAAAACTCGTTTCAATGGACTTGTGTAACCCACAAAAATTCCTTCAATGCTCTTTGCACCAAACTTTCCAAAAGGCTCTAGAACTGTACAGGGTGACCCAAACGGTTCAAGATACTTCAGATTTGGTTTGCGGTTATTGATCAGCTCGAAACACGTCTTATTGAATTTCTTGACAGTGAGAACCCGGTTGAGTGTATAGCATGCGGCGGATATTGCTTCTGCCCAAAAATTGACTGGTAGCTTTGAATCAGCAAGCATCGTCCTAGCCGTTTCAATTAGCGTCCTGTTCTTTCTTTCAGCTACTCCATTCTGCTGCGGAGTGTAAGGAGCACTAAATTCATGCAATATACCTCTTTCATCACAATATTCTTCCATCTTGTTATTCTTGAACTCAGTACCATTATTACTTCTGATCCTTTTGATACGCCTTTGGTACAAGTTTTCAATTTTTCTGAACAACGCCATCAAACTATCAAACGTCTCATCTTTCGTCTTCAGAAATGAAACCCATGAAAACCTTGAAAAATCATCCGTGACAACCAAACAATAATAATCACCAGTGATGCTTTTGACGTTCACTGGACCAAAAAGATCCATATGAAGTCTCTCTAAAGGTCTCAAAACTGAATTGACTTTCTTTTGAGGATGTGATTTCTTCTTCTGCTTGCCTTTGATGTAGCTAATGCACTCCCCCTCAAGATGAAAACCTTTGACATGAACACCAAGAACTAAATCATTATGCACCAAGTGATTCATTTTTCTAAGATGTATATGACCCATTTTCCGGTGCCACAATTGCGATTCCTTCTCAGTTGCTCTAGAAACAAAACAATGATCCTGACCCGTTGTTGTAGTTGCTACACTTATGTCCAATACATACAGATCATTCACTCTAGGTGCCCTCATGATAATCCACTCTTCGGGAATAACAAATCCTGGTTTCAAAATCAAACATTCTTTGTCTGTAAAGTGCGTTGTGTACATGCGATCACAGATCTGAGATATGCTCAGAAGATTGTTCTCAAGCTCGGCGATGTAGTTAACTCTTTCAAACGTAACAATGCCATTCGATAACGTTCCTTCTCCAACTATTCTACCACCTCGATTTCCTGCAAAACCTACATAACCACCATTGAAATTTCTAACATCGTACAGTAGGGCTGTTTTCCCTGTCATGTGCCGAGAAGCTCCACTATCCATAATCCATCGTGAAACAGATCTTGGAAGCTCCTGCACATTTCAAAAAACACTTTAGTTAGATTTTGATGTTACCCAAGCCTCTTTCGACTCAGGTAACTTGACATTAAGATGATTTTTTGCAATGTAAAATGGCGGAAATTTTTTATCATTCATCTTTAAGCTCTCTGCAGACCCAAACTCAACCTCTTTGTATAAGAAAAATTCGTATTTTTGAGGTTGACCAGATGGTTGGTCTTTCTTCGAAACAACCTTTTTCTCAGAAATAACAGACTCTTGTGGATCAAGTTTCTCATAGTAATCCAAAGGAACATCCATCTTTACCGGAGTGGTAGAAGACGATTGTTTTTCCGACTCTGAAACCTTTGGTTTTGGAACACTTGATTTCTTTTCAACCACTTTTGGCTTCCATGCTTGTTGAGACGATGCAACCCGTTTGTAAAACTTGTCATTTTTAGTTACCATATTCTTAACAGGTTCAGTTTTGATTTTGGTATTATCGTTTTTCAAAACCTTTTTCTCAACAACCAATGGAGCTTTTCCCTTCACATCATTTTTCTTTCTTGAATTCATCACAACTTCAGTCCTAGACTTCAAGTTGGTACACTTTCGTGCAATATGTCCAACTTGATTACATTTGAAGCATGTTCTGGTGTCAACTACCCGACTTGTGCCTTCAGACTGAGGCTGCGATGCTTTCTTCTCAAAGAACCCTTTGTTTGATTTTGAAAAAATCTCAGATTCTTCATCAGAAAGTGAACTTGAACCGTTCACAAACACCTTTTTCTCAGCAAACTTCTTGTTTTGAACATTTTTCTTTTGATAATTCTTACCACCCTGATAACCACCCGACCATCTGTTTCGATTGTTGTTATAAAAACGCGGTGGAACAACAGGTTTCTTGTAGTAAGCTTTATCTTTTTCAAAATTCATTTGCCTCTTTGTCTGATTCAAACCTTCTACTTCAGACAAATCAATTTCAACCAGTTTAAAAACATTTTTTAACTTGTTCACATTAACATTCTCCAGAGGAAACTCAGAATCCGAATACAACTTATCCGATCCCAACATCTTGTACATGACAAGAGTAGGTTCTTCATTTATGTTGTTTTTGGATTTTGGTTTCGGAATGTAATTGTTCAGAAAACACTCTTCATCCTCAACTAAATCACTATCAGACTTCAAAACACTTTCAGCCATGCCTTTCACAATATCAGTTTGAACACTATCATCGGATGAAGAAAATATAATATCAATTGACTCTGGAAGTTTCAATTCATTTTCATCTTCATCATTAACCAACCCAGATTTCTTCTTTGAGAAATTGTTTAGAACTGGTGGTGGAACCTAATGAAACCCAACCCCAGTTCCATCCGAGTAAACATCTTCGCCTGCTTTGTTTTTCCCAATGGGTTTGGGAACAATATGTTGTAAAACAAAGCTTGCGGAGCTGTAACTGGTTAATTTCAGATTGATGCGCTCATTCTCAATCTTAGCTTCTTCAAACTGAAGCTTCAATTTAGCAATCTCATCCAGTTGTTGATTGATTTGCTCTTCTTTGTGTCTAAGAACAACAGTTAAATGCTCATTTTCTTTATTGGTTTTACCGTTTCTTTCATCAGAATCTTTTACCGTTCGTTTTAGTTTGTCAAAGTTTTCTGAAAGTTTATGATTTTCAAGAACCAATTTTTCATTTTCTTTCTTAATTCTTTCTACTTCAATTTTATCATTTTCAATTTTCTCAGTCAAATTTTTAGCTCGATCATTTGAAGCTTTGAGCATTTTATCACGGTCTAGAATCTGATCTTCAACCTTTCTGACTCTTTTTGTCAGTTCTTCAACCTTTGCATCACCAAGATAAGTGAGTGTACTACAAAACTTGCAGTTTTTCATGCAACTTTTGCAGTCACTATCACCTTTGACTTTCTTACCTGACTCACTTGTAGAATCGTTTGGACTGACCTTGCTTTTAGACTCAGTTTCAGACTTAGAGTCTACCTCAAGTTCCTTTGGAGCAAGCACTTTGTCAGCCATCTTCCCCATGTTTTCAGCGGTGAATTCTTGAGAAGTATCAATAATCCCATCATCAATCTTCTTAGACTGCGACTCATTCTCTTTCACTTTTCCTATTTCTTCTTTCTCTACAACTTTCTCTTCTTCACCTCCTAACCATTCTCTCTGTCTGCCTTCTTCTTCTTCTTCTTCAGCAAATTCCTCAATGAAAGCTTCTATACTAAGAGTTTTCGCATCAACACCAATATTTCATTGAGGATCCAGGTAACATTCTCTATCATCATCCCATCTCTTTGCTTTCCTTGCTTCACTAAACACCCTAGATAATCTCATCATCTTGAATTCTGCTCTCTGCTTTCTGGCTTGATATTTTGTTCTTCAGTTCTTGTGTCTTTGAAAGGAACTTCTTCTGCTACAAACGCATAGCCTACTGCATCTTCCTCCGGTAACACATCACTCCAATCGTATCCCTCGTCATCATGAATAACAGCAAGAGCTCTTGATTTTTCTTTGGGGGTATCTTCAAGCTGCTTCATTCTGGGGGGTTCGGATTTGTTTTGATGGTAGATTGCTCTTTTGTAGTAATTTCACGGAATGGATTTGCAGTATCATCAGCAGGAGCATTACGACACTCATGTTTAAAGTGTCCTTTTTGTTTACATCAGAAGCACGTGACCTTTGATTTGTCAAAGCCTAGTTTTGTGGACGACCCTCCGATAGAATGTCTCCCAGTAATCTCCATAAATCGTTGCGCTCTTCGGAGTGCACTGGCCATACACCACCTGATATCGATCAGTTCCATCTCTTCAGGATCTATTTGATCATAGTTCTCCTTAGTCAGGTTAGTGTTTCCAATCTTGCCTGCCACGAGGCTCTCGTACGATTCTAACACCGACGCTAAGAACACCATCTGCTGTTTTGTTGACTCTTCACTGAAATTTTGAGCGTTCTTCAGATCCACAGCAATGTTACATTGGAACAGATTCTTTGATGCAGATTGGTTTGGAGTTGAAGAAGAAGAACCACTATGAAAACCACTATGAGGAGTTTCTTGATTCACATTTTTGAACTCTCTGCAGAAAATGATGTTCTTGGAGAACCAGTCTTTGGTAGATTTCCTCTGTAGTACAGCTCCACATTCTGCTGATAAGATGAGTTGTTGACTTTGTTAGATTTTTTGATCTCCAACTCGTGACTCTCTAGTCTTTCGATAAGCAGATCCACTGTCAAAACTTCTGGCGGCTTAATGGTGTTTTTCAACATCAAAGCAAAGTATTGCCAGTCTTGCTCATTTGGCAGCGAGTCAAAGAATTTGTCAACCAACTCGTCTTGAGTATAAGTGATTCCATGTCTTGCCAGCTCCAATTTCAGATGCCCAAATCTCTCAATCATCTTGGATACAGACTCGTTCTTTAAACATCCAAACAAATCAAACTCTTTTCGTAACAATTTATTTTTGTTTTTGACTATCTCAGCACTACCTACACATTTTATCCTCAATTTCTCCCAAAGATCTTTTGAATTTTCATATTCAATCAACGAAATTATATAATCTCTCACAGACTGATGAATCAACGCGATGCACTTTTGTTCAGCAATATATCTTTCAATATCATCAGTATCTGTTAGACTTTCACCAAAATGATTTCCTCTAACATAACCAATCTTTAAACTTTTCCAGCTTTGATATGTAAAAGCTTGAAGCCACTCGTCAAATCTTGTAGCCCACCTATTGTAATCTTCTATCGCCAACAACTTTGGAGGTTTATTGTATGTTCCATAGGCACTTTCAACATTTAATGTATCTGAAATAGTCTTTCTTACACTCGGAGCTTTATCATTTGTATTGTTTGTCGTATCGTTCGAATTATCATCTCCACCGTTTCCAGCAAAAGCAAAGATATCACAGAACGGATTTGTGTAATCATCCATCTTTCAAGTACCTGAAATGATCAACAAACACTTAGAAAATTCTTGGTTTCGAAAAATAACAAATTCAAACGGAATCTGTTTAAGCGGAATTGCTCAAACGAGATAAGCTCCTCAAGCGAAATCAGATATTGAAACGAAATATCTAATTTCATTTGAAACTTTGTGGCAGTTTCAAACGGAATAAGTCCCTTGAAGCGAAATCACTAATATGTGTATTCTTCAAGCGAAATCACTCAAAACTTTCAAGCGAAATCAGTTTAAATTGTACTTTTCAAGCGAGATTACCAAGGTATTTCAAGCGAGATTAGTATGATGTCATCATTTTTTCAAACAGTTTCAAGCGGAATTAAAAGTTTGATCAAGTTTTAATCCGAATTTTAGTCTAATTCTTTCAAGGATTAGTTAACATTCTATTTTGCTTGGTATGTGAGAGTTTTAAGCCATTTCAACCGTGAAAACTTGTTCAAATCAGAAAAGAATGAGTAGAAGTGTGAGAATCCAGTAAAATCAAGCTGAATTGGTATGATCTCCTCGTCCTGAGCTCTGATACCACTTGTTGGATCGTTCGGTGACCCTAAACAGTCAATCTGAGTAGTTCATCATCATTTGCAAAGGCGGAATCAATGTAAATGACGTCAAACAGCTTGTTTCCTTTTAATCTTTATCTATTGATGATTTCCTGAGCTTTTACAAGTCTGATTACAATTCGGCAGCACCTTGGCTCTTAAACACACACTAATAATTCTGTTTGAAATGAACAATGCACAACCATGTATATAGGCAACATGATTTCGCTTGAGGATGGCACAGCCCTGTTCAAGCGAAATCACATGTGTTGATTTCGCTTGAACACGTCCATGTCACTCTTCAAGCGAAATTACATACTAACATGCAATCTAACCCTAATTTCCAATCTGTTGGGCACTCGTTTATCCTATATAGACATAAGACTCGATTAAGACGAAGTTAACAGACAGTAGATGCACCAACATTTATGTCTATGTGATTGTTTTGATTAAACACATAACTGAACTTGTTTGCAAACCTGAAATTCGAAGGAACCTTTCTTTTTCCTATTGTTTAAAACCTCAAGTTCTTAATTTGTAATTTAATTAATCCACAAATCAAACCACAAGAATTTACCTTTCTGCATTAGTTAATAAATACTTAACGTTACACATTTTCCACAATCCTCCTCTGGTTCGATATCCGACTTACTCTAGCTACTAGTTTATTTTGGTTTTTGCATGTCACTAACGACAGACATCATTAGCAACATATAAAGTTATGACCAAAGCATCATGGTGAGGATCTTGGACAGTATCCCTATCATCACTATCGAACGTGATCACTTTATCACTCGTGAGGGTTGACATCCTGGTTGGCTTATATCCCCTCTCTGCCTTAGCCTCCTTTGCATGCCTTTTTGCCGCAGAATATGATGTCCCGCAAATGTCGGATCCTCCTGAAATGAAGTTAATTATCTTGGCATCCGCAGGAGGTGATGCTGCTCGTTCAGGATCCTTCTCAGTATCCTGACCCTTATTCTTCTTTCTTCCCAGGAGGTCCTTCAGATATCCTTTGCTCAAGAGATAGCTTATTTCTTTCCTCAGAGCAATGCAATCCTAGGTAACATGTCCAAAATCCTCATGGAAGGCACACCATTTGGACTTATCCTTCCAATCAGCTTTTTGTTGATTCTTCCGGGGCCACCTAGCCTTGTCTCCTAAACCCTGCATAGCATACATCAGTTCAGGTATATTTACAGAAAAACAATATTCTGACAACTCAGGATACTACTCAGGATCCTCTTCTTCAACAGCATTCACTTTCTTGCTGTCATTCCTGCCATATGGCTTAGAGCGATATGGTTTATACGAGGATTCTGATTTCCTGTTGGTTGACTCATAGGTTGTGGATGAATTCATCCTTTCTTGCATCTTTTTGTCATCCTCCAGTCAAATATATCTTAAAGCCCTGTTTCGAGCTTCGTCCAGGTTCCTGCAGGGATTCATTACAAGATCCTGGTAAAATTGAGAATCTTTTTGCAATCCCATCTTGAATGCCTGCACAGCTGTTGCAACATCAAGATGCGGGATATCTAAGGATTCCCGGCTAAACTTGTTCACATAATCTCTCAAGGATTCTTGAGGTCCTTGAGTTATCCTGCAGAGATCACTGGTTAGTTTTTCAAAACTTTGACTGCAAGAAAATTGACTATTAAATAAATTCACTAGATGAGCAAATGATGTAATTGAGTGAGGAGGAACGTTTAAGAGCCATTTTAAGGCTGATCCTGTTAAGGTAGAACCAAAACCCTTGCAGAGGCAAGCTTCCTTGAGATCTGGGGGAATAGGATTAATTTCCATCCTTTCCCTATATTAAGCAATATGCTCTTCAGGATCCGTAGTTCCGTCATAGAGCTTCATGTTGGGGGTTTGAAATCTTTTTGGGATTTCAACATCACAAATAGGATACGCAAACTGGAATATCCTGTGGCTGTCTTGGGACACTTCTGGAATTGGCTGGACCACCCCAGGTACACTGGATATCATGTCCTTCAATTTCTGAAGCTCCCTAGAAAATGCTGATGTCATACCTGCATCCTGCAACGATCCAATACCATTAGTAGCAAGAGTATTATTATTATTTGACACGTTACCAGTCTGAGGATTCTAGCCATATCCTGAAGCATATCCTGAACTTCTCACAATTGACACCCTGACCGAAGAGGGTATCTCAGGAGTATGATTCTGAGAATGGCTAGGCATAATATTCCCCCTGTTAACTTCAGTAAATACTGCAGAACTAAAGTTCAAAGCTCTGGGTTGTAAGGGGGTGACAGTATCCTCAGCGGGCCTGCTTGAGCTGGATTTCAAGAGTTGTATCTCTCTTATCAGCATTTGGTTGGTCTCCTGCTGTTGCCTCATCTGTTCCTGTACACTACCAAACAAAGTTAGAATTTCTTAATTAGAGGCCAAAACAGGAGCATATCCCTGAATGTTACGAGCGGGTATGACATCCTGAGGCAGTGAAGAGGCTTGCGTCCTCGGAGGAGGTGGTGGAAGCACCAAACCAACTGTTGCAGAGGTTGTAGCAGACACGGTAGAAGAGCTCATGTTTGATCTCGAGGCCATTGAAAATAGTGTAGCAAAAATTTTTGAAAATGGAAAACCAAGTAATGATTTTGCAAAAGCTTTTAGTAGAAATAGCACCACTTGCCCCACGGTGGGCGCCAAATTGTTTTGGTAAAAAATTACCGAAGCAATTAAGTGATCAAATTAGTTAAGTGAGTTAGTGTGCTAAGAACGTGTATCAGAAATATGCTGATTAAGTAGTTTGTAAAAACAGTTTTCAGGATACGGCTCAGGATATCGAGCTGTATCTACAATCAAACAATGAGCAAAAATGTAAAGGGTGACATAGGATGTACGAGGAAAGCCCTTGATCAATCCAGATCGCCGGCATAAAACCTCGGGAGCTGACAATCGCAGCTGCCTTGTTCTTCTTATTGCTTCAAATATCAGGATACAGTGTAGGATATGATGCGGATCAACTAAGTGTTACAATGTGATTAAGTGTAAGTGTGTTGTGAGTGTTTGCAGCTAGAGAGAAAGAGTGTACGAGAGATTGTGTGTTCTAATCTGATCCGATCAATCCTTTTTATAGTAAAAGAAACTAATTAACTACCCTATTATTCCGAGATTTAACGAATATTCCTTATGTGAACGTTGTAGTCCACGTCTTCCGGCTTCAACGTCCATAATCTAACAGATTTGCCCGAGTCTTGTGGAGAAGAAGTCCACTTGAACGTTAGAGACTTGTTCCAATAATCTGCACGTGAGTTAATTAGTTACTACCAGGATATTGCATCAGGATGTTACCAATATCCTGATCCGGTATCCTGGTTACAACAAAAGAAACATATTCAGAATATTATTCAGAATATATGAGTAGAAAACCACCCATAACAATCTCCTTTTTGTTAAACCTTTTTGTAAACTGTTTTTACAAAACCTCAATTATTTTACATTATAATTAACAGTGATTGAGTATTTGTAATTCAACAATTATAGTCGGTATGTTGGGGTTTTGTATACAAAATTTGTATTACACTGTGAGTAGTAACATGACCACAAGTCGGGTTGACAGTACCGTGGGTGGTAATTAAAGTAATAATTGGAAACAAATATAATTGTGAGACCTCCCTCAATGCTGTAAACGGTTTTACTTGTCTTGATTAAACTGGGATTCACTCACCAGTATTTTCCTCTGACAAAATGTTTTTAAACTCGTTTCAGGTAACAAAATGTGAAAGCCAAATAGAAGCCAGTTGGAGAGCACTGAAGGCTTGGAAAAGTGGCTATAAAAGTTACCTAAATAAAGAGATGTTTTTATTTAAATAAAATAGGGATTATCCCTATGAAAATGTGTGTACTAGAAACTTGAGAATTTCCCATGTGTTTACTATTATAAAAGCGTGGTATTTTACTCTGATCAAATATTTTCTAACTACGGTCCTGATGTAATTTCCGCTGCCAAACTGATAAACACCGATACCACCAAAACTGGCCGCGACCGCCCGTTCTCGGGGTGAATAGGGGACGGGGGTTGTGACAGAAGGTGGTATCAGAGCTAAGCCACTGATTCAGCCACAGAAGTGTTCTGCTGACACCAAAATATTATTCAATATGTTAGGAAATAATATGTGCATATCTGTATATTATTGTTGTGTGTTATTTGACTATTTGTTAGTTTACAGTATAAGTGACCAAGGACCTTCAGACGCTTACCGTCAGTTGTCCAGCTCACCTAGGGACGAAGGCACCTCTTCACAGCCTACCCTCTCAGGGTATTCGGATGATACTGAAGATGGGATATTCGTGTTCAAAGCCCAATCTGAAGAGCCATTCCCTCCCAAGAAGAGAGGATGGTTCAGCAGAGGAGCGCATGAACGTAGGAAGAGGATGAAAAAATTACAACAACAGCGAGCTTTAGTTGCCGCTAAGAGAGAAACGGATGCTCACACACAAGATATGCTCAATAGGAGTCTAGCAAATTTTCATATTTTAACAACTACAGCTGCAGACCCTAATCTAGAGCAACTCATAGCACCCTAACCATTACCATTGTTTCCCACACAACCAATGGAAATTGAAGCTAACCCAGAAAACCAAAACCAAATCCCAATGTCTAATTTCGACCCAGCTGAGATACCTAGAGTACCAGCACCCAATCTCCCAGACTCAGACTATGACCCCTGGTTTGACGACCATAGGGATTTCCAACAACACTACCCAATACCAGAGGAACCCATGCCAAACCTAGCAGCCTACCCAGACCTGGACCTTCTAGACCCCTATTATGATAACGACCAATACATCAGGGAGATTCTAGAGAACCCTTACCCTTACGAAGAACCCATGCCCCAGTTCCCAGATCCAATACCAGCACCCGCACCACCCATGAGCACAGAGAATGTGCAAGAACTCCGAACCTTTGGTGAGGAGATTTTAGAAGGAAGTGAGAGAATGAGACAAATAGGGGAGCGACTCGTCTGGAAATATGATGAGCGTAATATGGACTTTTGGATGAACCCCTATCAGTAGTAGTAATAATAATAATATATATAATATGTGTGTATGTTTGAAAAAAAAAATATAGACCATAGCTACAGATGCATAATAGTATTGTAATTTTATATTTCAGTTCTAGTTTGTATTAGATGCATAATATATAAAAAGAGTAAAGGTCGCAATGACGACGATTTTGGACCAATATGCTTGTGATATGATTGTTTATTGTCTTGTGATATTAATATGTGGTAAATGTTTAAAATTCAGATGGACAATGAAGTGAACCAGGAAAACCAGAATACTGATAACCAGAATAACAATAATGGAAACCAAGTGGATAACAGTGCCATCCAACACATAGTGGCACAAGGGATTATAGACGCAATGCCATATATTATCAAAACAGTTAAAGAAGCAGATAATAAAAGTAATAATGGCAGTAAACGACCTACTGAACCTGAACACAGCGTAAACAATGGACCCATACTTCAAGTGCCCATTTTGAAAAGAAGAAGAACCATGTCTTATGGTTGTTCTTATAAGGAACTCTGGTCTTGTAAACCAATGGAATTCTCGGGCAATGAAGGGGCCGTTGCAGCTCTACGCTGGATAGAAAAGACTGAGGCAGTCTTGAAATAAGCAAGTGTGTGGAAGAGGATAAGATAATGTTTGCCTCCAATCTGTTCAAGAACTCTGCCTTAGAATGGTGGAACACTATCCTCCAGTCTAGGGGAAGTGACAGGGTTTACAATATGGAATGGGAGGAATTTAAGAACATGGTGGAAAGGAAATTCTGCCTCCCAATGAAAAAGAACAGATAGCAAATAAGTTCTTAAACCTTAGAATGACGATAGTAAGGGTTATACTACTTTATTCTTCAAATATGCTAGAATAGTGCCAACCCTTGCATCACCAGAACCAATATTAATCTTCCGTTACATCTGGGGATTAATCAGCGAGATTAGGCATGTAGTCAAGGCAGCTAGACCCCAAACCATAGAAGAAGCTGTAGAATTAACAAACACCTTGACTGATGAATTAGTGCGTACACAAGAAGAGAACCAGAGGAGAAACTTAGCTCAAAGGCTTACCCAGGAATTTCGCTATGGGAATTCTAATCGTGGGAGAAACGTAGGTTCTACCTCTGCACCTTACTGCAATTTCTGCAAGATACCAGGACACAAGGAAGAAGATTGTAGGAAGAAGCCTAGTAATGGAGTGTGCTTCAACTGGGGAGAAAAAGGTCATATCAAGCCACACTGTCTGAAACTAGTTCCAGCCATGAAAAACAAAAATAATAAAAATGCTAGGGCTTTTGTTCTGACTGCAGAAGAAGCCAAGATGATCCCGGATGTGATCGCTGGTATGTTTTTAGTTAATGATGTTTTTGCTAAAGTATTATTTGACTCTGGTGCGAACCAAAGTTTTATTCATACTTCATTTTGCAAACTTCTCAATCAACCATTAACTTAACTCCCACAAGAATGCCCTAGTAGAAACATCAAATGGAGAAAGCATTAAGATTATCGAAATCTTGCAGGGAGCAAGAATAGAATTTTTAAATCAAAAGTTTATTGCAAACCTCTACCCAATGAAACTGGCAGGATTTGATGTTGTATTAGGAATGGATTGGTTGATAGCCAATAACACCAGTATTCTATGTGATCAAAAGTAAATTCAAGTAAATTCAACAAAGGGTAAAAAGATCACAATTAAAGGAGATAAGCCATCTAGATCCACAAAATTCATCTATGTGATGAAAACAACAAGTTATGTAAGAAAAGGATCATTAGTGTATTTGATTTCCATAATCATTAACACTAAAGGAAAAGAACTGAAAGATATTCCCGTAGTATCTCAGTTTTCAGATATGTTTCCCGAAGAGCTACCAGGGCTACCTCCAGATAGGGAAGTTGAATTCAGAATTCATCTGCAACCAGGAATAGCACCAATTGCCAAAGCACCCTACCGCTTGGCACCAGCTGAAATGCAAGAAATAAAGAAACAATTAGACGAATGTTGGAGAAAGAATTCATACAGCCAAGTTCATCACCATGGGGAGCACCAATATTGTTTGTCAAAAAGAAGGACGGGTCAATGCGTATGTGCATTGATTACCGTGAATTGAACAAGGTCACGATTAAAAATTGGTATCCATTACCAAGAATCGATGATCTGTTTGACCAATTGCAAGGAGCTCGATTTTTCTCAAAAATCGATTTACACTCAGGATATCATCAATTAAAGGTACAAGAAGAGGACATTCCTAAGACCGCATTTAGAACAAGGTATGGCCATTATGAATTTACTGTCATGCCATTTGGTTTAACCAATGCCCCAGCCGTATCTATGGTCATGATGAACCAAATATGTAAACCATATTTGGATAAATTCATAATTGTCTTTATAGATGATATTCTCATTTACTCTAAGAGCAGAGAGGAACATGCAAAACATTTGCACGCACTTCTAAGTTTACTAAGAAAAGAAAAGCTTTATGCAAAGTTTTCGAAGTGTGAATTTTGGTTAGAAGAAGTATAGTTTCTTGGACATTTAGTCAACCATGAAGGAATTCATGTGGATCCCATAAAGATTGAGGCAATTACTAAATGGAAAACCCCTGAGTCACCAACAGAGGTTAGAAGTTTCCTAGGACTAGCCGGTTATTATAGAAGATTTATCCAAGATTTTTCTAGAATAGCCATTCCCTTAACTAAGCTAACCTGTCAATCTGTTAAGTTTGAATGGGGACCGAAACAAGAAAAAGCCTTTAGAATTCTTAAGCAAAAATTAACCAACGCACCCATACTCGCATTACCAGAAGGAACTGAAGACTTTCTAGTCTATTGTGACGCTTCTAAATTAGGTTATGGATGTGTGTTAATGCAACGTCAAAAGGTTATAGCCTACGCCTCTAGACAACTTAAGAATCATGAGGAGAATTATTCTACCCATGATTTGGAATTGGGAGCCATAATTTTTGCCTTTAAGATTTGGAGACATTACCTTTACGGCAGTAAGTTCACTATTTTTACTGATCAATGGGAACCAAGCTAAATCTAAGCACAGCTTATCATCCTCAAATGGACGGACAAAGCGAAAGGACAATTCAGACGATTGAAGATATGCTTAGAGCCTGTGTAATTGATTTCGGAGGTAATTGGGACGATCATCTACCATTAATAGAATTTTCTTCCAATAATTGTCACACCCCAACCGATGGCGGAAACATCGGGATGAGACGAAAACGAGATTGCAAGAGACTTCATAACACTATGTGACAATCTTAATTTAATTCAAATTTCATTTCAAGACTAATTGTCATACAAGATTCAAATAGAAATAACAACATTGTTTCAAATTGTAACATAACAATAAAAGATAGATTAATCTAGGTGTGTATCTAAGTCCACCTAAATTGCATTTCTTCTTGAACATCAACTCATCAATCAACCTGTAACATGTATTAAAATAGAGTTCAATGCAAAAAGCAAATGCGAGTATACAAGTTTGTTACATAACATAATATAGAATAAAATTGTTTAAAGTGCTCATATCCAAGATGAGTCATATTAAGCACGTTTACTAGCATGCCGAACCGGTGTACTTATATGTTCAAACCCAAGAATCCAATACGTTAAAATAGCCTATCCCCGGTTAGAATAAAGGGAGGTTAACATGTTTGACTTAACAATACCCCAAGAATCGTGGGCGGTGCATTACTCCTATAGCACTATAATTGTTAAGGTAGGCTAGCAAAGTTAATGAATCATATATTGACACAAATAGTTTACATTAGCATAACAAGTCTAACAAGCATCATATAGTTTCATGTTAAGCATGGATAGAGTTTAAAATAGTTTCATGTGTTGTGTAATTTTGTATAACATACATGTTGCATCCCAAAGTGATAAAAAGGGAAACGGGATCGAGTATACTCACGGTTTTGCAAGCTTTCCTACTTGAAATCCTGCGAGTGATGTTGGTGGATGGATTAGTTTGGAGCACCTTGTCCTTCTACTTGAGGAAACATAGGTGTGTGAGTTTGGGGAAATCGGAAGATTATAGATTAGGAGTCTAAAATGTATTGAAAATAACTTAAGTAAAAACAATCATCTTGTACACATAACACTTGTCCTTGACACTATTGAAACTCAAAGGAGTTTGTATGATTTCATAGATTCAAAGGTACATTAGAGTCGTAACAAGTGTATAGTCATAGATGATGTAACATGTTCTTGACAAGTAACTATCAAGTTATCATCAAGTTTAGTTACTTAGGTGTATATGTGTGTGTGTGTATATATATATATATATATATATGAAATAAAGAGATAATAAAGATTACAAAGTCCTATGGTTCAAGCATGAGGTAGGATTTTAATGTCTCCATTTAGGCACCTCTTTGTGTCATAGAATTCATATATGATGTAGGAAGAACAAGCTTCCATTTTGGTACCTCTATTGTTCACCACTACACTTGTTGTTATAAACAACAAGGAGGGTCATGAACTTACAAGAATAATGAAATACAACATCTAATCTATGAGAAAACATCAAGAAGTGAGTGGATTTTTATGAAAGATAGCCCAAGCTAGTCTAACCATCACACTTTCATCAAGCTTCAAGCTTGAACACTTCTTGTGGGTAAAACCCTAACTAAAACAGAAAGTTTGTGAGGTTTTATCCTCTGATTCAACATATCTCAACCTTGTTTTTAAGCCTAACTAACCATAGATGAGGTTATAAGCATTAGGACATAGGTTTGAGATGAGTTAGACTAAAGTTTGAACAAGTTTAGTAAAGTTTGAATCAAAACAAAAACAAACAGTGAACTTTGGAGCCTTTTTGTCAGAGTTCTGGGACTTATTTACTGTGAAAAACCCACGGAATCGAAGCTAAGGTCAATCCAAGCACATAGGAAAAAGAATGAGGCAAAACGGATAAGAAACGAAGAAGTTATGCTCACTTTAGTGAAGAGGTAGCAATCTGCTCGAATCTGGAAACTCCGCTGCGTTTTTGATGTTTTGAGAGTGATTTGGATGAGTTTGCAAAGTGATTTAAGCTTGGGAATGGCTTGGTATTTCTAGGGAAGAGTTTGGTTAGGTAGTGGTTAGTTAATTAATGACAAAACATGTTTAAAACACAAAAAAAAAAAAAAAAAAAAAATTCACAATTCCCGCTTAAAATCGCGTCTGGAACGAGTCTGATCTCCCTTGTGCGCGCTGATCAGGTTGTTTGAACGAGATGTTAAATAAATTCTAGGCCGGGTTTATTTCAATAAGAAGTCCCAGCCCAACTGGTTAAGCCTGTGCGTGTGAGGCGGGTGACCCGGGTTCGAGTCCCGGCCACCCCATTTTTATTGTTTCGATTATTTATAGTTTCAATTATTACTCATTCAGCCCCTGAAGTTTAGTTTAGCGTATTTGCACAACCAACCCTTGAATTTAATTAACCAAGTTATATTATAAAAGAAAGAAAACTAACTTTATAGTTTAAACTAACTAAGTTAGTTTACTAACTTTAATATTTAACGAGACTAACTAGATATTATAAAATAAACTTTTTATATAATAATTTTAATTAATTTAATTAATTAATTAATTAACATAGGTTCGATAAATAACCATATTTATAAATAAAAAGTCTTTAAACGATTATTCATTTTGTGAAGCTTTCGAGTCTCGATATTTTAAGAGTTTTAACTAGTTTAACGAGTATCAAGTGTCGATAAATATAGAATCAATAATCCTTGAATAATATTTCGTTCAAACGAGAGACCGATTAATAGTTGTACATAATACAAATATGAATACACAAATAGTTTCGTTTTCATTATGATCAATAGTCTCGTATTACAACAGAACGAAAGTAGATTACAAAGAGGGTACAAGTGTTTATATATGGAGGGTACAACACGTCTTGCTAAAATAAGAAAGTGCGAAAATGCGGAGCGTTACAGTCTCCCCTCCTTTAGGGAATTTCATTCCGAAATTTAGGAAGAAGTAGCGAAAGGATATGGATACTTCGTCTTCATATCACTCTTGAGTTCCCAAGTGAATTCGGCGCCACGTTTTCCTTCCCATCGAACCTTGACGATAGGAATTTTACTGCGCCTCAACAACTTGCCTCCTTGATCCATGATTTCGACGGGTTTTCCACGAAATGCATGGTTTCGTTGACTTGAAGATCTTCGAGGGGAACTTGAAGTCCTTCTTCAGCGAGACACTTCTTTAGATTCGAGACATGAAATGTTGGATGAACGTTGCTGAGTTCTTGAGATAAATCGAGTCGATAAGCCACCTTGCCAATCCTTTCGAGTATCTTGAAAGGTCCAACATAGCGAGGGGCAAGCTTTCCCTTTTTACCAAAACGAACTACTCCTTTCCAAGGAGATACTTTGAGTAGAACATGGTCACCAACGTTAAACTCCAATGGTTTACATCTCTTGTCAGCATAGCTCTTTTGTCGACTACGAGCCTTGAGTAGATTATCGCGTATTTGAAGAATCTTATCCGTTGTTTCTTGTATGATCTTAGGACCAGTAAATTGTTTGTCACCAACCTCGTGCCAGCTTAAAGGAGATCGGCATTTGCGACCATATAAAGCTTCGAAAGGAGCCATTTGAATACTGGAGTGGTAGCTATTGTTGTACGAGAATTCGATCAATGGTAAATGCACATCCCAACTACCACCAAAGTCGATGACACAAGAATGGAGCATGTCCTCTAGGGTTTGGATAGTACATTCAGTATGTCCATCTGTTTGAGGATGAAAGGCTGTACTGAGATTCAAATAAGAACCCATAGCGGACTAGAAAGTCTGCCAAATACGCGAGGTGAAATGACCATCACGATCAGAAATGATATCGAGAGGAATACCATGACGACATATAATCTCGTCAGTATAGACTCGAGCGAGTTTCTCAACTTTGAAGTCTTCGCAAATGGGAAGAAAGTGAGCTGATTTAGTCAAACGATCGATGATTACCCAATTACTATCATGACCTGAAGGTGTGCGAGGGAGTTTGGTTATGAAGTCCATAGCGATGCTATCCCACTTCCAAACAGGGATTTCAGGTTGCTCAAGCATTCCAGAAGGTCGTTGATGCTCAGCTTTGACTTTCGAGCAGGTGAGACACTTGGAAACATAAGTGGCGATTTCTCTCTTCATACTAGGCCACCAATAGGATGTACGTAGATCGTGGTACATCTTGTCAGCACCAGGATGAATGGAGTACTTAGACTTGTGTGCCTCGTTCATTATGAGTTCACGAAGATTATCGTGATTTGGTGCCTGATGTGTGCTAAACAGACTATAAAAATTAACTAAATTAGACTCGCTAGACTAGACACTCTAAGTTTTAAATTTATAGACTAGGACTCTCTAAAACCTAAACCACACAACCGGCAAGTGTACCGGTCAATGTAGTATAGCCTAAGTGTTGGTGCATTTTATGTGACAACAGCGTTGGTTTGGTCTTTGGATATTGAACACGTGTTTGGGCCGCGAAGACTCGCGAAGGCTTATGAAGACTGAATGGAATTCGAGTTTGTTGAAGCCCAATCTAGTCCAAGTTTGTATCAAGTCTAAGTCTATCTAGTTTAGCCCAAATTGTAAACAGAATTCGTATGGGTTGAGCCCAATTCGAATTGTATAGGTTGTACTATATAAACAACCTTTACCTAGAGTTTTAGGGTTAGACCTTTGTTAGACTTTTGGAGACTTTTAGGCAATTGAGAGAGAGTTCGAATACACAGATTATTGGCTGTGAGTTCGTGGAGATCTTGAGTGATTGTAAACGTTTTCGTTGGATAATCATAGAAGATCAGTTGGTAAATCTGTTCGTGTTCTTGTTTCTGTTTATTTGGTTTATCAAGGGGATTCCGCACCCTTGGTAGATTGTCAGTTTTGTTACGATCCATACGGGATAGGGACCTACAATTGGTATCAGAGCGTTTGCTCTTGTGTACGGTTCAAAACTGATATTACAGATTCAAGGATTTTGTTCGTTTGAAGATTTTCGAATTCGGGGTGAAGAACAGTGAAGAACATCGAAGAACATTCAAAACTTGTGAGTGTTTGATTCGTTTTGATTATTGATCTGATTTGTTTGCTTGTTTTTAGGAGTTTCAGTTGGAAAGTTATCAATCAGAGGATTCGTTGGTGTAAAAAGTGCTGATTTTTCGGGATTTTGATTGGAAAAAAGCTGGTCTCGACTCAAGGTTGCTGGTCTCGACTCGTAACAAGTGATCTCGACTGGTACTGTTCACTCGCAATCAGAGGTTTCGACTTGTGCTGGTTGACTCGCAACCGTGATTTCGACTTGTGCTGGTTGACTCGCAACCGTGGTCTCGACTCGCAACTGTGGTCTCGACTTGCAACCGTGGTTTCGGCTTGTGCTGATTTGACTCGCAACTGTGGTCTCGACTCGCAACCGTGGTCTCGACTTGTGCTGTTTTGACTCGCAACCGTGATCCCGACTCGCAACAGTGATCTCGACTCGCAACCGTGATCTCGACTCGCAACCGTGAAAGTGGTGGAATTTTTCTAGGCAATCGTAGGAAAAATTTCACTGTTTCGTGTTTAGAGAATTATCCGTAACTCATCAGGACAAACCGTCTGCACCGTTGGACTCCTCGGATTTTTAGGACCAAAAAAAAAAAAAAAAAAAAGACTCTGGAAAATCCCGAAAACGGTTTTAGACATTATATATCATTGGAATCGTAATCTCGAGACGAATCTAACGGTATAATTTAGTAAAAAACAGGTTTCGGACTAAAATTGTACGGTTTAACCAGTCTGCTTAAGTTAAAATGTCGAACATGTCTAAATTGAACGAGCTTTTAAGGATGGAACACGCGGTAGGCACAACGAACAAACCACCTAAGATGATGAAGGTGGAGAATTACTTGACATGGAAGGATAGGTTTCAATCCTTTGTTGAGTACCAGGACACTCGTATGTGGATATGTATAGACGATGGGTATGTGAACCCAACTCATGAGTTTGAGGGAAGACAACGTATAACTGCTTATGTTGATATGGAAGCCGAACAAAAGAAAATGTATGAGGCTGAAAAGAGAGCTTTGGCTGCAATTAAAATGTCCTTACCTGATAGCATCAAGCATATCTTCAACAAGTATACTAATTCAAAGGATATGTGGGATGCTTTACAAAAGCGATATCAGGGAAATGAGAGCGCCACTCAGGCATTCATGGCAGAGATAGTGCCAGTTGATGAGGCTGAAATTATTGTGAGTGATGCTGAATCTGAAGTGAAAAATGCTGAAGCTCAAGTGGAAAATGCTGAAGCAAAAGTGGATGCTGAAGTAGAGAAAGAGAGTGAAGCTGAACAGGTTGTTGCTGATGAAACCTCAGAAGTTCATGAGAAAGAGGTACAATCTAATTCAGTATGTTTGAGATGTCGTGAACTACAGGGTGAGGTTGCCAGGTTGACAACACAAAACCAAAGTCTGGTAAGTGAGATGTCTAACATAAAAGAAGCAAACTTTTTTGTTAAAAGAAATGAATCATCATACTTGAAGAAAATAAAAGGTTGTGAAGCTGAAATTGAAGCTTTAACATGCAAGTTAAATGAAAAACTTCAAGTAATAGATTTAGCTCATGACATGATGGCTGAGAAAACAAAAGAGATTTCTGAAAAATGCAAAGAGTTGTCAGATGCACAACTCAAAATTGTTGAACTTGAAAAGAAATTAGGTCAATTCAGGGACTCTACTTTTGTTATGAAACACATGATGGGTGGGTTAAAGAAGAGTAATGACAAGACCAGTGTGGGCTTCCATGGCTTTAATGAAGTTCCACCTCCTCTTAGTCATAACTATTCATTCCTGCCTAGTGAAGATGAGCTAGCAGACTTTATGGCATCTACACCAAGTAGTTTCGCATCCACATCAAGTCAAGGTGATGGATTTGAGAGTGATGATTTGAAAAGGAAAAATTCACCGCCTAAGAATAAAAACCAAGC
The DNA here is from genome assembly GCA_030545235.1 of Helianthus tuberosus. NCBI lineage: Eukaryota > Viridiplantae > Streptophyta > Magnoliopsida > Asterales > Asteraceae > Helianthus > Helianthus tuberosus. The sequence goes on along the minus strand of CM060384.1, from coordinate 15,416,274 downwards.
TTTTGTGAAAAAGATTAATTTTGTTCAAGGTAGTGATATGAAAAATGAAACCGCTGTTATTGAAAATGAATCAAATGTAGAGTTTGCTAAAAATAAGAGCATAGAAAAATCTGAAATCAAGCAAACTGAACAAGGTTCATCCAAGGGATCATCACCATCTGATAAGGGATCTACCTCAAAGACTCCAGCTAAGAAGTCTTCGAGAAAGAGATCGTGCTTCAAATGTCACGTCAAGGGACATGTAGCAAGCTGCTGTCCTAACAAAAAGAGTGAAGCACAACTTAGTGAAAAACAGAGAGGGAAATTACCAGTGAAGGAAGGTGATAGTGAGGAGAAAGGCTCAAATTCTCAAAAGAAATCTGCCCCTAAGCAACCGGAGAATGTTGCTGTTGGTGTAGATAAGGCTGGAAAAGGAACTCCACAAGTTCCTCGTTTTCAAATAAATCAACCTAGATTTCAGCCTAGATCTCCACCAGGCAGATATGACAGACCTAGAAGCAGTTCACCTAGAATGAACAATTGTAATGGAAATTCAAGTAATTTCAGAAGTCAAGGTCAATATCAAAATCGATACCAAAATAATGGTTGTCGAAATTTTTATAACAATGGCTTTAGAAATTATAACAATCAAGCTTCTTGGAATCAAAATTCGAGGTACCAAAATCAAAATTTTCAAAGGTCAAATAGTCCAAATATATTTAGGAACCCTCAGGACCAAAGACCTTATGGAAATCAAAACCCATTTCCATCAACAGGTCTGAGATCCAAGACTCCAGTTAGGAGTAATGGATATTGGATGGATGTTCCAGTAGTTGGTGAATTTGGACGACCCAAGACCATTAAGGCTTGGGTCCCCCAATCTAACTAATTTCTGAGTTGGTGTGTGCAGGAGCTGCTAAGGACGATTATCAACTTATGTTGATAGTGGCTGCTCTAGGCACATGACGGGGGATGTGAGATTGTTGATATATATATATATATTGATTGATTTAAATTGAAGTTCAAAGTGCTAAGTCGACACACTAGATAACCTGGCAGATCTTTATACAAAAGCTTTTGATCGAGCTCGCTTTGAACACTTAGTCGAACTCAACGGGATGAGGAATCCTGAATAACTGGTTTTTCATAAGAATTTTGTAAATAGTTTACTGTTTTTCTTAAAATAAAAAATACAAAAACATTGAAAAATCAAAAACATAAAAAAAAAATAGAAAAATAAAAAAATGAGTTATCACTGTGTGAATAAGAAGAAATGATAGTACATCAGCACGTTAGACTGTCACACTCGAACTGAATCAAAATGCTTAAGTGTGATAGTAGCTTCATCATATGATATACCAGTAGGCAAAAGCATGAAATAATCAACTTACCAATATGATATAAACCTAAATGCACTGAGTATGAGTGGGGAACACATCAGTGGTGTATGGTTTAATGACCTTAAATCTTGCGTTGATAGATTGCCAAAATCTGAAGTTTTGGGTCTTTATACTGTTATTTCATCTGGGGATATCTTGGCTGTATATTGTTCAGAACTAAAATTGTACATAACCCCAGGAAAGAAAGTCACTTGGAATTAGCTCATTTCTATTTGAATGTCTGTATGTGTCCCGATACACACAATTTTGGTCTGATTCTGAAATCTTCTCTGAAAAAAGTCGTGTACCTCCTCTGCTGCATCCAGATATATGCTGACCTGGAGGTGCTAGGCAACGACAGCTTCTGCTGCATCCAGATACATGCTGACCTAGCTGTACGTTGTCGCGCTATAGATCTAATACACCCGAAAGAGGCCCTCTAGTGCCCAAATGAAACCCAATAAACCTATATCAAACTGAGTAAAACTCATTTGATCTGTATATTATACCATCTCTGCTAAAGATCTATTCTGTTCTCTTCTCAACCTATTCCCAGTTAAGATTTCAGAAATCTGGATTGGACTTGTGAAATATGTGGTAGGGAAGATACTTGCATGATAGAGTGTGTTGTTTATATTTCCAGGATTTGATTAGTATTTATTTGGGTGTTCATTGTTAAGCAATTAAAACATGATAAAACAGATTATATGCAGACCTAGGCACTGTCAGGATATCTTAAAGGATGAAATCAGTATACTCACCTACTACGATGAATCTTTGTGCATACCTTGATCGTGGGGGTATATCCTGAAGTGGGACACACTAGTATATCAGAATTAAAATTACCTTAACGTATCATACGGTAATGGTACTTGAAATGTTCATGCATTTTGTTTAAGAGGACAAACATACTGGTAATCGTCTTGGACTGCTTTTCACGAAAAATTTAAATAACGAATTATCTAATTGTGTGAAACAGTTTGATTATGCTGATATGATCTTCTTACCGGTGATTCTCACAAAAATAGAGTGTTTATTGCTTTTGGTATTTATTTGCTTTCAGAAAATACAAAAATCCAAAAATAGTGTCTTTTTCTGTTTAAATTCTTAATGTACGGAAAACTGTTATTCTTGGAGGAATTGTTACTGATAGGGGGAGACTGTGTTAGAAAGTGGGTTCAAAATTTTGAAATGATGCAGGTTATAAGGTGTTTGTTTAAAAATTGTTGCGTGTTAGTGCTTAATTTGAAAATGCTTAATCTGATACGGTTTAACTATCTCTTGAATAATAATAATTCTTTAACTATGTTGAAAAATTCTTATGGTTTCTCGAGATGTTTGTTTTATAGTATACAGATTGAAGCAGTTTGTTGATGAGAAGTTGCTGTGAAGAGATGAGGAGTTTGTTGCTGCTTGGTAGAGTCCTCCTTCTACAATGCAGAATGGATGCTGTGAAGACTTATTGAGAATGCTGAATCACAACTTGGAAGATTTGGTGATTGGATACATCAGCTTAGGGGGAGTCTGTTGCTGACAGAATTCATATTGAAGCTGACGCTATCCAAAGACCAAAGACTGTGAGATTCTGAAGACTAAAGTTTCCTTTGCAAGCTATTGTCAAGGGGGAGTTTGTTGGTGCATTTTATGTGACAACAGCGTTGGTTTGGTCTTTGGATATTGAACACGTGTTTGGGCCGCGAAGACTCGCGAAGGCTTATGAAGACTGAATGGAATTCGAGTTTGTTGAAGCCCAATCTAGTCCAAGTTTGTATCAAGTCTAAGTCTATCTAGTTTAGCCCAAATTGTAAACAGAATTCGTATGGGTTGAGCCCAATTCGAATTGTATAGGTTGTACTATATAAACAACCTTTACCTAGAGTTTTAGGGTTAGACCTTTGTTAGACTTTTGGAGACTTTTAGGCAATTGAGAGAGAGTTCGAATACACAGATTATTGGCTGTGAGTTCGTGGAGATCTTGAGTGATTGTAAACGTTTTCGTTGGATAATCATAGAAGATCAGTTGGTAAATCTGTTCGTGTTCTTGTTTCTGTTTATTTGGTTTATCAAGGGGATTCCGCACCCTTGGTAGATTGTCAGTTTTGTTACGATCCATACGGGATAGGGACCTACACTAAGCAAGTCCGAGTATCGAACCATGAGACTCTATGTATCACGTAAACTAGACTCTAATAGACTCTGACAGACACGACTTAACTTGTTTAATTGTTTTGGGGGGGGGGGGGTATGGAAAAACAAAGGAAATCTATGTTAAACTACAAAATTAACTAAAGCTAGACTAAAGACGAATGAAGACTAAGGGTTTTTCTTATATGGAGAACGAAACCACCTAGACAAGAATCCTGGATTGTTTTAAGAGATTACCGATTAAGTTAAATGCACGAGTTATGGAACCGGGATCTTAAAATACTAAACCTATTAAGAACCAACGAGGCCCCTCGACCCTTCTCAAGGAGAAACCTGTGGAACTACCTAGGCCGTTAATCCTACCGGTTATTAGACGCCTTCCCAGTTGTCTAATTATTGTGTAAGTACCCTAATGTTGACCTATTCTTTTCCAATCCTAGATCTAGGGTAGTTTGAAGTAATTAGTTTGACTTGATAGACTAATAAAACCGACAGGTAAACCAAGACATAACCTTTCCCAAGGCCTATCTAAAGCAATTCGCCGGGTAAGACCTACCAATAGCCCCTCACTTCCCAGGTATTAGGACTAGTAGAACACAAAGACTTAGCAAATTATTAACACTTACTTCTAGGAGTTATTGGCCAATTCTCCCTAAAGAGTGAAGGTTTTCTAACGTGATATAGACACTCACCGAAACCCTAAACCCTAATATGACTCTATGTTGTGATATAGACCGTCACTAAGAATCATATGAAGCAAGTAATAACAATAAACCAATTCAAAGTACGCACACACATCAAACTATTAAATCAAACCTCTTACTAAACACAATCACCCATAACAATCATGCAAATAACGAAAACGGTAAAATCTTTATATTAATCCATTCATCAAGTCTAGGTGGTTTATGAAATTAGCCAAGCATCTCAGTAAATGAAAACAAAACAAAGATGTCTAGAACAGAATTCATTGTAACAAAGTTCCAAGAAAGTAATCGACAAAACAAGGGATTAGAAAACCCGATAGATTCTTCGATTCTTCGCTCTCGACTCGTACCAATGATTCCTATGCCTTCCAATCTCCAATTGCTTGCCAAGAATGCTCCAAGATTTCTCCAAGAACTCACAAATTCGTAATTAGGGTTTTAATTAAGTTTCTTGGAAAATAATCAAACAAAACCCTAGCTGAAACAATCATTACACGAAATCAACCCCCTCGCGTGACGCCAAGGGGGGTGTCGCGTCGCGCGGCGCCTCCAAGAGTGATTTTCTTGATTTTTTTATTATTTCCAATTTCCAGCTTCTCCGACGCGCGTACGAATCCCGTTTTTCTTCCGAACTGCTCGTTTTGACTCGTTTTTCATCACTTTAAGCTACGGGACCTGAAATCAAAGCTTAACGTCAGCAGTATCATAATTCTAACCTAAAACAGACTCGAAACGACTGAAAACTGACCAAACTATACACTATAAACATATGTACTTTACAGTACATCAAACATCCCCACACTTACTCTTTTTTCGTCCTCGAAAAAGAATTATGCAACGGAATCAGAAACAAATAATCACTCGGGTCAAAAGTATAGGTATAATTAATTAAAACCAAGACTTGTGTTAGCCGCGATTGCGAATATACTTGTCCACTTTAAACCCAAGTCCAATCCTAAGCCCTTATCATGTGAATTTAATTTAAGTGCGGTCAGTCTACCTAGGGTCTCACACTAGAATCTACGGTCCACCTACTCCCACCTCAAGCTTATAGGACTAAAGGAACGATCACTGGACCAATTCCTAACCTTCTTCTATCAAAACCAAGAGAGTTTACAATCAACTTTTTTTTTTCTTTCATGAGTCTAGACGATGCTTTCCCTAACCAAGAGGTATTTCGGCTGTAGAGTCGCGATCCCCAACCACAGATTACTTAGGTTTCGGTACTTTTCTTCGGCAAGTCGATTTCACACATCCCAGAGGCATTCCGGCTGTAGAGTCGCTATCCCCAACTCGGATTACATAGGCCTGTGTTACTTTCATTTAGTTTCTAGCTCACTTTTTATTCTATTTTTTTTTCGCATGACCACAAACTCTAACGGTTTTAACTTATAACGGTGCCCCTTATACTATTATTGGCAGTTTTAGTTTCCCATATCTCCCAGGCGAAAACCCACTAGCAGACCGACAATTAAGGTATATTAACTCAAAGGGACTTAAAACCAAACCCGGGCCTATCCACATATCCCAAACTAGACACAAGCTCGACTTAATTAATCTCATATTATTATTATTTGAACCCGAACAAAAACCCATCTTTTCTATCATTTTCCGTCTTAATTTTGCAAACTTCTTTATTCAAAAGACATTTTCTGATTTTTCAATTTTTTTTTTATTTTTCAATTTTTTAATTTTTTGTATTTTAAAATTTTTTTTTTTATGACTCAAGACTCACTAACTAAAACCTAAACGACAGTTTCCCATCCCCACACTTAAACTCTACATTGCCCTCAATGTAGGATGGAAACTGACTCAAAAGACTAAAAAAAAATAAGAAATAAGACACAAAACGGAAAAGACTTAGCTAGTTAATAACGCGTAAGCTTCAAACTCTCGTCCAATCCAGCTCGATCGTATAGCATTTCGGTCGCGATCGGCTTTGACACTGACTAGTACACTTGGTAAATGCCTGAAATTTGAAAAGCAGCTCCAAAATCACCCGAATGGAGATTGAGTACGGGTGGTACGATTCAAACCTGCATAAACAAAAACAAACAAAAACCAAAGCAGTACCGACTCTAAACAAAAGACTGACTCAAACACTACTAAATAAGACTCAATATACAAAATAAAAGACTCAAAAATACAAACTCTACAAAACCTCCCCACACTTGAACTTAATCAGGAGGTTTCTCTTTGATTTGAACCCGGTCTAACCCATTTAATTCCACCCGATCCTCGAAAACAGTTAAACATTTAAGGGCGGAACAACGAAATATTTTGAAAATTTTAAACTTGAAAATTTTAAACGGGTCAGACCACCAATATTTAAACTTACCTGGAATGGACCGGATGCGTGGCATGTAACGATAAGAGCGGTCGTGCTTGCACTTTAATTGCTCCATTTTCTGTTTCGCCCATCTTCCGACCCAGAACCATCTCCGGTTTCCAGGTTCTTTCTTTCTTGCCCTTTCCCGTGGCCTTAAATCTTCAGGTACCCCTACCACGGGCCAGCTATGATGTTCTTCATCTTCCACCATTTCCTCTACTTCCTTGGGAAGATCCCCACACCTAATTTCTACGTGCGGTGTGGGTTCACTTATTTTCTCAGGTTCAACTTCTACCTCATCATCAAACAGACTACCTAAGGAATCTCCTAAATCTAATTCCTCTTCAACATCTACTTCCTTAACTAATGATTCCTGGTAGACCTGCCACTCGTCTACTTCTTCCACACTCTCTCTCAATATCCCGCAATTAGCCATTTGCATCATAATCTCATCTTCTTCACAGCCAAAATCGATGATGCCCTTCTTCTCCGTTTCTTCTACTTCTTCTAATCTCCTAGACATTTCTTCTATTGAACATTGAATGTCTGAAAGTATAGACTGTTGATTTTGAAGCAGGACTTCATGTTCTTGAATCATTTTATAAGTAGTCTCATCCGTAGCTACCAGTTGAGCTAACAACCCCATTATCCTATTCAGCTGGTCCTGCTCATTTACTCCAAAATTTTGCTGTTGAGGCTGCTGATACGGTTCCTCATACTGGTACGAGGAATACCCCTGTGAAAAATATGACTGCGGCTGCACATAGGGGTTAGCATAATAATATGCAGAGGACCCCTTATATTGTGGGCATTTAACTGTAAAATGGGGCCCTCCACAAATTTCACACATATTTAAAACTCAGAAGAAATAGAAGACACAGAAAATTAGACTCCTACTACTCAATATACAGAACACAGATAGACTCACAAGACTCACCACGAAAACACAAAACAAAAGACAAGTAGCACAGACTATGTCAATTAAGTCTAATCAAAGCTAACAAACGCAATCGCCAAGAGTCCCCGGCAACAGCGCCAAAAACTTGATGTGTGCTAAACAGACTATAAAAATTAACTAAATTAGACTCACTAGACTAGACACTCTAAGTTTTAAATTTATAGACTAGGACTCTCTAAAACCCAAACCACACAACCGGCAAGTGTACCGGTCAATGTAGTATAGCCTAAGCAAGTCCGAGTATCGAACCCTGAGACTCTATGTATCACGTAAACTAGACTCTAATAGACTCTGACAGACACGACTTAACTTGTTTAATTGTTTTGGGGGGGGGGGGGGTATGGAAAAAACTAAGGAAATCTATGTTAAACTACAAAATTAACTAAAGCTAGACTAAAGACGAATGAAGACTAAGGGTTTTTCTTATATGGAGAACGAAACCACCTAGACAAGAATCCTGGATTGTTTTAAGATATTACCGATTAAGTTAAATGCACGAGTTATGGAGCCGGGATCTTAAAATACTAAACCTATTAAGAACCAACGAGGCCCCTCGACCCTTCTCAACGAGAAACCTGTGGAACTACCTAGGCCGTTAATCCTACCGGTTATTAGACGCCTTCCCAGTTGTCTAATTATTGTGTAAGTACCCTAATGTTGACCTATTCTTTTCCAATCCTAGATCTAGGGTAGTTTGAAGTAATTAGTTTGACTTGATAGACTAACAAAACCGACAGGTAAACCAAGACATAACCTTTCCCAAGGCCTATCTAAAGCAATTCGCCGGGTAAGACCTACCAATAGCCCCTCACTTCCCAGGTATTAGGACTAGTAGAACACTAAGACTTAGGAAATTATTAACACTTACTTCTAGGGGTTATTGGCCAATTCTCCCTAAAGAGTGAAGGTTTTCTAACGTGATATAGACACTCACCGAAACCCTAAACCCTAATATGACTCTATGTTGTGATATAGACCGTCACTAAGAATCATATGAAGCAAGTAATAACAATAAACCAATTCAAAGTACGCACACACATCAAACTATTAAATCAAACCTCTTACTAAACACAATCACCCATAACAATCATGCAAATAACGAAAACGGTAAAATCTTTATATTAATCCATTCATCAAGTCTAGGTGGTTTATGAAATTAGCCAAGCATCTCAGTAAATGAAAACAAAACAAAGATGTCTAGAACAGAATTCATTGTAACAAAGTTCCAAGAAAGTAATCGACAAAACAAGGGATTAGAAAACCCGATAGATTCTTCGATTCTTCGCTCTCGACTCGTACCAATGATTCCTATGCCTTCCAATCTCCAATTGCTTGCCAAGAATGCTCCAAGATTGCTCCAAGAACTCACAAATTCGTAATTAGGGTTTTAATTAAGTTTCTTGGAAAATAATCAAACAAAACCCTAGCTGAAACAATCATTACACGAAATCAACCCCCTCGCATGACGCCAAGGGGGGTGTCGCGTCGCGCGGCACCTCCAAGGGTGATTTTCTTGATTTTTTTATTATTTCCAATTTCCAGCTTCTCCGACGCGCGTACGAATCCCGTTTTTTTCCGAACTGCTCGTTTTGACTCGTTTTTCATCACTTTAAGCTACGGGACCTGAAATCAAAGCTTAACGTCAGCAGTATCATAATTCTAACCTAAAACAGACTCGAAACGACTGAAAACTTACCAAAATATACACTATAAACATATGTACTTTACAGTACATCAGTGGCCAAATGCTATCACGACAGTATAAGAGACCATCAGATTTGGAAACGAGTTGGGCTTCAGTAGCTCCATGTATTTCTACAGACATGGTTCCCTCATTGATAGTCGAGTATTGCGCTTCACGAATGCAAGTGTGAAGATCGCTCGAGATATGGAAACAACGAATACTATTAACATGAGACTTACGACTAAGTGCATCGGCTACGACATTCGCCTTACCAGAGTGATAGCAAATCTCGCAGTCGTAGTCGTTAAGTAATTCCACCCATTGACGCTGTCGCATGTTAAGCTCTTTCTGGTTAAAGATGTGTTATAGGCTCTTGTGGTCAGTGAAAACCACACACTTTGTACCATATAGGTAGTGTCGCCAAATATTTAACGCAAAAACAACTGCGTCAAGCTCGAGATCATGGGTAGTATAGTTTTTTCTCATGTATTTTGAGTTGACGAGAGGCGTAAGCGATGACTTTGTCTCGTTGCATGAGAACACAACCAAGACCACGATTCGAGGCATCACAATATACCACGAAGTCATCGTTTCCATCAGGGAGAGCAAGAATAGGAGCGTTACAAAGCAAATCCTTGAGGGTTTGAAAAGATTTCTCTTGCTCAGGACCCCAAACAAAAGGTTTCTCTTTTTGAGTCAACGAAGTGAGAGGAACAGCGATCTTTGAAAAGTTCGAGATAAATCGGCGGTAATAACCCGCCAATCCTAAGAATGAACGGATTTCAGAAGGAGATTTAGGCGCGATCCAATTCTTCACTGCTTCAATTTTGGAAGGATCAACATGGATTCCTATTTCACTAACCACGTGCCCAAGGAATTGGACTTCTTTGATCAAGAACTCGCATTTGGAAAACTTCACGTAAAGACGTTCGGTACGTAAGAGCTCAAGTATAAGACGTAGATGACGCTCGTGATCGGCTTGAGATTTAGAATAAATAAGAATGTCATCAATGAAGACGATCACAAAGCGATCCAAATAGGGTTTACAAACACGATTCATAAGATCCATGAACACAGCGGGCACGTTAGTCAAGCCAAAAGGCATAACCACGAACTCGTAGTGTCCATAGTGAGTGTGAAATGCGGTTTTGGGAATGTCCTCTTCGAGAACAAGAAGCTGGTGATAACCAGATCGAAGATCGATCTTGAATAAGTAAGTAGCGCCTTGAAGTTGATCAAAAAGATCATCGATACGCGGAAGAGGGTAACGATTCTTGATTGTGAGTTTATTAAGCTCACGATAGTCGATACACATGCGAAACGAGCCATCCTTCTTCTTGACAAAAAGCACAGGAGCACCCCAAGGTGAGGTACTTGGACGAATGAATCCCTTCTCGAGGAGTTCTTGGAGCTGACTAGATAATTCTTGCATTTCAGAAGGTGCAAGACGGTACGGAGCTTTCGCAACAGGAGTCGAACCAGGTACGAGGTCAATACGAAAATCAACGGATCGAGGTGGAGGAGGACCAGGTAAATCTTCAGGAAAGACGTCAGGGAAGTCGCGCACCATTGGAACATCATTTATGCTCTTTCCCTTGCCCTTTTCTTCCACAATGTGGGCTAAAAAGGCAAAGTAAGGTTTACGTAAATACTTGCTCGCTTGTGTGCATGACATTAACCTTAGCCCTTTTGAAGGTCGGTCTCCATAAACGCGTAAGGTGTCACCAGATGGGAGTGGTAAACGAAAGTATTTCTCGTGACAAGCGATTTCAGCATGGTTCTCACGAAGCCAATCCATGCCTACGATGATGTTGAAACTACCCAATTGCATGGGTATAAGGTCGATAGTGAAGGTATGATCGTTAAGAGTAAGAAGACAATCACGAAGAATGGAATCGACAAAAACAGACTTGCCATTGGCAACTTCGACAGAGAATGACTTAGGTAGTTTTGAGCGTGTGACATTTAACTAAGGTTCGAATTCAATGGACACAAAGCTTTTGTCCGTACCAGTATCAAATAACAATGAAGCATAAAGGTTATTAACAAGAAACGTACCATTCACGACATCATTGTCGTTGCGCGCCTGATTCGCGTTAATGTTGAAAGCGCGTCCACGAGGGGCTTGTTGTTGTTCTTGGTTGAGTTGAGGACACTGAGGACGAAGGTGAGTTGTGTCACCACACTTAAAGCAGGCTCGTGCTGGTTGGGCGTTTTGTTGAGCTGGTTTCACTTGGCGAGCTTGTTGAGCTTGCAGTGTGGGGTTATTCTTACAATAAGCGGTGTTATGGCCGTAACGATTGCAATGGGTACAGTGGCGACAATTGGCATTGGTAGGATGGTGGTAATGGCAAGTAGTACACTGGGAATGAGTCCCAGTGTATGACTTTCGTTCGCTTGCAGGTGTGGTAGGGTTAGGTTGTAAAGTTGGAGGGTTTGGCGGAGTAACAACCGCATATTTTTTACTAGACGCCTTCCGCTTCTTGTTTTGGTTCTTTTTGGTGGATGAGGGGGGTTCAACGGTGGCTTGGTGCATGTTCTTCGAGGAAGCCTTTTCAGAGTTCCTACGAAGGACGATGTTGCTGTTAAGGCGAGCAGCCAATCGATAGGTTTCTTCTATGGTTGTTGGAAGAGCAGCTTCTATAAGGTTCATGAAGGAATCAGGGCAACAGCGGATGTACTTGTTGATTTGCTTCTCAGGCGTATCAACCTGGCTAGGACAGAGGATGCTAAGTTGCTTGAAATGGGTGGTTAAGCCATCGTTATCATCGCCGACTTGTTTCAAAAACCAAAATTCATGCTCCAACTTTCTGAGCTGCGGTGCGCAGAATTCCTCCCTCATGATCTTCTTGAGTTCCGCCCATGGCAGAGCGTGAGCGGCATCTTCTCCTCTTGTGCCACGCTCAGAGGTCCACCAGTCCAGGGCACTTGAGCGAAACACACCAGTAGCGTTTTGAGTGCGTAACTCGTCAGGGCAACCACTCTGACGGAAAGCGATTTACATGGCATCAAACCAAGTGAGCAGTGTTATAGCACCATCCTTGCCTGAAAATTCCAGGGGTTTGCAAGCCATAAATTGCTTGAAGAGGAATGGTGGCGTTGGTTTCTGCACCTTGGAGTCCACGGAACCATGGGGCGAGTCTGGGTTGGGTTGGATGCGACTGACGATGTCAGGTATCACTCTAGCCATTTGGTCAGCCATTTGTTCAGCGATTAGTCCTACGAGTTCTTTCTTGGAGATTGAACCAGTGCGAGAACTCTTCTTGGACTTGGGCTTTTCGGATGAGCTTGAAGTTGCCATCTAGAAGTTCGAAAGAAAAGAAAAGGATGAGACTTGATCATAATGTTTTAAGAAAATCGTTTTCATGAAATGATTCATATAGCATAAAGCGTCACATAGCATAAAAAGGATTTCAATTGTTTCACATAGCATAAAATGTTCAAGTTGTATCACATAGCATAATCATGGTTTTCACATAGCAAGACATGAATTTCACATAGCATAACCATGAATAACGAAAGCATCGTAAATTTAGTTTGTTCACGAGGGATTATCATTGTTTTTTATTGCGATAAACGTGCGAATTGAGTAAAAAGTTTGAAACGAATGAACGTTCAAGTATAAAATCACATATAAATTGAGATGCATAAAAGAGATGCTCAATTAAAACATTGGATTGTTTCGGGTAGAGAAACGTCGACTATTCCAAAGTGGGTCGATAGTCCTTTCGAATTAGAGAAATCGTGCTTTGGCCTATAGGTAAGATACTCTCGTCAAGAAGCGATTAACGTTATCTTACCCTTCCAGTTACTACACGTCTCTAATCAATTGAAACAATCGGGACTTTGGCGAGATCAAAAATCGAGGAATGGGACTTAATCGACGAGATGCGGGTTTCACCCCTAACTTGAGGATTTCGTACCATAAATGTGGTTGGTACTCGTCGGGTCAAAATATAATTTTGACACTTTGACGAGGGTCCACTAGAGTTGAAATGGAAATTACCATTAAGTTGTGGATTTCACTCCTAGCTTAATGGTGTAATTTCGTGCAAAAATAGTTTAAGGTAGAATGAGAGTCGTTTACCAAATTGTGGGTTTCACGCCTATTTTGGTAAAGTCGTCTCGTTTATGTTACGAGTGTCTTCAAATAATCAAAAGTGTATTCATGTTAGCCTTAGGAAAGGCGTGTAAATTTAACAATCAAGAAGAGTTGCTAGGAAGCATGTAAGGTAGAATGCATAAGTTTTAAACAACAAATAAGAGTTAAAGTTCCTAAAACTATAGACTAGGGCAAAGCATTCCTAATTATTCCTAATTCCCTATAGTTATGGCTCTGATACCAATCTGTCACACCCCAACCGATGGCGGAAACATCGGGATGAAACGAAAACGAGATTGCAAGAGACTTCATAACACTATGTGACAATATTAATTTAATTCAAATTTCATTTCAAGACTAATTGTCATACAAGATTCAAATAGAAATAACAACATTGTTTCAAATTGTAACATAACAATAAAAGATAGATTAATCTAGGTGTATATCTAAGTCCACCTAAATTGCATTTCTTCTTGAACATCAACTCATCAATCAACCTGCAACATGTATTAAAATAGAATTCAATGCAAAAAGCAAAGGCGAGTATACAAGTTTGTTACATAACATAATATTGAATAAAATTGTTTAAAGTGCTCATATCCAACATGAATCATATTAAGCAAGTTTGCTAGCATGCCGAACCGGTGTACTTATATGTTCAAACCCAAGAATCCAATGCGTTAAAATAGCCTATCCCCGGTTAGAATAAAGGGAGGTTAACATGTTTGACTTAACAATACCCCAAGAATCGTGGGCGGTGCATTACTCCTATAGCGCTATAATTGTTAAGGTAGGCTAGCAAAGTTAATGAAGCATATATTGACACAAATAGTTTACATCAGCATAATAAGTCTAACAAGCATCATATAGTTTCATGTTAAGCATGGATAGAGTTTAAAATAGTTTCATGTGTTGTGTAATTTTGTATAACATACATGTCGCATCCCAAAGTGATAAAAAGGAAAACGGGATCGAGTATACTCACGGTTTTGCAAGCTTTCCTACTTGAAATCCCGCGAGTGATGTTGGTGGATGGATTAGTTTGGAACACCTTGTCCTTCTACACGAGGAAACATAGGTGTGTGAGTTTGGGGAAATCGGAAGATTATAGATTAGGAGTCTAAAATGTATGGAAAATAACATAAGTAAAAATAATCATCTTGTACACAAAACACTTGTCCTTGACACTATTGAAACTCAAAGGAGTTTGTATGATTTCATGGATTCAAAGGTCCATTAGAGTCATAACAAGTGTATGGTCATAGATGATGTAACATGTTCTTGACAAGTAACTATCAAGTTATCATCAAGTTTAGTTACTTAGGTGTGTGTGTATATATATATATATATATATATGAAATAAATAGATAATAAAGATTACAAAGCCCTATGGTTCAAGCATGAGGTAGGAGATTAATGTCTCCATTTAGGCACCTCTTTGTGTCATAGAATTCATACATGAGGTAGGAAGAACAAGCTTCCATTTAGGTACCTCTATTGTTCACCACTACACTTGTTGTTATAAACAACAAGTAGGGTCATGAACTTACAAGAATAATGAAATACAACATCTAATCTATGAGAAAACATCAAGAAGTGAGTGGATTTTTATGAAAGATAGCCCAAGCTAGTCTAACCATCACACTTTCATCAAGCTTCAAGCTTGAACACTAATTGTGGGTAAAACCCTAACTAAAATAGAAAGTTTGTGAGGTTTTATCCTCTAATTCAACATATCTCAACCTTGTTTTTAAGCCTAAATAACCATAGATGAGGTTATAAGCATTAGGACATATGTTTAAGATGAGTTAGACTCAAGTTTGAACAAGTTTAGTAAAGTTTGAATCAAAACAAAAACGAACAGTGAACTTTGGAGCCTTTTTGCCGGAGTTCCAGGGACTTATTTTCTGTGAAAAACCCACAGAATCGAAGCTAAGGTCAATCCAAGCACATAGGAAAAAGAATGAGGCAAAACAGATAAGAAACGAAGAAGTTATGCTCACTTTAGTGAAGAGGTAGCAATCTGCTCGAATCTGGAAACTTAGCTGCGTTTTTTATGTTTTGATAGTGAATTGGATGAGTTTGCAAAGTGATTTAAGCTTGGGAATGGCTTGGTATTTATAGGGAAGAGTTTGGTTAGGTGGTGGTTGGTTAATTAATGACAAAGCATGTTTAAAACAAAAAAAAAATCACAATTCCAGCTTAAAATCGCGTCTGGAACGAGTCTAATCTCCCTTGTGCACACTGATCAGGTTGTTTGAACGAGATGTTAAATAATTTCTAGGCCGGGTTTATTTCAATAAGAAGTCCCAGCCCAACTAGTTAGGCGTGTGCGTGTGAGGCGGGTGACCCGGGTTCGAGTCCCGGCCACCCCATTTTTATTGTTTTGGTTATTTATAGTTTCAATTATTATTCATTTAGTCCCTGAAGTTTAGTTTAGCGTATTTGCACAACCAACCCTTGAATTTAATTAACCAAGTTATATTATAAAAGAAAAGAAAACTGACTTTATAGTTTAACCTAACTAAGTTAGTTTACTAACTTTAATATTTAACGAGACTAACTAGATATTATAAAATAAACCTTTTATATAATAATTTTAATTAATTAAATTAATAAATTAAAATAGGATCGATAAATAACCATATTTATAAATAAAAGTCTTTAAACGATTCTTCATTTTGTGAAGCTTTCGAGTCTCGATATTTTAAGAGTTTTAACTAGTTTAACGAGTATCAAGTGTCGATAAATATAGAATCAAGAATCCTGGAATAATATTTCGTTCAAACGAGAGACCGATTAACAGTTGTAGATAATACAAATATGAATACACAAATAGTTTCGTTTTCATTATGATCAATAGTCTCGAATTACAAACAGAACAAAAGTAGATTACAAAGAGGGTACAAGTGTTTATATATGGAAGGTACAACACGTCTTGCTAAAATAAGAAAGTTCGAAAATGCGGAGCTTTACAATAATAGATGTCATACCAGTATCAATGCTGCACCATTCGAAGCACTTTATGGACGAAAGTGCCGAACTCCAGTTTGCTGGGCAGAAATTGGAGAAAAGCAACTATCCGGACCTGAGATAGTACAAGAAACAATGGACAAGATTTTTCAAGTCAAGGAACGAATGAAAACAGCACGCGATCGTCAGAAAAACTATGCTGATAATAGGCGAAAGCCGTTGGAATTTCAGGTAGGAGACAAGGTATTATTAAAAGTCTCTCCTTGGAAAGGAGTAGTAAGATTCATCAAAAGGGGAAAGCTAAGCCCCAGGTATGTTGGACCTTTTGAGATTATTAGAAGAATAGGACCTGTAGCTTATCAGCTACAACTACCAGAAGAGATGGCAGGAATACATAACGTATTTCATGTATCTAATCTCAAGAAATGCTTAGCTGATGAATCACTGGTAGTACCTCTTAAGGATATAGAGGTAAATGAAAAGCTAAAGTTTGTAGAAAAGCCTCTACAGATTGAAGACAGAAAGGTAAAAAATCTCAAACACAAGAGATTAGTTCTGGTCAAAGTGAAATGGGACTCCAAGAGAGGACCAGAATACACTTGGGAGCTTGAATCAGAGATGCAAAAGAAATACCCACACATGTTCCAGTAGACCTCGGGGACGAGTTCTAAAACAAGGTGGGGAGGATATAACAACCCTTCAAAATTTATTTTCGACACCCCTAATATATATTTAGTATATCCCTATATGTCTTAAAATACACCCCGTATAGAAAAACTGGACCCGAATACCTTTAATTTTAGAAAAATAAAATAAAAATCAATTTTATTAGTCTCTCGCGGGCTATGAAGACTTGTTCTTCTTCTTACGCGGGCCGTGAGCGAGAGGACAAGAGGCACGCCCCGGAGCCGCCACGTGTCAACACGCGTCGAGCCTATACCGGTGACCGGGCCAAGCTAGGGCCTACCCGGCCTACTTCGCGGGGCGCGAAGGCCCCTTCTGTTTCTTACGCGGGCCGCGAGGAAGTGCCTGATCAGCACTATAAATAGGATCGATCAGCTTCAATTTCGAATCGTTCAGTCTTTCTTTCTCTCTCGAATTTCTATAGTGTAGAAGCTATAATCGGAAATTATACCCCCTAATTAACGAAGTTCTGCCCCGTTGTAAGTATTATAACCCCGGTTACGTATTAGATACGCTGCCCGATTGATCTAAGGCTCCGTAACGGCTGTCGAGGTTTTGCCCGACGTAGTCGTTGGAGTTCTGTCTCGGGGAGGGTATTACTAATGTAAATATTGGGTTACTATACTAACGCGTGTGCATTGTATAATTAATAGATAATCACCAGGAAATCACAAAGGAAACCCCTAAGATAGCAATGTGAGTAATCTCCTTTTTGTTAAACCTTTTTGTAAACTATTTTTTCAAAACCTCAATTGTTTTACATTATAATTAACAGTGATTGAGTATTTGTAATTCTACAATTATCGTCGGTATGTTGGGGTTTTGTATACAAAATTTGTTACTACAATGTGAGTAGTAACATGACCACAAGTCGGGTTGACAGTACCGTGGGTGGTAATTAAAGTAAGAATTGGAAACAAATATAATTGCGAGACCGCCCTCAATGCTGTAAACGGTTTTACTTGTCTTGATTAAACTGGGATTCACTCACCAGTATTTTCCACTGACAAAATGTTTTAAACGCGTTTCAGGTAACAAAATGTGAAAGCCAAATAGAAGCCAGCTGGACAGCACCGAAGGCTTGGAAAAGTGGCTATAAAAGTTACCTAAATAAAGAGATGTTTTTATTTAAATAAAATATGGTTGATCCCTATGAAAATGTGTGTACTAGAAACTTGGGAATTTCCCATGTGTTTACTATTATAAAAGCATGGTATTTTACTCAGATCAAATATTTCCTAACTACGGTCCTGGTGTAATTTCTGCTGCCAAACTGATAAACACCGATACCACCAAAAT
This sequence comes from Helianthus tuberosus, assembly GCA_030545235.1. Taxonomy (NCBI): domain Eukaryota; kingdom Viridiplantae; phylum Streptophyta; class Magnoliopsida; order Asterales; family Asteraceae; genus Helianthus; species Helianthus tuberosus. Next base: position 15,398,035 of record CM060384.1, on the reverse strand, counting down.
TGGTCGCGGCCGCCCGTTCCCGGGGTGAATAGGGGACGGGGGTTGCGACACTTTGGGATCCATAATCGGTCTTTGAAATAACACACTTGGTCAGTCTTAACCTCAAAGTCCTTCTCGTTCCGATGTAGTTCCTCATTTAACAACTGAGCTTCACCCAGAGCTTCACGTTGGGCCATACGAATCTGTTCCTTGAGATTCGTTTGCACAATCATTCCTAAAGCCCATACACGAAGCGGTTTTATACGTTCTTTTCTACTTAATGCGTCTGCCACTACATTGGCCTTACCTGGGTGATACTTAATTTCACAATCATAATCATTCAATAACTCGACCCACCTTCTCTGCCTTATATTTAGCATTTTCTAATCAAAGATATGTTGCAAACTCTTATGGTCTGTGTAGATAGTGCACTTAGTCTCATACAAGTAGTGTCACCATATCTTAAGTGCAAAAATTACGGCTCCAAGCTCTAAGTCATGCGTAGTATGATTCTTTTCATGTATTTTAAGCTGTCTGGAGGCATAGGCAATCACTTTATTCCTTTGCATCAGCACACATCCTAAACCTTTACGAAATGTGTCGCAATAAATTACAAAATCCTCAATTCCCTCCGACAAGGTAAGAATTGGGGCATTGCATAACTTATGTTTCAACAACTGAAAAGCTGCCTCTTGTTCCTCTCCCTACTCAAACTTCTTATCCTTTTGAGTTAGGAGGGTTAGGGATTGCACAATGCTTGAGAAATTTTCAATGAAGCGTTGGTAGTAACCGGCTAAGCCTAGGAATTGACGAATTTCTGTAGGCGACCTCGGTGTTTGCCAATTCTTAATAGCCTCAATCTTACTAGGGTCAACTTGAATTCCTTGGTGATTCACTACATGACCTAAGAGTTGGACTTCCTTCAACCAGAATTCACATTTTGAAAGTTTCGTGTACAACAGCTCGTGTCTAAGTAGTTCTAAAACTAGTCGTAAATGTTGTGCGTGCTCTTCTTTGCTCTTAGAGTAGATCAAAATGTCATCTATGAAGACTATCATAAACTTATCTAAAAATGGTTTACAGACCCGATTCATAAGGTCCATAAATACTGCAGGTGCATTAGTTAGCCCAAAAGGTATAACTAAGAACTCGTAATGTCCATAACGAGTTCGGAAAGCAGTTTTCAGAATATCGTCTTCTCGAATCTTAACTTGGTGATATCCCGATCTTAGATCAATTTTGGAGAAATAACTTGCTCCCTGCAGTTGGTCAAATAGATCGTCTATGCGAGGCAATGGGTATCTATTCTTAATGGTAACCTTGTTTAGTTCCCGGTAATCTATACACATACGAAAACTTCCATCCTTTTTCTTAACAAACAATACCGGGGCTCCCCAAGGTGAAAAACTAGGTCGTATAAAACCTTTGTCTAGTAATTCCTGTAATTGACTCGACAATTCCTGTAGCTCAGAGGGTGATAACCTATAAGTTGCTCTGGCAATAGGGGCTGCTCCAGGGATTAAATCAATACGGAATTCAACTTGTCGAGGTAATGGCAATCCGGGTAATTCATCAGGGAATACATCCGCATATTCACAAACTACAGGTATATATTCAATTCACTTCTCATCAGGATCTTTGGTTTCCATATTTACCATGTATGCCATACAGACAGCCTTTACGAAGGTACTTTTGTATCTTCGTATGAGATACTAATGATAATATTCTACCGGGTTTCTCTCATTGATCCTCCAACTCCAACTCACACCGTTGTTTGCTCTGTAGGGTAACCTCAGCATTCCTGTACTAGTCCCATCATAACGTCGGCATTCCTGTACTATGTTCGTCTACTCCTGCCAAAACTACGCTCACTGGGATTCTTGCTCAAAGTTAGCAAAACTGTGAGTATACTTGACCCCCCTTTCCAGCACTTTGGGGGTGCAACATGTTTATCAATCAAACTTACACAACTATACTTACACGTTTATACAAATGCACAAACAATCCTTATTACATGCATGCATACGTTATACTTGAAACTTTAATCTGGGTTTGTACGTTTTGTATTGAACTTGTCATTAACTTCGTACGAGCCTACCCTTAACATGTATAGCGCTATAGCAGTAACGCACCACCTGTGAACATTGGGCTATGTTAAGATTTTTCTTGCGTTAAACTTTGGTTCGGCTTGTTTGTTCACATGCCAGTTTATTATTGATCTCGAATGACTAGCTTGCCATGTGGACCTGTTTAAACTTTTATACTTATATTATGTACCAAAACTTGTATACTCGCCAATGCATTTTTGTGTTGAAATTAACTTTTAACATGTTGCAGGATGATGCTTATGATATTAAACTGGGAGTTGTTTGATGCCTTAGACACATACATAGAAATCTTAGGTTTTAATTTGTTGTATCAATTTTGTACTATCTTATGTTGTATTTGCCTCGTTGTATTCAGACATGTTGTATTTGAATCTGATGTATTGTAACCTGACAAGTTTTATGCATTGAAATCAGTTTACCTAAATTATTGTCACTTCTAATGTTATGTTGCAATGAGCAATCTCGTTTTCATCTCACTCCGATGTTTCCACCATCGGTTGGGGTGTGACAGATTGGTATCAGAGCCATAACTATAGGGAATTAGGTAGAATTGCATGATTCGACATTGTCTATAGTCTAAGTACCCAAAACAGACCTTCCCGAACGAATCTAACCAATTCGCACGAACTGCACATCCGTGCAAATCGGACAGTCTGATTCTTACGAATGACACTGCTGATCCGCGCGAACTGACCAGTTTGTGTTTCTTGAAATATTTGAATTCTACCTACTTGCTTCTATCTCTTTTCCTTTGTCTTAATACCTACAATATGTCTTTCCTAAGACATTTTACACAATACACGTTGAAGACTTGAAGACCTTCGTAATACAAACGAGAGGAGTTCACCAAAATAGGCGTGAAACCCACAATTTGGTGAACGACTCTCACTCCGCTTATTCTATTTTGCATGAAATTACGCCATCAAGTTAGGAGTGAAATCCACATCTTGATGGTAAATTTCTAAATCAAAATCTAGTGGACCCTTGTCGAAGTGTAAAAATTGACTTTCTCGACCCGACGAGTACCAACCACACTTAGGGTACGATGTTGTCAAGTTAGGGGTGAAACCCGCATACTAGTCCCACTCTTCGATTTTCAATCCCACCAAAGTTTTGATTTTCTAATCGATTAGGGACATGTAGTAATTGGAAGGGTAAATACCGTTAATCGCTTCTCGATGAGAGTATTTACCTATAGGCCAAAGCACGTTTCCCTAATTTGAAAGGACTTTCGATTCACTTTGGAATAGTCAAAGTTTCTAAACCTGAAACAATACAATGTTTTATTGAGCCTCTCTTTTACATTATCTCAATTTCTATGTGATTTAATGCTTGTTACCTCGTTCATTTCAAAATCAATACACAATTCACACGTCTCTCGCAATAAAAAAACATTAATAATCCTCATGAACAAACTAAATTTATACTCTTTTACGCATACATACGTGATCATACTTGTGAATACTTGTTGAATACATATAATTTATGTGGAACATACGTGATACATGAATACATACATGCTTATACATGCAAAACCTTATTTTGAATTATGATCAAGTCTCATCCTTTCCTTTTCTTTCAAATTCTTAGATGCCTCCGTACAGTTTATCCCACAAGGCCAAGAAGTCTAAGTCTGGTTCCAAATCTAAGACGAAAAAGGCTTCCAACAATAACAAAGAGGAGTCGATATCAAGGAGAGATCTAGTGGGCCTGATCGCTGAAGAGATGGCTGACCAAATGGCCAGACTTATACCCGACATCGTTAGCAAAATCCAACCCTCCGCTGAACACGAATCTGTTGACTCTAAGGTGGAAACACCTAAAGCGAAGTTCCTGTTTAAACAATTCATGGCCAGTAAACCTCTTGAGTTCACTGGCAAAGATGGTGCCACCGCCCTGTTAACATGGTTCGATGCTTTTGAACTGACTTTCCTCCAAAGCGGTTGTCCTGACAACCTACGAACCCTGAACGCTACGGGGGTATTCCATTTGAGAGCTTTCTAATGGTGGACTTCTGAGTGCAACACACGAGGAAAAGACGTAGCCCACGCCTTACTCTGAGCTGAATTGAAGAAACTTATGAGGGATGGGTTCTTTCCTCCCCACGAACTTTGGAAATTGGAACATGAGTTCTGGAATCTGAAGCAAGTTGGAGATGACAACGATGGCCTCACAGCCTGCTTCAAACAGCTTAGTATTTTGTGTCCTGGCCAAGTTGATTCTGTCGACAAAGCCATAACCAAGTACATTCACTGTCTTCCCACCTCAATCATGAACCTCGTGGAGTCCGCTTCACCAAAGACTCTCGAGGCTACCTTTCGTTTGGCTACTCGTCTTAACAACAACTGCGTCATTTGTGGAACCTCTGACAAGGTCCCATCGAAGAGTGCACACCAGGTTACCACCGATACTACCGCCACTGCTGAACCCTCACCATCTCAGTTGTCCAAGAAAAACAAAGGCAAGAAGCGGAAGGCTTCAAGCCAGAACTGTGCAGTTGTTACTCCGCAAAACCCCAAACTTTTGCAATCAATTCCTGCTACACCCAACACTGAGACTCAACGCAAAGCTTACATTGGGACTCAGCCCAAGTGTAACAATTTTTGGTACCATCATTCCGTTAACGCTCCATGCCGTTTGTGCACAAATTGCAATCGGTATGGGCATTTTGCCCCTCAATGTCACAAACCCGCTGTCAACCGAAGCCAAGCTGTCGTAGCTCAGAATCCTACACCCAACCAAGCTCAACCACAGGCGCTCCTGTTTGTGCCTGCTTTAAATGTGGCGATCTCAATCATCTCGCCAATGCCTGCAATCAGCGTGCCAACAACAACAATCAGCAACAGCAACAACAGCCAGCCTGAGGCAGAGCATTTGTCATCACCGCCGCTCAGGCGCAGAATGCAAACGATGTTATAAACGGTATGTTTCTTGTCAACAATGTCTATGCATCTTGTTTATTTGATACTGGCACGGATAAAAGTTTTGTATCCGTTGAATTCGAACCTATGCTTAAGTGTAAACGCTCTAAGCTGCCAAGATCATTCTGTTGAAGTTGCAAATGGTAAATTCATCACTGTCAATTCTGTTCTTTCTAAGTGTTCTTTGAATCTTAAGGATCATATATTTCCAATTGACCTAATACCTATGCAAATGGGTAGTTCTGACATCATAGTAGGCATAGATTGGCTTAGGCGAGTTCGTGCTGAAGTCGTTTGTTCTGATAAGTTCATTCGTCTTCCTCTTCCCAATGGTGATTCTCTACACGTCTATGGCGAGAAACCTTCTAAAGGTCTCAAGCTTATGTCGTGTACTAAAGCGAACAAGTGCTTGCACAAGGGTACCTTTGCCTTTGTTGCCCATATTGTGGAAAAGAAGGATAAGGGCCTAAGCATAAGTGACGTTCCTGTCGTTTGTGATTTTCCCGACGTTTTTCCTGACGATCTCCCTGGTCCGCCTCCTGCTCGTTCTGTAGAATTTCGTATCGATTTAGTGCCTGACGCTACGTCTGTCGCTAAGTCTCCCTATCGTTTAGCACCCTCGGAAATGCAAGAGCTATCGAGCCAACTTCAAGAGCTTCTTGATAAAGGCTTTATACGCCCTAGTACTTCTCCTTGGGGCGCTCCTGTTTTATTCGTCAAGAAGAAAGATGGATCATTTAGGATGTGCATTGATTATCGTGAGCTCAACAAGCTCACTGTCAAAAACATATGTCCTCTTCCTCGTATTGACGATCTCTTCGATCAATTACAAGGCACAACTTGTTTTTCCAAGATTGATCTTCGTTCTGGTTATCATCAACTTCTAGTCCTCGAAGAAGATATACCCAAAACCATTTTTCATACACGTTATGGTCATTATGAGTTCATGGTCATGCCCTTTGGTTTGACCAACGCACCTGCAGTTTTCATGGATTTGATGAACCGCGTGTGCAAAGCTTATTTAGACCTTTTCGTGATCGTCTTTATCGATGATATTCTTATCTATTCCAAGACACAAGAAGAGCACGAGTGACACTTGCATCTTATCCTTCAGATTTTACGTGCCGAACGACTTTACGCCAAGTTCTCTAAATGTAAATTTTGGCTAAAAGAAGTTCAATTCCTTAGTCATATTGTCAACGAACTTGGTATTCACGTTGACCCTGCAAAGATTGAAGTTGTGAAGAAATGGATTGCTCCTAAGTCTCTGTCTGAAATTCGTTCGTTTCTGGGTCTAGCTGGTTATTATCATCGTTTTATTTCTAACTTCTCCAAAATCGTTGTTCCTCTTACTTCTTTGACTTAAAAGGAGAAACCTTTTGTTTAGGGTCCCGAGCAAGAGGAATCTTTTCAAACGCTTAAGGACATGCTTTGCAATGCTCCTATCCTTACTCTTCCTGATGGTAACGACGACTTCGTCGTGTATTGCGCTGGTTCAAACCAGGGTCTTGGTTGTGTCCTTATGCAACGAGACAAGGTGATCGCGTACGCATCGAGGCAACTCAAGATACATGAAAAGAACTACACTACGCATGACCTTGAACTTGGTGCAGTTGTTTTTGCCTTGAAGATATGGTGACACTACCTTTATGGTACTAAGTGTGTGGTCTTCACCGACCATAAGAGCCTCCAGCACATCTTCAACCAAAAAGAACTGAACATGCGTCAACGTCGCTAGGTAAAGTTGTTAAACGACTACGACTGCGAGATTCACTATCATCCAGGTAAGGCGAATGTTGTGGCCGATGCACTTAGTCGTAAAAATCATATCAAGAGCATTCGTTGCTTCCAACTCGTCAACGATCTTCAAAACCGCATTCGTGAAGCTCAATACGCATCTGTTAATGAGGGTAACCTCTACAACGAGATGCAATGTGGTGCTGAAGAGAGACTTGTAACTAAATCTGATGGTATTCTATACTATCTTGATTGTATCTGGATTCCTACTCGTAACCTTCGAGAATTTCTGATGAAGGGGGCGCATAAGTCTAAGTATTCTATTCATCCTGGTGCTGATAAGATGTACCACGATATGCATACGTTCTATTGGTGGCATGGAATAAAGAAAGATACTGCCACATTTGTTTGAAATGTCTTACTTGTTCTAAGGTTTAAGCTGAACATCAACATCCCTCTGGCTTGCTCGAACAACCAGCAATTCCTGTTTGGAAATGGGAGAGCGTTGCAATGGACTTTATCACTAAGCTTCCTCGTACTTCGTATGTTCATGACAATATTTGGGTGATCATTGATCGATTGACCAAATCTGCTCATTTTCTCCCCATTCGTGAAGATTACAAAGTCGAGAAATTGGCTCGTATCTACACGGATGAAGTCATCTGTCGTCATGGTATTCCCATTGACATCATATTTGATCGTGATGGTCACTTTACGTCTCGTCTTTGGCAAACGTTTCAATCTACTATGGGTACTCATCTCAACCTTAGCACCGCTTTTCATACTCAGTCTGACGGTCAAACCAAGTGTACTATTCAAACTCTAGAGGATATGCTTCGTTCATGCGTAATCGATTTTGGTGGCAACTGGGACATGCACTTGCCTTTGATTGAATTCTCGTACAGTAACAATTATCATGCGAGTATTCAAATGGTACCATTCGAGGCATTGTATAGTCGTAAGTGCCGTTCGCCTATTTGTTGGCACGAGATCAGAGAAGCTCAAATCACCGGTCCCGAGCTTATACAAGAGACGACGGACAAGATTTTACAGGTTTGAGACAACTTGTTGAAAGCCAGGAGCCGACAAAAGAGTTACATTGACAAGCGTCGCAAACCTTTGGAATTCGAAGTAGGAGACTTTGTACTTCTCAAGGTATCCCCTTGGAAGGGTGTTGTTCGTTTTGGTAAGAAAGGGAAACTCGTTCCTCGCTATGTAGGTCCTTTCAAGATACTCGAAAGGTAGCGTATCGACTGGACCTACCCCAAGAGCTCAACAATGTTCATCCTACCTTTCATGTTTCAAACTTGAAAAAATGTCTAGCTGAAGAAGGACTTCAAGTCCCACTCGAAGATCTTCAAATCAACGAGACTTTGCACTTCGTGGAGAAACCTGTCGAGATCATGGATCGAGGAGTCAAGCAATTGAGGCGCAGCCGAATTCCTATTGTTAACGTACGATGGGAAGGAAAGCGTGGCGCTAAGTTTACTTGGAAACTCGAAAGTGATATGAAGACTAAGTATCCGCATCTGTTCGTTGCATCTTCCTAAATTTCGGGATGAAATTTCCTAAAGGAGGGGAAACTGTAACGCCTCGCTTTGTAACTTTCCTTATTTAGCTTATTCATCATACTTTTCATTTATGGAAACTTGTATTCCTTTGTATTCGTACTTCATTTCATACGTTGTAACCTGAGACTTGAATCATAATGAAAATCTTATCTTTATATATACTTGTGTTATACATTATTCATAAATACTTGATAAATATACATGTTACATACATACTTGATGCTTCTTTACATGCAAATTCATGTGTATACATACTTGTTTTAAATGTAAAATACATCTTTATACTTCTTTATTTATGCACCACACTTACACAATGCAATTATACGTTTAAAACACTTAAAAATCAGCAAAATTAAACAAAATTCGGCATTTGGGCCTTGGGCCTGGCGGGTTCGCGCGGATGGGCTAAGCCCATCTGCCCTAGCAAGCCCATCCGCAATTAAGGGCCCATCCGCCCTTAACCTACTGGTCAGCCTATATATACGAACACTTCTTCTTCATTCCAACCCTTCCTCACTCAAACTTCTCTCTCGAATCACTACTGAGCAGAACCATTGTGAAGCTTCTATTAGTCACTCCTAAGGGAGTTCTTAGCTCAGGAACTTCTATCTTCATCTGATTTCTTCTAAAATTCTTTGTTTTCTTCAAACTTTTAACAAGGATTCTTCACAAAGATCCGTTTGGTTCATCAGCCTTACCATGGCAGCTGATATGAACACTCAACTCAGTTGAGGACCAAACTAATGTGAAGCTAATCTATCAAAGCATTTTTTACAAAACTTTCAGATTCCAAACTTAACTGGATTCAAGGTTCTTCGGGCTCACTAGTTGGGTAAATAGTTATGGATTCAAGATGTAACCAAGACCAATTGAGTAGGTGGTCAATTTAAACAAAACCGAGCTGATTTACATCAAGAACAACCACATTCGCCCGAAATGGCAGGCGCATCCTCCCGAATAGGACATCCCCATTTGCACGGATGTGGCCTCCCCATCCGCGCGAATGCACTGTTCATTCAGTTCCGACAAGTTTTGAATGATTTCCAGATTGCTATTCTTCATATAGTTAATTCTGGAACATCAGAGTGTGTTCTGTGGGAACCTTGGTTTCCATTCTTGAACCACCACCTCACTTAAACTTTTGAACGAACACCCAAACAACTTCCTAGACTTAGAACAAGTGAACCTCGTCCAGCCTACGACACTTAGTTAATTCTTTCTACGTCGTGTTGGCACACCTGGGTTGTACATTGTTCGGTTGTTTGGTATACGTTATATTCTGTCATTTCCTTTCTGTAAATCATGACCAATAGATCAGTTTAACTCATTGGTGCTTTGGTGATCTATAATGAGGTTTTAACTTCCATGCATGACTTCCATGAGACTTCTGATATTCCTGGACTAATCATATACTAATACTATAACTAACAAACATAACAGAAAACATGAACTTAATTGATTAATAGTTAAAACGTTCAAAACGAGACTCTGACCGAAAACAGTCCCATTCACACGGATGGCCCATCCGCACAAATGACACATCCGTCCCAGACAGCCTCTTACGAACTGTTCTGTCACACCCCGATATTTCCACGTATTACCGGTGGGGAGTATCGTGACATAGTTGATATCATCAAAGTCAATATTCACAGTTTAATGCACAACGGAAGTCTTAGATGAAAATAATATTACAAACCGAAATTCAAAGTATAAATAAATATTATACAAACAGTTGTAAGTGTATCCACAGGCGGATCTTAAAACAGAAATATAAATATTGTTCAACAGACTTTAGACGTTCAGAACTTGCAAGATTCTTTATCAACGCCCCGATCTCCCAGCCAATTACGTACGGTACATGTCACTTAGTCTTTTTGGGAAAATACGTCAGTTTACACTAGTAAATACAGTTAACCGGCTCTATTGAAAACATTTATAAAAATTGGTTTAAATGCACAAGGCACAAAGATTTTATAACTTGGGACAATTATATTAATAACAATCTCGTATCAGATTCACATGTTTGTCCAACATTTAGGGCCGGTATAAAAGCCGAACAAGATTAATCGACACACCACAAATATAAAAGTCACAAGAAGTTTCCTCATGAGTGAGTATATCTTTTACACACGCAACAGACAGGTGCATGCCTACACCCCGTGCTTAAGTCGTGGCCATTCACGCTTTTTGAATGAGCCAAGGATATCCAGGAGATGATCGTTAACCCCCAATGTTATTTGTTATCAAGCAATACTGATTAAAGCGGGATTATACAATTTAACCATATTTGGTTAAAAGGTTTCTACACCTAACCAAGCGGTAATAATTTACCGTATCCCAAGCCCGTATAAGGGAAAATAAGTTAAAACTTAAAAGTATTTACCTGAGCTAAAAATGTAAATTATACTCAGCCGTATATTCTAATCAGCAAGTGCAAATACTTCTACCGGGCTTCTTAATCTGGAAGGAAGGTTTTATTAACCTATTAGATTCCTAACGGGTCTTATTCAAGTTGTAACTTAGACCGGTTAGTTTTAAAGAAAGGTTTACAGTACGAAACGGTAGATTAAGCGGTGACCGGATTGGAATGTGATTTAGACCCGACAAGTATGAAGACTTGTATATAATGGGTAAACTAAATACATTCTGGATTTTGAAGTAAAAATGATAAGGTTTGACTCGTTTCGGCTAATTTATGCAATCTAGTTACATAATCCGTACCGAACGCGTATATGCATAACGGGTAACCGAATGAGTCATATACAAGTTCCATAAGTTATTATGCTTAAAATATGTTGTGATATCAGTAGGATATCTTCAATTATGCCCCAAACGAATTTAAAATCAATTTAAGCCCCGTAGGGGTATTTTGGTCATTTTAAAGTTTATAAAAGAGGTTTAATAGCAAACTCAGGTTCTGGTCTAAAATATTCAGTAAAAATATTTATTTTATCAATTCACATCAGTAAGATATCATACATATGTGAGGTTTATCATTTATGGCCAAACTATGCATCGTAGGGGCATTTTGGTCATTTCACATATGCTTTTAAGGTCAAATTTGGAAGTCTGAGTTCAAGACTTATACTTACTATTAAAGTATGAAAATTTATTTATAAAATAAGTAGGTAACAAGTCTTAGGCGTTAAATATGGTTTTAAAGCATACTATGCGCCTAATTAGCGTAAAAGTCGGTAATTGACGTTATTCAAGATGTTTATAAACTTCTGAAGTTTTGATCAGTCCTTAATGCTTAAATTATTTTATTTAAAATATAACATCAGTAGGAAAAGGTTCGGTATGTAAATGATATGTAAAATTCATTTTATTAATGAAAATGGCATTATCGTCAATTACCGAATTTACACAAGAACTCTATGTTATGGTCAGTATAAAATTTGACCAAAAATTTCAAAAATCCCTAAAAATTATATCATAACAGTGGGTAGCAAGTTTGGTGTCAAAAATTGGGTTTAATTATGATTTATGCTAAAAATGCAATTTAATTAACAAAAAGTTATGTTTTACGATATCTTGCATAACTTTTATTTGAGACCAGAAACTGATGTCAAATTTTTTTATGACATATATATATATATATATATATATATATATATATATATCAGTAATAAAGCTAACATATAATATGGTCACAAAGGAACCCTAAGGCATAACTAAACTAAGCTAATTCGGGTCAGAACTGAAAGTCAAAGCAAAAGTCTACTTTTGCGACTTTTGGTTGCGAACCGAGCCTAATACTCAGAATTGTCGGGTTGAACACGTCTAAACATGTTCTTATTTTATTTACCAAGTTATTTAAGTGATAAAACGTATTCTATAGCTTCGACATTATCAGTTATGAATTATTTTATAAAAACTGACTCGTTTGACTTTTCTGTTCATAACTTTGACCCGACAATTGACTAAGTAAACGTGATAATTAGGAGGTGCCCTTTTGAGGGATTATCACCTACTTAATTACCAACACATAGCCACTTTCAATTTCGAATAATGGCTGGACCGTTAATGATTAATCACAAAGTCAAAGTATCATTACGATATCGTTGACTTTCGGTCATTAAGCTTAATAAAACTTAACTACAGGAGCTAAGAACGCTTACAAGGGTCCTTAGCACGAAGATTATACTTAAGAGAGCTTCCTTAATGCTTAGGATGCTCCAGAGAATGCTCCAAAGCTTGAGCAATTGTGAGAGTATGAAAATTTGAATTGTGCAAGTGAGAATGCTGCCCAATGCACCTATTTATAGCAAATGTGAACATCTCCAGATCATCCCAGGTGTTTAGTGTTGTATTCAGATGATAACAAGTGTCCTAGGTGGTATTAGAAACCAGGAAACAGTCCATTGTTTCGAGATATATGTGTTTAAAGCTGAAAATGGTGAAGAAATTGCAGAGACCTGCACCTGTGCATGCTGGCTGTGAAAATCAGGCCGTCGGGTCGCGCGACGGCAGGGGTGTGTTGGTGTCGCGCAGCGCCATCCCTAGGGGGACCAGCACATCAAGTTTCAAACTTGCCAAGAATGGCCCTTGAACCTTTTAAAAGATAATAACTTCTATTTTAAGCACTTTTAACCCATAAAGTTTATATTTGGATGATCTTTAGGATATAATCAACACCGTTAGGTCCGGTTTCGTTAATCGATAACCGAAAACACTAGTTTCACCGTGTTGACGCTTTTAACCCTTTATTTACGAAAATTAACGTATTTAATATCAAACGATGTCGAAACCTCGTGAATTTTTCGTCACTTGTTCTTGAGAGTATAATTAATCGTTACAAAGCCCCGGGTTTGTTAAAAGGTCACTCAGAGGTAGAATTTAACATGTTGACACGTTTAACCCTCGCGTCTTGTAAACTTCCACTTTCTTTCACAAACAGCTTCATACGTTTCACAATTTATTCGTTTAAGAGTATAATCATCGTGTAGGGTTGTTGAAAGGCATAGTTTTCAAATGTTGACACTTTGGATCCTTCTACACACATACTTTCTTTGTTTGTCAACTTTAGTCCCTCAAAATCAATTCATTACACGTTTAGAGTTCATGACACGTGTCTTTATTATATTGGACATGATTTTGCGAGGTGTTACATGTTCGTATTTCTGTTTCCGATATTCTGATTTCGTGTTTCGTGTCGCTGATAGTCATAATACATATCTGTTTATTTTACTTATTATTTTCTTAATATACTAAGTACTTTAATTCTACAACCTTGATCCTCCAACTCCAACTCACACTTTCGTTTGCCCTGTAGGGTAACCTCGGCATTCCTGTACTAGTCCCATCATAACCTCGGCATTCCTGTACTACGTTCATCTACTCCTGCCAAAACTACGCTCACTGGGATTCTAGCTCAAAATTAGCAAAACTGTGAGTATACTTGAATCCCCTTTCCAGTTTTACACTTTGGGGTGCAACATGTTTATCTATCAAACTTACACAACTCACATGTTTATACAAATGTACAAACAATTCTTATACATGCGGGCATACGTTATACTTGAAACTTTAATCTGGGTTTGTACGTTTTGTGTTGAACTTGTCATTAACTTCGTACGAGCCTACCCTTAACATGTATAGCGCTATAGGAGTAACGCACCGCCTGTGAACGTTGGGTTATGTTAAGATTTTCTTGCGTTAAACTTGGTTTGACTTGTTTGTTCACATGCCAGTTTATTGTTGATCTTGAATGACTAGCTTGCTATACGAATTTTGTAGAGTATCATAATTACTCTACAAATGATCTTGTGTGGTAATTTTAATCTCGTAATTTTGGTTTGACTTGTTTGTTCACATAATTTTGTAGAGTATCATAATTACTCTACAAATGATTTTGTATGGTCATTTTAATCTCGTAAGATAATTTTGATCTTGTAGGGTAATTTTGTAGAGTATCATAATTACTCTACAAGTGTATGAAAATTATGCTGCAAGTTTCAAAATTACCATACAAGAACATTTTACAAAATTATCCTACAAGATCAAAATTACCCTACAAAAACATTTTACAAAATTATCCTACAAGATCAAAACTACCTACGAGCAAATATTGTTATGAAAATGCCACACGTTTTTTTTTTCATGCTTTTCGTACGTTTTGTACGATAAGGCTGTTTGTATGTGAACTTTTTTTTAACGACAAGGAACGACGTGCCAACCACCGTGACACCGGGCACTGTGACCAAGGTCGACTACTCGACCGCCGCCAGCCCCTTGGCTCTCCCAGATGCGCGGAAACCCGACCTCCACCCGCTCGAAGGCACGACAGTGGAATAATCGGTAAAACCTTGCCTCACATTTAAGACGAACCTGCGTCACCCGTATTCGCCCTTCACCTGGATGCTGCAGAAAATAATAGAGAGATTGAGAGTCGTACCTCGGTCACAAGTAACATCAAGTCTTTCCCCAACCACTCCACCACTTTCTCATTATCGTGTACGTGAACTTAACTCTTAATTTATTGGGTGATGAATCCTGATGTGGTCCTCCGGATGAATTATTCTACTCAAGTGGTACAAAAAACATAGGGTCCTACAAATGACTCCAACGCGTCTTAATAAATGAATCAAAAGAAAATTAAAAAGTCTATGATTCTTGGCAATGCATGGTCTCTAATTAGTGACGACTTTACCACCAGAGTTGATGTGAAAGATTTAAATGACACCTTTCTTAATTAAACATGTATTGCTTCGAAACACTCTATAAAGAAGTTTTCTGTTTTGTAATTGTTTGCATTTCCAAGTTCTTACTATTATGTCTTATTCTCCTTCTCCTCTTCCTTTTCCTTCTCCTTCTCCTCTTCCTGACGATTTATATGATAAAGTAGATGATGTTTATACTCTAGATTCTTCTTCTCAAGCTCCTGTTGCGCTCATTGTTGGTATGGGTATGTTTGGTGCTTTTGTATTGTTAGTTGGTAAGTTGGATCGTACCATCAAGTAAAAAAATATAGAGGGAACCATGCATACTCAATGAATTTACGTCGAGATAGATGGTAAACGGGCAACAAGTTGCGCCGCTACCCTTTTTTGAATAGCAAAACTAAGTCTTTTAAAAACTACGTCCATAAATCTCGGGTCATAACATTACCATACAGTATTTATAATTTAGTGATATCTCATTGATCTGTGCAGCATGTGGTATGTTCTTACCTAATGCAAACTTCACGGAAAATAAGCCGGAGGAATTAGAGAATGACGACGACTCTCGGTTTAATTCCCTGGCCATGGTCCAGTTCCTTGATGACATTGAAAAGGAAAAGCCCACCCGGTTCACCTATCAACAACTAAGAATAGCTACAGATAACTTCAGCATCATGCTAGGTTCAGGGGGCTTCGGGACAGTTTACAAGGGAATCATTAACAACAACTCTGTAGCTGTGAAAGTACTAAATGGAGCCTCTAACAAGCGAATAGAGGAACAATTCATGGCAGAAGTAAGTACTATGGGAAGAACCCATCACTTTAATCTTGTTAGACTTTATGGATTTTGCTTTGAATCAAGTTTAATAGCTCTTGTATATGAGTTCATGGTTAACGGCTCGTTGGATAATCACTTGTTTAAAGCGAACAAAGGAGATATGCTGGGGTTTGACAAGCTTCATGAAATTGCGGTGGGAACCGCGAGAGGCATCGCGTACTTGCATGAAGAATGTGCTCAAAGAATAGTTCACTATGATATTAAACCAGGAAATATACTCTTGGATTCAAATTTTAATGCAAAAGTAGCCGATTTTGGTTTGGCCAAACTTTGCAATAGGGATAAGACCCATATAACTATGACAGCAGGACGAGGTACCCCAGGCTACGTAGCTCCTGAGCTCTGGATGCCTCATCCCATTACACATAAATGTGATGTTTATAGTTTCGGGATGCTACTTTTTGAGATCATCGGGAGAAGGAGAAACATGGACTTGTCTCTAGGTGAGAGCCAACAATGGTTCCCGATTTGGGCATGGGGCAAATATGAAAAAAAACAATTGAAAGATTTGATGATAGTTTGTGGGATTGAAGAGAAGGATCAAGAAGTGGTGGAGAGGATGCTAAAGGTGGCTCTTTGTTGTGTTCAATATAGGCCCGAGGCTAGGCCGGTGATGAGCATCATCGTTAGGATGTTGGAAGGTGTGTTAGAGGTCCCTGAGCCTTTAAATCCTTTTACATATTTGTTTTCAGGGGCTGATGAACCTAATGATTCTTTGGCTCGAATGGCGTGGAATGTGGGTGGTTCAGACTGGTCTTCGTCTGAAGTTGTAACAAGATCGGTTGGAGTCATGGAGACACCACTTATGAAGAAATATGAGATTACAATGGCATCCGAATAAACCCTGTGAAACAACAGCAAAACATCATATATTGTTTTGAAAATATTAATGTTTCTCATGGGTAAGTTGTATTTAGGATTGTAAGTGCAGTGCAAACTACTCTCTATTTGAATATATTGTATTTTCTTTCGGATGATAAAGTATCAGTAGCATTTTTGGAGTTTCTGTGCAGTTTACATCTAGTTACACTTAACAAGTTAACATGAATCCGAGCAGTGCGGCGGGATGTTGATTACAAATGTATTTGGTATCACTATATCATATACTAAAAGTTTTACGTTTTTTATAATTTCTTTTACAAATTTTATAATTTCTTGATTAGACTATAATATATTACGTTCACACAAATTGTACATAATTCATAAAAAAAAACAAAATGATATCATAGTACATCCATCCCCGCATCTCGCACAATAATATCAATTATCGGCTTGGTTTTAATCGGTTCCGATTTGGTAATCGATCAAAACTGAATATTGAACACCCCTACGACTAGGCATTAGACTTGCATTGATGAAGTGCGTTGTGAAGTCATTTTATGATTCTATGACGTAGAAAGATTTCTCTATAGATGTTTTACGACTACGTTCAACAGAGGCTACGAACGCTCCCTTCTCTCCTCCTTGTCGACGCCCTTGTATACAGACATCCTATCCCTCCCTCTCTGCTCTACATCAGCTACACATCATTCACATCGGTCTACAGACCACTACAAATGGCCGGGTTGTGGACGGCCTAACAACGTATCTTAAAGTATAATTAACAATATACCCCTATGGTTCATTTTCATTTTTATTCAATGTACATGTAATATTGTGATAAACAATAATCAATTTGTATTTCATTCCAATGAAAGGTAAAGTGTTGATAAATATGCATCTTAACAACACAAACAAAAATTGATAAAATATAGAAAACATCTAATCTAACTTCTAATAAAGGATTCCAAAGAATGCCACGTAGCAATACCATCTCCTCCTTCAAACAATTTAATAAAGAATGCCACTTAGCAATACCATATCCTCCTTCAAACAATTTAATAACTAAAAAAATTGTTCAGAAGTAACCTTGCCTGGTCCTTCATGCAAATGGCAATCAAGCATAACCATTGTCAATGGTTTGAAGCGATGAATGGCTAAGTACTTGCAGAATTGGTGGTTAAAGACGAACCAATGTTTTCCGTTTGCATACATAGTTACATACATGTATTTCTAACATTTTTCTATTCTATTTTCTTCACCTTTTGCCAGATTCTGTTTCGTCGTTCTTAAGCTAACTATTGTAGTCATATGACTTGGTTAGTGTTTTGGAGTTTTCCAGCAAAATCATAGGGTTTATGTTCTTTGTTTGTTTAGGTAATGCAAGTTTGTATTAGAATGGTGGATTTTGTTTGTTAACACACTATGCATGTATCCGTATGTATACTACCCTGTACAAAGACTACAAACAACTCAATCAAGTGACGAGGCCATGTTAATGTAATAGAGTCACCACAACTGATGGAGTTAGATCTTGATGGACCTCCAAATTATACTAGCATCTTTCCAAGAACAATATTAATATCTCGTCATTGCAATCATTTTTTAACAAAGAGGTAAATGTATGTCACATTTGATCTTATTCAATGTATGTATACTACTATGTACAAAAATCATTAAACAATGTATACTGCTCTATACAAGAATCAAGTTCAACAAATTCACGATTCAATTGTATGTATGCTGCTCTGTACAAGAATCAATCTTCAAATTCAACTTCAAACAAGAATCAAGTAAGCTGCATTACCCTAGATCATCTAAACAAGAATCAAGTAATTGAACTTCAAGTTCAACTTAAGCTACATTATAGGAATCAAGTAACCAAACAAGAATCAACATTTGAGTTCAACAAAAATCAAGAATCATTCTTATGAACAAGCACTTTAATCACCCCTGGATCATGTCTGAGTCAAACTTTAATCACCCTTGGATCAACATTACAGTCACCCAAACAAGAATAAAACTTTAAACACCCTGGATCATCTAAACACACCTTATCAACAAGCACTATAATCACCCCTGGACCATGTCTTAGTCAAACTTTGAGTTCAGTAAAAACTCAATCAAATCATCTAACACACACCTTATGAACTTAAATGTTGTTTATTGCAAATAAAAGAGAATAATTTTACCTTCCACGGCCGGAGTTTGCACCAAAAAGCAAAGATTGAAAACCATTTTCATTGATTCGGCTGAATCAGGCTGTCGGTTAGGTCGATTGGGGACGACTGCAGGTGTCGGATGTTGGTGGTCGCCGCCGATTGGAGCGGAGAAAAGAGAAACTTGGTGGGTAAGGCATGTTATCTAAAATTTGATGTTTTAAACATGTCGTGAATTAGAACAAGTAGGTTTTTATATATAATTGCTTATAAAGACGAGCATTATTGTTTGATTCGTACACAATGCGGTGGGGAAATCCTAGTTAAAAAAATCAATTAGTAAATAAGAAGTGGAATACTATTTACTAGTTATGATTAAAAATGTGTAAATTGTATCTGAACTGCAAACAAGTATGCAAGTATAACATCTGTTTTCGTATAGATTATTCATTGGTGTAAATACAATGCAAAAGAAAATACTAACTTATGTTAACTATGTTAACAACACAAGAAACAACACCAATTTAAATGTTTATATGGTTGAGATTCTCAATATCCTGCAGTATCTCAAGCTTATGTGTGTCATCATCACCTAGAAACTCAGATCTTAACTTCATAAGTAACCGCCCTAAATAGTTGAGACCTTCACCATCACGGCCCCTACCCCAGAAGAGATCATGAGGCGAAGCTTCGACCAGTATAGAACCCGATGTTGATAAAAGCATTGAATTCAAGTGTGGGTAAATTGAGAATTTGCATTTTAATGCTTTATACATCACCTCTATTTTCATGCTTTCCCAATCAGCCCTTACCTGCATAACCAATTTGTTCTATTAGTTGACTTTTTGTTATCAACTAATAGTGTTCTTATGAAAATGTCGAAAAAGAAACTCGGATGACATCTTTTGTGTAATACCATATCTGGGTGCTCCTTTTGTGTTCTCCTTCCCATCTGCGCTGCTTCTTCAGGACTTTCGGCTGAACGTATTGCTTCAATGTAACTTCTTGCATTAGGATTGCTTGACCCCACAAACTTTTGTGCCTGCATTTTGAGGAAAATTATATCTTAGATCGCATCATATGGATCATAACTAGAGTCTAGATGTTTTGACTTGTTACCCAAACTGTATGACCCGCCCATTTTACCTCACATCATATTGTGGGAAGCTACAACCAGTTCAAAAAATCACCTGATAATAGTGCTGTACACTTGACCAAGTGACATAGTCACCATTCTCATCAGGTAATCTGATTGGATGAGGAGAAAAGTTGGAGAAACTCCCGTATGGGTCCCATTTCTTGTAGAAGAATATGATTGGTGAATCATAAGGAGATAAAGATGGATCAATGGCCAAGGTTTCATCAACCGATGGAATCACAGGCGTCATATCAGGAATAGGTTGCAGATAACCACTTATAAGCACATCAGATCCTATCTGCCATTGTAGTCAAGATGTTAACATTCCACGCGAACAATTAGATTTTTGAATGTATACTTTATAATTATAACTTATTAATCAAGTATAATTTTTACGAACCTGCTCATAAGAAACATCAATCAACTCCAAAGCCTGTGTCATTTCAACCATTCCAAGTTCCCCAACCGGAGAAGGGGCGTTCTTTCCACCGATTATTTTAGGAGCAACAAACGCATGCACCTGCATAAACAAACCATGTATTTTTAGGTGGCGTATGGCCGGTTTGCAATCAGAAACACAAACACAAACAGACCTTATGTATGACACCAGCTGAAATAGCGGACGCAGATAATGCCCCGCCACATTCCCATAGAATTGAAAGATATCCAAGTTCATAAAGGTAATCCACAACATCTTTGGGATTCAGGCTATCAAACTCCACTACTTCAACACCTTTTGATGCAAGAAACTTCTGGAAACTTCTTCTTGCACCTCTCTGAGTGGCGACTATTGTCGGTACTTCTCTGACATCCCAAAGATTTGCAACCTCAGGAAGATCAAGAGTTTGTGACATGACAATTCTCATAGGTAAATGTCCACCTGATCCATGTCTTGGAGTTAACTGTGGATCTGTATTTACATATGAAGCAAGGTTCAGTAAAAAAAAGAATCCATAGTCTGCAGAAATTATACAGTTAGCAGACAATAAAGACATAAAGTTGCATACTATCTTTGCGTACGGTACTTCCTCCGACAATAACTGCATCACTTCTACCGCGTAACTCAAAAACATGAGATCTTGATTTTGTGCTACTTATCCATGTTGAGTGCCCACTAGTAGCAGCTATTTTTCCTATCAGAATATGAAATAAACAACGGGTGCTTTTAGCTTAAGATAAAATTCAATATAATTATAAGTGCATCATGATACTAACCATCAAGGGTCATTGCATACTTGAGAACAGAGAATGGGACTCGACAAGCTGATCTATATAGCAAAGGAGCATTGACAACGAGACATGATTTTAGAGCGTCCTAGAAAAATATTAAATATCGTTACCTAACAGATGCATACTACAATATCATATGTTTCAACCCGAACCAGTACCTGGATGGAGATACTTGGTATATCTTCCCCAAGAACATCAACCTGCAGTCCTTGAGTTCTTAATGTTTGAATAGCTTTTCCCCGAAGATGTTGTAAAGGATGTCTGATCCCGACAACAACTCTAGTGATTCCTGCCTAAGGATTAAGCCTCAGTTGCATGTGCATTTGAAGTCAATTTTCTCATTAAATTAACTTCATTTGATAATAAAATAATCCACACAAACCTATTATTATTCTATGCAGTTAATATTGGTGATATATCGGTCATATTGGTCCCCTAGTTAAATATCGGTCAGAATACCGGTACCGATATTTTCAGCCATATTGACCAATATTTGTCGATATTTGACCGATATAATTATAACTAATATATCACCGATATTTGACCGATAAATGTTATATCACCGATATTTGACCAATATAACCCATATATCACTGAATTATTAGTGTTAAATTGCCATATATATAAATTCTGCATTATATTAAAATTACTAATATCTCATCGAGATAACCTATATCTCAAATATCGGTTCTTGACCGATATCTGATATTTTACTGCTTTAACTACATAGTTATTATTATTATTCAAACAAATTAAGTAATTAAACAAATGCGAAAACCTGTATAAAAGCAGAAACAGCAGTACAATCTCCATCACAGTCTCCAGGTTCCATATTAACATACGCAGTGGCGCCACGGCAGAATTCTCCGGCGGCCTCCACCGCCTGAACCTCCGCCGGCTTCGTACCTTGCGCGTAAAGGTAACCTTCTCCGACGACACTTTTGGCGGTTGTTATGACGCAACCGAAGTTAGGGTGTGGCGAGGTGAAACAGGCGGACTTATCAGATAAATCGGCGGCGCGTTTGACGTAGGAGGCGTCGAGCGCGTGGTGATGGTTGTAGGTGCAGTTGATGATGGAGGTTGGGTGGCGCGTGAATGGGGGAGTGAACCACATTGCCGTCGTCATGGCGGATTAGAGATTCTGTGGCGATCGGAGGGAATGTCATGAAGCATGTCCTTTAAAAAGTTGAATTATAGATTTATGTTTATTTTTTATTAAGGTTTTAACGGCTTAAATGTCATGACATGAATCATGCCTTTTAAAAAGTTTAATTTAGTATTTATGTTTGTTTATATTTTAGGGTTTTTTTAACAATTAGATATAAAACTACTTTATTTTGAATCCAATGAAAATTATGCCGAGATATAAAAATAATAAACAAAACTAGGCATTTGTTTTTTTTTTTTTTTCTAAATGTTAAATGTTACATATAGTTTAAAGATATATTAGGTTATGACAAATTCAAATAATTAAATTATCTTTACTACCTTATAAAGCATCACATCACATGTGGGTAAAATTGTAATTTACTCTTCGCTTAAAACGCTTAATATTAATTTTGCTGCGTATAGTACAAGTGTTCTATACAATTGTTTATAATTTATCTACGAGCCAAACTCGAGCTTTAGAAACAAAGCTCGAGCTTGAGCTTTCATAAGTTAAATTAAACGAGCTCGGGTTTGGCTCGTTTGCACCCCTAGTGACACCGTCACATTGCACGGGCCAACTCAGCTCACAGATTAGATAACAAAATTAGGTTATTAAGTATTTACTTCTTATAACATTACCTTCAGGTGTATTTTCTATAGTTTACCCTTTTGGTTGTAAAGTAAAAGAAATATGGATGGGATTAGAGGTGCACAAAATCGGGTTTTATTATCTGGTTTCAAGTATGGATCTGGGTACGGGCATGACCGGGGATGCAAAAATCGAGTATTGACCATAATCGGGTCGGGTTCAGGTATTGACTTGAAAAACCATACATTTTGTCACCGATTACGGGTAGGGTATGACAGTGGCGGAACTAGCCCAAAAAAGTTAGGGGTATCCTAACTTTTTTTTAGGCTCAGGGATATCCTTTATATAACGGAAACGGAGTTGAGAGATAATTTTACACTACGGAAATGGAGTTAAGGAGTATTTTTACACTAAGCAGTTAAAGCGGTAAAATAGCGGATAGCGGTCAAGGTCCGCTATACGATATATAGGTTATAGCGGTGGTATAGCGGTAATTTTTATACCATGCATAATTTATGTATTTTTATATATATTATATACATATACCATTAATTTTATATTTTTTATATATAAATTCACAACTATGAGGACTAAATATAAACTAATGAAGATGGAGGGGGGTTATATGTTAAAATACCCAAACTTAAATAACCCTAATCATCCCCACTTTCATTATACGCCGTTTTCCCACTCCCCTCCTCTTCTTCATCAGGCAGACTACCCAGTTATCTCTACAATGGTTCAAAATCATGGAGCAACAACTGATTTTTGTTCGAATGAAGGTAACAATTCGTTTCACTTAACCGATTTGGTCAAATTTTGACTAATATCTGATCTAATTTTGACCGATTTGGTCCGATTATAGGTGACTTTTGATCGATTGTTTCAAACTTTGACCTAATTTGACATTGACCGCTATACAGGTTTCCAAATAGCAGCAAATAACGGCCAAATAGCGGGCTATAGCGCCGCTAATAGCGGAACCGCTATGAGCCACCGCTATTTGGACCGCTACAAACCCAGACGTCCGCTAACCGCTATAGCACCGCTATAGCGCCGCTATTAACTGCATAGTTTTTACACTACGGAGACGCGGTTGAGGGGTAACCCGTGCTACCCCTACTTTCACTCTAAGTCCACCTCTGGGGTATTACACCGGGCACCCTATACCCGAATATTTTAATACCCTATATTCGGGTATACAAAAACCTTATTTTCTTGTATAGATCAGGGTTTTTAAGGGACTGATCATCTTTTCTGGTGTAGATTGGGGTTTTTAAGGGACTGATCATCTTCTTTTTTTTTTCTTCTTTTTTTTTTCGAGTCCATTTTTTTACATGAAAATATGATAAATATAAATAGATAGCATAAAAGTGCATGTCTATTAGAAAGTAAAAAATATTACAAAGATACAAATTTTAAAAAACATATAAACATAGATTTATAAATCAGGCGTTGGAAATATCTAGGTCGGATATGGATTAAACCCAATTTCTGGTACGGACTCAGAACCAGTTTCCGGCTATGGATCAGGTACATGTTTTTGTATTAAAATGCACACCCAATGGGTAGTGTCGAGGACGGGTACCCAATACACGGGTATGAAAAAAACCCGGTTCTAGGATTTTTTTTATCAGGTGCGGGGTTTTTTTGCACCACTAGATGAGATGAAATCAAATGAATTAAAAGTTCATTTTCTAATCCATTTAGGTTAACATGATATTTCTAGCCCATGGACAAGAAAAAGAAGCCATGCCCAAAAACAATATTTTAGTAGCCCATTAATGAGAAACAAAAGAAAACGAGGGCAACGTATTTGAGGGTGGTGGTTTGTGATAGATGAAATCGAAGGAAAAAGAAAAGAGGGCGAGCTCTTGATTTAATTTAAGCAAGCAACCATGTCAAGTTTTAGCCAGAGAGCGATTAATTTCATATTAGTTTGAACTTTGAACCACATTAGTTTTAATCATAAATTTTATTGGTTTTTATACTTTAATTGTGTTCTTATTATTGATTAAAACGTTGAATTGTGTGGGATTATTGATCATAGCATGTTGAGAAACCCCTATGTGTTGATAGCTTTAGCTCTAAGGCAATTGACTAGGAATGATGGTTGATGAATTTAAGGTTGTATTCATTAAAATGTGCATCCGTAGACATAAGTTTGGAAGAACCATTGTTACTATATCATTTAGGGTTGTAATCGAATCGAACGAACACGAACAAGGTCATGTTCAAGTTACTTCGTTAAGGTAATTAATGTGTTCGCGAACTGTTCACGAACGCATACGGAACATAAGTTTATGTTTGTGTCCGTTTGTTAAGCATGTTTAGCTGTTCACAAATAGTTCATGAACACTGATCTCGAACACAAATGAACACAGACGAATAAAAACAAACGTAAAGAATATTTAACTTGAAAATAAAAAATAAAAAAACATTGGTAACCTTAAACATTATACATAACTAGTTTAAATACAACCATCAAATAATAAAACAAAACACAAGAAGTCTACTACAACCACCAAACGATGAATCAAGTTTAACTAACTTAGACATGATTATTCAAAGTTTAACTAACTTAGACATAATAATCCCAAAAAATGCCTTAAATGTCCAAATTTTAGCTAACTTATAAAAAAAACAGGGTTTCAAGTTCTCAATATGTTTAGATAAAAAGTTTATTATTTATTATTTTTTTTAATATAATCAAACGAACACGAACAAACGTAACCGAATATATTACCGAACGTTCACGAACGCAGTCGAACGAGACCTTTGTTCGTGTTCGTTCACTAAGATAACCGAAAATCATTTTTTGTTCGTGTTCGTTCGTTAAGCTAATTGAACGAATATAAATGAATTGTCCGTCGAATGGTTCATGAACTGTTCGGTGAACGTTCGGCTTGTTTACAACCCTAATATCATTGTTTATTTGAGTTGTGGTTTATTTGCATAAGTTTTTATTCAAATACTGTTGGAAAAAAATGGCCTTCGATCAAACAGAAACACGGTATTAAACAAACTCGTTCGATTTTTTTTTATTATAAACAATGAAAACATATACAAATTACAATGAACCTAACCATCTATTTATATTAAACTTAAATTTAACCTTAACACAACTCAAAAACTATTAAGTAAATAAATAAACTCCTAGATAAACCTTATTAATTCAAACTAACAATTATCTATAAATAAACAATTCACCAAGAATTATCTTTTTTTTTTGAAATGTAACTTTTATTAAAACACCGAGACCGAACCAAAAGGCCGACTCACAAAAACAACATACAACATATACAAAGGAAATTTACACCATTCAACCCAAATTAAGTCTTTATGTTTCGATCTATTCCTTAACCAAAGATAGCCAAATGACTTTAAATCTCCCATTATATCTTCACACCTACCTCGACCATTAGAGAAGATCTTATCATTAGGCCTGTAAACGAACCGAACGTTCATGAACTGTTCATGAACTTGTTCGGCGGGAAGTTCGTTTATGTTCGTTTATTTAATAAACGAACGAACACGAACAAAAATATTTGTTCGTTTAATTAAATGAACAAACATAAACACACCTTGTGTTCGTTCATTTATGTTCGTGAACATTCTTTTATGTACGTTCATTTATGTTCGTTTACATTTTAATAAATATATAAATAGTTATATTTATATAAATATTAGGTTTTCTAACTACTTATATAAATATAACTAATTAGTATATCTATGAACACTTATTTAGATGTGTTTTCGGATGAAATGTAATATATTAGACTTGTTTCTTCAATCATGTTAATTTATGTTTATTCAAATATATTCAATTAATTTTTTTTGTGTTCGTGAACTGTTCGTTTAGGCTTTAAACGAACGAACATGAACATGCTCGATTTCTTAGTGAACGAACACGAACAAAAAATGTGTTTGATTATATGTTCGTGTTCGTGTTCGGTTAAAGTTAAATGAACGAACACGAACATGCCTATGTTCGTGTTCGTTCGGTTCGTTTACATGCCTACTTATCATTCCTCGCCCTCCAAATGCACCAACACCCTATCATTATAAGACCTTTAACCACCTTCTTCTCCTCTTTATTAAGATTGCATGATAAATGGAAATCAGCCACATCTTTAAACTAAAAAACGAACCGAGGAATAAGACGCACCCAATCGCTGAACTTCTGCCACACCCTTATGGCCACCCCGCAACCCGTAAAAATGTGATATGTGCTCTCATCGTAGTCTCCACAAAAGCCGCAACTAGAGTCTGAAATTTGAATGTTGCGATAAGCCAAAGCCGACCTAGTCAGAATTTTATTCTGAAGAGCTCTCCAAAAAAAGATACCGCACTTCGCCAGCACCCAAGACACCCACTCCGAGATGTTATCGAAACTGGTAGCGTTATCTTCGATAAGGAGCTTTCTAATCTCAGCCGCTGAGAAGGTACCCTCCTGGTCCCCTATCCATTTCCATTTGTCAGGTTGGTCCGTAACACAAACATCCCTAAGAAGTTGAACCAAGTCATGGAAATCAGACTGGTCTCTTTTGGAAGAGAGCTATCCCGACCAGCTCCAAACTTGCTCCATGTGATGCTCCACATACATCAGCCTATCCGAAATGAAGCAGGATTTATTGCTCTCCTTCTCGTATAAGTTAGGCCAGATGTTCATAAGCGGTCTATCCCCTATCCAATAATCCGACCAAAATCTAGTGTTCTTCCCATTCCCCCGTATACTTTTTATAAACAACGTTAATCTATTCCTTTTGAGGATGGTTATCTCTTCCGTTTTCACAATGTTCCTCCATACTCCAAAAATAGCGGAGTTCATCGGCAAGCTCGACCACTTCTTACCCGACCCGTGTATAGCCCCTATAACCGATTTCCAAAGACTGTCTTCTTCAACTTTAAACCTCCAAATCCATTTGGATAGGAGAGAAAAATTAATATACTTGAGTTTACATAAACCCAACCCCCCTAATTTTTTCGGTAACGCCACCCGGTCCCAAGACACCCAATGCATCTTCTTCACTGTTTCATTTCCAGCCTAAAGAAACCTTTTCACAAACATTTCTAGTTTCTCCACCACTTTGACAGGAGCCTTGAACAAAGAAAGGTAGTATATAGGCAAACTCTCCAAGACCGCTTTAATTAAAGTGACCCTACCTCCAATAGAAAGAGATAAAGCCTTCCATGACGAAAGTCTTTGTAGGTCCACCCGGAGGATCGAGTCAACCTCTATTCCTGTTTTCCGACAAACCCGAGAGTGCGGAATCCAAACGGGTAAGTTAAACCAAGTTACGAACACGCAAGACACAAAGATTCAATGATTAACACGCAATGTATTAATACTCTGAAACGTTTACAATGCAATGTTTACAAGATAACCTTATAAACTCTCTGTTGTGTGTGTGTGTTCTCTCTCAAAGTCTATGCACACTCGTCTATGTTTCTGTCTACTGTCTGTTGCTTATATACTAACATGATTGACGAAATCCTGTTATCGACGAACACCCCTCGGTGAACACCCAATATCTTCGACGAACTCCAACATCTTCGACGAAATCATGTGATTTCGTCACATGCTGTTTTTGTCACATGTGATTGGGCCTAAGGGATTTCGTCATGTTGGGCTTTGACTTGGGCTTCATCATGAATGGGACTTCGACATGTTGTTGGGCTTCTTCAATGGTCCAAACAACAAACAGTAAACAACACAAACTTAATCTAAAATGTATACTGCACACACGCAGTAGCATTTACATCGAACGTTACAAAGTAACTAGCATACCGAGTCAAGACAGGAGGATGTCTTGACTATGGCCTTCACTTCGTAGCCGAGTCGAACCGAGCCGAGCCGTATCCACAAAATATGTATCAACAAACTCCCCCTTGGATGCTGCTCGCGAGGTTCGTAGTCTAGTTCTCCATCTTTTGATGGTTCTTTTTCTCAGAAAGGATCTTCAAAGTCTTCACGTGTTGTAAGTAGAAAGTGTATTAACAAACTCCCGCTTTTATCTAGGAAGTGTATCAATAAACTCCCCCTTTGATTATGCTCGTGAATCTTTTGATCTTCAATGCTTTAGATCCTTGTGGTGTTGATGAGTGATCAGCGGCAACTCGATCATCTTTATCATTTGAGTGCCTTCACGTCGTGTCTTCATTCCGAAGCTTATCATCGAACATGTTCTCCTCGCCTTTAGCATCTGCACATGCAAGAAAGCTAAACGCGTAATGAGAACAAACGCTTGGAATATAGTTAACATTAAACAATGACACACATGTGACCATATTTCTATCAACTACTGTCACACCCCGATATTTCCACGTATTACCGGTGGGGAGTATCGTGACGTAGTTGATATCGTCATAGTCAAACAACACAATTTAATGCACAACGGAAGCAAAAGATGAATATATTACAAACCGATATAAAGTAATATCAAAGTATTACAAACGGAATGTAAAGGATCCACAGGCGGATCAAGTAAAAGATAATTGTTCAACAGACTTTAAAGGCATCTAAGCTTGCAAGACTCTTTATTGATGCTAGGAGTAGCCAGCCTATTCCGTCTAGTACCAGCACTTAACCTTTTTAGAAAATACGTCAGTTTACACTGGTAAATACAATTAACTGACTCATTTTGAAAATGTTTTAGGAAAATTGATTTAAATGCACAAGGGACAAAATATTTTATAACTTGGGATAATTAGTTATATATAAACTTGTAAAAGAATTACATGTTCGTTATACGTTCAGTAGCCCGGGCTGAATACCGGGTTAAAGATTAATAGACACACCACATGATATAGTCCCGCGGCAAGTTATTCTCGTAACCGGCGGTTATACCTTTTTATATATACATGCACTGGCGGGTGTATGCCTACACCCCGTGCTTAGGTCGTGGCCATTTCTATGAATGATGCCAAGGATATCCAGGACATGGTCATTAACCCCCCAAAGGCTTTAAGCAAACAAAACAATTTAAACGGGTCATTTCAATAAATTAACCTTCATACGATTAAAGATTCAATGCCCGACCAAGCGGTATTTTATATACCGTACCCCAAGCCCGTATAAGGGAAAATAAGTTAAAAGTATTTACCTGAGCAAATTTATACAATTTATCCCAGCCGTAAACCACCAAGCAAGTACAGGTAGCTTTTACTGGGCTCCTAAATCTGGAACGAAGGTTTTAATACCCTATTAGATTCCTAACAGGTCTTAATTAAGCCTAAACTTAGACCGGTTAGTTTTAAAGGAAGATATACGGTCCAAAACGCACGATTAAGCGAAGACCGGATTGGAATGTGGTTTAGACCCGACAAGTTTGTATACTTGTATAATATGGGTAAACTAAACACATTCTGGAGTTTTTAGATAAAAATGATAAGGTTTGACCCGTTTCGGCTAATTTATGCAAACTAGTTAGATAAACCGCACCAAACGCGAAAAGTGCGTAACGGGTAACCAGATGAGTCACGAACAGATTTCCTAAGTTAATATGCCTTAAACATGTTGTGATATCAGTAGGATACCTTCCATTATGCCCAAAACGAATTTAAACTCAAACTATGCCCCGTAGGGGCATTTTGGTCATTTTAAAGCTTATAAAAGAGATTAATTATAAATCTGAGATTCAGGTCTAATATATTCAGTAAAATACTTAATTTAATAAGTTATATCAGTATGGTATTGCCTATGTGTGGAATTTATCACTTTTAACCCAACTATGCACCGAAGGGGCATTTTGGTAATTTCACATAGGCTTTAAAATTTCAAAATTAGAATTCTAAGTTCAAAACTTTTGTTTACTGTTTAATTATAAAAATTTTACTTAAAACATCACTAGGTATTAAGTCTTATATGTTAAAAATGGTTTTAACTCATACTATGCGCTTAAAACGCGTAACAAGGCGGTTTTAAGCGATTTCTGGGTTTTATAAGAAAAGCTGATATTTTTATCATTTCATAAGGCTTAAAATATTTTATTTATCATATAAGATTAGTAGCAAAAGGTTTGGTATCAATATGATTTGTAAAACTCATTTTATAGGCCAAAAGGGCAAAACCGACAATTACCGAATCAAAGCTAGAACCCTATGTTATGCTCAGCCTAAAAATAAATAAAAATCTTCAAAAATCCCAAAATATTATTTTACATCAGTAGGTAAAAAGTTTGGTATCAAAAATTGGGTTTAGATAGGCTTTATGCAAATTACGCCGTTTAATTAATAAAAAGCTTTTCATTTACGCTAATGAGCATAACTCCTAACCTAGACCTCAAACTGATATCAAATTTTTAGGGCAAGTTTATAAATCAGTAATAAAGGCTTCTATCCTCTCACATTTTCAAAAATCTCGTTTTAAGGTCAAAAGGGCATAATAGTCAACATTTAGGCATATAACGGAAACATGCATATGAATCGGATAACTAAGGAACCAAGTTGTATAACCTCAGAGGGTTACGCTAACCTATAACCGGGTCCTAATGGAATTCTAAGGCATGTCTAAACTAAGCTAAATCGGGCCAGAACGGAAAGTCAAAGCAAAAGTCTACTTTTGCAACTTTCGGTTTCGAACCGAGCCTATACTTAGAATTGTCGGGTCGAACATGCTTAAACATGTTCTTATATTAATTTTCAAGTTATTTAAGTGTTAAAACATGTTCCATAACTTCTGTATTATTAGTTATGAATTTATTAGTAAAAACTGACTAATTACACCTACCAAATTACAGTCACGTAGCCATGTTCGTTGCGAACAATGGCTCAACCGTTTAAAAGTCAAAACGTTTATCGAAAACGCTTGACTTTTCGGCTATAAACGCTAAACAATTTAAACTAAGCATGAAAGGACACTTACAAGAGGTCCAAAGGACTGAGGGAGGTTCTCAAAAAAGTTGAAGATCCTCTTAATTCAGAGAGCATAGCAGATTTGGAGGAAAGGTGTGAAAAACAAATGAAACTTTTCGGGACCTTGTAGGATCGCGACAAGTGTCGGGGAGTTATAATCAGATGGCAACAAGTGTAAAACCACCTTTACAATCTGTGGGCAGCCCCTAGAGTCGGTTATGTGAGTATAGAACCAAGTTTTGACAAAAACCACCAGCAAAACAGCTTTTTGCAGCTGATCTGCTCTTACACGACCCGCGTAGGGAAGCCAGGGGTGTTTACGCGGACCGCCTGGCCCATGGTTCTGATTCACAGTTTGGCAGAAGTACCGAAACAGTCCCTGTACTTGATATTTGCCATTTCTGACCCATTTAAAGCCCGTTAACCTCATTTCAAGGCTCTACTATGATGCCTAAATATAGGGGTCATGAAACATGCTCATAAATATGTCGTATGTCGGTTCGTTTGGCCGTACGGTCACGTTGTTCGTCTAATTACGACGAAACACGAACGGACGCGAAAAACGACCCAAATTACGCGACGAATGGAATTTTATCATGCCGAACACTAAAATAAAATATTTTAATGCTTACATAAATTTTTGGATGTCCGGATATATTCAGAATGTAAGATATGCGCGAAAATGCAAACTTGTGCACTTTTTGACACTTTTAGTCCCTGCTTGACTTAAAAGTTTATTTTTGCGCACCAAACACCTCTAAGCCTATATCTAAGCTATATAAAGGATAATTAGGGCATTTTTAACTCATGGTCATATTCTGGAAGGTCCGTTACCATACGAATCGGCATACTTTTGTAGTTTGACGCAAATAGTCCTTTAATCGCACAAAGTAGCGCGAAATGTCGTTTACTGACATCAAGCCTTCCATGGCCCATAATGGGCATTCCCAAGCATGAGTTTAATTATTTCTATGCTCTCGATCGCTTAAATGGTCACCAAAAGACGTAAATTCAAAAGTTGACGCTTTAGGTCCCTCTAATGCGCAAACTTGCGCATATCATCGTTTAATAGCATCGAAGCCTCATCTAATCCATCTTAGGCATTCTTGAGAGTATTATTAAACATCACGATGTTTCGGGTTCGCTAAAAGGTCATTTAGAGGTATAATTAAACATATTGACACTTTTAGTTCCTCTAACTTGCAAAGTTGCGCGTAACTTTACTTATTGGCATAAAAACCTTAGACGGCCAATAACTGGCATTCCCGAGAGTATAATCAAATATCATGAAGCTCCTAGTTTGTTAAAAGGTCACTCAGAGGTAAGAATTAACATGTTGACGCTTTTAACCCTTCATTGCGCAAACTTTCAATTAATTACTCAAACGGCTACTCTTGATCAACAAGTGGCCCATTTGTGAATATGATTACCATGTAATGTTATTCCGAGGCTTATAATAAGCATGTTATCATTTCCAGTCCTTCTATAATCAAAGCTTTTGATTTTTCACAAAATTAGTCCCTCAAATTCAACGTTTGACCTAATTAGAGTTTATTACACGTGTCAATACATCATTGGACGTGATTTTTACGAGGTGTTACATCCTCACCCCCTTAAAAGAAATCTCGACCTCGAGATTTGCTAAAATGCTGGAAGTACTTTTTGTCGCATAATGGACTTAACTTCTATAGCATATCTGGAGCCTCTCCAAGCTCCCAAGTTGACCTCTATAATAGGTACATGTATCCTTTTTGGAGCTTCTTAACCTGTCAATTCTCAATCGATACAGGTTTCTCATCATATCATAAATCTGCATATCATTATGTGATAATGCTCCTCGACTTATTGGTGAAACACATCCTTAAATCATTAGTGTGTAATGCATTGCGAGCTCCGCCAAGCTCCTTAAATAGGTTTTGGCTTATAAGCTATTTGATCTTGATACATTCGATTCCCTCGAATGATTCTATATATTCAGAGTTTAACTAGCCTGATAATTAACAAATTGGCACACCCTTCCAGGGTGATATCTTTTGTTGAACCTTATTCCTTAACAAGAACTTAGGAGGGTTGCTACTTTCATTAATCCTTGATTTTCTGCCGAATACTGGCAACTTACAGATGATTATGGATTTGTATGATCTTATTCGTTGTTTCCAAGGCAACTTTCAGATCCTGATAATTTGACTTACTAATCTTCTGTCTAACAATAGATGTTTAACATTCCACCTATGCAAGGTCTCCAAAGAAACAGCCTTGATACTTATACAACAACTATTATAGAAAAGCTTATTTTAAGGTGAGATGGTTATTCCAACCACTGCTTAAAACTATTCTTAAGGAATAGCTAATCCTCGCCGCTAGTCGAAAAAATTGACGATCCTAGGCAGCTGATGGCAATTCTTAATTGTTGCCTAATTAGGGTTGCGGTAATCAATGCATAAGCAAAATGAACCGTCTTTCTTAATTAACTATACCGAATTCTCAGAATATTGAGTTAGGCTATATGAATCTATATCTTAAAACTTACCTAATCAGGGTTTCGATTCTTTCAATGATGGTACTAGCCGTCTTGGAGATTTCATAATAATACAGCCCTAAATGGGATGTTAATCTTAACTCTACTTGCCTCTCAGAAGGTAAACAGGGTAATCTTAGGAGAAGTTAATCAAGACACAAGGAGGTTACAGAGATTTTCCAAATCTCAGGCTCCAGTTCATCTATCATATCTTGTGTCCGATAAGTGACACATTTATGTTACGAGTCCATGAATTCCTTAATCGAAGACATTTATTTGGACAATTCCATTCTGGATATCTTCTTTTAATACCATTAGCTGACTTTAGTACCATATGACCATCGAAATATCTTTGCGGTCCCATGTATTAAACCTCCATACTGATCAGGCATGGAAGCAATCTATGGAACATATTAAGATACACCAATCCTCATATGGCGCTCTTATCATACCGTCTGGTATTCGCAATCGATAGAGATCAAAGAGATATCAACTATGTATGCTGACGCACTTCTTCTAGAGAGAGGATACTTCTAGAATTCTACGATTGGAGGTTTCTGATAGGAACAGAAGAAATGGTTCCTATGATTTCGCCTGTAAGTTTTACCTTACACTTAATATCTGGGGTTCTTACGAGAAAATTTCTAAAAGTTTGCTAAGCTTATGGTCTTATGAGAGACTCAGCAGCACATGAAACCAAATGTAACTCCTAGCAATAAAATCACAATAAGGGATTTATCTGGTGTCATTATTAATGTGAACTGCCTCTAATCATTCATCAGGAGGGTTAAACGCCTCCATTCTTAATCCTTTTAAACTTAGCTGTAAAATCTTTGACAAATTTTAGGGCAGACTCAACTTTGACTGGTTGGTTCTTAATCTATATAACGTGAGTAGCTGAGGTAGATCCATAATGGATTTATAATAAGCAGGCTTTGAAATCTTAATGTGCCCTCTTATTGCCGATGTTAACCACCAATAATTATTTGCATTAAGCTTAGATTTTGGGTAAATGGAATAGGGTACTATCTTAGCCAATGAATTAAAATTTGTAACATACTGTCAACAGTCTAGAACTTTTATGGTGAGAGTCAGAAAATTCTTATTCCATCTTTTTCCATTTCGTGAAGCGGATAATAGGTTTTTCTAATAAGGTCCTTAAAAATTAGACCATCCCATAATGTATAAGAGGATCTTTCTTGTGGACCTCATTAATGTCCTCACTAATTAAGGGTATTGCCATCAAATGACTGTGATGCATACCTCACCGTGTTCTTTCTAGCATAACCGCTGATACACCTAATGGTTTCTACTTCATCCCACTATTTCCTGCAATCGATGGCCCCTTTTTCTTATTGAAGTCTCTTGACTTCCAAGAGACGAAGTACTTTTAAGTATATCCTAAAAGGAATGGGGCTCCTTGCCATATATGATTTTGTTTAGTTCATTCTTTGCATATGAAGTATGAATAAAGCTCTTCTTATGAGCAGCGACATGTGTTTTAGAGCAAGCAGCATTCGGCTTCTTGAACCTTTTCATGACTTTTCTCATAGCCTTTCTAACAGCAACGTTAACTACAGTTTTGGAGATTAACTCCATTAACATGGAGGTTCACATTTGATGCACCATTAACATTTGTCGCATCTCTAGCATCGCAACTTTTGTTTGTCTCTTCTGAGTTTTCCATACTCAAAGCTTTGGTATTAAATACCAAATTTAGCAAGTGCTTAGGAAATCCGTACCATGTGTCTCCTTGAATTGTCAAAGGCTCACCATAAGGAGTCTTGATAACTACTTGCTTCTTGTCACACACAATATGGGCTTGGTTACAAGACGACCAATCCATTCCTATCACTATATCGAGTCCCTTTACTTTTAACGGAAATAAGGACAGCGGAAAAGAATGATTCCTAATGGATATAAAACATCCATCTAATATTGCTGAAGCAGTCTCTGAGGTACCATCCGCCAATTCTACTTCATACTTAACGCTTAGAGTTTTAACAGGCAAATTTAATAATTTACAAAATCTATTGTCTACGAAAGACTTATCTGCGCCCGAATCAAATAATACTCTAGCATAAACGTCATTGATCAGGAAAGTACCTGTTGTGACATTGCTATCTTGAACGGCCTCTTGAGTATTCATTTGAAAGACTATAGCTTTGGTCTTCTTAGCCTCTCCCGGCTTCTTGGTTTTATTTGGGTAATTAGTTTTGATGTGCCCTATTTCATTACAACCATAGCAGGTTGCGTCCTTTATGTCTTGGCACTCCAAAGTTTTGTGCCCTTCTTTATTACAGATTCCACAAGGCTTAGCTTGTGATTCTAAAGTGCATTTCCCTTTAGTTGCCTTCTTTGGGCAGCGGGTCTTTATGTGCCCTTCTCGCCACAACCATAGCATGTGGCGTCCTTCAAGTCCTTGCATTCATGAGTCTTGTGATCCATCTCCTTACAGATGCCACATCCCCTGGTCTGTTCACGGAAACATTTTCCGAAGTGCTGCTTCCCGCAGGTTTTACATTTGGGTTTCGCCTCATTTGGCTTGGACTGGTTTGAACCGGCCTTACCCTTTTTGTAACCCTTATTTGGGGTATTATCGCACTTTCGCTTAGGATTCTTTAATACTCTGTCCACGGCTTTGTTTATGGCTGTATCTAACATAGCCTGTAACTCGGTGCCCGTTAAGTTCAGTCTTGCATTATCACTCTGATCAACTGGATGATTGTGAGCTTCAGATGAGTCAGCCATGGTGAAGCTTTGAAGGCTACAGACCAAGTAGTAATAATTTGTTTAATTATATAACGCATCGTCGAGTTTGATGATTAAATAGCCATGGTGCAAATAAACCATATAGGCCAATAGATAGTATTAAATTTATTTGATTATATTTTGCCTAGGTTTTTAAATAAACCATCTTTGGCGTTTAAACGGAATATAATCCTTCATATTTATTAGACAGGGGACATAAGTCACGACTGTCAATGTCGTACCGACATTTTATATAACACAAGGGCTTATTCCAAAGGACTTTTTGATGGCACATATGCCTTGTCTCTAGGGAAATTTAAAACATAATCAATGATCCTTTGGATCGGAGAATTTCATAGTTCATTGTCTTGACAAGAAGTTATGAAATAAAACTATCTTTTCCATGTGCATATCTTTGCCCGTAGGCATACATTCCAAATGAATGTTTTGATGTATGCATCATGTTCGACGTTTATTAGCCATGATTCCTATTGATCATTTATGCTAAATAAGGGGTTTGAAAGAATTCCTAATATAAAGATAACAAGTGTGATTTTATCGCATCACTGTTGTCAGGAATGTTAACAAGGATTTGAATCTTTTGAATAGGTTTTACCATCTTGGCCATGTCTAAAATGACATGTGGCTAGGTTTTACCTTTAAGATTCTTTTTAATATTTAATGCAGAACAATCCTAAATTGAGAAGTTAACAAGGATCTGAATCTAACTGAGGAACTACCATCTTGGCCCTGTCTTAAAATGACACATGGGCTAGGTCTTGTCCTTTTTAGATTTTGCCATTTTATTATAATGGTAGATCTTATAAAAGGAATGTTATTTTAGTTTATTTCATATATTATATTCATATACAATGATATAAATGAAATTTAGATAAAACATTCCAATGATTTTAAAAGAGGTACAGTATTGCCCTAAACGAGACTTGAAATGAATAATGTTGTCCACGAAGGGACTGAAGGATAAATATGCCCTTATAAGGACTTATTAAGGAAACAAACTTCAGCAAAAGGAGTTTCTTCTTCATTTTATTTCTGAATGTTTTCTCCTTGGTTGCACGTTTATCCTAGTCGCAGTACAAAGCTCCGCATTCCTAGGCTTCGGATGGGGAGAATTTCCATTACGGCTTCTTTGCTTGGCGACATATTAAAAATATATAGAATTGAAAGCAAGAGTTCTCCGAATAGAGATGAGAGTATTCCTACGTTAAGTCTTGACTCTGAAGGTCAAGGAATGTGCTACTGTGTCATTCAGATTAAACACAAAAAGGCTAGTGTTTAATTCACTCAATGTTGGCTCTGATACCAACCTGTCACACCCCGATATTTCCACATATTACCGGTGTGCCCAGTGGGGAGTATCGTGACGTAGTTGATATCGTCATAGTCAAACAACACAATTTAATGCACAGTGGAAGCAAAAGATGAATATATTACAAACCGATATAAAGTAATATCAAAGTATTATAAACAGAATGTAAAGGATCCACAGGCGGATCAAGTAAAAGATAATTGTTCAACAGACATTAAAGGCATCTAAGCTTGCAAGACTCTTTATTGATGCTAGGAGTAGCCAGCCTATTCCGTCTAGTACCTGCACTTAACCTTTTTGGAAAATACGTCAGTTTACACTGGTAAATACAATTAACTGACTCATTTTGAAAATGTTTTAGGAAAATTTATTTGAATGCACAAGGGAAAAAATATTTTATAACTTGGGATAATTATTTATATATAAACTTGTAAAAGAATTACATGTTCGTTATACGTTCAGTAGCCCGGGCTGAATACCAGGTTAAAGATTAATAGACACACCACATGATATAGTCCAGCGGCGAGTTATTCTCGTAACCGGCGGTTATACCTTTTTATATATACATGCACTGGCGGGTGTATGCCTACACCCCGTGCTTAGGTCGTGGCCATTTCTATGAATGATGCCAAGGATATCCGGGACATGGTCATTAACCCCCCAAAGGCTTTAAGCAAACAAAACAATTTAAACGGGTCATTTCAATAAATTAACCTTCATACGATTAAAGATTCAATGCCCGACCAAGCGGTATTTTATATACCGTACCCCAAGCCTGTATAAGGGAAAATAAGTTAAAAGTATTTACCTGAGCAAATTTATACAATTTATCCCAGCCGTATACCACCAAGCAAGTACAGGTAGCTTTTACTGGGCTCCTAAATATGGAACGAAGGTTTTAATACCCTATTAGATTCCTAACGGGTCTTAATTAAGCCTAAACTTAGACCGGTTAGTTTTAAAGGAAGATATACGGTCCAAAACGCACGATTAAGCGAAGACCGGATTGGAATGTGGTTTAGACCCGACAAGTTTGTATACTTGTATAATATGGGTAAACTAAACACATTCTGGATTTTTTAGATAAAAATGATAAGGTTTGACCCGTTTCGGCTAATTTATGCAAACTAGTTAGATAAACCGCACCAAACGCGAAAAGTGCGTAACGGGTAACCAGATGAGTCACGAACAGATTTCCTAAGTTAATATGCCTTAAACATGTTGTGATATCAGTAGGATACCTTCCATTATGCCCAAAACGAATTTAAACTCAAACTATGCCCCGTAGGGGCATTTTGGTCATTTTAAAGCTTATAAAAGAGATTAATTATAAATCTGAGATTCAGGTCTAATATATTCAGTAAAATACTTAATTTAATAAGTTATATCAGTATGGTATTGCATATGAGTGGAATTTATCACTTTTAACCCAACTATGCACCGAAGGGGCATTTTGGTAATTTCACATAGGCTTTAAAATTTCAAAATTAGAATTCTGAGTTCAAAAATTTTGCTTACTATTTAGTTATAAAAATTTTACTTAAAACATCAGTAGGTATTAAGTCTTATATGTTAAAAATGGTTTTAACTCATACTATGCGCTTAAAACGCATAAAAAGGCGGTTTTAAGCGATTTCCGGGTTTTATAAGAAAAGCTGATATTTTTATCATTCCAGAAGGCTTAAAATATTTTATTTATCATATAAGATTTGTAGCAAAAGGTTTGGTATCAATATGATTTGTAAAACTCATTTTATAGGCTAAAAGGGCAAAACCGACAATTACCGAATCAAAGCTAGAACTAATGAGCATAACTCCTAGCCTAGACCTCAAACTGATGTTAAATTTTTAGGGCAATTTTATAAATCAGTAATAAAGGCTTCTATCCTCTCACATTTTCAAAAATCTCGTTTTAAGGTCAAAAGGGCATAATAGTCAACATTTAGGCATATAACGAAAACATGCATATGAATCGGATAACTTAGGAACCAAGTTGTATAACCTCAGAGGGTTACGCTAACCTATAACATGGTCCTAATGGAATTCTAAGGCATGTCTAAACTAAGCTAAATCAGGTCAGAACTGAAAGTCAAAGCAAAAGTCTACTTTTGCGACATTCGGTTCCGAACCGAGCCTATACTTAGAATTGTCGGGTCGAACATGCTT
The DNA here is from genome assembly GCA_030545235.1 of Helianthus tuberosus. Taxonomy (NCBI): domain Eukaryota; kingdom Viridiplantae; phylum Streptophyta; class Magnoliopsida; order Asterales; family Asteraceae; genus Helianthus; species Helianthus tuberosus. The sequence continues at coordinate 15,357,514 of CM060384.1, read as the reverse complement.
AAACATGTTCTTATATTAATTTTCAAGTTATTTAAGTGTTAAAACATGTTCCATAACTTCTGTATTATTAGTTATGAATTTATTAGTAAAAACTGACTCGCTTCACTTTTTATTAAGAAGTTTGACCCGACAATTGACTGAGTAAACGTGGTAATTAGGAGGTGCCCTTTTGAGGGTTTAACACTTACCTAATTACGGTCACGTAGCCATGTTCGTTGTGAACAAAGGCTCAACCGTTTAAAAGTCAAAGCGTTTATCGAAAACGCTTGACTTTTCGGCTATAAATGCTAAACAATTTAAACTAAGCACGAAAGGACACTTACAAGAGGTCCAAAGGACTGAGGGAGGTTCTCAAAAGAGTTCAAGATCCTCTTAATTCAGAGAGCATAGCAGATTTGGAGGAAAGGTGTGAAAAACAAATGAAACCCATCTCTTATATATACTTTTTGGGACCTCGTAGGATCGCGACAAGTGTCCGGGAGTTATAATCAGATGGCAACAAGTGTAAAACCACCTTTACAATCTGTGGGCAGCCCCTAGAGTCGGTTATGTGAGTATAGAACCAAGTTTTGATAAAAACTAGCAGCAAAACAGCTTTCTGCCGCTGATCTGCTCTTACACAGCCCGCGGGTGTTTACGCGGCCCGCCTGGCCCCTGGTTCTGATTCACAGTTTGGCAGAAGTACCGAAACAGTCCCTGTACTTGATATTTGCCATTTATGACCCATTTATAGCCCGTTAACCTCATTTCAAGGCTCTACTATGATGCCTAAATATAGGGGACATGAAACATGCTCAAAAGTATGTCAGATGTCAGTTCGTTTGGCCGTACGGTCACGTTGTTCGTCTAATTACGACGAAACACGAACGGACACGAAAAACGACCCAAATTATGCGACAAATGGAATTTTATCATGCTGAACACTAAAATAAAATATTTTAATGCTTACATAAATTTGTGGATGTCCGGATATATTCAGAATGTAAGATATGCGCGAAAATGCAAACTTGTGCACTTTTTGACACTTTTAGTCCCTGCTTGACTTAAAAGTTTATTTTTGCGCACCAAACACCTCTAAGCCTATATATAAGCTATATAAAGGATAATTAGGGCATGTTTAACTCATGGTAATATTCCAGAAGGTCCGTTACCATACGAATCGGCATACTTTTGCAGTTTGACGCAAATAGTCCTTTAATCGCACAAAGTAGCGCGAAATGTTGTTTACTAACATCCAAGCCTTCCATGGCCCATAATGGGCATTCCCAAGCATGAGTTTAATTATTGCTACACTCTCGATCTCTTAAATGGTCACCAAAAGGCGTAGATTCAAAAGTTGACGCTTTAGGTCCCTCTAATGCGTAAACTTGCGCATATCATCGTTTAATAGCATCGAAGCCTCATCTAATCCATATTAGGCATTCTTGAGAGTATTATTAAACATCACGATGCTTCGGGTTCGCTAAAAGGTCATTCAGAGGTATAATTAAACATATTGACACTTTTAGTCCCTCTAACTTGCAAAGTTGCGCGTAACTTTACTTATAGGCATAAAAACCTTAGACGGACAATAACTGGCATTCCCGAGAGTATAATCAAATATCATGAAGCTCCCGGTTTGTTAAAAGGTCACTCAGAGGTAAGAATTAACATGTTGACGCTTTTAACCCTTCATTGCGCAAACTTTCAATTAATTACTCAAACGGCTACTCTTGATCAACAAGGCCCATTTGTGAATATGATTACCATGTAATGTTATTTCGAGGCTTATAATGAGCATGTTATCATTTCCAGTCCTTCTATAATCAAAGCTTTTGATTTTTCGCAAAATTAGTCCCTCAAATTCAACGTTTGACCTAATTAGGGTTTATTACACGTGTCAATACATCATTGGACATGATTTTTATGAGGTGTTACAACTACCGTCCGACAATTTGTTTAAAAAGTTAACAGATTGTTCAATTTTGATTATTAACTTTCAAAACTTGCAAACTCTGGCCGTTTATGAAGATTCAGTCGTTTTGGTTTTCGTTCAGGTTTCAGGTGACGAAGACTCGAGTTCCAACATCGGTTAATCAAAAATAAGATAGAAATAAAATCTTTTTGACTTTTATAAAGTTTATATTAAAACACACCTAAAATCTTTTTGGTATTTTGAATATTTCAAACTTAAAGACTGAAAGCAGTAAATAAATATATACAGAGTTGCAGAAACTAAGAAAAGTAAATATATACAAACATTCTTTTTGCGAGTTTCGAGGGTAAGAGAATCATATCAGTGTACGGTCACGCTAAAATGCTCTTGTTGTTCTTTTTGTTAACATTTGGATAAATATCCTATAACGATTATCGGTATTGTTGTCCACATAAGCTCAACTTATCAGATGTAATCATGGCGAGGGGATACGTTAAGGTATGATTTATACTTACCGACCGGTGTTCATCCACACACGACACATTCCCGTATCAAGGTATGCACGAGAATTCATCTTACTGGTGAGTATACCATTTATCATCTGTTTTTACGTATATGAAAAATGTGAGATACTCACTTATTTTGATTGAAAACAAGCCCTATGTGATAGAATCACTTATTGATGAGGAACTTGATTTTCAGATGCATGAGGGCACAGGAGCAAGTCCGTGAACAGGTCAGTACTTTCGTACATCAAAGAGACGAACTTGAATCCCGGATAAATGTGATATATTATCACTTATTTTGTTTGGACATGTGATTGTTGATCACTTATTGAGGTCGTATGCAGTATGTACACGTTTGTATTGTATCATGGAAGATCTAGACTTCATCTCCGTTTGTTTCAGTAAAAGAAACAACCATGATACCCAGATGATAAACAGCATAAAGACCACATATCTCAGAACCTCGGCAATCTCTCAAACGAAATTTCGGTACTAAAACCATATGCCAATGAGTGGTTCCCACCTGGTCTTCAGTCGATTTAAGTTTATATCACCCTGCACACTTTAAGATGATTGTGAGCCTACCGATACATCTTATATAGAGCTGCTTATCATTTTTCATTTTTCTTTTTAAGCTCAAAGAAGTTTGGACAGACCACTGATGTACTATCATTTTCTCTTTTGCTCGCCAGGAAACTCATTTTTGTTTTTCTATTGTTTTTGGGTTTTGAAATTTTTCGATGTTTTTGAATTTTTCAAATTTGGAATTACTCCCCCTAAAATCAACAAACTATAATAATTTTAAAAACACAAAGATATTTACAAAAACGATTTTCTGATGTCGGTTAACTCATGTTTTACCTCAATGCCGTTTACCACAATTAAGTTAATCAGAAATGATTTATCGAATTTTGGAAAAATGAGTTAGCACGTCGGTAAGCGGTGCGGACCATGACAACATTGACGAGTTTCATATTGAAACAATCACATGTGAAGTGATATTCGAGATCAATGTGTCTGGTCAAGGAGTGCTTATACGAGATGTTACTAAATCATAAAGCAACTTAAATATCGACAAGAATAGGAGAGATTAGAAATTTAAAACCGTATCCTGCAACTGCTTCATGCATTGCCAGGAATCTGAGTGCTCTCCCAAACTGGATATCCACCCGTTGTGGATTTCATAGTCGATTTTTGTTGCTACTTCAACTAGCCGAGAAATCTCTTCACAGCAACAAGATCATAAACCTCCGGGATCGGCTGGTCTTCCACATTGCACCAGCGAAGGTCTTTGTCTTTCTCTTTGAGAAGTAGTGTGCGGTTGTTCAATCCACGCCAAGGCATCCGCACACCCGGTTGGTTTGATCAACCAACACATTTTCTTCAATCATACCGTAGAGAAAAGTACACTACACGTTCATCTTGTGGACTTTGAACTTCTTGTGGAAGAAAAATCCATGAATCTTCGAAAAGCTTTAGACGTGCTGCAGGCGCGTACATTTCATTGAATCTATCCTGGGGACCCGATTAAAAACCGTAACAACCAAATTTTGGCACATTTTTCATCTTGTCGAATTTTTCAACTTCATTCAACCACATTCTGTCACCATCATTCCTTCATTGGAATTTTTGTCTTCTTTTCTTTTTCCTTTTCTCTCCATCAATGGCAACAATATTCTCCTAGATGTAACAATATTTCGGAGCCTTATGTCGCCGATCTTGTGCATGGACGCTCCACTATCAACAATCCTAAGACTATCAATAGTTCCTCCTGGAACATCCTGCACACTAATTCAGAGATTAGTTAGAGAGGGGGACCTAAGCCTTCACAGACTTGGGTCGTCCGTCATCATCGAGAATTGTGACATCCATTTCCCGATGATTCGGAATTGATGTAGCTCCCCTGAAACAGTTTCCGATTTTGGTTTCCAAATCTGTTTTTGTTTTTCATTTTTAACATCTGATTTAACAGACTGCGTTTGGACAACCTCTGGTTTTAAAGCCTTTTCAACTTCTTTTCTTTGTTGTTTTTTCTGTTTCTTTTCTCGTTGTTTAACAAGACGAGGGTCCTGTCTTGGTGAAACAGATCTTTTATGGTAACTGTTACCATGGGGGGCATCAACCTTTGCCTTTCCTTTAGTGAGATATGGACAATTTCTGACAATGTGCCCATACTCACCACATTCAAAGCATGATCTCCGCTCAACAAACCTCAGAGTATCATAGCTGTAAGAACTTGACGATGAACTTCGTGATCTTGAGGTACTTGGTCCTACATCACAACCGTTTGTGTGTTGTGTGTAGTTGTTTTGACTGTTTCTTTTCAAAATTTTACTTTGTTTAACAAAATCCGTGTTGGATTTGTTTTCGAAAGTTTCAATTTTATCAATCCCTCTGGATTTCACGAAGTTTATCTTCCGAACCTTTTTCTTGTTTTGGCTCTGTTTGCCTTTTCCATTTCCTTGGTGACCGTGACTTTGCTTTCGTTGATTGTTTTATGGTTGCAATTTTTGATTCCCATATCTCTTTCTAACTTCGGATTTTGGGATAGGAGCACACTGAGTTACTACAACTCCTGGGCTCGACTTTCCCAAAAACTTACTGGTAGAATCTTCGAAAACTTTATCAATCAAAGATTGATTACATTCTTGATTGGAAAATCATTGTTTGAATATATTTTATCAGATCCAATCAACGTGTAAAGCAAGTTCACGCTTTCACAGCTTCCAGATGAGGATTCAACAGACTTGGCTGTAGTAGTCACAAACGGTTTTGCAGGTGGATCACAAAGAATGTAATTTTCGAGAGGTATGTTTTCCTCTTTTGTTACTGTTTCTGACTGTTCAGAGTTAGTATCCTTGGATTCATCATCTGACGAATCAACATCCTCAACAATGACTGGAAGATCCTGATTTATTTCAGCTGTTGACACTTTCGCATCTGAAGATACTTCCTTTTTGTAACCTAGCCCAAATGTGAATTCCTCAAGGTTCAATGAAACTGAGGGCTCAAAATGAGGTTTATTTTCCTCATCAGGCATCGAAGAATAATCGTGTTTAACAGGTGGTGGACATTTCTTATAACCTATGCACGTGACATCCTTTTTCTTTTTCTGTATGTCAATGATGTGATCCAGCACATACCTAGAGTTTGAATAACTATTCAGCTTAAGCTGGATCGCCTCACTTTCACACTTAGCACAGGCCAACTCTTTTTGCATTAACTCGAGCCTATTGATGTAAAGGTTTATTTCAGTTTGTTTTCTTGAAACCATTTTCGTTAGCTCGGTCTTATCTTCTTTTAATGTTTCAATTATCTTTTTAAATTCCTTTTCATAATTTTCACGAAACATGTTGGCCTCTATGCATTTCGAAAGATCCACGATCAAATGTTGATGGTGGATAAATGTCACATCATATTTGCTTTGCAAATCGTCATATTTGCTTTGCAAATCAGACAATTTAACATTTAATCCAACACACATATCAAACCTATCACAACTATCAGATTTTGATTCATCGACACGTACCTGACTGGAATCACTCTCAGATGTTGACCTATCTGCATCAGAATCAACAACCTCCCTTGATGATTCACATTCAGATCCATCCTCGCTTGAACTTGAACTTGAAGTTGTAACATCTTCAACTGAAGTTGAAACATCTTCATCTGAACTACTGTCATGCTCAGAACTGTCATTATTTCCCGAGGATTCACCATTGCTGGCATCTTTGACAATTTTAGCATAAAACACCGTTTTTGTTTGACTACAGTTCCTTGGATCACAAGATGGTGGAACTACAGTAGATCGATAGCGCTGTGAAGCAACTGGTGGTAATGGATTTCCATACAAGTCTGTTGTTCTTTCCGGTTGGGGAACTGATTGTATTGGATTTCCATATATGTCTGTTGTCATTTTCGGTTCACTTTGCTTTTGATTAGTAACCGCTGCCCATTGTTCTGCCGTAATTCGAGGTGGTGTGGGAGGTTCGGCCCATGAGGGAGATAAACCCGTGCTTCTATACTTACTTTCCGTATTAGACGGAGTACCCCACCAATCCGGATTCATTTTGGATGTATATTGATGAAAACCTGCTCAAATCACTCAAATCAAACAGTTTAGTGTGAAATGGAAAGCTTCTGTTTAAAAATATCACAAGTATATTTGACGAAATCAGGAGTGTTCGTCGAAGACTTGTGTTGAGGAAATCAGGAGTGTTCGTCGAACAACTGTGACGAAGATACGGGGTTTTCGTCGAGGACCACTGTTGACGAAAATGGGTGTGTTCGTCGCTGGGATATGTTTGACGAAGATGAGGGTGTTCGTCGATGTCAGGTGTGATTAAATCAAGGGTGTTCGTCGAGGACAAGTATGACGAAATCCGGAGTGTTCGTCGCGCACGAGGTGACAAATGTTTGGAGGATTTCATCCAGCATAAAGTGATAAAAGTATTGGGTTTTCGTCGATGTCCAAGTGTTGACGAAGATGGGTGTTTTCGTCGCTGTGATTTCGTGACAGCTTGCAAGATATTTTCTCAAAACAAAATGAAATCTTATCTTCTGACAAGAAGACTTCTTTTTCAAACTCACCTTACCTTATCAGACTTTTACCAACTATCCATCATGCATGTGTACCCCTTTTTTAAACAATATTTTTATAATCAATAACACCTCAATATTTCATCAAACAAAGATCAAACATATATTTATTTGAAGAACACTTATGAACCGGATGAATATCCTGATGAAAATGATGAGTTTTCCGGTGACGGAAAGTTTCCGAACAACAAATTTTGCACTAATGTTCAATAAAAATCCTTTCTTAACAAGTATAAATGAAAACTAACAAGATTTTTATAAGAACAATCAGCAAAAACACAAGATTTTCAAAGATTTAAACCTAATTTTTCTGAAAATATAAACTTTCTGTTTCAAAAATCAAGAACAAATCTGGAAACACATGAAAATCTACTTGGTTTTAACAAGGAATCGAGCCAATGCTCTGATACCAATTGTAGGTCCACCCGGAGGATCGAGTCAACCTCTATTCCTGTTTTCCGACAAACCCGAGAGTGCGGAATCCAAACGGGTAAGTTAAACCAAGTTACGAACACGCAAGACACAAAGATTCAATGATTAACATGCAATGTATTAATACTTTGAAACGTTTACAATGCAATGTTTACAAGATAACCTTATAAACTCTCTGTTGTGTGTGTGTGTTCTCTCTCAAAGTCTATGCAGACTCGTCTATGTTTCTGTCTACTGTCTGTTGCTTATATACTAACATGATCGACGAAATCCTGTTGTCGACGAACACCCCTCGGCGAACACCCAATATCTTCGACGAACTCCAACATCTTCGACGAAATCATGTGATTTCGTCACATGCTGTTTTCGTCACATGTGATTGGGCCTAAGGGATTTCGTCATGTTGGGCTTTGACTTGGGCTTCATCATGAATGGGACTTCAGCATGTTGTTGGGCTTCTTCAATGGTCCAAACAACAAACAGTAAACAACACAAACTTAATCTAAAATGTATACTGCACACACGCAGTAGCATTTACATCGAACGTTACAGAGTAACTAGCATACCGAGTCAAGACAGGAGGATGTCTTGACTACGGCCTTCACTTCGTAGCCGAGTCAAACCGAGCCGTATCCACATAATATGTATCAACAGTCTTTTTTGAAAGGTATCCACAACCGGGTACCAATTATCTATCCAGTTCATGTTCGCTCCAACCGAGATACCAAGATACTTAAATGGAAACGATCCTGTCATACACCCCAAAATTGATGCCATACCTTCCGTTTCTTCTTCGTTAACCCCAAGCCCGAACAAGTTCGACTTATGGAGGTTAATTTTTAAACTTGAACAGATGTGAAAAATCCTCAAAATTCTAGCAACCGTTTGTATGTTCTCCTTACTCCACTCCCCCAAAATAAGCGCATCATCAGCGTAGAGAAAGTGCGAAACCACCAGGCCTCCGTTAGGAGTTTTAATCCCTTTAAAAATTCCCGAGTTACTAGCGTTGGAGAGAAGGCGCGAAAGAATTTCCATGACAATCAGCAAGAGAAAAGGTGAAATAGGATCTCCTTGTCTCAAACCTTTTTGACATTGGAAGCTTTTCAAAATCTCCCCGATGTCCCGCGCATCTTCTTCAGAAATTCTTTTTAATCCTTGACAGGGGACGCTTGGTCTAATAACCCTCTTCTCACTGAACAACTTCCTGAAAAAAAGAAAGAATTTTTTTTAATCTTTTTAGGTTCTTGAGTCCAAATACCTTCCACTGATAAACCATGGATGCGATTTGAAGCCTTCCTTCTATTTATCATCCCATGAAAAATATGCAGTATTGTCATCTCCATCAATCGCCCATCGGATTCTAGACCTCTGTTTTAAGTCTTTTGCTTTGTTGTCTTCGATAACCCCCACGCATTTTTTGCATTCCGTCTTGATCCATTCTTCGTCTTCATTAAGGTCCCTTGATTCCAGAATTTGATCCATTCTCTCCAACTCCTCCCTAAGAGTCGCCTCCTCTTGTGTTTCTTTCTCCAGCATTTTATCCCTCCATTCCTTAATACGAGATCTCATAAACTTTAATTTTTTCATCAACCCATTTAATATTTTTCTTCCGAATTCAAGATTAACGTCTTCATTCTTCCACTTAATCTTGAATTAGACCCGTTTCTTCACATCCGCACCATTATCGACAACTTCAATCCCTTAAACAAATTTCACATCCCTCCTCTCGGGTCACCAGAAATACACCGTTCTTGACCACCAATCAAAGAAAAAACAAGCTCCACGCTTCTTACCATTTTCTTCTTCCCTTGCTAGATACGACAAGATTCAAAGTACACCATTTTGACGAATCTTCTTCCGTTTGTCTACCCGCAAGTCCGATCTCTTACTTCTGCCAAAAGAACAACCTACACCGTTACTCTGTTCTTATTCTCGGTAGGAAGGACCCGGTCTTGATGTTACCTGGATTGAAAGTTGCTAATGCTATCACCACTTAAACGAACTGGACTGATCACCTGTCACTACTGTCGTCCCAATGGCACTTCCCCGTGACACTCGCCGATCCGGGTTACGCATCCTTAAGTTAATGTAGTTAATTATAAGACATTTGGTGTGGTAGGGCGTATATAGTCCGTGCCATATATGATTTGATTAGAAGTATGTGATTATGTTGATGTTATGTAAATCAAGCATGACCTTTATTAGACAATTGGTCAACTCTTGAAAAAACCTAAACCGGATTTTTTACTTGTTTTCATCTTTATAACCTCTTAAGAGCTATCTTATGTTTACTTTTTTCAGTTAGGTTTCCAAATATTTTAGTTTATCAACTCTCAATCATTAGGATTTTATTTTGTAATCAGAAATATTCATGTTGAATATTACCCACATACAATATCTATTATGAGGTAATTGATTAATTTTTTACATGACCTAACAACTTCACTATGATTACATTCTTATCCTAAATAAATCTTCTCTGAAAAACTTCATCCAGGGTTGATTGGATGTGAAACAAGGCCTTAGCATGTTTCTATAGTATTTCTAGTAGTTGTTGACTCACATGTGCTGGTGCCAAGCTCTTTATATCCATTCTCCAACAAATCTACCAAATATCTCCTTGAAGCACTAATCAACATCCCCAATATTTGATGTTGCAGTTTTCTAATAATAATATTTACTTATTTTGCAAAAATAATAATAAGAATAATAATAATAATAATAATAATAATAACAACAATAACAATAACAATAACAATAACAATAACAATAATAATAATAATTTACCTTTACTGTTTCACTTTTATAGTCATTGATCCATGACAGGACAACTATCATTTGATAAATAGTTACATAGTTTTCATATTTGAAGTGTTTGACAAGTAGGATGTGATGGAGGAATCCGTTCTAATTACTAGCCCATGGTTCTTAGGTGTTTCTTATATAAGATAAAATAGATGATATTGGTTACAAGTGCCTTTCAAATGTTTACACCTTGATTGATTATTGTTTTATGTGTCGACAAAGTCGTTGGTAAACGATTATAAGTGAGATGTTCCCATGAAAGCGCGTCGCTAGTCACGCACGTGTACTCTTTTTGCCCAGACATACAAGCAAGCATATATTTATTTATATAAAGAACTAGACGATGATCTCAACATGGTTTCGTGTTAGACTAAAACATGTGTATATAACATGCATGAATAAATGAGTCTTGCACCATGAGAGACAAAGGTCTTCAAAATGACCATTTCATAAAAATCATTGCTGTATCCATTGGTCTGCTGCCAATTGCCTGTCTCTTTTAATGTGAACAATGAGACTGCTCTTATGTAATCCGTTCTTTAGAGTCATCATGATCATTTTAGTAAAATTGGATTTATTTTAGACTAAAGAAAATAAGAATAAATATTGACACGAGTTATGAGGCGTGAAGCATACGTTTGGTCATTAACAGTAACTAGTTTACTGCTAATAGAGTTCCTGATGGGTTACCCACTGATGTAGGTGTATAACTGTGGACAAATATAACCGTCAACTGTTAATCGTCAATTGAAATGTTGTGGTGGTTCGTCCCTTACTCCCTTATATAAGGAAGGTCCGTCTAATTTCGACACAGGTTTCCAAAACGGAACTTGCATATCCATTCTTGTATATATTTTCTTTGAATGATTCGATTGAATTTTCATGAGTACCAATGAAATATGTCAATCTGAAAGCCAGCTCAACGCTCAGAGAGATAATTAGGCATTTGCAAATTAGAAAACAAAAGTAATCTAGAATGAAGTACCTACTTTGACAAAAATTATAGGGCTGCCACACTTGAGTTTAAACAAGAGACGTCGACACTGCACTCCTTTTCCAAAAAATTGATTTATGATGACACATACAGCATAATGTGACATCTTCATGAATTTTTTTTTTTTTTTTTGAAAGGTGTGAATTATTCGCGAATGTCGGGAGGTCTAGCATACGTTGGATTAACGCGGTTTGCGATAGAGAGCTCTCTCGCACAATAAATCCCCAATTTAAAACCCTCAATGAGAAACCCCTATCACCCAGACTCGAACTTAATTGAGGCCTGAAGGAGAAAACTCTTCCGAGCTCACCATAGGTGAAACTTAAATACACGTGGCCACTACTAGAGCACTAGTGATGGTTATCTTCATGAATTATATAAACACGTAAGTGTGGAATTCTAGCTCATGAGTTCTCCATATTTTCAGGTGTGAACATTTAGATAGGCTTGTAAATGAGTCGAATGCTCATGAACTATCCATGAACTGTTCAACAGAAAGTTTGTTTATTTAAATAAACAAACGAATATTTGTCATTTAATAAAACGAACGAACATGAACACACTTTTGTTCTTTCATTTAATTTTTAATAAATACATAAGTAGTTATATTTTTATAAATATAAACATTGTACAAAATTTCTAACTACTTATATAAAAATATTTTTTTTTGAAAGGCTTATATAAAAATAACTAATTAGTAATTTGGCTTCCTAATAATAAAAATGTGCTTTTGAATTGAACTTATCATAGTTAATCACTAATTTATATACAAGAATTACTTTATGTTCATTTACGCTTGGTCAATTACGTTCATCTGTGTTTGTTATGTTTATGTTCGTATAAGTTTGTTTTTTTATGTTTGTTTATGTTCGTGAACTGTTCGTTTAATAAACGAACGAAGATAAACAAACACGAACATGGTCATTTTTTAATGAACGAACATGAACAAAAGATGTGTTCGACTATGTGTTTGTATTCAATTAAAGTTAAATGGACGAAAACGAACATGCCCGCATTATGTTCGTGTTCGTTCAATTCGCTTACAAACCTAGATTTAGATCTAAATTGTCAACATGACGTATTTTTGTAGGCATGTTCTAAGTTCTACACATTTTTAAGTGTGAGAATATGTCCAAAAAAGTTGTGTAGAGTGCACAAATGAAGTTATGAGGCAGGTAAGAGTGATGGAGACTTGTTTCAAGACCGATAAATTATTTCGAAGTGTAGGACAAGTAAAGAAACGATTATGAGAGATTATAAAAACTTTTTTATGCTCATAAATCTTTCCATAATCGTTAATGATCCATTTCTAGAAGAGATTACTGTGCAAATTCAACAAGGACGTATGAACAATCAATAAGCATCATTATTATCTGACAAAACATTTAGTTATGTAACATCCCATGAGCAAAATAATAAAATTGTATATCATTTTGTAACTATTTTCACAAAATGCTACACTACGTATAACTTAATTAATGATTATTATCAATGAAGTTGGTACAACAATTCTGCCTCAATTTCCTTGAAGCTTTTAGACTAAGTAATATGAAATTTGTACCAAGCAAAGATTTTGTAATGAAATGAGGTAGTCAACAACAGATACTCCATGACTAGAATTATGGTTTGTTTCAATATTGTGTATTTCACAACTATATATGACACAAAGAGAAGATATTTTCTTTCATAATGATTACCGAAAGGCTCTCATAATTTTCTTTAGAATAGCTAACAGTCTAACACACATCCTCCATTCTCACTCCTAATTCTATGCCAATATCTACTACTATTTGGTTTGCGTCGTCGAAAAAAAAGAGAGAATAGGGTTTCAATGGAAGAGGTGGGGGACATGGGCGGCCCTGGGGGTGGGCGGGAATGACCACCGGCCAGGGTCTAATATTTCGAAGGGCACGTTATATTTAAAAAAAAACCCCGATATGTATAGGTAAAAAAAATTAATAATACTCATACAAACACCAACAGAGGCTCACTTACAAAACTATTCTTATGGTTTAAATTAGTTATCAGCCCATTGGCATTAGGTTTAGACCTTTAGTGGGTCTGATACCCAATTTCATTAAGGCTTAAGGGCACGTTTTTTCGAGTTCGAACATGGTACACCAATTCTCAGGGCCGGCCGGCCCTGGTGGGGGACTTTAGAAACTAATACAAATGAATATAGCTAATTGCTTATCACCACCAACTCACGATATGTGTTAGTAATTTTTTTGGTCTAGGTCAGTCCGGTCTTGATGGAATATGGTAAAACCCCAAAACAGAATGAAAAAAGCCATAACAACCCAGGAAAAAAAGACTTATATCCTACAAATCCCGACACTGGTAAGTTTGAATCCGACCATTTTGTGGGACTTCTTTGCCAACAAAAAATCTGTTAGTAATCCGCCACTAATTTAAGAATAAGATATAAGCTAAGATTCCCATTCGGGTTTCGTGTTCAAGAATACGCTTTCATGCTACTTTGGTCTAGGTCAGTCCGGTCTTATCAAAAAAAGGGTAATTGCACGGTACCATATCATTACATGCTACAACTTTTGTCTCCGGCACACATATACAAAAGGAGAGTTAACAAAGTATTAGACAAATGGGAAAGTCATTTACTGCATGAACTTTAGCCAAAATTTCTCATTTATATGTGATATCAATTATGCAATATATTTGAATTTCACAACATCTGGAACAAGTTTTCCTACTCGCTTTTTTTTTTTTTTTTTTTTTTGCCAAAAGCAACTCTAGGGGTGCATCGATTAGTTGAAGGGCCTCAAAGAGAAGTCATTTTATTTTAGACCAATGGTAGAGTAATGGTAAGACGCAAGCCCTTAGGTCCGCGTTGGATGAATCAAGGGCTCATTGAATTTTATTTTTCCATTAGAGGGGGCTCAAAAACCATGCCCGAAATCGTTACCTTAACCAGAAGGAGGAATTTTAAAAAGAAGCATTTAAATGAATGAAATGGAGCACATCTAAGTCAATTTCAAGTTTGCTGCCTTGGACGATCGAGTTTGTAAGGATTAAAATATCTTCTTATATTATTAAAACATTTTTTTCAAGAACAAAAGTTCAGTACTCCCACAAATTATCAAATCTTTATCTTTATACTTAATAGACAACTGAATGTGGTGTCACGTGACATAACTCTATGATCTAACATTGTTTTCCCTCTTTTCATAATTAACCTAGCCTAGTCCACGACTCGTGACCTGCTTCTTTTGAAATTTCAAATCGCTTCCTTATTTTCCTCATCAACAAGGGCGGATCTTAGAAGGCTTGTGCCAGGGCCACAACCCTGGCACTAGGGCTGGCAAATCGTGTCTTATCAGGTTTAGCAGGTCTCTAACGATGCTTGTAACACAAGTAATAATATGAATACAACTCGTTTAATTACTTTATATCTCATGTTTATAACACAGTTTTACGTTTTATGTACTAAGAAGAAGAAATGATGGATCCTAACCTCATAATTATATTTATTTTTAAAAAGTAAAGAAATCACGTTGTGAGGTCTAATCGTGTCTTATACAGATATCTATTGCCAGTCCTACCTGGCACGTTTTTCGGCCAGAAGTGCTAATTTTCGGCACGGGCATGCTTTTACAACCCGTGGCTTTCGGCCCTGGGACGTTCAACGGGCAAGATCCGCCACTGCTCATCAAATCATCATTTCTTTATTTTCCTCTAAGAATCATTAATATTTCATTTATTCAACCCATCACTACTAGAAAAGGGGACAATTTGCTACAGAAATTTCCTACACAATTTTTTTCGTCACAAATTACAACACCTTTATAACGAATTTCCTACAAAAAAATTTTCATGATTTTGTTACAAATTTTCGATGCATCCATGACGAAAAACAAGAAAACCCTAATTAATTGACAGTTGCGTCACGAATCTGTCAGAAATAACCTACAAAAGGTTAATTATTATTCTTTACCGAATAAATATTTATATAAGCCAAATAAATATGGGAAAATAATATCGTTTCCTACAAATTTGTGACGAAAAATAAGAAAACCCTAATTAATTGACAGTTGCGTCACAAATCTGTTAGAAATAATATCGTTTCCTACACATTTATGACGAAATATTTATTTTTTAATTTACTTAAACCATCCGTCAGAATTCCGTCACAACCTGTGACAAGTTTCTGACAAAAAATAAGAAAACCCTATTTAATTGACAGTTGCTTCACAAATCAGATCCACGGCTGGGGAATCGCCACGTGGAAAGTGGGCAAGTGGAGGTTTTCCTCCAATTCCATGCCATCATCGTGATTTCAGGGAGGCCTGAGATGATGACACGTGTCCAGACGGTTATAACTGTCTGGTGGTGCACGATTGAGCCTTCTAGAAGGTTAATGCTAAATCCAGTGTGACTCCTTATCGTGTGTACCAGTTGAGTAAATAATATCCAAGTCTGGGTACTATTTAAGCGGAAGTATTTAAACTAGGATTCTTATCCTTTGTTTGTTACGAAGGAAAGCGCAAAGGTTTATTAACTTCCCTTTGGCGCGTAGGTGTTGCCTGCTATCTTTCTCCTAAGCCTTCTTTGTAGGATTAGTGCGCGACCGCGCAAGGTCAAAAGAGAGCTAAAAGATAAGGTTGTGGTATGGTACCAAGTACTTATTACGAGGTTTTTGGGACCTTACCCCTTCAAGTCCCCCCAGTCTAGTGCTGCTCTTATGCAAATAAGTGGAGCACTGGACTATGAGAGAGATGCTTGTGGGTTTTTTAGGCGCGAAACTGAAGAATCCTCTATGAGAAGGTTTTCTTTGCTTATTATAGTGAATCTGAAAATTTTTGACTTTGGGTAAGATGAACAGTTTGTGAGGAAAGATATTTATACCTTTGTTTATTCTGAACTGTTGCAATATTGGGCCAAGGGTTTGTGTAATTATGAGCTGACGATAGCTGACGTCATTTCTTATAATTTGTGCTGACTCTTCGTCTTCTGGCTTAACTGTAGTTCCTTGGAATGCGTGTGGGCCCTGTCAGAGGGTTTTAAATGGGATGTGATACTTGCAGTGGCAGCGCCGTTGAGACGGCAGTTGATTTGACACTTAATCATCACAATTCTTATCTCGATGTTACCGCTTCTCTTCTTTGGTCTATATATTCACTTTGGGTGATATTCTTTCCCTAATTTTGGAAAAACGGAGAAAAGGAGACTGATTCGATGGAGAAGACTTTCTAAGGTGTTGAAAGTGCTTGACGCCGCTGATGGTTTGCTGCTGCTTTCCAAATCGTTGCCTGATCCTGCTGTTAGGGATGAAGATGCAAACCGTCAGGATGTTTCAGAAGAGCGGATCCGTCTTCGTCTTGCTGACGACAACAATGGTGGGGTTACCCGGCTGTCAGCACACCTTGTGACCCAGTCCTTTCCGGTTGACCGGAGAGGGAGTTCGTCGATTGTTTACCAACGACGTCGCCGTGTTGTTATTCCGGCTGAAGTTCCGGCAGGTGGTGCTGAAGATGGTGGGGAGGGGGGGTGCCAACCCTTGGATTGTCGATCCCCAT
Organism: Helianthus tuberosus; assembly: GCA_030545235.1. NCBI lineage: Eukaryota > Viridiplantae > Streptophyta > Magnoliopsida > Asterales > Asteraceae > Helianthus > Helianthus tuberosus. Next base: position 15,340,729 of record CM060384.1, on the reverse strand, counting down.
CCCTTGTCTGAGTATGGTGAGGTTCTCCATACTCCGTATGGGGTGCTAGATCAGCTTTCCTAGTTTGTTTTATTTTGTAACTAGTACTCTCCTCCCCCCATTTTTTTGAAGAAACACTGCAGTGTTCTTTTTGTAAATGGTTGTTTGAAGTGCTTTTGCTGCACTGATGATATATATTTTTGATGCACTGTTGTGCATGTATGCCTTGGTGGTTTACCATTTGATGTTTGGATTACAATATGTTGCATATGTTTAATTGCTTTGAGTAGGTAGAGCGAATGAGAATGGTATTGTGCTCATGTGTGAACGTATGTCTAAAATGCGCGTGAGGGTTGTGCTTGTTTAGACTGTTCAAGAGGCATACAATGTTTACCATATTGTTTTCGCGTAAACCAAAAGAATTATATGCAATTTGTAACAAACAATAATATGTGTAAGGATAACTTTTGCATTAATAGGGCGTAGGGCCAATAATACAAAGTAAAAAAATTTCCTGTATAGATCTGCTCTGATTGAATAACTCGGCTATATATAACACCTGCGCAGCTGCTGCGCGTTCCAGGTGCGGGGGACAGGTGTTCCGTCGATTCTTTTTAGGGTGTATGCCCCTTTGCCTAGGACCTCATTGATAATGTATGGTCCTTCCCACTTTGGCGCTAGTTTGCCTGGTTTTTCCGCATTAGAAGCTTCATTGTCGCGCAAGACGAAGTCTCCCGGAACGAAAGTACATACGCGTACGCGCGCGTTGTAGTACTTTTCAAGTTTGGATTTGTACCTTGCCTCTGCGATGGCGGCGTTTTTGCGCCTTTCTTCAAGAAGGTCTAAATCCATTCTTCGTTCCTGCTCGTTGTTTTGCTTTTCCATGGTGAGCATGTTCGGCGATGGGAGGCCAATTTCGGCTAGGATTACCGCCTCTGATCCATAGACAAGACTGAATGGGGTTTCCCCCATGCTAGTCTTTGGCATGGTACGATGGGCCCATAAGATGCTGGGGAGCTCATCGACCCATCCTATGCGCGCTGTCCCGAGTCGTGCTTTTATGCCATCGAAAATCTGTTTGTTGACACTCTCAACTTGGCCATTTGCTTGTGGGTGCGCTACAGAGGCAAAGTTGTGCTCGATCTTCATTTCTTTGAACCACTTCTGAAGATCTTCCGAGGCGAAGTTGGTGCCAGTGTTGGAGATGATGCGCAACGGTAGTCCGAATCTGCAAATAATATGTTCCCATATAAATTTGCGGATTACCATTGCTGTGGTTGAAGCTAATGCCTTGGCTTCGACCCACTTTGTGAAATAGTCGACTGCTACGATAATGAATTTTACCGCGCCTGGCGCGTCAGGGAATGGGCCAACAGGATCAATGCCCCATTGCTGGAAGGGCCAGGCGGACGTGACCGGAACGAGCGGATTTTTTGGGCGGAGGGTTTTCGGTGCGTGGCGCTGACAAGCTGCGCATTTCCGTAATAATTCTACCGCGTCTACGTGCATTCCCGGCCAATAGTATCCCGCGCTCATTATCTTTGCCACTACCATGCGCGGTCCGGCGTGTATCCCACATAAGCCTTCATGGATTTCCCTGACTAAGTATTGCGCGTCTGTCTTGTCGACACAGCGCAGCAGCGGTCCCATGAATGACTTTCGGTATAGGATCCCGTCCGCCATCTCATAATTTATTGCCTTGTTCTGGATTTTTCTAGCTTCTGCCTTTCCTTCCGGAAGTTTTCCATGTTGTAGGTACAAGATAATCGGGGACATCCAAGATGGGTTGCCGATTTCTATGACGTTCACTTGTTTGAGAGGAACAGAAGGATTGGACAATACCTCGATGCGCACCTCTTTTGCTTGGTGTCGGAAGCTAGTGGCAGCCAATTTGCTTAGTGCATCCGCGTGCTTGTTTTCGCTTCTGTTTATATGATTTACCTTGAACGTTTGGAATTGGCTGATTAACATCCGCGCTTGTTCCAGATATAGCGCCATAGCTTCACCTTTCGCATCATAGTGCCCATTAACTTGCTCAGCCACTAGTTTTGAATTGACGTTAGCTTCGAGGTTTTTCGCTCCCATCTTAAGTGCTAAACGAAGGCCTGCTAGAAACGCTTCGTATTCTGCTTCGTTGTTCGTGCTTCGGAAATCCAGGCGTATTGCATATGTAAGTTCGTGATCATCTGGGCTGACCAACCGGAGACCTGCGCCTGCTCCGTCGTCATTAGAAGCTCCGTCTATGTGTAGAGTCCAGACCCTATCGTCGAAAACGGGAACAGGGTTCTGGATTGCTTCACATTCTTGGACTTTGTCTATGGGGACTTCTGTGGCGAAATCTGCTAAAACTTGCCCTTTAATTGCTGGTCGCGGTCTGTATAGGATATTGTATCCTCCCAGCTCAATAGCCCATTTAGCTAATCTTCCCGCAACATCGGGTTTGGATAGGATCTGCCCTAAGTGGTATTTGGTAAGAACTTAGATGACATGTCCAGAGAAATACCGGCATAGGCGCCGTGAAGCATGTGCCAGGGCGAGGACCAGTTTCTCTATCATTGAGTAGTGCGTCTCCGGGCCAGTGAGCATCTTACTTATATAATAAATTGTAGTTTAAATGTTTTCTCGTTCTACCATTAACACTGCGCCGACCGCTACTTCTGCAGCGGATAAATATAAGATCAGTGGTTCTTTTTCTCGCGGTGCTGTTAGTGTTGGCAGTTGAATTAAACACTCCTTCATTTGCTTGAAGGCTGCTTCCGCTTCTGGTGTCCACTAGAAGTGAGTTTTCTTGGCGCAGTTCCGTAGTGTGCTGATGAACGGATAAGACTTAGCAGCATGATTTTCCAAAATTCTGTTCAAGGCTGCTAAGCGTCCTGCGAGTCTTTGCATCTCTTTTATTGTTGCACGTGATGGCATCAGTTGGATGGCTTGCACTTTCTCCGGGTTTACTTTAAAACCATCTCTTGTCACTATAAAACCCAGAAATTTTCCTTCTTCCATCCCGAAGGAGCACTTCGTTGGATTGAGCTTTAAGTTTATGCTGCGTAAAGAATCGAACGTGCGCTGGATATTTGTGAGCATTGTTTCCTCTTCATGGCTCATGATGACGAGGTCATCCATGTATACCTCGACTGTTTTACCAATGTCTTCCCCGAAGACTGTATCCATTAAGCGCTGGTAAGTAGCTCCTGCGTTGCGGAGGCCAAAGGGCATTTTTGTGAAGCAGAAGATGCCCTTGTCCGTGCGGAAGGTAGTCTTGTCCTCGTCCTCCTCTTTCATTTGAACCTGGTGATAGCCCTTATAACAGTCAAGAAAACACTTCCAGCGAAACGATGCTAGAGAGTCAACTTTTTTGTCTATCCAGGAAGCGCATAGCAATCTTTTGGGCATGCTTTATTTAAATCTTTGAAGTCGACGCACATGCGCCATCCGCCACTGTGTTTTTGAACCATTACTGGGTTGGCGACCCAGGTGTGGTACTGGACTTCGCGCAAGATTCCGGCTTTGAGTAACTCTGTTACTTGTTCGTTCATAGCTTCTGCTTTTTCAGCGCTGAGACCGCGTCTTCCCTGCGCGACAGGTTCTGCAGAGGGTCGGATGTTCAGACAATGTTGCGCTATATCTCGCGGAACTCCAGTCATGTCCGCTGGACACCAGGCGAATATGTCCTTGTTGTTGGTCAGTAATTGCTTTAATTGTATGTGTACTGTTGGTGAAATGGCGTGCCCTAGTAAAAAGGTCTGTTCTGGGTATTCTTTGTTTAGGACCCATTTCTCCGGCTCATTTGGTGCTGAGGGCTTGGCCACTTTTGCTGGTGGTTTGTCGTTGACGTACAGGACCTCCTTGCTTGAGTATAGAATTGCGACTCCAGTTTCTGTTGGAAACCCGCATGCAGCATGTGGAATGGAAGTGATCATGCTGAATTCTCTTTGTGACCTTCTCCCTAGCAAGACATCGTGGCGCGATGTTGCTGGCATCACCATGAAATTTACTGTGACTGTGCGCGAATGCTCACCATCTGATAGAGTCACAGGAAATGCAATTTGCCCTAATGGAAATACAACTTCATTGCAAAAACCGGTGAGAGGGAAATCAACCGGCTCTAGGCGTGCTTTATCCTCTAGATCAAGTTGTTTGAAACACTGCTCGTATATGGTATCCATCGAGCTTCCTGGATCTATAAACATATAATCCGTTCTGTAGTGGCCGAAGATGCCAGTAATAATTACTGGTCGTTCTTCCTGAGGGCCTCCAGGGACAACAGGAAACACAACTTGTTGTTCCCTCCAATGCTGATTATGGTTTCGTTTATTTGGCCTTCGTGAAGGACCTCCTTGTACCATGTGTATTTGCTTTGGTTTGGCTGCCTGACAGCTGGTATCCTCTGAATTTTGGGTTATCTTAGCATGGCTGTTAGATTGGATGTCCCATTGACCAGGTATCTGTGGGTCCAATACTACAGTGTCAATTTTACCCTTGCTTTCTTTCAGAGTATCAGATCTGATGTTTAACGACTCAGATCTGTTAATCTGTGTGAAAATTTGGTTTATAGCAACCTGGAATCTGCCGAACCAGTATTCCGGAGCTCTTTGTAGGAGTTGATCTGAAGAGTCATGTACTACTGAATGACTGTTGTTTTTGTTGATTCCCATGATTCCGTCGATCTGGGTATCTTGGGTTGCAAAACCCTCGAATTCAGATCGAGGACCTGATGGGTGGAATGATGAATTCTCTGCCATGTGAAAACAGAGAATGAAGGAGGACAAATCGAAACGAGATAAAACTGATAAACCAGAGAAATCGGTGGGCGCCAGTATGTATGTATGTATGTATGTATGTAGAAAATGGGTCACAAAAAAATACTCAGTTTCCTTGGAAATTTGTAACAACACTTCTAATTTATTTGTAGGAAGTGCGTCACAAAAAATACTCAGTTTCCTTGGAAATTTGTAACAACACTTCTAATTTATTTGTAGGAAGTGGGTCACAAAAAATACTCAGTTCCTAGGAAATTTGTAATAACACTTCTAATTTATTTGTAGGAAATGGGTCACAAATAATGTTGTATTAAAATTTGTTAATTTTTTTGTTTTTTTTTTTGGTCAGAAATGTGTAGCAAAAAAAAAAAATCCTAAAAGATAATAATTAAATATATTGTAGGAGATTCGTAGCAATTTGTGACGTAGTAGTTTCGTAGAAAATGCGTAGGAAGTTGCGTTGAAAACGGGTTTCCTACGAGCTGTTTTCCTACATCAGGTGTTTGTCATAAATGCGTAGAAAAACCAGTTTTATGACGCATTTCCTAGGAAAACTGGTGTAAGAAGTTTCAGATTTTCTAGTAGTGCATATAGTGTACAAATTTCTAACCTAGCTAGCTAAATATACAACCGAATATATTTTTGCTATGTGTGGGCATCTACTTTACCCGATTTAGATCATTAGCCTATGTAATTTATAAGTTAAAATTTAGTAGGAACTTCCGTTACTAGGTCTTCAGTGTAACTGACCTAACTAATATGTTTTGTTAACTTAATCAGTTAGTTTTAAGATAAATACAAATCCATACACACATGTCGTCGCGAGTGTTTTTAAATCCATTTCTTAAATTTTATAATTGACGGTTTTATTTATAATTAGATTTGTTGACGTCACACGTTGCGGAGAAATAAAGTAATGATAATTTAAATCAAACGTTATTTGAAAATGAGGCATGTTGTTTAGAAAGACAAACCATTATAATCGATTTAATTTATCATCATGACGTTTTACAACACCAAATAAATAGTTTAATTTGAATACAACTTCATTTTTAACAAAACTTGGAATGTTGAGAGTAAAAAAATTAATCCACGTACTTAAGTTTTTAGAAAAAAAAAATTAACGAACTTAAGTTATTAGAGAAATTTCAAATTATATGATAAAGGAAATATGATTTAAAAAATAAAAAAAGAATTATTAAAAACAAAAAATAATTGATAAAAAATATGGTCTTAGAAAAGTAAAAAATAATAAAAATATGTTAAAACTTAAAAGTAAATATAATAATAAACTATTATAATATTATATAATAAAATATTAAAAAACTATATATTATTATAAAAATAAAGTTACTATTTATGATCCTTCAATAACAATATATATATGTATATAATTAGTTGTTAGTTTACATGTTGTCGGACGAGAGTGTTTTTATTTCTTGCTTTAAAAAATAATTTTTTAGTGCAACCTTTTACCAACGACATGTCATCGTTGTTTTAATTTAATTTATTTAAATTTGATCAAAAATATTTTAAAGCAACCTTTTAGTGAATGAACAACTTTTTAGCGACGAACTTGTTGGCACGAAACATTTAGCGACGGCATGTCGTTGGTAAAGGTTGAACAACGACATGTCGTTGATAAAGCCTATCGTATCAGATGACTTCTTATAGTGGCATAAACGATGCATAGACCCGTTTACAATTTTACTTATATGTAATCATTTATGTATGCATCTTTATATATTTTGTGTCTACACATAAAACATATATAATACCATATATACATTTTAATCTTAGAGATATAAAAGTATAATGTAGAAATGTTATCTTCCCTACATAACATTATTTAAATACAATCTACATAATTGTATATGGGTCTACATATTTACACACCTTATTGCCTATTTGGACACCCTTCAAGACGCCTCCTATAGACCTATACGAGGCGTATAGCCTTTTACAATTTCCAAGAGAATCTCTGATTATGTCATATTTTGTCTTATTTGCCTCGTATACGCCTCGTATAGGCCTATACTGGGCGTCTAGGCGAAAAAAGACCATTTAGCCCCTGATTTAGGCCTATACTGGGGGTAAATTGGTCTTTTTTGCCTCTCTTATATGCCTAGTATAGGCCTATACTAGGCGTATATAAGGTTTTTTTTTTTTTTTTTTTTTTTTTTTTAACAAACATTTTATACAATATTAATCGTTTTAGCAAACTTTTATACAAAAACAAGTTTTTTTATTTTAAATAATTAATATTAAGACCCCTCGTTGGTTTTTTTTGAGTTGAAAAATGGATGTTTTGGTAGGGTAATTTGATTGTTTTTGTAGGGTGATGTTTTTTGAGTAAAAAAATGGGTGTTTTGGTGAGGGAATTTGAGTTGTTTTTTAAGAAAAGTTTTATTTTTTTATAAAAATATTTTAAAATATCCGATCGTATAAAAAAAACCAACGAGGGGTCCTAATATTAATTATTTAAAATAAAAAAACTTGTTTTTGTATAAAAGTTTGCTAAAACGATTAATATTGTATAAAATGTTTGTTAAAAAAAAAAAAAAAAAAAACCCCTATACTGGGCGTCTATGTGGACCAAAAGACCATTAAACCCCTGAATTAGGCCTATACTGGGGGCAAAACAGGGCTATAATGGTCTTTTGGACCCCTCGTATACGCCCAGTATAGCTCTATACTGGGCGTCTATTATTTTTTTTTGTTTTCTTTTTTTAATATTTAAAAAGAGAAAACAAAAAAAAATAAAAATAGACGCCCAGTATAGAGCTATACTGGGCGTATACTAGGGGTCCAAAAGACCATTATAGCCCTGTTTTGCCCCTAGTATAGGCCGAATTCAGGGGTTTAATGGTCTTTTGGTCCACATAGACGCCCAGTATAGCCCTATACTGGGCGTCTTGAAGGGTTTTTTTTTTTTTTTTTTTTAACAAACATTTTATACAATATTAATCGTTTTAGCCAACTTTTATACAAAAACAAGTTTTTTTATTTTAAATAATTAATATTAGGACCCCTCGTTGGTTTTTTTTTTATACGATCGAATATTTTAAAATATTTTTATAAAAAAATAAAAATTTTCTTAATAACAATAAAAAACTCATATTAATTATAATAACACTAATATTAATTATAAAAAACTCATATTAATTATAATAACACTAATATTAATTATAAAAAACTCATATTAATTATAATAACACTAATATTAATTATAAAAAAACTCATATTAATATCAATAACCCTAATATTAATTATAAAAAACTCATATTAATTATAATAACACTAATATTAATTATACGATGCCTATACGAGACCTATACGAGACTTATACTATACTATACGATACAACACGATAGGCTTATACAAGACCTATACGAGACTTATACTACACTATACTATACTATACGATACGATACGATGCGATACAACACGATACTATAGGATACGATACCACATCCATAGGCCCATACAATGCCTATACGAGATTTATACTACACTATACGATACGATATGATACGATACAATACAATACGATATTAGACTATTGGATAAGATACAACACTCGTATAGGACTATAGGTGTGGTTTAGGTCCCGTTTAGGCCTATAGGCTTATACAAGACCTATATGGGACCTATACTAGACTTATACTATACACTATACGATACGATACAACACCCGTATACGTCGATAGGCCTATACAAGACCTATAAGGGACCTATTCTACACTATATGATACGATAGTATCGTATTGTATCGTATAGTATGGTATTGTATTGTATCGTATAGTGTATAGTATAAGTCTCGTATGGGTCCCATATAGGTCTATACGAGAGCTATACGAGACTTATACTACACTATACGATACAATACGATACGATACTATAGGATATGATACAACGCCCGTATACGTCGATAGGCCTATACAAGACCTATAAGGGACCTATACGAGACCTATACTACACTATATGTTAAAAACAATGTAATATTTCTACGATTGAATATTTTTAAAGGCCGATCTTGAAAACGGTAAAATATTTTCATAAAAAAATAAAACTTTTCTTAAAAAACAACTCAAATTACCCCACCAAAACACCTATTTTTTTACTCAAAAAACATCACCCTCAAAAAACAATCAAATTACCCTACCAAAACATCCATTTTTCAACTAAAAAGAACCAACGCGGGGTCCTAATATTAATTATTTAAAATAAAAAAACTTGTTTTTGTATAAAAGTTTGCTAAAACGATTAATATTGTATAAAATGTTTGTAAAAAAAAAAGAAAAAAAAAAAAACCTTCAAGACGCCCAGTATAGGCCTATACGAGGCATATAAGGGACAAAGGGTCATATATGAGGCCTATACGAAGGGTCCTATACGCCCAGTATAGGCCTATACGAGGCGTATTGAAGCAGTCAAACCAGAAGTGACACGAGTCAGACACTGATTTTGATGTAACCCTATACGCCTCGTATAGGCCTATACGAGGCAAAGGGTGTCTAAATAGGCAGATAAGGTGTCTGGATAGTTTGAGCCTTGTATATATTACTATTATTTCATTCAAATATTAATACATCATGTTTAAATCACACTTAAATACTTGGGTTTGGTTACTTGATAGAATACTTCACCATTTATAACCATATATGTTATTAGCAATATTTTTTGTATGTACTTAGTGTCTTGTACATGTAATTCAACACAAATAGATAGAGGATCCTCATGACCTTTTAGGAGGGAAACTAAATCAAAACAAGTCATGCAACTATTAGTTCTTTCTTTTATCTTTAATCTTAGGAGGAGCTTTCCATGTTATAAAAGAAAAAATATATTAAACAAAAAGGATGCTCACCCGTTTCACTTTTTGATCTACAAAAGAATATTTTATTCTAGTTTTGCCACAAGAATGCAAACTTTTGTTGCAGCAAGTTAAGAACTGCCAATTAAAACAAGAAAAACTTCATTGCCTTTAGACCCTCACTTTTTGAAAAGGACAAACTGAAATATGGTTTTATATATTTGTGACAAAATAACTTCAAAGTTTTAAAATCTGTGGTACAAGAATGTATGTAGAGAACTAAGGTTGTACTTGTATAAGACTTTCGACGTTGCACGAAAACGTATATCTTAAGATTCAGATTAGGTGAGAGCTTCTTAGAACCACCCTCCTCCTCCTCCTCTTTCTTTTTATAAATGTAAGTTAGAAGCTATATATTCCAAACTTGTTGACAACAAAAATTCAAACTCTCCCTACCAAACCTTATCACTGAGTTCCTATTAACACTAACACCTCCCCTTTATTTTCACCTCTTTTGATCAAAATGATGGTATAGATAGCTAGGTTACATAGAGGCTAAAGGTAGTTTAATTAGTTGTACCTTTAGATAACTATCATATAGAAAAAAGGTAGTAGATATGGAAGGAGAAGTGAAAAAGGATGCAGAAACACTTCCTCCAGGGTTTCGATTTCATCCAACAGACGAAGAACTCATCACTTCTTATCTTATAAACAAGATACAAGATTCTAGTTTTACTGCAAGGGCAATTACTGATGTTGATCTCAACAAATGTGAGCCTTGGGATCTTCCTGGTACGTGTTGTAGCTTTCCTCTCTTTAACAACTAGCATCAAATCTATTGCTCTAATTCTAATAGTCTTACATGCAAGACCAATATAGTAATAACTAAAAGGGCATACTCGAATATATACATAATTATATCAGCTTACTTTTCCCTTTAAAATTTCCTTTTAGAAAAATAAAACCTAGGGTTTTGTTTTCTTGAAGTTTATTTTATCTGTGTGATTATATAGCAAGTAAAGTTGATTCAGGACTTCATTTTTTTAGCAAGAGCAGTTTTTATTTCAGTTGATAAAAGTCCATTTTTACTCCAAAAAGTTATAACAACTAAAGTGCTGAGATTTTTGTATGTATAGTCAACATGTGTTCTTCATTTCACAGATTAATTATGTATGTAGATAATTTCTTATAATCATCACTATTATTACTACCCATTAATTTCAAATAAAAAATGGCAAAAATGGAATTATATTTCAATCAAGGGTTCACTTCTCAGATTTGGGTCCATCATCAGCATAATCATTAATTTGATAAGGTAAATAAAATAAACTTGGTTTGCAAAACAAACAAAAAAAAAAAAAAAAAAAAAAAAACCACTAAGAAGAAGAATTTCTTTTTAATTATTATCGATGGAACTTATTATATTGATATATTTTTTACCATATATATATTTTACTCTTCAAAATACAGTTGGATTTTAAATGATCTCATGATATGATATACGGGAATAATGATTTATATTTCCTAGAAAAAGATCACAGTTTGTTGCATATTAAAATAATCAGAATTGGTAGGAAAATAAAAATCTCAAAGAAGATTTACATGCAGGAGATAATATTTTGTGCAAGTCAATTCTTGTAGTAATATATGTTAACCACACCTTCGTTTTTTCTCAACAAACTAATAGAAAATCACCCGTTGAGTAAATATGCATGATAATCCATTCGCACACTCAAACAACACATTAATTTTGTTTACTTATGAAAGACTAAAGCTTTATGTGACATGAATATCTCATCATTCTAAGTATTTCAATATCTGAAATACCACAAACATAAATAATGAAGGGGTAGTATATACTATAGTTAATGTTGTGGGAACAATTTAAATTTGAAACAGGAAAGGCAAAAATGGGAGAGAAAGAATGGTATTTCTTCAGCCTAAGAGATAGGAAATACCCAACAGGAGTGAGAACAAACAGAGCCACCACTACTGGATACTGGAAGACCACTGGAAAGGATAAAGAGATCTTCAATGGTGCTACCTCAGAGATTGTTGGTATGAAGAAAACTTTGGTGTTTTATAGAGGGAGAGCCCCCCGTGGCGAGAAAACCAACTGGGTTATGCATGAGTATCGCGTTCACGCCAAATCTGTGTTTCGGTCTTCCAAGGTACCTAGCTAAGGTTGCACTTATTTGTTAGTCCATCATGAGCATTTAAAAGTTGTTTCAAAATAATCACTTAGAAAAGTGACATTTTTCAGACAAATATTTCGAAATCGTCGGAAAATGGGTTTTCTAAGTCAGTCAAACACATACTTACATTATTATATGTATATTATTATTATTATTTATTTATTATGTTGTTGTTATTAGTATACTTATTATTATTATTATTATTATTATTATTATTATTATTATTATTATTATTATTATTATTATTATTATTATTTATATATACCATTTATTATTACTATTATTAGTATTTTATAATAATATTAAGATAATATTACCTACATATACAATTACAAGCTAAGGGGAATAGTGTCAGGCAGCTAACATATACAATTACAAGCTAAGGGGAATAGTGCCAGACAGCTGCCTAGCACTTCCCCATTGGACCAACCCATTTTTAATTTAATTTTATTCCTAGCTTAAAATAACGGTTTCGTCCTTCGTTTAAAATTACGTTTTTGCCCCCAGTTCAAAATAAAATTATAATTTTTCTCCTGGCTCAAAATTACGCTTTTGCTCTCGGTTCAAAAACTCATATTTAATTTTATTCCCAGTTTAAAATTACGTTTTCGCCTTCCGTTTAAAATTACGTTTTTGCCCTCAGTTCAAAATAAAATGTTATTTTTCCCTCTAGCTCAAAATTACGCTTCTGCCCTCAGCTCAAAATTACGTTTTTGTCCACAGTTCAAAATAAAATTATGTTTTCCTCCCTAGCTCAAAATTATTAGCTGCCTGTCACTTCCCTATTGGACTAACTCATTTTTAATTTAATTTTATTCACAGTTTAAAATTACGCTTTCATCCTTTGTTTAAAATTACGTTTTTGCCCACAGCTCAAAATAAAATTATAATTTTGCCTTAGCTTAAAATTACGCTTTTGCCCTAGGTTCAAAAACTCATTTTTAATTTTGTTCTCAGTTTAAAATTACGGTTTCGCCCTCCGTTTAAAATTACGTTTTTGCCCCCAGTTAAAAATAAAATTTTGTTTTTTCCTCTAGCTCAAAATTACGATTATGCCCTTAGCTCAAAATTACGTTTTTTGCCCACAGTTCAAAATAAAATTATGTTTCCCCCCTAGCTCAAAATTGTGATTTTGCTTTCAGTTTAAAATTATGATTTCATCTCCAGTTTAAAATATAATAACGATTTTGCCCTCTGTACAAATATACATGTTGCGAGAGAGAAATATTTGGCTTACCCCGCAACGCGGGCGGGGCAAAAACTAGTTAAATACATAATAATACTAATAAAATAATATTACTGATATTTGTAATAACAATAATAAAAATTAGTATATAAAAAGATTGACAATAAAAGGTTGTTGGAATTTTCTTGGAGTTTTCAAACAATTTTCCAACAAAAAAAGAGTAATAGTTTTATAAACTATTTTGTCTTGTCCGAATTTTCCGACGACTTCTTTTTTTGCCGGTATATTGTCATAATTGTGTCGCTATAAGACCACCCGTAGTGGGGCGGTATTTTTGAAAAAAATTGAAAAAAAACGCCCCCCCCCCCCCCCCCATTACACTAGGCGTTTTGGGGCATTATTTTTGAAAAAAAAATTGCCCAAGCGTTATATATAAAACGCCTACAATTGTATTGTGTAATGGTTGACTGGGTTTGACCCACCAATGAGAAACTAGTATGTGTGTTTTTTTTTTTTTGTTTAATGATTGGAATGGACATTATTCCCACTACGCCACTTTTGCAATTACGTCCCATGCTGACTGGACTGGCACGTGTCGAATAATGCCCCATGGTGGGGGCATTATTTGGCTAAACCACTACACATGGTCTAATTAATTTGTTTTGTCAAAAAGTTCCACTTTTCTAGTTGTGCATAACAAATGACACTAACATACATCTCGTTGAAATCACCCGTATTCTTATAATCTTTGAAATCATACGTATTCTTATAAAAATTCAATACTTTTTTTCTTTTTGGCGTAAAAAGGGTGTATATATGTTGATTGGGTCTCAAAGTGGGTCCATACATATTACAAACTAATATATTTATGCCTTTATGCAATTCAACAAACAAACATAATAAATGTTTACTTCATGGTAGTTTATTCTTCTAAGACTTTGTCGATTTTTTTTTTGGGTCGGGGTATTAATAGGTACAACATCTTAAGCACATTTCTATTAGTGGCCAAGATCTTACTGGTATGTATGTTTGTTTGTTTTATATGCAGGATGAGTGGGTTGTATGTCGGGTTTTCCAAAAGAGCGCTGGTGGCAAGAAGTATCCATCGTCCAGCCATCCGCGGGTCATGATTAATCCCTACCACCTTGAGATTGGTCCAGCTTCAGGAATTCATGTGCCTCCCCAAATCATGACATCAGATCCAAGTTATCAATTTCCATATGGGGTTGGAAGAAGTTACATGACTAATGCTGATATTCCGGAGTTTTCAAGGGTTTTTAGAGGCACCACGAATATGCCTCTCAACCAAACCCAATTAAACTATCCCAACACAGATGGATCTGAACTCTTTACTATTTCCGGGCTGAATCTAAACCTAAGAGGATCAACTTCAACACAAATGACTATGAGGCCAATATTGGCACAACCACCACCACCAGGAGCAACATCCTCACTACCACCACAACCGCAAGAAGATGTAGCTAATTCCTCGATGCTCATAAGTAGTTCCCGTGGACATGAAAATATGGAACCCATGGGTTATGATCATGGGGATATGAGTGCCAACGGAGACGGGCTCGTCAATAATAGGTTCATGAATATGGACCATGACCTTGAAAATTATTGGGCTCCCTATTGACAGTTGATAGTTAAAGTATGATACTCTCTAAAGGTCAGTTGAATGGCATGCATGAAATCATTAGATGCATGAGTTCAATTCTTCAAGGTTTACTGGCCTCCCTATTGAATAGATAGGGTAATAAGCAATTTTATGTTAGTTTGGTAGTTGGCGGTGTTTTTTTATTTTCTTATAAGTCCTGTTAGATTTTTCTATATTTAATGTCATCAATAGACCATCACATAAATAGGTTTGTGGGGAAGAGCCACATATAGATATGTGACGATAACTGCCTCCCAAACTTTTTATCATATCCTGCAACTGTGAAATATGAATTTATGTTATATGTTTTTGGTTGTTTATGTTGAACTAATACAAGTTTTTTTTTTGGAAAAATTTATTTTTAAGATTGCATGACATTCTTGATTATGTTAAGCACCAACATTGCGGTATTAAAGCCAGACACAACCTTAAGCTTTACTGATCCATTTTGTTCTTCATTCACAATGACTAACAATGCTTCTAGAACTACTTAACCTCTCGTCCTGGTGTTTAAGGGAGAGGTCTATGAGTCTAAAGTATTCGAGCGAAAGTTCTCTTACTTTCGCAGGATTTATGTGAATTTATAGAAGTAGGTTTTATTGAATTGATGGCCAAGGATGATTGAAGGAATATAATCTCCAACAAATTTCTTGTCAAGAGTGATCATCATAGTTAACAAATTACTAACAATATGTAGACTAAGAACTTAACATCCAATATAGGGATGATGTATAAGTTTAATTTATGTATTTGATCTGAAGGCTTCATTGAGATTGTTTTATAGTACCACCAGAAGCTAAACTAATATAGGAATGATAATATTAGTCAGTTCATGTAAAAGCATTTTTGGATTTTGGGCAAAACATTAAGCTCATTCATCTTCTAGTCATAGCTTTGTCTATTGAAGTTAATATGAAACATTGATGTGTTGTAACCGTTTTTTTTAGATGGGATTACGAGAAAGATATTGATGATATTTATTTCAAGAGTAAATTACAAGTTTTGTCCTTTATGTATGTCCAAAATTGCAGACGCTGTCCTTTGTCTTTAAAATTGATGAGTTTTGTCCTTAATGTTTGCAAATCTTGCACGTTATGTCCTTTAGGCCAAACCCAGTTAGATTTTTTGGTTAAAACTGATCATGTGCAAGGCACATGAGGGTATTCTTGTCATTTCAACTATACAGGGGTTATTTTGTAAAGAACTTCTATTCAGGGGCCATTTTGTACAAACTTAAAAATAAAACACTATATATTACAAACTCTCCCTCCTCTCTCTCTCTGATAAACTCTCTCTCTCTTCTCTCTCTCTAACATCTGATAAACTTTCTTTCTCTCTCTTCCACTTCTTCTTCTTCACAATCAAACCCACTTCCCACATCTCTCTACCAATTGATCGATTCCCTCACTTCCCACATCTCCCTCTACAATTCCCACTTACCAGTTTCACCATCTTCTTCACAATCAAACCCTAACCCTAGATCTTCCATTCTCAAATGGTTCGCATTACTCACGCCTCCACAACGGCAGTCCCACCTCACAATCATTGATCAATCATTCACACAACTGTTAATTCAATTGCAATTCAAGCTCAAACACAACGACCATGGTGGTGGGTTAAGTGCTTCGGTGGTGGTGGGTTAAGTGCGGTGGTGGAGGTGGCGGGTTAGGTACGGCGGCGGTGGTGGTGGTGGGTTAAGTGTGGCGGTGGGTGTGGGTTAAGTGCGTCGGTGGTGGTGGCGGGTTAGGTACAACTGACTTTCTTGTTGAGCAGGTAAGATTAACAAGCTTGATGATTTAGGCGTTCTTGATTTTTTGTTAATTTGGGGGTGTTGTTCAAATTAAGCATGTGGGTTTTTGTTTTGTCATGAAAATATTCAATCTTTGTGAGCGATTTGATGATATCCAAGGCTGTACTGCAGGTTTGGGTTTTTTAGGAGGTGGTAGTTGATTTTGGGGTGGTGATGGTGGAGAAGGGTAATGGTGGAGGGTGGTGGTTTCAGTGGTGGTGTCAAGTGGCGGTTTTAGGTGGTGGTGTCAAGGTGTGGGTGCGTGTGTGTTTGACCGGGGAGATGAGGTGAAAGGGAAGTTAGGGGTTTTTGGTGGGTGTGCGACTGTGGAAGACCCGTCGCCGGGATTATGACCGGCACCGGCTACGACCACCGGTAAGATGAGAGAGACGGTGTGGGTGTGCAGCACTGCAGCTGTAATCGAAGAAGAAGGAGAAGAAAGGGGGGTTGGTGTGAAGTAAATATCTTTTCTGTAGTTACACAATAGTCCCTGAAGACAAATTCTTTTACACAATGGTCCCTGATGAGATGAAATGACAACAATGCCCTCATGTGCCTCAGATTTAACAAAAAAAAATTAACTGGGTTTGCCTTAAAGGACATAACGTGCAAGATTTGCAAACATTAAGGACAAAACTCATCAATTTTAAAGACAAAGGACAGCGCCTGCAATTTTGGACATACATAAAGGACAAAACTTGTAATTTACTCTTATTTCAATCTACACATATATATGCATGAAAATATTCATATGTGCATGTATGAGACAAAAATATACTAAAATACGTCTATTATGAATACATGCATACGTCTAAGTTCTATAAGGCTAAGTGTAGTGGGTACCAATCCCACTCTACCTCGGCAAAGCCCACCGCCAAACCCAATACTAGAAAATGATGGATAATATAAACCTTACTGCAAACAACAAATTGATGTTATGTTAAAAACAATATGATAAATAAACTGCCATTTATGCATTAATATTATATGTTAAAACAACAAGGGTATGGCAGGGGGAAGGTTTAGAATCCACTCTAGTAGATAGCTTTTTGATCGGAATCTACAAACAAAGAAACACCGTTAGCCTTAATGCGAGAGATGGTCTCCTATGTTTGGACTCCGGTGTGAGAATCAGTAAAGAGTTCTCTAAGAGTTAAGCAAAGTGAGAGAATAGTTTTAGAAAGAGAGAGAGAGAGATATATATGATACCTTTGAAGTTGTGAGGAGACTCATATATATATATATATATATATATATATATATATATATATATATATATATATGCAGAGGTCTCTTCCAAAGGGTAACCTCCTTGATAGCTCATCTTCCAAATGGGGTAAGTCTTATCCTCTGAGATGTTGCTTGCGCAAGTAGCCTCGCCTCTTTGGTGAAAGTTTGCTTTGTGAGTCTAGATGCTGCTTTATGTGCTTTTAGACAAAGTCCTATCACTTTGACTTTGCAGCCTTGGCACTTGGTATGTGTACAGCAAATGAGTTTCTGGCTGTTAGTCATCAGTGTGACTGCTTCGCTGAGTGAGAGCTTTCGGGCACCCACGTCATCATTATCTGTATGTGTCCATATCAACGTTATTTTACTTGGTTTATTTATATAGTTATTTGTTTTCTTTGACATGCAACTGGATGTTTTCCCGGCGTGCACGGTAGCGCCAATTTTTCCAATTTTGTGGTATTGTGTTTTCTGTCAACAATAATTTAAAGATAAAAGTAGCACAACAACTAATACTATTGTTATATACAAAATACATTTGCTTTAGGTGTGCAAGTGCTTACAAATTCAGCAGGCTCTAGTATGAAGATGTTAGTCTTGATAGAGTTTGTTTGGTTAAATTAGTTACAATTATCGACTTGTTAGATAATTGTTAGTATATGACATTTAAATATGGTAGGATAAGTATGGTTTATTTTATATAGTTTATTTATTGGGTTTGAGTCCAAATGTTTTAGGATTGATTATAAATGATTGATAGAGTCATTGTTTTTTTATGTATTTTTTTCTTGGTTCATTCATATTAATAAAGTGTCAATCAAGAGTTTTGGTCATATATCGTGTTTTATTCAAGTCATTTTTATTGGTTCTAGGCCAACAATTGGTATCATAACTTGGCCAAGAAGTTGTTCTAAGGGCAGTAGGGAGGAGTCTTTAAGACGAACAACAGGAAGGTTAATCAAGATTGGGTTCATAGAAAGTCTTAGTCGAGAAGAAGAATAGTGGGGGCTTTTTTCTTTCGGTAGGTGACAACCAAAGAATTTGGGTGCAGCAAACACAAGATTAGCAAGGGCTGAAGGGGGTTTGTTTAGTAACCAAAGAAGATAGAATAGTAATGGCACCTCGTTTTGGCGATCGATGACAACGAGTACAGATCGATCAGGGGAAATTCTTTTGTTACAATCCAATTAAGGTTACTTTTTATGTTGTTTACAAGTGGGAATATGGAACTAAACAAAGTGAAACGTTGGATACCAGTGGCACGGTGGGTGCTAATAGTGTTAAGACCAATGGGGATGCAGGTCAAAGAACGAGGGCGCAGAAGATTGTTAAAGGTATTCTTGTGGCCAAGGATGGTGCAGAAGTAGCTGGAGGTGAAACTCCTAACGAGTCAAAATTTCAAAATGAGAAAATAATGGTGAGTGTAGATGGTGGCTCAGTGACTCATGTCACACCCCGACCCGCAACGAATATGGTACGGGGCATGATGATTGTCCATAGCTCATGACACTATCAATCGTTTCAATATTTAAAGCACAACCATTTTAATTGTCACATATCATAAAAGTATTCAAATAGCTCATACATGATTTAAAATACAAAACATAAGACAAAGTTTCTGTTTATTTTTTCGAAGGCTCATCCTACATGTCCTCTTCTCTTAATCCTCACACTTGATTACTTGCATCACGTTAGAAAAATATATTTTTGGGTCAACAAATATGTTGGTGGGCACTTTCCTCGTTTAATAAAATAAGCTTTATATTTATTTTAGGAAAAATTCTTTTAACATGCTTTTCAAGGTTGGTATAAAGATTATCACATATCAACAACACAACCAATAAAGCCATAAATACCAAACAAGAACACAAACAAGTAACAATACGAAACAAACAAATAAATATAAGACTCAAAGACTGTAGCGTGCATTAGTCTCAAGCCCCCAAGAGCGAGTCTAATACTGGTGGCGATACTAGGCTACAACCCATGGTCGTGGGGAACCTAGTCAGTCGTGTATCCACATGACAAGATAGCATGTAATAGACTGACATGACATAGCAATTAAAAACACATATAGACATCTATATATTAACACCTTGAAACATAGCATGCTAATGATAAAATAAATCAAGATTTTGTATAACATGATGCAACCCAAAATTTATAAAATTAAAAGGAGAAAAATGGAAGAAATTACTCACAGTTTGCGAAAAATTGTTCCACAAGAATTAACGCACGAAAAGGAATGGATAGAATCTAAAAATAACAACTGTTAGGGGAGGATTTTTGAATGATCAGTGATCCTCAATTACTGTTGGGCTTAGGGATCCTCAATTTTGTCTGAATTAGTGATCCTCAGAGAGTATGGTAGGATCAGGATCCAAGATCATCATAAGGATCCTTATACTAACGATTGTCTGCTTTGAATATTGTTAGGGGAGGATTTTTGAATGATCAGTGATCCTCAACTACTGTTGGGCTTAGTGATCCTCAATTATGTCTGAATTAGTGATCCTCAGAAAGTATTGTAGGATCAGGATCATGGATCATCATAAGGATCCTTATACTAATGGTTGTCTGCTTTGAATATGATGTTGTTTTGCAGGAGTACGATCTTGGACTTGGTCTTGGCGATATTCCTGGAGCATATTCCTTATTTATTCCGCACGTGCTTGACCAATATGGACGTTATGGAGTTCGTGGGAGACTTGCATGAAATGCAGATAGTTAGTTAGCTTAGATATTTTCCATTTTTAAAAGGGGATAGCAAGCTAGATTAGAACACTTGGCTATTTTTAGCTTAATACACACACTCGTAACTGCTCTCATCAGCTCTCGAGATTTCACTTGGCGATTACACACTTTTTTGCACATTACACTGTAGTGATCCTTGTAACTAGCTCGCTATCATCCAAAGTTGTAATATCATTTTTGTTTAATCTGAGTTGGTGATCGGTAGTTTCCATCACCCGAGGTTTTTTATGCCGGAGATCAATTCTTGATCAAGGGCTTTTTCCTCGTATAAATCTTTGTGTCACTTGTTCATTACATTTCTGAGTGATCCTTAGCATTGTTCATTGATTCAAGCATCACACCTCACAACAGAAAGTTTGGTTGCATTATCTTAGCTTGATTTTTGACCAAAACAGTTTGGCGCCCACTGTGGGGCAATTGGTGCTTCAATCCTAAGAAGATTCGTATTTTCGTGGTCATTTCGGTTCGTTACAACCAAGCAGATGGCTTCCTCAGCAAAGAACACATCAAGCTCTATGCCGGCGATCAGTTCTTCACAAGGCGTTCCTCCTTTGCCTCCACCACCTTTTGGATCCCAGAAGAATACTGAAAATGTTGCGAAGAGACAAACCCCCATTTTCTCAAAACCACCAACTTCTTCTGTTTCCACTAATCCTACTACTAATGATCTTTTTAATCTGATTTTGCAGATGAGGGATCGCATGCAAGAGAAGGACAAAACCAATGAACGGATCCTCCAAGAGATTGGTGATATAAAAAAAATAGAAGAAATCAGTGGAGGATCACTCTCCTCTGATGCCAAGGTCATTGAATTTTGACACTCCAATTGTAACTACTCTACAATCGGCAGTTCCGGGCATCCAGTATCAAAGTGGTCCATCAGAAAGGCGTTATGGAACGGCAACTATGAGTCAGGCATTTAGCTCTCACTCCCAGCCTCAGGGATCCTACTTTCAGCCATCGGGATCCTCTTTTCAGCATCAGGGATCCTTCGTCAGCTCAGGAGTATATTTGGGAATGCACACAGTCCAAGGATCTTCCTAGGTCCAAGGATCCTCCCAGGTCCAAGGATCCTTCCCGGTCCAAGGATCCTCCCAGGTCCAAGGATCCTCCCAGGAGTATATTTGGGAATGCACACAGTCCAAGGATCTTCCTAGGTCCAAGGATCCTCCCAGGTCCAAGGATCCTTCCCGGTCCAAGGATCCTCCCAGGTCCAAGGATCCTTTGTGGTTCCAGGATCCTTTTAGGTTCAAGGATCCTCTCAGCCTCAAGGATCCAATGTGACACTCTGGGTTTTTCCGAGTAACCATTTTGGTTTAGCCTTATGTGTACATATATTATTAAATGAAGATTTGCGAATTATCTTGAAGTATTATGTGATGCTTGTATTAAACTATGTGTATGTAATATATATATATAAGTGAACCGAGACCATGAATCCGACTCGAGACCATTCGGTCTCGAGTGAACGACTGGGCCGGTTGGGCCGTGCACCCCAAAAGCCCACTCGAACCCATTAGGGTGCACCTACATGGATCGGGTATATATACTTTGTTGATGGCCAACCTTGCCACTTTCCAATCACCATCCCTTCACACTCTCCTACACACACACTCTACTACATCCTCTCTCACTAAAAACACTAACAACACAACCTCTCCTCTCCCTCTTTCGGATCAAACCGGCGACAACCAAGCCCTCGGATTAGCTTGTGTTCTTCACTCGGAGAATACCGGACGACAAACCTACTCGCCTTCACGCACCCTCTATCAACCGGTTAGTGTTTTAGATCTTTACTAGGTGTTTTGTGTATAATGATGTGACTTACTTTGAATGATTGAATGATGAATGAGATGTGAACAAATTGTGCTTTGAATGATAAATAATTGATGATACTTATGACAATCCGATTCATGCTTGATAAAATAGGACAAACATTGTGTTTAGATGGTGGGTTACAAGATTGTCTTGATATCTAGGATATAAGTTACATAGTTCTTATTCACAAGTCTTATGTTATATATTGAAGAATTTAGGAAATATGCACACACTTTGAGTATAAAGATGAATGAAAAAACCCTAGGGATGAACTATGTGAATATGACATGAATATGTGTTAAATGTGTTTGAATGTTGAATAATATGAACTATGTGAATATGACATGAATATGTGTTAAATGTGTTTGAATGTTGAATAATATGAACAATGTGAATATGAAGATTTGAATATGCTTTGAACATTAAAAGATGCCATGTTTAATCTGAATTGTTTGAGAATTAGACAACAAAACATGTTTATGAAATTCTATTGGCTAGTACACAATTACATGAAATTGCAAGATTATTGGTTAGTACATCAGATGTTCTAGAAGGACTTCATGTGCACGCATCCAGGATTGCGAGTCGAGACCCCCGGTTTCGACTCGAGATCATCAAGTGACAACTCGAGACCATCAACTGACTAATCGAGAACAGTTGTCTCGACAAAGGTCTCGACTCCGCATGTGGTTCATCAGTGTTGCGACTCGAGACCACCAGTGGTTGCGAGTCAAAGCACTGCCCTATTGCGACACATAAATGCATGACTCGAGATTAGTGGTTTCGACTCGAGACCACTCCTCAACTTCACCATCAGTGGATGGCACTCGAAACCACTGACCATGCCTACAACGGTAGTTGCGACTCGAGACTGTTTCTCCTTGGCATCGACTTGAGACCACTCATCAGTGGATTCAACCTATCAGTGGTTTCGATTGGGCCATGCTGTTATTGGGCCATATTGGTTTAACGGACTGTTTTCGGTGTGGACTAAGTGTTAACTGATTTCTGCTTGAATTGCTAGCACGATAGGGCGGGCCCAATAAACTTGAATGACATATATGTTATGTGTTAACTGTTACTAGTCTACTGCTCAAATATTAGAACAGGCTCATCAACTTAAAGGATAATTGTATGTTATGCATGCTATGTGTTAGTTATGTGTAGATTCTACGTGACTTATTGTACCCGGGCTTAACCCATACTGGTAACCATGTTAGGACGTGGTGACCAGCGTGCTTGACCAAGTAAACTAAACTGCCGAGCAACCCAAGGTGAGTTCACACACTAAAAGCATGCGTCCCAGGGAGGGACACGAACAAACTAAAGAATTTTTCAAACTACTAATTTCCGGGGGAATATGCAAATGGTACTCTTGTACTACTACATCCGGGGGAGATGCGTTTGGGTATTATTTATAAATCACAACTAGCAACACTAAACAAATCTCTATCATATAAAGTCCCTGCTTATAGTACCGATTAATCGCCGGGGGCGAACGGGTTATTAGTTGATAGCGCTATTAGGTTTGACAACCTCACACCGTGACCGGGGGAGATCGGGCGTGAACTAGTAGACCTTGCATCTTGGTCAATGACGATAGACATTGACCTGGGGCACCAAAACTTCTCGTCAACAGTTTCGGTAATTCAAGTTTAGTAGCTTTCATATGGGGTAGCTCCCCATGACGTGATTATAAATGCTTTACCTAAACAACCTACATTTTCTTTTGAAAAGCTAAAATTAGACATCTCGTGAACTCGCCAACATTTTTGTTGACACCCTACTGAATGCTTTGTAGGTAACCAGTGAATCAGGAGCTTGCAACTTGGGGATATGTAGTGGTCGTCTTAACCCGTGTGTTGGGTTTTAAATAATCTGAACTATGAACCCTGTTTTGAGACTATTTGGTCTATGCTTCCGCTGTTTGTTTAAACTGTTATTTGAACTTAACTTTTGGAACTTCAAAATATGGTGTTTACTAACTATTGTAGTTGGTGAATGCTTTTACTATTAATCAATGCTCAGTATAATTGGTGGCTGGATCCTGGTCAGTCACGCCCCCAAGCGGTAGTACTCCGCATGTGGATTTTGGGGGTGTGACAGATTGGTATCAGAGCCATTGGTTATAGTGAACTTGGTTTTAAAAAGAAGAGTCTTTTTGAGAAAAACCAGACTATAACCCGTGACTCGTGACGACACTACACTCCAAGGGCAAGACTCAGCATATTAGACCTCATAGCTCGGACTTGTGTTTACTTGCTTGTTTATCTTATGTTGACTGCCCTACTATACATACTAGTGTGCCTAATTAGATAGATACACATTTCTCTTCTATCTCATTCTCGCTACATTACGACATCACACACTCGTGCTGTGTTTTCTGGTTATGAAGACAATGAGTGGACGCGGAAGAGGAAGCGTTAACATGACTCAGGCTCAATTCACTAACTTGCTCAACACGGTGGCTGCAGCTTTCGCAGCTCACCCTGGAGGTAAATTCGTTACTTTAGGATGTTTAGATCCTACCCCCACATCGTCTTTTCACCTCTAAACCTATTCGCTCCACTTCTCACAACAGGTCAGCCTGCGCCTGCACAGCCACGTGTTTGTACTTTCAAAAATTTCATGGATGGCAAGCATCTCCCTTTCAACGGCACTGAGGGTGCCATAGGCCTTCTGCACTGGATTGAAAAGGCCGAAGCTGTCTTTGCTGTCTGCGAGTGTCCCCCTGCTAACTGGGTTAAGTTCGCGACTGGTACGCTTGAAGGAAATGCGCTTTCATGGTGGAAGGCACAGATTCAGATGCTTGGTCTGGAAACTGCTAATGCTACTGCATGGGAAGATTTCAAAGACATGATCAAAGAGGAGTACTGTCACAGGGATGACATCCACAAACTCGAGAACGAGTACTATGAGCTCAAGATGGTTGGATCAGAGATTGAGACCTACACCAAGCAGTCCAACGACTATGCTGCACTTTGCCCAAACATGTCCCGACCTATGTATCGAAGGATCGAATTGTACATCAAGGGCTTGGTCCCAGAAATCCGGAGCCATGTGACCTCAGCCAACCTCAATACCATACAGCCCGTGGTCCGTCTTGCTCACAAACTCACCAATCAGGCTGTGGAAGAGGGCAAGCTGCCCAAAAGGGTCAGTGCTACTGCTGGAACTTCTAATGACAACAAACGAAAGTGGGATGGAAGCCAGGGTAAGGATGCTAACTCTACTCAGACCCCGGCTCAGCAAAGGAAAACTGAAAATAACAAGGGCCCTCAGCAGCAGGGCGGCTATCAGGGCCACCTCCCCAAATGTAACAAGTGCAATCGACATCACAATGGGCCTTGTGCGAAGAACAAGTGCCAGCGGTGCAACAAGATGGGACATGAGGCCAAGGATTGTAGGAGCCCTCATCCCGCAAGGCAGAATCAACCACAGCAGCAGCAGCATCATGGGAACATCAAGGGTTGTTTCCAGTGCGGAGCCGAGGGGCACATTAAGAAGAATTGTCCCCAGTTAAACCAGAACAACCCCAATCAGGGTGCAGGAAATAACAACAACAACGCCAACAATGCTGGGAATGGTGCAAGAGGAAGGGCCTTTGTGATTGGAGCTGGAGAAGCGAGGAATGACCCCAACGTTGTAGCGGGTAAGTTCCTACTTAATGATCGTTATGTTTCCGTGTTGTTTGATTCTGGAGCAGATGCTAGTTATGTATCCCTACGTATTAGTAAGAAACTTAAGTCCACTCTTACGCCGCTAAGCTCTAAGCACATCGTTGAAATAGCTAATGGTAGAAACCTCGAGGCCTCACACGTAATACGTAACTGCGAATTAGAATTGTCTGGTCAGACCTTCCGTATCGATCTCTTCCCCATCATTCTTGGAAGCTTCGACGTCATCATTGGTATGGATTGGTTATCCAAACATCGAGCTGAAATCCTCTGCCAAGAGAAAGCTATTCGTATTCCCCGTCCCCCTGGCAAACCTCTTATAGTTCAAGGCGACAAGAGCGGAGAAGTCACAGGCATCATTTCATTCTTAAAGGCCCAGAAGTGTTTACGAAAGGGGCACACTGCTATCTTAGCACTCATTGCCGACACACAGAAAATGGAAAACAGGATTGAAGATTTTCCAGTCGTACGCGACTATCCTGAGGTATTCCCGGAGGAACTACCTGGACTCCCTCCTCACCGTCAGGTCGAATTTCAAATCGAGCTAGCTCCCGGAGCAGCACCTGTAGC
Organism: Helianthus tuberosus; assembly: GCA_030545235.1. Lineage (NCBI taxonomy): Eukaryota > Viridiplantae > Streptophyta > Magnoliopsida > Asterales > Asteraceae > Helianthus > Helianthus tuberosus. Next base: position 15,314,301 of record CM060384.1, on the reverse strand, counting down.
TCGTGCACCTTATCGTCTAGCTCCCGCAGAACTCAAGGAACTTTCTACGCAATTACAAGAACTTTTGGACAAAGGTTTTATCCGTCCTAGCTCGTCACCCTGGGGAGCCCCAGTCCTCTTTGTTAAAAAGAAGGATGGCACATTCCGAATGTGCATCGACTACCGCGAACTAAACAAGGTTACCATCAAGAATCGTTATCCACTTCCCCGTATCGACGACTTGTTCGACCAGCTGCAAGGGTCGAGCTATTATTCCAAGATCGATCTGCGATCGGGTTATCACCAGCTGAGAGTCCGCGATGAGGACATCTCTAAGACTACTTTCAGAACCCGCTATGGTCACTACGAATTCCTTGTTATGCCTTTCGGAATGACCAACGCACCTGCGATCTTCATGGATCTCATGAACCGAGTATGCAAACCCTACATCGACAAGTTCGTAATTGTGTTTATCGACGACATCTTAATCTACTCGAAGAGTCAAGAGGAGCATGAACAACACCTGCGTCTTATTCTCGAACTCCTTCGCAATGAGCAACTGTACGCCAAATTCTCGAAATGTGATTTCTGGCTTAGGGAAGTCCATTTCCTTGGGCACATCGTCAATCAGGAAGGGATTCATGTTGACCCCGCTAAGGTCGAATCCATTAAGAATTGGCCTGTACCTAAGACTCCGACTGAAGTCCGCCAATTCTTGGGATTGGCGGGATACTATCGAAGATTTATCAAGGGATTTTCTAAGATCGCTCAACCACTTACGACCCTCACTCAGAAGGGTGTTGCTTACAAATGGAGTGATGCTCAGGAATCTGCCTTCCAGGAACTAAAGAAGAACCTTTGTAGTGCTCCTATTCTTTCCTTTCCTGAAGGTACCGACGACTTTGTTGTTTACTACGATGCCTCTATTCAAGGGCTCGGTTGCGTGTTGATGCAACACGAGAAGGTTATTGCTTACGCTTCGCGACAACTCAAGATCCACGAACGGAACTACACGACGCATGACTTAGAATTTGGAGCTGTGGTCTTCGCGCTCAAGCTTTGGAGACACTACTTGTACGGCACCAAGTGCACGATTTACACTGATCACAAGAGTCTCCAGCACATAATGGAACAAAAGGAGTTGAATATGCGGCAACGCCGATGGCTCGAACTCCTAAATGACTACGAGTGTGCAATTAAATATCATCCAGGCAAGGCTAATGTGGTAGCCGATGCCCTCAGCAGAAAGGAGACCAAACCCAAGCGTGTTCGTGCCTCACAGCTCACTATCCACTCGAACCTCCCTAATCAGATCCGAAACGCTCAGGCTGAAGCATTGAAAGCCGAGAACATCAGGGCTGAGTCCCTACGAGGATCGAGACAACGTTTGGAACAAAAAGAAGATGATGCTTACTACGTAAACGGGCGTATATGGGTCCCACTTTATGGGAATTTGCGCGAGCTTGTGATGGATGAAGCCCATAAGTCCCGTTACTCGGTGCATCCGGGTTCAGATAAGATGTACCACGACTTAAGGACTACCTATTGGTGGCCTGGCATGAAAGCCCACATAGCAACCTATGTCAGAAAATGTTTAACTTGTGCAAGAGTCAAGGCGGAGTATCAGAAACCATCAGGCCTACTCCAACAACCAGAGATCCCACAGTGGAAATGGGAACAAATTTCCATGGACTTTGTTACCGGCTTGCCTAGGTCTCAACGCGGAAATGACACCATTTGGGTGATAGTAGATCGATTAACAAAATCTGCCCACTTTTTGGCTATTAAAGAAACAGACAAGTTCTCTACCTTAGCAGAGGTATACTTAAAGGAAGTGGTTTCGAAGCACGGAGTGCCAACCTCTATTATTTCCGATCGAGACGCACGTTTTACTTCTGAGTTGTGGCAAGCTATGCACAAATCTTTTGGCTCACGTTTAGACATGAGCACCGCTTATCATCCGCAAACGGATGGGCAATCTGAATGCACCATCCAAACCCTCGAAGACATGCTTAGGGCATGTGTGATCGATTTTGGCAAGAATTGGGAGAAGCACCTACCGTTAGTGGAATTCTCCTACAACAACAGCTACCACACCAGCATTCAGGCGGCACCCTTTGAGGCATTGTACGGTCGTAAATGCCGGTCGCCTCTCTGCTGGGCGGAGGTTGGTGACAGCCAGATCACAGGCCCAGAACATGTAGTTGACACCACAGAAAAGATTGCCCAGATTAGGCAACGCATGGCGGCAGCTCGTGACCGTCAGAAGAGCTACGCTGATAAGGATAGGAAACCGCTAGAGTTCCAGGTTAGTGAACGGGCTCTACTTAAAGTCTCACCCTGGAAGGGTGTGGTTCGTTTCGGAAAACGGGGCAAGCTAAATCCGAGATATGTCGGACCCTTTGAAATTACCGAAAAGATCGGTAAGGTCGCTTACAGATTGAATCTGCCTGAAGAACTGAGTGTTGTGCACAACGTATTCCATGTGTCTAATCTAAAGAAGTCTCTGTCAGATGAAACACTCATCATTCCTTTCAAGGAACTTACTATTGACGAACAGCTACACTTCACTGAGGAACCAATTGAGATCACGGATCGTGAGATCAAAACCCTCAAACGTAGCCAGATACCTCTCGTGCGAGTCCGTTGGAACTCGCGCCGTGGCCCAGAGTTTACCTGGGAGCGGGAAGACCAGATGAAGCGCAAGTATCCCCAGTTGTTTACAAATGAAACTCCCAGCACTGAAGCTACAACTGAATTTCGGGACGAAATTCCAACTAACGGGGGAATGATGTGACACCCCGTTGAAACGTTCTCACTTACACTAGCTTGACAGTGACTGCCTTAACTTTCGGGACGAAAGTTCTTAAAACTTGGGGATAATGTGACACTCTGGGTTTTTCCGAGTAACCATTTTGGTTTAGCCTTATGTGTACATATATTATTAAATGAAGATTTGCGAATTATCTTGAAGTATTATGTGATGCTTGTATTAAACTATGTGTATGTAATATATATATAAGTGAACCGAGACCATGAATCCGACTCGAGACCATTCGGTCTCGAGTGAACGACTGGGCCGGTTGGGCCGTGCACCCCAAAAGCCCACTCGAACCCATTAGGGTGCACCTACATGGATCGGGTCTATATACTATGTTGATGGCCAACCTTGCCACTTTCCAATCACCATCCCTTCACAATCTCCTACACACACACTCTACTACATCCTCTCTCACTAAAAACACTAACAACACAACCTCTCCTCTCCCTCTCTCGGATCAAACCGGCGACAACCAAGCCCTCGGATTAGCTTGTGTTCTTCACTCGAAGAATACCGGACGACAAACCTACTCGCCTTCACGCACCCTCTATCAACCGGTTAGTGTTTTAGATCTTTACTAGGTGTTTTGTGTATAATGATGTGACTTACTTTGAATGATTGAATGATGAATGAGATGGGAACAAATTGTGCTTTGAATGATAAATAATTGATGATACTTATGACAATCCGATTCATGCTTGATAAAATAGGACAAACATTGTGTTTAGATGGTGGGTTACAAGATTGTCTTGATATCTAGGATATAAGTTACATAGTTCTTATTCACAAGTCTTATGTTATATATTGAAGAATTTAGGAAATATGCACACACTTTGAGTATAAAGATGAATGATAAAACCCTAGGGATGAACTATGTGAATATGACATGAATATGTGTTAAATGTGTTTGAATGTTGAATAATATGAACTATGTGAATATGACATGAATATGTGTTAAATGTGTTTGAATGTTGAATAATATGAACAATGTGAATATGAAGATTTGAATATGCTTTGAACATTAAAAGATGCCATGTTTAATCTGAATTGTTTGAGAATTAGACAACAAAACATGTTTATGAAATTCTATTGGCTAGTACACAATTACATGAAATTGCAAGATTATTGGTTAGTACATCAGATGTTCTAGAAGGACTTCATGTGCACGCATCCAGGATTGCGAGTCGAGACCCCCGGTTTCGACTCGAGATCATCAAGTGACAACTCGAGACCATCAACTGACTAATCGAGAACAGTTGTCTCGACAAAGGTCTCGACTCCGCAGGTGGTTCATCAGTGTTGCGACTCGAGACCACCAGTGGTTGCGAGTCAAAGCACTGCCCTGTTGCGACACATAAATGCATGACTCGAGATTAGTGGTTTCGACTCGAGACCACTCCTCAACTTCACCATCAGTGGATGGCACTCGAAACCACTGACCATGCCTACAACGGTAGTTGCGACTCGAGACTGTTTCTCAGTGGCATCGACTCGAGACCACTCATCAGTGGATTCAACCTATCAGTGGTTTCGATTGGGCCATGCTGTTATTGGGCCATATTGGTTTAACGGACTGTTTTCGGTGTGGACTAAGTGTTAACTGATTTATGCTTGAATTGCTAGCACGATAGGGCGGGCCCAATAACCTTGAATGACATATATGTTATGTGTTAACTGTTACTAGTCTACTGCTCAAATATTAGAACAGGCTCATCAACTTAAAGGATAATTGTATGTTATGCATGCTATGTGTTAGTTATGTGTAGATTCTACGTGACTTATTGTACCCGGGCTTAACCCATACTGGTAACCATGTTAGGACGTGGTGACCAGCGTGCTTGACCAAGTAAACTAAACTGCCGAGCAACCCAAGGTGAGTTCACACACTAAAAGCATGCGTCCCAGGGAGGGACACGAACAAACTAAAGAATGTTTTCAAACTACTAATTTCCGGGGGAATATGCAAATGGTACTCTTGTACTACTACATCCGGGGGAGATGCGTTTGGGTATTATTTATAAATCACAACTAGCAACACTAAACAAATCTCTATCATATAAAGTCCCTGCTTATAGTACCGATTAATCGCCGGGGGCGAACGGGTTATTAGTTGATAGCGCTATTAGGTTTGACAACCTCACACCGTGACCGGGGGAGATCGGGCGTGAACTAGTAGACCTTGCATCTTGGTCAATGACGATAGACATTGACCTGGGGCACCAAAACTTCTCGTCAGCAGTTTCGGTAATTCAAGTTTAGTAGCTTTCATATGGGGTAGCTCCCCATGACGTGATTATAAATGCTTTACCTAAACAACCTACATTTTCTTTTGAAAAGCTAAAATTAGACATCTCGTGAACTCGCCAACATTTTTGTTGACACCCTACTGCATGCTTTGCAGGTAATTAGTGAATCAGGAGCGTGCAGCTTGGGGATATGTTGTGGTCGTCTTAACCCGTGTGTTGGGTTTTAAATAATCTGAACTATGAACCCTGTTTTGAGACTATTTGGTCTATGCTTCCGCTGTTTGTTTAAACTGTTATTTGAACTTAACTTTTGGAACTTCAAAATATGGTGTTTACTAACTATTGTAGTTGGTGAATGCTTTTACTATTAATCAATGCTCAGTATAATTGGTGGCTGGATCCTGGTAAGTCACGCCCCCAAGCGGTAGTACTCCGCATGTGGATTTTGGGGGTGTGACATCCAACATCTTTCAGGATCAAGGATCCTTAAGAAGTTTGCAGCCCCCAAGCTCGGATGTTCATCAAGGAGACTGCATACCAATGCAGACCATTGCTTCCTCTGGTCCTTCAATCATACCAGAGTCCCGTCAATATGGATTCACATCTGGAATTCCAAACACGAATCCTTTGGGAGGTAACACTTTTAATAATTCATATAACACTAACCATGGCTCTATGCAGGATACAGGTATCAATCAGGCTATGGCCAGGGAGTTACAGAAGCTTAAGGACATGATATCCAGTGTTCCAGGAGTGGTCAAGCCCATTCCTGAGATCGCAGATGGTAGCCATAGGATATCTCGCTTTGCACCACCTATTTGTGATGCTGAGATACCCAAGAGGTTCCAAATACCTTCCATGAAGCTATATGATGGTTCGACGGATCCAGAGGAACATGTAGCCCAATACAGGGAGAGGATGGAGATCAATCCAATTCCTGAGAGGTTAAAAGAAGCATGTCTATGCAAGGATGCAAGGGTTTTGGATCCACACTTACAGGATCTGCTCTTAAATGGCTGCTAAGTCTTCCCCCTTACTCTATTACTTCATTTGCTAATCTAGTTAATTTGTTTAATAGTCAATTCTCTTGTAGTAGAAAGTTTGAACGATTAACTAGTGATCTATATAGGGTAACACAAGGTCAAAATGAATCACTTAGAGAAGCATGTCTATGCAAGGGTTTTGGATCCACACTTACAGGATCTGCTCTTAAATGGCTGCTAAGTCTTCCCCCTAACTCTATTACTTCATTTGCTAATCTAGTTAATTTGTTTAATAGTCAATTCTCTTGTAGTAGAAAGTTTGAACGATTAACTAGTGATCTATATAGGGTAACACAAGGTCAAAATGAATCACTTAGAGATTACATCACTAAGTTTAGTAAAGAATCCTTAGATATCCCTAACTTGGATATTGCTACGGCTGTAGAAGCCTTTAAAATAGGTTTGCTTAGGGATTCATTGTTCTATGATGATCTTGTTATGACCCCATGCAGGAATCTTGATGAAGTAAGAACCAGGGCCCTTAGGTTCATCCGCCTAGAGGATGACAAAAGGATCCAGGATAGATTGGCAGGATCCTCAAAACAGGAGAAGCAAGGATCCTACTTCAGGAATAACAAATCAAAATCCTACAACAAATCTGATAACCAGAACGTGCATGCAGTGGAACAAGAAGAGGATGATGAGGATTATCCTCCCATTTCTGAATACTGTTTTTCTGTTGATAACAATGAGCTAATCCTTGCAATGCAGAATCTAGGTGAGAAAGCTACGTGGCCGAGAAAAAGTGATAAACCAGCTGCTACAAAGGATAAGTCCAAGTGGTGTGCATATCATGAGGATTTCGGGCATCTCACTGAAGAGTGTATTGCACTTAGAAAGGAAATTGGTTACTTGTTAAGCAAGGGGCATTTGAAAGAGCTTTTGGGACGAAAGAAGTCAAGGATCCAGGATCCTGAAAGGATCCCTGAAAAGGCTCCAGCTCCTCCAGCAGATGCACAAGTTATAAACTTCATATCCGGCAGATCAGACATTTGTGGTACTTCCTTTTCAGCAGCCAAAAGACATGCCAAGGAAACCAAGATGGATAATGGAGACAGACCCATCCGGACGTCCACTGTCACCGAGGATAAGATCATAACTTTTGATGAGGATGATCGTCTTGATGTTCAGGATCCTCATCATGATGGTCTTGTTATTACCCTGTTTATTTCTAATAATTTTGTTCGCAGGATCCTTATAGATGGAGGAAGCTTTGTGAACATCATTCAGCTTGATGTCCTCAAGAAGATGAATATCCCGGAGTCTGATATTGTCCCAAGATCCTCAGTCCTTGTGGGATTCAGTGGGGAAACCAAGAACACATTGGGGGACATCAAACTCCCTATCTATATTGAAGGACTCCATTCTTATCAGAAATTTTGTGTTATAGATTGCTTATCATGTTGCAATGTTATCCTTGGCAGGCCGTGGATACATGATATGAAGGCAGTTCCATCCACTTATCATCAGTGCGTGAAGCTTCCTAGTCCATGGGGAGTGGTGAAAATTGAGAGTGATCAACAAGAAGCTAAGAATTGCTATACCTCATCAATGAAGCCAACCTCAAGACCAAGGGAGCAATAGCAATTAAAGTATCCTTCAAGAGATGTCTTGGAGGAAAGAGAGCAGGATGTAAAAGAAATCCTCATGGATCCCCATGATCCTGAATCCAAGATCTTCATAGGATCAGGGATCCTTAGCGACATTGAACAGGATCTAGTATCCTTCCTTAAAAGAAGGAAAACTACCTTTGCCTGGAAGCATGAGGATATGACAGGTATATCTAAGGATATAATTACTCATAAGCTTGGCATTAATAGGTCATTCAAGCCTATACATCAGAAGAGGAGGAAGTTTGCACCTGAAAGGAATGCTATTATCCAGGAGGAGGTAGATAAACTACTTCGGGCAGGTATGATAAGAGAGGTTAAGTATCCAAGGTGGTTAGCCAATGTGGCTGTTGTTCAAAAGAAAAAAGGAAAGTGGAGGGTATGTGTCGATTTTACTTATTTAAACAAGGCATGTCCCAAGGATCCTTTCCCATTACCCCACATTGACTCCATGGTGGATGCTACCACGGGTCATGAGTTGTTGACTTTTATGGATGCTTCATCTGGATTTCAACAAATTCAGATGGAACCATCTGATCCGGAGGATACAGCCTTTATGACCCCAACTGGTATATATTGTTATATTGCTATGCCATTTGGACTAAGGAATGCAGGTGCTACTTATCAAAGGCTAGTCAATATGACGTTCAAGGAACAAATTGGACACACTATGGAATTTTATATAGATGACATGGTGGTTAAGTCCAAAAAAGCTGAGGATCACCTTAAAGACTTGGATGAAGCATTCAATATCCTTGATAAATTTAATATGAAACTAAATCCTTCCAAGTGTCATTTTAGTGTCAAAGCAGGTAAATTCTTAGGCTATATGGTGACAAAGAGGGGCATTGAAGCAAGTCCAGAGCAGATTAAGGCTATTGTGAATATCAAATCTCCTGCCAATGCTAAGGATGTGCAAAGATTGACAGGCAGGATCGCAGCCTTGAACAGGTTCATATCCAATTCCTCAGAAAAGTGCAAGGAATTCTATGACATCCTGAGGAAGAACAAGAAGTTTGAATGGACTGAGAAGCATGAAAGTGCCCTCAAAGCTCTTAAGGATTACCTATCCTCAGCCCCCGCCTTTATGAAACCAGAAAAAGGGGGATATATTATCCTTATACATAGCAGTATCCTCAAAAGCAGTAAGTGCGGTCCTTGTTAAGGATCACCAAGGTACACAACATCTTGTTTATTATGTAAGTAAGAGTTTACTTGATGCTGAATCCAGGTATTCACACTTAGAGAAACTTATCCTTGCATTAATTATGGCATCTATTAAATTAAGACATTATTTTGAGACTCATGCCATTATTGTTAAGACTAATTTTCCAATTAAGAATGTTCTGAGGAAACCTGAAATGTCAGGAAGGATGGCTAAGTGGGGAGTGAAGCTAAGTGCATATGATATAAGATATGAACCAAGGACTGCCATCAAATCCCAAGCCTTAGCTGACTTTGTGGCAGATTTTAGTAGTGACTTGCAAAAGGAAGCTGAGTTGGAAGACCAACAGCTAGAAGAAACTAAGGATCCTTGGATACTTTTCACTGATGGAACTTCAAATGTCAAAGGAACAGGGCTTGGAATACTACTAAAATCGCCACAGGGGGACATAATACCCCACTCCATAGCTTGTGAATTTCAAACTACCAACAATGAGGCTGAATATGAAGCCTTGATAGCTGGTTTGCAAATTGCCAAGCATATGAGGATCAGGTATCTTGAGGTACATGTAGATTCTTTACTGATCACTAATCACTTTAATGGATCCTATGCTATTAAAGGTGAAAAGCTAATCAAATACTTAGAGATAGTCAAAGAATTGGCACTCTCTTTTGTTTCCTTTAGTTTGACACAGGTACCAAGGGAAGAGAATGCAGAGGCTGATGCATTAGCCAATTTAGGATCATCCTTGAAGATCCCGGAGGATATCAAGATCCCTATTATCCATATCCTGACCCCTGCTATTGAGGATCATGAAGCTATGGAGATAGGAGAGGATTCTGTGATCATCCCTAGTGATGATACTCAATCTCATTCAGGATCATGGATCCTTCCAATCATGAGATACATACAACATGGAGAGATTCCTACAGGAGAAAACCCCAGGGCTTTCAAAATTAAGGTATCTCAATTTACAATATTGAATAACATGTTGTATAAACGATCTCTTGCAGGTCCATATCTAAGATGCATTGAGGATCCTGAAATCCAAGAAATCCTAAAGGATTTCCATGAAGGAGATTGCGGAAACCACACCGAGGGCAGAGCATTATTCTCAAGGATCCTGAGGACATGATACTATTGGCCAACTATGAAGAAGGATGCTGTGGAATATGCCAAGAAATGTGATCCTTGTCAGAGACACAGTAATATCCTTCACCAACCAGCAGAACTTTTGCATCCTATATCCTCTTCTTGGCCATTTATGAGATGGGGAATGGATATAGTTGGTAAGCTTCCTAAGGCACCTGGTGGAAAAGTATTTATGCTTGCTATGACTGATTACTTCTCCAAGTGGATAGAGGCTGAAGCCTTTGCTCAAGTCAGAGAAAAGGAAGTTATATCCTTTATTAAAAGAAACATTATTACTAGATTTGGTATCCCTTCTGAAATTGTTTGTGATAACGGATCCCAATTTATTGGGAGTAGAACTACTAACTTTTGTGACAGCTGGGGGATTAAGATGATAACATCAACACCAGTCCACCCACAAGCTAATGGTCAGGCAGAATCATCCAACAAGATCATCATCAACAATTTGAAGAAAAAGCTTGGATCCAAGAAAGTAAAATGGGCAGAAGAACTACCTTATGTACTTTGGGCTGATAGGACAACTCCCAAGAATGCTACTGGCCAAACTCCATTCTCTTTGGTATTTGGAGCAGAATCAGTGATCCCTATAGAGATGGTGGTTCCTACTGCAAGAACAAGCATTCGTGATCCTGAAGAAAATGCTGAAAACTTGGTTAAAGATCTGGATACTATAGAAGAACTCAGGGATTTGGCAAGGATAAGGATGGCCAGTTATCAACAAAGGATGGCTGGAGCTTACAACAAAAATGTCAGGATCATGAAATTCCAAGTTGGTGATATGGTATTAAGGGAAGCATTTCAGAATACCACCAATCCTGCTGATGGAAAGTTGGCACCAAAGTGGGAAGGCCCTTACTTGATTGAAGCTGAGGCAGAAAAGGGGGCAAATCGATTGCTAACAATGGAAGGTGATTTGCTACCAAGAGCTTGAAATGCTGTCCACTTGAAAAAACACTTCATGTGATAAGGACCCATGATCCTTACCTGACAAGTATCCTTGAAGGATCCTTACAGGACAGATGATCCTCATTTTGGTAATATTCTAATCTCAAACTATTTCATTCTTTAATTATCTTATATAAGGATAAGGATCCTGCATCCTTTATCCTCCTTTCACTTGATTCTGAGTTTTGAAGGTTAAGGTATCCTTAACAAAGGATTGAGTATCCACAGAAGTATCCAGTTATTTGGGCTTGACCCCAGTTATTTGGGCTTGACTCCAGTTTGGGCCTGTCCCTAGTTTCGCCAGTAGCGCACGATGATCCTGGTACAGTTCATGGCAATGGGACCAGTACTCGCTTTAGGGGCTAACAATTTCATTGTACTGGCTATATTCAGGATCCTACGTAGAATGGTAGACGTACCATACATCCGTTCCTAAGGTTTCTAACGTTTTCACATTAGCTAAGGTTTTGGCATTTTTATGTCACTAAGTTTGGATAGTCGCCAGTGAGGGCCATACTCCAGTTTACACACGATCCTTTGGGCTTGTCCCCAGTTATCCTTTGGGCTTGTCCCCAGTTATCCTTTGGGCTTGTCCCCAGTTATCCTTTGGGCTTATCCCCAGTATATTGGGCTTGTCCCCAGAATTGTTGGGCTTGTCCCCAGTTACTAACTTTCATCTTATATTGGCTTACTCCCAAGTTGTATCCTATTTCAGGTTTTCGAAGCTAAATGACCAAGGATCCTTGATCCCCTTACCTTCTGTTGAGGTTTGTCTTTTGGTTATCCTGATTATAAGTGTTAAAGGTTAGGATCCTAACTTGGATTCTCAGGTATGATCCTTAATTACTTTGATTCTATTTATTATTTATATAAGTGACCCTTATCCTTTGACAACTGAACTTATGATCCTCAAACTACACTACTTTTCAGAACCTGTCGATTATAGGATATGTGATCCTTGATCATATCCTAAACTTTTTGAGGATATTTATTAAATTTTTTCTTCTTTACTTAATAAATTCAGACAAAATATATATCACAACAATTGAAAGGTAAAGTATTCACAAGGATAACAACACGGAAGATAGCCAAAAAGTTAAGATTTTATTTATTCACAAAACGTTAAACCCTTTAAGGTTGTCAAACTTGCCAACCCACGTTTCTACCAGCAAAACGTGGCCCGTCCAGATGGGTTGGCAAAGGGTGTCCATTGTTTACGGGTCTTTGTAGTGCAGGAAATAAAAGACGGAAGGATAACGAGTGGCTTCATCCCCCAAACAGAGGATCCATCCACCACCCATTATCCTGCCTATTGTCCAAGGATCCATGATCCTTCACCCTAGAAACTATTGTCTAAAGTTATTACAACCCAAGATTGTTTCAAAACACCATAACCAAAATAAAACTACCAAATTCTAAAAAATGGGCTCCAGCTACGTCTAGAAATGTCCTTCATCGCCCATTCCTGCAGCCTACACCTTTGCTGCATCACCACCAACATCATCAGCATCAGCATGATCCTTTCCACTTCCACTCGCCTCAATTGCTAAGACCTCTTCTTCATCATCTAGCTCAGCCAATCTTGCCTTCCAGCCCTCTACGTCCCAGCTGCTCTTGTCAAAGTCAGGATCCAGAGCTTCTTGGGCCATCTGCAACTGGGTTTTGTACATAGCAATGGCAGCGGAGACTTTGGCATCATTGGTGATTTCAGCCTTCTCTTGGTCAGCAGTGATGTGAGCCAGGACGAGTTCCCTCTTTACCAGATTGACATCATTTTCGAGGGAGGCAATCTTCTGATCCTTGGCTAGCATGATCTTCTGGAGGTCTAAACACTTTTGCTCAACCTCTTCAACACTGCCTACGTAGTCCTCGATTTCAGCAAATTTCTGCAAGAAAGACAATATAAAGTTTAGGATCACATGATCCTCAAGTGGGCAGGATAACTAAGCTAAGTCAGTGATCCTTACATCAGCAAAGTACTCAAGGAACCGGTGACGGATTAGAGGCAGGCCTTCTAGATTGTCAGCCTCAGAGGCTTTCCTCTTCTTTCCCTTGGAGGTGGTAGGCTTGGGGATGGCAGTACTTGGGCTAGCAGCAGCCTTCTTCCTCCCAGATCTGGGACCAATAGTGGTGAGGTCGGTGACACTGAAACGGGTAGCAGACTTCGATGATTTTCCAGCACCTACACATCCAAAACAGATAAGTATCCTTATTTCATTTTTATTTAAATATTTAGTTATGCACAAAATGGGATACTTACTCGACATTGTGACAGAACCTGAGGATACCTCTTGAGAATCCTGGGTATTTGCTTGGAATGATCTTATTGCAGGATCAAGCCTCCGGAAAGCAGCAAGTCTTTCCTTCGTTGCAGGTGTTGTAATAAGGTGTGCGACAGTAATAGCTGCAAAATAGAAACGAAAGGATGTTAGTGATCCTCAGCAGAAATAAGGTTATCCTGTGATCCTTCTCAGGATCCTCTATCCTACCATGGGTGGTCCATTTCCTAGGCAGATCCTTTCCATCAGGGATAGAATCCCTTCTGACAAAGAAGAATCGCCTTTTCCAGTTGGTGTCATTTTTGGTGGCTTTGAAGATGGGATGCTCTTCACCGGGTTTGTGTTTGAATAGATATCGGTGGGATCCATGGCTAACAAGGTCGTACATCTCTGCTAACTCCGACATTCCTAGATTAATACCTTCACGTTCAATGATTCTTTCAAGGGTATACAAGACCCTCCAGATCATTGGCATTGCTTGGATGTAGGAGATGCCGGTGAGAGAGAAGAAGGATTGGGTGAAATCTGGAAAAGGATATGAGTATCCTATTGTAAATGGGGTGACCGGAAAAGCTACCCAAGTTTCAGAAACATAGTCTCTTAGGACGTTGGGGTCAAAAGTTTTGAAAACAGTGTTCGCCGGGAAACAATGGCGGATTCTGTCTATCTGTGGATCGGTAAAGCAGCATCTTTCTTTTGCAGAATCTTTGATGATCCCTTGGGACTTCAAGGGACTGTCCTTTTTGTGATCCTTAACCGGTGAAGACCTCAGCATCATCTTGGTCATGAAGATGGTGAAAAACAAGAAACAGAATTGAGAAGATGAAGAGAGAAAGGAAAGAGAAATACCTGATCAAGTCTTCGAATGAGGATTTAAAGGAGGAAACGCACGAATTTAAATGCTTCCTAACCCTTATCTCTAACTTCAATTTATAATCATGAATTTGCAGGATTGTCACTTCAGTGACGACAGGATGCAACGACTAGTCAGGAAGTAACGGCTATAAATCCGTTGATTTATTACGGATAAGAACGAGAAAATATAACTCGTTTATTTACAATTTACTCCTTATATTTTGGGGGCAATTGTTAGGGGAGGATTTTTGAATGATCAGTGATCATCAATTACTGTTGGGCTTAGTGATCCTCAATTCTGTCTGAATTAGTGATCCTCAGAAAGTATTGTAGGATCAGGATCATGGATCATCATAAGGATCCTTATACTAATGGTTGTCTGCTTTGAATATGATGTTGTTTTGCAGGAGTACGAGCTTGGACTTGGTCTTGGCGATATTCCTGGAGCATATTCCTTATTTATTCCGCACGTGCTTGACCAATATGGACGTTATGGAGTTCGTGGGAGACTTGCATGAAATGCGGATAGTTAGTTAGCTTAGATATTTTCCATTTTTAAAAGGGGATAACGAGCTAGATTAGAACACTTGGCTATTTTTAGCTTAATACACACACTCGTAACTGCTCTCATTAGCTCTCGAGATTTCACTTGGCGATTACACACTTTTTTGCACATTACACTGTAGTGATCCTTGTAACTAGCTCGCTATCATCCAAAGTTATAATACCATTTTTATTTAATCTGAGTTGGTGATCGGTAGTTTCCATCACCCGAGGTTTTTTATGCCGGAGATCAATTCTTGATCAAGGGCTTTTTCCTCGTATAAATCTTTGTGTCACTTGTTCATTACATTTCTGAGTGATCCTTAGCATTGTTCATTGATTCAAGCATCACACCTCACAACAGAAAGTTTGGTTGCATTATCTTAGCTTGATTTTTGACCAAAACAAATATGATGTTGTTTTGCAGGAGTACGAGCTTGGACTTGGTCTTGGCGATATTCCTGGAGCATATTCCCTTTTTATTCCGCACGTGCTTGACCAATATGGACGTTATGGAGTTTGTGGGAGACTTGCATGGAATGCGGATAGTTAGTTAGCTTAGATATTTTCCATTTTTAAAAGGGGATAGCGAGCAAGATTAGAACACTTGGCTATTTTTAGCTTAACACACACACTCGTAACTGCCCTCATCAGCCCTCGACAATTCACTTGGCGATTACACACTTTTTTACACATTACACTCTAGTGATCCTTGTAACTAGCTCGCTATCATCCGAAGTTGTAATAACTTGTTTGTTTAATCTGAGTTGGTGATCGGTAGTTTCCATCACCCGAGGTTTTTTATGCCGGAGATCAACTCTTGATCAAGGGCTTTTTCCTCGTATAAATATTTGTGTCACTTGTTCACTACATTTCTAAGTGATCCTTAGCATTGTTCATTGATTCAAGCATCACTCCTCACAACAGAAAGTTTGGTTGCATTATATTGGCTTGATTTTTGACCAAAACAGTTTGGCGCCCACCGTGGGGCAATTGGTGCTTCGTTCTTGAGAAATTATTGTTTTGGTGATCCTTTCGGTTCATTACAATCAAGCAAATGGCTTCCTCAGCAAAGAACACATCAAGCTCTATGCCGGCGATGAGTTCTTCACAGGGCGTTCCTCCTTTGCCTCTACCACCTTCTGGATCCCAGAAGAATGCTGAAAATGCTGCGAAGAGACAAACCCCCATTTTCCAAAAACCACCAACTTCTTCTGTTTCCACTAATCCTACTACTAATGATCTTTTTAATCTGATTTTGCAAATGAGGGATCGTATGCAAGAGCAGGAAAAAACCAATGAACGGATCCTCCAAGAGATTGGTGATATCAAGAAACAGAAGAAATCAGTGGAGGATCACTCCCCTCTGATGCCAAGGTCATTGAATTTTGACACTCCAGTTGTAACTACCCTACAATCGGCAATTCCGGGCATCCAGTATCAAAGTGGTCCATTAGAAAGGCGTTATGGAACAGCAACTATGAGTCAGGCATTTGGCTCTCACTCCCAGCCTTAGGGATCCTATTTTCAGCCATCGGGATCCTCTTTTCAGCATCAGGGATCATTCGTCAGCTCAGGAGGATATTTAGGATCCTCCCAGGTCCAAGGATCCTCCAAGGTCCAAGGATCCTCCCAGGTCCAAGGATCCTTTATGGTTCCAGGATCCTTTCAGGTTCAAGGATCCTCTCAGCCTCAAGGATCCAACATCTTTCAGGATCAAGGATTCTTAAGAAGTATGCAGCCTCCAAGCTCGGATGTTCATCAAGGAGACTTCATACCAATGCAGACCATTGCTTCCTCTGGTTCTTCAGTCATACCAGAGTCCCGTCAATGTGGATTCACATCTGGAATTCCAAACATGAATCCTCTGGGAGGTAAAACTTTTAATAATTCATATAACACTAACCATGGCTCTATGCAGGACACAGGTATCAACAGGCTATGGCCAGGGAGTTACAGAAGCTCAAGGATATGATATCCAGCGTACCAGGAGTGGTTAAACCCATTCCTGAGATCGCAGATGGTAGCCATAGGATATCTCGCTTTGCACCACCCTTATGTGATGCTGAGATACCCAAAAGATTCCAGATACCATCCATGAAGCTGTATGATGGTTCAACGGATCCAGAGGAACATGTAGCCCAATACCGGGAGAGGATGGAGATCAATCCAATTCCTGAGAGGTTAAAAGAAGCATGCCTATGCAAGGGTTTTGGATCCACACTCACAGGATATGCTCTTAAATGGTTGCTAAGTCTTCCCCCTTACTCTATTACTTCATTTGCTAACCTAGTTAATTTGTTTAATAGTCAATTCTCTTGTAGTAGAAAGTTTGAACGATTAACTAGTGATCTATATAGGGTAACACAAGGTCAAAATGAATCACTTAGAGATTACATCACTAAATTTAGTAAAGAATCCTTAGATATCCCCAACCTGGATATAGCTACGGCTGTAGAAGCCTTTAAAATGGGATTGCTTAGGGATTCATTGTTCTATGATGATCTTGTCATGACCCCTTGTAGGAATCTTGATGAAGTAAGAAGCAGGGCCCTTAGGTTCATCCGCCTAGAGGATGACAAAAGGATCCAGGAGAGATTGACAGGATCCTCCAGACAGGAAAAGCAAGGATCCTACTTCAGGAACAACAAATCAAAATCCTACAACAAATCTGATAACCAGAATGTGCATGCAGTGGATCAGGAAGAAGATGATGAGGATTATCCTCCCATTTCTGAATACTGTTTCTCTGTTGATAACAATGAACTAATTCTTGCAATGCAGAATTTAGGTGAGAAAGCTAGGTGGCCGAGAAAAAGTGATAAACCAGCTGCTACAAAGGATAAGTCCAAGTGGTGTGCATATCATGAGGATTCTAGGCATCTCACTGAAGAGTGTATTGCACTTAGAAAGGAAATTGGTTACTTGTTAAGCAAGGGGCATTTGAAAGAGCTTTTGGGACGAAAGAAGTCAAGGATCCAGGATCCTGAAAGGATCCCTGAAAAGGCTCCTGCTCCTCCAGCAGATGCACAAGTTATAAACTTTATATCCGGTGGATCAGACATTCGTGGTACTTCCTTTTCAGCAGCCAAAAGACATGCCAAGGAAACCAAGATGGATAATGGAGATAGACCCATCCGGACGTCCACTGTCACCGAGGATAAGATCATAACTTTTGATGAGGATGATCGTCTTGATGTTCAGGATCCTCATCATGATGGTCTTGTTATTACCCTGTTTATTTCTAATCATTTTGTTCGCAAGATCCTTATAGATGGAGGAAGCTCTGTGAACATCATTCAGCTTGATGTCCTCAAGAAGATAAATATCCCGGAGTCTGATATTGTCCCAAGATCCTCAGTCCTTGTGGGATTCAGTGGGGAAACCAAGAACACACTGGGGGACATCAAACTCCCTATCTATATTGAAGGACTCCATTCTTATCAGAAGTTTTGTGTTATAGATTGCTTATCTTGTTGTAATGTTATCCTTGGCAGGCCATGGATACATGACATGAAGGCAGTCCCATCTACTTATCATCAGTGCGTGAAGCTTCCTAGTCCATGGGGAGTGGTGAAAATTGAGAGTGATCAACAAGAAGCTAAGAATTTCTATACCTCATCAATGAAGCCAGCCTCAAGACCAAGGGATCAATAGCAATTAAAGTGTCCTTCAAGAGATGTCTTGGAGGCAAGAGAGCAGGATGTAAAGGAAATCCTCATGGATCCTCATGATCCTGAATCCAGGATCTTCATAGGATCAGGGATCCTTAGCGAAATTGAACAGGATCTAGTATCCTTCCTTAGAAGAAGGAAAACTACCTTTGCCTGGAAGCATGAGGATATGACAGGTATATCTAAAGATATAATTACTCATAAACTCGGCATTGACAGGTCATTTAAGCCAATTCATCAAAAAAGAAGGAAGTTTGCACCTGAAAGGAATGCTATTATCCAGGAGGAGGTAGATAAGCTACTTCGGGCAGGTATGATAAGAGAGGTTAAGTATCCAAGGTGGTTAGCCAATGTGGCTGTTGTTCAAAAGAAAAATGGAAAGTGAAGGGTATGTGTCGATTTTACTGATTTAAACAAGGCATGTCCCAAGGATCCTTTCCCATTACCCCACATTGACTCCATGGTGGATGCTACCACGGGTCATGAGTTGTTAACTTTTATGGATGCTTCATCTGGATTTCAACAAATTCAGATGGAACCATCTGATCAAGAGGATACGGCCTTTATGACCCCAATTGGTATATATTGTTATATTGCTATGCCATTTGGACTAAGGAATGCAGGTGCTACTTGTTTTGGTCAAAAATTACCAAAGCAATTTAGTGATCAAATTAGTTAAGTGAGGTAGTGTGCTAAAAAGTGTGTTGGAAATATGCTGGTTATGTTGTTTGTAAAAATAGGTTTCAGGATACGGCTCAGGATATTGAGCTGTATTGACGATCAAACTATGAGCAAAGAGTAAAGGAAACGACACGAGATGTACAAGGAAAGCCCTTGATCAATCTAGATCGCCGGAATAAAACCTCGGAAGCTGACAATCGCAGCTGCCTAGTTCTTCTTATTGCTTCAAACGTCAGGATACAGTGCAGGATATCGACCAGATCGCTAAGTGTTACAATGCTTTGTGTGAAAGTAAAAATTGCGAGAGAACAAGTGTGAGAGTGTAGTGAGTGTGATTGTGATGTCCTATTCGATCTGATATACCCACCTATTTATAGTAATGAAATACAAACTAAAAGTCCTATAAATATGGGATGCTTCCGAATATTCCATTGTTAACATTGTAGACCGAGTAATGCGGCTTCAACGTCTTCATTTGAACGACTTGGACCGAGTCTCCCGGAGAAAGGGTCTTCATGAACGTTGGGCATCTGGACGCGTACTCCTGCACACAACCCGTTAGTAATCCTGAGGATACCATTCAGGATGTTACCAATATCCTGAATGAGCATCCCGGATATGAGCAGATATCATACAATCAAGATATAACTCAAGATATTTCCGAGGATATGGGCTCAGAATTTTACCCATAACACTACTTATCAAAGGCTAGTCAATATGATGTTCAAGGAACAAATTGGACACACTATGGAAGTCTATATAGATGACATGGTGGTTAAGTCCAAGAAAGCTGAGGATCACCTTAAAGACTTGGAGGAAGCATTCAATATCCTTGATAAATTTAATATGAAACTAAATCATTCCAAGTGTCATTTTGGTGTTAAAGCAGGTAAATTCTTAGGCTATATGGTGACAAAGAGGGGCATTGAAGCAAGTCAAGAGCAGATTAAAGCTATTGTGAATATCAAATCTCCTGCCAATGCCAAGGATGTGCAAAGATTGACAGGCAGGATCGCAGCCTTGAACAGGTTCATATCTAAATCCTCAGAAAAGTACAAGGAATTCTATGACATTCTGAGGAAGAACAAGAAATTTGAATGGACTGAGAAGCATGAAAGTGCCCTCAAAGCTCTTAAGGATTACCTATCCTCAGCCCCTGCCTTGATGAAACCAGAAAAGGGGGATATATTATCCTTATACTTAGCGGTATCCTCAAAAGCAGTAAGTGCGGTCCTTGTTAAGGATCACCAAGGTACACAACATCCTGTTTATTATGTAAGTAAGAGTTTACTTGATGCTGAATCCAGGTATTCACACTTAGAGAAACTTATCCTTGCATTAATTATGGCATCTACTAAATTAAGACATTATTTTGAAACTCATGCAATTATTGTTAAGACTAATTTTCCAATTAAGAATGTTCTCAGGAAACCTGAAATGTCAGGAAGGATGGCTAAATAGGTAGTGAAGCTTAGTGCTTATGATATAAGATATGAGCCTAGAACTGCCATTAAATCCCAGGCCTTAGCTGACTTTGTGGCAGATTTTAGTAGTGACTTGCAAAAGGAAGCTGAGTTAGAGGTCCAACAGCTAGAGGAAACTAAGGATCCTTGGATACTCTTCACTGATGGAGCCTCTAATGTAAAAGGAACAAGACTTGGAATACTACTAAAATCGCCACAGGGGGACATAATACCCCACTCCATAACTTGTGAATTTCAAACTACCAACAATGAGGCTGAATATGAAGCCTTGATAGCCGGTTTGCAAATTGGCAAGCATATGAGGATCAGGTATCTTGAGGTACATGTAGATTCTTTATTGATCACTAATCACTTTAATGGATCCTATGCTGTTAAAGGTGAAAAGCTAATCAAATATTTAGAGATAGTCAAAGAATTGGCACTCTCTTTTGTTTCCTTTAGTTTGACACAGGTACCAAGGGAAGAGAATGCAGAGGCTGAAGCATTAGCCAATCTAGGATCATCCTTGAAGATCCCGGAGGATATCAAGATCCCTATTATCCATATCCTGACCCCTGCGATAATCCCTAGTGATGATACTCAATCTCATTCAGGATCATGGATCCTTCCAATCATGAGATACATACAACATGGAGAGATTCCTACAGGAGAAAACCCCAGGGCTTTCAAAATCAAGGTATCTCAATTTACAATATTGAATAACATGTTGTATAAACGATCTCTTGCAGGTCCATATCTAAGATGCATTGAGGATCCTGAAATCCAAGAAGTCCTAAGGGATTTCCATGAAGGAGATTGCGGAAACCACATTGGGGGCAGAGCATTATTCTCAAGGATCCTGAGGACAGGATACTATTGGCCTACTACGAAGAAGGATGTTGTGGAATATGCCAAGAAGTGTGATCCTTGTCAGAGACATAGTAATATCCTTCATCAACCAGCAGAGCTTTTGCATCCTATATCCTCTTCATGGCCATTTATGAGATGGGGAATGGATATAGTTAGTAAGCTTCCTAAGGCACCTGGTGGAAAAGTATTTATGCTTGCTATGACTGATTACTTCTCCAAGTGGATAGAGGCTGAAGCCTTTACTCAAGTCAGAGAAAAGGAAGTTATATCCTTTATTAAAAGAAACATTATTACTAGATTTGGTATCCCTTCTGAAATTGTTTGTGATAATGGATCCCAATTTATTGGGAATAGAACTACTAACTTTTGTGACAGCTAGGGGATTAAGATGATAACATCAACACCTGTCCACCCACAAGCTAATGGCCAGGCAGAATCATCCAACAAGATCATCATCAACAATTTGAAGAAAAAGCTTGGATCCAAGAAAGGAAAATGGACAGAAGAACTACCTTATGTACTTTGGGCTGATAGGACAACTCCCAAGAATGCTACTGGTCAAACTCCATTCTCTTTGGTATTTGGAGCATAATCAGTGATCCCTACAGAGATGGTGGTTCCTACTGCAAGAACAAGCATCTGTGATCCTGAAGAAAATGCTGAAAACTTGGTTCAAGACTTGGATACTATAGAAGAGCTCAGGGATTTGGCAAGGATAAGGATGGCCAGTTATCAACAAAGGATGGCTGGAGCTTACAACAAAAATGTCAGGATCAGGAAATTCCAAGTTGGAGATATGGTGTTAAGGAAAGCATTTCAGAATACCACCAATACTGCTGATGGAAAGTTGGCACCAAAGTGGGAAGGCCCTTACTTGATCGAAGCTGAGGCAGGAAAGGGGGCATATCGATTGCTAACAATGGAAGGTGACTTGCTACCAAGAGCTTGGAATTCTGTCCACTTAAAGAAATACTTCATGTGATAAGGATCCATGATCCTTACCTGACAAGTATCCTTGAAGGATCCTTACCGGACAGATGATCCTCATCATGGTAATATTTTAATCTCAAACTATTTCATTCTTTAGTTATCTTATATAAGGATAAGGATCCTGCATCCTTTATCCTCCTTTCACTTGATTATGAGTTTTGAAGGTTCATGTATCCTTAACAAAGGATTGAGTATCCATAGAAGTATCCAGTTATTTGGGCTTGACCCCAGTTATTTGGGCTTGACCCCAGTTTGGGCCTGTCCCCAGTTTCGCCAGTAGCGCACGATGATCTTGGTATAGTTCATGGCAATGGGACCAGTACTCGCTTTAGGGGCTGACAATTTCATTGTACTGGCTATATTCAGGATCCTACGTATAATGGTAGACGTACCATACATCCGTTCCTAAGGTTTCTAACGTTTTCACGTTAGCTAAGGTTTTGGCATTTTCATGTCACTAAGTTTGGATAGTCGCCAGTGAGGGCCATACTCCAGTTTACACACGATCCTTTGGGCTTGTCCCCAGTTATCCTTTGGGCTTGTCCCTAGCGATCCTTTGGGCTTGTCCCCAGTTATCCTTTGGGCTTGTCCCCAGTTATCCTTTGGGCTTGTCCCCAGTTATCCTTTGTTGGGCTTGTCCCCAATTACTAACTTTTATCTTATATTGGCTTAGTCCCAAGTTGTATCCTATTTCAGGTTTTTGAAGCTAAACGACCAAGGATCCTTGATCCTTACCTTCTACTAAGGTTTGTCCCCAGTTATCCTTTGGGCTTGTCCCCAGTATATTGGGCTTATCCCCAGAATTGTTGGGCTTGTCCCCAGTTACTAACTTTTATCTTATATTGGCTTAGTCCCAAGTTGTATCCTATTTCAGGTTTTTGAAGCTAAACGACCAAGGATCCTTGATCCTTACCTTCTACTAAGGTTTGTCTTTTGGTTAACCTGAATATAAGTGTTAAAGGTTAGGATCCTAAACTTTTTGAGAATATTTATTAAATTTTTCTTCTTTACTTAATAAATTCAGACAAAATATGTATCACAACAATTGAAAAATAAAATACTTACAAGGATAACAACACAGGAAAAAGCCAAAAAAGTTAAAGTTACTTTATTCACAAAACATTAAACCCTTTAAGGTTGTCAAAATTGCCAACCCATGTTTCTACCAGCAAAACGTGGCCCGTCCACATGGGTTGGCAAAGGGTGTCCATTGTTAACGAGTCTTAAGAGTGCAGGAAATAAAAGATGGCAGGATAACGAGTGGCTTCATCCCCCAAACAGAGGATCCATCCACCACCCATTATCCTACCTATTGTCTGAGGATCCATGATCCATAACGCTAGAAACTATTGTTTAAATACGACCCATGTTAGGATCGGAGGCTCTCATGATTGTGCTTGTTTGTGAGATTTGAACAAATCAAATAGATATGTGTAGTTTTAAGTGCAGCGGAAATGAATAACAAACTTTGTAAACACAATCAAAGGAGAATATAGTTTGATAAACAATTGCTTTTCATAGAGTCGAAAGATTACATCAAAAGCAAAAGGTTACAATGCAAGCTTACAGACTAAACTCCCCCTCAGCCTGATACTCCAGAATTGGTTGCACAAGATGAAAGGATTGATTTGAGGAGAAGAACTCTCTCAAAACAAATCAAATATAACAGTACAGAGTACTGTCATATTTATAGGCAAACCAAACTACTGATGTACCTCAGCTGACGTTACCATGATAGTGACATCTAACAGCCTAACAACCTGTAAACACTGTTCTATACAACTACTGATGTCTAACAACTGATTGATAATAAAATACAAAACAAGTCTAACACAGTTCACGTTCCACTGTTGTAGCCTAAGCACTGACTGTTTGAATCATCAGTGCTTTCTTCAAAAGGTGATCAGTCTTTGAATGAGCAGTGCTTGGGTCTTCAGCAGTACTTAAGAGACAGCAGTAGATAGAGCTCAGTGTTTGCCTTTTAGCAGTCTTTAGTTGTTCCATCAGTGTTTGGTTCATCAGTTGTTCTTCTGAGCAGTACTAGGAGTGTATCAGCAGATAGGTAACCACTTTCAAGGGGAGAGTTTAGAGTAAACGTCTGCTTATTGTGAATCCACTGTTGTGACTAGGTTTTGGCTTTACATTATCTGTTCCTCTGGTAGGGTTCAAT
The DNA here is from genome assembly GCA_030545235.1 of Helianthus tuberosus. Lineage (NCBI taxonomy): Eukaryota > Viridiplantae > Streptophyta > Magnoliopsida > Asterales > Asteraceae > Helianthus > Helianthus tuberosus. Next base: position 15,289,815 of record CM060384.1, on the reverse strand, counting down.
CCCAACAATCTCCCCTGGAACAGATAATGCCAAAACCTGTCATTATTCTGGATCTTTATTACTCATCAAAAGTTCCCTTGCTTTTCTTTTGAAATCTTCTTCAAATTCTTTGGAACTTATGTCATCTACATCCCTACACAGTGAAAGTTCAAGGAGATCCTGCAAATCTTGAACACTAAGGCCTAGTGCTTCTTTCCTTGATATGTACTTCACATCTCCATTGGATCTGACAATAGTCAATACATGGGTCTTTTGGTCAGACATCTACTTTAGTACTTTCGAACCCAATGGATTTCTTGGGAGAGATTTATTTGATGATGAGCTTTGGGATATTGGCCTTGAGAAAAATTGTAAAGCAGTATCCTGAACTTCAGACATTCTTTTGAAAGCTTCTTCTATGACTTCATTTGCTGCAGCTATATCTTCTGCAACCTCTTTGTCAATCAGCTCTTGTCTTTGTTGTTGATCAAGCTCACTGTCTGGGATATCTGCTGAACTATGTGGTGATGCAGGCTTGGTTAACACCTTCTTAAAAAGGTTTTGAAGCTTTTCTGAGCTCTCTTCTTTTAGACCCATTTTCTTGATGGCTTCTGTGAAGTACTCAACTTCCATTTCTTTAACCTCTTCACTGGTCGACTGTTCTTTTTCTTCTTGGTTTGTCACAAAAGTAGACCGGAACAGTGTTTTGAGGTTTTCTATCTGCTGTTCAAGCTTCATTCTTTGTTCATGTTTCTTTGAGGTGCTTGAAACAGTTATCTTTCTTTTCTTTAGCCTTTCATAGGCTTCATTAGTCTGCTGTTTTGACCATTTTGATATGGCTTCAGCAGTATCCATTTTTGCATCCACCAGCTCCTTTTTCTTTCTCTTATACTCAGCAGTTAGGTCAGCAATGAGCTTTTTGTATTTTCTCCAGTTTGGAGCATTCTTCTTCTTTGTAGGATCATTCTTGATTTTCTCAATCCTTTCTGCCTCATGCTTTAGAGCGACTATTGGCCATTCTTCGAACTGTTGTTCTTTAGCAGGATAGAATTTCTCTTTCATGATGTAGTCTAGATATTGTTTTCTTAACTTTTTCTTTTGATCAGCCTTTTCTTTGTTTAGGTCTTGTGCAAACTCTTCTATCTGCTTTACTTTTGTGAAGTAGAACTCCAGTCTTTTAGCAATGCCATCTTCGCTTAAACGTTCACGTTCACTCTCAACTTTAGCTCTTAGTTTAGCTTTCCTTGCCTTGATTTTGAGGTAATCATCCACATCATCTGGTGGCATGTAGCCTATGAGTGAGGAGAATCTTCTTTTTGAAGGATCTTCTTCTGTATAGAATTGCCTCATCTCATTTTTGATGGCTTCAAGTTCCAGTGGATGTTGTGCAGCATTAGGATCATGTATACCCTCATCGGCAGAGATTGGCTTTCTTTTTCTGTTGAAGAGCTTTGGTTGTGATGTAGGGAAAGTGAGAGCAGTGGTGGATGATTGACTAACAACTGTTGAAACAACTGGTGTTTCAACTGTTGTTGTCATTACACCTGCTGATATGTCAGCAGATGTCTTCTGCTTTTGAGCAGGGGATGACGGTGGTGAGGTAGTTTTTGATGATGGTGATGGTGGTGGTGAATCATCATCTGATATGAGATTCCTTCTCCTTTTTAATGAAGAAGGGGCAGATGATGTTTTGGGTGGATCAGTGGTTTGAATGATGGAGAGTGTCTGACAAACAACTGTTGAAACAACTGGTGCTTCAACCGCTGCTGTCATTACAACAGATGTTGTAACATCTGTTGTCTTCTGTTTTATGACAGGAGGCAGTGGTGATGGTGTGATTGTAGATGATGGCGGTAGAGCAGTAGTTGTGGTGGTGTGTGGTACAGTGGTGTGTATTGAAGGTGTGTGTGTTGATGACATGGCAGCTGTTTGGTTACTGACAGCAGTTTTTGTAACTACTGGTGTATCAGCTGTTTGACTAACAGGTTTTGAGACCTGTTTTTCTTTTTCTTTTTCTTTTTCAGGCTCAATACAAAGGCCATGTTCTATTCCCATTTTATTCATTTTTCCCAACAGCTTGATATTCTCCCCCTTTTTGGCATTATCTGAAGGGGGGTTAACAAGAAATGATATGGAAGAAGGAACTTTGCCAGAGGCGCTTTGAATGCTAGCCTTTATAGCCTTGATATCTGCTTGAGTGTCTTTAAACCTTGATTCCACCATGTTGGTCAGCATTTGTACTTGAATAGCATGCTTTTTATCAGCCATATGTTGCTGTTTTTCAATCATGGGTTGAAAAATATTCCAAAGCTCATTTGCAGCAAATGCATGTTGTGCAGGTGCTTGAGCAGGAATAGCAGTGGCTTGTGCTTTTTGAGCTTTTAAAATCTCTTGCACCATATTCTTTATTTCAGCAACTGAATCTTCAAGTTTTTCAACTCTGTCCGTCAATTCCTGATATTTTGAATCATCACCTACTTTAGTAGGATCATCTGAATCCCCACCAGCAGTGGTTATATCAATGTGTGACTTAGGAACAGAGTCCCAAAAATCACCCATTGATGCCCCTTGTTCTTGGTACTGGGGACTTCTTTCTTCAGCACTCGATAAACCTTTGATGGTACCAGTGGTTAGATCCAACTCACTGGTGGTTACCGAAGTTGCCATGGAAGAAATTGCCTTCAAGGGAGTCTTACTTATGAAACAATTGTCCAATTGAAGATCTGTTGATCCACCAGTTGTAGTTGCTGCTCCACTTGAACTACCACCGAGAGTTACTTGTAACTCAGGGGGTGTAACCTCCTCAATTGTTGCTGGGATAGCAGAAGTAGTAGCATCAGACCCAGTCTCTTGTGGGGGTATACTCTCAGTGATAGGTGATAGAGAGGAACTGGTTTGTGTCTGAGCTATAGCAGCTGCATGCAACAAGGGTAGCATGGATTGTGGCATTATGATTGGTGGGGGTATGGGGGTTGAAAGAGACATGTCCTTGGGATCAGGACTGAGGAAGATGGATCCGAGTGGATTCAGAGCTTCATATTGTGGTGTCCCTGTGCTTACAACCTGATCCTTTTGAAAGGATACAGGAGGAGTTTTAGGCAAAGGTGGAGATCTTTCTACCAACTGCTGTGAGGAAGTAGCAGCAGTGGTTTGTGGTGACTTTTGTGTTGTCACAGGCATTTCCTCTGGGATCTCATCTTCCAGAGTTGCCTTTGTTTTGGGTTTGGTGGGTTTTCTGGATGTTTTTCTTTTGGTCTTTTTGGTGATGTCAGGTGTGGGTTTCAAAGCAGTGGTTGTGCTGCTTTGATCACCTGGAGCAGTGGGCTCAGTAGAAGTTGCCTGAGGATCAGTGGCAGTTTCTAAAGTTTGCTCAGGCACCTTTGCTTTTAATTTTATTGGTGCCATCATTCTTGAAAATGTTTCAATTGTTAGACTTTTTATTTGAAAATGGACACCTTGTTTGGGCAAATTTTCATCCTCTTTTTCAAATTTTTGTTTAAAGTAATAGCTTAGAAATCTTGGAAAAAGAAGAAATGATTTGCTATCAACATTCTTTACCATGTCATTGAAGATCTCCTGGGAGTAGTTGTAATCTTTATTGTTTAAAATAGCATAGCCCAGGCATTGAATCTTCAATGGTATTTCGTTAAAAGATGTTGTTTTATTTGAAACACACATCAAGAGTGTGTGAAATAAAAATCTAGGTGCAGACGGGAAATAACCTTTTTGTAAGGTATCTACCTTTGATTGTTTTGCATATCCCCTTTTCAGAAAATCAGCTTTTAACTCGCTTTTGTCAAAGGAAGTTTTACCTTTCAGATCATCGAGTTTGAAGACCTCTGAGATTGATTGTGGGGTGATTTGAAATGCTTTACCCTGTATCGAGGAGTTAATGGCTATGACTTTATCGTCTTGTGTTTCAAGCGTCGCCTTTTTCCAAAACTCTCTCTGGGTTTGCAGATAGATGGGAGCATTTACTGTCAACAAAGTTTTATACTTTGATGCAGATATTGTATCAATGATGGAGTCGAAAGTGTGGTTGTCTTTGAGTTTTGTGAGTAAACCCAAATAGTTGTGAGATTGTTTGTATGGTATTTCGATGGGTTCTTCGGCCGTTTGAGCGACCTCTTTTGAAGGTGGTGGTGATTTTGGTTTAGATTTTGATTTTGACTTTGATTTTGTCATGTTTGCAGAGAAAAACGAAGAATGATTTTGAAGATTTTGAGAAGAAGGGTTGGAAACTGCTATGAGAAGAGAATTTTGGAATTCAATTTGACAGTGTAAAACCCTGTTTGGGGGTTTAGGGCAGGGTTTTATTTAGGAAAAAGTGATCGCTGATGTGGCAGCGGTTATTATGATCTGAGGGCTAAAAACTGACCACGTGTCAAAACACTGATGAAATGGCAGCGGAGACTTTAGCATCATTTGTGATCTCATTCTTCTCCTGATCAGCAGTGATATGAGCCTGGACAGGTTCCCTCTTCACCAGATTGACATCGTTTTCGAGGGAGGCGATCTTCTGATCCTTGGCCAGCATGATCTTTTGGAGGTCCAAACACTTTTGCTCAACCTCTTCAACATTGCCTACGTAGTCCTCGATTTCAGCAAATTTCTGCAAAAAGACAATGTGAAGTTTAGGATCATATGATCCTCAAGTGGGCAGGATAACTTAGCTAAGTCAGTGATCCTTACATCAGCAAAGTACTCAAGGAACTGGTGGCGGATTAGAGGCAGGCCTTCTAGATTGTCAGCCTCAGAGGCTTTCCTCTTCTTTCCCTTGGAATTAGTAGCCTTGGGGATGGCAGTACTTGGGCTAGCAGCAGCCTTCTTCCTTCCAGACCTGGGACCAACAGTGGTGAGATCGGTGACACTGAAACGGGTAGCAGACTTCGCTGATTTTCCAGCACCTACGCATCCAAAACAGATAAGTATCCTTATTTCATTTTTATTTAAACATTTAAGAGTAAATTACAAGTTTTGTCCTTTATGTTTACATCAAATTACAGGCGCTGTCCTTTAGCGTAAAAGTTAACGAGTTTTGTCCTTAACATTTCAAAATCCTGCACGTTATGTCCTTTAGGCCAAACCCAGTTAGATTTTTTGGTTATATCTGGTCATGTGCCTTGCACATGAGGGCATTGTTGTCATTTCACCTTCTCAAGGACTATTGTGTAAAGAACTCTTATGAGAGGACTATTTTGTAATAAACTAAAAATAAACTTCTATCTCTCTTAACTCTCTTTCTCTGCCAATCTCTAATCACAACTTTCTTAGCAGCCATTCAAGAACTCCATTTTAGATTTAGCGTTGTGGAGAGTTTTGGAGTGTTTGTGTGAGGTTTGGAGCAGGTTGTGGAGTGTTTCGAGGCTGTGGTAGCGGGCGATGAACATCTTCAAAGAACTCCATTAATATTTCTAGGTTTACGCCGCCGCTGGACGGTGGATTTCCGGTCATCTCAAGGCTGTGGTGGCAGGACGGTGGCGAAGAGATTTCTTCATTGCAGAAACTTGAGAAGGATCCGGAAAACAGATGGTTCATGTTGATGTTGAAATTTGGAACTTGAAAGATTAAAATTGAACGTTGTGGTGATTGGAGATAAAGGTGAAGGTGAGGTAGGTATAGATGGGGGAAATGGAGCGGTTTTCTTGAATGGCAGCTAAGAGAGGTGGATTTTGTTGATATTTCAACTGTAAGAAAAAGTCAACGATGAAGATTGAAGAAGATAAAGGGGTGTGCAGTGGTGGATTGGCAGATTTGGGGTGATTGCTAGTGGTGTTTTGAATGAGGGTGGTTTTGCAATTTTGGTCAATTTAGAAGTAAACTCTGATTGCATAGCTAAACTGGTACAACCCAACAAGATTTCCCTAATGGTTGATTTAACTAGATCTGTGATGAACAAGCATCATCCAACCGTTTTTATCTTCCAGATCTAGATTTATTTGATTTAGCTGTCTAGTGAAAAGTCTAATTATTTTAGGTTTCATGTTAATATTTAGTAATAGGGAAGTGGTGGCCGGATATGGTGGGAGGAGGTGATCAGTTGTTATGGAGAAAGAATAAGAGGGGAAGATGCAAAGACTAAACCCAGTTAATTATTATATTTAGAGATACAAGATTATACAACCTTTTTATTTTTAGTTTGTTACAAAATAGTCCCCTCATAAGAGTTCTTTACACAATAGCCCTTGAGAAGGTGAGATGACAACAATGCCCTCATGTGCAAGGCAAATGACTAGATCTAACCAAAAAATCTAACTAGGTTTGGCTTAAAGGATATAACGTGCAGGATTTTGAAACGTTAAGGACAAAACTCGTTAACTTTTGCGCTAAAGGACAGCGCCTGTAATTTGGTGTAAACATAAAGGACAAAACTTGTAATTTACTCAACATTTAATTATGTACAAAATGGGATACTTACTTGACATTGTGACAGAACCTGAGGATACCTCTTGAGAATCCTGGGTATTTGCTTGGAATGATCTTATCGCAGGATCAAGCCTCCGGAAAGCAGCAAGCCTTTCCTTCGTTGCAGGTGTTGTAATAAGGTGTGAAACAGTGATAGCTGCAAAATGGAAACAAAAGGATGTTAGTGATCCTCAACAAAAACAAGGTTATCCTGTGATCCTTCTCAGGATCCTCTATCCTACCATGGGTGGTCCATTTTCTAGGCAGATCCTTTCCATCAGGGATAGAATCCCTTCTGACAAAGAAGAATCACCGTTTCCAGTTGGTGTCATTCTTAGTGGCTTTGAAGATGGGGTGTTCTTCACCAGGTTTATGTTTGAGTAGATATCGGTGAGATCCATGGCTCACAAGATCATACATCTCTGCAAACTCCGACATTCCCAGATCAATACCTTCACGCTCAATGATTCTTTCAAGGGTATACAAGACCCTCCAGATCATTGGCATTGCTTGGATGTAGGAGATGCCGGTGAGAGAGAAGAAGGATTGGGTGAAATCTGGAAAAGGATACGAGTATCCTATTGTAAATGGGGTGACCGGAAAAGCTACCCATGTTTGGGAGACAAAGTCGCTCAGGATGGTGGGATCAAAAGTTTTGAAATCGGTGTTCGCCGGAAAACAATGGTGAATCCTATCTATCTGTGGATCAGTAAAGCAACATCGTTCCTTTGCAGAGTCATCGATGATCTTTTGGCTCTTCAAGGGACTGTCCTTCTTGTGATCCTTAGCTGGTGAGGATCTTAGCATCATCTTGGTCATGACGGTGGTGAAGAAGAAGAAACAGAGCGAGAAGATGAAGAGAGAAAGGAAAGAGGAGTACCTGATCAGATCTTCGAATGAGGATTTAAAGGATGAAACGCATGAATTTAAATGCTCTCTAACCCTTATCTCTAATTTCAATTTATAATGATGATCTTGCAGGATAGTCACTTCAGTGACGTCAGGATGGCAACGGCTAGTCAGAATTTAACGGCTATATATCCGTTGGTTTGTTACGGATAAGAACGAGAAAATACAACTCGGTTATTTACACTTCACTCCTTATATTTTGGGGGCAATTGTTAGGGGAGGATTTTTGAATGATCAGTGATCCTCAATTACTGTTGGGCTTAGGGATCCTCAATTCTGTCTGAATTAGTGATCCTCAGAGAGTATGGTAGGATCAGGATCCAGGATCATCATAAGGATCCTTATACTAATGATTGTCTGCTTTGAATATGATGTTGTTTTGCAGGAGTACGAGCTTGGACATGGTCTTGGCGATATTCCTGGAGCATATTCCCTTTTTATTCCGCACGTGCTTGACCAATATGGACGTTATGGAGTTCGTGGGAGACTTGCATGGAATGTGGATAGTTAGTTAGCTTAGATATTTTCCATTTTTAAAAGGGGATAGCGAGCAAGATTAGAACACTTTGCTATTTTTAGCTTAACACACACACTCGTAACTGCCCTCATCAGCTCTCGACAATTCACTTGGCGATTACACACTTTTTTACACATTACACTCTAGTGATCCTTGTAACTAGCTCGCTATCATCCGAAGTTGTAATAACTTGTTTGTTTAATCTGAGTTGGTGATCGGTACTTTCCATCACCCGAGGTTTTTTATGCCGGAGATCGACTCTTGATTAAGGGCTTTTTCCTCGTATAAATCTTTGTGTCACTTGTTCACTACATTTCTAAGTGATCCATAGCATTGTTCATTGATTCAAGCATCACACCTCACAACAGAAAGTTTGGTTGCATTATCTTGGCTTGATTTTTGACCAAAACAACAACCACCCTAAATATAAATCAACAACGTCTAAACAAACGAAACGGTAAAATTGGGACAAGTGATTCGGGTTATTGATTTGGGAATTTTTGTATATAGAAAAATAGTGTATGTACAATTTCCTAATCCCAAAATATTTATACAAATATAATAATTATATATATAAAAGAAACTTTGATTAGTATTCTTATTCCAAGAAGTAATAACATGAATTATATTATTACGTTTTTAAGTCTTGAACTTTAGAAATAATGAATTTGTATAAGTGCTACTAATTAAATATACCACCTCCTAATCGAAATTATATAAGTCCAAAACATGTCTAGACAAAATATATACATTAAGGTAGGATATAAATATACATTAAAGTAGGTCATATATATATATATATATATGTGTGTGTGTGTGTGTGTGTGCGTGCCCTCAGGGGTGTCTTGAAGTAGGTCATATATATATATATATATATATGTGTGTGTGTGTGTGTGTGTGTGTGTGTGTGTATGTGTGTGTGTGTGTGTTGGTGGACTGAATGTCTGCTGACTACGTCTTATCGAGTCTTTAGGTCTAGATGGTTAGAATTAGGGTTTACATGTAAAAGTGTGTTTGTTAGCTTGAAACTGGTTCTTGCTTGTTAGCTTGAAACTGGTTCTTGCTTGTCAGCTTGAAACTGATGTGTCATTTCAAGCTAACAGGCCAAGCCTAGAAATAGGAGTTGAGTGCGTCATTTGAAGCTAACAGAGGTCATAGTGTGAGAGACAAGGTGCTGCCAAAATTTCATCAGAACTTATTGTAAAGTCTCGTAAATCATTAATAGAGAAGAAGTTAAAAGGATACAAGCTGTTGTGACTCGGTTTACTTTGATTCCGCCTCTGTAAACTGAGATGAACTACTTTTACTGACATTTAGAGTCACGCAAACGGTCCAACAAGTGGTATCAGAGCTCAAGACAAGGAGTTCATACCATAGCAGCTTGATTTTACCGGATTTTCTCATTTCTACTTACTTCTTCTCATTCTTTTTCTGATTCGGACATAATTCATGGTTGAAATGGCCTGAAATTTTCACATATCAAGCGAAATACATAGTTAACTAATCCTTGAAAGTTTCAAACTAAAATACGGATTAAAACTGATCAAAATACGTGTGATAGCTTGAAATTGTTCGTAATATGATGACGTCATAGGTCTGGTAGCTTGAAATACACTGTCAGCTTGAACATGTTAGCTTGAAAGTGCTGTCAGCTTGAACATGTTAGCTTGAAAGTGCTGTTAGCTTGAACATGTTAGCTTGAAAGTGTGTTAGCTTGAAAGTGTGATAGCTTGAACGAGCCTGATAGCTTGAACGAGCCTGATAGCTTGAAGTACTTGAACAAGCCTGATAGCTTGAACGAGCCTGATTGCTTGAATTGTGCATTATCAGTTTCGCTTGAAAGTTGCTGATTTTACTTGAAGCTATTTCGCTTCAAGTGATTTCGTTTGAATCTGTTATTTTTTAAAAACCAAGAACTTTCTAACTATTTTTTGAATATTTCAGGTGTTTGAAGATGTCGAGCAGCGGTGAAGAATTTTACAACACATTCTACAATGCGTTCACTTCAGAATTGACAGAAAGAAGATCTGATATGAGAGAATATTCGAAAGAGATTTCAGAAAATTTGAAGTACGAGAATATGTATGGAAGCCAACAGAAACCACCAAAGCTAATGAAGATTGAAGATTATAACTGGTGGAAAAATCGATTTGAGGGTTGGGTAAAAGCATTCGCTCCTGAAAGTTGGTTAAAATTGAAAAATGGATATACAGAACCAGTCAAAGCAGGAGGAGAGTTATTAGATGAAAAAGATTTCACAGAAATAGATATAAAAAATGTTGTGGCTGAATACAAAATGATTACATTGATAAAACAATCAGTGAGAGAAGATATCATTTCATTACTTGAGCAAGAGAAAACGTCGAAGAGTTTATGGGAAGCGTTAGAGAGAAAGTGTGTAGGAAGTAATGAGATTGTGAAAAACAAAAAGAAATTGTTGCGTAAAGAGTTTGATCTTTTTGGTTGTATGAAAAATGAATCGGTTTATAAGATGATTGAGAGATTTGGACATCTGAAGATGGAGTTGGCTAGACACAAAATCACATACACTCAAGAGGAGCTGGTTGATAAATTGTTTGATTCATTGCCGAATGATCAAGATTGGCAATACTTTGCCTTAATGTTGAAAAACACAATCAAGCCTGAAGAATTAACTATGGATTTGCTGATCGAAAGACTTGAAAGTCACGAGTTGGATATAAAGAGATCTAAAGTCAACAACTCAGCTCATCAGCAGAATGTGGAGTTGTACTACAGAGGAAATCTACCGCAGACTGGGTCTCCAAGAACAACATTTTCTGCAGAAAGCTCAAATTCTGTGAACAATGAAAGTCCTCATAGTGGTTTTCATAGTGGATCTTTTTCAACAACATCGAGCCAATCTGCATCAAAGAATGTATTTCAATGCAACATTGCAGTAGATTTGAAGAATACTCAAAATTTCAATGAGGAGTCTGCAAAGCAACAGATGGTCTTCTTAGCATCTGTGCTTGAATCGTATGAGAGCCTTGTGGCAGGCAAGATAGGCAACACCAACCTAACTAAGGAAGACTACAATCAAATAGATCCTGAGGAGATGGAACTGATCGACATAAGATGGTGTATGGCCAGTGCAGTGAGGAGGGCACAACGTTTTATGGAAATTACCGGAAGGCAGTCTATTGGTGGACCTTCTACCAAGTTAGGCTTTGACAAATCTAAAGTGACATGCTTTAAATGCAAACAGAAAGGTCACTTTAAACGTGAGTGCAGAAATGCTTATGCTGATGATACTGTTAATCCGTTCAAGGAAGATTACTACAAGAAAGCAATCTATCATCAGAACAAGTCTGAACCTCCCAGATTGAAGCATCCTGAAGAAAAATCAAGAGCTCTGGCAGTTATTCATGAAGATGAAGGTTATGACTGGAGCCAAGTTCTGCCTGAAGAAGATGCAGTTGGATATGCATTTGTGGCTGAGGTTGATCCTGATAGATGGTGGAAAATAGATTATGCGAGATGGGAAATTGAAAAATTCAGAGAATCATTCAAAGAAGCCCAGAGAGCCAAAAGATGGAATGATGAATTGGAATGTTACATGGATCCACGGGGTAATCCAGTTGTTGACCCATCAAAGGTGGATTTTGAAGCTGTAACAAATTTGCTTCCAAGTCAGGCTACTTTCAACACAAGAAGGTTATCTGAAAAAGAATATTGGACAGATTTGGTGAACAAAATCAAAGAAGTTTGCGAAGCGAGTCTACCAAAGGTGGTAGAAATGAAGAAGAGAAAAGAAGAAGAGTTGAAAAAGATGGTAGAGGAAGTGAAGATTACTGCAAAACTTGCTGCTGAGAAAGAGCAGAAGATTGAAGAAGAACAGAAAGAAGAAAAAGAAGAGAACAAAGAAGAAGATCAGACAGAAGAACCGGTGCTGAAAGAGACTGAGGTAAATGAATCTTCTGGTCTATTGAATGTTGAAATTGTTGATAAAAATGAGAACAAGTGCAGGAATTGCATAGAAATGTGCAAAGCCTGTACTAAAAAAAATGACATCATAAAAACAAAAGATAATGAAATAGATAAATTTGAAAATGTTTTCACAACAAAATGTAAAGAAATGATTGACAAAGAAGAAATTTTGAAACTAAAAGTTGAAAAATTGACACAGAAATGTCAAGGTCTTGAAAAGGATAATGATGTTTATAGACAACTGTGTACAGCAAAATGTGTTGATTGTGTTGAAAAAGAAACTAAATTTCAAGATTTTCAAAAAGAGTATGAGTCTTTAAAGTGGTCAAGTCAGAGAGTACAAGAAGCTTATGATACTTTGAAGAGCCAAGTAAAATGTTTTGATCAAAGATTGTCTGAAACTTTGGTAACTAAAGAAATGTATGAGAGAAAGTTCAAAGAAAAGCAACTTGAATTAAACAAGTGTGTTGATGAAATTGCTAATCTTAAACAAGTTTTGGCTGAAAAAGAAAAGATTGTTACCAAACTTCAAAGTTATCATAACTCTTCGTACATTCTCGAACGTATTTTCAACATCACACCAGATGACAAAGATACTGACAAGAACAAAAAGGGTATTGGTTCAGAATTTCATCAGGTACCACCACCATTGAGAAACAATTATACTTTTTATGATGAGGAAAAGGTGGCAAAAGGTCTGAACATAGTTGACCAATTACCTGAAAGTATCGATGTGACTTACACCAAATCTGATGAAGTTGATGATTCAGAGGTGGTAAGTAAGGTTGTTGATAGTGTTTTGAAAGATGAGTCTACAAAAGGTAAGTCTGAATCACAGGATGAAAATGAAGGTAATTTTCATGATGAGTATCTGAAAAACATAAAATCTGAGAAAGTTGTGAATGATGATTCAAAAGGATTGGTTTACACCATGATTGGATCGGACAAACTATTCTTAGATATTGTATTCCCGATTCAGAATGTGATTTCAGAGAAAATTGATAAAGTTTTTAAGATCGTTGAGATTGAAAAGTCAGAAATTTCAAAGTTTGCTGGTAAAGGTCGTAAAACTTTTTATAACAAACCTGGTTTCAAAAAGAAAAACATGAAGGCTGGGTTGGGTTATAAAAGGAAACAAAATTGGAAGAAAAATGAAGTGCCAAATTCTCAGGCAAAAATAAGTTTTGTTCAAGGAAAAAGTTTTGAAGAAGAGGAAAAACTCAAATTTAGTGCTAAAAAGAAAAAGCAACAACCACAGATCAAAGATGTGTCCAAGAGAACATGTTTCAAGTGTGATCAAATTGGACATCTTGCACGAAAGTGTCTGAATCTGAAATCTGTGGATGTTGACAAAAAGAAGCCTGAAAATTTTGAGAAACAAAAATCTGAGGGTGTGAAACAAAGGTTAGCCAGATTTGATTCAAAACAAACTTGGAGGTACAAAACAAACAAGTTTGCTTTAAATTAAATTTGGAAACCAAAACAGACTAGGTCTGATTCTAGACAAACACAGATTTTTCACACACCCAAATTGAGAACAACTCAAAGTTGGAAAACAACTGTTGATATGACAAAACCCAAAGAGTTTTAGAAACCAAAAGTTCTTCAAAAACAAAATGTTCAAAAAGAATCACATTTTTACAAAAGAGGAACTCCAAAAGGTCAAAAATGGAGTGCTAAGAAACAAGTAATTTTGGTAAAAGATGAAAAAATTGAAGTTAAAGTTGAAAAAGTTTTTGATGAGAAAGATTTTCTGAAATTGAATGATACATATTGTGTTGAACTGCCTAAGGTCAAACAGACCTGGGCCAAATTGTTCAAGTAATCAAGTAGTTTAAATGTGCAAGTGCTCAACAAATCTAAAGATTGTGAGAATGAAAGTTGGAGCAGCCTGGCACTACAGGAGGAGAAGGCTACTGAACCCTGGTTTGGTTAAACAGGGAGATTGTTTGTTTTTCTGTACATACTTAAAAAAAATTGTGTGTTGATTGAATACGCCGAAACCCTCACGGCTGAACAAATATGATTAATTTCACAAGATTGAAAAACGGTTTTCAAACTGTCGAAAATCAATGGGTTGTAAATCATGGGGGTACTTTATATTAGTTTTTCTACAAAACAGAGCATAGTTAGCAGAAAATGGATGGCGAGACAAAGCTATCAGTGTTGGTTGTCAAATTTTTCTTTAAATGGTTTTGCATTTTAGGGGGAGAAAATTGTCAAAAAATACAAAAACATTTGAAAATTTTGAAAAAGTCAAAAACATGATAAAATTCAAAAATTGAGTTTTTGCGTAAAAAGAGGAAATGATAGTACATCAGTAGACAGTTACAGTATGCTAAAGAAATGTAATGATTAAATAGCGTTAAACAGTCTCACTGATGATATGCCGATAGGTTTTTATACATTTAGTAAACTTTTTCGGGATATAAACATAAATTCAAACTTGCTTATTTCGTGGGGAACACTACTTGGATATATAGGTAACCCCTGAAATCTCGTTTAAAAGGTCCCACTTTCTGAGATACTAGGTCTTTATACTCAGTGATATCTGGGGTATTATCTCGGGACTTCTGATTTTGCGGAAGCAATGGCCTAGTCCCTGGAGAATACTTTCTGCATTGCTTGAAATATAGCGCAGCCCTCAGCAAATTGATGAAACAATAAAATTGATAGTCATTGCTGTTGTAATACAAAAGATCATCTAAAGGGGACACACCGAAAAGTCGAGCCGTCATCTCTCTGCTGAACGGAAGTTCTGACCTGAGCTCTCACGGTTTCGTACTATAATTTATTCCCCTTACAGATATCATCTAGGTATACTCACCTGTAAGACTGAAATTGGGATCAGGATACGGGAGTATATTCAAGAGGTGGGACACATGAATGAGTTTAAGTTCTTAAGACATCTAATTCGTATCCTGAATCAGTTGAAATTTGTATGAAAATTTAAGTGGACAAGTATATCGACAATCTAAGTGAATTGTTTAATTCTTAATGTGTAAATAAGCTCAACGGTACTTGTGACTTGTCAAAAACTGATATGATCCTCTGACGCATACTCAAACAAAAATATTGTCTGTAAATATGTTTGTACATATTTCTTTACTGCTTTATATTTTCAGAAAAATACAAAAAGATTTTTGATTCTGTTTTATTTTCGACAACCGATGTCTGAGTGCTGAGTTTCAAAATCTAAGTAAGCTGAGTGTGTTTCTGAAAATAAAACAAGTTCATTAATTTGAAACTTGAAACTTTTTATAAAAAATCAAAAACAGTTTGTGATATCTCCAAGGTCATTATTTTGGACTTGGATAATTAACTGAGAGGGATTTTGGATACTTAACATTGCCATATCTGTAAAGATTGTTGATAGGAGGAGTGATTTAGAAGGTTGAATTGCCAGGTTACGATTTCTGGTAGTCTAAAATGTTGTTACTTATGAATGTATGAGTGATTGCAGGTAAGAATCCAGACTACGATCCCAGAAGCTGAGTCTAAGGGGGAGTCTGAAGACAAGCTCAAAGCAAGGGGGAGTTTGTAAACCGAAAAGCAAGGTGACGATCCCTAAAGCACAGAAGCTTGACGAAAGGGGGAGCCTGAAGAAAGAGAGAGCCAGAGATAGATCCTGGTATGACATTTGAAGATAGAAGCTGATCAAAGAAGATAAAGATTGACAGGATGCTTGCATTGATAGACAAAATTGGAAAGAGACAAAGACTAAAGACTCAAGGCCAAAGACTTCGTCAACATCCAAGGGGGAGTCTGTTGGTGCACTGAATGTCTGCTGACTACGTCTTATCGAGTCTTTAGGTCTAGATGGTTAGAATTAGGGTTTACATGTAAAAGTATGTTTGTTAGCTTGAAACTGGTTCTTGCTTGTTAGCTTGAAACTGGTTCTTGCTTGTCAGCTTGAAACTGATGTGCCATTTCAAGCTAACAGGCCAAGCCTATAAATAGGAGTTGAGTGTGTCATTTGAAGCTAACAGAGGTCATAGTGTGAGAGACAAGGTGCTGCCAAAATTTCATCAGAACTTATTGTAAAGTCTCGCAAATCATTAATAGAGAAGAAGTTAAAAGGATACAAGCTGTTGTGACTCGGTTTACTTTGATTCCGCCTCTGTAAACTGAGATGAACTACTTTTACTGACATTTAGGGTCACGCAAACGGTCCAACAGTGTGCCCTCAGGGGTGTAGCTCAGTTGGCCTAGGCGGGGGTAAGTTGCATTCATAAGCGCGAGATCGATTCCGGGCTACTGCGTCTTGTCCCTCTGAGTTAGCTCATGCCCCCTCGCCCTTAAACCTTAGTCTCTGACGCGGGGGGGGGGGAGGGGACGCCTCCACCATCATCGGGGCAATGGTGTGGGCCGGCTAACGTGTCCAGTAATACACATTTTTGCATCCATATATATATATATGTGTGTGTGTGTGTGTAAATGAAGCTTTGATTATAATTTAATATTTAGATGAGTAGTAACTTAAAATTAAATATATTTTGTTAGGTCTTAAATTCTTTTATACAATTGTTTTGGTCAAAAATTACCGAAGCAATTAAGTGATCAAATTAGTTAAGTGAGGTAGTGTGCTAGAAATGAGTGTCGAAAATATGTTAATCAAATTAATTGTAAAAACAGTTTCAGGATACGGCTCAGGATATAGAGCTGTATCTATGATCAAACGATGAGCGAAAAACGTAAAGGGGCGACACGAGATATACGAGGAAAGCCCTTGATCAATCTAGATCGCCGGCACAAAACCTCGGGAGCTGACAATCGCAGCTGCCTTGTTCTTCTATTACTTCAAATATCAGGATACAGTGCAGGATGTGATGCGGATCAACTAAGTGTTACAATGTGATTCGAGTACAAGTGTTTGTGTGTAGTAGTTGCCAGTAGCTTGAGAGAAAAGTGTGCGAATGAAAAAGTGTGTCCCTTAACTGATCCTGTAACAACTGTGCTTGTAATCATTGTGAACAGTTCTATTATCAATAAAACAATGTTATTTGATCCCAATGTTTGTTTTGTTATGTTTTACATTTTTCATGTTTTGACTTTTATGTAATTTCAAACTCTACATCGCTTTCTGGAGAGTTATACGCAAACTAGTGCGTAAACGTACTCAGTTTAATGCGAGAAATACTCTGGAACATCAACATATACTCAACATACCTTAAATAACCTTTACATAACTTAGAAATAAGTTTTGAAGGCTTTGGTATGGCAAAAACAAGTTAATTCGCTTACAGGGACTAAACTTGACAAACTGCGAAAGTATGACGATTCGTACTAGAACAGACATTCCGGAACATAACCATAAGTTAAACACACCTTAAATATCCTTTACATAGCTTAGAAATAGGCTTTGAGGGGTTCGGTGTGCTAAAATAAACTTTTGGGTCATTCAGGGACTAAAAGTGTCAAAAAGTGCACAAGTTTGCATTTTCGCGCATAACCTACGTTCTGAATACATCCGGACATCAAAAAATTTATGTAAGCATGACTATATTATATTTTAGTGTTCGCCATAAGAAAAATCCATTCGTCGCGTCATTTGGATCGTTTTTCGCGCTTATGCGCATTCCGTCGTAATTAAGCAAACATCGCGTTCGTACGACCAAACGAACTGACATCAGACATATTTTTGAACATGTTTCATGTCCACAATGTTTAGGCATCATTTTAGGGCCTTAAAGTTGGCTTTACGGGCCTTAGAAGTGCCGGAAATGGGCTGAATACACAACAGGGACCAAAACTGTAATTTCTGAAACTTGTTTTCTGATCAGAAGGGCTAGGCGGCCCGCCTCAGTTCCTGTAAATCCCCAGGCGGCCCGCGTCCCACTATCAGACCAGATTAAATGAATTTCACAGCAGATTGCAGCTGTTTGATCCTCACCCACACATTCTAAATTGCTTAGTCAGATGATAAGGACCATTTTTTAGGCACCACAACTTTGCAACACATGTACGGATGGGATTAAGGCACGTTTTCCATGAAACGATCCTAACGGTTACCCGAAAACTATAAATACCCCATCACCCCAATGCAAAACTTACAAGAACTTTGATTTGAGAAACTCTAAGTTGAAACTATTGTTTCATACCTGAGATTTTTGAATCGAGGTTAGCATTCGGGGACCCTTCGTAAGTATTCTTTCGTTCTTTTCCTTATTTTATTGCTTTTCGAGTCAGAAAGTCAAACTTTGTTTGACTTTCAGCGTTGACCAGTAATGGTCAATGCGAAGTTCGTTTGAACTTCGCAACGTGAGTGTAATCACGTTGGTTATAGTCCCTTGGGACTATGCCTACTGATTACCACGTTGTCTAGGGTCGTAGGGTAAGCGATCTAATAAATCGCTTATACCTTCGAACCCGACCCAGTTTGGTCGATCATTAGGATCCGACCAAACACATTAGGTGACCATAGTAGGTAGGGAATAACCTTCCGAGGTTATACCCTATGGTCACATCGTTTAAGTAGTTGTATGATAGGTAGTTTATATGCCTTAGGTAAATTACCAGAATACCCTTTTCATGTATAATTGGTAATTAAGCATATGTAACCTAAACCTTTGTCACATAACGGATTATGTAACATGTTTAGGCATATAACACTTGTCATAGGACTAGTTAGGCGGTCCGAACGCGTTTCACGCGCACGACGCGTTAAAGTAGCATAAGCTTCCTAAACGGGTCGCAATGGGTCGTAATCAATTAGGTTAGGTTTCATTTAGTATGTAGGCTTTGTTAAACCAAATGACACGAGTCTCTACACTCGTTTGGTTTACGAACCCTCATGCTACCCTATCATCCGATTTAGGTCCGGTTTATTAACGTAGTTACCTATATTAGGTGCCGTTTGATTCCGTGATCTATACCATTGTTTGGTTGTCACTCCAGGACTACTGAGTAATATCAAGTGAGTACATAGAACCCTCTTTTACTGTTTTCCAAACTGTTTTGGGGTGGAACACATGTGCCTACTTGTTACTTTCATGCTTTCCTGTTTTCACATCATATACATGCTATGTTCGTTAGTACATTATAGTACATGATTTCATTATATCTTATGCTAGGTGTGCCCATTGTGTGCATTACTTAGTACATTGTTTTACATTACATTTCATGCTAGGTGTGCCCATTGTGTGCATTACTTAGTACATTGTTTTACATTACATTTCATGCTAGGTGTGCCCATTGTGTGCATTACTTAGTACATTGTTTTATATTACATTTCATGCTAGGTGTGCCCATTGTGTGCATTACTTAGTACATTGTTTTACATTACATTTCATGCTAGGTGTGCCCATTGTGTGCATTACTTAGTACATCGTTTTACATTACATTTCACGCTATGTATGTTCATTTGATTACATACTTAGTGCATCGTTTTCACATGCTTACATTTTGTTATGACATTTGGTTTGTTTAACATAGAACAATACATTCATTAACATTAATTACGCCGTTCGTTAGTAGGTAGTGGTACCATAGGAATTGACAACTCCCGTTCCGGACATCCTGGGTATGGGGATGAAAGGAATGACCGAATTCGATATACATAACTTAGATAAACCTTTAATTTGTTTAAGGGTTTATCGCCACAGTCTCAAGGCTTGGATGTATGCATTATAACAATACCGCATAAATGTTTGTATCAGTATAGCATGCATTTGTTACACACAACATGACTTTGATTTAAACTGTGTTTTACTTCAATACCTTGTTGTTGTGCATTTTACATATGGTTTAGTTGATACATTTCACTTACCATACATGACATTTTGGTTACACATTACATGATCTACATTGAACATAAGCATTTTGACATTGATATACACATTTGGTGATTTACATTGGGCATTGACATTTTGATATGGTTTACACAATAACACTTGACAATTGGTTTGTACATGAACAAGTTACATTGGTGGTTGTTTGGGTAAGTGATTTGAGTAACGATACGGGTGTAATATGATACAAACATGGTGGATACGCCGCTGGTACTTCCTATATATAAGTGTTTGTATAATATTACATAGCGTAACGTTATTTAAATCATTTCAGTATAGACATAATACATCTTATATACATAACATACTTTTCACAAGACATTGTTTTTACAAAACAGTTTATTTTATACAAACTCATTTTACATGGTTATTCATTTAACCTTACATTTACTTATACATATCAACTGATCTTATCGTTTTTCAAATGATTTACAAGACAAAGCAAATTACAAGGTTCATGACTAAACATTTTCTCAAATACAAGTCATGAATCCTATTTTCACAAACCTATGTATCTCACAGGCATTTTTATGCTGACGTACCTACTTTCACATGTGTTTTCAGGTGCTTTTCCGTAGGATGATGATCATGACACTAGGGCGGACCTGTGCCTTAGAGACTTAAAATGAAGCTAGACTATGTTTAATTATGTTATAAACTATTTTGTTTACTGTTCAAGACAATGTAACACCCTTGTTTGATAAATAAAATACAACTTTGTATGCCATGGTTATGAAATAATTTATTCTGTTACGACACGCCCCGATGTTTCCGCCGCGATTTGTTGTTTTACGCGGTCGGGGTGTGACAGATCCGATCCATCTATTTATAGTAAAAGAAATGCAACAAACTACCCTATTAAACAGGGATCTGGCGGATATTCCCCACTTGAACGTTGTAGACCTGGTCTTTCGGGTTCAACGTCTCTCAAATAACTGGTTTGCCCGAGTCTCAAGGAGAAGAAGTCCATCTGACCATTAGTGACCTACAACTTCTTACCTGCACGTGGATTATTTAGTTAACACTAGGATATCGCACCAGGATGTTACCAATATCCTGATCCGGTATCCTGGTCACAAGTAAACAATCGAAAGCAGAATATTAGTCAGGATATATATGCTCAGAAAATGACCCATAACAATTGTCCCCAAAAATATACCTGTTGGAATTCTGAGTTCAAACAGATATATTTTTAAATTCTATCACCTGGTTCGAGGCAATTAAATCGAGATGACGGTCAAGATTACACCATACAACTTCCAACGCGCTTTTAACTCGATGGAAATCTACAACGCTCCTATGTCTTCTTTCTTCTTGTTTAAAAAGCAGATATCTCCAACAGAGTCTCCAGGTAATTCCTTACTTCTTATTCATTTTCTGTCAATCTCTTTTCCTCTACTTGCAATGGCTACTATAACTTTTTCTCAAACCAGCGAATCATCTGAGACCTTCATCCAGCAAAATCTTCTCAAAAATCCCGAGAAGGAGGTCTGTACTTTTGATAACGCGGACATTGCGGCATTGAGGGCTTCCGGTGCTTCCCCCGATGGCACGATCTTCAGACCGTTTGATCGATCAATTCGATCAGACGTTTCTTCTGCTGATTGGATCTGTTTCCCGGCATACCCTTTCTCGCTAGGTCTTCAGTACCCCTTTCCCGAATTCATGATGCAATTCTTCCGGACTACCGGTATTTCCTTTGCCCAAACCATGCCCATGGTTTGGAGGGTATTAATCGTACTCAACCAAATTAAAAACCTTCACTGTCCTGACCTTTGCATCGAAGATATGCCAATCGCTTACCGCCTCCGATCCCATGGTTCTAGTCGGTTTTTGCTTTTTTCAACTTCCAACAAACCCCTTATTCTTAAAGCCACCAAAAACGAAGACGGATGGCAACGCAAGTTCTTCTTCGTCAAACGAGACTCCATTGATGAGGGTGCTAGCCTTCCGGTGGAGTGGTTAACCACCGGTAGGATCATGAATGTCCCCATGTACCTCTTAGACTTCTATTTTTTTTTTTTTGCTAATATCTTCTTATTTGATCCTTTTGCAGTGAATTTTAAGGAAATAGCTCCCCTTACTGCGGAATCAGAAAAAAAGAATCAAAGCAGTTTACCAATTACCTGCAAGTGATAGGAGTTTTACCACACATATCCCGAGTTCCAGTCAATACTCATCATCCGAAATGCCTGGTAAGGGTTACTTTTAAAATAAATAATTAGTGCAATATAATATAATGAAGCGTAATAAAGATGTAGGACTTTTCTCTTTATGCAGCGCCAGTCAAGATCCCTGAAGTTTTCGACCTTGATGAGCTGGACAGTTATTCTGATCAGGTCCGGATCAAGAAGGAACCTAGCCCCAAGGCCACGGCCTCATCCAAGCCCAGCAGCTCCAAGGCCATCATCATTCCCAAACCTTCGCCAGCTACCAAGCCCCTGAGTTTAAGTTCTCGTAAAAGGAAAGAGCTTGATTCTCCCGTTATCTCTGATACATTCCCCTATGAGAATCACGGGTTCATTGAAGCAAGTGGATTTATGACTTTTTTTCTCAACCAGGTCAGTATCCTTGATCCATATCCTGCACCTTATATCACTTATAAGTATTTATTAAAACCAATACCTGTCCTCTTACTTTGCAGGGTCTTGAACGTCTGGTTCATCTATATCAAGAATCCTGTGGGCTCAACAAGACGCTTGAATCCAAGTTAAAGAAAGCTGAGGTTACCATCTCCGATCAGGGCATGATTGCAGCCGCCAAGTCTCGGCACTACGAGGAGAAGTTCAAGGCTATGACCCAAGAACACCAGGCCGCCCTCAACAAAGCTGCTCTCCAGGCCCAAGCCGATCTCGATGCTGCCCACGCTCAACACGAACGGGATATGGTCAGCTACCGGGAAAGCCTCAAAAGTTCTGTCGTCACTTCCCTTCTCCAGGCCAGGCTAAAGATGGCCCATGAAGCCAAAGCACTGGGCTTCGAATGCCCTTCTTGGGACATCGATGCCTGGGAAACAAAGCTAAGGAGTCTCGGCGGCACTTCTGCTAAACCTGCAGCTGAAGGATCTTCAAAGGCAGTCGAAAAACCAACTGATGCTGAGGTTGATCCTGAGACGGATGCTGCTGAAAATACCATGAACGAAGAAGGCGTTGACTCCTAAAACTTATTTCCCTTAAATTTGAGAGTTATGCTTATGTTTGAACAATTTTACTTCTTGTCCTAAGAACAGTTTTTATTTCTGCATTAAAACAACTTGATAGCCGAAGGTGGATGGATCCTAGGTTTTAGGATGAAGACTTCGGTCATCAACTGGTATTATAATTTCATCTTTCAATTGGCCTGCTATTGTTTTCTAATTTCTGTCATGCATTTCTTAGTGTAGATTTTGCAAAATATCCTGATCAATATATTCAGTGATATATTATGAAAACTTTTATTAAATAGAATTTCTAAAAATTCAATCAACTTTAGACAAAACTCTAAAGAATAAAAGACAGTCCATTTTCTAAAACCTGTTTTGATGACACTTGTTTGATCAGAGTTTTATTTTCAATCAAGTATCACTTCCCAAATATTTCAATCAAATATCCCAAAACATATCCCAAAAGCACATTCTGAAGACATATCCTAAAGATATGTCGTTTTCAGGATATTTTAAGCCTTAATCAGAGTTAAATAATTCATGCAAGATTCACAAAGGAAAGATCATACCAGGAATTGAGTGTAACCCTAGCATCAAACACCAACCCCTTTGCAACTTCTCCCACTAAGATGTCCCCAGTCCGAGACACTTAGCCCAATTTTGATCTTTTGAGCTTCACACAATTGCTTTAGAAGGAATGTCCCCTGCGCATGATGTCCTCAAACACTTAGAAAATTTTTGAACATTAGTTCCAACTGTATAGACGATTCCTGTGTTACAGGGGTGAAACCCCAAAAATATACTGGAGATAAATCCTTAGTATCCTGGGGAATATCCCAAATTTTCATGCGCTACAGGTGGGAGTGTATAAACTCCAAGACTTAGAAAGGTGAAAACCTTTAAACCTTAGAGAGTATGAAAATACCCTTAAGTGAGAGAGGGTGATCAATCCTCATATACCTTTAGGATTCAGGATATAGCCAATAGTAACGAAATTGTCAGCCACTTTTACATGAACTGGTCCCGTCACCTTGAACTATTCCCGAATAACTTGCGCTCCAGGCGGGGTGTTTAAACCCAATTCGGAAGAAAGGTGAATACCTTTAAACCTGTGAAGGGATCAGGATCCCTTAGACGTGAGAGAGGGGGCCAATCCTCTAATCTTCCGAAGTATCCTGAATGTGTATCCTGGTGCTACATCCCGAAGCATATACTGCAAAACAATCGTAGGCTAAGGTGGGTGTTAGCCTGGCTAACACCCCTCCGATGCTTAAGTCAGTAATGGGTTTAATACAGTAAGTAATATCAAAATTTAACAAAAGAGACAGAATCCATACCATCCTGAGTTAGAATTTAAATTCCATACTCACTTAAAATAGAGTTTTAGATGTATAGCATTCCAGGATCTCGGTAGCATATCCCCCTCCATATTCTTGAGTCGGTATGCTCCTTTTCCTTATTCTGATTCAGCCTCATAGGGTCCTTCCCATTTTGGAGCCAACTTTCCATCAGCAGGATTATTAGTATTCTGAAAAGCCTTTCTCAATACCCAATCTCCAACCTGAAATCTTCTGGTCCTCATATTCTTGTTATATGCTTTGGATATCCTCTGTTGATATGCTGCCATCCTTAGCCTCGCAGCGTCTCTTGTCTCATCAATAGTATCCAGTTCCTGGCAAAGGATTTCAGGATTCAGCTCAGGATCCCTGAGGTTGGACCTCGCTGTAGGTATCACCATTTCTGTCGGGATCACCGCTTCTGCTCCAAACACTAAGGAAAACGGGGTTTGGCCAGTTGCACTCTTCACGGTTGTCCTATCAGCCCACAAAACAAAGGGTAATTCTTCTGCCCATCTTCCTTTCTTAGCCCCTAGTCTCTTTTTTAAGTTGTTGACAATTATCTTGTTCGAGGATTCTGCTTGTCCATTTGCTTGAGGATGTACCGGAGTAGACGTGATCATTTTAATTCCCCAACTCTTGCAAAAGTCAGTAGTCCTTTTACTTATAAATTGAGATCCATTGTCACAAATTATCTCAGCTGGTACTCCAAACCTAGTCAGGATATTCCTTTTTATGAAGGATACCACTTCTTGATCTCTAACCTGAACAAATGCTTCTACTTCGACCCACTTGGAGAAATAATCCGTCATTGCCAACATGAAAACCTTTCCTCCTGGAGCCTTCGGAAGCTTTCCCACTATATCCATCCCCCATTTCATAAACGGCCAAGGGGAAACAATAGGATACATTGGTTCAGCATGCTGATGTAATATATTACTATGTCTTTGACATGCGTCACATCTTCGAGCATATTCTGCAGCATCTTTTCTCATCGTCGGCCAATAATATCCTGTCCTTAATACTTTTGAGAATAACGACATGCCCCTAGTATGGTTACCACAATCCCCTTCGTGTATATCCTGAAGCACGTCTTTGGTTTCGGGATCCTCCAAGCACCTCAGATATGGTCCTGCAAGAGATTTCTTATACAAAACATTATTTATAATAGTGAATCATGATACCTTCATTCTAAAGGCCTTAGGATTCTCATTCTTTGGGATGTGTCCTTCCTTGAGATATCTCATGATTGGAGCCGTCCAGGACTTAGGATCCTCCTCGGGATACTTGTCGTGAGGATCCTGAATACTTATTACTTCCTTATCCAGAGGATTCGTCACAGGATATAGGATATGTAATAATGGTATTCGGGTTCCTTCCGGTATCCTGACCGATGATCCCAGATTTGCCAAGGCATCAGCTTCAGCATTATCCTCTCTTGGTACCTGTTCAAGTGTAAAAATATCGAAATATCCTGCTAATTTTTTGAGAATTTCGAGATACTCGATTAACTTCTCTCCTTTAACTGCATAGGTTCCATTAAAATGATTAGTGATTAACAAAGAATCAACATATACTTGCAAATTCTTGATACTCATATTTTTAGCCAACTCTAATCCTGCAATCAAAGCTTCATATTCTGCCTCATTATTAGTAGCAGGAAATTCACACCTAATAGCCTGGGGTAATATGTCCCCCTGTGGCGATTTTAGTAGTATACCTAGACCGGCACCTCTTACATTAGATGCACCATCAGTATACAATGTCCAGCATTCTAAGTTTTCTCCTAGCTGCTGTACTTCTAGGTCTACTTCATTTTGAACGTCACTACTGAAATCAGCCACAAAGTCAGCTAAGGCCTGAGATTTTATGGCATTTCTAGGTTCATACACTAAGGGGCTGTTTGGCTAAGCTTATTTTAGTGACTTATTTACTTATTTACTTTTTGAAAAGTTAAAAGGTGTTTGGGTTAGCTTATTATGTGAGAGGAATAAGTAAATAAGTCATTCCATTATGACTTATTTGCTTTTCAAATAAGCAAATAAGTAAATAAGTCAAAAAAATAAGCTTAGCCAAACAGCCCCTAAGTCATAAGCACTTAATTTCACTGACCACTTGGCCATCCTGCCTGACATCTCGTGTTTCCTAAGCACGTTCTTAACAGGATAGTTGGTTTTAACGTGAATCCTATGCGTCTCAAAATAATGTCTAAGTTTTGTTGATGCCATAACTAGGGCTAATATCAGTTTTTCTAGATGAGAATATCTAGTTTCAGCATCTAATAAACTTTTACTAACGTAATAGATAGGATACTGCTGACCTTCATGATCCTTTATAAGGACAGCACTTACTGCATTCCCTGACACTGCAAGATACAGGGATAATGGTTCGCCATCCTCAGGCTTCATCAATAAGGGTGCGGTTGAAAGATACTGCTTCAAATCCTGCAAGGCTGCTTCATGCTTTGCTCCCCATTCGAACTTCTTATTCTTCTTAAGGATATCGTAAAATTCCTTGCACTTTTCCGAGGATTTTGAAATAAATCTGTTCAACGCTGCTACTCGGCCTGTTAACCGTTGAACATCTTTCATATTTGAAGGTGATTTTATATCCAAGATAGCTTTAATCTGCTCCGGGCTTGCCTCTATCCCTCTTTTGGTCACCATATATCCTAGAAACTTTCCTGCCCCCACTCCGAAATGGCACTTAGCAGGATTCAGTTTCATGTTATATTGATCCAGAATATCAAACGCTCCCTTAATATCCTGGAGGTGATCCTCAGCCTTTTTAGATTTCACCACCATATCGTCAATATATACCTCCATGGTGTCCCCCAGCTTGTCTTTAAACATCATGTTTACCAACCTCTGGTATGTTGCACCTGCATTTTTCAAACCAAAGGGCATAGCAGTATAACAATAAATACCTGTGGGTGTCATGAAAGCAGTATCCTCCTGATCAGAGGGTTCCATTTGGATTTGCTGAAATCCTGAAGAGGTATCCATGAAGGTTAGCATCTCGTGGCTGGTGGTAGCATCTACCATTGAATCAATATGAGGTAGAGGAAACGGGTCTTTCGGACAGGCTTTGTTTAAGTCTGTGTAGTCTACGGGCTTTGCTAGTCCACTTCATGACATATACCTTAATGTCTGGTAGTTTCACCCTTCTCATCTTATTCCTCGAACCCTCTTCCCCACACTTGTTAATTTGAATCATTGATATGGGAAGAGGTTCGGTACACATATCCATCTCATCAGCCTGCTCTACCTCATAATCTGCACACATCATCTGATCTACAAGTGACTCTTCATCAGATAAAGGACTCATTGTTGTGGTATTCTCCTCCACAACCTCCTCCTTCATGTGAGAATAATCTCTAATATCGTCAGGTAATGGTGAGAGGCGTTCTTCTATCTCTATCTTCAATTTTAAAGTATGACACTTAGAAACTAAGCAGCTGATTCGGTCTTCATCGGACAGGTTGGGTGTTGCTAAATATTGCTCGAGTTTGGACAAAGTTACTTCCAATACAGCAAGCTCTTTCTCCTCCTCGGTCTCATAAACATAAATACCCTCGGGCTCAGAATATTCTTCGGGATGATATTGTCGATATCCCTGATATGGTCTATAGATGCGCGCATCCATCATCTTTTTATCCCAATACTTCGGGTTTTCCGAATACACCGTGCACACATCATAATCATAAGTGTGATCGCGACCGCAACAAAAACATAGACCATCCATCCTTGCCTCATAATAAACTTCCTCGTCCCGATCGTATCCATATGAATAATAGTTATCCTCCATTTCTGATTCATAATCGTCAACGTATGATGGAGGTGGAAGATGTGAAACATAAGACACCGGTTTTCCATGTGCCTTCCTGTAGTGAGCCTCGTGGCAACCAATACATGGATGTCGTGGACCCCCGCACAATATACACGTAAATAAGCTGAAATTTGTGTAATGCCCTGTCATCCTGCACAACACAACTCAACTACCAAGTGTAAATCATGAACATAAAAGAAATCTTTTTGGTTTTTTTTTTTTTTTAATTTTTTTTTAATTTTTTTATTTTTTCAAACTAATACACAAGATAACACACGTTGCGCACTACTCCCCGGCAACGGCGCCAAAATTTGACGTGATGTCGTGGTCACAATCAAATTTAATCCAATTACTACTAAATAGTTAGCAGTAAGTGGGTATCGAACACAGGGAGTTTGTGGAATATGTGTTATTTAGAAGATTCTCTAACTTGACTAAAACTACACTAATTGCAATAAAAGTAAATTTCAAGAGTTTGTTTGATTGAATTGGTTTTTTAAAACTAAGATTACTAATTAATTGCAAAAATGTAAGTTTGGTTTGTAAACAATTTGGAGACGAATAACCATCCTAAGTTTCCGGTTTGCTTCAACAATTGTGCTATCATCCACTAGAAAGAACTACATAGACATAGTTCGTGTGTAATTACTTATTGTGATAAAAGGGAACGAAGTACTCAGATTCCTAGAACGTGAGGTTGTTACCCGATGACCAATCAACCCTTACCCAATCCTAATTCTACCCATGATATCTCGATTGCCAACGGCACCAAGAACGTATGGTTTCAAACTAGAATATCAAAAGAATCAACAATTTACAAATAAGCAATCACACACCATGATAAACAAGACATAGATAGAGTTTACCATTCTAGAAATATGGAATCAAAACACAATTGTTTCATACAAACCTTCAACTTAAGATGACCATAAAGAACCTAGCCACTCATGGCTTGGACAAACATCATGATAATAGTTTCAATGTTCAAGGGAATCAAAAACATAAAAACAAAGATTAACCAAGTGTTCTTCTCTCCAAAGTCTCCAAAAGTCGCCCAATTTCGAGTCCCAAGCAGGTAGTCACCGAAAGAAGATGATTAGCCCCCATAAATCTCCTCCAAATGCTCATTAAATGCATAAGTTACATGAAGATATCAGTCGGAGCCGTAACCTACGGCTCTCAGCCGTAGGTTACGGCAGTCAGCAAGTCATACAAGTCAACAGGTAGCCGTAACCTACGGTCACCTGCCGTAGGTTACGGCTGGCAGTGAGTCTTACGCCTGGAAGCCCCTGTTTTACGGCTGGAACTTTTGGCAAATGATAGGAGCCGTAACCTACGGCTGGGAGCCGTAGGTTACGGTTCTGAGTGACTTTCTTCTCCTTATTTCTTCATCAATTTGCCATTTCCTCACTTCTCGATTTCGCCAACTTCCACCATCCTTCTAATCTTTCTAAATCCCTCATCTTGAGTACTTTAACACCTGCACATAATTTCATCTAGTGGTTATCAAGTTCAAACAATTAACCGGGTAAAGTATGAGATTTCAATCTATTTAGCTCATTCAAGGGTTGTCCTACGGACCACCCGTCAGTAGTCTACACAAACAATCCACTTCCCATTTTTCTTTTGTACCACGACTACATTCGTAAGCCATTTAGGAAACTTCACTTCTCTAATCATCTTGCTCCTTAGTAGTCTTTCAACTTCCTCTTGGATGATCACATTTCGCTCCGGAGAAAATTTCCTTCTCTTTTGTTGGACCGGCTTGAATGACCTGTCAATACCGAGCTTATGTGTTATAATATCCTTGGAAATACATGTCATATCCTCGTGCTTCCATGCGAATGTTGACATTCTGCATTTCAAAAAATTAGTCAAATGATTTTCAATATCCTGAGGGATATTGGTTCCTACGAGCACCGAGATATCCGGATTATCCTGATCCAGGATAACTTTCTTTACATCCTGCTCCGAAGCTTCCATGATATTCTGGGCCCGCATCTTTAATTGCTATGCTGGATTAGGCTTGGTTGAGGATTTCATTGAGGATGAGTAGCATTCCTTCGCCTCCTGCTGAACATTATCAACCTTGACAACCCCCCCCCCCAAGGGGTTGGGATCTTGATGCACTGATGATAAGTCGATGGCACAGCCTTCATATCATGGATCCATGGCCTGCCTAGTATGATGTTATAGCAGGATAGGGAGTCCATCACACAGAAACGTTGTATCGAGTTGACCCCTTCAACATATACTGGTAACTTTATCTCCCCTACGGTATTCCTAGCTTCCCCACTGAAGCCAATGAGCACGGTGGATTTTGAAGTAATGTCCATCAGAGATACATTCATCCTCTTCAATGTTTCCAGCTGAATTATGTTGACAGAGTTGCTATTATCCACTAATATCATGCGCACAAAATGGTTAGCAACATATAATGTTATTACGAGGGCATCATGGTGAGGATCCTGGACAGTATCCCTGTCATCACCGTCGAAAGTGATCACTTTGTCAGTTGTGAGGGTAGTCATTCTGGCTGGTCTGTCTCCCCTTTCAGTCTTAGCCTCCTTTGCATGTCTCTTGGCCGCAGAATACGAAGTCCCACAAATGTCGGATCCTCCTGAAATAAAGTTAATTATTTTGGCATCTGCTGGGGGTGAAGCTGCTCGTTCAGGATCCTGTCCTTTATTTTTCTTTCTTCCCAGCAAATCCTTCGGATGTCCCTTGCTCAATAGGTAGCTTATTTCTTTTCTTAGAGCAATGCAATCCTCAGTCACATGTCCGAAATCTTCATGGAAGGCACACCATTTGGATTTGTCCTTCCAATCAGCTTTTTGTTGATTCTTTCGAGGCCACCTAGCTTTGTCTCCTAAACCCTGCATAGCATACATTAACTCAGGTATATTAACAGAAAAGCAATATTCAGATAATTTAGGATATTCTTCAGGATCCTCGTCTTCAACAGCATTCACTTTCTTGTTGTCATTTCTGCCATATGGCTTGGAGCGATACGGTTTATACGAGGATTCTGATTTCCTGTTGGTTGATTCGTAGGTTGAGGTAGAATTCATCCTCTCTTGCATCTTTTTGTCATCTTCCAAGCGAATATATCTCAAGGCCCTGTTACGAGCTTCGTCGAGATTCCTGCAGGGATTCATTACAAGATCCTGATAGAACTGAGAATCTTTGTGTAATCCCATCTTAAAAGCCTGCACAGCTGTTGAAACATCAAGATGTGGGATATCCAAGGATTCCCGACTAAACTTGTTCACATAATCCCTCAAGGATTCCTGAGGTCCTTGAGTTATCCTGTAAAGATCACTGGTTAGTTTCTCAAAACTCCGGCTGCAAGAAAACTGACTATTAAATAAATTAACCAAATGAGCAAATGAAGTAATTGAGTGAGGAGGAACATTTAACAGCCATTTTAAGGCTGACCCTGTCAAGGTAGAACCGAAACCCTTGCACAAGCATGCTTCCTTGAGCTCCGGAGGGATAGGATTAATCTCCATTCTTTCTCTATACTGGGCAACATGCTCTTTAGGATCCGTAGACCCATCATACCGTTTCATGTTGGGGGTTTGAAATCTCTTTGGGATTTCAGCATCACAGATAGGATATGCAAAGCGGGATATCCTGTGGCTGTCTTGGGACACTTCCGAAATTGGCTGGACTACTCCAGGTACACTGGATATCATGTCCTTCAATTTCTGAAGCTCCCTAGTAGATGTTGACGTCATACCTGCATCCTGCAAAGACCCATTATTGTTAGTAGCAAGAACATTATTATTTGACACGTTACCGGTCTGAGGATTCTGGCCATATTTTGAAGCATATCCTGAGCTCCTCACAGTTGACATCCTGACCGAGGAGGGTATCTCAGGAGTATGATTCTGAGAATGGCTTGGCATGATATTCCCCCAGTTATCCTCAGTGTAAACTGCAGAACTGAAGTTCAAAGCCCTAGGCTGCAAAGGAGTGACAGTTTCTTCAGCTGGTCTACTTGGGCCGGATTTCAAGAGTTGTATCTCTCTCATCAGCATCCGATTAGTTTCCTGCTGCTGCCTCATCTGCTCCTGTACACTACCAAACAAATTCAGAATTTCATCATTAGAAGCCAAAACAGGACCTGATCCCTGGGTACTGGGAGCGGGGATAACATCCCGAGCCACATGACTCTCAGTTCCGAGTGAAGAAGCTTGCATTCTCGGAGGAGGAGGTGGAAGTACCGAACCAATTGTTGCAGAGGTTGTAGCAGACAAGGTGGAAGAGCTCATGTTTGATCTCGAGGCCATTGAAAACAATGTAGCAAAAAGTTTTGATAATAGAAAACCGAGTAATGATTTTACTAAAGTTTTTAGTAAAAATAGCACCACTTGCCCCACGGTGGGCACCAAATTGTTTTGGTCAAAAATTACCGAAGCAATTAAATGATCAAATTAGTTAAGTGAGGTAGTGTGCTAGAAATGAGTGTCGAAAATATGTTAATCAAATTAATTGTAAAAACAGTTTCAGGATACGGCTCAGGATATAGAGCTGTATCTATGATCAAACGATGAGCGAAAAACGTAAAGGGGCGACACGAGATATACGAGGAAAGCCCTTGATCAATCTAGATCGCCGGCACAAAACCTCGGGAGCTGACAATCGCAGCTGCCTTGTTCTTCTATTACTTCAAATATCAGGATACAGTGCAGGATGTGATGCGGATCAACTAAGTGTTACAATGTGATTCGAGTACAAGTGTTTGTGTGTAGTAGTTGCCAGTAGCTTGAGAGAAAAGTGTGCGAATGAAAAAGTGTGTCCCTTAACTGATCCGATCCATCTATTTATAGTAAAAGAAATGCAATAAACTACCCTATTAAACCGGGATCCGGTGGATATTCCCCACTTGAACGTTGTAGACCTGGTCTTTCGGGTTCAACGTCTCTCAAATAACTGGTTTGCCCGAGTCTCAAGGAGAAGAAGTCCATCTGACTGTTAGTGACCTACCGCTTCTTACCTGCACGTGAATTATTTAGTTAACACCAGGATATCACACCAGGATGTTACCAATATCCTGATCCGGTATCCTGGTCACAAGTAAACAATCAAAAGCAGAATATTAGTCAGGATATATATGCTCAGAAAATGACCCATAACAACAATTATCCAAAAAAACCAAATGAAATACTTATACAACTTCCTAAGCAATAATTATCCAATTACATTTACGAATTCATACATGAGTATATAGGAGTTTCTTGACGAACAATATTATAGAGAAATATTAGCATAATATATAAGTAAATATTATATAATTTTGGTGATTATTAATTTTAGGCAAATTCTAATTAGTCCAACAAATAAAATCCTTCCACTAGAAAATTATAACAACTCAAATGGATTTACTATTTTAGCCACAATAATCATTTTTGTAATAAATTGAAATAGTCATTTTTATAAAAGAAATATAACTAGTTTTACAATTTCTTTAACCTACGTATTATGAACAATCATGAAATTAAATATAAAAATGGTTATGAAAATGCCACATCAAAATTTGCCTATATATTAAAAATTGAACATAATGAACAGTAACAACCTATATTATATTGTATTTATCTTACCTATATATTAAAAATTTTCCTATATAGTAAAAATTGAACATAATGAACAGTAACAACCTATATTATATTGTATTTATCTTACCTATATATTAAAAATTGAAAATAATGAACAGTAACAACCTATATTATATTGTATTTATCTATAAATTTAAATTTACCTATATATTAAAAATTTAACATAATGAACAGTAACAACCTATATTATATTGTATTTAATTTAAATTATTATCCTATATATTAATAATACAACCTTATGAATAGTACTTTTTAAATTAAGTTGGATAAGTCTGGTGTCAATCGGCACTGGTATCGAAGATACTGGTACGCCCCGGTTCGGTATTATAATAAGTTTTAAATTTGTATCACGGGTCGGGATAAACTTGGTGTCAACCGGCGGTATGCTTCGGTTTGGTATCGGTATATGAAGGTAAAAACCGTCACCAGCCTGGTACAGAAAACGTCGAAAGTCGGTACCGAATTGATATTGAAAATATTTTAGTTTGGGAAATTCGTTACTGCTACCCTGTAACATTTGCTCATCCCTGATCACGGTCATCGTACGAATAACAACGGTATCGTACAACTTTTTTGTTGATTTTCTTCAACTTTTAATGATTTTTTTTAGTTTCAAGGGTAGGGATGAGCTCGGTGCCAACCGATACTGAATTGGCACTGGTACCGAAAATACCGGTTATGGTACAGGTATATGAAGGTAAAAACCGGTAGCAAACATCATTACCATACAAGTTTTTTGGTTGATTTTGTTTCGGTTATCTTTTGGTGTTTTTTTCTACATTTTATTTTTATTCTTGTCAGCGGTTCCGTGTGCAATGCGCTCGTAGTGATTTCAAAACACAAGTAAACACATACTAAATAATAAAAAAAAATTAGCCGCAACGCGGCGGGACGAAAAAACTAGTTATATGTTAAAAAATCAGATTACAAGATTGGGATATCATACTCTGATTATCTTGTATCTTTACAAAAATTTACTAAACTAATACAATAAATTAAATTATCCAATAAATCCAAACTAGGTCCAATAATTCTAGAAAATTACATAATCTATACTAACGTATTTAAGATCAGTTTAGGATGTTCAATTTCTTCAAAACGCAATTTAAATTGAAAAAGTCCCAAATTTGATTGTTTAAGAACCCTAGAATCAAAATATTATAAATTCGATTTCATTTGCCCTTCTATCACAGTAATGGATAGTAAGGTTTTGTAGAGCACGAAAAACTAATAAGTTTAGACTTAAGAATCAGCTAATTTGGTTGAGAAATGAAAGAGATATTAAAGAGAGAAGTTTCGGGCCCTAATTTCCCTCTTCACTTGAATCCGCACGAATTAGAGATTGTTTGCAGAATTTGGGAGTGAGTAATTGGGTGGAAAAGCTTATAGAATTAGAATGATGTCTATTATGTAGCATATGATCACCAATTTTTTTTCATGTGCCAAGAAAGCTTTCTTGGTGATTTAATTTGAGAATTATTAGGTGATTAATGGTTGTTAATGAATTGGTTTAACTATAAGGAATCATTCTCCCTAATAAATTTGTAAGTCATGAATTTATATTTATCATGTATTTTTATTTAAAATGATTAAATTTGTAAAAATAATTATTTAGGTCTAAAACTTGATTAATCCTTTTTATATACTTAACTGATCTAACGAAGTGTGTGTGTATAGATATATGTATATATCTAATATTGTTAAACTCAAAAATAATTATATTAATTAGTTTAATATAGAACGATTATAAATATTCGTATAAGTATTTATTACATTTCGGATCCGGTTTACAAAATAGGTCGTTGTTTTATAGGACCTGGGTTTTAGCGGATGTTACAACTCAAGGATGCATTATAGTGGTTGTTGTATAGAATAGTTCGATTGTAGATGATCAAACTGTTGAACCAAAAGTTGGAAGGTCTTTTAACAATTCTAATGACAATCGGATGGCTCCTAGCAATTTGCAGATTCAAACAAAAGAGATAACTCAGGTTACAAAGGATATGGATCAAGATTGGATAAATCCATCTGCTAGGTCTTTATAAAAGGATGTTACGGTTGATGTGGCGCGTGGGTCTGATGCATGTACTAATGTGGCAAATAATAACGAGGTGGAAAAGTGTTTATGTGGCTGCAAATTCCATGCAAATATAGGGAAGGTTTAATACTGATGATTTATGTAGTTTTGGTGGACAAGAATATGATAAATTTATGATGAGTTAGAGAACTTGCAATCTCTTGATGGCTCAAGGCATACTGATGGGCCAGAAAATTAGGTGCATACTAGACAAATTAATAGGAATAATGAATGCAAGCAAAAAGGTCATGGAGTAAAGCCTAAGAGAAAGGAAAAACCTTCTAGAAAGGAATCAAGAAGATGAAAGTGGTCTAAGAATTAAAGTGAAAGAGATTCGGATATTATTGGGAATCCATGATCTAGGAGCACAAATCAAGATTAAGGGAGAGAATGAAGATATTAATGTTGATAAAGTTTGTTTTGTTAAATTAGTTATAACTATCGGGTTGTTAGGCTCTTCGGTATGGTGACGGAGATGAAGATGGGACGGGATGAAAACGGAGGGGGCGGGATGGGGTGACGGAGAGGACGTCGGAGAGAGAAGAAAGGGGGCCCACCATTTGGATCGTCCTCAACGTCGATATTCCGACGTTGAAGACGGGGACGGAGCTCGACGGGAGGGTGGCGGGATGGGGTGACGCCGGTGCCGGGCGGAGACGGGGTGGACGACGCCACCATACCGATCAGCCTTAGATAACTATAAATACTGGATATTTAAATATGGTAGGATAAACATGGTTTGTTTTATTTAGATTGTTTAATGGGTTTGAATCCTAATAGGTTTAGGAGTAAGGTTATTATAAATAGATTAATAGGGTCAATGTTTTTTGATGTACTTTCTAGTTCATTCTTATTAATAAAGTGTCGATCAAGAGTTTTAGTCATATACTAAATCCATTTTTATTGATTTTGGGAAAGCATAGTAGTCACGCAATTGGTTTACTAACAAAATACTCGAAATAACAATAAAAGTAGTACTGTAGCTAAATAGTTACAATCCAAACACACTTACTTTTGGTGTGCAGGTGGTCTGAAATTCAACAGGATTTAGTAGGCATAGTGGTTTACTTGGAATGGTTTAGTTACAAAAGACCTTTGCTTTAAGTGTGCAACTGGCAGCAAAAATACATGATCAGATGGTTTATGGCTAGTGAGGTTCAGAAGTGTTTATTTCATGGCTGCTTTCTTAGCCCGGGTACGAATCCTCTATGTGTTGCTGATGTCGTCCTCTCCTCTGCAAATATGGAATATTAATTGGGTTGAAAATGTTGACTAGTCTTACTAACATTCAAATATATCTAA
This sequence comes from Helianthus tuberosus, assembly GCA_030545235.1. NCBI lineage: Eukaryota > Viridiplantae > Streptophyta > Magnoliopsida > Asterales > Asteraceae > Helianthus > Helianthus tuberosus. The sequence continues at coordinate 15,252,957 of CM060384.1, read as the reverse complement.
ATAACTTATTAACGACCTGTATAGGTAATACAATGATATAATTCCTAAAGCACAAATATAAAAAAAAATAAGTTGCAGTTGACTCTGGCGACAAACTTAGTTTTGCTTTTACATTTCAATTTATTGGATTCACACTCTTAATTATGATCTCTAAAAACCCAAAACACATGTTTTGGAGAGAGAACATGGTTGGCTAGGAAGGAAGGTGAATGGATACAAATAAAAATAAGACGATACACACAACTAAACAATGTAAAAGAACTTGTAAACAAAAGGTATTTCATATTAAGTTGCATCAACCCAAAAGTATAACAATTAACAAATGGGTCCACCTCATTTGGTTTCACTAAGCAATGATTGCAAGTAATTATACGCATATCTTTTAACAAAAGAGCTAGTAAAAATGAACACATACAAAATAAAGATATATAACAGAAAAAACAAAAACCAAGACAACAAACCTGCATGAAACACAAAAGGAAACACCAAACCTAGTAGTTAAAGCTGCAATTCAGAAAACATACATTAAAGAAAACGTTAAGAGTTGAATAACAGCTAATAGGCCTAATCAGTAGATTTCAAATCCAAACCAATGGCTGGTAAACCTTACATGCCACCAAATTCCAACACCATCATCATTATCATCCTCTTCTTTATATTACACAATTCCAAGATGTAATACACATAATCATCCTTTGATATTTTTATGCTAGATAGTAAAACTGGCTCACAGGCCACAAATGCAAAACGTGGGCCAATTACATATACATTTTAGCATTTTAATTTAGTGATTTAATCTAAAGTTTTTAATTAATGTACAATGAGAAAACGAGTAATACATTACGCTAAGACTTTGGGCTTGTAGACTATATACTTACTTGCTTCTTGTTCTCTTATCTTAGGCTATCTTGTATATGTCTTTAGAGCTATTTGATTCAGTCACTGAAATGTTTGAAACATCATGATGAGCGTTATCACCTTACTTATGGTACATGGAAGCCAATAGTCAAAATCAGTTGAAAATCCTCTTCTCCTGAAAGACTCTTAAGTGTCTTTGGTAGGAACAACTCACTACTAAAATTTTGTGCTTCCGATGTAAATGAAGAGCCTAATTTAGATTGTAGCCTCCCTCTTAAATGCTTATTTATGAACCATCAGTTTTTTAGGAAGCTAAAGTTGTTTTTCCCTTAACCAACATACCTAATTTTTCTTTACCTCTTTTGAATCATCATAATATTTAAGCACAGTCGTGATCAGTGTATGTTTACAAAATTAAACAACAATTCATAAAGTTTAATATGTGGTGTAACTTAACCTAAACCCTATAACAAATAAATTACCAAACATCTTGAGACCCTAAAAACGAAGAAATAGCGATTTACAGAAAGATGTAGCAGAGGAGTGAAAATTAGGATATCGTGTGGGGTATCACGTCAACCACCATATAACCGCCAACATTATTGAATCCAATCCCAACTAAGAAAACCAAAATATATGCAATAATAAAACCCTAATCTTTGAATCAAATAAAGTAGGAAGATTAAGACTAACTTGAAACAGAGAATATGATCAGAAGCTTAGCCCAGAGAAAAATTAAAGCATGGAGAAATTAGTGGATGGTAAGCCAAATATGAGAGGTAAACACGTATCTGAAATAAATAAATGTCAAAGAGGAACACGTCTAAATAGATAGCATACTAAAGCAAGCAAATAGCAAACTGGTAAATAGAAGAAGAAGGTGTAGCCAGGATTCGAACCGAAGCTAAACGGAATTAAAATAACCATCCAAACCACCAAGACAAAACATAAACATTAGGGGAGAACAACAACGAATTCTATTTCAAACCATTTTTAAACATGGGAACCAAATAAAAATTAGCCAGTTGCCAGCTATGTGGCAGTTGGCAGGCACTATTTGTTGAAAATTTATAAATAATTATTATATTAGTGAGTAATATAATGATTATTTAATATGTAAAGCTAAGATGAATGAGAGATCTAAGTTTAAGTTTGTGTGCCGGAACTTTAATGTGTGGGAAATTTGCTTGGCCCACATAGGTGGAGAAATAAACCTTATGATGGTTTATAAGTAAAATCCTTTAGAGGAATGTATTCCTCTTTGACAAGACACACCTAGTGGCTTCCAGGAGGGTGCAAAGCACCTGACGCGCCCGGGCACGAGAACGCAACAAGGATGATAGGAGTAATGAGGCGTTTTGATGGGGCATTTTGCACTTCGCACGCTCACATCGACGCGAGCCTCTTGGAGCCTTATTTCAAATTCATGTGCATAAAATTTTGTATTCATTTCTTCAATAATTAGATTAATTCATTTCAATTGAATTATGAATTCATTGGAATAATTATTATGAACTCAACTGTTTTGAATTAAGACTTCTTGCATGACCAATCTCGTGAGTATATATACTAGACTTGTGTGCCTCTTTCCGATACACTGAAATGGCATGTTCCAAAAACCACACAATATCTCTAATGGTTTTCCCAATTTCTCTGACCAACGAGCTCTTGCTTCAGGTGCTAGGCTAATCTCGACAGTACAATCTGCTTCGGCTGTTGAACCCTAGGAAACAGACGAATTCACTTGGGTGGTCAGAAATCTGTTTTAAGGGAAGCGTGTTGAACCCGTGCCTCGGCCACCTCGTGTTTCTTTTCTTATTTTGATTACTTATTTTGTAATCTGTTTGCATTTGTGTTTCTATTTTGTTTGTATGTTGAGGTACTCCCCTACAGTGTCCTTAGCTCGTATAGTTAGGTGGTCCTATTGAGTATGGATCATAGGATCTCCTATTTTCTAGTATAGGTTTTCCATTGTACAAGCTTACTCCAAAGGCTTTAGTCCCATTCCCAACTACGACTTATTTGTTGCTTCCCTGCTTAAGCTTTTGTAAGCAGATCCGCAATGTTATCATTTGACTTCACATAGGCAATAGTGATTAAGTTGTATGAATCGTAAAATCAAATAAATTTGTAACTCTCATATATATATATATATATAGGGTAAAGTTCATTTGAGAACCACCATTATTGCGAGAACCGTGAGAACCAATGTGAACACAAAAAATACCTAAAAAATCCAAAAAACACACAATTTTTTTTAATATTTTTCTAATAAAAATCGCTATATTTCGTTACAAAAAAAAAATTTCGAGTAACAGTTATGGATGCACATGTGCATTTCTATCATTTATTGGACAAATTCCGTAATATATTACCAGTAGTAGAAAAATGCACTTTCATTTACATTACAATCCGCAATACACTAATTTTTACATTACCAATATTAGAATGCACATGTGCATCATTATGTATAACCATCATATAACCTGTTTTGTTACAAAAAGTTTGTGATTTTAAATGATGAAGTAGGTCCATATACATGTGTTTTGGTTAGTTATATCTAGTGGTTGTTGGTTTGATCATATTTGTCACTTTATGGTGTAATATGTTGTTTGGATGGTATAAAGGGTGTTGATCTACATGTAATAAAGTGAAATATTGGTAATAGTATTTTATTATGGATGGTAGGAGGCAATGGTGTATTACGGATGGTAAGAGGTAATGGTAGTGTATTATGGATGGTATGATAGATGAAAGAGAATGTGTATTCAAAGTGGTGTACCAAAACACGTTATAACATGTTCATACATATATATGCACATGTGCATTTCTAGTGTTGTTAATGTTATAACAAGTTCATACATATAGATGCACATGTGCATTTATAATATTGTTAATGTAAAAGTAGTGTATTATGAATGATAGTGTAAATGAAAGTGCAATTGTCTGATATTAGTAATGTATTACAGAATTTGTTAAAGAAATGATGCATATGCACATATGCATGGATAATTGTTACTCGAATTTTTTTTTGTTACGAAATATAGCGATTTTTTTATAAAAAAATAATAAAAAAAAATTTTGAGTGTTTGGTATTTTTTGGTTGTGTTCACACTTGGTTCTCGCGGTTCTTGCAATAAATGGTGGTTCCTAACGGATCCTTCTCCTATATATATATATATATATATAGAGTGCGGTTAACATACAAGACGCCTTATCGTACTTCACGTACGCGACAGCGTCAACCATCAGATCAGGGAAAAATAACGCATGGAACCCTAGTTTTTGTGATAATCACGCATGGAGGTACAAAATCACGCATGGGAGCCTTATAATCACGCATGGGATACAAATCACGCATGTTATAGTTGATAAAAAAAAAATCACGCAAGTTATATATGTTGTCGCGTACGTTAATGTAGGATAAGCCTTTTTGTACATTATACTTTCTCTCTCTCTCTCTCTCTCTCTCTATATATATATATATATATATATATACTAAAGTCTAAGTTTACACGATCGATGACACCTGCATTGTAACGCCCAGCGTCCCTAAACTTTAGACACTTGGCAAGAACCCTGAACTTTTAATTAGTTGACAATTTTGGTCCCTGTAGCTTTATGGAGTTGATGTTTGACACTTTTGGTATGAATCTTGTTGATACTTGATGCTTGACACTATCATGCTTGACTCTTTATTCTAAATTCTTGATTCTTGACACTTGATCTATGAGACTTGACACTAAATCGAGACACTTGATTCTTGATGATTAACCTAGATACTTGATTCATATGATTCTTGATACTTGATACTTGGACTCTTGATTCTTGATGCTTGAGAAACAATGATTCTTGACCCTTGAGACTTAAATTGGTGCTTGACCCCTTAGACTCGTGAAACTCGATTCTTGGTTGAACGAGAGACTGGAGCCTTGCCACTGGCGGAATCTATGAAACTTGGAAACTTTTGGTTGTAATGTAATCTATATACTTTACCTAAATTATACGCAATGCAACGCTAAATATAACTCGCTAATCGAATCAAAGTCCGGAACGCGGTAGGAATGGAGTGGCCAGAGTGGCCATCCGATCGGACAGTCACCCGAACGGATAGCCACCCGAACGGATGACCACCCGAACGGGTGACCACCCGAACGGGTGACCACCCTGTCCACCTTGTACCACCTCCACTTCACTCTCACACTATAAATAGACCTGTCACATCACCATTTCAGTGATGTGACAGCTCTGCTCGACCCAGACGCACGAACACCTTTCTTCCCCATTTTCTTGCTGATTCCGGTACGTTTTTGGCTATATTCTTGTACTTTATAGATCTACACATCATTCTCTACCTGATTCTCGCTTGAAATCAAACTTTTCACCATGAAACCTCTCGAATCTGAGTTCCTGAGGGTGATGTCATCATGAAGGTTTGTGCAAACTAACATGTGATGTCATTCTATGCAAGATCTAGCCCAGATCTAAGATGATTCATGCGTTTTTACGCTAAATCTAGCCTAAATCTAAACTTTTCTTATAAAAATTGAGGACCTTCATCTATTCTCAAAACTTTTACATTATTCGGTGGAAATCGGGTCTAAACTAACTGTAGTTCTGATGAATAGTCTAGAGTTTGTACTGACCTAAACCGCTACCGGAAAAGACGAGCAAGGCACGGATTTTGACAATAAACCCGTAAGAGGCATACGACTGACCGGACAAGGGTGGTTCCCACCGACCAGAACAGTTGTGAGCTGATAGGTTTATCGTTGTCTCAATACGTGTCGTGCCATAACCAACTAGAAACTTAGGAACTTTTACAAAATGATAAATAAGAACAAGGGTCGCCCAATCGAACGGCAACCCGATCGGACAACAGTCCGATCGGATAGCCACCCTATCAGGTGACACTTGCCTTTTTGTCTTGAAACTCGCAAACTCTTGGTAAACAATCAAAACTGGGAAGTCTGGTCGAATGGCAACCCGATAGGACAGCAGTCCGATCGAACAGACATCCGATTGGAATGACCGGTTTACCTGCACTCGGATCGAGTGGTAATCCGACTGGATTACCATCCGATCGGACAAGCCACCCTGGTTCCTCTCATATGAGTCTCACCCGAACGAGTGTCAACCCGATCGGATGGCCATCAGATCGGGCAGACATTGTCACCTCACACCCACAAGGGTCATCCGACCGACTGACCATCCGATCGGCCAGCCAGCCGATCCAGTGACTGGTTTAACACTTTATTCAATCTCGATACTCTGCCCGACTCTTACCCTATTGCAATCTAATCAGGCTAAGTCTAAAAAGAGCTCCCTTTGATCCAATAACATTTGCGACTGTTAAGCAATCACTGTGAGTATACTCGATCCCCTTTTACTTTAAACTTTTGGGGTGTAACATGTATTCTATAAAACTTAAACTTGAATCTTTGAAACTTATACTCTATCCTATGTGAAACTTGTGATTCTTGATTCTTGATCCTTTGTGCTAAGTGACATTTAATCCAGAGTGTGTAGTTCCGCCTTAACAATAGTAGCGCTATAGGAGATGCACCTCTCCCATTATTCTCGGCGGGTATTGTTAGGAGGATTCTAGTTTACCTTGAGTCTTGGGTAGACGCTAAAGCATCGGGATACTTGGGCTATCACTGCGTGGACTGCGACACTAGCACGGCTGAAACTAATTTATTGTTTACACTATGGATATGAGTTGTTTTAATCTATCATTCTAATATTAAACTTGTATACTCGCCAATACTTTTGTATTGATATTTTAATACATGTTGCAGGCTGATAGGATGCTTGGGAAGTGCATGGAATTTAGCTAGGGGATGCCTAGTTAACTTAGAATCATTTGAACAATGTGAACAATATCTGTTTTGGTATGTATTCGATACTTGTGTGGATCGTGTTTGCTTTAGACAATGTCATGATGAATTTGATCTAATTTCTATTGAAACAAATAATATTATGGAATCTCATGAGCAATCTGAACGCTTAGTGCTCGCACCCCGATGTTTCCACCATCGGTTGGGGTGTGACAGATTGGTATCAGAGCCATAACTATAGGGAATTAGGATAAGTAGGAATACTTGCCCTAGTATATAGTTCTAGGAACTTAGATTCTTATTTGATTGTTTAAGACTTATGCATTCTATCGTACATGCTTCCTAGCACATTAGTCCTGTTAAACTTACATGCCTTTCCTAAGGCTGACACAACATACACTTTATACTATGAAAACTCTGTTACACAGTGTTTATATTCTACACGAGATTCGCCTACAGGATAGGAGTGACGTCCGAACCTTGATGGGAAATCTCCATATTATTCTAGTAGGTCTTATCTGCGGATAAGTACCAACACCATTTAGGGTACAATGTTGTCAAGTTAGAGGTGAAACTCAGACCTTGATAGCTAGTCCCATTCCTTGATAATTTTATGTCTCGCCAAGGTCTCGTGTCTACCAACCAATTGAGTACGTGAACTGACCAAAAGGACAAATATCGTAGGCCTAACATCGATGACGTATTTGTCTAAGTAAGTGGGGACACGATACCTCAATTCAAAAGGGGTTCGAATCACTTTGGTTAGTCGCCGTTCCTCTACCCGGAACAATCCTGTGTTTTATAAGCCTATCTTACTTTTATGTCATCTCGATTTCTTATGAATATGGTTTTATCTATCAGGTTTTGAACTTGATTCTTCATTTGTTTTGAAATATTTTTACACAAATTGCACGTTGCCCGCAACCTAAAACGTTAATTCTAATTTCAGATTGAACTAAATTTATGAAGTCTTATTTTATGTGTAATCTATGTGGTAATTTTGATTGACTATTATGATGTGATGTGTTGTGTTGTTCTGGGTATGAAACACTAAGATGACATGGAAGTACGAGACAAAAGTGGCATGTCCGAAACATGGTGGATACGCCGCTGGTACTTCCTATATATAAGTGCTTCCGGCATGTTACCAATTTTCGTACCAAGTGCCATACGAGATTAGTGTTTGCAGACCAGTGTGGAAAGTCTATGTAATCTATGGAATGTCTATGCAATCTATAGGAAGCCTATGCACTCTATAAGCAGACTATGTAATCTATGAAAATTCTACTTGTGAAATCTATGAAAGTCTATGTAATCTACGTGAGCTCTAAAGCTATTCGTACAGCATAGGGGAATCTACGTGAGAACTAATGTGTGCTCTAGCATGTTATATGTTGATCTTTTGTGTTAACCCGCTGAGTTAATCTATGTTAATATTTTGAGTTAATCTATGGTGAACTGCCAAGCTAATCTATGTAATCTATTAGAGCAATCTATGCAAAACTATCTGTCAATCTATGATATATGATGATGATGATGATGATGAGTAAATTGTTATGTGTGGTAATTGCAACATGTAACATGACACCGAGTACGGGGTAAGGAAATGTGCCCGAAGCGTGGTGGATACGCCGCTGGTACTTCCTATATATAAGCGTTTTTGGCATGTTGACCGAGCTTCATACAAACACGCCATGCGAAGGTCATGAACTTTGTGATGGTTCAATCTAGATTCTTAAATCTATCGTGTGTGTAATCTATATTGTGAGATCTAGTGAACTTGGACTTATACGGTCCCGTTTGTCGGATCTGTAGATGTCTGCTCACAGAACATCTGACGCTCTTAGGAGATCCAGAGAGAAGTCTCAGAAGAAGATGATGTCTTTCATGGCCGATCAGATCGCTCGAGTCATGCCAAGAATCGTCACTGAGCTTCAAGGATCAAACACTCCGCCATCCTCTGCGGACTCCAAGGCTGAGAAACAGAAGCCTGCCAAGTTCAACTATAAACATTTCATCTCTTGCAACCCTAAGCCTTTCACGGGCAGTGATGGGGTAACTGCTAGGCTTGAGTGGTTCGACAGCATCGAAGTTACCTTCATTAACAGCGAGTGCCCAGATCATTTGAAAACCAGGAGTGCGAATGAGAGAAACATCCGTTCTAATGAAGAAGCCTATGCTCTTCTATGGGCTGAGGTGCGTGAACTCATGATGCTCGAGTTCTGCCCTCCTCATGAACAACTGAAGCTTGAAGAAGAGTTTTGGCACTTGAAGTAGATTGGTGATGATAATCTGGCTTATACTACCCGTTTTAAGCAGCTGAGTCTTATCGTTCCCCACTTGGTTTCGACTCCTAAGCGAATGATAACCAAGTACATCAATGGCCTACCTCCTACTATGCGTGATTCCATCGAAGCAGCTCAGCTAGAAACTATTGAGGAAGTCTACCATCTCACAGCTAGTCTCAACAACAATCGTGTGCGTGATAAGCAGTTTGCTACCCCTGCTCCTTCGAAGTCTGCAAATCAAGTCACTCAGCAGCCAAGTGGCAGCAGGAACAAGAAACGGAAAACTCAGGGTTTGGGATGTAATGTTGTTACCCCTGCTGCTAACCCTACTGCTAACTCTACCACTAAGCCTGCTCCTGCTCCTGCTGCTGCTAACCCTGCTGCTCCGGAAGTGAAGAAACAATACACTGGGCCTTACCCTAAGTGTGCGACATGCAACTTTCATCATCCTGTTACTTCTGCATGCCGATTGTGCACCAACTGTAACCGCTATGGTCACACGGCTCCCTACTATCGTCAAGCTAATCCTGCTCCTCAAGCTCAGCAAGCTCCTGCTCCACCAGCTCAAGCAGCTCTTCCAGTACCTCCGCAGAACCCAAGGCCAGTCAACGTTGTTCGTGCATGCTACAAGTATGGAGATACTACCCACCTCTGTAACCAGTGTCCTCAGCTGAACCAGGATCAGCAGCCAGCCGCTCGTGGACGAGCGTTCAATCTAAATGCAAATCAGGCTCGTAATGACAATGACGTTGTCAATGGTATGTTCCTCGTTAATAACCTTTATGCTTCGATTCTATTTGATACTGGTGCCGATAAAAGCTTTGTGTCCGTGGAATTTGAGTCTTTGATAAATTGTACACGCTCCAAGTTACCTGAGCCATTCTCTGTTGAGGTCGCTCATGGTAAGACGATTCTCGTGAATTCTATCGTGCGTGATTGTCCCTTGATTCTTAATGATCACGTCTTCTCTATCAATCTTATACCCATGCGATTAGGAAGTTTTGATGTCATCATTGGCATGGACTGGTTGCGTAAAAACCATGCCGAGATTGTTTGTCATGAGAAGCTTGTCCGTCTTCCTCTTCCGTGGTGATCTTTTACATGTCTATGGAGAACGACCTTCGAATGGACTAAGACTGATGTCATGCACACAAGCGAGCAGAAGTTTACGCAAACAGAACCCTGCCTTCTTGGCCCACGTGGTGGAACAAAGGGGCAAGGGGAGGAACATAAACGATGTTCCAGTTGTGTGTGATTTCCCTGACGTCTTTCCTGAGGATCTACCCGGTCTTCCTCCTCCCAGATCCGTTGATTTTCGTATTGATCTCGTACCTGGTGTGACTCCTGTCGCCAGGGCTCCTTACCGTCTTGCATCTTCCGAGATGCAAGAGTTATCCAGCCAACTACAAGAACTACTCGATAAGGGTTTTATTCATCCAAGTACCTCTCCGTGGAGTGCTCCTGTTTTATTTGTCAAGAAGAAGGATGGTTCGTTTCGTATGTGTATCGACTACCGTGAACTGAATAAGCTTACTGTGAAGAACCGTTATCCGTTACCCCGTATTGATGACCTATTTGACCAACTACAAGGAGCGTCCTATTTCTCTAAAATTGACCTACGTTCTGGATATCATCAGCTACGTGTCCTCGAAGATGATATTCCTAAAACTGCGTTTCGTACTCGATATGGGCACTACGAGTTCGTAGTCATGCCTTTTGGCTTGACCAACGCACCTGCAGTGTTCATGGACCATATGAACCGTGTTTGTAAACCCTATCTGGATCATTTTGTTATAGTCTTTATTGATGATATTCTCATTTATTCTAAGTCTAAGGCTGATCATGCTCGCCATCTACGTCTTATGCTTGAACTTCTACGTGGTGAACGCCTATATGCTAAATTTTCTAAGTGCGAGTTTTGGATTGATGAAGTGCAGTTTCTAGGTCATATTGTTAGTAGTCAGGGTATTCATGTTGACCCTTCTAAGATTGAGGCAGTGAAGAATTGGTGTACGCCTAAATCCGTGTCCGAGATTCGCTCTTTTCTAGGATTGGCGGGTTACTACCGCCGATTCATCGTGAATTTTTCTAAAATCGCTGTTCCTCTTACTACTTTAACCCAAAAGGAGAAACCTTTTGTTTGGGGTTCCGAGCAAGAGAACTCCTTTCAAACCCTTAACAATCCTTTGTGTAATGCTCCTGTTTTAACTCTACCCGATGGCAATGACGATTTTGTGGTGTATTGTGATGCCTCGAACCGTGGATTGGGCTGTGTGCTCATGCAGCGGGAAAAGGTTATTGCTTATGCCTCTCGACAACTCAAAGTGCATGAGAAAAACTACACTACTCACGATCTGGAGCTTGGTGCGGTGATTTTTGCGTTAAAGATTTGGCAACACTACCTGTATGGTACTAAGTGTGTGGTCTTCACCGACCATAGGAGCCTTCAACACATCTTTGACCAGAAGGAGCTGAACATGCGACAGAGGTGTTGGGTGGAATTGCTAAATGACTACGACTGTAAAATTCGCTACCATCCTGGTAAGGCGAACGTAGTGGCCGACGCTCTTAGTCATAAGACTCATGTCAAGGCCATTCGTATATCTAGTGATTTGCATTCTTGTATTCGCGAAGCTCAGTATTCGTCCGCTAATGAAGGAAGTCTATTTGAGGAAGTGCTTGGCGCTAACGTTAATCAACTCGAAACTAAATCTGATGGTCTGCAGTATTATCTGAATCGCATTTGGGTGCCAGATCGCGATAATCTCCGTGAGCTCATTATGACTGAGGCTCACAAATCCCGTTACTCTATCCATCCAGGTGCCGATAAGATGTACCAGGATCTACGTACGACTTATTGGTGGCCTGGCATGAAGAGGGATATTGCTGTATATGTGTCTAAGTGCCTTACCTGCTCGAAGGTAAAGGCTGAACACCAGCGTCCCTCTGGACTCTTAGAACAACCCAAGGTCCCAGTTTGGAAATGGGATAGTATCTCTATGGACTTTATTACTAAGCTACCCCGTACCTCTAAAGGTCATGATAGTATCTGGGTGATAATAGATCATTTGACCAAATCCGCTCACTTTCTTCCCATTCGTGAGGATTACCGAGTGGAGAAACCTGCTCGAGTCTATACCGATGAGATTATAAGTCGTCATGGCGTACCTTTAGACATAATCTCTGACCGTGATGGTCGTTTTACTTCACGTCTTTGGCAAACCTTCCAGTCCGCTATGGGTTCGCACTTGAATCTTAGCACGGCCTTTCATCCTCAGACGGATGGACAGACCGAGCGCACTATTCAAACCCTAGAGGACATGCTACATTCTTGTGTCATTGACTTTGGTGGTAACTGGGATGTACATTTACCATTGATAGAATTCTCGTACAACAATAGCTACCATTCCAGTATTCAGATGGCTCTTTTCGAAGCTTTATATGGGCGAAAATGCCGATCTCCTCTCAGCTGGCATGAGGTTGGTGAAAAGCAGTTCACTGGCCCTGAGATTGTTCAAGAAACGACAGATAAGATTCTTCATATCCGTGATAACTTGATCAAGGCTAGGAGCAGACAAAAGAGCTATGCTGACAATAGGCGGAAGCCTTTGGAATTTGCTGTTGGTGACCGAGTTCTTCTCAAGGTATCTCCCTGGAAGGGAGTAGTTCGTTTCGAAAAGAAGGGAAAGCTTGTTCCTCGTTATGTGGGTCCTTTCATGATACTTGAAAGGATTGGCAAGGTAGCATACAAACTCGACTTACCACAAGAGCTAAACAACGTGCATCCAGTGTTCCACGTATCTAACCTACGGAAATGCCTAGCCGACGAGGGACTGCAAGTTCCTCTTGAAGACTTGCAAATAAATGAGGCTGTTCAATTTGTGGAGAAACCGGTCGAAATCATGGATCAAACTGTCAAGCGTCTGAGGCACGGCAAAATTCCCATTGTTAAGGTTCGATGGGAAGGGAAGCGTGGCGCCGAATTCACTTGGGAATTGAAAAGTGATATGAAGGCCAAGTACCCGCACCTCTTCAAACAGTCTTCTTCTAAGATTTCGGGGACGAAATCTCCTAAAGGAGGGGAGACTGTAACGCCCAACGTCCCTAAACTTTAGACACTTGGCAAGAACAGACCCTAAACTTTTAATTAGTTGACAATTTTGGTCCCTGTAGCTTTATGGAGTTGATGTTTGACACTTTTGGTATGAATCTTATTGATACTTGATGCTTGACACTATGATGCTTGACTCTTTATTCTAAATGCTTGATTCTTGACACTTGAACTATGAGACTTGACACTAAATCTAGACACTTGATTCTTGATGATTAAACTAGATACTTGATTCATATGATTCTTGATACTTGATACTTGGACTCTTGATTCTTGATGCTTGAGAAACAATGATTCTTGACCCTTGAGACTTAAATTGGTGCTTGACCCCTTAGACTCGTGAAACTCGATTCTTGGTTGAACGAGAGACTGGAGCCTTGCCACTGGCGAAATCTATGAAACTTGGAAACTTTTGGTTGTAATGTAATCTAGATACTTTACCTAAATTATACGCAACGCAGCGCTAAATATAACTCGCTAATCGAATCAAAGTCCGGAACGCGGTAGGAATGGAGTGGCCAGAGTGGCCATCCGATCGGACAGTCACCCAAACGGATAGCCACCCGAACGGATGACCATTCGAACGGATGACCACCCGAACGGATGACCACCAGAATGGATGACCACCCGAACGGGTGACCACCCTGTCCACCTTGTACCGCCTCCACTTCACTCTCACACTATAAATAGACATGTCACATCACCATTTCAGTGATGTGACAGCTCTGCTCGACCCAGACGCACGAACACATTTCTTCCCCATTTTCTTGCTGATTCCGGTACGTTTTTCGCTAAATTATTGTACTTTATCGATCTACACATCATTCTCTACGTGATTCTCGCTTGAAATCAAACTTTTCACCATGAAACCTCTCGGATCTGAGTTCTTGAGGGTGATGTCATCATGAAGGTTTGTGCAAACTAACATGTGATGTCATTCTATGCAAGATCTAGCCCAGATCTAAGATGATTCATGCGTTTTTATGCTAAATCTAGCCTAAATCTAAACTTTTCTTATAAAACTTGAGGACCTTCATCTTTTCTCAAAACTTTTACATTATTCGGTGGAAATCGGGTCTAAACTAATTGTAGTTCTGATGAATAGTCTAGAGTTTGTACTGACCTAAACCCCTACCGGAAAAGACGAGCAAGGCACGGATTTTGACAATAAACCCGTAAGAGGCATACGACTGACCGGACAGGGGTGGTTCCCACCGACCAGAACAGTTGTGAGCTGATAGGTTTATCGTTGTCTTAATACGTGTCGTGCCATCACCAACTAGAAACTTAGGAACTTTTACAAAATGATAAATAAGAACAAGGGTCGCGCGATCGAACGGCAACCCGATCGGACAACAGTCCGATCGGATAGCCACCCTATCAGGTGACACTTGCCTTTTTGTCTTGAAACTCACAAACTCTTGGTAAACAATCAAAACTGGGAAGTCTGATCGAATGGCAACCCGATCGGACAGCAGTCCGTTCGAACAGCCAACCGATTGGAATGACCGGTTTACCTGCACTCGGATCGAGTGGTAATCCGACCGGATTACCATCCGATCGGACAAGCCACCCTGGTTCCTCTCATATGAGTCTCACCCGAATGAGTGTCAACCCGATCGGATGGCCATCCGATCGGGCAGACATTGTCACCTCACACCCACAAGGGTCATCCGACCGACTGACCATCCGATCGGACAGCCATCCGATCGGACAGCCAGCCGATCCAGTGACTGGTTTAACACTTTATTAAATCTCGATACTCTGCCCGACTCTTACCCTATTGCAATCTAATCAGGCTAAGTCTAAAAAGAGCTCCCTTTGATCCAATAACATTTGCGACTGTTAAGCAATCACTGTGAGTATACTCGATCCCCTTTTACTTTAAACTTTTGGGGTGTAACATGTATTCTATAAAACTTAAACTTGAATCTTTGAAACTTATACTCTATCCTATGTGAAAATTGTGATTCTTGATTCTTGATCCTTTGTGCTAAGTGATGTTTAATCCAGAGTGTGTAGTTCCGCCTTAACAATAGTAGCGCTATAGGAGATGCACCTCTCCCATTATTCTCGGCGGGTATTGTTAGGAGGATTCTAGTTTACCTTGAGTCTTAGGTTATACGCTAAAGCATCGGGATACTTGGGCTATCACTGCGTGGACTGCGACACTAGCACGGCTGAAACTAATTTATTGTTTACACTATGGATATGAGTTGTTTTAATCTATCATTCTAATATTAAACTTGTATACTCGCCAATACTTTTGTATTGATATTTTAATACATGTTGCAGGCTGATAGGATGCTTGGGAAGTGCATGGAATTCAGCTAGGGGATGCCTAGAAACGTCACCTAGTTAACTTAGAATCCTTTGAACAATGTGAACAATATCTGTTTTGGTTTGTATTCGATACTTGTATGGATCGTGTTTGCTTTAGACAATGTCATGATGAATTTGATCTAATTTCTATTGAAACAAATAGTATTATGGAATCTCATGAGCAATCTGAAAGCTAAGTGCTCGCACCCCGATGTTTCCGCCATCGGTTGGGGTGTGACATACATCCTCCATGATTGTAACACAAATCCTAGGTAACTTTAATTTATAATACACAATCGTTCCACATGTGTCGCCCAATAATTATACTCAATAGTTTATAATAATAAGTAGTTTAAGCAACCATGAATCATTCAAATGGGGATTCCTTGCTCAAAGATGTTCATTTGCAAATGTACCGTCTCCCCAGGCCCTTTGTAAATACGGTAGCGCTACGTTAACTATATGGAAACGGTCAATTTGATATCTCAAGTTTAAAATAGTTGATTGCATATAAATAACACAAAAAAATTTACAATTAACTTTTCTTTTACAATTATAGTTAATCCAACTCCTTAGCATCCTTTGAAGCCTCATATCACGCATAGAGCTTATCGATGGCCACCTGCATCTCAATGTAAGTCTGAAAAATGCTAGCCCTCTTTTGCATTAGGCTTTCTAACCTTAGCGACATCCTACGATCGAACATTGTGCCTTATCCAACGTTCTTTAGAGCTGCTCATACATATCAACATTTAGTCATGGATTAATCATTCTGAATGACACCAAATATAATTTTACATAAGTAGATACAAATATAAAATATATGCATTAAAAATATAAAATGACTTAGAACTATTGATTTTTAAGGATGAAAAACTAAAAAACACCAAAACTAGTTTTCAAGATTGTTGCCAATAACTGGTCAAACCAAAAGCAGCAGTAATAACATATGAGCTCAAGACACTTGAATGCAATTTAAAGTTGCACTGCCATGAGTAAATGATAATCATTGCTCACATTTTAATGTTACTTATCAAATAAGCACCATGACAACCACATAGAATGCCAAACCAAACATGATCAAAATGTTAAATACGTAAAGAAACAACAACAAATGGGCTCAAGACTCGTGGATGCAATTTAAAGTTGCCTCGCCATGAGTGAATGATCATAATTGCCCACATTTTAAAGTGACCTATCAAATAAGCACCATGACAGCAACACATAAGCCCAAACCAAACATGATTAAATGTTAAAAACCTAAAAACACAACAAATGGGCTCAAGACTCATACATACAATTTAAAGTCGCCTCACCTTAAGTGAATGATCATCACTGCCCATATTTTAAAGTTATATATCAAAATAAGCACCATGATTGCCACACCCTGCTAGTAGCGGAAGCGTATTGTGTGTGACGTAAGAAAGATAATCATTGCATCCAAATGTGTAAACATAATAAACAACAACGATGCCATAGATATATTGTTTTCCAAACAAAGTTTACAAGTTTCCAACATAGTTTCAAGTTCACCAACATTCACAACGTTAAACATGACATAGTTTAAGTTATGTTACATGACACAAAAGTTTGTTTTTAACATAAACATAGGGAGGTTTTGTCCCCTATATACCTATACGAAGTTGGGATATAAAAGACAAACCCTCCAAAAGCGGCTATCGTTGTCATTGAGTTTCCCGTTTCCCGTAGTGTATCACCGGCTCAAGACTTGTTTCCTGAAATACATGTAGTTTTAAAAAGTTAACAAAAGTTGAGTGAGTTCATGTAGTTATTGTTATCATATGAAATCTTTGTATTCTTGTAATGAAGTCATGGTATGTTATTAGCATTCATGGAGTTTAAGGATCTATCAGTGGGTAGCGAGCCCCTTGACATTATGTACCATAAGTACGTAACCAAACCGAGACAACTTTCACATTTCAGGGATCACAAAAGCACTCCTGTGGCACCAACCAGGAGTGGAGCGCGTCTCAAGCTCTATAGATCTACACCTTTTGCACCTTGTCACTAAGTGATTAATGGTTACTATGTCATCATCCTACTTACGTACATTCATCGTGTTATCATCTAAACCCATAGCTAACATACCCATAGTTTTTAACATGTATTTCCCCTTGACGAGGTATGGTACTGGACCCGACCCGAGCGGTTGGACTTTCCTGCTATTTATCACTTTTATAGTAATTATATATTATTATTGCGTACTAACCCGCGAAGCCCAGCGCTTTGTAGTTTATACTACACTAGGCTGTGGGCTCGTAGAGACAACCCCTAACTGGGCCTGGCCCATTAAGGTTAGGGTTTTCCCATATCTCCTATATAAGAAGGTCTCCACCTCCTTATTTGGGATGAGATATAGGGCAACACACATTTGTAGCTGGAAATAAGGGATTCTTCGTCTACCGGCTGTCTCTACATTCCCCCACGTTTCTCTCTTCTTATTTGCAGGTCTGGGATGAAGCGGAGAATACGAGGTGTGGCCATTCATCGCCATAAAGCACCAATCCTCACGGGTTCACTCTTTTACACCCCTCAATTGTTTTAAAAACATGTCGCAACCCTCGTACCCTAATAACTCGAGAACGGGCGGCCGCGACCAGTTTTGGTGGTATCTGGGTTGTCATTTTGGCAGCGGAATTTACATCAGGACCGTAGTTAGAAAATATTTTATCAGAGTAAAATACCACGCTTTTAATATATCAAATACATGGGAAAAACCCAAGTTTCAAGTACACACATTTTCATAGGGATAAACCTTATTTTATTTAATAAAACAACTCTATATTTTAGGTAACTTTATTGCCACTTTTCCAAGCCTTCAGTGCTGTCCAGCTGGCTTCTATTTGGCTTTCACATTTTGTTACCAGAAACGCGTTTCAAAAACATTTTGTCAGTGGGAAATACTGGTGAGTGAATCCCAGTTTAATCAGGTTTAATAAAGACCATTGTACAATATTGAGGGCGGTCGCGCAATTACATTTGTTTCCATCTATTGAATTACCACCCACGGTACTGTCATCCCGACTTGTGGTCATGTTACTCCTCGCAAGGTAGTAACAAATTTTGTATACAAAACCCCAACATACCGACGATAATTGTAGAATACAAATCCTCAATCACTGTTTAATATAATTTAATTTAGGTGAGGTTTTGTAACAACAGTTAACAAAAAGGAGAGTGCTCACATTGCTGTCTTAGTGTCACGGCCCCCGACCCGGTTTGACCCGTTTCAGGAGCTGCGAGACAGAAAATCCCGTGGTATTTATTTAATTGAGTTTAACAGCGGAAGTTTTCTTCAGGATCTTTTTAAAAATGTAATTTCCCGATTTCTTTATTTCACAATTCGGGATAAACCCCGGTAATTTACAATCATATGATTTCACGGAGAAATCTTTATTTTTACAAAACATGTTTCTTTATTTTATATTGAGCCACTTCCTTAAGCTTGTAGTGCTTCGCGGCACTTTTTCTTGGATCACAACAGATCACCTGAAACATGTTTGAAAAAGGTTTTGTCAGTGGGAAATACTGGTGAATCATTCTATTTACTCAAACGACCCGTTTGTTATAATTTACAGTATTAAGGGTGATTACATTGTTTCTATATCAACCAACTACCCACAGTATTTGTCACTCGACTTGTTTCTGTGACTGTGGTCAGATCACCCATTGGCTAACTCGTTGTCCAATGGTGACGAGAACAAGTAATGTATACAAAACCCCACATACCGGCTGTAATTTGGTGACTACAAAGACTTAATCCCTGTAATTATAACTTTGAAAGTAAACATGCTTTTGAAATCAAATTTGATAAAAAAGAGAATGACTCACATTGCAGATTTATTTGAGCAGAGCCTAGCCTACTGATTAGCCTTTTTAACCTAAATTTAATAACATGCACACGAACTCGGTTAGTAACTAATACAGCATTTACGATAACTCACGAGATTAAACCTTCACAACGAATGACAAAGTGCGATACTTAAACATCCATCGTATTCATGACGAATGACAAAGCATAAACCCTAATGTGGGCAGCACTTAAACATCCATTGGATAGTTTAATCGATCGGATATTGAATCGTAGCAGCGATCGAGTTAATACCCGGTATCGGAGCAGCGTCTCACTAATAATATATGAAATTTCGACTTCAGAGTGGTATGTATTCGTTTTTGAAAGTTATAATCGACACCAACAGACTGTGCAAGTGACGGGCTATTTATAGCTAAAATTGAGACCTTACGCGGCCCACGTAAGCCTTCAGCTTAACCTTACGCGGCCCGCGCAGCCGCCCAGTCTACGACTAGCCTTGACCAGTCACAAGTAGGTTAGCCAGGTGGTTGCTACGTGGATCCGGAACACTTATCCGGTCAACACAGGTTTGACGCGGCCCGCGTAAGACATCCCTTGTCTTTTACGCGGCCCGCCTAATAACCAAGATTTTGTTTTTTCTTATTTCTGATGTAGGGTACGGTTTCAGGGGTCCGGGTTTATACTTACGGGTATTTTTAGGACAATTTTGAGAGTCCTTACATCCTCCCCACCTTAATTAAAATCTCGTCCTCGAGATTCATTGAAATAGGTGAGGATACTTTCGCTTCATCTCTAATTCCAGCTCCCAAGTGTATTCAGGTCCTCTCTTTGAATCCCATTTAACTTTAAGTAGCACTAACCGTTTGTGTTTGAGAAATTTCACCTTTCTGTCTTCTATCTGAAGAGGTTTCTCAACAAATTTTAACTTTTCGTTTACCCCTATATCTTGAAGAGGTACTACCAAAGATTCGTCTGATAAGCATTTCTTGAGATTGGATACATGAAATACATCATGTACTCCAGCCAATTCTTCTGGTAGTTGTAAACGATAAGCAACTGGTCCTATACGTTGGAGCACTGAAAATGGTCCTACATATCTTGGACTTAGCTTTCCTTTCTTACCAAATCGGACTACCCCTTTCCAAGGAGAAAGTTTTAATAATACTTTATCTCCTACCTGGAATTCTAACGGCTTCCGTCTATTGTCTGCATAACTTTTCTGGCGATCTCGAGCAGTCTTTAATCTTTCCTTGATTTGAGTAATCTTGTCGGTCGTTTCTTGCACTATTTCAGGACCTGATAATTGACTTTCTCCTATTTCTGCCCAACAAACTGGAGTTCTGCACTTTCTTCCATATAGTGCTTCAAATGGGGCAGTTTCAATACTTGAATGATAACTATTGTTATAGGAGAATTCAATTAATGGCAAGTGGTCATCCCAGTTTCCACCAAAATCTATCACACAAGCTCGGAGCATGTCTTCTAGTGTTTGTATTGTCCTTTCACTTTGCCCGTCTGTTTGTGGATGATATGCGTTGCTCAAGTTCAGTTTAGTTCCCATGGCTTCTTGGAAACTTGTCCAGAAGTGAGAAGTGAAACGACTATCCCTATCTGATACAATGGAGAGTGGAACTCCATGTAAGGATACTACTTCATCTACATACAACTTTGCCAACCTTTCCATGCTAAAGGTTTCTTTCATAGGTAGAAAGTGAGCTGATTTGGTTAATCGATCCACAATTACCCAAATTGCATCATTTCCTTTTCTGGTTTTGGGCAACTTAATAACAAAATCCATTGTTATGAGTTCCCATTTCCATACAGGC
The DNA here is from genome assembly GCA_030545235.1 of Helianthus tuberosus. Taxonomy (NCBI): domain Eukaryota; kingdom Viridiplantae; phylum Streptophyta; class Magnoliopsida; order Asterales; family Asteraceae; genus Helianthus; species Helianthus tuberosus. The sequence goes on along the minus strand of CM060384.1, from coordinate 15,231,877 downwards.
ATTTCTAGTTGTTGTAGTAGACCTGAAGGTTTCTGGTGCTCTGCCTTAACTTGTGAACAAGTAAGACACTTAGAAACATATCGAGCTATATCCTTTTTCATTCCTATCCACCAAAAATTATTCTTTAAATCTTGGTACATCTTATTGTTTCTTGGATGCATGGTATACCTAGATTTATGGGCTTCTTCTAAAATCTTATGTCTTAAATCTCCCTGCTTCGGTACCCAAATTCTTCTTTTGTGGAATCTCCAAATTCCATCAGCTCCTTGTTCTAATTCTTTTATTCGTCCTTTCATTCCTTCAGCATCATCCTTAATTGCTATTTCTTGAAAATGCTTCAGTTGTTCCATTAAATCTAACTGTAGATTTAATCTAAGAGCACGGACCCGTCGTTGTTTCTCATGGTATTTACGACTTAAGGCATCTGCAACTACATTTGCCTTTCCTTCGTGATACTGAATATCACAGTCGTAGTCACTTAGGATTTCCATCCATCTCCTTTGCCTCATATTTAATTCTTTTTGCCCAAATATATATCTTAAACTCTTATAATCTGTATAGACAGTAAATTTACTTCCATACAAATAATGCCTCCAAATTTTAAGGGCAAAAATTACGGCTCCTAATTCTAAATCATGAGTCGTATAGTTTTCTTCGTGTTTTTTCAATTGCCTTGAAGCATACGCAATTACCTTTTTGCGTTGCATTAGCACACTTCCTAATCCTAGTTTTGATGCATCACAATATACTTCAAAATCTTCAGTCCCTTCTGGTAAAGCTAGGATTGGAGCATTGGTTAACTTTTGCTTCAAAATTTTAAAGGCTTCTTCTTGCTTAGGTCCCCATTCAAACTTAACTGCTTTACAGGTTAGCTTAGTTAATGGTACAGCTATCTTGGAAAAATCCTTGATAAACCGTCAATAATATCCAGCTAGACCTATAAAACTTCTAATTTCCATTGCGGTTTGCGGAACCCTCCATTTGGTAATTGCCTCTATCTTGGCAGGATCTACATGAATACCTTCATGATTCACCATGTGTCCTAGGAATTGCACTTCTTGTAGCCAAAATTCACACTTCGAGAATTTGGCATAAAGCTTTTCTTTTCTTAACAAAGTTAAGAGTGCATGTAAATGCTCACAATGTTCTGTCTGATTTTTAGAATAAATAAGTATATCATCAATGAAGACAATTACAAATTTATCTAAATACGGTTTACAGATTCTATTCATCATGTCCATAAATGTTGCAGGAGCATTTGTTAACCCAAAAGGCATGACTGTAAACTCGTAATGACCATACCTAGTCCTGAAAGCAGTTTTAGGTATGTCTTCCTCTTGTACCTTTAATTGATGATATCCGGAGCGTAAGTCGATCTTAGAAAAGTATCTAGCTCCTTGAAGTTGATCAAAAAGATCATCAATCCTAGGTAATGGGTATCGATTCTTAATTGTAACCTTATTTAATTCTCTATAATCAATACACATTCTCATCGAACCATCCTTCTTCTTTACGAACAACACTGGCGCTCCCCAAAGGGATGAGCTAGGTTGTATGAATCCTTTGCTTAGTAATTCATCTAATTGCTTTTTCAGTTCTAACATTTCGGTAGGAGCTAACCGATAAGGTGCCTTGGCTATCGGTGTAGTTCCAGGAATTAGATGTATCCTAAATTCTACTTCCCTATCTGGTGGTAATCCTGGTAATTCTTCTGGGAATATATCTGGGTATTCTGAGACTACAGGAATCTCCTTAAGTTCTTTACCCTTAGTACTAATGATTACTGAAATCATATATACTATTCCTTGCTTTCGTTCATAACTAGCAACTTTCATTACTGATATGAACTTCATGGGTTTACGTGGTTTATCTCCTATAATCATGATTACTTCTCCAGTAGGTGCCTGAATTTCTATAGAGTTCGTATCACAAAGAATTCGAGCATGGTGGGCTACAAACCAATCCATTCCTAACACAACATCGAATTCGGCTAACTTCATAGGTAACAGGTTTGCAGAGAATTTATGACCTGAAAGTTCTATTTCTACATTTGCAAAACCTTATCTATTTTAACTGAGTTCCCATCTGCCGTTTCGACTGTAAAAATCTGCCTAAGGTTGGTTAAAGGTAAATTAAGAGCTTGGCAGAATGAAGTATTGATAAAACTTTGGTTTGCACCAGAGTCAAATAATACTTTTGCGTAAATGTTGTGAACTAGGAACGTACCAGCTATCACATCTGGAATGAGTTCTGCTTCTTGAGTAGTTAATTGGAATGCACGAACATTCTTCTTGGTAGCTCCGTCGGTTGGTTTAGCTTTGTTGTCTGCTGGTTTAACCAATTTAGGGCATTGTGGCTTAAAATGTCCTGTTTCTCCACAGTTATAGCAGATTCTTGTTTTCTTTCTACAGTCTTCTTCGCGATGTCCTATGGCTTTGCAAAAGTTGCAGATTACATTACATCTTCCATAATGTTTCTTTCTGCAATTTTTGCAGAACGGCGAAGTTGAAGATTGTCCTGTTCCTCTTCTCTTGAAGTTGCTATTATTGCCCACCCGAAATCCTTGGGTAATTTTCTGAGCCAGTTCCTTTTTCCTATTTTCATCTCTTGTGCGTACCAGTTCATCAGTTAGAGTGTTGGCTAATTCCACTGCATCGTCAATAGTACGAGGTCTCGCAACTTTAACGATATTACGGATTTCGCTAATTAATCCCCAAATATAGCGAGAAATGAGTACTGGTTCTGGCGAAGCCAGCGTTGGTACCACTCTAGCATATTCAAAGAATGTCGAAGTATATCCTCGACAATCCACATTCACCATCCGATGGTTTAGGAACTTATTTGCCATTTGATCTTTTTCATACTCGGGACATAATTTTCTTTCTACAAGATTCTTAAATTCTTCCCAGTTCATGGCATATGCCTCGAACCTTCTTTTAGCTTGTAACACTGTGTTCCACCATTCTAGCGCCCCTTCTTTAAAAAGATTGGACGCATACATAACTTGATCTTCCTCAGCACATTTACTTATAGTGATCACTGCCTCAGTTTTCTCTAACCAACGCAGTGCTGCAATAGCCCCTTCGTTACCTGCAAACTCAGCTGGTTTACAGGCAAGAAATTCTTTGTAAGTGCAACCAGGTGTTGCAGCTTTCATTTTCTTGAAAATTGGGGCTTGCAGATCATTATTGTTATTATTAATACGATTGCCTCCTCCGTTTATACTATTACTAAAATTGTCGCCTTGTGTACGTTTACTAGGAATGATTGATTGAGGTTTAACAGGTTTCTGGGCAGCAGCAATGATTGCTGGAATAGCATTGGCTATTCCTTGAGCAACGATATCCTCAATATCTTGCCTATTTAACAATTGCTCCTCCTTATTTTGCTCAGATTGATTTACTTCATTTACTGGTTCATTACCAATGTTTGCCATCTGATAATTAATTTAAATAATTAATATAGAATAAGAAACAATCCAATATAACAATTAATCGCACATAATTATGTAAACAAATATACAACCAGAATTGTAAATTTTCCAAATTTTCATTTATTTTATAGATTATATTATGCTTCCATGTACATTTTTATCTTATAACCGTTTTATTGTTTATTTTACACATACTGATTTTTATTAATATTATTGTTATTATACAAACACAGATTCAACCCCCACTTCTCCCTCGTCAACTTGTATCTTTAATAACGATGTTCCCTTTCATCATATTTCCATGAAATTTGTCCTCCTATTTCTCGGATCCTATTCCCAGCATCCATCAGTTCTTCGCCAAAATGGCGGAGTTCAGCCATATTCTCATTACTCATCGGTGGATTTGGTAGAGGTTCTGGATCGAACTGGGGAAGAAAGGAATAAGGACTGTTGAGCAGGTTTTGAAACTGCCAATCATTAGTCCACCACTCATCCATTCCTAAAGGTTGGGTGTGGATTATTGGTTCTGGGATTGCTGGTTCTAAGTTTATAGGGAGTTGATTTTCGATAGGATTAGAGTAAAAATTATTATTGACCGGCCTGACTATATCACAGCTTGCCAATGCGCGATCTAATTCATCCTGAAATGGTAACTCCTCAACTTGTCTAGAGCTTTCCCCAATTTCTAGCTGGGTTTGTCTAAAACCTCCTCCAATCTCTATTTCCGTCTGTCTAGAACCTTCTCCAAATTCCATTTCCATTTTCCTAGAATCTTCCGTAACTTCAATCCCCTTCCCTTTATCTAAGGGATTTTCTATTTTAGGAAGTCTCTTAGCTGGCTTTCTCCTACGTACACGTCTCCCCCATACGAATCTCTTTCTTTTCTTAGGTTTTGGCTTTTCCAGAGGTGGAGCGTTGAATTCCATAGGTTCTTCTATGTCTGGTATATACCTATTGAAATCTCTGGAAACCTCTATTTTCACCGGATAGAGATTTAGGTTTTGAAGGGCTTCAGACAATTCGTTCATGCTGTTTATATATGCAAAATAAAAATTGCTAAGTTAAAATTTTATAACAAAATTTCATAAATAATCTTTAAATATTATTGCATACCATGTGGCTAATTTAACACAAAAGATAACTAAAAATTAAAACATACTTGAGGTTTACTTGTAAACTTATTTATTTACTGGATAAGGTTTCTGGTTTTGTAGGTGATAAGGGTACTAAAACTTGAATATTTAAAGATTTGCATTTACTGCTACAGTGGCTAGCATATAAAGATCTGCCCATTTTTCATCTAACTTGTCTTCCCATGGTGATTTACTGGTTAATTCCTGGGTTTCCTGTTTAACTTTCTTTTCTCGGGATTTCCTTATTTTCTCCTGACTTTTCCTAATAATCAAACTTCTTTTATTAGTAGAAAGTGGTTCCTCATAGTGTGCTTTACGAACAAAGATTCCTTCATCAGGATCTGGTAGGTATTTTGAAGATTTTGTTTGGGATGAACTTCCCTTCTCTGTTGATGACCTATCTAATTTAAGATAGATGTTTGAAAGCTTTTGCTTACCCATACTGTACACAAATATTCAAATAATAAAACACATAAGCACAGAATAGCAATTAGTAATATTAAGTATTTTCTAAACACTTAATTGGCTTAAATCAGTGGCTCGAAACAGTGGCTCTGATACCACCTTTTTCTGTCACGGCCCCCGACCCGGTTTGACCCGTTTCAGGAGCCGCGAGACAGAAAATCCCGTGGTATTTATTTAATCGAGTTCAACAGCGGAAGTTTTCTTCAGGATCTTTTTAAAAATGTAATTTCCCGATTTCTTTATTTCACAATTCGGGATAAACCCCGGTAATTTACAATCATATGATTTCACGGAGAAATCTTTATTTTTACAAAACATGTTTCTTTATTTTATATTGAGCCACTTCCTTAAGCTTGTAGTGCTTCGCGGCACTTTTTCTTGGATCACAACAGATCACCTGAAACATGTTTGAAAAAGGTTTTGTCAGTGGGAAATACTGGTGAATCATTCTATTTACTCAAACGACCCGTTTGTTATAATTTACAGTATTAAGGGTGATTACATTGTTTCTATATCAACCAACTACCCACAGTATTTGTCACTCGACTTGTTTCTGTGACTGTGGTCAGATCACCCATTGGCTAACTCGTTGTCCAATGGTGACGAGAACAAGTAATGTATACAAAACCCCACATACCGGCTGTAATTTGGTGACTACAAAGACTTAATCCCTGTAATTATAACTTTAAAAGTAAACATGCTTTTGAAATCAAATTTGATAAAAAGAGAATGACTCACATTGCAGATTTATTTGAGCAGAGCCTAGCCTACTGATTAGCCTTTTTAACCTAAATTTAATAACATGCACACGAACTCGGTTAGTAACTAATACAGCATTTACGATAACTCACGAGATTAAACCTTCACAACGAATGACAAAGTGCGATACTTAAACATCCATCGTATTCACGACGAATGACAAAGCATAAACCCTAATGTGGGCAGCACTTAAACATCCATTGGATAGTTTAATCGATCGGATATTGAATCGTAGCAGCGATCGAGTTAATACCCGGTATAGGAGCAGCGTCTCACTAATAATATATGAAATTTCGACTTCAGAGTGGTATGTATTCGTTTTTGAAAGTTATAATCGACACCAACAGACTGTGCAAGTGACGGGCTATTTATAGCTAAAATTGAGACCTTACGCGGCCCGCGTAAGCCTTCAGCTTAACCTTACACGGCCCGCGCAGCCGCCCAGTCTACGACTAGCCTTGACCAGTCACAAGTAGGTTAGCCAGGTGGTTGCTACGTGGATCCGGAACACTTATCCGGTCAACACAGGTTTGACGCGGCCCGCGTAAGACATCCCTTGTCTTTTACGCGGCCTGCCTAATAACCAAGATTTTGTTTTTTCTTATTTTTGATGTAGGGTAAGGTTTCAGGGGTCCGGGTTTATACTTACGGGTATTTTTAGGACAATTTTGAGAGTCCTTACACTTAGGTTTTCTTTAAGGGTTTCCTGGTGATTATCTATAAATTACACAAATGCACATGTGTTAGTATAATAACCCTTAATATTTACATTAGCAATACCCTCCCCGAGACGGCATTCCAACGACTACGTCGGGCAGAACCACGACAGCCGTTACGGAACCCTGGATCATTCGGGCAGCATATCTAATATGAAATCGGGGTTATAATATTTACAACGGAGCAGGACTTCGTTATTTAAGGGGGTATTATGCCCGAAAATAGTGTATACTATCAGAAATTCGAGAGAGAAAGTTGTGTGTGAGCGAATTCGACTGAAGGCCCGAGCTCCCAATTTATAGGATCTCAAATCAAGTTCCTCGCGGCCTGCGTAAGATTAAGCTGGGGCTTACGCGGCCCGCGTAGTAGGTGTGTAGGGTTTAGCTGCGTCGATTCAACAAACTAGCTTCGACACGATGATGACACGTGGCGGCACCGGGTGCGGCCCTGACTCCGAGCTGTTGCGGCCCGCGTAGGGGGTAGCCAATGGCTACGCGCCCCGTGAGAGACCATTAATTTTTGTTTTTATTTAATTTTAATAAAAATAAAGGTATTCAGGGCCCGTTTTCATTTATGGGGTGTATTTTAGCACATATTGGGGCACTTTAAATATATTAGGGGTGTCGGGAATATTTTGGAGGGTTGTTATATCCTCCCCACCTTGTTTTAGAGCTCGTCCTCGAGATCTACTGGAACAGGTGTGGGTATTTCTTTTGCATTTCTGATTCAAGCTCCCATGTGTACTCTGGTCGTTTTTTGGAGTCCCATTTTACTTTGACCAGAACTAATCTCTTGTGCTTAAGGTTCTTGACTTTCCTGTTTTCAATTTGTAGAGGCCTCTCTACAAACTTTAACTGTTCATTTACCTCTATATCCTTTAGAGGTACTACAAGTGATTCATCAGCTAAGCATTTCTTGACATTAGATACATGAAATACATCATGTATTCCTGCCATTTCCTCTGGCAGTTGTAGCTGATAGGCTACAGGTCCTATTCTTCAAATAATCTCAAAAGGTCCAACATACCTGGGACTTAGCTTTCCCCTTTTGATGAATCTTACTACTCCTTTCCAAGGAGAGACTTTCAATAACACTTTGTCTCCTACTTGAAATTCCAACGGCTTTCGTCTGTTATTAGCATAGCTCTTTTGTCGATCACGTGCTGCTTTTAGTCGTTCCTTGACTTGAATGATCTTGTCGGTTGTTTCTTGCACTATTTCAGGTCCAGATAATTGTTTTTCCCCAATTTCTGCCCAACAGACTAGGGTTCGGCATTTTTGTCCATAAAGTGCTTCGAATGGTGCAGCATTGATACTTGTGTGATAACTGTTATTATAAGAAAATTCTATTAATGGCAAGTGATCGTCCCAATTACCTCCGAAATCAATTACATAAGCTCTAAGCATGTCCTCCATTGTCTGAATTGTCCTTTCGCTTTGTCCGTCCGTTTGAGGATGATAAGCGGTGCTTAGATTTAGCTTGGTTCCCATGGCTTTTTGGAAACTTATCCAAAAATGAGAGGTAAAACGGCTATCCCTATCAGAAACAATTGATAAAGGTATTCCATGTAATGAAACTATTTCATTTACATATAATTTAGCTAATTGTTCCATACTGAAAGTTTCCTTCATTGGTAGGAAATGAGATGACTTAGTTAGCATGTCTACAATCACCCAGATTGTATCATTACCCTTCCTTGTTTTGGGTAATTTGGTAACAAAATCCATTGTTATCAATTCCCATTTCCAAACTGGCATTTCTAACTGTTGCATTAAACCTGAAGGTTTCTGGTGTTCAGCTTTAACTTGTGAACAGGTTAGACACTTAGAAACATAAGCTGCTATGTCCTTCTTCATCCCTATCCACCAAAAATTCTTTCTTAAATCCTGATACATTTTATCACTTCCGGGATGCATCGTATACTTAGATTTATGGGTTTCTTCTAATATACGGTGACGTAGGTTTCCTAATTTAGGTATCCACATCCTTTTCTTATGGAATCTCCAAATTCCATCTGTCCCTTGTTCTAATTCCTTAATCATTCCTTTTAACTTTTTAGTGTCATTCTTGATTACTGATTCTTGTGCTTCTCTATCTGATCATTTAAATCTACCTGCAGATTTAATTTAAGAGAACGTATTCTTTTTGGCTTCTCGTGATACTTTCGGCTTAAAGCATCGGCTACTACATTTGCCTTTCCTGCATGATACTGGATACTACGATCATAATCACTAAGAATTTCCATCCAGCGTCTTTGTCTCATATTCAACTCTTTTTGCCCGAAAACATACCTTAAACTCTTATGATCTGTAAAAATGGTAAACTTACTACCATAAAGGTAATGTCTCCAAATCTTAAGGGCAAAAATTATAGCTCCGAATTCTAGATCATGGATTGAATAATTCTCTTCATGATTCTTAAGTTGTCTAGATGCATAGGCTATAACCTTTTGACGTTGCATCAACACACATCCATAACCTAACTTAGAAGCGTCACAATAGACAACAAAGTCCTCAGTTCCTTCTGGTAACGCTAGTATAGGTGCGTTGGTTAACCTTTGCTTAAGAATTCTAAAGGCTTCTTCCTGTTTTGGTCCCCATTCAAACTTAATGGATTTACAGGTTAGCTTAGTCAAGGGAATGGCTATTCTAGAAAAATCTCGAATAAACCTTCTATAGTAATCGGCCAGTCCTAAGAAACTTCTAACCTCGGTTGGTGATTCAGGGGTTTTCCATCTGGTAATTGCCTCGATCTTGGTAGGATCTACATGAATTCCTTCATGATTAACTAAATGTCCAAGAAACTGTACCTGTTCTAACCAAAACTCACACTTTGAAAACTTTGCATAAAGCTTTTCTCTCCTCAATAAACTTAGGAGTGAGTGCAAATGCTTTGCATGTTCCTCTTTACTCTTAGAGTAAATGAGAATATCATCTATAAAGACAATTATGAATTTATCCAAATACGACTTACATATTCGGTTCATCATGTCCATAAATGCAGCTGGGGCATTGGTTAAACCAAATGGCATGACAGTAAATTCATAATGGCCATACCTTGTTCTAAAAGCGGTCTTAGGAATGTCTTCTTCCTGTACCTTTAATTGATGATATCCTGATCGTAAATCGATTTTAGAGAAAAATTGAGCTCCTTGCAATTGATCGAACAGATCATCGATTCTCGGTAATGGATACTGATTCTTAATCGTGACTTTGTTTAATTCACGGTAGTCAATGCACATACGCATTGATCCGCCTTTCTTTTTGACGAATAAAATCGGCGCTCCCCATGGTGATGAGCTTGGCTGTATGAATCCTTTCTCCAACAATTCATCTAACTGTTTCTTCAGTTCCTGCATTTCTGCTGGTGCCAAATGGTAAGGTGCTTTGGCAATCGGTGCTGTCCCTGGTAGCAGATGGATTCTGAATTCCACTTCTCTATCTGGCGGTAGTCCTGGTAATTCTTCTAGAAATACGTCTGAAAATTGAGATACTACTTGTATATCTTTTAGTTCTTTTCCTTTAGTGTTAGTGATTATAGAAATCAAATACACTAATGATCCTTTTCTTATATAACTTGTTGTTTTCATCACAGAGATGAATTTTGTGGATCTAGATGGCTTATCTCCTTTAATTGTGATCTTTTCACCTTTTGGTGAATTTACTTGGATTGACTTTTGATCACATAGAATACTAGCTTTATTGGCTATTAACCAATCCATTCCTAATACAACATCAAATCCTGCCAGATTCATTGGATAAAGGTTTGCAACAAACTCTTGATTTAAAAATTCTATTCTTGCTCCCTGCAAGAATTCAGAAATCTTAATGTTTTCTCCATTTGATGTCTCTACTAGACATTCTTGTGGGAGTTTAGTTAATGGTTGATTAAGAATTTTGCAAAATGAAGTATTAATAAAACTTTGGTTCGCACCAGAGTCAAATAATACTTTAGCAAAAACATCATTAACTAGAAACGTACCGGCTATCACATCCGGAATCATCTTGGCTTCATCAGCCGTCAAAACAAATGCTCTAGCATTTTTAGTGTTCTTGTTGCCCATGGCTGGAACTAATTTCGGACAGTTTGGCTTGATGTGACCTTTTTCTTCACAGTTGAAACACATTCCATTATTAGGTTTCCTCTTGTAATCTTCTTCCTTGTGCCCTAGTATCTTGCAGATATTGCAGTAAGTGGAGCATTTTCCCGAATGCTTTTTCTTGCAAGCCTTGCAATAGGGTGCCGAGGTAGAACCTACATTTCTCCCACGGTTGGAATTACCGTAACGGAACTCCTGGGTAAGTTTCTGAGCTAGGTTTCTCCTCTGGTCTTCCTCTCGAGTACGCACTAACTCATATGTCAAGGTATTTGCTAGTTCTACTGCTTCTTCTATGGTTTGAGGTCTAGCTGCCATGACTACATGTCCAATGATGTGTGCAAAATGCAACATATAAATTACATCAAATGTGGCATAAAACTAACCATTTTTTAGTACTAATGTTGGAAAAAGTGTGTTTTTGTCTTCCTTTTGTATTTTCAGGATTAAATGAGCTCAAATGAACAAAAGAAGCAAAAAGGCAGCTAAATCTAACATAAATACAAGAAAAAGAATAAACGTGGCATGCCCGACCCCCCGACAGCATCTTCCTAAGCAAAACAAGAGAACAGAAGGCTGAACACGCCCCGTGCTCAATGAGCACGGGGGCGTGCCCAAGTGTTTGCAGAAAAGACAAAGCTGTAGAAGCTTCTATCACCCACCACGGGGGCGTGCCTAGCGGACACGGGGCCATGGTCAACTCTAAGATTCGCAGAATCTAGGGAAATCTTGATAGTACAGATACGCTTCTGCGCACACGGGGTCGTGCCCAGCGGACACGGGGGCGTGGTCAACTAATGCAGACAAACTGCAATTAATGAAGAAAGAGAAGATGGGTGGACACGGGGCCGTGCCCAATGGACACGGGGCCGTGTCCGGGCTTCTGTGCAGGCTATAAATAGTGGTGCTTGGCTCATTTCCAAACCATCCCTTGGCAAACCACCTCTCTCACACTTCACCCACACTCCACCACCACCACAACACCACAACACCATCATCCACCACCATCATCCATCATAGAGTGTGTGTAGTAGTCTCGGAATCCAAGATTGATCGTAAGAGTTCTTGACAATCAAAGGCCATGTTTGCCTAAGTCTCTTACATCACTTGGTGAAGACAAGTGTCTAGTGTAATACTTTTTATTTTTAATCTTTTCGCACTTTTTATTTGGTTATGTATTAATGACTTTAATAACTAGTTTCTTATGTTGAAGGTGAGTCTTCCTTATTGTTTGTCTGTGGTGTCTTGGCATTATTTTACTGTCTATATAAAATAAAAGATTTTCACCATTCATATCTCCACGGAGGTATGTTGGCTACCTGGTCGGGGGTTAAGGGAACGGTTTGGTAAGAGTATTGCCTTGTTCAGTGTATAGATCCTGCAAGGACCTGGGTCAACTTTAGTAGGACCTCCTTCAATACCCACTGGTATTGGATGGCGGGGGTCCGAACTCCTTGATCCCCTCATATGTAAACTACTATTAAAACTTTAACCCGGCTACTTAGGACTGTATCCCTGCTGACTCAGACTACTTAGCCGAGGGTAACGTCACCTCCAGAAGAGAGGCCTACCATAATATGCATTAATAACTTAATTAATTATCTTTCAATAATCCAACCCTTTAGGATTGTATCCTTGCTGACTCAAACTACTGGGTTGAGGGTAACATCACCTTCAGAAGAGGGGCCTACTACAATAACTAAGATAATCTCTTAAAAAGTGCAAAAGTGCGGAAATAATCAAAGGTTACACTAAACACGAGTCGGATCCAAGTGATTCATCTTGTCTATCTGTTTTTATTTTATTTTATTTTTCAGCATTTTAGTTATTTTTATTTTTCTTCTTTAAAAACCTTTTTCTAAACTCTTGATTTGATTAGACGTTGAGGATAAACTGGTATTAAAAACTCTTGTGTACTTGGACGACCTCGGTATCTTACCAACACTATACTACGCTCACGATGGGTGCACTTGCCCATATGTGTGTTTAGTGTTAGGAAATATCGTTTTTTATAAATTTAAAACTTGGCTAAAAAGTGTTAAGGGGCTTAAAATATACATTAAAAATATATAACACCATACGCACATCATCTAATCTCACTGATTAATCCCTAGATGTAACGGGAGATTAATACTGGTTCAGGTGATGCAAGGGTTGGCACTATTCTAGCATATTCAAAGAATAATGTAGTGTATCCCTTACTATCCACTACAGTCATCCTAAGGTTTAGGAATTTATTTGCTATATGTTCCTTTTCATTGGGAGGACAGAATTTTCTTTCTGCCATGCTTTTGAATTCCTCCCATTCCATATTATAAACCCTATCACTTCCCCTAGACTGGAGGATAGTGTTCCACCATTCTAAGGCTGAGTTCTTAAACAGATTGGAAGCAAACATTATCTTATCTTCTTCCGCGCACTTGCTTATCTTTAAGACTGCCTCGGTCTTTTCTATCCAGCGTAAAACCGCAACGGCCCCTTCATTGGCCGAGAATTCCATTGGTTTACAAGACCAAAATTCTTTATAAGAACAACCATAAGGCATGGTTCTTTTTCTTTTGGGAATGGGCGCTTGAAGTATGGGTCCATTGTTTACGTTGTTTTCTGGTCCAGTGGGTCGTTTACTATCACGATTACTTTTATTATCAGCTTCCCTAACTGTTTGAATAATATATGGCATCACATCTATTATTCCTTGTGCCACTATGTGCTGGATGGCACTGTTATCCACTTGATTCCCATTGTTATTCGGGTTATCATTATTTGGGTTATTGTCATTCTGGTTGTTATCGTTATTCTAGTTTTCCTGGTTCACTTCGTTGTCCATCTGAATTTTAAACATTTATCAATTATTAATATCACAAAATAATATTTAATACAATCAATTCACATAATACGCATGTTGATAAAAAACGTCGATCATTGCGACTTACTCTTTTTATATAATATGCATCTAATACAAACCGATACTGGAATTTAAAAATTACAATACAGCTGAAATTAAAATTACACTACTAGTAGGCATCCATAGTTATGATTTAGGTTTTTTTTCAAACATACACGCATATTATATATTATTATATTATATTATTATTATTACTACCTCCACCATCCCTTTCACTGATATGGGTTCATCCAGAACTCCATATTGCGCTCGTCGTATTTCCAGACGAGTCGCTCTCCGACCTGCCTCATTCTCTCACTACTCTCTAAAATCTCTTCTCCGAAAGTTCGGAGCTCTTGCACATTTTTTGCACTCATTGGGGGTGTAGGTGCTGGGACTGGGTTTGGAAACTGGGGTGCGGGTTCCTGGTATGGGTAAGGATTCTCTAAAATTTCCCTAATGTATTCATCGTTATCATAGTAGGGATCTAGAGGGTCCAGACCTGGGTAAGCTGCTAGGTTCGGCATGGGTGTGTCTTCTAGTGTTGGGTAACGTTGCACATAATCCCTGTGGTCGTCTAACCACGGGTCATAGTCTGGGTCTAAAGGATTGGGCACTGGTACCCTAGGTATTTCTTCTGGGTTAAAATCATGCATTTTGACTTGATTTTCTGGGTTGTTTTCTATTTCCATTGGCTGAGCAGGGAATAATGGTAATGGTTGGGGTGCTATCAGTTGTTCCAGGTTAGGGTCGGCAGCTGTGGTTGGATATGGAAGTTTGATAAACTCCTATTAAGCATGTCTTGGGTGTGGGCATCGGTTTCTCTTTTAGCGGCTGCTAGAACTCGCTGCTGTTGTAACTTTTTCATTCTTTTCCTACGCTCGTGTGCTCCCCTACTGAACCATCCTCTCTTTTTCTGAGGGAATGGCTCTTCAGACTGAGCCTTAAACACGAATATCTCGTCTTCATTATCAGCTGAATACCCTGAGAGGGCAGGCTGTGAAGAGGTGCCTTCGCTTCTAGGTGAGCTGGACAACTGACGATATGCGTCGGAAGGTCCTTGGTCGCTCATACTGTAAACTAACAAATAGTCAAATAACACACAACAATAAAATACAAATATGCACGTAGTTCCGTAATTTATTTCCTAACATTTAATACTTTTGGTGTCAGCAGAACACTTCTGTGGCTGAATCAGTGGCTTAGCTCTGATACCACCTTCTGTCGCAACCCTCGTCCCCTAATAACCCAGGAACGGGCGGCCGCAACCAGTTTTGGTGGTATCTGGGTTGTCATTTTGGCAGCGGAATTTACATCAGGACCGTAGTTAGGAAATATTTTATCAGAGTAAAATACCACGCTTTTAATATATCAAATACATGGGAAAAACCCAAGTTTCAAGTACACACATTTTCATAGGGATAAACCCTATTTTATTTAATAAAAACAACTCTATATTTTAGGTAACTTTATTGCCACTTTTCTAAGCCTTCAGTGCTGTCCAGCTGGCTTCTATTTGGCTTTCACATTTTGTTACCTGAAACGCGTTTTAAAAACATTTTGTCAGTGGGAAATACTAGTGAGTGAATCCCAGTTTAATCAGGTTTAATAAAGACCATTGTACAGTATTGAGGGCGGTCGCGCAATTACATTTGTTTCCATCTATTCAATTACCACCCACGGTACTGTCAACCCGACTTGTGGTCATGTTACTCCTCGCAAGGTAGTAACAAATTTTGTATACAAAACCCTAACATACCGACGATAATTGTAGAATACAAATACTCAAACACTGTTTAATATAATTTAATTTAGGTGAGGTTTTGTAAAAACAGTTAACAAAAAGGAGATTACTCACATTGTTGTCTTAGGTTTTCTTTAAGAGTTTCCTGGTGATTATCTATAAATTACACAAATGCACACGTGTTAGTATAATAACCCTTAATATTTACATTAGCAATACCCTCCCCGAGACGGTATTCCAACGACTACTTCGGGTAGAACCACGACAGCCGTTACGGAACCCTGGATCAATCGGGCAGCATATCTAATACATAATCGGGGTTATAATACTTACAACGGAGCAGAACTTCGTTATTTAAGGGGGTATTATGCCCGAAAATAGTGTATACTATCAGAAATTCGAGAGAGAAAGTTGTGTGTGAGCGAATTCGACTGAAGGCCCGAGCTCCCAATTTATAGGAGCTGAAATCAAGTTCCTCGCGGCCCGCGTAAGATTAAGTTGGGGCTTACGCGGCCTGCGTAGTAGGTGTGTAGGGTTTAGCTGCGTTGATTCAACAAACTAGCTTCGAGACGATGATGACACGTGGCTGCACCGGGTGCGGCCCTGACTCCGAGTTGTCGCAGCCCGCGTAGGGGGTAGCCAATGGCTACGCGTCCCGCGAGAGACCATTAATTTTTGTTTTTATTTAATTTTAGTAAAAATAAAGGTATTCAGGGCCCGTTTTCGTATATGGGGTGTATTTTAGGACATATTGGGGCACTTTAAATATATTAGGGGTGTCAGGAATATTTTGGAGGGTTGTTATAAAACAAAACATTGAAATCATTGAAAGGAGGGACATGAACTCACAAGTTTGCATTCCGTGCAATCGTACTATCGAAAGTGAGCGTCTGTGTGAGTAACCTACATGTGTACTAACTTTATTAGACACTAGGTCTTTCGGACCTCGTACAAGTTGTTCATCTTGAATTTTTATTGTGTTTTAACTTGTCGTATTTGGAACAACTTTGTATTTTAGAGTGTTGGCAGTTTCTTTGGTCGCTTGTTTTGTATATTGATTTCATAAGTGTATACATATATTTTATATGTATTGAATTATGTGTGAACGGGCTTCGCCCTTCACATGTCCTCGTGCTTCGCACGCGTGTCATTGGGCCGAACCCATGTCATTGGGCTTATCCCACGTTTCTATGTCATTGGGCTTAACCCGCGTTTCTATGTCATTGGGCTTAACCCACGTTTCTATGTCATTGGGCTTAACCCACGTTTCTATGTCATTGGGCATTTTCCCACGTTTTAATGTCATTGGGCTTAACCCACGTTTCTATGTCATTGGGCCTTTGCCCACGTTTTAATGTCATTGAGCTTAACCCACGTTTCTATGTCATTGGGCTTAACCAACGTTTTAATGTCATTGGGCCTTGGCCCATGTATTTTGTCATTGGGCTCTAGCCTATGTATTTTATCATTGGGCCCTAGCCCATGTATTTTATCATTGGGCCTTAGCCCATGTATTTAGTAATTTGGGCCTAGCCCCACTTGATTTTTAGGAGTCCATATGTTTAACAATCTTTCCTTTTGTAAAAATTACTAAATATGTAATTTTTATAATGTTCATTCTTCTATTAAAGAATACTTAGAAATTTTGTATTTTTCTTTCAACTTTCCGATATTGTTATCGGTGATATATATACATATATTCACCCGATTGTCTAAAAATATATTGTTAGACACATCGTTGTGGTCACTTAATATATATTTCTTGTGAGCTCGTCCTTGTCCATTTTGTTTATTCGTCCGTTTATTGGCTTATGGATATAATAAGTTTAGGATTTATTTATATCCGTTTTCATTGCATTTCTTTGGGAACATGTAGGAAACATGTGTAACAACTCTCATTAAAATTACTATTTCTTATTTTATTTTGTCCAATAGGAAACCCTAATTGAGACCCCCAAGAAATATTGCATAACCCCTAAAATTTTTCAGAACAGTTGAAATCAGGATCAGGGCCCCTAAAACTTAGGGGGTATCCCCAAGTGGATAGTTATCATCATAACTCGCTGTAAAAATCGAATTTTATCGATCCGTCGACTCACACAAGCTAGGTAGAAACGTGGCTATCCTACCCTAAAAAGGGCGCCGTCGCGCCACGCGACAGGGACCAATTTCCAGTATAAATAGAGGGGTTTGACACTTGAAGTTTGGCGTTGGTTCGACATAAAAACTCGTTTCGTACGTTGAGATATCATCTGTTTACTTCAAAACACACACACAACACGAAATTCTGCTGCGATAACAGGGTAATAACTCGATCACTGTTATGATACAATGTCCGATCGATTGAAACCAATCCGATGGATGTTTAAGTGCTGCCCAAACTCGGGCTATACTTTGTCATTCGTTGTGAATCCGATGGATGTTTAAGTACTGCCCAAACTCGGGCTATACTTTGTCATTCGTTGTGAATCCGAGGGATGTTTAAGTGCTGCACTTTGTCATTCGTTGTGAGGGTTTTGATTTCGTGAGCTTATCGTAAATGTTGTATTAAGTTACTGACCTAGTTTCGTATGCATTGTCATTTGAATTAGGTTAACAGGCTTATCAGTAGGCTAAATTCTGCCCGACTAAACTTGCAATGTGAGTCATTCTCTTTTTATTAAAGTTGTTTTACAATACCTCAAACTATTTTCAAAGTTATAATTACAGGGATTAAGTCGTGGTTATCTTAAATCACTGGCAAGTGGGGTATTGTGCACATTACTAATTTCTCACGGTTAGATTCATCAACCTAACCGTGATAATCATCACTACTTGGGTGAAATGACCCAATAGTGGTATGACCATCGTCACAAGGCTGTGACACGGCGCCAGATAAAAATAAGATAGAAGCCATTGTAATCGCTTTTATGCTGTAATTTATAACTATGTGTCGTTTTATATAACTTGAGTGACTCACCAGTATTTCCCCCTGATAAAATATTTTTAAACATGTTTCAGGCGACCTGCTGTGAATCAAGGAAAAGTGCTACGGAGCACTAATAAACTTGAAGTGGTGGCTCAGTTAAATAAATAAACATGTTTTGTAAAACAGGAAATTTCCTCGTGAAATTCCTCTATTGTAAATTACGGGGTTTGTCCCAAATTATGGAAATAAAATAATCGGCATTTTCAAGTTTAAAAGATCCTGTAAATCTTCCGCTGTCAACTCAATTAATAAATACCACGGGATTTCTATCCCGCGGCTCCTGGACCGGGTAAAACCGGGACGGGGGCCGTGACAACATGTATATGTATTTTTGTGTCTTTTTATACTTGTTTCATACAAGTATTTCTTGGTATCATGGGTGTATTATTTTGATCACCCTAAGTGTATCTAAGTACATACACATAGCACATAATACATATACTTGATGAGTTTCCAAAATATATATATTTTTTTTGCCAAAAATTATACTTATATGTGGTTATTATTTTCACCCATTTATTTTTGTGAAAATATATATTCAAGTTCATAAGAACTCTTGAATTTTGTGACTTAATCATTTTCATCAAAGCTTCCATAATGACGTTTAAGACCACTAATCATGTTTAACTTTGTTAATCACCCTTTAACCCCATTTTTAATCGAAATTAGATTTTTAGAAAAATTCGCCACAGTTTCTCCTAAAACTATGGCGTTTTCCACGTTATAAAAACGTATTTAAATTACCAAATCAATTTTCAAATCATCATTAATTCATCAAGCTTTTCAAAAATCATTTTTCAAGCATTAATCATAAAATTTTACCTTCAAATTCTTATGAGCATATTACTTGCACAAATCTATCCAAGACTTTAAAATAACCATCTTTCAAGTTCATGTTTATATAAACTTGATTCTAACTATTTTTGTAAAAATTCTTAAAACTCTTTTATGCTTCACTTTGTAAAATAAAAATTTCCATAAGCTTGCTTTATGTGAAAATCAAGTTCATTAGAGTTTTTAAGACTTTGTCACATAGTTATTCTTGGTTTAAAATTTACTTATTCATGTTTACATACACATGCTCATAATATTTGAAGTTGATGATCTTGTGTGATTTAAACATTCATATGTTTAAATCACATTTTTAAGTTTAACATGACTAGATTAACACAAATCTAAAATACTACATAAAGTTAATCACAAGATCATCATAAACATAAACTTTAAACCACTAATCTTAACAAAATTAACATAATCATCAAGATTACATCAACTAACTACACTAATCTACACAAATAATCATATAAACAATCATGATTAGTAGATTATAAAGTTTAGGATTAGGGTTTTTGGTTATGTTTTTCTTGATTTACAAGATGATCAACTTGTACTTCTAATAAATACTAGTATTAAGAAGCTTAAATATGATAGTTTTAGAGCTTACAACTTTGCACTTGATGTTTAAGAAGATTAAGAAGATGTTTAAGCTCCAACCAAGCTCCTAATGATCTTCCATGCTTAATCCATGCATTAATGGCATTAAAGTGCCTTGAAAGTAAGTAATTTATGGGGTTTAATGGTGATTAATGAAGTTTTATGGTGGGTTTGTGGGGTTCCTTGTTTGGCCGAGAATGGGAAGACAAGAATGGGGTTTAGGTTTCAATTTTCTTGTGATGGTAAGTGATAGAAATGGTAGTCTTCGAGTTACGGTGAAATGATGGTGTAGGCTAAATAATTTCAACAACAACCATGTCACAAGCCATACTCCATATCTTTCAAATTTCAAACAAGATAAAGTGGGTGGACCCACTTGTTGACCGAATTGACCATGGGGGGGGGGGGGGTATCATATGATTTTTTTATATAAAAATTGTTAAAAATATAGATATTTTGGTCATTAACCAAAGTACGGTGATTAGGGGTTTAATTACACCATTAAGGTGTAATTAAGGATTCAGATTGTTAATCGACCTTAACTAGTTCACTAAACTAGTAGAAATTGTATTTCGACACTTTAGATGTCTTCCGTTTGGTCGTCGGCTAGTTTACGGCTCTTTTGTGTCGTACCGACGAAGTTTTGTCGCAAGTTGTTATTCCGCCGTCAAGCGATGCATGAAGTGATTTCGAGTCCCGAAATGAGCTTAACTAGTTCGCCATGTCTTCCGTTTAGTTGTTTTGGCGTCGGAAATATTATTTATTAGCTTGTTGGTTCAAAAACGGACAAGTTGTGGGGGTTGCAACGCAGCGCCGAAAGCTTATGTTTCGGACACCCCATTATTATCCTCATGTTGTTTTCATATGTTTGTTATCATTTGTCATAGTTCCGAAGTCTCGGAAATGCTAAATTATAAATTCGGACGAGTTAAAATTGTTACATTTTTTAGCGAAACGGACGTTTTAGTGATTAGGGCGTTGTATCGGAAAGTCTTGTATTATTGCAAGATATGTTTTCATATTAGTGTTTTCTTATGTATATGGACTCAGTCATGTTGTTCGTGTGTCGTTTTTCATTGTTTCGTTTTGTTTTCACGGTTTGCTGGCATGAATAGTGTAACCGTGAATAGTGCGCGCAGCACTTTCTACTAACACTTTTAGGACATTGATTGGTTTCGAAATACGAAGAAAACCAACATATGTTGTAGCATTGTTTTCTTGTCCTAACACTGTTATCTAATAAACAACACAGTTACGTAATTAAATTACGCTAATTACATGAGATTATATACTAAAAATAGTGATTAGATTGTACGGAATGAACGGTTATTTGCCATTTGTCACAATGACAGTCACATAGAAATCTAAACCAAACACGACCAAAGGTTACCTTTAACACATCAAATCATCAAAGCTGGTGTTAGGGGTCTAAAATCCCTAACAAAGAAACTGTAAAATCCACTTAGATGAAAACATCACATTCCTCATGTAAAGTTCAATCGCAAATCATTCTATCGAAACCATCATCATCCTCTTATTATGTAAATCTAAAGGATAAAAATCGAATGCGAAGGTCCATCAGTTTAGTAAAAGTCCATTGGTTTACAATATGTGTTAAGGTGGGACCATCACTAGTTATTTTTGAAGTTGTGACCGTTGCCGACCAACAGCTAATAGTTGGGATTATTAAAATCCATTATTCAAAAAGAGTAAACTATACTTGGAGTAGGATCAAATACAAACTACATTTCGTATACAAACGGTAAGAACCATTTAAAAAGTGTCATATGGCATTTAACCAATTATAGAGAAATGGTAAAATGATAACCTAAATAATATCAATTATCTTGAATTCCTTATAATTATGCTAACAAGCAATTAATTCTTTATTTGAATCTTTCTTTTGTTTTCAATATGCTGATAAAGAAAAGTGCTGATATCATTTCACATATATGCTAAAATCAATTATCTTGATTAATTTTCATGTGCTAATATAATTCAGAAGTGCTACTTTTATGTATCTATTGTTTTAGTATGTGCTGATTTAACTTTTTTTAAGTGCTGGGATCTGTTATTACGATTTGTAGGATAAATATGGTTGACTTGTATCAGAACCAACCCCAACTATTGTTGTCGTAATAAAAAAGCTTTATTCGTGACGTAGTCAAATACTCAAAAGATAGAATCCAAGTATTGTAGTGATTCTAAAAGATCCTTTTTCTACGGCAATTTGTATCTTGTTTTAGACTTTTATCGTTGACTATAAAATCATCTCCATTCTATTGATTTTGCGTTATATTCATCCCACTCGACATACGCCCCCTTATCCCACTTGCTTCTTGAAAGGTAGGTATCAATCCTCAATTTCAAATTTTACTTTCAAAATCAGATATTTTGGTGTATACTGGATCTGGGTTTTGTTAATTATTCACAGATATCTGAATCTTGATTGATTTGTAAATTTTGTAGACCATACTTCTTTTGTGTTGATCCTGTTTGTGATTTCTTTCTGGGTATGAATTTGATGATTTCTGGAGATATAATTAGGGTTTTTTTTTATTGTTTTGAACTAGAATGCATCTTCTGAGTTTCAATTTTGGAATTTTCTTTTCTAATTGTTGAATTTGGTGCGTATGTGTGAACATCTGAGTGCTTCTTTTGACTTCTGGGATTTCTTTTTTTTTTTTTGGGAGAATTATTGATCTTTAGACTTTAATATATGCATATGTATGTAATCTGTATTACTGTATATCAGTACCGAATTTTGATCATTATTATTGAAAAAGAATTGTCTTTTTAGGTATTCTTGAAAAAGAATTGTCTTTTTATAATGGTTTTGGATGTTAAATTGTTAGTTATGATGTTTCTTTCATGATTTATTGGAAGATCATGAAGTTTTAGCAACTTCATTGAATTGTATGTCTGATCTTGTGTTAGGATTGTTAATTCTTGTTAAAAGTTTGAATCTTTATCCAATTCCCAGAAGTGAGGTACCCTTTGACTTGAAATTCGGACGTCAAACGTGTTTGACCCATCTTTATGATAAATCGCCCTGTAATCGAGATTGTTTTCCGTATCAATAGGAGTGCATTTAGTGACTTGATTTGGGTATTTTCTGTTACATAGCATATATAGTTAGGAATTTTATTATCTTTATTGTTTTTGCCATAATTAGGAGATATGATTTGATCAGGTTTCCACACATGGTTAGGTTAGTTTATGTGTCTTCTATACACGTTTATGAATGTTCGTTAGGTTATCTTTTCCTCAAGTTTAGCCATATGCTAATTATAAATTTATTTGGACTCACTATGTGATTTTGACATGCATTTAGTTAGATTATTTAAGGCGCAATGGAGGTGACCACCAAAAAAATGTCGTTACTTGTTGGATCTCTTGGAGTGTTGTCCTTCATTCTCGGCGTTATTGCTGAAAACAAGAAGGTAATGTCAAATTTTCATCTTTACCCCTTCGGTTATCTAACTTCTTGTGTGCGCGTTTTAACATTTCAACCGGCCAGTAGCGTAACATGGAATCATTAACTGAGCTTTCTTTTCTTCTTTATTTATATTTGCAGCCTGCATCTGGAACACCGATTCCGGGAAAGGATGTTGTTATCTGCAAGTATCCAACGGACCCGACAGTGGCATTGGGATATTTGTCATTCGGATTTCTTTTTCTCTCGACTTTGTTTGGAGGATTGTCGTTGTTTTATCCATACAAAGGGAAGTCTATTCCATGGCCTGCATTGTTTCAAAGCACCAGTTTCTTTGTATTCTTCCTGATTGCTTTGTGAGTACACATCACCTTAATCTTGAATATCGTTTCAATTCTACCCGTTAATTGTTAAAAAAAAATAGTACTTAAATCAAAAGATACATGAAATGCTTTTAAATTTTAATAAAACAAAATTTTAAACCAATAACTTGTACTTATTGCTAATACCTAGGTAAAGTACACAGATGGTCCCTGTGGTTTACCAAAATTTTGGATTTGGTCCATAACTTTTCAAAAGTACACTGACGGTCCTATCGTTTGCATTTTGTAACACAATAGTCCCCAGCCAACAAATTTAAAGGTTTTAGCGTGTCTAAATTAGGGACTAGATGCGTTACAAAATGCAAACTACAGGGACCATCCATATACTTTTGAAAAAAGATGGGGACTAAATGCGTTACAAAATGCAAACCACAGGGACCATCCGTGTACTTTTGGAATGCTAGGGACCAAATCCAAAATTTTGATAAACCACAGGGACCATCCGTGTACTTTACGATAATCAGTTTTTGGGTTGTCTTATCTGACATGTTCAATATAGTTATTTAATCATAAGTAACGCAGTAACTTTTTTGAAAAATGATACGGGCTGCTAATCTTCTTTTTTTACATTGCTGGCCCCTAACTTTTTAATAATTTCCCCTTGACTTTATCTTTGCTGGCCCGGCCCGTTTCTACACTTAATCCAACGATCCATCTAACATGCCTTACTACCGGAATGACAGGGGTTCAACTGGGCTTGCAGCCGTGATGCTCTTATGGCCAACAATCACCGAGCACAAACACCTCGTCAGCAACGTCCATTACAACCTTGAAACAACGTGCCCGACAGCAAAAACCGGGCTGCTCGGTGGTGGTGCATTTCTAGCTCTTGATGCAGCTCTTTTCTGGCTGGTTTCCCTTATGTTGGCTGATAATGCAAGAGAGGATTATTTTGATGATATTAAAGGGGTTGACGGTGATGCTCTTTCCACGGAATATAGTGCTGATGGAGTCGTTAAAGGCAGCGCTTAAAATTAACTGCCTTTCGTGATTTGGTTTATCGTTGTTTGATTAAAATGGAGTTTATATTATCTTTAAGTTGCAAGTATGGTGGTCTATACTGAAAGTGTAAATTCAGTCTATCTTATCTATTGGTAAAAAACAGGTTTATGGTAAAGTTTAAAGTGTGTTATGTGTTAAATGAGTTGTCTTTGCATGGTGTAGGACTTAATGGGTCGATTTAGATTAAGTTTTATTTTTAGCGGGTCAAAAAACCATAAAACCTAATCCTCACTTGTTTTTTTTTTTTTTTTATCTTTAAATTCTATAATGAAATAGTCAAATAAGTTAAAATTGTAACATATAACACTTTTTAAAACTATCTTTTAAAAATAAATGCGATAAACAGGTCATCCTGTGAACATGACAAACCTAAACACCTTTTAGCTTTTAAGTATTTTTGGGTTTAAACTTATCCCAAATTCGTGAATTTCCTATAAGGTTAATGTCGCTTACCGTATTTTAACGCATTTAATTCTTAAAAATTTAGTCCAAAAATGTTAGCGAGCCAACACGACTAGATCAAAATGAACGCTACTAGATACGTTTCAAAATACCACCCGTTAAAGTTTGAATGGTTAGCAGACCAACAAATTTGATAAACAAACCACTTTTCATGTCAATTACAAACATAATATTGCGAGTACAAGATCCGTTTCGTTTAAATCGTCATCAAAATGCAGAATAGCATGATAACTCATTAAACTTTGGAAGAAAGATTTACAGAATTAGAGAGGAAAAGCGAAAATGGTGCTATATCAAACGGCAAACATAATATCAAATCATATCATATCCAACGTTTGCGATTTCGTGAAGAAGATTGATTTGCTCGTTGAAACCATCGATCCCATCCACCATCAGCCGGTCCTTTCGTCCTGTTCATCTTCTTTTATCAGCACAAATGTTTATCTGATTCTTAATAATAATGTATTTACAACAAAACAATAATGAAGAAGAAGAAGACTCTTACACAGGAAGCATAGCATCTTTACGCGATTCAACGCTTGATATCAGCCTGTACGTACGTACATATCACACAGTTCAGCTGAAAACTAATTATTTCTGAAACTTATGGATTGATTCAATGAAACAATTCACATACTGTTGACACACAAGCGACGATTCACCGAGCGTTTCCAGCTGATCCAACTCTTCCTGCATTGCATCATCATATCATTTTCTTCAACATGTGCGAGAGAGCCTCACAATTTGTGTAAGTATTACTAATTTTGTTTATCATAACGATGTTGGATAAAATAGATCATTTCGCTTCAATAGTTTTATTTTGTTTATCATAACGATGTTATCAAAATTATCGTCATATTACTAATTTTTTTATATACAAGTTTACACTTAGAGACCCATTTTCTTATGGTCCCGAATTCTCAAAGACGCCTCTGGTAATGGAAATGGAACGGAACAACGAATTGAGAGTAAGTTTTGTTACCTGAATGATCTGAATTTGTTGATTTTGTTGAGAAATTATGGCAGCCAATCGATGCTTCCCTATGAAACTGGAACCTTGAGAGGGTGAATTATTATTATCCATGATAATTGTTTATTGTTGTAATGTGCTGGTTGGAATGAAAACTATAAATATGATGATGGTTGTTTGTGGGTTGTTATTATTATTCATGTGGGTCGGGTCGGGTTTGGAATAAAATAAGAGAGGGTGAAGAATGCACATAAACCGATCCACTTGCTACCACGTGATTGGGTCAACACTGGTGGGAGCTTGTGTGAATGAAGGAGCATCGAGCATGGGCTCGATTACTACCACGTGATTGTGTATGGATTATTCAATATATAAACCAAACTTAAGAAACAAAATGATATCAAGAAATAAAATATTTCAATCGTTTTCTATCCTAATATGGTAATGTGACAGTGTTTATATTTTTTTCTTTGTACATTTAAAAAAGCAAACTTTCCTCTTATGTAAGAAAAATCAAATTCAAAGTGATTGGGTGTACTCTAACATGTGGGGTGATAACGGTGAGATGATATGTTAACCTCCATTGCACATCACTCTCTCTCTCTCTCTCTGTTAAGGGGCGTTAAAGGGATTATTTGTTAACATGTTAACCGGATATTAAGAGATTGTTTTAATTTGTTTTCCTTTTTTTACACGTAAACTACTAAAAGAATAGGGTTAAGTGGAGTTAATGAGATTCTTGATATTGATATGAGGTGGAGTGAAATAGGGGAAAGTAAGTGATGTGGCATCTAGGTGAAGTTAAGAACAGTTAAAGTATACCTAAGGCCTGATAACGAATCGTTAACTTTTCTTGATGCGTGAACATAAAAACAAGAATTTAAGTCTTTTTGCTCTTAATATGTATGTCAAACAGGTTATCTTTGTGTAGGTAACATTTTTATTTGGAAAATTGGATTTTAATAATTCTAACTTTGACTTATTGGCTGAGATTAATCCCAACTCAGAAAATGTTTACCAACAGTCTCAACTTTAAGCATATTTTCTTTTAGTGATTCCATACTAACTTACTAACTGAAAGTTAACCTGGATAGTTTTTGTTTACGTGGACTACCACATAAGCAGTCCACGTCTTCAAAACTTTGACTTATTTGTCACATAAGTAGTCCACGTCAACAAAAACTAACTGGGTTAACTTAAAATTAGTATGGAATCGCTTAAAAAATATATTCAAAGTTGGACTGGTGGTAAACATTTCCTAAGTTGCGATTAATCCCAACCAATTAGCACCCTAAACCTTATTGCATCATTAAGAAACTAACTTTGAGAGAATTACCAATTGACCCCTGCACTTATTACAACACTTATACACATATTTTAGTTTTGTTTTGTATTTATAAAATCCTACCTTCTTTTCACTTTCAAATGACACGGATATGTGAACAAAGCTACATAGTCATGTGGCATTGTAATGCTTAGGCCTAATGATTCATAGTTACACTTGTTATGAATTTGCTTAAATGTCTGATGATTGCATGGATGCTCTAGACAATACTAGATGATGATAATCAATAAATCTTGACTAAAGATGTAATGTAGATGCCAATGAGTATAATATACCGATGATGAAATGATTGCATGGATGTTCTGATTTCTTGTGTCATCTCCTCTACCATAGGGGGTGTGCCAGACCGTTTGATCACATCCCACTCGACCAGGCCTAAATGTGTGTAACATCTATGCAGTTTGAAAATATGCTTAAACCAACACCAACTGTCTAACCACACTCAAATTTGGTTTTGAACATAACAAGATAAACTTAATTTAGTTCTAAGCATAATAAGACTAAATTGATTTGGTTCAAAACATAACAAGAAACGCAATTTGGTTCCAAACATAAAAATTAAATAAACAAAAAAGCGGTGCAAACAGGTGAAAGATGACTATTGCACTGGATGAAAAATAGAAAAGATTATGGCACCAACCAACAGTTGATTCTGGTTATCACTTGACTGCATCACAACAATGCTTTCGCAACACCTGTAATTATGTCATAAAGTTGGTCTTATGCTTCCTCTTAGCAATGCAATAGTTTTCATGATCATATAATATATAAATTAGCATATGAATAAACATGTAGATACCTTGGTCAAGGTGGCTTTTGGAGAACCATATAGCAAATAGTTTGTAATAGCTTCAGAAGACATATAAACGTTGGTGTGTTTGTGCCGAACCAAAATCTTCAAACTCTTTAAGTTAGCAAGTAGGAAAGGTTGGCGTGAGATTAGTTCCACGGATGAATTCAAAAGCTGTAGAAAATTCGATTTAAAAAAGCAATCTAGGAAAAACAGAATCATTCATGTTTAATAGAAAATATTTTGTAATATACCTGAATGACTTCCGCGCTCAGTGAAAGAAGTTTGACATTGTGGAGCTCTTGAAGCAGACGAATAATAGTAGAAGTATCGGAGCTGCTTAGCGACCGTAGACTGTGTAAACAGAGCTCCGCTTTTTCCAAAGAATGGAAACCATCTGTCGAGAACGCGTAAGGACAGTGACCTCTAATAATCAAGGAAGAAAGCTCAGGTGCGGAAATTTGATATCCTCCAAAATATTTTGAAATAGTTAGGTTTTTCAGTTGAGGCGTAACCACATTGATAGTAAACGCTCTATAGTTTCTGTTTTCAAGTGTGAGATTAGAATGTCGACGATGACAAATACTTAAAACCTCCGATCCATTCATTTTGCAGCAATGTAAGGTTAGATTCAGGGCCGGCTAAGCCCATGTGCAGAGTGGGCCTGTGCACAGGGCCCAAACCAGCAAGGGGCCCAAAAAAAAAAAACGAAAATTCACTGAAATCGGTGGAATACATACTCCAAACCCTATGGAAAACTCGCAAAGTTGGTGTCGATTCAGCCGATCGTGATGTCATCCGTGATCTGCTTCAGCTTCAGAATGACGCCGACCTTGATCCTGTAATTAATCTTCACCTTTTTATTTTTCAGAATCGTTATTGCTGTAGTTTCATCTCACTGTTGAAATCGTTAGAATTCACTGATTTCACTCTGTGTTTTGATTGTAATCTAATTCTTTCTTCTGATTGTAAAAAAAAAAAAAAACTTAATTACTTGCTTGAACTTGCTAATAGACTGTTTACTGTTTATACATATTCTGTTGGAAGATTCGTCACTATTAATTTGTGTTCAGATGATTGTAACATACGTTATTAGTTCTGGTTTTTTTTTTTTTTTTTTTTTTTTTTTTTTTGTGGTTTATACTAGTTAGAAAACAACATCATGTGAACATTTAATTCTGATTTCTAAATGCCTGTTGTGACTTATAATTAATTTTTAAAATGAACTTTGCAGCTATTGGTATGCCTACGCATGTTGATTCGTAAATGTGTGTGTGAGAATGCTAATAAGGATGAAATACAGAAGCTGTTCCCTGCTGAAGTTCTGCCTGAGATACAGAGATTATTGACACTTTTGCTCCAGAAGTTCCATAGGGAGTGGAGGGAAGATATATCCAAGGATCAGGTACTGTATTGTATTAAACTAGTTTTGTACTTAATTTTACTTATGTATAGTGGCCCTATGTAACCTTATTATTTGTACAATCAATATGCAATCACCTTGTTGTATCAGAGCTGAGTCGGTATGAAAGCCTACGAAAGCCTACCCTAGCTGCGTATACAACAACCTGCCTAAATTCTAACCACTTATTACAAGAGATGTTGATCGAGAGCTTTGCTTCAAAAAACGCTAGGAGAACCACACTGTTTGCTTAGCAAGTAAGTTCGATACTTTGATCATTTTTGCTACACTATTTTTGTTAATTTGTTTTATCTATTTCATAACAATTATCGTAGTATTATGAAGTTTTAGTATTTATATATATATATGATTGAATGATTGATGAGTTTATGTTATATGAAGATTTGCGAATAGGGCCCAAATTTTTTATCTCGAACAGGGCCAAAAAAATTTTTGTGATTTTCGGAGACGGCCCTGGTTAGATTCTCCAAGTTAGGGCACATGGAGGGAAAACCATCATATAATGTGATGTCATAAAGACTCAATGTTGTTAAGGATGAAAACTCGCGTGTTGATGTGAGTATGATGTAATCAACACCAGAATACCAACTCAAAGTGAGATGTTTGAGAGTCTGAGAACCTGAAAGAGAATGAGTGAAGCCAGGATTCGCCTTGAACAACGAACATGAATGGTACGTAAACCTACATGTAATGTTGAGTTGTTGGACATTGAGGGTGAATGCATGGTTCATAATCCTTATGGCAACATCCTGCAGGCCAAAGGGTCCATAATAATAAAGCTTGAAAGAAGACAACTGAACTTGTTTATTGCGACGAGAGAGGACATGGGTAACAAAATCGGACAGCTTGTCAATGGTACGGAAATCCAGACTAGAGAAACTGAGACGGGGAATCGAAGTCCACAGATGCCTCCATCTGGGTGACAAAACACTGGTTCTGATAGCATCTTTTAAACCAACAAACGACAGGATTTTAAGGATAAGATCATCTGGCAAGACGCTCAGTCTATCGTCTTCTACATTCATTCTCATTCTACCGCGTTCACCTGCCTTGTGTTTTACTACAAATCCTGAAAGTTTGTATGACGGCACGTATACCAGCTCTACTCCATTACCCATGGAAATGTTGCCTCGTAACAGATTTTCAAGTTTAAAACTTGGAACCATGTTACCAATTCAATATTTCCTATTAGAAAGCAATAACAAAATGTTTATCAATTCTACTAGCTTTACTTGAAGGCAGAAAACTCAGAATTTGAATGTTATAAAAGATTTTTTGTCTTTAAAGAAAGGAGAAATTGTATTCTATAGTAGCAGGCAGCTGTTTTTTTTTTTTTTTTTTTTTTTTTTTGTATTTTTCCTACTTTTTTTCTTTTTGCGTACATCTAAATTACCCTTCAACTTTCAGCATTGATGCTTACAACCCTTCAACTTTTTAAACAATTTGTAGTTGAGTTTTACGTACGATTTTTTTATGACTGTCGGTATAACATCAAATTGATTTACGTTTCAACGTGATTTTTTGGGGAAATCAGTTGGGTCAAATATAATACGTTTTCAATAGACGGTATAAATTCAAGTTACTTTACGTTTCAACGCGCCGTACCGTTCTTTAACTTAATAAAATATTATATTTATGTGCTTCTTTTTATGTACGTGTCGGTATAAATTCAAGTTGGTTTACGTTTCAACGTAAGTTTCTTCCAAAATATAAGTTAGGTCAAATATAATACTTTTTTTTTGCTTTTTTATATACGTTTTCAGTTTGTCTACGTTTTAACGTAAACTTTGTTCGGAAACAGGTGGGTTCAAATATAATACGCTTTCGTTAAACTGTATAAATTCGAGTTAATTTACGTTTAGACGCCGCCGCGGAAATTTACTAGTTATTTAAAAAAAAAACCATTCATCTCCTATTTTATTAATGGCATTATAAAAAGAATAGTTTTTCAAGCATTATCAAGAAATCCTATTTTATTAATGGGTATTATAAAAAGAATCGCATGGTAGGGCTTACTTGCAAGAACACACCTTTTTGCTGGCAGCGAATGTGCGATTGACTCACGGAGACTTTAATTTACAGGAACGCCAATTTGAACTCCATCCGCTATGGAGGGAAGGTTCGTAACTTCTTAATTTAACTATGGGTAAATTACATTTTTCGTCCTTTATGTTTGTAATAGATTGCAACGGATGACTTTTAACTTCAATAATTACAGTAACAATCTTTTATTTGTAAAACTCAGTACACCGTAGATCCTTTAGCACTAACCAAGTTAAACTTTCAAGTTAAGTCTGAACATGTGGCTTGCACATGAGGGTAGATTGATAATTTTACTGATATATCTAAAATATATTTACAGAAAACCAGATTTTATGAAGAAAAAAAATTAAACAAAACATAAACCAATCTCAATCTCACCAATACATTTCACCCACAAAACAGAAACCCAATCTCAGCATCAAGAAAAATCCTCAAATCCAACCACAAAAATTCACAAATTTCTCTTCACTGGTATGAATCAGCATCTCTGTTCTAAAATTTTAATTGATAGAATCAAGCTTTTACGTGCTTATAGTGTAGGTGTATGAATGGATATATGCATTTATAATGCCTTGCAATCAATTGAAAAGATTTTTATCATTACAGTTGAAATTGCGTCTCTGCAGTGATTCGAGATGGAGCTGCGCCGGCAGCAGCAACGGCGGTGGTGCGGCGGCACCGTCGTCGACATTATTAAGCGGCGAAGGACAACAACGGTTCGAGGTGGAGCTGCTGCTGGGACTCACTGCTAATACTTCGTCGAAATTATTAAGCGGCGGAGGACGGCAGGGGTTCGAGGTGGAGCTGCGGCCGGGACTCACTGCTACTACTTCGTCGAAATTATTAAGCGGCGGAGGACTCACTGCTAATACTTCTGTTGTAGCTATTAGACATTATAAACATAATTCGTATATTATATGTATTAAACTTAGGATATATTATTCATGTTTATGTATGTATGTAACGATATGATCGAATGGGTGTGTCGGTTATTCCTGCCAGTTTACCCGCCACACAACCGTTCTCCTTCATGTATAAATGGTCATTGCCGGGAACCTTTTTCTGGCACCAAGACAATTTAACCGTCAAAATTGTCCATCATTCAATCTCTGCAATTATTGTTCAAACCAAGTTTATTATTATGAATCCACCAAATCATGTTGTTTCCGATGTTTATAATCCTGGGGTCCAACACTGTGGTATCAGAGCGACAGGCAAAAATGATTCTGAACTCAGGCCAACTTCCACCACGTTACCATGCAAACATTGCTCCGACGAAAAATGAGAACGAAGATGGTTGGTGAGACGATGTTATTACTGCAATCAACTAGGGCATCAAATTTCAACTTGCAAGATGAAGGAAGACGATGAAGAATCACAACTAATCAGGCTTGCAATAAACACAGGAACACAGCATCAACATAGTGAAGACGATGATCATGAAAGCGATCAGAGAATGGAATATCTCGTAGTCGGAACCGATGGAGGTTTCCGGTCGGATATGTGGTATGTAAGTAAAACACTGAAACATCATTTTCTGGAAATCTAGATATGTTTAAACGTATAAAGGGCATGTCTGATGTTGAAATAAAAACCGGTGAGAATCAGTTTTATTTCATAAGGGGTATAGGGGTCGTTGATGTAATTTCTGGGTCGGAGAAAATCCGAATTCAAAGTGTGTTCTACACACAAGACATAGACAGAAATGTATTGAGTTTAGATCGGTTGATCACTCAAGGTTTCACGGTAAAATTCACCGGAGACAAGTGCAAATTATTTCCTACTTTTAGCGTTCCCCTAATCAATAAGAAAAGTGAAATATCTGGAATGACCAAGGAAGAAGAAATCGGAATTCTGGAAAAACAGAAAATGATGAGTAATGAATCAGAATTCATGAAGTTTAAGACAGATTTCTTGAATGAGTATTTCGAAAAACTGGATGTATCATCCAACGAGCCTGATTGGAACGTGATGATACTTCAGTCAATGAGATTCAAGGAATTCTTATATTGTAAATCGTTACTCGATATGGTGGATGATGATGAGTATGTTAGAAAGTATAAATTTATACTGGAATTAAAGTTCGATGAGATGGTGGATTGGTTTATAACCAAGAAACTGGGAGTGAAGACGAGGCCAATCCCGGCCTATGCCTCGAACAATCGCAAAGTAAGTTTGTTAGATCTGTATCTGGTAGTTGAAAGAGAAGGAGGGCATCGACAAGTGACTGAAAATAATCTATGGGCTATGGTAGCCAAAGACATGGGTTTTGAGTATAGTGATGGGGAATTAATGCGTTTAATGTATGCTATGTACTTGGATGTTCTTGTCTACTACCACAAATTTAAAATCATTCAATCAAATGTTTATGATAAAGAAGTAACGGAAGAAAGAGAAACCCTGACAAGTAAGATGGATCCGAGAGGCAGCCGGAGCGAAGGAGATCAAGCAGAGCAAGTTGCAGGTCAGGCTGAGAAGGACGAAATCAGTCAAGAGGTTGCTGAAAATCAGTCGAAACATTATGCACTCTTCGCCGGCAATGACTGGCAGGGAATCAAGAGGCTGAATACAAGGAGGAGGTTTGATTTTAACAGGGCAAAAGCTGCTGTGGATGATGCCAATGATAGTGTTCTCAAGCACTCTCGTAAACACAATTATGTTTAGGGGAGAGTATTAGACATTATAAACATAATTCGTATATTATATGTATTAAACTTAGGATATATTATTCATGTTTATGTATGTATGTAACGATATGATCGAATGGGTGTGTCGGTTGGTTGACTTCATTTCAAATGGCGGTTATTCCTGCCAGTTTACCCGCCACACAACCGTTCTCCTTCATGTATAAATGGTCGTTGCCGGGAACCTTTTTCCAGCACCAAGACAATTTAACAGTCAAAATTGTCCATCATTCAATCTCAGCAATTATTGTTCAAACCAAGTTTATTATTATGAATCCACCAAATCATGTTGCTTCCGCTGTTTATAATCCTGGGGTCCAACAGTAGCATTATTTAGGGTTTTGATGAGTATTTATTATTGCTAAAAGGATCTTGCAGACATGATTATCGAACTTCTAGATTGGTTTGCTAAAAGGATCTTGCAGACATGCTAATACCTAGGTAAAGTACACAGATGGTCCCTGTGGTTTACCAAAATTTTGGATTTGGTCCATAACTTTTCAAAAGTACACTGATGGTCCTATCGTTTGCATTTTGTAACACAATAGTCCCCAGCCAACAAATTTAAAGCTTTTAGCGTGTCTAAATTAGGGACTAGATGCGTTACAAAATGCAAACTACAGGGACCATCCATATACTTTTGAAAAAAGATGGGGACTAAATGCGTTACAAAATGCAAACCACAGGGACCATCCGTGTACTTTTGGAATGATAGGGACCAAATCCAAAATTTTGATAAACCACAGGGACCATCCGTGTACTTTACGATAATCAGTTTTTGGGTTGTCTTATCTGACATGTTCAATATTGTTTTTTAATCATAAGTAACGCAGTAATTTTTTTGAAAAATGATTCGGGCTGCTAATCTTCTTTTTTTACATTGTTGGCCCCTAACTTTTTAATAATTTCCCCTTGACTTTATCTTTGCTGGCCCGGCCCGTTTCTACACTTAATCCAACGATCCATCTAACATGCCTTACTACCGGAATGACAGGGGTTCAACTGGGCTTGCAGCCGTGATGCTCTTATGGCCAACAATCACCGAGCACAAACACCTCGTCAGCAACGTCCATTACAACCTTGAAACAACGTGCCCGACGGCAAAAACCGGGCTGCTCGGTGGTGGTGCATTTCTAGCTCTTGATGCAGCTCTTTTCTGGCTGGTTTCCCTTATGTTGGCTGATAATGCAAGAGAGGATTATTTTGATGATATTAAAGGGGTTGACGGTGATGCTCTTTCCACGGAATATAGTGCTGATGGAGTCGTTAAAGGCAGCGCTTAAAATTAACTGCCTTTCGTGATTTGGTTTATCGTTGTTTGATTAAAATACCGCCCCGCTTGCGGTATGCACATATAATGTATATATGTGTGGGCGCTCGGGGGGCAAAAGCAAAAGTGCACTAATTTTAACGTTATTTTACTAATTTCGTGAAAATAACGTTAAAAGAGGGGATGGTTAATCATGCATCATGGGGTGGCGTTGATAGCCGAAAGACAAGGGGGTACATGCACCAATTGGCGTTTGTCTCAATTGCTGAGTGTTATGTGCCTTATGTCCAAGGCTTGATGCAAAACCACAATCGAGCCGGGGGTCTCATTGGAAGCAGTCTCTCTATTCCTACGGGGTAGAGGTAAGGCTGTCTACATCCCACCCTCCTCAGACCCTACCTTAGCTTTTGCTATTGGTGGGATATACTGAGTATGATGATGATGATGATGATGTTGTTTGATTAAAATGGAGTTTATATTATCTTTAAGTTGCAAGTATGGTGGTCTATACTGAAAGTGTAAATTCAGTCTATCTTATCTATTGGTAAAAAACAGGTTTATGGTAAAGTTTAAAGTGTGTTATGTGTTAAATGAGTTGTCTTTGCATGGTGTAGGACTTAATGGGTCGATTTAGATTAAGTTTTTTTTATCTTTAAATTCTATAATGAAATAGTCAAATAAGTTAAAATTGTAACATATAACACTTTTTAAAACTATCTTTTAAAAATAAATGCTCGCGTGCAAGGCACATGTTCAGACTTATCTTGAAAGACACAGTAAAATTACCGATCTACCCTCGCGTGCAAGGCACATGTTCAGACTTATCTTGAAAGTTTAACTTGGATAGTGCTAAAGGACCTAGGGTGTACTGAATTTTTCAAATAAA
Organism: Helianthus tuberosus; assembly: GCA_030545235.1. Lineage (NCBI taxonomy): Eukaryota > Viridiplantae > Streptophyta > Magnoliopsida > Asterales > Asteraceae > Helianthus > Helianthus tuberosus. The sequence goes on along the minus strand of CM060384.1, from coordinate 15,195,550 downwards.
TGATTGTGGCTGTAATTATTGAAGTTAAAGACCATCCGTTGCAATCAGGTACAAACATAAAGGACAAAAAGTGTAATTTACCCTTTAACTATTTAAGGATATTTTAATTTATTTTTGAGAAAAATGTCACGATAGTCCCCTGTGATTTGCTCAGATTTAACCTATAGTCCCTACACTTCTAAAATTATAGTTATAGTCCCCAACTTTTGCACACTCGTTTACGGATAGTCCCTGAAGTAGATGGATGTTAGTTTTTTCAGGTAAGTGTCTGTGAAATTACCTAAATACCCTTATTGTTAAATAAATAACTAAAAGGTTAAAAGAAATATAATTAATATTTAAAAATTTATGTGGGACCCACCACCCACTCCACTCCCTCCATCTTTCCCAATATTCACCACCTCCACCTTTCATCACCACCTCACCCTGTCGGGAAAATGCCACCACCTCACCCTCCTACCGTCATCTTCAACCTCCTCTGTTCTAGATTCATCCAACGACACAATTCTACTCTGTTCTGTAACAATATCAGATCTAGGAATAGGAGAAACAGTAATCGTACTAGATAACCACCATAGTAGGTGTAGCGGTAACGGCGGAAACACCGCTGGTGAGTCCAGAATCTCTGGCGATTTCGGCAACGGCTACTGTGACTTCATGGTTGAAAAATTGTCGTCGTTTATCTACAACCAGGTGCTGAAATTTTCTTTTGGCTAGACGAGCGGTGATGGCGATGGTGGTGGTAATGGTGGGGGGTGGTGATGATGGAGGTTGTGGTGGTTATGGCGGAGGGTGGTTGTGGCAGTGGTGATGATGGCGGCGGTGGTGGTTGTGGCGGGGGTGATTGTGGCAGTGGTGATGATGGTAGTGGTTGAGTACTGACGGTGGTGGAGGTGGTTGTGGTAAAGGAGATAGAGTAGAGAGAGATGTGTCTGGTATATATGATATATATAGTATTATAAGAAATGGGTCCCGTATATATAATACTTAATTAATTTATTTTGTTTTACATTAAGGGTAGATTGGTCATTTCACACCCACTTAACCCCAAAATCTAACCTCCATCCGCTTCAGTGACTATCCGAGAACGAACGTGCAAAACTTAAGGACTATAACTGCAATTTTAAAAGTGTAGGGACTATAGGTGAAAACGGACCAACCCACATGGACTATCCGAGCATTTTTCTCTTTATTTTTACAAATTTACCTGTTTAAATTTACCTTGTCAATCTATTCTATATGTTCTAATAAACTAATACTGTATCCGTCCCAATGGCGGATGCAAAGAATTTGTATGGTGGGCCTATGCCCACCGTCCAACTGGCCCAACAGACCAAGTAATTCTTGTTTTCTAAGACTATACGGTGTGAGAAAGCATGTAGAGGGGACATTAGTGTCATGTGGTGGCCATGTCAGTAAGAGAGCGTGGTAAAAAAAAAGCACGGGGTGGTGTTAGGCGTGAAAAGGGCTCCACCTTTTTTGTTAGTGTTAAAAAAACTCACAAACCACCAATTAACTTGCGCCACAACACCAACACAATTGCCCCACGCCAGTGAAGAACCTCACACCATTGCCACCACGCCACCCCACCGGGCGGTGTTCCCGGCTTAGAGGGGCAACCACACCACTTTTCCACACCCACTCCGAAAGGTCTAATAGTTTAACACCTCTAGCAGCCGGCCCGAGTGCCCAATTTAAGTGTCGCATCATAAAAGTGAAATAAATATTTTTTTATTGAAATAGCATACAAATATTATTCTGTGGTTTTCTTAGTTGGTGTTTGTTTTTCTAAAAAAAGATTTGCGCAGGCTTTTCCGTCTGCGCTGCGCAGACCACACACAGACATTGTCATCTGCAGACTGTTTGTTTTTCCAAAGACGTTATTTAAAAACGTCTGCGCGAGCTTTTCTTGGTGTAGACTTGATCCAACCACTTTTAAGATCTTCTAAAGTCTGAAGAGGGTTAAACACCACCACCGTCCACCACCACCATCCACCACCCACCACTCTCTACCACCACCCAACCGTCCACGTCCACCACCCACCACCACTACCCACTGTCCATGCCCACCATCCACCACCACCGTCCGTACACCACCACCAGTTTATTTTAGAAGTCTACATGCGTTAAAAAACAAACAGTCTTCTCCTTGCAGACTGCAAAGGTTTGGTCCACCCATTCTTCTACAGATGTCTGGAGATGTGGTTCGCATACTACAAACATTTAACTTTTAAAAAACAAACTGCACCTTGCTTTCTGTCTGTCTTTTCATTTAATTTTAGTTTATTTAACTTAGTTTAATTGATTTAATACTTACGAAAGTTTACTATCTTTTTCTCACATTACGTATTTTTAGAATACTATTTTATTTAATTACTAGATTATAGACCCGTGTAATACACGGATTCAAATATAGAATTATGTAATTTTATAATAAGGTGTACATAAATTTACATAAGTAAATTATTTTTATGACATACTTCAAACTATAGTGATTTAAATTACATATTTAAATCTATAAATATATATTCCCATATAAATATATTCCCATGCTTATTCCATAAAATTCTAAACCGTTAATAATTCTAAGACGATTAATCGTAAATATAAGAATTAAAATAAATTTTTTATCTAAGTGCTTTAGACCTTTAAATAAAATATTACTTTTGATTAATATTGTTACATGATTGGATAATCTTACGAAAATTAGAATTCGTAGGATATACATTTAATTACGATGACAAATAAAATTATATATTTATTTAGGTGATTTTTTTCTATATCTTAAGTTTTGAAAGATTATTAATGGTTATGATGCATAATTCTTAGGGTTAATGGATTTAAACACCCCCAACTATGGCCATTTGGCCGATGGCACTCTCAACTTTCACTTTGGCTCAGACCACTCCTAACTTAACACTTCGATTGTCATGGCACCCCTTCGTTAAATATGCACTAACCAGGTTACTAAAACAAGCCTATGTGGCAATTTAATCTGATGTGGCATGTCCTACGTGTCAAGTATAGTCATTCACCTTCTTTAAAACCCCCCAATCCCTAACAACTTTCACTCTGTAAACCCTAATCTTGAATCAGACGCACCTTGGAGCAAATCCATCATCAACATATGATCCGGTCGATTTCCGTGAAGAACAAGCCCTAATCTTGAATCAAAATGAGCTCATCTTCTACGTCTTCATCCACAGTATCCAGAAACCCTAAATTGTTTAAGGTTGATTTGGAGGGTAATTTGTACTGCCATCATGATGTTGTAGCAGTTGTTCGAGTTGTTGGACGTAAAAGTGTGCGGCAAGGTCAACAATTCTATGGATGCTCACATTGGCCAGTATGTTCCACCTTAACTCCAAGTATTTTTCTTGTGGAAAGAAGATGTCGACAAAATGTTCAACCAACATGCATCCCAGTGCAGGTTCAGTTCAGAAGACCTGAAATATGAAAACACGGTCTTAGTAGAAGAGAATAGGTGGTTGAAAGCAAAGATATCTGGAACAGAGTCGAAATGGAACACGCAATATGTGTTAACCTTGTTTATTGGCATTAGCATAGTGTTGTATATGTTTAGGTAGTATGAACTGTCTTGTTGTTGTAATTGTACACTTTTGATGAAATTTAATGCAAAATCCTACTCCTTGATTGTATATATCTGCACATGTATTGATATTACCAGATTAGTCAACATATCCAAACTGTATTTTGACCAACAAATGTCAAAGGTCATGATATAACAAGAAACATACCTCTAATGGGTCTGCACATGTGTCCAAATCTGTGTATGTTGTCCAAGCTGCACAATGCATATGGGTCAAAACTGCACAATGCATATGGGTCAAAACTGCAAGTGTCCAAATCTGTGTATGTTGTCCAAGCTGTAATGACCAAATCTGCACTATATAATGACCAAATCTGCACTATATAATGACCAAAACTGCATATTATAATGACCAATCAACCAAAATGCATAAAGACCATAAGCAAGACTTATACCATTACATAACCAACAGTTATAACATTACCAAAAGTTACCCTAAAGAGTTATAACATCACCACAAGTTATCCTAGAGAGTTATTACATAACTTAAAGTTGTCCAAACAGCCAACAACACAAAAAGGTCATAAAGACCACAAAAAAGTCAAACATGTCCATTTATCACAAAAAAGTCAAACTATGACTTTTTAACTGCTGCCTTGTATGTTCCCTTTCCATTTGACATTTGACTTGACAGTTGACTTGACAGTTGACTTTTTAGCTGACTTCTTTTAGTAACCAGCCTACTCATGACCTGAATCCTTATGTCCTCTAACATGTGTATAATGTGTTTTGACCTTGCATTGATGATAAAGCCATTAAAAGTTTCAGCCATGTTGTTTACTATAACATCACATTTTGTGTGAGTGTTCAAATAGCACCTGTTGAACCAATTGGGATTTTGCTTGAGTAAGGCCTCTACTGCATCAGGGTTTATGCTCCTCATCTCTTCAATGGCTTGCAAGTAATCAGCTTCACAATAGGCCCTAGTTGATTTCCAATATAGCTCCTTTAACTCTTCATCTTTGTATGTCTTGTGCCAGTTAGCATAGATGTGTCTTGCACAGTTTCTATGCTCTGCCTTTGGCCATACCATTGCAACAGCATTCAACAGACCCTGCAAAACCAATACAACAGTGTCACAGATAAGTGATGAATTAGCTAATTATTGGTTAGGGAGTTCTACCTTTTGCTGGTCAGATATAAAAGTCCATGATTCACCATCATCAGTTACTCCTAAACACTGCCTAAGCTCATCCATAAACCATTCCCAACTCTCATTATTTTCCCCTTCAACTACTGCCCATGCCAAAGGAAACATTTGGTCATTACCATCCCTTCCCACAGCTGTTAACAACATCCCTCCAAGGAATGTTTTAAGAAAACACCCATCTAAGCACAATACCTTCCTGCATCCTGCTAAAAAACCTTTTTTGACTCCATCAAAACAAACAAACAGTCTAAAGAATGTTTCACATGTGGCCTCTGGATCTAGGTTAATGAAACCTGGTGGAGCAGTTTCTAACCTAAAGGTTGATGATGGATTTGCTTTCTTTAGAACTTCCAGGTAAGAACCAATTTTACTGTAATGATCTCTCATTGAACCATGAAGCTTCTTGTGTGCACTTGATTTAGCCTTGTAAGCTAACCACTTAGTTATAATTACCTTAAACTTCTGTTTAACTGCTGCTTGAATCTCCTTAGCAGACCAATTTGGCTTGGCCTTAAACAAAGGAAGGAACTCATCCCCTAAGAACTTGGCAGTTAGCTGTCTATTCTTGATCATGTTTCTCTGGCAGTTGTGCTTGTTCTTCACACTTTTAATCATGTAACACTCTTTGGCTTTGTTTAGTGAACAATATAGATAGAAGGGACACCCTGGTACACACTTCACAGCTAAACGACCTTCTTCCTTATTATCACTCTTTGCAATGATCAGATTCCTTCCGTTAGTCACAGCATACCTTCTCACTGCCTCCTTAAAATGATCCCTTGATGCAAACCTTATTCCAACTTTCCATGTAAACTTTTTCCAGTTGGTGTGTTCATTTACACTTAGAGCAGTTTCTTTGTACTTCTTACCTCTTATATCATTATCCTCACTCTCACCAGGAGTAGCAACATCACCATCAGATTCCTCGTAACTACTATAACCCTCTACATGTGCACACCCTGCATCATTAGACTCACTCAACTTACCTTCTTTTTCTAAAGGTTTAGTACACTGTTCAACTAACTTCTTTTTAGCTTCAAGTTCATCCTTATTAGCTCGTTTAATGGCATCTTGTGACTATCTCCATTCAGCATCTTCTTTGTCTGAATCTGAGAAAGCTATTTCATCATGAACCTCATCTTCATTACTATCATCAAGAAAACCTTCATCTTCATCTGAACTTGACTCTTCTGTCCCATTTAATTCAGCTTTATAGTCACTGTCTTCACTGTCATCTTCATCTGCACACTATTTATCAAAACCACTCCTTTCTTCCACTAAAACCTCTTCTCCAATAGGCTTCTTTTGCAAACCATCTGTTTCTTTCGATACACCCTCTTGAACAATAGACTCCTCATCCAAATCAAATGCCCATGTAGCCTCTTGTACACTAGGCTGATTATTCAAACCAACTGGTTTATCAGCAACAGCCTCCTTTCCTGAGGCAGTGGATTCAGATCTAGGGACTTCAAGTACAGGAGGGTTACCACTTTTGTCAGATGCCCTACTCACTCTACTGACATGGACTACTTTCTTTTTTGACTGGGTTACAAGTTTTTTGGGCCGGCCTCTTCGTTTAATGGGTTGGGAACTGGATTGGGCTTGTGGTTTACTGGGTGGTGAATAAGATTGGGCTTTGGGTTTACTGGGCTGGGACATGAATTGGACTTCTTGTTCATGGCTAATTGGAGCGACTTGAATAAAGACCTCCATGAATGGTTCAGACCATGTTAGAGCCTTTAATGCAATCTCCAAAACATCATTATCATCCCCAAACCACTTGAATTCACCAGTATCAGCATTTAATCCATACATGTAAAAATCCCTACTTTCATAACACCCAGAATCCATTGCATACTCTAACAAATCAAAGTATGCAATGTGATCAACATCCATACGTATCAACTTTGATTCACCTCCAATATATTGAGGTTGATCAAAACTAAAATCCAATGTTCCACCATACCATAGCATCACATCGATAATATCCATCAGTGCAATCAGTGAACAATACCAATATATTGAGAGAAAACGTACCTCTGATCGATTAGGGTTTGATCGCCATTGATGAACTTGAGAGCTTCTGACATGTTCTTATCTTGGTTTGAGTGAAGTGATGGTGTGTTTTGGGGATTATAAACTTCAAGTATGACACGGATTATCCACATTAGTTAATGTATGACATGTAGGAATGCCACATCAGATTAAATTGCCACATAGGCTTGTTTTAGTAACCTGGTTAGTGCATATTTAACGAAGGGGTGCCATGACAATCGAAGTGTTAAGTTGGGAGTGGTCTGAGCCAAAGTGAAAGTTGAGAGTGCCATCGGCCAAATGGCCATAGTTGGAGGGTGTTTAAATCCATTAAGCCTAATTCTTATATATAAGATAATATGATAAATAAGATTATATATTTATATAGATAAATAAACTAAAATCTTAAGATTATCAATTGAGAAAAAAAGTGAATTGAGATTGTGATTGATTCATGAGAGGCTCATAAATATATAATTTTATTGAAATTGAAAGTTGTTACATAGATGAAAAAACCCTTAATTTTAATGAAAAATAAATGTTAAGTGATAGATTGGAACATTTTTAAAATTTAGTTACTATTCTACAAAGTTACCTCTAAAAAAAATATGTTACACTTATCCATGAGTTATGTGAAGCTTATTTATGGAAATTTTGCAAATATATATATAACAATATTTATGAAACTAAAATAACATCAATATTTTCAAATAAAAAGTAACATGTGAATTATCACGGAGAAATTGCAATAACATAATTTATATTTATTGTTTTTATCGTTAATACTAATTTGGAATATTTTGTTATTTATTGTGAAAATCTTAACTATTTTGAGTATCCGAATAAAACAAATAAAAAATATATATGTTCATTAATATAATATAAATATTAGGAGAAGAGATTTGATGATTTTTTTTTAAAACATTTATTATAATATAGTAGGGATTAAGATAAGTCTAAGTGATATTTATAAATTAAATTAAAAAAAAATTGTAAGATTAAAGGAGCAAATGCCATGTGGCATTATTTATAATAATTTCTTAGTATTAGATGCCATGTGGCATTATTTACACTCTTTTATTAGTATTAGATTTTTTGAATTGTTATATTATTAAAAGTTTTAAGTTAAATAATTTGGTTCTTAAATCCGAGTCAATTGATTCGAGCGATCCAACCAGTGGACCAACAACATGTCAGGTTCGATGTTTGCTCCGGTTTTAAAAACTTTGGAGATGTGTTCTATTGTAAGATTATAGTCAATTCATTTATAAGTATTTTTTTATTTTTTTTTTATTTTTCTTGGTTTCTAAATGTTCTTGATTTATCTTATTATTAAATAAATATGTATGAATTGGTTTTACCCGTCTTCTTTTGACCCGTCGCCTTCTTTTAATCCAACCAATTTGTGCCCCCGTAAAAAAAATTATGTAACCGCCACTGATTATGAATGTGTTTAGTATCACTATATGAGATCCGAAGATTCTTAAAAGTTTATGCAAAACATTCTTTTCATCTACAATAGGTGAAGAAACACTGGACGAATTTTAGGGTTAATTAGTTGGGTTTATGTTCCTTTCATAGTGGTTAATCTTCTTTTAACTTTCTGAGCTCCGTTTAGATCCGATCTTCCTGCAAAACAAAACACCGTTAGCTCGTTAAGAGAGGAATATGGGGGTTTCCCTCCTAACCAGACTCTGGCGTGAGAATAAGTATTTGCTTTGAGGAAATAATTGTGTGTTAAGAGTGAGAGTAGAGGGAATTGAATGTTTAACCTGTGCATGGAGGTCTCTATTTATAGCCGGAGAGGTGTAAGGGGAGATAGGCCGGAGAGGTGTAAGGGGAGATAGGCTGATGGGCCTTGGGCCGGAAGGCGACAACTGGAGAATATGCTCCTTGTCTCACTGGTATCGACCGTTAGTGTCTTCTAGAAGATCTCCGGTGCTGGCGCGCCGTGATTGGAGCCACGTGTCTCAGTTATCGGCCTTGATGTCCCTCTGCCATCAGCAGGTAAGTGGAGATCATGGGGCAGGTGTCGCCGCCCCCTGATTGATGCCACATAAGCGTCCTTGTGTACTTCCTGTCTCCTACACGTCAGACGATCGTAGAGCACGATAGAGCACAGCCTGGAGGATGCTGATTGGCTTGCCCTTCTGCCACTTGTACCTTTAGTACCTTCTGAAGTGGCCTTGCGCTTTGGCTCCTGCGCGACCCTTGCCGAGCACGTTAGTATCCCGCGCAGGGTTGCAGGAGGCGAAGGCCCTTATTCAGAACGATAAGTATGGAAATTGATGTTATCTCTTGTTTGGATCTCGCGCGAGACCATGCTCTGCTCAAGCATCCCGCGCGGGGTCTAATGATTGATCACCGAAGTGATTAAGGAGTATGGTCCAAAGCGCGACCAGAAAGTGGTCTGCGCGGCATTTTTTGGGACCATACCCCTTCAATACGTCAATACCATACTAAAGCATTTTATTTTCAAAAGATATAGAGTGATTTATGGAATGGCCCAACTTTGCCAGCATAATTGCATTAATTTGAACCGAACATGTTTTGATTCCCGCCAAAAGTGTTACATTTTGTAAGTAGAATGGTAATCGTAATTTTTTTTTCTTTATCGTCACGATCCGAACGGAAACCAATCAAAAAACATCGGTACTGGTATCGTATTTGTTTTTATGGTCTTCTCGACTTGGCGGTATAAAATTCTTTGAACACAGAATTGTATTCGCAATAGAGTTTTCATATATCTATATCGAGTGTCGGTATCGTACCGATACCATGGCGAACTGAACTGTCGGAAAGGAGGAAATAAATAGTATAGGATCTAATATGTAACTTGGTGCTCTATATAAAGCACCATTCTTTGTAACCCTTGTTTTTTGATGTTCAATACAGTTCTCAATACAATTCAAACCCCAATCACAGTGTTTATTCTCTATACCAGACAACATGGTATCAGAGCAGAGTTTCTGATCCGTGGATGCTCTGTTCATCAATCTCAAACCAGTAAAACCAAAACCAAAAATCGTTCAACAAACCGTTCGATCAAATCTTTCAAATCTGTGATTGCTCCTTTTCCGTTGCCTCCGTTCACATATCCAAAATCAAAATCAAGCTCAAAGATTCGTTCGTCCCAAACAGTCTTCGTTGTTAGTCTTCGTCCTAACAGTCTCCGTTTCCCATTCTTCAACTCGAACCCTAAAACCCGCCGCCGCATTCATCTGTGCCGGCATCAGCCATCCGTGCGAACTGAACTGACACTTCGTGTGATCTGGTCGTGCTATTGACACTTCGTGCGAACTGGACTGACACCTCGTGCGAACTGACACTTCGTGCGAACTGAACTGACACCTCGTGTGATCTGGTCAGGCTATTGACACTTCGTGCGAACTGGACTGACACCTCGTGCGAACTGGACTGACACCTCGTGCGACCTGAGGTAACAAACTCAAGCGAACTGAGTTCCAGTCCGTGCGACCTGAGTTTCATGCGACCTGAGTTCCAGTCCGTGCGACCTGAGTTTCAAGCGAACTGAACACTTTGGACCCTAGTATCACACAACATCAGTCTCCAAACCACTTAAAATGGAAATCAACAATGGAAAAAACAGTTCTTGGATATTTGATTCTGGTGCCACTAACACCATGACGTTTGAACCATTAGACATATGTTCAATGACCCAACCTCAAAAAACTCAGATTCATACCGCAAACAATGGAATGATGCAAGTAAAAGGAGGAGGGACTGTTGAAATTTCACCAACTATGAAATTATCAAATTGTCTCTATGTTCCATCATTATCACCAAGAGAATTTCTCGCTTCATTGGGGGTTTAGCCCCAGAAATCAAAGCCAGTGTTAAGGCTTCAAGACCTACTACATTCAGGTCAGCGGCCGATCTGTCGCTATCTCTTACACTCGATGTAGTCAGAAACAAGGCTGCCAAAGCCTCTGAAGATGGAAAGCGAAAAAGGGAGGATGAGGATTCTCATCGCTCCGATAGGAAGAGGAACTCTGAGGATAAGAAGAGTTCCGGGTTTAAGAGAGACAGCCAGCAGTCGGGTGAGAAAACCAGGTGCGAAACCTGTAGGAAATACCACCTCGGAAAATGCAGATTTGAATCTCAGCCTCTACCGTGTGGAATTTGCAAGTCTAGGGAACATAAAACCCTGGATTGCAAGAAGTTGAAAGACGCAACCTGTTATGGTTGCAACGAGAAGGGGCATATCAAGACCAACTGCCCCAGGAATCAGAAGAAGCCCGAAGAAGCCAAGAAAACAAACGCATGATGAACGCCCAGGAGATAGTGCAGAATGACGACTATATAGCAGGTACCCTTCCTTATCAAGCAGTTTATACAGAAATCTAGTTGTTACTGGCACATATAATTCTATATAGAACAATAAATATTGTGAACTGTTGTCTCCGCTTATTAGGACTCCGGTCATTTAACGCGAGATAGAAATTGGACGATGACACTATAGAAAATGCCCTAACAAATCTTAGATTGATATTTTATATCTATTAAGAATCACTCTTTTCTGATATCCTTATGGCAAGCTTTTAAGCTAACCAAATTCATCACTATAATAAAGACAGATGTGACATTTTGATCCCCTGTAAAAAAGGTGATGGATTAGGACTAAACTTTAAATGCCATTAAAGGTCTTTTGTGACCTAGGCTAAGTAAAATTTATATATATTAAATAACGTTCATTGAGAATGTTAATTCTATATTGGCCGGTATGGTTTAATGAAACCATGGTTAGTATATAAGACTATGAGGAAGATGAATAGCAGTTGTCGGATCACAACCAAGAGATTGATTCATTTAGTAATAGGAACCAAATCTTGAGTATGACAAACTCGGATAAGACATCAGTCAATCACGCCATTGATGATGCGGCGCATGCTAATGATATTATAATTGTAAACCTGAAAAAGTCCAAGGATGTTTTTCAAACTATGATAAGACGCAGCTGTGGGAAAAGCTGTGAAGAAGATCGTGAAAAAAGTTCAAAGAGCCAAATGCTACTTGCTCCAAATCCTTCATAAACTATAAGTATAGCAAACTTTTAAAATCTTTTTAAGGACCATAGTTATTAAGTGAAGGCAGGAATCATAAGAACTATTTCTTCTGTTCTTGTCAAGAACATTCAGTCGTAGAATTTAGAAGTATACTCTTCCTAGGTGTAATGTGTCAACACTTAGAATTGATATCTCTTTGATCTCTAATGATTGCGGATACCAGACGGTATGATAAAAGCGTCATATGAGGATTGGTGTATCTTAATAAGTTCCATAGATTGTTTCCATGCCTGATCAGTATGGAGGTTTAATGCATGGGACCACAAAGATATCCCAATGATCATATGGTACTAAAGTCAACTAATGGTATTCAAAGGAAATATCCAGAATGAAATTGTCCAAGTAAATGTTCTCGATTAAGGAATTCATGGACTCGTAACATAAATGTGTCACTTATCTGATACAGAATATGATTGATGAACTAAAGCCCGAGATTTGGAAATCTCTGTGACCTCCTTGTACCTTAATTATCTTCTCCTAAGATTACCCTGTTTACCCCTGAGAAGCAAGTAGAGTTAAGATTAACATCCCACTTTGGGATGGAATGTTGTAGAACTCCATGATTGATTATGGAATAACCGAAACCCTGATTAAGTAAACTTTAAGATAAGAAATTCATATAGTCTAACTCGATATTCCGAGAGTTTGATAAGAAAGACGGTTCATTTTGCTTATGCATTTATTACCGTAACCCTATTTTAACAACGATTAAGAATCGCCATCAAGTACCCAGGATCGTTGAGTTATTCAACTAGCTGTAAGGATTAGCTATTCCTTAAGATTAGTTTTGAGCAATGGTTGGAATGACCATCTCACCTTAAATTAAGCTTTTCTATAATAGTTGATATATAAGTATCAAGGCTGCTCTTTTGGAGACCTTGTATAGATGGAATGTTAAACATCTATTGTTAGACAGAAGATTGGTAAGTCCAAATATCAGGATCCGAAAGTTTCCCTGGAAACAACGAATAAGATCATACAAATCCATAATCTTCTGTTAGATGCCAGTATTTGGCAGAAAAATCAAGATTAATAGCAAACCTCCTAAGTTCTTGTTAAGGAATAAGGTTTAACAAAGATATCGCCCTGGAAGGGTGTACCAATTTGTTAATTATTAGGCTAGTTGAGCTCTGAATATGTAGAATCATTCAAAGGAATCGAATGTAACAAGATCAAATAGCTTATAAGCTAAAACCTATTTAAGGAGCTTGGCAGAGCATGCAATGCAATATACACTAATGATTTTAGGATGTGTTTCACCAATAAGTCAAGAAGCATTATCACATATTGATATGCAGATTTATGATATGATGAGCAACCTATATCGATTAAGGATCGACAGGTTAAGAAGCTCCAAAAGGATACATGTACCAAATATAAAGGTCACTTTGGGAGCTTGGAGAGACTCCATATATGCTATAGAAGTTAAGTCCGTCATATGACAAAAGTACTTCCAGCATTTTAGCAAATCTCGAGGTCGAGATTTCTTTTAAGGGGATGAGGATGTAACACCTCGTAAAATCACGTCCAATGATGTATTGACACGTGTAATAAACCCTAATGAAGTCAAACACCGAAATTGAGGGACTAATTTTTCGAAAAATCAAAAACTTTGATTATGAAAGGACTGGAAGTGATAACATACCTAAAAATAAGTTTCTTATGATGTTTATATTCACAAATGTGCCACTTGATGAATAAGTGTAGCTGTTTGCGTAATTAATTGAAAGTTTGCGCAATAAAGGGGTTAAAAGCGTCAACATGTTAATTCTTACCTCTGAGTGACCTTTTAACAAACCAGGAGCTTCATAATATTTAATTATACTCTCGGGAATGCCAAATAATGGCCGTCTAAGTTTTTTTTTTGCCTATAAGTAAAGTTACGCGCAACTTTGCAAGTTAGAGGGACTAAAAGTGTCAATATGTTTAATTATACCTTTGAATGACCTTTTAGCGAACCCGAAGCATCGTGATGATTAATAATACTTTCAAGAATGCCTAATATGGATTAGATGAGGCTTCAATGCTATTAAATGATGAGATGCGCAAGTTTGCGCAATAGAGGGACCTAAAGCGTCAACTTTTGAATCTATGCCTTTCGGTGACCATCTAAGCGAACGAGAGCATATTAATATTTAAGTATATGCTTGGGAAGGATAAATATGGGCCATGGAAGGCTTGGATAACATTAAACGGCATTTCGCGCTACTTTGCGAAATTTAAGGACTATTTGCGTCAAACAGTAAAAGTATGTCGATTCGTATGGTAACGGACCTTCCGGAAATTTTCCGTGAGTTAAACATGCCCTAATTATCATTTCTATAGCTTATATATAGGCTTAGATGTGTTTGGTGCGCAAAAATAAACTTTAAGGTCATGCAGGGACTAAAAGTGTCAAAAAGTACACAAGTTTGCACTTTCGCGCATATCTCACATTCTGAATATCCCCGGACACCCAAAAATTTATGTAAGCACTAAAATATTTTATTTTAGTGATCTCCTTGATAAAATTCCATCCGTCGCGTAATTTGGATCATTTTTCGCGTCCGTTCGTGTTTCGTCGTAATTCGACGCACAACGTGACCGTACGGCCAAACGAACCGACATCCGACATGTTTTTTAGCATGTTTCATGTCCCCTATGTTTAAAAATCATAGTGGTGCCTTAAAATGAGGATAACGGGCCTTGAACGTGCCTTAAATGACATCAAAGACTCACAGGGACCATTTCTGTCAATATTTAAATTGCTGTTGCTGTGTTGGGCTGGTAGGCGGGCCGCGTAAGGTCACACAGACCCTTACGCGGGCCGCGAGACATGGTCAGATGCAGAAAACAGCTTGTAACAGCCTGTTTCTTGCTGTTTTCATGTGCAATCTGTTTTCCTAAACTCTCAACTCGATACTAGGGGCTTGCCCACAGAATTATCAGACCTCTTGACACCTGTTTTGATCAGATTACCCCTCCCGACACTTGTCGCGATCTCGTGAGGTCCCGAAAACTATATAAAGGAGGTAAGTTCACTTGATACTTCACTTGCATTTTCAAATCTGGAGCTCTCTGGTCATCAACAAGGATTCATTAGGCTCTCTAATCATAATTAGGACTCTTGTAAGTATTCCTAACCCTCTCTAATTCGTTCTAGCTTAGTTAATTAATCAAAAGTCAAACCATCGTAATTTAAGTTTGACTTTGAGATTAAATGAAATTTGCTCAGTCATTTCTCGAATTGAAAGTACCTACAAGTTGGTATTTATGTGGGTAACAAACCCTTAAAAGGGTATTTTCAGATTCCCACTCTAACTATGTTGATTGTCGAGTCAAAGCTTGCTTTAAAAAGTTAACAGAATGATTATTTGCAAATTTAAGCATAATTAGCAATGTAGGATGCATGCAACCTGTTTGATCATTAATATAACATGGTAATTAATGTAAGAACATGTCCCAACATGTTCAACTCGACAATTTTCAGTTTAAACCCGAATCGGAACCGAAAGTCGCATAAATTGACTTTTGCTTTGACTATCAGTTCTGATCCGTTTATGCATGTTTAAGATCTGCCTTAGAGCTTATTTTGGACCAGGTTTCATATAAGTATAACTCTCTGAGACTATACAACTTGGTTCAATACTTATCCGATTCATATGCATGTTTCCGATTAATGCTTAAAAGTTGACTATTATGCCCTTTTGATTACAAAACGTGATTTTTGAAAAAGTGAAAGAGTAGAAACATTAGTTACTGATTTATAAACTTGCACCTAAAATTTGATATCAGTTTGAGGTCTAGATTAAGAGTTATGCTCATTAGCGTAATTTGAAACCTTTATGTTAAATAAATGGCGTAATTAGCGTATAACCTATTTAAACCCACTTTTTGATATCAAACTTTTTACCCACTGATGTAATATAATAATTTGGGATTTTTGAAGATTTTTATTTAATTTTTGGCTGAGCATAACATAGGTCTCTAAGTTAATTCGGTTAATGCCGGTTTTGCCCTTTTAAGCCATAAAATGAGTTTTATAAATCCTTTTGACCCCAAACCTTTTTCTACTGATTTTATTTGTTAAATAAAATATTTTGAGCCTTCTGGAATTATAAAAATATCAGCTTTCCTTTAAAAACCCGGAAATGGCTCCAAATCGCCTTTTTAAGCGTTTTTAACGCATAATATGTGCTAAAACCATATTAAACATATAAGGTTGATACCTACTGATGTTTTTAGTATATTTTGAGATAATAACAGTAAATAAAAGTTTTTGAACTCAGGTTTCCAGTTTTGACCTTTTTAGCCCTTGTAAAATTACCAAATTACCCCTAAGGAGCATAGTTTGGTTTTAAATGATAAATTTCACATATAGGTCATACCCTACTGTTATAACATGTTAAATTAAGTATATTTACTGTATAAATCAGACCTGTAACTCAGATTACAAATTAAACTCTTTTATAATCCTTTAAATGACCAAAATGCCCTTGTGAGGCATAAGTTGAGTTTAAATTCATTTGGGGCATAATAGAAGATATCTTACTAATATTATAACATATTTAAGCCATATTATCTCAGGGAACTTGCATATGACTCTTATGGTTACTCGTTACGCACTTTTCGCGTTCGAATCGGCTTATGTAACTAGTTTACATATATTGGCTGAAACGGGTCAAACCATATCGTTTTCATCTCAAAATCCAGAATGTGTTTAGATTACCCATATTATACAAGCCTTCGAACTTGTCGGGTCTAAAACACATTCTATACCGGTCTTCGCCTTATCATGCGTTTGAACCGTATCTTTCTGTAAGACTAACCGGTCTAAGCTTAGGCTTAATTAAAGACCCGTTAGCATTCTAATTAGTTATTTATACCATCATTCCAGACTAGAGCCCTCCGGTAAATGGTACCTACGCTTACTTAAGTGAATACGGTTGAGTTATTAAATTCTTACTATTTAAGACAGGAGCTAGCTCAGGTAAATACTCTTAACTTATTTTCCCTATACGGGCTTGGGATGCGGTATAATAATACCGCTTGGTCGGGTATTGAATATTTAATCTTATTGTGGTTAAATTATTGAGGTAACCCGGTTTAATCTGTATTGTTTGAAATAAAGACCTTTAGGGGTTAATGACCATGTCCCGGATATCCTTGACATCATTGTGTTATAAAATGGCCACGCCTTATGCACGGGGTGTAGGCATACACCTGACAGTTGTTTAAGGAATAACGGTATCTCACTCTCTTGTGAGCCTATACTTGTGGCGTGTCTGTTAATCTGACTCGGTTTCTACATCGGGCCCTAAATGTATAACGAACATGTAAATCTGTATACAAGATTATAACTATAATTGTCCCAAGTTATAAAGAGTTTGTGCCTTGTGCATTCAAATCAATTTTTATTAAACCTTTTCAAAATGAGTCGGTTGAGTGTATTTACCAGTGAAAACTGACGTATTTTCCAAAAGGGTTAAGTGACAGGTACTGGACGTAATTGGCTGGAAGCTCAGGGCGTTAATAAGGAATCTTGCAAGTTCTAGGCGTCTAAAGTCTGTTGAATAATGTTTATGTTTTAAGATCCGCCCGTGGATTCTTTACTTTCCGTTGTAATACTGGATATTACTTTATATTCGGATTGTAATATATTTACCTTTTTGCTTCCGCTGTGCATTTAAATATTGTGTTGTTTGACTATGATGATATCAACTACGTCACGATACTCCCCACCGGGCCCACCGGTGACACGTGGAAATTAGGGGTGTGACATAATGCACCCTAATTTTTGCCTTTTACAGGATATCAGGACGGGTGTGATTATTGGACGTGGTACTGAGCGCCAAGGATTGTACTACGTGGATGAAGTGGCTCAACAGGGTACTGTGATGTTAGCTCATGGAACTGAAAACCGGGAAGCCTGGCTATGGCATAGACGTTTGGGACATCCATCCCATGGTTATTCGCACCTTTTGTTTCCAAAACTTTTCCCTTCAAATAGGAAAATAGAGTGTGAAACCTGTCTTCGTGCTAAAAGCCATCGACAATCATTTAAACCCAGCAATACGAAAGTAGCTTCACCTTTTTCACTAATCCATTCGAATGTGTGGGGTCCTGCTCCTGTGATGGGGGGGGGGGCAGTGTCTTCGGTACTTTATACTATTCGTGGATGATTGCACTCGCATAATATGGGTATATTTTTTAAAAAACAAAGCCGAGGTTTACGAAAAATTTATCACGTTTTATACTATGATTCAAACTCAATTTCGAACTCAAATCCAAATCCTTCGATCCGACAATGGGGGGGAATTTGTCAATACATCCATGAAACAGTTCTTTAAAACCAAAGGACTAATTCATCAAACCTCTTGTTCTCACACCCCCGAACAAAACGGCGTTTCTGAACGTAAAAACCGTATTATTCTTGAAATGACTCGAGCCCTTTTAATCGAATCTCATGTCCCTAAATCTTTCTGGCCGGAGGCAGTTGCAACCTCCGTGTATCTCTTGAATCGGCTTCCCACAAAAGCTCTTAAATTTAAAACCCCCTTAGATTGCATGTCTAAGTCTGCCAATATTCCTCATCCTCTTACACTTGAACCTCGAATCTTCGGGTGTACCGCATTTGTCCATATACCCAAAATCAACCGAAACAAACTCGGCCCATGTGCTGAGAAATGTGTATTTGTCGGCTATGGGATCGATCAAATAGGTTACCGGTGTTATAATCCCAAAACTCATCAAATGTTCACCACAATGAATGTTGACTTTCTTGAAACACAATATTTTTATGACACCCAACTTAGTGGTCAGGGGGAGAATGAGCGTATAGACACTCTGAGTTGGCTAACTCAACTTCCTTCATCTGAAGAAGTAACAAAAGAAAATCATCACAGTACTGCGAGTCCTTCAAACACAGTCACACAACCTGCGGAGCATAGTACCACTGAAGAAAGTCCATCCAACGTGATACCTGAGGTAAGAAATACTGAGGACCCTGCGTTTTATAATCATGGGACAACGGGGGAACACATAGAACCGACAACAATGGAACCTACTCCACATATTGAACCAGATGTGGAACAGGTTGAACCAGATGTGGAAGAAGTCGAATCAGTCGTTAAACCAGTCGTTGAACATGTGGAACCAGTTGCAGAAGAGACAACAGGAAAATACCCTCTCCCTCCTAGGGCTAATAGGGGGATTCCTCCAAAACGGTACTCGCCAGAAAGGGAAACCAGAAATTCAAGGTATCATGTAGCTAATATGGCCAACGGGAACTTATCTAACAGTGCGAAAGCGTTTATTACTTCACTATACTCTGAACAAATACCTAATTCCATAAAGGAAGCTCAAGGTAAGAAGAACTGGGAAGAAGCAATGGAAGTGGAGGTGCGTGCTCTTATGAAAAACAATACATGGGAGAAGTACACTCTTCCTAAAGGAAAAAAAAAACAGTTGGATGTCGGTGGGAGTACTCAATCAAATATAAACCAGATGGTTCCATTGGGCGATACAAAGCTCGTCTTGTAGCCAAGGGTTACACTCAGACGTATGGGATCGATTACTCTGAGACTTTTTCTCCGGTTGCAAAGATGGATACCATTAGAGTTCTCTTCTCCGTAGCAGCCAATAAGGAGTGGCCTCTTCACCAGTTTGATGTTACAAACGCCTTTCTCCATGGAGACCTAACAGAAGAAGTCTACGTGGAAGCGCCTCCAGGTTTTTTAGGGGGTTTTAAAGAAGGGGAAGTTTGTCGGTTGAAAAAATCCCTTTATGGGCTAAAGCAGACTCCTCGGGCATGGTTTGGAAAGTTCACTTTGGCCATGAAAGAGTATGGGTATCATCAAAGTAACGCTGATCATACTCTGTTCCTCAAGAGAAGAAACGGCCTTGTAACTTGTTTGATCATATATGTAGACGACATGATTATTACCGGAGATGATATAGAAGAAATAGCACGGCTGAAAAGGAATCTGTTTTCAAAGTTCGAAATGAAAGACCTT
Source organism: Helianthus tuberosus (assembly GCA_030545235.1). Taxonomy (NCBI): domain Eukaryota; kingdom Viridiplantae; phylum Streptophyta; class Magnoliopsida; order Asterales; family Asteraceae; genus Helianthus; species Helianthus tuberosus. Next base: position 15,175,675 of record CM060384.1, on the reverse strand, counting down.
GGGAATCTTAAGTATTTCCTCAGGATAGAAGTTCTCAGGTCTAAGCGGGGGATTTTCATCTGCCGAAAGAAGTATGTCCTTGATCTCCTAGCAGAAACTGGGTTGATTGATTGTAAACCAGCAGATACTCCAATGGTGGTGAATCACAATCTTCACATGGAACTTAATGGAGAACTCGCAGACAAAGAAAGGTATCAACGGCTTGTGGGCAAGTTAATTTATCTCTCTCTCACTCGCACTGATATAGCTTATGCTGTGGGAGTGGTGAGTCAGTTCATGCATCAACCTCAAGTTGCCCACATGGAAGTTGCCCAGAGAATTTTAAGATATCTCAAGGGAACTGCAGGCCATGGAGTGTTGTTCAAAACAAATGGACATTTAAATGTTGAGCTCTATACTGACGCAGACTGGGCAGGGGATAAGGGAAACCGAAGGTCAACGTCAGGATATTTTTCCTTGGTTGGTGGAAACCTCGTTACCTGGAGGAGTAAGAAACAGAAAGTAGTCGCTCTGTCGAGTGCAGAAGCGGAATTTAGAGGTATAGCTCGAGGGTTAAGCGAAGTTCTGTGGATCAGGAAGCTGCTAGAAGACATTGGTTTTTCCCAAAAGGCTCCTAGTAAAGTTATGTGTGACAATACAGCTGCAATACAAATCTCAGAAAACCCAGTGCAACATGATCGAACAAAACACGTGGAGGTAGATCGACATTTCATCAAAGAAAAGTTGGAAGCAAGAATCATAGATCTCCCTTATGTTTCGTCAAAAGATCAACTCGCAGATATACTCACAAAAGCCGTCAACGGGAACGCCTTTAGTAGCTGTTTAAGCAAGTTAAGTATTGGTGACCCCACTACTCAACTTGAGGGGGAGTGTCGGAAAGGAGGAAATAAATAGTATAGGGTCTAATATGTAACTTGGTGCTCTATATAAGGCACCATTCTTTGTAACCCTTGTTTTTTGATGTTCAATACAGTTCTCAATACAATTCAAACCTCAATCACAGTGTTTATTCTCTATACCAGACAACATGAACTAGTACCAACTGAACAACACCAGAACCGGTACCAATATTCATTTTTATGAACCATAATGAACCAAACGGATACCAAATAAAACGCATTTCAATAACGATACCGAGCGCCAGTATCGTAATGTTCCCGCGATAAACCAAACCGATACCACCGTAAACCACGTGTAAATCCCACTATTTTATATTTAAAAAAATCATTGTTTGGCAATCTGAACGAGTTGCTACAATGCAAGCCACGTATGGTGATTTGATTGTTCCTTTTATCTCATCTCATTTCATCTCTCTCTCACACACACACATATGCCCATTGGCAGGAGCTTCTGTGTGTATAGACAGATATTCTGACAGTGGTGATGATCGTTTTCAAATTTGAAGCTTCCTTACCTTCTTCCATTGTTTTCCCAGAAACTTATCCTCACCAGGTACTTCTATATTCTACTGTAATTTATTTATCGCATAGTAATGTTATGACCAGGGGCGCAGCCGCTAAGTAGTGTTATGTATGTAGCTTTCGTATAGAAATTTTTGGGTATATACGTTTTCGACCCCCCGGTTCTACAGAAATTTTTTGGTATATACGTTTTCGACCCCCTGTCGGAAATCTTAAGCTTCGCCACTAGTTATGACCCTAAGATCTATGAATGTAGTTTTGTGGAAGGTAAGCGAATTGGAATTGGAATTTGCGCACGAATTGGAATTTGCGCACGAATTGAAAATTGATTTGGTATTTAGGTGTGTTTGTTTCACGTAATAGAATGGAATTGGGATGAAATTGGGAATTAGGTGTGTTAGTTTTGCAATCCAAAAGGGGTTAGCGGCACAACTTGTTGTCGTTTGCCTTCTGTCTCGATGTAATTTCCCTTTGGGAAGGTTTAGCATAAAAACATCTTTCAAAAAATAATAATTCAATATCTCACCATCACAGAAGACTGAAATTGTGTTACTAGAATTATACTGAATGCATACGTTTGATCAAAGCTGAATAGTGTGCATTTAGGAACACCAATTAGCACGAAACGAGCTTAGAATTTAACTACTTAAAACCTCAAATCCGATTCAATACCTGGTAAGTATCATTGTTTCAAACCCTATTAACTATTAAATGACCAAAGGGGCAGTGTGCTCTACCGGTGTCCGGATGACTTTCTCTAGGGGAGGTCACCGATTGAAGTCTCATTTATGACAAAATGTCATGTGCGAGTCAGGGGTTTTAGATTAGTTGATCATGTGTCGGATCACTCACTATCCATTAGGTTACAGTCATATATACGACCTGCTTAGTCAGATCATGGGTCATTAGCGATCGGACCTTATGACTGGGCTAAATTCCACATGTTAGCATGTTATTTTACATCAATCTGTATGATTGTAAGCCAGATGTCAGTGTTTAATATTCTTTTCTTGTGGCACTAGGCATCTTGTAACCGATTTCGTTCCAGGAGGAGATTAAGAGTTTTTAGTTGCAGTAATGACAATTTTACCGAGTCGAAAGTCAAAAAAGCTAAATTATCTGCTCGGAAGCAAGAACGAGTCAAGATTCCAAGCTACACGATCACAGATGGAGAAGGGGGGAAACTATATCCTATTAGGGAATTTCTAAGCCACCCTTCTGGTATCGAAGCACTCTTGAATAAACATGCCTTACAAAGCGTTGAACAACTCGACGCTACCACTTACAGGTTTAGTTCAAATGTGATATTGCCTTATGCTTTCATTACAATACTTTTGTGTTACCAAAATATATTTGCTATCATACTTCTTCATGTTTGGCTACCACATTATATGTAAACTTGTGCAAGCTTAACACAGTCATTCTTTGTCAAGTATATGAGAGGCGTTTGAAATACATATATCTTCCTGCATCTGAAAATTTGCTCCTGCAATTTATTTTTAATTTAAATTTCTTGCAGGTGTACTCTACCACCATTGAATCTGCTAAACTTTGAAGTCTCCCCTGTGATCAACTTACGAGTGACCCCAACAGATAAAGATTGCAGGGTTGAGATGCTATCTTGCAAGGTGAAACATTGCTAATTATACTTGATTTTGTATTTATTTAATGTATAAACTGATCTTTTTTGTTTGTTTTGCTTGCAGTTTGAGGGTTCTGAGATCATGGAACGACAGAATGAACATTTTTCAGGTATTTGTTGGGTCCTGATACATTCCGAAGTTTGTGGAAAACATTTGAGTTAAAAGGTCATGCCTTGTGCAGTGATGGATTAATTCTGCCTATTACAGCGGAAATGTCGAATTACATAACTTGGTGCACAAAGACTTCTGAACCGTACCTGGATGTTGATGTGAACCTGGATCTCACTCTTGAGGTAGTTTCTTAATCATTGTCTGCACTATTCTATCTATGTTAATTTGGTAGTTATGAGTCTTATGACACACACAGGACATTAGTATGTATTATACTAAGTTAAAACATCTAATGATTTATATTCTAAAAACCTTGCATAGTGACCTCTTCTTGCATAATGTCTAAACTTTATGTGGTCATTTTCGCCTCAAATACTACCTAGTTGCGTCAGTGTACGTTTTGCACTGATAAACAAGCAAAATTGGTTTAAGTTAGTAACCCACAACATGAGTTCTAACCAGAACTGATAAAGTATACATAACCATGGATTGACATATTTTATGGCTATAAACATAATTGTCATTGGAATTAATTGGATCAAGCAACACACTTAACAATCTGTTTTTTGACCCAACTCTAGGCCAACTATTTCTCTATATTATTATTGTTGGAAAACCACACAAAACTCAAATACAAAACCCTTTTTATGCTGAATATTTAAACATCAAACAAAAAACTAAATAGGTTTAAGTCATTTAACCAAACTTTGAAGCTGTTTGGCAACCTTGTACTGAGCCATTAAGAGTCCTGATCGATTAAGAGCTACCAAACAGCCCCCTTACCTTCAAACGCTTTCTGATTTACCTTCGATAAACTTGTTTCATGGACCAAATTAGGAGTAATTCCACCAATTGTTCTCTAGAAAAGTTTAATAATGACTACTTACTTTCATGATTTTCTCTAATTTAGAAACAAAGTTTGACATAGTGCAAATAGGAATACTTAGACCAGTGGGTATGGGAGCAAGAGGATGGGCCGCCACGTCACCGCCACGTAGGAGAAGCTTGTGGAGGATGGACCTAGGGGGTGGAGGATGAACCCCTTTATATATATATATATATATGTATGTATGTATAGATGTGTGTGTTAGGAGAGAGGAGAGAGGCCCGTCTTAATCGGCTTGCGGAGGACGATGTTCACGGGAGAAGGGGCGGCGACGGGTTAGGGGGGTGGTCTTTTGGGGCGGCGACGGGAGGACGGGCCGGAGGACGGAGCCCATACCCTCCGTCTTAGGGTTCATTACAAATTCTGATAGTTCTGTGTAACATTGTTCCTTTAATAATTTTCTTGTCAGCCTGAAGTTTTGACCAATCTAGTGATTGGTGTTAGTTCACAACAGTCAAATACATCAAAATGGTTCAAAATTATTTCATTTCATTTAGATTTAGACTTATCTATATTTATGAACAAGTTTTTGGTATATGCAGATATACACCAGACCATTTAATATGCTGCCAACATCTGCAGTGGAAGCTCCAGGCAATTTGTAAGTAGATTGTTTGAACTGAACAAGAATACTTGTATGAATTTTCACTTTTGACTCTTTAACATTGAACTTTTAATGGAATGCAGAATGATGCAAGCTTTAGTTGACAGACTTGTACCATTGCTACTACAACAACTGATACAAGATTATACAAAATGGGTCACACAGAATCCTCCCATCCCACAAAACTCTTGATACTGCTTGTAAGCTACACCTCAAGAAAGATATGCTAAATTGTAATAAGATGTGCTTGTGTGTGTGTGTGTGTGTGCAGTAAAAAAAAGTATTTCAGAGGCTTGAAATTAGTCAAGAAATGTAGTTAACAGGCTTGTTGATGTGACACTAATTTTGCAAGTGCCACAAACAAGAGAGTTAACAGAATAATGTTGGTGAGCTTACTGACCATTCACATACTGGCATTATGTGAAAGGCTAATTAGCCACCATAATAATAATTATAGAACAAACAAACAAACAATCAAATTATATGGTTTTTTGATATGAGGAAACCAGGTGACAAGCATATGGATAAACAGACCAACGGCTGCTAGGGTTTTGGTATGAAGAAACCTGGTGGCTAGGGTTTTGGAGTTGTGAGACAAATGGAGGATCACCAGTTGCTTTATAGGCCCAGCTTCATATGGGATATCTTTAGCATTTATTAAAAATGAATTTAAAATTTACTTATATTTTTTTATTTTAAAATACCATTCATATATATATATATATATATATATGTATTAATTTGAAACATATTGATGAATAGTGCTACAGTAATTTTTCTTTTCTTTTCTTTTTAATCTTTGACTGTCTTTTTGTTTTTTTTTTTACTTTTAACCTTTAACTTTCAGTGTTAACTCTTACGACCCCTTAACTTTCTAAATACTTTTTAACAGAGTTTTACGTATTTATTTTTATTTACGTGTCGATATAAACTTAAGTTGATTTACGTTGCGACATGTTTTTTTTTTTTTGTGTTTTCTCAACTTTCAATATTCACACTGACAACCTTTTTACTTTCTAAATACTTTTGTAGTCGGTGATTTTTTTTTTTTTTTTTTGTCTTTTTGTTTTTTTTTTCTTTTTTTTTACCTTTAACCTTTAATTTTCAGCATTGACTCTTACAACATCTTAACTTTCTAAATACTTTTTAATCGACTTTTACGTCTTTATTTTTATTTACGTGTCGATATAAATTTAAGTTGACTTACATTTCGACATAATTTTTTTTTTGTATTTTCTCAACTTTTAGCATTGACACTGACAACCCTTAAACTTTCTAAGTACTTTTGTAATCGAGTTTTCCGGTCGATGTAAAACACGTGTCAACATACTTTTGTACTTACCATGACTTTATTTTGTAAATTTTCTCTTTCGACTGCTATATCGGATCAAAAATCGGGTTGCCCCGCCGCGAAGCGCGACTGTAACCCACTAGTTTTTATTAATCTTTGTCCATCTTTTCTTTTAAAACTACATATTTATCTCAAAACATATCTAAATTATTAAAATTACTGAACACTAGCGATTTTAATAAGCGAAAACAATCATTTGATGTTTATGATACAACATGTTGTTTTAACTGTTTGACATTATGATTATAAGGTTAATGAAAAATCAAACCCTGTAAGAATACATTTAGCAAGGATTAAAGTTCTTGGCATCTGGTGAATGCACAAAGTTTGTATACGAGGCATTAGACATCTATACATTCTATAGATTTTTGCTGCCTGTCATATATTTATTAAGTAAATGGTATAAAATTATTCTGTCTCAACAAGCACTTTTTCACAACTTTACAAATCGTGTAAGGTTAGCAAGTTAACTGATAAGCCCAAACACCGCACGGAAACAACTCGAGATCCAAAGGGTTATGGGGTTATAGGTTTTAATCAAGTTGTAATAAAGTTATTTATGGGCCATATACTAAGATGGTGGATTAAACTAACTTTTTGAGATTTGTATCCTAATTTTAAAACGGATTTATATCTCAAACTAACCACAATGTGATTTTTTGACAAATTAATTTAGTATGCACAGTGTCTCTGAGGTAAATAGTGAAATTATTGACTATTGAGATTAGATACATGAGATACACTAGGTAGCCAAAGAACTCGAAACCTGAACCAATATTAACTTGTTCTAAAATAACTTGTAAATAACTAAATGACTTGTACGTAACGAAATAGATAAGCTGGTATGCCTGTTACGTCACTTCTGATTATGAACTGCTTCAAGCCATCACCAATGGCGATTATGAACTGCTTCAAGCTATCACCAATAGCCCGCTGTTCTTCCATTCACCGTTTCTACGGAAACTTGGCTCAGTTTCATAGAAACTTTTGCCAAATCAAGTGCAATTAGATGGTAAGTGTGCATGTAAAATGTATGGGTCAATGGGCTAAAGTGATGGATCTTTTAGACTAGTTGAAGTGTTGAACAGATTTCACACTTAGGTTTTGACAGGCAATGCCCGATCCATTAGCTTCCTTCCGGTTTTATTACATTCGTTTTCAAACTTCTAATAGATTTGGGTATTTGTACAACTTCAAAATACACCAGCTGTTGAACATAAATGAATTCACAATTTGGTTTTTGGAAGAAGTTAACCAGTGAACACCATGTTATGGAATCTATTAAATAACTAGTTTCTAGAAGAAAATAATACCGATGTACACATGAATATGGTCATTAAACACAAATCTCTCTTTAGTTCTAACACAGGTAGTCATGTAACTGGACAGAATCACAAGTGCAGAAATAAAAAACCCAAGATTTTCACTCTAAAAAGGAGAAGAATAAAACAACACACAATACATACACATACTGCAACTCAAATGATCAGAGAGATAGGCATCCGAATGAGGGTAGGAGTAAGCACAACCTATTTGGTTGCCTGTGCAATGATATTGCTTATAGAAGCTGCTTCTTCTTTGGCTGCCTCCACCAAAGAATCCTGCAAAACCAACAATATAGGTAACTATGCGTAGAGAGGCGATAGGTTCGGTTGACCCACCAACATTTAGTTGTTCCTTTATCTTTTAAGTTTAATACAAACTAATGTACAGTACTACTGTAGTACAAAGATATTGATCTAATTTTTTTTTAAAGTGATCTTTAGATGTTGCAAGTATTTATAATTTTTAAGTTTACTTGGCATGTTAGATATGATATACAACCAATATCAACCTGTTGTTAATCATCTAATGTATTAGAATTTAAAATTGCCAACTACAGTTATGGGATTCATACCTGAGCAGCTACTAGACGGGCCACTGTCTTTTTGCTTGATTCTTGAAGTTCCCCAGCTATTAATACCTCATCCAATATATAATAAGCCTGCAAGGAGCATTGAAAAATATTCAACACGTGAATATTCAACACATGAACCACACTACAGGCATATAAAAATACCAACACTTGACCGTTGTAATCATCATCATCATCATACTCAGTAAATCCCACCAATAGCAAAGCTAAGGTAGGGTCTGAGGAGGGTAAGATGTAGACAACCTTACCTCTACCCCGTAGGAATAGAGAGGCTGCTTCCAGTGAGACCCCCGGCTCGATGGTAGTTTTGCATCAAGCCTTGGACATAAGGCACATAACACTCGGCAAGTAAGACAAAGGCCAATTAGTGCATGTACTCCCTTGTCTTTCGGCTATCAACGCCACCACATGATGCATGATTAACCATCCCCCTCCTTTAACATTATTTTCAACACCACCACTTGACCGTTGTAAGAAATGTCTATAATATCCTACAACAATAATAAAAACAGTACAATTGTGTTGACTCTAAGAGACAGGAAAACACTTTTTCCCCAAATTTTATTATTTTTTTTTATGAATAGCTGTTGTGTTAATTATGATTACAGAAACAACATTATAACATCAATATCCTTGAAAAAACAATTGGAGTAAAGACTTTGGGTGATTTTCATCCAATTTACCTGCTTGGCCATTTCAGACGTTCCCCTTTTAGCTAATATTTTTTTATTTGACCCTTTTGACCAGTGAGAGATAGAACACAAACCAAATCGACCCATTCATAAGTAAATGGGTCGAAATCGTCACCTCTAACGAAAACTATAATAGAAGACGAAATGATTGATCTTTCAAAAGGTGTAAACAAATGAAAGAGATTCCTAAAAATGGCCATACGCAACATTGAGGTCTCTAGATCTTCACTGGTTAACATACCACAACATGTCAAATTTGAGCTAGTTTGGTCAGCTTATGAATGTGTTTGTATTGGGGGTTCGGGAACGAGGGAATAGGAATCATAGAGGGTATTTGGTTTGAAGATATTGGTTTTTCAACTAGACATGAAACCCTTAAAATTGTATTTCCACGAAACCTGCCAAGGGGGTTTGAGCGTGAAAATCCCATACCCATTATCACTCCACTTAGTCCACTATACCATCAAACCCATACCCATAGTGATTCCTATCTACCAATCAAACATCACCAAGTCAAGCTGAGAGAAGTCAAGTAACATACCTTGTGAAAGTTGAATATCAAGTCCAGCTCACAAACCTAGCATATACAAGTTCCAAATTAGAGTCAACTTCTAGGTATAATATAAATGAGGTAATACTCAAACTTTTGAAGATTTAGATGGCTCACGCTTCCAAAGTAACGATCTAGAATCTCAACATAGTGATGGATAATTTCAAGGACTTCCAATTCATTGTCATCCTGGTTAATGCACATACAGAAGTACAGGCTGGCATATCTGATAAGTGAAACAATAAAAAGTAAAACAAGGACAGCTAGAGAAATAACAAGTTACAAAAGATGATTAACATAAAAATGTATAGAAATGAAATCATGGTAACACCGTAACACTTGTAAGAAACTAAGAAATACCTTTTATAAACAACTTTAAATCCTCTCCACTCAACAAAATTGCAAAGCTTAGGGCCGCGTGTTAGAATCATCCCACTGAGCTCGCGTATCACCTACACAAAAGTTGCCAGTGTATCTACGAATGTTTAACTAAAAAAGGTATATTTTTTGTCAAAAGAAAATCCAAGAACCATATAAAGAAATGGTAAATAACAAAGGTGAAATCCATTGATCAAAGAGATAAAAAAGAAATGTATTAATTAACTATTGCAATGCAAGAAGCAAGTGGACTATGGTTAATTTTGCATACCTTACTTCTCTCTTTCTGAGAATAAGGTGAATACCACTTTGTCAATCTAACTTTTCCTTGCCGGCTTATTAATAGCACAAAATGAATCTGCAACAACAAATTTAACCTTACACACATGGTAATTAAAGAAATGTATATATATTAAAAAAGAATAGTTTTCTTCTAAGAGGAAGATAACCACAAATCGTAAATCCATGCAGAATGTATAACACTAAACTTGCTTCATGAGAAGTGTAACATCATCTTCCAGCTTGTTAAAGATAAGATTAACATGATCTATGATATTTGAGTCAACAATTAAATATGTACCCCTAGTGATTAATTCCTAAACACAACTAACTGTAGACCTGTGAATCTTCTGAACTAGCCCCTCTGAATATCTTTCCCCAGTCCAACTGAACAGAGCTAGAGCACTAGTTGAAGCATCAAATAGGTCATATAATTACACAAAACCATGTTCAGGTGAACCCCTTGCTCTATAGTATATTAACATATATCAATATTGTATATGTATAACAAGATGAAGAGGGCCAATAACTAGTTAACCACATATAAATACTCAGGATCTGTGCCTAACAAACTAGGATCACTATTTAAAACCTTTACTTTATCTAAGTCCTTTTCTTCCCATTTTTTAAACTGAAGAGTTACGTAGCGGTAATACCCTATGAGTTATCTCTGGAAATAACCATGCCATTAAAGGGAAAAATTACAGAATCATCCTCCCTTTGTTCTTTTTAACATTACCAAATGATCAAGCTTTGTGTCATCCTAAATTTCTCTAAAGCTTCGGGAAACAAAATTGGTGAGCCTGTTGTAGACTATATAATGTCTTTGCAACAGGAAAACTGGAATCATGATCCTTGAATAAAAAAACCCACTAGTGAACTACACAATGTTATGAACTCTACATGAAAAAAGAAAATGGAAGATAGTGCTCCTTTAAACTTTATAGTGAACTGTAATTCTCAAACAATGACTTCGTAAACTCCAAGAACCAACCATCTAACATAACTGTAGGGTAGAAGTACAAGCCTTTGTGTCCCTAAACGACCCATTCTACATGTCTACCCATGTCATATGAGACGCAATGCAAAAGCACATTCCATTCATGTCATCATGAACATCTTCAACGTATCCTAAAAAAACTATAAAAAAGGTTGCAAAGAACAATAAAGGACCGTAATATTTTGTGCGAGATGTACCTACATAACCAAGTAACAATCATAAATCCTAATTCCTGAATCCTAAATTCCTAAATTCACAAACTTCTTAATCAATAATACTCTAAATACACTCTACATTTCCCTACAACTACAAATCAGGTGACCTAGAGCAAAGAAAAAACTAAATTTCAACATTCAACCTTCAAATACCACTCAATTAATCTCCACAGATGTCTCTCCCCATTATAAAAAAAAAAAAAAACTAAAAACTAAAAACCCTAATTTAACCATTAAAAACCCTTATTTCAAACTACAAGCTCACTTAGCATACACTATCCTCAAAAACAACCACAAATCACTGATCTATGCACACATCTGGAAGTAAATTGTAAAACTAACATCAGATAACCATAACCAATCATATTCACACACATTAATAAACACAAACACCTAATAACGGGAACCCTAACTCCACATATACAAATACCTAACATAATTAGCAAAAAAAAAAGGATTTCGAATCACTCACCATGGCTTCAGAGACAAAAACTTCACGTTCGCCTTCCGATCTGATCGAAATCTCTATCGAACAACACGAAACAGTTACACGTAAATTAGGATTAATAATTCAGAATAAAGTAATGAAATGTAGGGGAATTGAAATGAAATGAAATCAGAATTTAGTAGACGATCTGAATGATCAAATGATAATATTGAAATTCAGGTCAGATCAAGAGATGTAAACCTTGTAGTTGTAGAGCGAATTCGATTTGCTTTGCTTTGCTTTGATCTTCGAACGAGTAGAAATCTTGTTTGAATATAAGCTGTCCTCTACTTTGATAAGTTGTCATAACAGGTCCCTAAGTTGTACTAGGAAAATATGTAATTGATTTTTGGGATATCGGCCTCTAATAATCCCAACTAGACGGCATTAATCATTGACAGTTCCACCGGGCCTTAGTTAATTGATGTAAAACTTACCTTGAAACGGTGCTCCAAACGACTTGATTTTTTTTAATTGGAAGTTTAAACACCCGAATTGAAGTACCGTTTTCGTCGTTTGGAGCACAATTTCAATGTAAGTTTTACAACATTCGACTCGTATCCTCGTTCTGATCAAAAGCCCTAAAACGTCAGTTTGTAATTCAGAAAAAAAAAAACTTAACTCCGTTATTTTTTTAATTGAGGACCGGTGGATGAAAAATAGTTAAAATGTGGGGCTGTCATGAAGAATAAAAAAGGTGAGACTGTCAATAGCCAATATCCCTTGATTTTTAAGTTGAGAAAATAGGTAATTAAAAACTTTAGGATTAATTTTACATATAACCTCACAAACTTGAAAAACTTCATATAACAAAAACTAAAAATATCATATATGCCCTTATAAGATAGTTAAAATATCAAATATACCAAATTTATTAAAAACAATCTAATAAGTAATATTTTTATATAACACATTTCAAGCTTAAATTTATTTTTACTTATTTTTATTTTTATTTTTTCTCATAAACAATAGTATTCTCCATATATATATATATATATAATATATATATAAGCTAAATAAATTAAGCTAGAAATGAGTAAATATAATATTTGATGTTAAAGGTCATATATGAGATTTCAAAGTTTTAGAAAAATAAGGGTAAAATTGTCTTTTATTAAATTGTTTTTAATTAATTGGATATATATGATATTTCAACTACTTTGTAAGGGTATATATATGATATTTTTAATTTTGCAGGAGTATATATGATATTTTGCAAGTTTGTAGGGGTATATTGTATATATGAAATTGTCCCAAAACTTTATCAGGGGGGAAATATGTAAAAAAAAAACCCAAAAAAAAAAGAATACTTTATTTTTTAGTTTAACTAAGATTGCGACCCGCCGCAATGCGGCGGGGATTCTTTAGTTATAACTAAGTCGATCTACGACTCGTACGTTATGTTAAACCTGTCAAACGGGAAAAAAATAGACGATGTAAAAACGTTCACCCACACACGCACGTTGCGTCGTGTTAACTCGCAAAATTTAGAACGAAATTTTAAAACGTTAAACCAAAGACGCACGTTGTGATGTGTTAAGTCACAAAATTTAAAACCAGGCATAAAGCGAAAAATTTGCGGAAAATGAAAACTATAAATAACCAAAGTTGAAAGTAAAAAAAGTTGTGAGGATAGATTGCAAAAGATAAAAAGTTTTGGGGTAAAAGTAAAAAACAAATAGTTTTGGGTTAAAAGTAATTTATGAAATACTTTTGGGTGAAATGTAAAAAATATAAATTTATTTTTAGAAAAGCCCCAAAGGCAAGGTAAAAACGCTCAACCACACTTGCACGTTGCGCCGTGTTAACTTGCAAAATTTGAAACAAAACATAAAAAAGTTGAATCACAGTCGTACGTTGCGTCGTATTAACTCAAAAAATTGAGAACTATACGTAAAACGAAAATTTGCGAAAGATTAAAAGTATAAGTAACAAAAGTTGTGAAGTTAAATTGCAAATAATGAAAAGTTTTGAGTTAAAGTTAAAAAAACAAATTATGTAGGGGTTAAAATTGCAAAGGTAAAAACCTTTGGACTAAAAGTAAAAAATCAAGTTTTTTTTTTGAAAATTTCCCAAAGCATAATGTACAAGTTGTATTGCCTAAATTTGTTGCTTTTTTATAGTAAGAAAATTTTGATGAGATAACTTTGTGATCAAATTAATACCTTATCTATACATATAATAAAAGAAACCAATAGAGGGACACTTGTCATTATTTTAGGTCATCCTTAATAGTAGATAATTATTATTTAATCTATCTACTATACTAAAAGAATACATCTTAGCCACATGTCATGTTTTTAGCCAATCATTTTGATGAGGTGTACAACCTCTTAGGCAAGATAATAGAAGTTTGAGCGGGAATACTTTTCTCCTCTTTTCTTTCACGCGGCCCCTCTTTCTTCTCACATACGCTTCCCTTTTTTTTCTTTTATCCCGCACATTAACCCTAATTCTTTCCCATTTTCTTTCATCAACCACATTCACAAACCCTAATACTACAACAAGTTCTTCCCAGCAAATTGACGATTTAGTCTCACAAATCCAAGAACGAGATATGTTTCTCATGTTCACCAGTGATATTCCCAGGTATGTTTACTTGATCTTTCAATCCGAGATTCCTTTGTTTAATGAATCGTGGATTTGTATTTGCTAGATGAGATTTTTTTATGTGTTCTTCTGTTTCATCTATTTGTTGTTTTTGTTGTTCGAAAATCCGTATTTTGTTGTTTATTTTAAAGATTATAAACCCTAATTGTGTGTTGTTTGAAAATCCCCATTTTGATAGTCATTTAGGAAAGTTGTTCATCAATTTTTTTATTTTTGACTTTTGGTTGGTAGTAGTCATATATGTTACTGCCTTTAATGGTCTAGAGTGAAGTTTTTTTTTTTTTTTTTTTTTTGCCAGTTTTGAGATTTTTTTAACATGACAATGGGTTACCTCAATTAGGTTTAAATACATATTCATGAATTTATTGTTTTGCCTTTCAACAGTATTTTGTTCATCCTAAATATGTGAATCGACAATTAATTGAAGTTATTATTTGCAACATTATAATCATTTGTTAATATTTGGATCTATGTATATCTACCTTTGCATACTTTGGGGATACTTTTATTTATGCATTTTGATGTGAAACGGTATTATGTGGATAACATATGGTTAGGTTTCAACAAAAAACTTTCATGTTTTATAATGTGTTTGGTGGCCATATGAGTTTTTATTTGTATTTTTCGTTGCTTATGAACTATTGGCATTCCGTTTTAATGTTGTTTTTTTGATGTATCTGTTTATGCATATGTATATATGTATAGATTGTTTGCTCTTTTGATTACATTAATTTTAACAAGGTACTCTTCTTTGTCTTGAACAACCATGGTTCTAGGCTTTGTGAAGATTATTTTGGAAGCTTCAAAGTCTGAGCTGGTAATATCGGTTAAAACTCTAATATTTGTTCTGTCATACATTATACATAGATTAATTTGTAAATTACTATAAACAAAACAAGCTATTCAACTACAGTTATAGTTTCGCTAATTAAATATAATGAAAATGCAAATGAAAATATAATGTTTTGACTAATTATATTTTTGGATGTTGGTAGGTCATGCAAGGGTTATGGGACCAGAAGACAATGCGCTCTAGGGGATTTGGATTTGTTTCATTTTGGGAACCAACAAGTAAGGGAAATACATGTTGGACTGAAAAGTCCTTTATGCCCACCCTACCATTTAAGATACTAAGTATAGTTCGTTTTTCTATTTCATTAACATGATTCCCAAAGTGCAATTAGTGATGTGAATGATTAGACATTAGATTTTTCTTCTTTATTGAAGATTTTTTATATATTACTTCTTTTATTAAGATGAATATCTTGGATTTTCATGTTTCGTAATCTGGTTTGAGATTATAGTGTAGGAAATTGGATCAGAAGTAGGAAAATTTAATGCAACTGGGCAGCAAAGGTGCTGGATCAGTTGACAAACAGATGGTAGATACTAATAGTATTGTCTATTCGATTAATAGAATATCAAGTTAGCTTATTACAACTTAATATCCATTTTTACTCTTTTTAAAATATCATATGGATGTTATTATTAATATTTCCATTTTTATATTGGATTGCATGTGCAGAACATGGTCAGCAAACGGCGATAAAGATGCTTCCAAAAATAATGTTCAACACACAGCTGTTTATGTTGGACTCACGAGGTTAGCATTTTTCTTCCATTTCAAATTCTGTAGAAGTTCATTTCAGTTAGGTCAGTAGTCACTTAATAGTAATCATGTTTCACCTTTATTCCACCTAGGTGCTTAAAACATGTTTCAAAAAGGTGTAACCAAAGTTTCAATTTTTAGACAATGTTCTAAATTTTATAGAAAATATGTCTTGGCAACCTTTGTAATGTGCTGAGATGGCCTGTTGTCTTACATAGCTAATACAATATTACATTTTATATAATAGCTGAGTATGTAATATTGGTGAGGTGGATTTGATATGACTTGCAGATGGGAAATTGACTCCAACCGAGCTTCGAAATGAGGATGGTACACTTCGCCAATACTCAAAACGACTTTGAAGATGGACGACTTGCAGGTACATTTCATTTTGTATATAGATTGTTGTTTATTTGGTAAAACATATTTCTCCTGCTTTTTTCTGTAAATTTTGATGATTTTGGTGATCTGGATGAACTATTAGTCGAGTTACGGTTACGTGTGTTGTTAATTGTTGTTTTTTTCTAGAATATATCCAGTTTGTGTGATGTTAATTAAGGGTTTATGTAAGATCTTATGATAATTATGTTGTTTGTGAACTGAATTTAGGTTGTGTGTTGTGAATCAGAAGTGTTTGCGTTAGATCTGTGAGTTTTAGTTGTAATCAGAATAAAGTGTTGGTAGTTTTTGCTTTAGTTTAACCTCTACTGCAGTTTATTGTGATTTTTAGCTGTTCAATTGCAGTGGATCTGAATATTAAGAAATAGTGTAGGTTTACCTCTTTAAGCAGTTTAGAGAATTATAGCAAATGCTATGTCGGTTTCCGTTCTTTACTTTCAGTTAGAGCACATGTAACCAATGTTCGGTTTCCATGACCCTCTCAAATTTCTATAAAGTCCCATTTGGCCTTGAATCGGTATGTTTTCTATAACCTTGCTCTAAATCTTATAGCTTTATTTAACATCTTTATGACATTAATCCAATAAAAGTTGTTTTATGACCCAATGACGAACTCATGTTAAAATAGAAATACAGAAGGCGAAAAAGTAGTTATGGCTTGACCATATGAGACCTCCAACTGAAGAAGAAATAGCAAACAAAGCTAGAATTTCCGTGGAGAGATACCGTGATGTAACAAAGACATCGAGACCCATTCTTTCTCTCAACCGAAAAAATTCAGTCACACAGGAAGAATTTATTAACTCATTTGTAGAGGATGATGGCGATGAGAGACGGCAACCTGCTCTTCTCAGGCTCACACTCGATGATGTGGTAAATTCCCTCAACTTTTTCATATTCTCCAAAAATCCAATGATTTCAAGAGAGTTGCAATAATTTGGTGATGAATCTGTGCAACTTGATTCCTTGAAACCAAAGGAAAGCTTGGTGATCAGACAAAGATATGGGCTGGATGGTAAAGGGAATAGAACACTGGGAGAGATCACAGGTAACTTGAATATATCAAGGAAAGGGAAATGGTTAGGACTTAGGAGTATGAAGTGAAGACTCTGATGAAGCTCAAACACCCAGCACGAGTTGAGTATCTACGTCACTATCTCTTGTGAATCATCTTCATTCGCTTACTTTTCTATGTGGATATACTTTATTATAGTTATGAGCTAAAAATTGTAGTTCCAAGTCACACCTGTACTTATATGTAACTATACAGTAAAGGAAAGTCTGATTATAGTAATATTGGGTATGTTGGGCTTGATGTGCACTATCAGTTCATGTTATGGGGCTGGGTTCGAATAAAAAAGGTTGCTGAACAAACAAATGGTATTAATAGAGGGAAAATGTTATGGGGCTGGGTTCAAGTAATATATGTATATGTATTTACATGTAGTTTATGTGTCAAGTTTTTTTGACTTCTTATTGGTTTATTTTTAGATTTTATAACAGGCATGATGAGTTCTCTACAAGGTCCAGTTGTTTGCCCTTCTATACATACGAAGCAAGGAGTTATTAATGAGGTAAGTGTAGGTAATGAGTCTTAAACAAAGGCTAAAGCTAATACATCCAGGTATTATTTTTTTTTGTGTAGAAGCACTATATAAACAATCTCCAATCATTAGAGTCATTCTTTTGGTGTAGTTTTGTAGAGAATATTTAGCATTGTTCGTATATTGATATGTGGGTACATGTTATAATCCAAAGCATGAGGTGCATCAATGTGAATTAATAAGGAGATGTGGTGAATATGTGAACGTTAATTTAAGATAATGTTCTTAATCTGAGTGTAGGCTTCTTAAGTTTTGGGTGTTATTATTTCATACAAATAACCATTTTGATATGCTTGATTTTCAGGAAAAACTCAAGTTAAAAGATGAGTACCGAAGGAATGACCCGGTAGCAAAAATATTCTTGGTAACATCATAGCTTTGGAAATTTTAGATTCACGATTTAGAAATTTTAGTGTATTTAGTAAAATTTACTTGATCATTATAAAAAATAATAAAAATATTAATAAATAATTTTATAAACTGTCAAGTTGAGATAATAGAATAAGATCATGATATTAATGTGGTAAATTGTTAACTTCAGCAAAATGATTTTAATATTTTAATAGTTTGACCAAAGTTAGCCGATATAAATCCCGTCTAGAACCTACATGGAGGAGTTTGATGACAATGGATTCTTTAACAATCATGTTTGATGTAATATTTCGTTTATTTCAAAATTTTATTTACAGACTCATCAACTATATAATTGATAATGTGTAACTCGTGTATCACACGGGTATATTCCTCCATCACGCCTTGAGAATAACTCAAAAACTTTACAAAGCCTTGATCATTGTTACATTAAATTTGTCTTAACAACTCCATGTTATGCAGATGATGCTATTTACGCTACCAACAAGAAACGGTACCCAAATTGAGGTCGTTAGCAGACATCAACATCTTTTATGTACCTTTATTTTGGATAAAAAAATACATTTTTACAATGATTGCCAGTTGTAAGATTTATGTACTTGGTTTTTAATGTTATTGGATAATCGTTAATGTGTAAACAAATATCAACGACAGCGAAAATCATGTTTCTGCCGGAACCACGCATGTTAATTACATTGTAAAATTATATTTTTGAATGAAGATATTTTAACGTTTATAAAACCATAATATTTTTGTTAACGGTGATAATAAAAATATTTTCTTTTAGCAACCCGTGTAATACACGGGTTCTTAAACTAGTTTAAATAATATAACAATAAAGCATTTACTTAGGAACGATGAGTGTTGATTTAAAATATGTTTTTGATAATAAAAAATTGTATTTCACATTATTATCTAATTTAAATTAAACATTTACTTAGGAGACGATGATGTTGATTTAAAATATGTTTTTTAATAATAAAAATTTGTATTTCACAACTAGGAGACGATGATGTTGATTTAAAATATGTTTTTAATAATAAAAAAAATTTGTATTTCACAACAATTGTAATATTTGCTATAGCCTTATTAACGGAAAATAATGGGTGTTTTTTCTTTTTTAAATTTTAGAATTAAATGTCATTTTAGTTCATGTGATTTGGGTCATTTTATCAGTTTAGTCAAAAGTTTTCATTTCCAAACGTCTGATTTTTTTTTTTTTTTGCCAAAATCGTCCCTGAGAATTGGGATTTTTTGTCATTTTCATCCAAAAGTTTGATAGAAAAAATAAAGCAAATAAGACATTTGAATGAAAATGACAAAAAAATCCAAAAGTGAAGAACTATATGATACAGTACCATTGTTTTGGATGAGAATGACAAATATGCCCAAACCTCAGGGACAATTTTGGCAATTTACTCAAATCATTGGCATAAAACTAACTTCAAATCGTAAAGTCTTATCTAAACTAAAAAACATTGTTTCACTTAATAGTAGATAAACATGCATATAATTTTTTTTAAATATATTTTTTTAATTATTTAGTATATAAAATTACATTTCTTTCATCCTTGAATACATAGTTTTTTTTTTAAATATAATTTTTTTATTGTTTGGTATATAAAATTACTTTTATTCAACCCGCAAAATACATGAGGTTTTTAAAGATAGAGTTTTTTTTTATTATTTAATATATAAAATTAGATTTACTCAACACGTGTAATAAATGAGGTTTTTAAAAATATATTGTTTATTTATGTAGTATATAAAATTACATTTATTAAACCTGTGTAATACACGGGGTTCTAACCTAGTTTAATTGTAAAAGAAGAAATTGGTAAACGAGTATCATGTAGGGTCCTTGCATCTAGTCATATGGTATCATTTATGCTTATGAATCGTTGGTTTTGTCCTACCACTAATTGATAAAGGGAGTGGTTGGGGTCTTGACAAGAGCAATCACTTATGACATACATTTTCTTAATCGTCGAGGCAGTCTTTAAACATGTGGAAATTGGAAATCCTCTCAGATAAGCACGTGTATACAACTTTCAAACATTTGATTCGTTGGACTCTCTTTAGGGTATACGGGGCACCACTCGGGGAGGCATGCGTTGACCCTAGTCTCCGAGAGGGAACACCACCGCCATCAACGCGGGCACCGAATTCGGTGAATGGAATCGGTGTGTGTTCACCGATGAGGATTCAAAGTTTAAACGGCTATATAGCCGTTATACATAAAAAAAAATCCTAACCCCTATAAATACTACCTCTTTATTCTTTTTATTTTTCAAACCCAAAACAACTCTCACCCATTCAACTCTCACCCATTTTTTTAACCAATCTTTAAAAAAAATGGATTCCAAGTTCCCGTTTTTTTCTCCCCTGCCCGACTTTCCCGACGATGAAGATTCATCGTCAAGCGATGTTAGTTTAATTTTCTTCCAAAATCTCATCCAACAAGCGGAGCTACTAGACACGACATCATCTAGTAAAAAAAATTGTCCGTCGAGATCGTGTGGGAGGCCACGAAACACTCATGGCCTATTATTTTGTCGAAAATCCAAAATTTAATGCCGATATTTTTCGTCAGAGGTGTCGTATGTCCAAGTCTTTGTTCCTAAAAATTGTTAGTGACGTGGAAGCGAATAACGAGTGGTTTCAAGAGGGCTTGGACGGGAGAATGAAGAAAAGTTTCACGGCGTTGCAAAAAGTTACTTCTGCGATTAAACAACTTGCAACCGGTAACCCACCAGACGAAAACGACGAGTATTTAAATATGGCTGAAAGGACCTCTCGTGAGTGCCTTGAATATTTCTTCGAGACGGTCTGTACAATGTATGCCGGTGAATTCTTACGTAGACCAACGAGCCACGACGTTGCGCTATTGTATCAGGCTCATGAGGAGAGACATCACCTACCTGGTATGTTGGGTAGTCTGGATTGTACACACTTCGTCTGGAGAATGTGCCCCACAGAATTGCGTGGACAATATATGAGAGGCGATCATCAATACCCGACAGTTATGTTAGAGGCGGTGGCGTCTCAAGATTTGTGGGTTTGGCATGCTTTTTGTGGCCCGGCGGGTTCACAAAACGACATCAACGTGCTCCAACAATCTCTTTTATTTCTTACTCAACGAAACAGAACGGCGCCAAATTGTCCATTTCAGGTGAACGACCACTTATACAAACGCGGGTATTATCTTACTGATGAGATCTACCCTAGCTGGTCCGTGTTTGTGAAGTCTTTTCCATATCCTCACATCCCGAATGAAAAAAATTTCAAGAGGCAACACGAGGCCGCAAGAAAAGATGTGGAACGGGCGTTTGGTGTGTTAAAGGCGAAGTGGGGAATACTAAATCGTCCAATGCGTTCCAAAACGGTGAAAAAGATAAGGTCCATCGTGTATACGTGCATTATTTTACATAACATGATTATAAAAGATGACGGAAGGGCGATAGCACCGGTACACATTCAAGATCCTCCAGTCGAACCCGTCTTCGATGATACAGCTTATAGCGAGCTCATTGACGAAGAAACGCATTGGAGACTAAAACACGATCTCGTTGAGCATCTCGGACGTTTAGATCTACCTCACCTTGAAGTGAGTTCCGACGACGAGTAGTTTGTTTTTTTATTTTTCTAGTTTGAATGTAATTTTTATTTTTAATTTAATGAAATGTCTTTTATTAAATTTTATTTAATTTTTATTAATATTTGTTTAATTTATAAACATGCATAATTACAACAAATAAAAAAAAAGAAAAAAACAAGTCCCCCAAGAGATGAGTACCGCCATCAATTTGAGGGTGTGAGTAGAGTTAAGAGGGGAGTTGACGTGGCATAACCTGATTGGGTATGTGTAAGAGAGGGGACTCCCCTAAAAGAGGAGTGCCCCTCTCACCCTTACCACCAAAAAAAAATGCACGCCCTCATGTTGTCTTACACGATAGTACCTCGTAAACTTGATTTTACGTTGGCTCAAGGGATGTTCAACAAACATATAATAATCACTACAACGATCATATGGATAAATGATGTGATTTTTTCAAACTATAAAATGCATGGACTTTATAAATGGCATTTTCAACCTTGTGGTAAGTATTCTCGGTCAGTTTTTTTGGACAGAATTCTAAAAAACAAATGTGGGACAGGGAGAATAGAGTGTAACATGAATGTGTTCTAATTATATGATTTTTGTTTAAGGTTGAGTAATACTCACTATTGAGGTACTCGTTACTCGTTAGACCTTCTTGCTTATTCTCTATATTAGAGCATTCACAATAGGTTTTATGTATATTTGTAAGTGAGTTTTGCATATTTTAGAAAGTGGTTCTGAGATGAGAAGAGGAAAAACTTAGGTGCTGTTTGTTTTTTCTGTAGGAAAATGTCTGCAGTCTGCGGACCACATCTGCAGGCATCTGCAGGAGAAGAGTTGGACCAAATGTCTGCAGTCTGCAAGGAGAAGAGGGTTTGTTTTTTTTTATATAAAACCTCTTCTAGGTTTAAAACACACACACAACACACAGTATCTCTCTCTACTCTCTCTCTACAATCTGCACCACCGCCATCATCACCACCGCCACCACTTCACCACCGCCACCACTGTCACCACTACACCACAGATCGATGATGATGATGATGCAGATCGATGATGATGATGATGATGTAACAGATCGATGACAATTTGGGGGTTTTGTTTCTGATCGATTTGGAGTGTTTTGTTTGCCATCGATTTAGGGTTTCGGAGGTGGAGGTCGATGGGTGTCGGCGGAGGTGGGGGTTTCGGAGGTGGAGGTGGTGTCGATGATGATGATAACAGATGTGATCGATTTGGGGGGGGGGGGGTTTGTTTCCGATCGATTTGGGGGGTTTTGTTTGCCATCGATGATGATGATGATGATAACAGATGATGACGATGATGGTGTCGGAGGTGGAGGTGGTGGCGGAGCAGTGGTATCGGAGGTGCAGGTGGTGCCAAGATGTAACACCCGTCTTAATTACTACTCGAATTTAACAAATATTCATAAGGTTTTACATAAAGGATGACCCATTTAAAACATAAGTTCCAAAAGTAAGGTTTCAAGGTAACAAACATTAGTCAACTACCGACTAATTCACACATTCGTAAATTGTTTAGCAATTTAGTTACAACATAAACATTGTCTAAACAAAGTTGATTGACGCGGAAGCTTCAAAAGTTCGTGTTCGGTTCTTCAAAACATGCTTGATCGTCGTCCACATACTTGCTATACCTACAAACTGAAATTTTGTCCAATATTAGTATTAAAGTTCTTGGAATTATTGCTTAGTCGAAACTACGCTTAGAAACGGATTCGAATAACCATAATATGCAAGATTTAACAAAGGTTTCTGCACTCTACCGTAACTTACGGTATCTACCGTAAGTTACGGTAGACATTAAGTTATACCAGTCACCGTAACACAGTGCTGAACCACCGTAAACTCCTGATCTCTACCGTAAGTTACGGTGGGTACCGTAACTTACGGTAGCCCCTGTAACTTTGTGTTTTGACTTTTTGTTTGTTTTGCCCAAACCCCATTCTCGTGTTTCTTATTCTAACAAACCACACACTAAATTCTCGTATTCTAATATGTCCCTTATTATCAAATACAATGATCAAGTAGCCATATTATGATGCGTTAACCACACATTTTTTTTGACTATCCGACCCGTTTGGCTCATCTACGGAATCCTCCATTACGATGACTACCAACGAGATTCCAACCAATTCTTGACTTATTATACAATTTAGCGAATTCCATCACTTTAAATCAACAAAATCTTTATTCTAAAATTCTATTACACATATGCTAGTTATCAAAATTACCCAATGTAACAAGTCAAGTTACATACTTGCATAACTAAACAACATTATCAACCAACAATTCTAATTAACTATTTTGACCCGTTTGTTTGTCGAGTGAACTTCGTCACTTCTATGACATACCAACTCGCAATTGACACTACATTCTCATTAACTTTTCTAAGACTATTGTTTATGCACAATGTAACGAAACCGAAGTTACGTACCTTTAAAGCACACCTTTCAAGCGTGTATCACCTCCGGCTTGTCCGCTTGACGTTCCAGATTCTTTGCCTAAAGAGTTCAATTCACAATAAGTTTAGAACTCTTTCACAAGCTTTAACGCATAATTCTCTACAATGATCAAATCTGCGTTTTTACTCAACTTTTAACATTTTAACTCTCATTTAGGCATTTTATCAAACACCTAGCAGGTCAGATTTCTACATGATCAAAACCAAGCTCATGACTTGAGTTTATCACCCTAATTAACTTCAATTAGACTATATACACATATTTTAACATCATCATATCAGAAATCACTTTCTATGACCCGTATTACACTAGAATAATCATTATAAACCCTAGTGTTTACTAGTTTCCCACAAAACCCATGAATCACCTTCAATGTGTTCATGAGATTTTCAGGAATTAGCCATGATTTCGCATGTTATTGTCTAGGTTTTACACCTAGACACTGTATCAACCCTATTCTACCCAAATAGCAAACATGCAACATCAATTTTCAGATTTCCCAATTTCATGAGAATTTCAAACAGAGAATTAACACCAAATTTTACATACCTTGTAATCCCCTTGTGATGAGGATCTCTAATCTATGTTCGGATGTTGATTTGGGACAGAAATTAGCCTTCAATTGATCAATTTTGTGGAGTTAGGGTTGGATGAGAAGTCCTGGTCGCCCTTTTTCCTTGTCTGGTTCGACCTCAAACACACACCAGTGTGTTTGAGTTTCTAATTTACTTGTTTTATTAATATTAGTTTTAGTTTAAACACATTTGGTCCCTCAATTTTCACCCTTTATTTATTTTCACTTCTAAACTACTCACAACTCATTCTCTAACTAGGTTAACATTATTCCTAGTTAGTTTATAATTCTTATTTATTCGCAATGTTATTGTAATATAAGAATTCGTATTTTCGGGATGTTACAAGTCCATCCCCCTTAAAAGGGTTTCGTCCCCGAAACCAAAGTACATACCAAATAATGTAGGGTAGAGATGTCGCATCTCCTCTTCGGACTCCCACGTAGTGTCCGAGCCTTTCCTATGCTCCCACTTGATCTTGACTTGATCAATTTGTTTGTTTTCGCAATTGCTTGACCTTCCGATCCAAAATCTCCAATGGTCTCACCGCATAATTCAGGCTATTATCCACCTCGATATCATCGTAATGGATATAAGTTGTTTCCTCCGTTAGATATTTCCGCAATTGCGACACGTGAAACGTGCCATGTATTCCACTCAACTATTCCGGTAGCTCGAGGTGATAAGCCACCTTGCCAACCCCGTTCGATGATTTTAAATGGCCCGATAAACCTCGGGCTTAGTTTCTCTCTTTTCCCTAAATCGGATAACACCCTTCCTTGGGGAAATTTTTTTTTAGCATAACTATATCACCTATTTCCTATCCTTTGTCCCCCCTTTTGATCGGGTTGTCTTTTGACCATTCAGTCACTGAGTCCGTCAGCATACTTACTTGACGCTAGTTTTATATTAACAAGCGCTCTAAACAAGTCACAGTGTTATTTAGGCTCCAACTTGTTTTATTGCCTAAACTAATTGGTCACCACCTTACCTCATACCTCGTCATTCGGGTATGCAATATTGCCGCCATCGGCCCTTTGCGTGCTTATAATTTCATATCTAGTCATTCACACTATAACGTGATTACATTCTCTATTACTTTTGTGTCCGTGATCACATCACGCCATGTTTAGTTTTACATCGACTTTTCATTCTTAAGAATCTTTCCTCCGAATGTATCATCTTACAGCTTTCGGCGTTTGACCTATATTCTTTAGTACTAACCATTTTCTAATTTCTCTCTTGGTATTCATAGGTGTTAGAACATTTTTTTTTACTAAAACTGAATTTTAGTTTGATGTTTCTCTCTTTAACCATGTCAATTAATCATATCAAGGAAG
Organism: Helianthus tuberosus; assembly: GCA_030545235.1. Taxonomy (NCBI): domain Eukaryota; kingdom Viridiplantae; phylum Streptophyta; class Magnoliopsida; order Asterales; family Asteraceae; genus Helianthus; species Helianthus tuberosus. Next base: position 15,149,551 of record CM060384.1, on the reverse strand, counting down.
TGACGACAAGGATTATTCTTCGGGATTATCATTTTACGCGAGAAATCATAATTGGTTCTCCACGCTTTATATTATCGACCCGTAGGTTCCTTTACTTAGCCTTGTAGACTATTCTATTAGGTCTTCACCTTTTTAGGGTGAGACCCCCTCCTAGTATGTTCCTTTGTATTTGCGACCCAATGGTCATTTTGTTCCCGTAGACCTTTACATTGTTTATAATCTGGAGGTTATGGTGATCCCATGGATCACCTTCTATTCGTTTGACCTTGACCGTAGTCTAAGGCTACACTCATTTTCTTTCGGATTATCTTTCCGACTCTATGACTTCTTATGTATCCTTCGTGTCGGTTATTTTATTCATACCGTTATTTGGTTTATGCCCCTATTTCTTTTCAACCCGTTACCTGGGTTCTTTATCTTAATGGTTTTAACACTCCGGTTTTATTAGTTTGCGTTTTCCTTTCCATATTCTTTTACGACCTATCACATAGGTTCAGTAATATTTCACACTTCCATTATTCGTTTCGCGCTTATTCAGAATATCAGGTATTATACTTTATTCAGTCCGTCCAGCATTGCAATAGTCGAACATAACTATCGAAATTTCTGTTTTGTGAAATTTTATCGTCTTTTAGTCCTAACTATTAATCCGAGTCTTTTGACCTTTAATCTGCGTCACCGTCTCTTGGTTTACGTATAGATCCGTATTCCTACCCATCTATCGGGTATTTTACTGAAGTCACTATCAAAGCAGCCATTCCGGCATGTATTAAGACTTCGTTTTGATTTATTCAGTAGTGTTAGCGTATTCCGTTTACTTTTATTATTAAGCATTTTGCTTATTTGATCGTAACACCACCTTTCTGTTGTTAGCGACCATTAGGTCTGTTTCTTTTACTAATATTTCGAAAGCCCATTTCTTGAGTTTTATTTGGTAAAACCACTGTTATGGTTATACGGCTTTTGGGGTTTACTCGTTCTTGTTCTAACGCTTTCATAATGTTTGTCTTACTAATTCTTTTACATATTCACCCTCATCAAGGTGATTATCGTTCTTCCTCAGGAGGAATTTATTAATAACATGTTACTTGGGTATCTACCCATACCCGAGCTTTTAAATCCAAATTTATTGGTATTCCATTATTTACAGCAACAAATAATACATATTGTCCATTTAGTTTCTCTTTTTTTTTTCTTTTTTTTTGAGGATATTCCTATCCAAATCTTAATTTCTTGATTTATGACTTTAACCCATTGTTACAATAACAAAATCAATTCATTTCATGTTATTGTTTCATATCGTTGTATGGAATTTATCCACATCGTTTGTTGACATAAACGATGTTTCTGTTTGTTTCATTTAGTTTGGCTTAGTCTATAACCATGTCCTTGTCATCTATTACTATTGTAAACTCCCAGGGTTTGGGTGTTATTACACTCCTCCCTATTATGACGCTTATCTTTCATTACGTTCTCGGGTTCGAGTGTGCGCGCACCCCTTCCCAAGGCAATATTTATCATGATTATTATTTTTTTTTACCTCGCTGCTCAACGTACAGTTTCAGCACCTCTTATAAACTATAGAACTTCTATTATTACCTCTTTCTATTTTTCAAAGCCTTGGTAATTTCGTCAACACTAATGTAGAATGTTAAATAAATCGATATAGAACAAACGATTTATTTGCACTCGTAATAATTAAAAATTATGCTGAAATTTAATTTACAAGAGTATACCTGAAACGACATCAGGTTCAGCTTTAGCCTCCGTGGCTGTTATATAAAACAACTTTGTCCTTGATTTCTGGGCATCAGACTTTGTGTCGGTTGTGTCCTTGGTTCCAAGCCTCTCTGGACATTTAGACTTTTTATGTCTTGGCTTACCACATGTGCCCTTGTGAATTTTTCCACAAAATCTACACTGATGTAACACACTTTTTGTAACCCCCTTCTTGGGAGCTTTATTAGACTTGGACTTCTTTACGGATCTTGGATTCATATCCAACACCCTCATTTCTTCTATTTCTTGTAGTATGCTGTCTTTCAATTCAGCCATCATATCGTTCACCACCGGCACGATTGTGGTTTGTAATCTATCAATATATTGTGATAGACTATTTTCTAGAGCTTTTCCGACCGTCTCGGAAATTTTAGCTTTCATTTGTTCAGTCAATTGAGATGTTGAATCATCTCCGGTTACTCCAGACATTTCTTTAACTGAAACATCAATCACGATTTATCAATAATTATTTAATTCATTTCCATCTTATTATACGGAAATTTATATCATTCTCACTCAGTCATAAATAATGTGTTATTCTTTTTCGGTTTGGTCAAGTATATATCTTGCCTTACCTTTCTTACTTAGTGTATTTTCCCGGGTTCGAGCGTATTTATGCACTCCCCCCATCTTTACGTCATCTTGAAATTGAAATGTTTACACTAATTGTTAAACATTTCATCTATGACATATGCGTCATTCATTTTGATCTAGCCAAGTTCACCACTTGCTTAAACCATTTATGCTTAGTGCACTTTTCCGGGTTTGAGTGTGTAAACACGCACTTTCCGTGCATATCAATTTAAATTTCCTCTTTTTTTTTGTATTCTAGTAAGTCTACTAAAGCAATTAATTCTTACCGGACGATCGATCAACCTTGAACCGAACACTTGTTGACAACCTTAAGCTCTGATTACCAACTTGTAACACCCGTCTTAATTACTACTCGAATTTAACAAATATTCATAAGGTTTTACATAAAAGATGACCCATTTAAAACATAAGTTCCAAAAGTAAGGTTTCAAGGTAACAAACATTAGTCAACTACCGACTAATTCACACATTCGTAAATTGTTTAGCAATTTAGTTACATCATAAATATTGTCTAAACAAAGTTGATTGACGCGGAAGCTTCAAAAGTTCGTGTTCGGTTCTTCAAAACATGCTTGATCGTCGTCCACATACTTGCTATACCTACAAACTGAAATTTTGTCCAATATTAGTATTAAAGTTCTTGGAATTATTGCTTAGTCGAAACTACGCTTAGAAACGGATTCGAATAACCATAATATGCAAGATTTAACAAAGGTTTCTGCACTCTACCGTAAGTTACGGTAGACAGTAAGTTATACCAGTCACCGTAACACAGTGCTGAACCACCGTAAACTCCTGATCTCTACCGTAAGTTACGGTGGGTACCGTAACTTACGGTAGCCCCTGTAACTTTGTGTTTTGACTTTTTGTTTGTTTTGCCCAAACCCCATTCTCGGGTTTCTTATTCTAACAAACCACACACTAAATTCTCGTATTCTAATATGTCCCTTATTATCAAATACAATGATCAAGTAGCCATATTATGATGCATTAACCACGCATTTTTTTTTTGACTATCCGACCTGTTTGGCTCATCTACGGAATCCTCCATTATGATGACTACCAACGAGATTCCAACCAATTCTTGACTTATTATACAATTTAGCAAATTCCATCACTTTAAATCAACAAAATCTTTATTCTAAAATTTTATTACACATATGCTAGTTATCAAAATTACCCAATGTAACAAGTCAAGTTACATACTTGCATAACTAAACAACATTATCAACCAACAATTCTAATTAACTATTTTGATCCGTTTGTTTGTCGAGTGAACTTCGTCACTTCTATGACATACCAACTCGCAATTGACACTACATTCTCATTAACTTTTCTAAGACTATTGTTTATGCACAATGTAACGAAACCGAAGTTACGTACCTTTAAAGCACACCTTTCAAGCGTGTATCACCTCCGGCTTGTCCGCTTGACGTTCCAGATTCTTTGCCTAAAGAGTTCAATTCACAATAAGTTTAGAACTCTTTCACAAGCTTTAACGCATAATTCTCTACAATGATCAAATCTGCGTTTTTACTCAACTTTTAACATTTTAACCCTCATTTAGGCGTTTTATCAAACACCTAGCGGGTCAGATTTCTACATGATCAAAACCAAGCTCATGACTTGAGTTTATCACCCTAATTAACTTCAATTAGACTATATACACATATTTTAACACCATCATATCAGAAATCACTTTCTATGAACCGTATTACACTAGAATAATCATTATAAACCCTAGTGTTTACTAGTTTCCTACAAAACCCATGAATCACCTTCAATGTGTTCATGAGATTTTCAGGAATTAGCCATGATTTCGCATGTTATTGTCTAGGTTTTACTCCTAGACACTGTATCAACCCTATTCTACCCAAATAGCAAACATGCAACATCAATTTTCAGATTTCCTAATTTCATGAGAATTTCAAACAGAGAATTAACACCAAATTTTACATACCTTGTAATCCCCTTGTGATGAGGATCTCTAATCTGTGTTTGGATTTTGATTTGGGACAGAAATTAGCCTTCAATTGGTCAATTTTGTGGAGTTAGGGTTGGATGAGAAGTCCTGGTCGCCTTTTTTCCTTGTCTGGTTCGACCTCAAACACACACCAGTGTGTTTGAGTTTCTAATTTACTTGTTTTATTAATATTAGTTTTAGTTTAAACACATTTGGTCCCTCAATTTTCACCCTTTATTTATTTTCACTTCTAAACTACTCACAACTCATTCTCTAACTAGGTTAACATTATTCCTAGTTAGTTTATAATTCTTATTTATTCGCAATGTTATTGTAATATAAGAATTCGTATTTTCGGGATGTTACACAAGAAGAGGTAAACGTCTGCGAGGAGAAGACTTGGGTCCATGTCTGCTCCAAGAAGAGGTCTCGCAGACCTTTTTTAATGAAAGGTCTGCGAGAAAACAAACAAGCTGCAGACATCAAACGTCTGCGCGCGTCTGCGTCGCGCAGACATAAGTGGCCAGAAGTACTTCTGGCCAAAAAACAAACAGAACCTTAATGTTCATATGTATATTCTGGGTGGCACTGTTCCCCCACATTTACTTTTTAATATTTTTTTAAAAGTGGTTGTGAGTGAAGGAGAGAGAACATGTAATAATAAATATATAAAAATATTATTTAATTAAAAAAGAGAGAGAAAATGTAGTGATTTTTACTGTAATTATTTAGATGTGATAGAGAAGCTATTGTGAATGTTCTTTCTCACACACATTTTATATTGAGTAAATTGTCATTTTAGTCCTTGAAGTTTGTCCTACATTATCACTTTAGTCCAAATAGTTTTTTTTTCCCTCTGGGTCCCTGAATTTTTCATCTTTCTGCCATTTTGATCCAACCTACTAACTTCTTTAAAAATTGCATATATAACTGAATAATAGAGAAAAAATTTGGTTTTTGGATGAAAATGGCAACTACCAAGCTATTTAGTGTGAGTTAACTGACATTTTTTAACGAAGTTAGTGGGTTGGACCAAAATAGCAAAAAAAATGAAAAACTCAAGGACCCAGAGGAGAAAAAAACTATTTGGATTAAAGTGGCAATTTAAGACAAAACTCGGGTACAAAAATGACAATTTACTCTTTTATATTTGATGTTGCTAAAATATATGAAAACCCATCCTCCAAGGGCATCTCCTATAAATCATGATTAGTCACTACGCACCACATTTTATTCTCTATATTTATAGTACTATTGAATACTTTCTCCATTTTTCTGCTTAGTTGCATATACTAATGTGCATTGGGTTGACTGTCCTATATTTCCCGTGATACTCTTGTTTCGTGTTCCTTGAAATGCCAACATGTTATCTCATTCTAGTGTTGAAGCAGCATATAGGGTTGTTAAAAATGTTGTCATTGAATCATTAGATTTCAGATTATTTTTACTAGGTCTATCACACTTGAAAGTAAACCAACTCACATCACTATTACATATTCATACATATATTGAGGGTGGTTTAGGAACCAATTTTAGGTAGACAACTATAAGAATCTTATAAACACATGTACTTGTTGCTTGAAGTATGATAACATAATATCATTTTGTTCAAAAAGAAAACCAATGCATTATACAAAAAGATTAAACTAAAACACAAGTTCTTCAAGTGTTTTAACCATCAGCAACTAGTTCATGCTTACATAGCTACAAATATTGAGCTTGAATGGAATTTAACGCGTCCTCAGTGCTAGAACCATAATAAAAAAGCTCGTCCTACTTATTTTGCTAAGCTAAAATAAAACCTTCTACAATAACTCGATCAAGAAAGCAAGAGGACGAGAAAAAATAGATAAACTCGATCAAGAAAGCAAGAGGACGAGAAGAAGACCAAACATAGATTACAAAACTTTCCTAACTCACATTCACATTTCTATACATACACACATATATATTTACAGGGTGGTGTTATATCACAGCACATACTGTTCAAGACATTGTTTTAAACCTTGAAGAGTAACAGGCTTTGTTACAAATGAATCCATACCATTCTCAAAGCACTCTTCTGCACTTTCCGACATTGCATTTGCAGTCATCTGGTCAACACCATCACGTTTCGTTAGTCATAGAAGTCAACAAGTTAAACAGGTGGGCTGCAAGTTGTCTAAAGTGTGTTTTAAATGCTAAAAGCCTCCTAAATCACTTTTACTTTGAGAATTGAGAAATTATATTACTTACTGCAATGATGGGAATTCTTTTTCTGGGCCCGTTCAGTATTTGATCATATGAAGGAGAATCTTCCAGCTCGACTCCAGCCTTTCTTGCTTCATCCCAATTACCTGTTTTCTCAAATGAACGAATTACTCTAGTAGCTTGAAGCCCATCCATTACCGGCATGCATACGTCCTGCAAAAACAACAAAGACAATGATTTCAACGCATGTATAAAACGTCACAAGTTTTTTAACCTTTCCGCCCCACAAACCAAAAAACACATAGTTTAAGATTTCTATTTTGGTCTCATTTAAGATATAATAATGGAAAGAGTAAAATGCCATTTTCATCCTTGAGGTTTGGCCAGTTTTGCTCTCGTCCAAAGGTTTGTTTTTCCGCATCAGGATCCAAAAGGTTTAAAATCTTACCATTTTCATCCGGCTCGTTGCTCTTTTTTGCTAACTTAAAGGGCAATTCGGTCTTTTTCACTTTATATAAAAAAAAACCGAATACCCTTGAAAAAGACCTCGAGCCGGGGGTCTCACTGGAAGCAGCCTCTCTATTCCTACGGGGTAGAGGTAAGGCTGTCTACATCTTACCCTCCTCAGACCCTACCTTTGCTTTGCTATTGGTGGGATTTACTGAGTATGATGATGATGATGATGACGACCCTTGAAAAAGACCGAATTGCTCTTTAAGTTAACAAAAAAGACAGAATTACCCATGTCTTAGTGGAGAAAAATGGATGGAGTTAACGAGCCGGATGAAAATGGCAAGATTTCAAACCTTTTGGACCCAGAAACGGAAAAACAAACCTTTGGACGAAAGTCGCTAAACTGGCCAAACCTCCGGGACGGAAATGGCATTTTACTCTAATGGAAAATACTTGTGTCTATATGAAATATAGGAAACTTATATAATTACTAAAATTTAACAGAAGTATATTGCTATTGTAGGGATATAAGATTTTATTAAGATGAAGAAAATACCATAAAAATGAGATCATAATTGCAACGATGAACAGCGCGTACAGCTTCAGCCCCATTATTCACAACATCCATATCTTGATTCAACTGCCGCATCATCCTACGTGCCACCATCACATTCACCACATGATCTTCAACAAGAAGAATCTTAGGTTTCGTTTCCGATTTGGGAACAACTTCTTGAACGTTTCTAGAACTATGTTCATCAGAAGATGAGCACGAAGCCAACGGTAGATCATCACAATTATCTTTTTCTTTCTTGATGCAATTTGTGTTTTCATTCTCGGAACCGCACTTCGACGAACTTTCCGGTTCTGATGAGGTATCAATACAAGAATGGTCGTCATCGATTAAGCTGATCTCTTTCGCGTTTACTTTATGCGGGATTCCAGAACCGTTAGACGTAAAAACAGAGACTAAAGAGTGCGGTTGAAACTGGAAGAAGCCACAGCTAAGGTCATCATCTGATGACTCGTTGTCAGCCATGTCGTCAAATTCATCTGTATCGTCTGAGCTGTCACACGCGAGTGAAACTTTATGAGGTAGAACGAACGTGAACGTCGACCCATAATTTTCTTTGCTTGATACTGTGAGATGTCCTCCCATGAGCTCAACCTGTGATGACGGTTTATCAGTTTAAAATCAAATTCGTTTCACGCATTAAAGACAAAAGAATTCAACCAAGAAAACATTACCAGCTGTTTGCAGATTGCTAAACCTAATCCGGTCCCACCGTACTTCCGAGCTGTATCTGCACCAGCTTGCATGTATTTCTTGAATAAATTTGGCAAAGCGGTTTCTGACATCATAGTAATAACATAAATCACCGTTAATGCAGGAACAAAAATCCTATATTTCATAACTTAATAAGAGAAACATGAGAAAAATAATATTTTGAAAGGTACCCGGAATTCCTATCCCGGTATCCTTAACATCACAACGTATCCACACAACATTTTCATGCGAACGAGATTCATTATCGTCGTGTCCGTTTTTTGCTGAGTCATCATTTATCTTCGGTTCCAGCTGGCATTCAGGATATGGGTCTGCTATCACGTAAAGATTAATCTGAACCTTTCCTTGGTGGGTAAACTTGATAGCATTGCTACACAAAATAATTTAACAAAATTAATAGAGATTTTTAAAGATTTTAGTATAAAATCATAAATAGTTTACAGTGTTGATGTCATACCTGATCAAGTTGGTGAGAATTTGTCGAATCCGTAACACATCACCAATAACCTAGAAATTAATTATAAATGTTTCTTTTCAATACACATGTTTACAATACAAAGTAATAATTATTTTGTAGAGATGTATTAATATTGAAAATCTAACCTCCAATGGGACATCATCTGCTACATGTCCTTCCAAAATTAGCATCTTTTTTAATGATGCAGCGGCAGTTTGAAGTACATGCTTGATTACCTCTCTAGGCCTAAACTTTGTGGCCTCAAGCCTCATAACTCCTGAGAACAATCCATAAACATTAAATAAGGAAATACTAATTGTAAAATATTGATTTATAAAGGACCGGACTCTACCTGACTCAACTTTGGAAAGATCGAGGATGTCATTAATAAGTTGAAGGACTAAATCGCCAGAAGACAACATGACACTCAAAAGTTGTTTCTGATCTTTATCGAGTTTTGTTGTTGATAGAATTTCGGCCATGCTAACGACCCCTGATAGCGGAGATCGTATCTCGTGTGACATGGTTGCTAGCATTTGTTTTGCTCTCATTGTTTCCTCTGCAAGAAGTTGATTTTAATACTGTATATAGAAACATTTATAATGTTTGCTTAATATATAATATAACTTACTGAACTTTCGGTGTACAAAAAACACAAAGTATGCGTAGTAAAAGCTCACTAAAACCTCAAATAAGATGAAGATAAACGACATGTCTTCTTGTTTCGGAAAATAAAACGTTTAATTAAAGTTCCCAATATTTGCAACAAGATTAATGGAGTAAAATGCCATTTTCGCCCCAGAGGTTTGAAATTTCGCCATTTTCATCCGGCTCGTTAACTCCATCTATTTTTTTCCGTTAAGTCAGGGGTATTTTCGTCTTTTTGTTAACTTAAAGGGCACTTCGGTGTTTTTCACTTTATGTATAATGACCAAATACCCCTGAAAAAAAACCGAGTTGCTCTTCAAGTTAACAAAAAAGACAAAAAACCTCAGACTTAACGGAGAAAAACGGACTGGGTTAACGAGCCGAATCAAAATGGCAAGATTTCAAACCTTTTGGATCCAGATGCGGAAAAACAAACCTTTGGACGAAAGTCGCAAAACTGGCCAAACCTCAGGGACGAAAATGGCATTTTACACAAGATTTATGTTATTGAAGATTACCGAACGCTACAATAAGGTTGAAGCAAAGAAAGCTTACCAACCTGTAATATGAATAGTTTTGTTAAGTTCCGTCTCTTTCGCCTTCTGCACAGCTATTTCTTCCCTAAGTTTCGCCATCTTTTCTCTTTTTTTCACCTGTATATAGAAATAACATATATTTTCAAATACAAAGCATAAAAACAAGAATCAACCATGGTTGCATATGTTACACTTTTACACACAATTTCTCACCTGATCAGTGATTTCCATACCCATATAGTTTACACCAATTTTCTCTCCGTCTTTGCTGAACACGGGTTCAACGTATATTAAGAATGTTTTGGCTCCAAATAATTCGGTCTCAAAGGTAATTTCTCTCTTTGCTGGTAATCCTCTCTCCAATACTTCTCTTTTAAAGTCTTGGGATTCTTTCACACCGCCACCTTTAAATATCTCTACGTCTGTTTTTCCAATAATATCCTAATAAAAAATAATCTAAATTTAAAAAAAATACATGGGTAAAAAACAAATGACCTGTATCATACTAAAGACGATCAAACATATTACCTCCTCTCGTAAACTTGGAAAATGATTGTAGATGAAGCGATACCGCAACTCTTTATCCTAAAAATATAAACATAAATCATAAAGAACTTTTATATTCCTTAAACATAAATAAAAGAGACCTTTGAAAACATTAAGCTGATGGTAAAATAGAAACTTCAAAAGCAAAAACACAAAAGACAACTTATTGCAAACTGCAAAGATAAAATACCTGATGGCCAATAACAACAGGTGCATTTTGAAGAACAAAATGTAAAAAGTTATCGGCTCTTTTCAATATTTGAGAAAGTTCTTCTACAGGGGACGATTGTTTTTCAAGCTTCTCAATGCTTTCTTCCAGTTTCTCCAAAAGGATTTGTTCTCGTTGAACACTCGCTTCCAATAATTTTCCCAAATGCAAAGCCTGTTGCTTCCAGTACGTAACCGTATCATACTCGGCATCTATTTCTAACTGTTTATTTTCAACGATAACATCGTTTCTTTTTCTGGGGACATCTTGAAATATTTCATAAACTTCATCCAATACGGAAACAGGACGTTTATCACCTCCGTAGCTTTCTTCTTCAAACCGATGTTGTTCGTATATTTCTAACTTCTTGAGCTCGACTTGACGTTGTTGTTTGCTTAAGTTGTCAAGCTCTTCCCGTAAAAGTCTCACAGCATTTTCTTGTTTATATTCCCAGTTTTTTACAAGATAAGCTAACTGTGATGACCCTTTTTCACTGTAACTTGTGAGTTCTACTAACCGTTTGAAATCAACTATACTTGGTTCTTCAATGAAGGCTAAATCATCTAACATATTGTCATGGACACCTGGCTTTTCTACGTTGAACTTTTTTCCAGCTTCGTCAATGTCTTCTGGCCACATTGAAGATAATACTTCAACCTCCATATCATCAACATGATCTTCCTCCATCTCGTGCACCATTTTATGAACGCCCGAATAACCAAAAACCCGTATTAAAATCTGCAGTTAGCAACTTATGATATATTGATATCATTATCAATAGACGTATTTACAGAGTATTTATGCAGAGGCACTGTACATATTATAATACATATCTGCCTATAACCATCCTAGATAAGACTATTATATTCTTAAAAAAATAAATACTGATCATAACACCCTTTTGTTTCAGTTAAAACTACAAGCCCTTGAATCAGAGAAATATGATGTGGGATTCACAATTACAAATGCCAAGTAAATATTCTAAATGAAAACAGGGTGATATATAAATTATAATTCTTGATTTGAAACATGAAACATGAAACTCACCAATATATATTGCTCATCAACATAATCCAGAAATTCTCAGTCCTCAATCCATACTTGAAGAACAACATGAACACCAAAGAAGATGGTCAAAACAGATCAAAATTCTTGAAAGATGGCCAAAACTCAGAGATAAAACAGCTAATGATTGAAACCCAATAAGAGTTTGTTTGATTAAGACTGATAACAGGTGCCACTTAGATCAATGGTATTGTTGGAAACGCATCTGACCTCCTTGTCATCCTCTTTTTCTCTGTAGATCTGGAAAGTATCCCAGAGGCACCCAGTCAATGAATAAACAAAACCAATTGGTGAATTGAATTAATCATAGAGAGAGAATGTGGAGAGACAAACCATGTGAGGAGGAAATAGAAAACTATTGCGGGAAATTAGAGAAGAGAAGAAGCTCAAAAGGCCATGTGCATTTGACAACAATTTATATATATAGTATAAGGAGTGACACACTACTGAAATGAACGTGCCGTTTTTTAATTGTCAGCAGTTTTTTATTCAAGAATCTCTCTCACAGACATTTAATCGAACACCTTGTGTGGATTCATAATTTAACACACAGAAACAGGAAATGTTTTAGAACGTTTTTTTTAAGTTTTTAAGTCAAGAATCTTTCACAGACATTTAATCGAACACATTGTGTGCATTAAAAACTTAACCCAGAAACAGAACACCCACAAATGAAATGTTTTGGAAACAAACTACTGAAATGAAAGTGACGCTTTTAAATAGTCAGAAGTTGTTTATTCAAGAAATTCTCTCATCACGGACATTTAATCAAACACCTTGTGTGCATTGAAATGTTAACAGTAAAATTGGAAAATTGGAAATTGTTAAATGATAATGGGGTTTTCTTTATCGCTTTTTCAGGAGGCACTGGATCAATCAATCGCATTCCATACGTAGGGGAGGTGTTTATATAATAATAATATATATAATATATTGGCAAACACACCCACAGAAGACAGAGCAAAGTTTAGTTTAGTTTTTTAAAATTGGCAGGCAAACCAGGCTGTTCCCCGCCACCCTCCGAGGTTAACGCATATCCAGGGCGCGTGAGGATCTACGCGCTTGCTTTGAATCCTTATTATCAGGCACTTTAATCTCAACCAATCACTGCGTTTTTACCCCATTTTACTACTCCCTTGTTGGATTATTTATTTATTTATTTATTTATAATATTTTTTTCAAAGGTTTTATTTATAATATTTAAACCTTTGTTTTTATTACACCTGGCACTTGTTTGTCCTCTTTTTATTCGTTGTTTTATTATGTTATGGGTGAGATTTATCATCGAATTTATTTTAAACATAGAATTAGGGTAGAACACTGTATATTATACGGGTTACATAAATATAAGTTATATTTATATACCAAGTAAAAATAAAAGAAGTTGTATTTTCAAAAACGATCCGTGTATTTGTGCAGGTTAAATAAATAAAATGCGATCGGTTAACACACACAATCGTCAAGATATGTATTTAAAAAATGAACTTTGATATGTTATTTACTTATTATAAAAATTTATTTTGTTTTTGTATCATAAATTATTAGGTTTGAGACATATGTGTTACACGGAGGTGAACCAATGAAATATTATATGGTTATTAATAACTTTGAAAAAATAAAAGTAATAGTTGAGTAAAGGATATTAAATGAATATGAGAAATATAATTTAAATAAGAATACAAATTTATGTAATTTATCCTAATTATGGTTTTACAAAGAAAATAAAAAAAAACAAAAAAAATTGCATCCTTAGTTGAAAACAAATCGTTATTCTTATGGAAATTATATTGTCTAATAATATTATTATTTAATAGTAGAGAGAAATTAAAAAAATATATATAAGAAAACAAATTTATGTAATTTATCTTAATTATGGTTTTACAAAAAAATAAAAAATAAAAACTCCATCTATCTTCTATAGGCAAATACAAATGATTTATTATTATTAATTCAAAGTTGAAAACAAATCTTTATTCTTATCGAAATTGTATTGTTTAATATTATTAATATTATCAATTAATAGGTGAGAAAAATAAAAAAATAAAAATAACGTAGGAATGTACTAGAAAGTGACACGTGTCCGGAAAGGATTTTCATTTATTAGTATAGAGAAATAATCATAACGGTATAATTTAATATATTATTATACGTAAAATATATCGTGAAAGTTGAAATTATGCAGCTACATAACGTTAAGTATAAGTATTTGTGCAACTTTATTGTTTATAAACTAATTTAGTAATTGACATGTATTTTCTATTATTTGTTTGTGTTTTATTATTAGTTATGTATGAATTCGGTTGGTATTAGTTTGGGTCGTTACGGTACTGTACTCATTCCAATAGACGTGTTGTGATATACCTAAAAGGATATCGTTCGAAACTATAAAACAAATATCAAGACCTGTACTGATATAGATCGGTTAGAATAAGTTTGGTTTATCACGGTATTGGCACTCGTATAGTATAAGATCAAGACCTGTACTGATATAGATCAGTTAGAATAAGTTTGGTTTATCACGGTATTGGCACTCGTATAGTATAAGATACAAAAAAAATAGTTTATTTTGGATGCAATTCGTTTTCAATATAACTTATGCCGAAATGTCGTGGAAAACAAATTATATCCCGTTATTTTTTTCATGTTAACAAACGTAGGTTATTGAAGAATGATCAAGTTAAATAAAACTTAAATGGGTTAAACGCATATAAATATGATTATAGTATAAAGGGATAATTTAAAAAAAAAAAAAAAAAAAAAAGAGGAAAGGCCTCAAATATGATTGCTATATCATGGTTAATAATTGATTTTTAAAATTAGAAAGTTCAATTTTAAATAGCAATACACTTCCAGTTTCCTTTTTCATTAAGTGTCATTTGTTTATATGTCTACTTTTGTTGGATCTTTAGTAATCTATTTAAACTTTTACTAAAATACACCCTATTTGTGTATTTGTTATATTAGTTTGTAAGCTTTATCATGGTTAATAATTGATTTTTAAAATTCGAAACTTCAATTTTAAATAGCAATACACTTCCAGTTTCCTTTTTCATTAAGTGTCATTTGTTTATATGTCTACTTTTGTTGGATCTTTAGTAATCTATTTAAACTTTTATTAAAATACACCCTATTTGTGTATTTGTTATATTAGTTTGTAAGCTTTAGATAATTTAATCCTTTTTAATACATGTTATATCATTATTAGCATTATTATATTTTAAAACCTTGGACACCCACAAGGCCACCATGAGGTGTCCACCACCCCTTTCTGCCATTAAACACACACACTTGGGCACCTTCTTCGTGAACACCCTATTGCTTGTCGCGCCCATATGTTGCTCCGGCGAACCCCACCCTAGCACCCAAGCAAAACACCAAACGCCGTGAACACGCCCTTGTTAACAAATTTGGATTATTTTTCGGCTTAAAACAAACACAAGTTGAAAGAGTAGGTGTATCTTGGTTTGCATGTCTCGGTTATTTGATGAAATGCTAATTAAACAACCTTGTAGTGTGCACGTTTGTTATTCATTCACATGCATGTATACTTAAGAACCGTAAGAACAGATCTGAATCATTGATAGTTTAAATCAAGGGTTGGGATTAATTATAATAAAACCAGTATAATTAAAAATTAGTACTAACAAGTTAGGGGTAATTTCGTAATATTGCTAGTCATTTGACCATTTTCAATTAAATACAAATTCCACCAAGGTTTTTTAAACTAAAATAACTTTTATATACTTCATTATTTTTTTTTTAAATTATACCATAAAATCAAGTATTTTTTATCTTTAATATGAGTACCATATTGCTATACCTTTTTTTTTATTTATAAAAGTGACTTTTAAAAAAATTACCAAAACTTGTTTTATAATTGTGCTGATTATGTGTTAATTACAATATAATACAAACAAACACCAAAAGTAGATATAATCAGCACATCTGATGTGCTGATAATGGAGAACGATTGAGGATGTTGTGCTAATGTCGTTTATGTTGATAATGGAGAACGATCAAGGATGTTATGCTAATTATATAGTGTTGTGCTGATTATATTTTTTGTGATGGTTCCTGCAGGTTTGTTCGATCATGGAGAGTTACTAGATCATGGATATGTTAAAAAATTCAAACTTTGATTTGAATTAAACTTGCATGGATTTAGGGATGTTTTAATAATTATTTTTAATTAGTTATAAATAAATATGGTCAAAATGTCTAAATTACCCCTAAACTAATTTTTTATTGAAGGACATTTGTCAATTATGTGTTGGTTCTTATGGTTCTTACAAACATAAGTGTTTGTATTTGATCTCATTCCTGCATGTATTTAGGAGTAAAGGTGGTTTTCCACTTTCACATGTGTCATCCCATGTAGCAATACCTTTTTCTTTATCTCTCATGAGTGTTTACCTACTAAATAGGAGGTTGATCCCCTCGATCAGGACCATAATATAGTACCACACCAAATCCGATATAGGTGAATGCTCTACAAATGATGTAGGCATCCCAAGCTATACGACGGTAAATCACTATGTATTTGTCACACCTTCTGTTGGTGCATATGTCTGTCGACTTCGTCTTGTATCGAGTCTTATACTAGAATGTTAGATCAGGGCACGTAGTTCGAGAAATTAGGGTTTAGAGGTAATTTCGCATGAGGTATGTAATTTCGCTTGAAAGTGTCATATGGGTAATTCCGTGCGAAATTAGATTTCGCTTGGAATCTAATTTCGCTTGGAACATGTTCAAGCGAAATTAGCACCACTATATAAACCCTTGATGCGAAATCATTTGTAACTTTTGGAATTCCGGTACCGAAGTGCTGCCGACGTGTCTACTGATCTGAAAACGTGTTAAATCAATTAAACATGGCAATTAGAAGTGAATCAAGCTGTTTTTGAAGTCAATTCATCTGTTTCCGCCTTTTGAATTGATAAGAACTCTTCTGATTGACTCGTTTGGGTCACAAAACGATCCTACACCTTCGAATGGAGCATGATAATCTAGGGCTGTAAACGAGCCGAACTAGACCCAGCTCGAGCTCGGCTCAACTCGATTCGAGCTGCCTCGGCTCGAGCTCGAACTTCAAATCGAGCTGAGATTTGAGGCTCGAGCTCGACTCGATTAGAATTCGAGCTAGCTCGGCTCGGCTCGATCTACCTCGAACTAACAAAGAACCGCAAAATTTACTACTTAAAAAACTCTTAAAAATGAATTTCTTCATAGACTAAAGGCCATAATTGTCATTTAATTTAACTATATGGCTAAATATGCGAGTATAAATAGTTAATTCACTATGTACATTGTCTTTACCTTCTTTTATAGGGGAGATATTCCCTTAGTTTTTGTTTTCTAAGCGATGTGGGATAAAAAAATGAAGGATGTAAACCTTATCGAGCCAGCTCACGAGCCGAGCCAGGCCAAGCTCGAGCTCGGCTCGTTTACAAACTGAGCCAAGCCGAGTTGACTCATTTACAATCGAGCCAATTTCGAGCCGAGCTTTCTTTGAGCGAGTTTCGAGCGAGCTGCAAGATACGAGTTTTTTAAACACCCCTATGACAATCCACAAAAATACTATAGTATGTGATGGTCACCTCAAAAGGATGGGTCATCCTTTCGCCACGACCTCTCCTCCATTATAGAATAAAGAAAACAAGTCATATAACAATATAATATTTAGGATGTGATGCTTGGTAAGTTTATATAACATATAATGGCTACATAACATTAATATTCCTAAATAGGAGGTTGATCCCCTCGATCAGGACCATAATATAGTACCACACCAAGTCCGATATAGGTGAATGCCCTACAAATGATGTAGGCTGTACGACGGTAAATCACTATGTATTTGTCAAGCCTTCGAATGGAGCATGATAATCCACAAAAATACTATCTATG
The DNA here is from genome assembly GCA_030545235.1 of Helianthus tuberosus. Taxonomy (NCBI): domain Eukaryota; kingdom Viridiplantae; phylum Streptophyta; class Magnoliopsida; order Asterales; family Asteraceae; genus Helianthus; species Helianthus tuberosus. Next base: position 15,131,920 of record CM060384.1, on the reverse strand, counting down.
GTCACTTCAAAAGGATGGGTCAGGTCTCTCGCCACGACCTCTCCTTCATCTATCTATACTATATAATAAAATAAACCTGTTTTGAGACATTTGTCATTCTCTCATTTAATTGATTAAAATTATTAATAATACTAATAATAATAATAATATTTAATCTAAATTAATTCAAATTCTTATTATTGCAAGCTTTTTAAAATGTGTTATTTTTCTTCCGAAGCCTAATCCACCGTTTTAACTTTTAATTAATGAAAATGGTCCATGTGAGCATGAATATTATATAGACACCATATAAATAGATTTATTCGAATGTAACAAAAAAAATATATAAAACCTTAATATATCAAAATTTTTATAATCAAAATAATGGATCAAGAGTCTTGTCTTGTGAGCATGAATATTATATACATACATCATGTAGTTAGATATTTATTCGAATGTAACAGAAAATATAATAAAAACATGATATATCAAGAATTTATGATCAAAACAATGGATCAAGAGTCTTGAGAGGATCTATCTATATCTATATTTATATCTATACTAAATAATAAAAGAAACGTGTTTTGGGACACTTGTCATTCTCTCATTTAATTGATCAAAATTATTAATAATACTAATAATAATAATATTTAATCAAATCTAAAATCTAATCTAATACAATTTTTTATTATCAATAATATTTAATCAAATCTAATAAGAATTCATACGCATTCCAAAGTTGATATTAACTTTCAAATAATTAAAAAAAAATCCACCTAACATCACAAATGTTTCTGTTAAATTCGATTAATTAATTTGTTCAACAATCACTATTATCTTTATCATTCAGTACGGTTAACCGATTTATCATCATACAACCTCCCACCTATTCAATCATATGATTTTTCAATCTTATATTAACTAAATAAATAAAGATTAATATTCAATCTTATCCTACTTTAAATATAAAAAAATCCGTTAGTTCAGATTAATATTCAATTTTATCCTATTTTAAATATAAAACAATCCGTTAGTTTTTTTAAATATATTTTTTTTATTATTTGGTATATAAAATCATATTTATTCAACCCATGTAATACACGGGGGTTTTTAAAAATATAACTTTTTTTTATTATTTGGTAAACAATATTACATTTATTCAACCCGTGTAATACAATGGTTTTAAAGATATAATTTTTTTATTATTTGGTATATAATATTACATTTATTCAACCCGTACAATACATATGGTTCTTATAGATATAACTTATTTTATTATTTAATATATAAAATTACATTTCTTCAACCCGTACAATAAAGGAGTCTTTTAAAAAGATAATGTTTAGCATTTGGTATATAAAATTCATTTATTCAACCTGTGTAATACACGGGGTTATAACCTAGTTGTAGAATAAAGAAAACGAGTCATATAACAATATAATATTTAGGATGTGATGCTCGCCTTTGAAATTCTTGATTACAATATAATATTTAGGATGTGATGCTCGGTAAGTTCATGTAACATATAATGGCTACATAACATAAATATTCCTAAAGACACACATTAAAATTAATATTTTTAACATATATCAACTTGTGTCTTAGAAAAGACTTGACCTATAATTTTTGGGGTGTGGATCGTCCATAGTCCATAACTAAGGTGTACTACAAAACTATTAAGATAATCCATAATCCAAAAAAAATAATCTTTTGAAACAGGTCTTTCATCAGCTTCAAACTGCAAACATCTCTTTATGCTTCCATTATACATTAATTAGTCCAATATCTTTGTTCCTTAATTCTTAATCCTACGAACAATAATTACCATAGTAAGTAGGTTCCTCTACATAGATAAGCTTCTCAGCAAGCATGATCTAGAACGACAACAACGCAATATGTGTTTCATCCGCATGGATCTTCCTCAAAGGAGACATATGTAGAGTGTTATGTATCCAACTCATATCTACCAGAAAGCCCCATACATGATAAGCCCCCCTCATGACTCATGTTATGAAATTCAAAGTTCACATGAATATTAGACTTGACTTTCTTCACTTCCGAATTCGATTACCCCTTTCCATCACAAGACTTTCAACGTTAGGCTATGTGTAGTGGTCAAGCCCCATAAGGGGAGGCGGAGTGGGGAATATTTTCTCCGTGATAAAAGTTTTCCACGAGTGATAAATGGAAACAAACCACCGCCACTTGTGAGTGATGGAACATGTGAGGTTGTGAGTGATAAACTTAACGCGTGATAAGGTTGTGAGTGATGAAATAATGGTTGATGACATGGCAGAACTTGATTGTATGTTGTGAGTGATGGAATTTTTGCAAGTGATAACCACCCCCTCCCCCCTAAGGCCCCATAAGGAGGGGTTATGTAACAAGTGGCAAAATGTGTAAGCGAGGTGAGTTATATAACTTGAGTGTGTAGTGGATTGTGGAAAGGGGGTTATATAACCCTTTCAATTATACATACATATGAATGTAAATATATGTGTGTGAGAGACCAACATAACATCTTGCCGTTATAATTTTCGCGAAGATGGCCGGAATCCGCCGTATGGCACCCCTCGTGGCAGTGTGTCGCAGCGCCATGGGGCGCTATAACATGCTTTGGTGACATATCCTTCCTCACTATGGAAGGACTTATATGATCACCAACCGTAAATTTAGTTGGCCTTCTTTGATAGTTCGCATATACTCTTTGACAACTTTCATAGCTTCAAACTTTATCTAATTTTGTCAAATCTTTTTTGTGATTATTTGAAAAGTTTTCATTCCTCTAAAAATTCGTTGACCAATCAACCCCCTCCCCTCACATACAATTAGGGGTGCAAACGAGCCGAGCCCGAGCTTGATCAAGCTCGAGCTCGAGCTCGATTAACTTATGTGAGCTCGGGCTCGAGCTCAGCTCGATTCGAGCTTTGTTTTCAAGGCTCGAGCTCGGCTCGTTTGTATTTTCTCAAGCTCGAGCTCGGCTCGTTTATTATCTATTAATTAATATATTAAATAAAAATAATATAAATAATAGACTTTTTAGGCTCGCGAGCTCGATAAGTGAAGCTCGGGCTCGGGCTCGTTTACTAAATAAGCTTATTTTTAGGTTCGAGGTCGGCTTGTAAACACGTTTGAATAAGCTCGGCTCGACTCGGCTCGTTTACACTAAGGCTCGATAAGGCTCGACGAGCCTAACGAGCTTCACATGCGAGGCTCGAGTTCGGGCTCGATAAGCAAACGAGCTTTATTTTAGGCTCAAGCTCAGCTCGGGCTCGATAAGGCTCGGCTCGTTTCGAGCTTTTTCTCGAGCCGACCTCGAGTGGCTCGCGAGCCGCTCGGCTCGTTTGCACCCCTACATACAATCCAATTTGTTTGAGTGCCCCGGACTTCTTTTGACCTTCATAAGGCATAACATATATATATATATATATAGAGTTAGGATCCTGTAAAAAAGGCCCAAAGTGTGAGAAAGGTAAGAAAGAATCTTAACCATTAAATCTTTTGATCTAATGGTTGAGATCAATAGGGACCAAAATGTAAAATATTTTTCTTAATTTGGACTGAATTGAAAATTATAGGGGTAATAAAGTCTTTATATACATTCAAAATAGGAAACTGTAAATCAAAATTCCTATAATTCCGATCTCTCTCTCCAATTGATCGAATAGTTTATCTCTCTCTCTCTACAATTTCGTCTATCTCTCTAATCGATCGAACAGCGGCGGCGACGAGCGGCAGCGGCGACGGAGAGCGACGAGCGGCGACGGCGAGCGGCAGCGGCGACGGCGAGCGGGCAGCGGCAGTGGTTGTGCGGATCGGCAGCGGTGGTGCAGCAGTGGTGGTGCCGGAAGTGGCAGTGGTGGTGCCGGAAGTGGAGAAGATGATACAGAGGTGTTATATTTTTTCTTTACTGAATGGTGTTATATCTTGTACTGAATGGTGTTATTTTGTGTACTAAATGGTGTTTTTTTTATTTTCTGAATGGTGTTTTTTTCTTCTCTGAATGGTGTTATTTTTCTTTTCTTAATGGTGTTTTTTTCTTTTCTGAATGGTGTTTTTTTCTTTTTCTGAATGGTGTTATATTTCTTTTACTGAATGGTGTTATATTCTTGTACTGAATGGTGTTATATTCTTGTACTGAATGGTGTTTATTTTATTTACTGCTGATGGTGTTATTTTTGTGCTGAATGGTGTTATTTTTGTACTGAATGATGTTATTTTTGTGTGAATGGTGTTTTTTTTGTGCTGAATGGTGTTATATTTTGTGCTGAATGATGTTTTTTTGTGTGAATGGTGTTTTTTTTTTGTGCTGAATGGTGTTATGTTTGTGCTGAATGATGTTATTTTTGTGTGAATGGTGTTTTTTTTTTTTTTTTTGCTTAATGGTGTTATATTTGTGCTGAATTGTGTTATATTTTCTGAATGGTGTTATATTTAAAACACCATGTATGAACAGGCTCTGAATGGTGTTATATTTATGGACGGTTATAAGTCCTTAAATCAAGGATTTTCTCTCTCCAAATCCTTAAATCAAGGATTACCATATTTGAATTTGTTAATGCATTTACAATTATACCCTTTTTAATTAATTTAGATCTAATGGTTGAGATTCTTTCTTACCTTTCTCACACTTTTGGTCTTTTTTACAATAACTTCACCATATATATATATAGGTAGAGGATCCTGTAAAAAAGGCCTAAAGTGTGAGAAGGGTAAGAAAGAATCTCAGCCATTAGATCTTTTGATCTAATGGTTGAGATCAATAGGGACCAAATTGTAAAATATTTTCATTAATTTGGACTGATTTGAAATATCTAGGGGCAATATAGTCTTTTAAACCCACTAGAAATTAGGTAATGCACATGTAACTCCCCCCCCCCCCCCGTCTTTTTTAAACGTCAATAACTTTTTATACGTAACTTTAAAAAAAATTACACCATAATAACGAGCGTTTTTTTATCTTTAATATGAGTACCGTATTGCTATACTTATATAGAGAAAAACATATGTTTCGATCAGATGTTTAGTCAATGAATGGTGTTATATATTTACTGAATGGTGTTATATACTTGCTGAATGGTGTTATATACTTACTGAATGGTGTTATATACTTGCTGAATGCTGAATGGTGTTATATACTTGCTGAATGGTGTTATATATTTGCTGAATGGTGTTATATACTTGCTGAATGGTGTTATATACTTGCTGAATGGTGTTATATACTTCCTATAATTAAGGTGGCGGTTATGGGAAGTTTTTAATTAATTGAATTAATGATTAAATTACTTGTTTACCCTTTTCAATTAATTTAGATCTAATGGCTGAGATTCTTTCTTACCTTTCTCACACTTTTGGTCTTTGTTACAATAACCTTACCCTATATATATATATATATATATATATATTGCAATATTTCTCATAATAATATTTATATATTTATATACTATTAATTTAAAACAATGTTATGTATCATTGTTTGTACTTTGTGCTTATAGGGTGTTTTTTGCAATGGTCGGTTGCACCTATTGTTTTAAGATTGCATATATGTATTGTACCTTATGTTTTATGAGTTTTTAAAAAATATTTGGTTGTAGGTCCATAGGACATTATATTTTATTATTATCTTTATTTTTATTATTATTATTATTTATTTTATGATTTGTTTGTTTTAGTATTCTTACTTATTTAAGTCATGTATTTCTTTTTGTAATACACATTAATGATTTCTTTGTTTTAGTATTTTTATTTAAATCATGTATTTATTTTTGTAATACACATTAATTTATTTTATTTAAATTTTATTCATGTCCATACACGACGTAAGGTGCGTATGTGGTTCAATGTTTTACGTCTATTTTTTTCATATGATAGGTTCGTCGCAACTCACAAGTCCGATATCGACTTAGTTATTCTTTTCTATGTTTTACGTTTCGATCTAATTTCTTCGTATTAACACGCCGCAATCGATGTGTATGGTTCAATGATTTTACATCTATGTTTCGCCCAATGTTACTTTTTTCATTTTTATTTATTTTCTTTTACGAGTTTTGTCTGCGTTGATGGTCGTTGGCGGTAGTATAACATTGGAGCAACTTGGCACGGTTTTATGTTCCCCACTGCAACCTGGGGGCTTAATATATCATCATATATGTAGTAACAAAATGCACTACAAAATGTTTCTTACTTTTCTCAAAATGGTTGTAACTTCTCTTATACTTAAGGTACGTGCATGATTATGGTGTAACAACTTTTATTAATGCGTCATTTCTACACGTTGTTACGAATGTGCGTGGTCTAACATTTTTACGTCTTCCTTTTCAGTGTTGCTTGGCGTTGGCGATGGTGTGTTATTAATGTTGTTGGTACGGTTGTACCCCGCCGCATTATTGGTTTAATGTGTATGATATGTTTGTACATTTGGTTTTTTTACTTGTATAGTTAATTAACAAAGATCATATTTTACAACCATCTTTTAAAGAAATTCAAATAATTGTTATTTATATAATATAATTTTGTAACATTTCTAGGTATATAATTTTGTACATTTAGCTTAGTTAGTATTTCATGCTTTAATTAGTTGTACCCTTAGTTTAGAAGGTTGTAGCTTTTGGTTTATTATTATATAATAAGAATAAGAATTGGTGTATTACATCTTTGGTTTTTTTATTGGTTTTTTATTGTAGTAATTTTTTTATTTTATTGTTTTTTAGTTAGAATGGGTGTGACAACCCGAAATCCTAAGGTCTTTCGTCAACGACAACCCTCGACGAAAAAGGTCTTTCGCCATTAACACCACACTTGACGAAGCATGGTGTTTCGTCAAGAGGTTTCTCGCCAAAAGGGCTTCGGCCCAGTTTCCCTCGAGCCCAGACTTCTTTATTGGCGGCCCACACTAAATAGTAGTTTGTTTAGTATTAGTTATGTATTGCACAAATTATCAAAACCCTAATTCTACCTACATGGACGGCAACCTAATCTCTTGTGAAGCTCCTCCCTTCCATCGATCCCAGCACCCTCAATACTCTGCATCTACTGGTTAGTGTCACGCCCCTAATTAACTTATGTGCTCGCTATGTGTATTATTTTGGACCGAGGATCATGGGGGCTCTCAATGATTCGAGGTGGTATTGGATGTCTAACAACAAGTAGTTGATGTTTGTATGAAGCATAAACTGATTTGTGTAATCTAGGAAATTATCCAAACTGTGAATCAATGACTTCGGCTCGCACGCATACTAGGTTTTGACAACAGTTGCATGATAATCGAATTATGAATATAAAATGTTATGTTATGTGAACCTAGGCCTTGTGTGATAATTAGAACAACGATTCCGTGCTTGCGTAAAATATGATTGAAGGTTGCATGTGTTAATTAACGGTGGAGTTTTGATAAAATGTGATGATATATGTTCATAAACTAGAACTGTGGATGATGAGGGTTTGTTGTTATGATCATACGGTAATTCGATTTAAAATGACGGATTATGTGTTAACTCCTGTTAAAGTTTACAAGGTGTTTAGGATTCATGAAAAGTAACTGTAGTAATCAGTGAATAGACTTGACTGTGTCTTGAATGATAATGGTGAAACGGCTGTGGAACAGTGACGATGATCCCCTCCCCACGAAGCCACCATGTCGACGAAATACCTGGTGTTTCGTCATACACCTGTCGACGAAAGATGATGTTTCATCACACACACCTCCACGACGAAAGATAGTGTTTCGTCACACACCTGTCAACGAAATACCTGGATGCTTCGTCACACTCCTGTCAACGAAATACATGGTGTTTCGTCACACACATCTGCCGACGAACAACCTGATGTTTCGTCACCTACATGTTGACGAACAACCTTGATAGTTCGTCGCCCTGAAGGTTCTTCATTAGGAAGGAACTTCATCAACAGATTATGGTTTAGAATGTGATGCTTGAAATATAAATTGTTATACAGATTTGTGTGTATGCATGATTCTGAATATGATGATGAGCATCCATTGAAAGAATTGTGTGTCGTGATTTAGAAACTGTATTTGTATGATGATGAAGGGTAGAATGATTATGTGTTTTGACTGGATTTGAATATTGATTGTGAAATTAATGGGCAATGTGAAACTAATCGCACAGGATACTTGGATCGCACAATTTCATGACACACATACACACACACTTGGACTCAATTTCATACTTAAATTACGTGACACGTTACTTGGTAGATGCCAGTGCACTTATATGAGTTGTGAACGATAAGATGGGAGCATGTAAATGAACTGGTATGAGGCCCAAACATTTATCACAAGATGTTATATTTGCATGATATGGATTAATGGATATCATGATCTACTGTTACAATGTGTATGATGATATGTGTATGGCACTCATGTATTATGTGTTAGAATTTGCATTACGTGTTAACGAAACTGACTGTCATCGATAACCATATTAGGATTTGGCTGACCAACTGTAAATGAGTAACTAGTCATACCAAGCAAACCAATGTGAGTTCTTATGCATTATTGGTTTAATGTGTATGATATGTTTGTACATTTGGTTTTTTTACTTGTATAGTTAATTAACAAAGATCATATTTTACAACCATCTTTTAAAGAAATTCAAATAATTGTTATTTATATAATATAATTTTGTAACATTTCTAGGTATATAATTTTGTACATTTAGCTTAGTTAGTATTTCATGCTTTAATTAGTTGTACCCTTAGTTTAGAAGGTTGTAGCTTTTGGTTTATTATTATATAATAAGAATAAGAATTGGTGTATTACATCTTTGGTTTTTTTATTGGTTTTTTATTGTAGTAATTTTTTTATTTTATTGTTTTTTAGTTAGAATGGGTGTGACAACCCGAAATCCTAAGGTCTTTCGTCAACGACAACCCTCGACGAAAAAGGTCTTTCGCCATTAACACCACACTTGACGAAGCATGGTGTTTCGTCAAGAGGTTTCTCACCAAAAGGGCTTCGGCCCAGTTTCCCTCGAGCCCAGACTTCTTTATTGGCGGCCCACACTAAATAGTAGTTTGTTTAGTATTAGTTATGTATTGCACAAATTATCAAAACCCTAATTCTACCTACATGGACGGCAACCTAATCTCTTGTGAAGCTCCTCCCTTCCATCGATCCCAGCACCCTCAATACTCTGCATCTACTGGTTAGTGTCACGCCCCTAATTAACTTATGTGCTCGCTATGTGTATTATTTTGGACCGAGGATCATGGGGGCTCTCAATGATTCGAGGTGGTATTGGATGTCTAACAACAAGTAGTTGATGTTTGTATGAAGCATAAACTGATTTGTGTAATCTAGGAAATTATCCAAACTGTGAATCAATGACTTCGGCTCGCACGCATACTAGGTTTTGACAACAGTTGCATGATAATCGAATTATGAATATAAAATGTTATGTTATGTGAACCTAGGCCTTGTGTGATAATTAGAACAACGATTCCGTGCTTGCGTAAAATATGATTGAAGGTTGCATGTGTTAATTAACGGTGGAGTTTTGATAAAATGTGATGATATATGTTCATAAACTAGAACTGTGGATGATGAGGGTTTGTTGTTATGATCATACGGTAATTCGATTTAAAATGACGGATTATGTGTTAACTCCTGTTAAAGTTTACAAGGTGTTTAGGATTCATGAAAAGTAACTGTAGTAATCAGTGAATAGACTTGACTGTGTCTTGAATGATAATGGTGAAACGGCTGTGGAACAGTGACGATGATCCCCTCCCCACGAAGCCACCATGTCGACGAAATACCTGGTGTTTCGTCATACACCTGTCGACGAAAGATGATGTTTCATCACACACACCTCCACGACGAAAGATAGTGTTTCGTCACACACCTGTCAACGAAATACCTGGATGCTTCGTCACACTCCTGTCAACGAAATACATGGTGTTTCGTCACACACATCTGCCGACGAACAACCTGATGTTTCGTCACCTACATGTTGACGAACAACCTTGATAGTTCGTCGCCCTGAAGGTTCTTCATTAGGAAGGAACTTCATCAACAGATTATGGTTTAGAATGTGATGCTTGAAATATAAATTGTTATACAGATTTGTGTGTATGCATGATTCTGAATATGATGATGAGCATCCATTGAAAGAATTGTGTGTCGTGATTTAGAAACTGTATTTGTATGATGATGAAGGGTAGAATGATTATGTGTTTTGACTGGATTTGAATATTGATTGTGAAATTAATGGGCAATGTGAAACTAATCGCACAGGATACTTGGATCGCACAATTTCATGACACACATACACACACACTTGGACTCAATTTCATACTTAAATTACGTGACACGTTACTTGGTAGATGCCAGTGCACTTATATGAGTTGTGAACGATAAGATGGGAGCATGTAAATGAACTGGTATGAGGCCCAAACATTTATCACAAGATGTTATATTTGCATGATATGGATTAATGGATATCATGATCTACTGTTACAACGTGTATGATGATATGTGTATGGCACTCATGTATTATGTGTTAGAATTTGCATTACGTGTTAACGAAACTGACTGTCATCGATAACCATATTAGGATTTGGCTGACCAACTGTAAATGAGTAACTAGTCATACCAAGCAAACCAATGTGAGTTCTTATGCATTATTGGTTTAATGTGTATGATATGTTTGTACATTTGGTTTTTTTTACTTGTATAGTTAATTAACAAAGATCATATTTTACAACCATCTTTTAAAGAAATTCAAATAATTGTTATTTATATAATATAATTTTGTAACATTTCTAGGTATATAATTTTGTACATTTAGCTTAGTTAGTATTTCATGCTTTAATTAGTTGTACCCTTAGTTTAGAAGGTTGTAGCTTTTGGTTTATTATTATATAATAAGAATAAGAATTGGTGTATTACATCTTTGGTTTTTTTATTGGTTTTTTATTGTAGTAATTTTTTTATTTTATTGTTTTTTAGTTAGAATGGGTGTGACAACCCGAAATCCTAAGGTCTTTCGTCAACGACAACCCTCGACAAAAAAGGTCTTTCGCCATTAACACCACACTTGACGAAGCATGGTGTTTCGTCAAGAGGTTTCTCGCCAAAAGGGCTTCGGCCCAGTTTCCCTCGAGCCCAGACTTCTTTATTGGCGGCCCACACTAAATAGTAGTTTGTTTAGTATTAGTTATGTATTGCACAAATTATCAAAACCCTAATTCTACCTACATGGACGGCAACCTAATCTCTTGTGAAGCTCCTCCCTTCCATCGATCCCAGTACCCTCAATACTCTGCATCTACTGGTTAGTGTCACGCCCCTAATTAACTTATGTGCTCGCTATGTGTATTATTTTGGACCGAGGATCATGGGGGCTCTCAATGATTCGAGGTGGTATTGGATGTCTAACAACAAGTAGTTGATGTTTGTATGAAGCATAAACTGATTTGTGTAATCTAGGAAATTATCCAAACTGTGAATCAATGACTTCGGCTCGCACGCATACTAGGTTTTGACAACAGTTGCATGATAATCGAATTATGAATATAAAATGTTATGTTATGTGAACCTAGGCCTTGTGTGATAATTAGAACAACGATTCCGTGCTTGCGTAAAATATGATTGAAGGTTGCATGTGTTAATTAACGGTGGAGTTTTGATAAAATGTGATGATATATGTTCATAAACTAGAACTGTGGATGATGAGGGTTTGTTGTTATGATCATACGGTAATTCGATTTAAAATGACGGATTATGTGTTAACTCCTGTTAAAGTTTACAAGGTGTTTAGGATTCATGAAAAGTAACTGTAGTAATCAGTGAATAGACTTGACTGTGTCTTGAATGATAATGGTGAAACGGCTGTGGAACAGTGACGATGATCCCCTCCCCACGAAGCCACCATGTCGACGAAATACCTGGTGTTTCGTCATACACCTGTCGACGAAAGATGATGTTTCATCACACACACCTCCACGACGAAAGATAGTGTTTCGTCACACACCTGTCAACGAAATACCTGGATGCTTCGTCACACTCCTGTCAACGAAATACATGGTGTTTCGTCACACACATCTGCCGACGAACAACCTGATGTTTCGTCACCTACATGTTGACGAACAACCTTGATAGTTCGTCGCCCTGAAGGTTCTTCATTAGGAAGGAACTTCATCAACAGATTATGGTTTAGAATGTGATGCTTGAAATATAAATTGTTATACAGATTTGTGTGTATGCATGATTCTGAATATGATGATGAGCATCCATTGAAAGAATTGTGTGTCGTGATTTAGAAACTGTATTTGTATGATGATGAAGGGTAGAATGATTATGTGTTTTGACTGGATTTGAATATTGATTGTGAAATTAATGGGCAATGTGAAACTAATCGCACAGGATACTTGGATCGCACAATTTCATGACACACATACACACACACTTGGACTCAATTTCATACTTAAATTACGTGACACGTTACTTGGTAGATGCCAGTGCACTTATATGAGTTGTGAACGATAAGATGGGAGCATGTAAATGAACTGGTATGAGGCCCAAACATTTATCACAAGATGTTATATTTGCATGATATGGATTAATGGATATCATGATCTACTGTTACAACGTGTATGATGATATGTGTATGGCACTCATGTATTATGTGTTAGAATTTGCATTACGTGTTAACGAAACTGACTGTCATCGATAACCATATTAGGATTTGGCTGACCAACTGTAAATGAGTAACTAGTCATACCAAGCAAACCAATGTGAGTTCTTATGCATTATTGGTTTAATGTGTATGATATGTTTGTACATTTGGTTTTTTTACTTGTATAGTTAATTAACAAAGATCATATTTTACAACCATCTTTTAAAGAAATTCAAATAATTGTTATTTATATAATATAATTTTGTAACATTTCTAGGTATATAATTTTGTACATTTAGCTTAGTTAGTATTTCATGCTTTAATTAGTTGTACCCTTAGTTTAGAAGGTTGTAGCTTTTGGTTTATTATTATATAATAAGAATAAGAATTGGTGTATTACATCTTTGGTTTTTTTATTGGTTTTTTATTGTAGTAATTTTTTTATTTTATTGTTTTTTAGTTAGAATGGGTGTGACAACCCGAAATCCTAAGGTCTTTCGTCAACGACAACCCTCGACGAAAAAGGTCTTTCGCCATTAACACCACACTTGACGAAGCATGGTGTTTCGTCAAGAGGTTTCTCGCCAAAAGGGCTTCGGCCCAGTTTCCCTCGAGCCCAGACTTCTTTATTGGCGGCCCACACTAAATAGTAGTTTGTTTAGTATTAGTTATGTATTGCACAAATTATCAAAACCCTAATTCTACCTACATGGACGGCAACCTAATCTCTTGTGAAGCTCCTCCCTTCCATCGATCCCAGCACCCTCAATACTCTGCATCTACTGGTTAGTGTCACGCCCCTAATTAACTTATGTGCTCGCTATGTGTATTATTTTGGACCGAGGATCATGGGGGCTCTCAATGATTCGAGGTGGTATTGGATGTCTAACAACAAGTAGTTGATGTTTGTATGAAGCATAAACTGATTTGTGTAATCTAGGAAATTATCCAAACTGTGAATCAATGACTTCGGCTCGCACGCATACTAGGTTTTGACAACAGTTGCATGATAATCGAATTATGAATATAAAATGTTATGTTATGTGAACCTAGGCCTTGTGTGATAATTAGAACAACGATTCCGTGCTTGCGTAAAATATGATTGAAGGTTGCATGTGTTAATTAACGGTGGAGTTTTGATAAAATGTGATGATATATGTTCATAAACTAGAACTGTGGATGATGAGGGTTTGTTGTTATGATCATACGGTAATTCGATTTAAAATGACGGATTATGTGTTAACTCCTGTTAAAGTTTACAAGGTGTTTAGGATTCATGAAAAGTAACTGTAGTAATCAGTGAATAGACTTGACTGTGTCTTGAATGATAATGGTGAAACGGCTGTGGAACAGTGACGATGATCCCCTCCCCACGAAGCCACCATGTCGACGAAATACCTGGTGTTTCGTCATACACCTGTCGACGAAAGATGATGTTTCATCACACACACCTCCACGACGAAAGATAGTGTTTCGTCACACACCTGTCAACGAAATACCTGGATGCTTCGTCACACTCCTGTCAACGAAATACATGGTGTTTCGTCACACACATCTGCCGACGAACAACCTGATGTTTCGTCACCTACATGTTGACGAACAACCTTGATAGTTCGTCGCCCTGAAGGTTCTTCATTAGGAAGGAACTTCATCAACAGATTATGGTTTAGAATGTGATGCTTGAAATATAAATTGTTATACAGATTTGTGTGTATGCATGATTCTGAATATGATGATGAGCATCCATTGAAAGAATTGTGTGTCGTGATTTAGAAACTGTATTTGTATGATGATGAAGGGTAGAATGATTATGTGTTTTGACTGGATTTGAATATTGATTGTGAAATTAATGGGCAATGTGAAACTAATCGCACAGGATACTTGGATCGCACAATTTCATGACACACATACACACACACTTGGACTCAATTTCATACTTAAATTACGTGACACGTTACTTGGTAGATGCCAGTGCACTTATATGAGCTGTGAACGATAAGATGGGAGCATGTAAATGAACTGGTATGAGGCCCAAACATTTATCACAAGATGTTATATTTGCATGATATGGATTAATGGATATCATGATCTACTGTTACAACGTGTATGATGATATGTGTATGGCACTCATGTATTATGTGTTAGAATTTGCATTACGTGTTAACGAAACTGACTGTCATCGATAACCATATTAGGATTTGGCTGACCAACTGTAAATGAGTAACTAGTCATACCAAGCAAACCAATGTGAGTTCACTTCTCTTAAAATAAGCATGCGTCCGGTGGGGACAATCAAACAGACAAAACTTGTAAATGGATTTTCGTAAACCCATTTCCTTGTAGGGGATATGAGGCGGTTTTCAAGTACCCACATCCTTGCAGGGGATGTGAGGCGGATTTCACAAACGCATATCCTTGCAGGGGATATGCAACGGTTTTTAGTAAACGTTGATGTTGGATAATACACTCACTCTCTATCACTTAAGTCCCATCATACTACCGGGTTGTTGCTTGTAGGGCAACGGGGTTATTAGTTGACAACGCTATTAGGTTTGGCACCCTCACGACGAACCTGGATAAGACGAGCGTGAACTAATAACTTTAAATCATGACCAATGTTTGATAGAGCATTGGAGAAGGGAAAAAAGGGCCGTCTGCGGTATCAAGTTATTATCAACATAACATAACATGAATCAGTAATCGGTAATGAATGGTTTAACAAATCAGTGAACTCACCAGCGTTGTCTGATACACGTTTTTTTGCATGCTTGCAGGCCTTTAGGTACATGTTGTTGGAACTTGCTGTCTGGGATGCTGGAGTGGTTATGGGTCAAGCAACAAGGAAATCACAAGACAAGTTTAATTGCTTTTATACACTTGAGTTACGAAATTGTCAACTATTGTATTATGCTTCTGTTGATTAATAAATAATGTTTTGTAACGCTTTATTCTAATAAATGAAAGTTTAATTGCTTTATAGTTATGAGTTCAATGTGATTGATGGCTAAGATCCTGGTACGTCACACGCCTCGCGGGGAATTCCGCATGTGGTATTTTGGGGGTGTGACAGTTTGGTATCAGAGCCACTGGTTATAGTGAACTAGTTTTTTAAAACGTTTTTATAAAACCAAACTATAACCGAACAACTTCGAAAATCGACCATGACGCTCAGCTCCAGATTGCAAGGTCCGTCTTTCTCCATCCGTTGTATACGTTGCATGATTAATGTACACCTGTTTATGATGTAACATACGGACACACACTCGTCACTATAGCATAATTACATGAATTGCTTGTTTAGATTATGATGTGTTGTTAGTGTGTCGTAGCCCTTGGATTCTTGTGACCTTGATGTTTTGATAACCTTCGTTTGACATCTGAGTTTGAGGAACCATTTGACATGAGTTAGGAGGAACTGAGATGAGCATGCAAATCGCAATATTATTGTGGGTGCACACATAATAATAATGTGGGGTGCATGTGAGTCCCAGTGAGGCCTAACAAGTGAAAAAAGGGGGTTCTGTTCCGTTATGTGATCAATGTGAAACATAACAGTCTATCGGAGTCGTAGCAGTGATTGTCTCCTACTCGAACATGATCTTTTCACTTCTCACTAAATCCTTGCGAATCTCGAAGCTATCGAGTATTACCTGAACACACATCTGGACGTCTAGCGAACTATGTAGGATGTTAGGTGCTGATACGAACATCCCTGAGTTGGATGTTGCAGCGTCAATGATTGGTCTATACCTTCTTCCCTCCTCTTTGTTTGCTGGAACTCAATGTACTAACGTCTTAGACCCCGAAGTGCGATCACTTCTGCCACACTCTAGAAACATACTGTGTATTACTATATGAACTTGCAAGAACGATGGACAAGAGGATGAGTGTAGTGCCTCACATACCTCAGTATTAGGACGACCCTGGTTACCGGCACCGAACACCAGCAGATTGACTTCAACCGAGTCCCTAACCCTAGTCAGCGACTTATGGGAGTCAACTCTTACGAATCAATCGGGACATAAGCGATGACAACAGATTATAGTGTGGAATGTGTGACTACCAGCACAGTGAGTAACGCGATAGGACGTGGCACATAATGTGAAAAGATGGACTTGGTTGGTGAAAGATCGTAGGGCTCCATTTCAAGCAACGACGTTAGAGGCAACAATCCCGCCGACATCAAGGTAAATGTAACCATGGCCTACAGTATGGAAATGAAGATGCCTACGGCATGGATTGGCCGTTGATAATTCAAGACGACAACAACTGTAAGACCCTAACACGTAATATTTTTAAATTGACGCTGCGGAAATACGAGCCTTAAAATTTCTTTCTTTAATAAACATATTTCTAACATAAAAGTTCAGATGCAAAATATTAAACATTTAATGGAAGGGATTTACAATATTCAATTTGTATTAACGCTTCGAAGCAATACATATTTCGAACTATTTGACCGTTCTTTCCGTACAACCCTTGCTCTTGACTCGATCTACGTCCGCTCAGCTTCGTTAGTAGTAGAAGGAATCCGTGTGGTACCTGTGAACATCACATACAACTTAATCATTAGACATTGACAACCTCATACGACACTAATCTCACACAATTAACTTTCGTATAACATTCAACTATTCTCTTGAAGTCTCTCGTTCCGAGTTCAGCTTCAACTTCATAAGAATCCGACATTCTCATTCTTGCATTATATTCTAAACTCAAGTGTATCGTTAGTAACGTTAATTCTCGATACATCTAAATTATGCATTCGCACATACATACACACGTACATACTTACAACCATACACGTTTACATCCCTACATATATTCAAATATACTTACAATCATGTATTCATACCTACGTGTATCGTACATATTCTTGTATGCCAAAATACATATAACACGTGCATTTAAAGTCATATTCCCTTAACCACCTCCTGCTATTGTACCATAAACATACGTAATAATTCACAAGTAAGCATTCTTATGAACAAGTTTTATCATTTCATCCGTATAACACATTCTAACACATTTCCTCTCACCATTTAATTATTTATAAGATCCGCACTTTTACATGAACTTAAGTGCATAGTTATCTATTTTAATAAGGATGGTGCTTTCTTATGTCTAACAAGGTTTACGGAGCCTTTCGGAAGCTTTACGGAGCACCCGGACTGAAATGAGTTCAACCGAGAGCGCTACATGGCGAAAACAGAAAGCAGGAAACGGAGGCACCGTCGCCGACGCCTCACCAGGCCGTCGGCGACGCCCTCTAGTTTTGTCTGTCGGGAAAGAGGTCCGTAGACAGGAGATTAGGATGTCGGAAGCACAGAACCAGCCAAGCACCGTCGCCGATGGTCCTTTAGGGCGTCGGCGACGCCCCTTCTGCATCCCAGACGCTTATTTCTACTTTTTGGCTATTGGGATAGATTATACTCGCACCACGAACGTTCCAAACGTATAGTAACATCCTTACAAGGTCCCAAATTATACCAACACTTTCCCCATGCCTTGATGGTCGAAACCTTACCTTACCCCACTTCCTAGTTTTGACCCGTTTGATCTTTATTACACACTTTCCGACTTAGTTAACATTTTTGACCCATTACCACAAAACTAAACTTAGTACTTCATTTGATCTTACATTCTTGCATACCTCACTATTCGTAACATATGACAAAATGAACAAATCTATTTAAATACTAAAAAGAGGTTCGAAACTTACTTACACTTCATTACGTTATGACAACAAGACCTCATTTGACCCATTCGATCTACTTAGCAAGAACCATCGTTTTCATTCAACCAACTCCATATTTGACTTCGCATCATACTCAATTATCTAGAACGATACCTTATTTAAACAAGCTAAGAAGTGAAATCGGAATCACTTACCTTGAGCGACCAAGTTCAAGCATAGGTTCCATGCTTACTTTTGACCCGTTAGCCTCCGTGCTTGAGTCCGTAGATATGTTATTTATCCTTACATGTCAATACATTAATATCCTTGTTAGCATACAAGACCACACATAACATCAATTACATTAATGCTATGCTCAACATTTGACCTTCATTAGTCAATTTCTAACAAACATAAAGCATATACTCAAAGTCATATCTTTTCAAGCTTATATAATTTATCATGTCATTACACATTCATACATTGATCTAACTACGTCCATATTCAAGTTAACAATTTAACGTAATCTTAACATCCTTGTTTACTAATAAATCACTCTACCTTTAGTGCACATCCATATCAATTCACCATTAAACCTCTAGACCAACACATGACGTTTACCACATCATTTAAGTACGAAGTTCAACTTCTAAGCATACCTTTTATCAAAGTTGTTTTATCAATTAAAAACCCATATGTATTTCAATCAAAACGCATATTTCATGTTAACCTATCGTTTATCACTTCATTATTACATTCTATACTTTTCCATCCATCATTATACACAATTCATCTAAAATCATCACTTAGGCATTTCATCATACACTTGGTGGGCGTACCGTTAATTAAGCATAGTGTACAAGTATCATTTGCATAACATGACCAATCCATATCAATATCATCAGGAACATCAATATTCAATAGAATTTCACATAAATTCTCTTCTAATTCAGCTCTAACTAACAATTTATCATTATAAACAATCATCATACATTCCCTCATCCAATTACACACTTTACAACTCATATTCATTCCACTCTAAGTGGGTTTTCACTCCCAACATTGATTTAATCGCTTTCAAGCATTCATAATGTTCTAGATGGTGATCTTAGCTCAATATCATACTAATTTCATATAAACACATGGAATTTCTTGAAACCCTACATATTCAAGATCATCAAACTATCAAATTCTTCTTACCTTAAGCTTTAATAGGCCTAGATGATCAAGAAATCATTGACATGCATGAGATTCAGTCACGATTAGGGCTTCAATTGGCTGGATTTCTGTGGTTAGAAGGGTTTCCCCTTCTTCTCTGGCTCTGGGCGTCGAACACACACACACACACCTGATGTGTGTGTGTTTTAATTCTTATTTCATTTTTATTCATCTAGCTTTCTTAACCTGTCACCTTTAGTCCCTTGAGTTTAGTGTGGTAATTGCTTAGTCACAAACTTTACTACTATTATCTAACTTGTATTGTGACCAAGTTAAATAACATATTGGTCACATTTTATCTCGTATTCCATGAAATCTCATTAGTGAGTTAAACGTTCGGGTTTTGGGGCGTTACAACAACCAAAGGGATGACGACAGTACTGGAAATCCTTGTAACGAAAACAACAACCCTGGAAATGATGTTCGTAGAAGGGCATTTAGGATTGGTATGGGCGATGCCAGGATTATAGCAACACGGTGCCTGCACGTTTTTGGTAACTAAATGCCTCGTTTCTGTTCTGTTAAACCCTGATGCTTTTTGGAACCAACCTGTTGCGGAATCGACTGATGGCCAGACAATTGAAACCTCATATGTTTGCTGGAATGCAAACTCGACCTTGTGAGACAAGTGTTCGACGTCGATCTTCCTTCTACTATTCCTGACAGTTTCGATGCAGTAGTTAGTGTGGATTGGTTATCCAGATATCTCATAGATATACCCCGTGAGGGAAATTTTGCGTATCCCTCCCCTTAGTGGAGGATCGTTGTCTGTTTTAAAGCGTCAGAGTGGCGCAAAGGTTAGCGTCATTTCAGTAATGAAAGCCAGGAGCGTCTATGGAGGGACTACCCTGCTATGTTAGCAACTGTTAATGATGTTAAGGTCAGGGAAACGAGGATCGAGAATTCATCAATTGTTTGTGATTTCTTCCGATGAGCTACTCGAAGAACTTTCAGGATTACTTCCACAACTGTTAGATAGAATCCCAGTTTGGTCTCGCGCCAGAGGCAACCCGGATTACTTGTACGCCTTACTGTCTTGCACCAGGAGGGTTGCAAGAACTGTCTAATCTACCACGGGAATTGTTGGACAAAAGTTTTGTCAGACCTGGCTCTTTTCGTGTTAGGGAGCCCCAGTTATATCAGTGAAGATAAGCCTTGTCGTTGGACATGTGTACTGATTATCGAGAACTCAGCAAGGTGACAGTCAAGAACTGTTTGCCTCGACCATGTATTGACAACCTGTTGACCAGTTGCAAGGGTCCAACTCCTATTCGGGGCTTGATTAACGAACGAACTACCAGCAGATGGAAGTCCAAGGAGAGAATGTTCTTAAAACGGCATATCAAACGCGATGAGGCCATTGCGACACTGTACTTCATGACCTTTTGGGTTAATCAACACACCAGCAGCTTTATGGATCACATGGATCGACCGTGTTCATTGTTGGCGTTCCGAGTCATTTCCAGGAGAAAGGAACATCATGGGCGACATTTGTAACTTATCTTGGAGCTCTTGAGGGAGGAGCCACTCCACGCGAAGCCTCGTTAAATGTAACTTCTGGATTCGAGAGGTACATTTTTGGCCATGTAATCAACAAAGTGGGAATACACGTTGATCTCGCTAAGATCCATTTTGTTAGAAACTGATCGACACCCAAAGATTCCTTCGGGGATACAGTAATTCCTTGGTTTCGCTAGATACCATCGCAGATTCATCATGGGATTTTCGAAGATCACGCAACTTTAATCCCCTTAACACAGCAGGGTGCTGTGTTCGTGGAAGACAAAACAGGAGGACGTCTTTTCAGCTTTTGAAACCCAACTCTGCAATGCACTGAGCATCGTTTCTATCCGGGGGTATTGATGAATCAGTGGTATACGATGATGGTTCGAATCAGAGTCCCAGTTACGCGCCGATGCAACACGAGAAGGTGATGGCCTACGTAGTGGATTTACAAGAAGGAATTGCACGAGTCACAACCTGCGGTGGAAACCACAGCCTTTGGATTTAAGTTGGAGGCATTACTTGGACGGTACCAAATGCACTATTGAGACCGATCACAAGGGGCCTCCCATGTACCCTTGTTTTGAAAGAGCTAAACATGTGATGGCATCGCAGGATGGAACTTTGGAATGATTTCGACAATGAAACCTAAACGCGTATGAGCTTGCGGCTCACCATCGACTCTAGCCTACACGATCAGATATTCCTTTGAGAGAGGCGGCTTTTTAGGCACGAGGTGCCAGCTCCTGTTATCTCTGATTTTGATATATACCTGATTTATGGCAGGCATTATACAACACTCTTGGCTCATGTATGGACACGAGCATTACTCATTATCATAGGACAAACGGTTAGAGTAAATGAACCATCCTGACACTTGAAGGCATGCTGCGAGCATGTGTGTGATTGACTTAGTAGAGTTGGAAGGACACCTACCTCTGGTTGAAATTACTGCAACAACTACCATTCTAGTACTCAGACAGCTCTATTAGAGGCATTGCATGGACAATAACGCTAATCTCCTTGTTGGATTAAGGTGGGTGACAACCTAATCACGGGTCCATGATTTGTACCCGAAACTCTTGGGAAGGTTGCTTGGATCGGAAATCGTTTGGCGACAGCGCGTGACCGTCAGAAAAGTTGGTAAGCATAGGAAACACTGGGAGTTCGCTGTAGGCGATTGTATCATGTTGAAAGTCTCACCCTAGGAGGGTGTGGTACGCTTGGGAAGCATGGCAAGCTTAATTTACGTTACGAGTTACCCGACAAATTGGGTAGCGTGCGCAATGTCGTTTATGTCTCGAATCTAAGGCAGTATTTGATGAAACGTTTGTAATACTTTTATTAGACAAGTTGCAGTTGTCGAGGAGCCAATCAAAGACATAGACGTGGAAGTAAGGTTCATTAACATAATCCAATCTTCAATCGTGAGAATCTTCAATCGTGAGAATTCCTTGGAACTCAAGACGTGGATCGGAGAGCATGTGGGAACGCAATGATCGGAGTAAACTCTAGTCCTCAGTTGTTTCAACGGCTGAAGTAGCTCCTGATCTCACTAGCGAATTTCGGGACGAAATTCCCTTTTCAAGTTGGGGATGATGTGGTACCCGCGGAAAAATCCACAGTCATCCTGATCTAACATCAGTCATCCTGATCTAACACCTCGCCACTTTTGGATTCCTTATCAAATTTCGGGACGAAATTTCTTTCAAGTTGGGGATGATGTGACAACCCGAAATCCTAAGGTCTTTCTTCAACGACAACCCTCCACGAAAAAGGTCATTCGCCATTAACACCACACTTGATGAAGCATGGTGTTTCGTCAAGCGGTTTCTCGCCAAAAGGGCTTCGGCCCAGTTTCCCTCGAGCCCAGACTTCTTTATTGGCGGCCCACACTAAATAGTAGTTTGTTTAGTATTAGTTATGTATTGCACAAATTATCAAAACCCTAATTCTACCTACATGGACGGCAACCTCATCTCCTGTGAAGCTATTCCCTTCCATCGATCCCAGCACCCTCAATACTCTACATCTACTGGTTAGTGTCACGCCCCTAATTAACTTATGTGCTTGCTATGTGTATTGTTTTGGACCGAGGATCATGGGGGCTCTCAATGATCCGAGGTGGTATTGGATGTCTAACAACTAGTAGTTGATGTTTGTATGAAGCATAAACTGATTTGTGTAATCTGGGAAATTATCCAAACTGTGAATCAATGACTTCGGCTCGCACGTATACTAGTTTTTGACAACGGTTGCATGATAATCGAATTATGAATCTGTTATGTTATGTGAACCTAGGCCTTGTGTGATAGTTAGAACAACGATTCCGTGCTTACGTAAAATTTGATTGAAGGTTGCATGTGTTAATTAACGGTGGAGTTTTGATAAAATGTGATGATATATGTTCATAAACTAGAACTGTGGATGATGAGGGTTTGTTGTTATGATCATATGGTAATTCGATTTAAAATGACGAATTAATTGTTAACTCCTGTTAATGTTTACAAGGTGTTTAGGATTCATGAAAAGTAACGGTAGTAATCAGTGAATAGACTTGACTGCGTCTTGAATGATAATGGTGAAACGGCTATGGAACAGTGACGATGATCCCCTCCCCACGAAGCCACCATGTCGACGAAATACCTGGTGTTTCGTCACACACCTGTCGACGAAAGATGATGTTTCGTCACACACGCCTCCATGAAAAAAGATAGTGTTTCGTCACACACCTGTCAACGAAATACCTGGATGCTTCATCACACTCCTGTCAACGAAATACATGGTGTTTCGTCACACACATCTGCCGACGAACAACCTGATGTTTCGTCACCTACATGTTGACGAACAACCTTGATAGTTCGTCGCCCTGAAGGTTCTTCATTAGGAAGGAACTTCATCAATAGATTATGGTTTAGAATGTGATGCTTGAAGTATAAACTTGTTATACAGATTTGTGTGTATGCATGATTCTGAATATGATGATGAGCATCCATTGAAAGAATTGTGTGTCGTGATTTAGAAACTGTATTTGTATGATGATGAAGGGTAGAATGATTATGTGTTTTGACTGGATTTGAATATTGATTATGAAATTAATGGGCAATGTGAAACTAATCGCACAGGATACTTGGATCGCACAATTTCATGACACACACACATACACTTGGACTCAATTTCATACTTAAATTACGTGACACGTTACTTGGTAGATGCCCGTGCACTTATATGAGTTGTGAACGATAAGATGGGAGCATGTAAATGAACTGGTATGAGGCCCAGACATTTATCACATGATGTTATATTTGCATGATATGGATTAATGGATATCATGATCTACTGTTACAACGTGTACGATGATATGTGTATGGCACTCGTGTATTATGTGTTACAATTTGCATTACGTGTTAACGAAACTGACTGTCATCGATAACCATATTAGGATTTGGCTGACCAATTGTAAACGAGTAACTAGTCATACCGAGCAAACCAAGGTGAGTTCACCTCTCTTAAAACAAGCATGCGTCCGGTGAGGACAATCAAACAGACAAAACTTGTAAATGGATTTTCGTAAACCCATATCCTTGTAGGGTATATGAGGCGGTTTTCAAGTACCCACATCCTTGTAGGGGATGTGAGGCGGATTTCACAAACGCATATCCTTGCAGGGGATATGCAACGGTTTTCAGTAAACGTTGATGTTGGATAATACACTCACTCTCTATCACTTAAGTCCCATCACACTACCGGGTTGTTGCTTGTAGGGCAACGGGGTTATTAGTTGATAGCGCTATTAGGTTTGGCACCCTCACGACGTACCTGGATTGGACGGGCGTGAACTAATAACTTTAAATCATGACCAATGTTTGATAGAGCATTGGAGAAGGGCAAAAAGGGCCGTCTGCGGTATCGAGTTATTATCAACATAACATAACATGAATCAGTAATCGGTAACGAACAGTTTAACAAATCAGTGAACTCACCAGCGTTGTCTGATACACGTTTTTCTGCATGCTTGCAGGCCTTTAGGTACATGTAGTTGGAACTTGCTGTCTGGGATGCTGGAGTGGTCATGGGTCAAGCTACAAGGAAATCACAAGACAAGTTTAATGGCTTTTATACACTTGAGTTATGAAATTGTTAACTATTGTATTATGCTTCCGCTGATTAATAAATAATGTTTTGTAATGCTTTATTCTAATAAATGAAAGTTTAATTGATTTATAGTTAAGAGTTCAATGTGATTGGTGGCTAAGATCCTGGTACATCACACGCCTCGCGGGGAATTCCGCATGTGGTATTTTGAGGGTGTGACAATGGGTTTATATGTTCTTCAAGTTTTGTGTTTTCTTTTTCGTTGTGTTAAAGCTTTTTCGATACAAATTCGAGTTTGTCTATATTTTATGCCAACTCAGAGTATAACTTTGTGTTTATATTTATCTACGTTTTATGTCACATGACGGTATAAATTCACATTTTTGTTTTACAATTTATACCCTACGTTTTACGTCACGTGGCAGTATAGATTAATGTTTTGTTTTACAATTTTTTTACATCGTTTGCTTACTATTTAGCACAGTTTTACGACTAACGTGCCCGCAACGCGCGTGTTAAACCCTAGTTACCATATAAATGCTAATAGTTTACATAAATATCAAAGTTCAACTAAACTATTGCATTTCGAATGTTGGAGATTATTGTTTTGAAAAGAAAAACAATAGGTTTATGACAGAAGAAGACTTGGGCACTTAGCAATATGACTTGAACTAATAATGTCCAAGTACAATGCTTTTGTTGCATTTATACTTTCCTTATGTATTAAACATTGCTCACTTTTGCAATTAGAGGGTTACTTACTCGGTCAATTGCTCAGTTTTTACTTTATACTTTAGAGGTTGTCATATTTTTGGATATAAATTTGTACTTTTATAACTTTAATCAATTATTAATTCGTACTTCTATAACTTTAATCAATTATTAAAATATAATAATAGCCTAATAGGTAAATGTATTCTACAAAGGCTTCTAAAGATAATATCGAATTGTACAAACACACAATGGATCGCAAAAGATAACACAATGTTAAGCAAAATATAACATAATGCCGAAAAACATAACACAATTTCGAAGAAAAAAGACATAATGAATCACAAAAAGACACAATAACACAAATATAGAAAAGACACAGTGATATAAATAAAAAGTCTAAAATCTACAAGCTAAACATCTAAAACAAAAACCTAAAATCTCACAGAGTTCGATGAGACGATTTCAATGCCTTTTAAATGAGGTCAATCAGCGTTCATTTGATATCCTTCTTACGGCATTTTACTTTTAGAAGACTTTGTATTTGATTTAACCATTATATATATTATACCAGCTAGGGCTGTAAACGAACCGAACGTTCAGCGAACAGTTCGTGAACCGTTTGGCGGGAAGTTCGTTTATGTTCGTTCGTTTAATAAACGAACGAACATGAACAAGAAATTTCGTTCGATTAGTTAAATGAACGAACATGAACAGAGGTCTCGTTCGTTCGATTGTGTTCGTGAACGTTCGCTAAGGTGTTCGTGAACGTGTTCGTGAACATTCGTTGATTTGTGTTCGTTTATGTTTGTATGTTTGTGTTTTAGTTGAAGATCTTTGTACTTTCTTATATTTTATTTGTACTTTATATATTACTAAAGTTTTATTTATTTTATTACCCTAACAATTAAACTAGGAAACCCACTTTCACCTTGTTTATGCATCATTTCCCTTTCATTTCTCATTATTTACATCGGCGAATACGATCGACCTCTGTTCCACAATAAGGGATTCAAGTTCAAGTGCTACTCTCTGGGCCATCTATCTTTATCCTTCGTCGCGTTCGCCAAATTTATTTGTGTTCGTGAACCGTTCTCGAACACGCTTATTTCCTTAATGAACGAACACGAACATAAAATCTCGTTCGGTAAGTGTTCATGAACCGTTCGTGAACACATTTATTTCCTTAACGAACGAACACGAACAAGGCCTTGTTCGTGTTCGTTCGGTTCGTTTACAGCCCTAATACCAGCCTCTAGAATTATAAGGTGTAACCAAGGTTAAAGTTTTGAGCTTGGTAATATTTCTTTTCAAATTTTCATCAAAGATAATTATTATTAACTTTAAAGTTAAAGTTCCAAAGCTTTTAATTTTTTTAAAATAACTTAAAAACCTTTTTATTCCATGTAATAAAGTTTTTTTTTTCTAATTTAAGATAACTAATATTTAATAATTTTAGTGGTTACCTGCGTACATTTAGGAATTATTTGAAATAGACAATAATAAAGTTCCATCATATTAAATGAAAACTTTATAAAAGTTTGTTATAATTTGTCTTTGTTAAATATCAATGAATTTGATAAACCCAACTTATTCAATTATGGGGATGGTTCAAATGAAAACCACTTTTATCGCGAAAAATAACTAAAAAAAGCCTAAAAAAACACCAAAAATTTTTTTTTCAATTTTTTATAAAAAATTGCAGGTTTTTTTATATAATTTTTTTTCAAAAAAAAAAAATTGTATTACACATGTGTAATACTACACATGTGTATGTGTACTACAAATTTTTTTTTTTTTTGAAATTTTTTTTATATACTAAAAGTAGCGAAAATTGGTATGAAAAAAAAATTTGTATGTTTTTTTGGCTTTTTTAGTTAGTTTTCGAGTTTTCGCGTTAACTAATGGTTTTCATTTGAACCTTCCCCATTCAATTATTTGTATCTATATTATTTATTTGAAATTATGTTGATTTACATAAAAATAATACTAACTAGGGTAGTAGTCCGCGCGTTGCGGCGGTACATACCGTGATCATTAGATCGGTATCGGTTTGGGTCGGGTCGTTACAGTACTTGAACGATACATGCACTCGGTATAGAAATCAACACCTATTTTACATCGACAGAAAATGATTAAAGCGAACATCGACACCAGCACTCATGTTCGATATAGAAAGCAACACCTGTTTTACATCCACATAGAAAGATAAAAACGAACATTAGACTAAACATCGAGTTCAATAGAGAAATCAACACGTGTTTTACATCGACATAAAACAATAAAAAACGAATATCGATACCAACGTCGATGTTATTCGAACGATATCGAACGGTTAGATCGTGAAGATACCGGTACCCAATTCAATTATCATCACAGAAATAAGTAATGTATTATTAAAATATAAATGAATGCTTTAAATTAGAATAAAATAAATAGATAAATACTTAAGAAAACATTAAAATATAATAAATATTAAAAAAATCTAAGACACTATTCATGAAGAGTTTTGTTTAATATGTATAACTAGTGATATTCCCTCGTGCTTCGCAGCGAGCATTCGATCGGTATCTGTTCGATTCGTTACGATGCTGGCACTCGCGTAGTAATCGAAAAAGAAAACATTACATCGATCGAAAACAATAAAAACGAAATCGATATCGGTACCGATGTTCAAGTAAAGTTGATATCGGTTTAGTTTATTTGCCTTTTATGTATATTTTTTCGCCATTGTAGTTTATTTGAAAACTACTATTGTACTAAACCGAATCTAAACCGACTGAACAATATCTGTATCAGTGTTGATATTTATTTTTATTGTTTTTGCTTTCAATAAGCTAAGATCATATCGCTACCATACCGTACCATACCGAACCGAATAACATCAGTGTCGTTATTTATTACTTTTGATGGTTTCTTGTTTGATAACATGTATCGTGCGGCTATCGTAGTGAACCGAATCGAAACCGAATGAACAACATCAGTTCGGTACCTGTATTTATTTTTATTGTTTATTTCATTTGATAAACTGATATTGAACCAATGGCGTACCGTCCCAAACAACATTGGAACAGATACCTGTATTCATTTTTATCATTTTCATTTTCAAAAGATTTTCATTTTTACAACTCTGTCCGTGACAATAAATGAATATCGGTACCAGTACTACAATCTGAACCAATTGATATCGTTCGAACAACACATATTGATTCTTATACCGAGTACTACTGTAACGGATCAAACCGATACCGATCCAACATCGACGGTAACGTACCATCACAATGCACAGTCAAATAACTTAGAATCTTAAAAAATAAATAAACATAAATAAGGATTTACAATTTTACAAAAAAAAAAAAAAGTTAACGAATAATCAAATTGAATGCTATATAAAAGACTACTAATAAAAAAACTACATAAGAATTATAAATTACTATGTAGTACTAAAAAACTAAATAAATAATAAATAGAATATTACTAAAATAAAAATAAATTACTTAAAAATCAACAAAAACACTGTTCATCAAAACTTTGTATTCATATATATATATATATATATAATATAATAATATAATATAATATAATAATAATAATTCGAAATGTTCATAAAGATGTTTCGTATTTGATTGGACATCATTCAGACGAATGCACAAACATTGAATAAACCAAAAAATGTATCACATCCATCTGTCGCAAAAAGTGAAACATTTACCATTTAAGATTATTATTATTATTATTATTATTATTATTATATAAACATATGTTTTCATCATTTTTGGCAAGTTATTTAATAAACTCTGTAAAGCAAGGAACGAACAGGAGTTCAAAGGAACTCGAGTCTCGGGTAGTAAAGTGGTGGAGGAAATCAAGGCGGATTCGTTCATTTGGTTAAAGAGTCGTTCGAAGTTCAAATATATAAACTGAATTTTAATGTAAGAGACATAATAAACTAGTCTAGTTTGTGGGTTTTAATGTATGCCGTCTTTCTTCTTTCTTGTTTGTTTTGGGTTTTTACAACATATGTTGGCCATGTTCTATAATCATAGAATCTTACCGTTCAAAAAAAAAAATTTAATAAATTCTGTAGCAAATCACCTTTCTGTGTATGAAAATAAAAAAACCTCGATGCGCATTACCAAGGTGAATGTTAATAGGGTAAGAAGCAAACCAGGCAACCGACAAAGGGATTAAGAAGCAAGACCGTGGTTCTTAAGGTTATTTGAAGCTATATCGATCTCGTCATCTAAAACCAATTATAGTCATAGAAATAAAGTAACCGCCTTAAGCCTCCAATTTTTAAAACACATACACTAGTTGTTAAAGAATACACGACTGTAATAAAGGTAACAAGACATTTGATTCGCCCAGGGGCGGAACCAGAGGGGGGTCAAGAGGGTCCGTTGACCCTCCGGTCACCGGAACGTTTTGAATTTTTATTTATAAATTTTGAGTTTTTGAAGAACAAACTTAGAGATGGACCCCCTAATTTGAATCAGTATAGAATATAAGCTTATGATGACCCCCTAACTAAATCCTTTTGGTTCCGCCGCTGGATTCGCCCTATTTTTTATTTAAATGTGCTTTCTTCTATTCTTTGTGCACTCTTCACCTGGTTACTTTTTTTACATAGTGATTTAATGATGTTCTATTGTAGCCTTAAATTATTCCATTAATAGTTGTTTGCTTGTGCATGATGTCTTATACATAAATTTAAGAGTAAATTACAAGTTTTGTCCTTTATGTATGTCCCAAATTGCAGGCGCTGTCATTTGTCTTTAAAATTGATGAGTTTTGTCCTTAATGTTTGCAAATCTTGCACGTTATGTCCTTTAGGCCAAACCCAGTTAGATTTTTTAGTTAAATCTGGTCATGTGTAATGCACATGAGGGTATTCTTGTCATTTCAACTATACATGGGTTATTTTGTAAAGAACTTCTATTCAGGGGCAATTTTGTACAAACTTAAAAGTAAAACACTATATATACAAACTCTCTCTCCTCTCTCTCTCTCTGATAAACTCTCTCTCTCTCTAACATCTGATAAACTCACTCTCTCCCCTCTCTCTCTCTCTCTCTCTCAACTCTCTCTTCTCTCTCTAACAACATATTGAAGTGGTGTGTGGCGGTGGTAAGTTAGGGGCGGCGGCGGCGGGTTAGGTACGGCGGTGGTGGTAACAGATTCAAGCTGGTGTGTGGCGGTGGTTAGGGGCGGCGGCGGGTTAGGTACGACGGTGGTGGTGGTGTTGGTGCTTCGGTGGTGGTGGGTTAAGTGCGGTGGTGGAGGTGGTGTTAGTGTGTCGGTGGTGGTAACAGATTGAAGGTGGTGTGTGGCGGTGGTGAGTTAGGGGCGGCGGCGGGTTAGGTACGGCGGCGGTGGTGGTGGTGGGTTAAGTGCGGTGGCGGAGGTGGTGTTAGTGCGTCGGTGGTGGTGGGTGAAGGTGCGGCGGTGGGTGTGGGTTAAGTGCGTCGGTGGTCTCTGTCTCCGGCCATGATAGCCGTCCAATTCACCATCAAAGCTACCCAATCGACCGGCAAGGGTTTGATTTCGTTATCAGAATCTACGTTTTCTTTTTTGCTTTCTCATATTTGTTTATCTCTCTGATTTCTCTGTCTAGAAAGTGTTGGGGTTTTAGATGATAATGATGGTGGTGGGGGTTTGTGTAACACCCCAAAAATGGGTTTGGTAATTTAAACCTGGTTAAAATAAAGGAACGGGTAAAAATACTGTTAGGGGTAAAAAATGAACCCGTAAATGAATATTAACTAGGAATAATTAACCTAGTTGAATATTAGTAGAGTTGGTATTAAACGAAGGGTTGTAGCCTTATTTAATTAAAACGAAACATGAGGGACCAAAGTAAACAACTTGAAAGTTGTTTTATTAAAAGAAAACAACACACACATACACACACATCGTGTGTGTGTTCATCATCGAGCAGGGAAGGCTCCCATGGAGCCAAAACCCTAGTTCTTGAAGAATCTCCAAATTTAAAGGCTAAACGAAGCCCAAATTCACAACCGAACATGAATTAATGATCACCTTCACAAGGGGATCATAAGGTATGTCTTAAAACTTAGATTTGATGATCTTGTTTGAAGTGGGTTATGATCAATCCATGAATTTGTATGAAATTAAGGATGTAGAGGTGTTAGAAACACCAAATAGAACTTGTGTTATGAATAATTTCAAGTAATTTGGTGATTTAGAATGAAACCCATTGTATGAGTGTGAAGATGATGATCATGATGAACTTGTAGATGTTATAGTGTGATCTTGTAATGTATAAGGTGTTATATGGTAGACTAAGATAGATAAACTTGATGTGGAAATTATGATTATGAGATTTTGCTTGAATGTGATGGTTCATAAGATGAAATAGGGTAGAACATGCTTAAAGCACTTGTACATTATGCTTAGAAAGTGATATGCACACCAAGTGTTTGATGAAATGCTTAGGAGAAAATGATAAGTGGGATTGTATGCTAATAATGAATAATTGTTTGTAGGTTGTGTTGATGATGTATTAGACAATAGATTTGTATAAGGAATGTGTTTTGAATGGATTACAAGTAGGAAATTAGTTTGATAAGATGATATGGTAAGAAACCTTCCTTAAAAGGTATGTATGCTCATGTATGCTAATCATGTTATGATGAATGTGATGACATGTACGGATAGGAGTTATGTCAACATGGGCACAAGCATGGAAGGCAACGGGCCAAGGATAAACACGGAAGCTATGCTTGAACTCGGACGCACGAGGTAAGTGAACTCCGAACTTACCCTTTTGTTTGGTACAGTAGTTATGATATATGGTAATTATTGAATGTAGTGTGAGAAGATATGAATCGAGGTTGTTACTAAGCTAAGTTTTAGTACAAATGAGTTGGGAATGGTATAGAAAGAGATTCGATTAAGATTGGGTAAGAAAGGGAACTTACATAATGAATTAGGCATAAAGATGATTTAAGGAGGTATACATGTAGGATGTAAATTGTAAGTGTATAAATAGAAAGTGAATACATGCTTGAGTGAGTATTTAATTATATGTTGAATGAATAAGATGAGTTATGGGTATTCGAGAATATGTTCGTATGAAGGGAAGCTAATGATACTAATCGTTTCTATTGAGAATTAATGTAAAGTATATGCATGTTAACAATGGAAGTGAAGGTTAACTCCGCAATCCGATGCTAGTGATCGAATGGATGCATGAAGGGGCTGGTATAAGAGAAAGCAGGATATGTTGACGCCTTGCTATGCATGTGTTAAGATTTACTTTTATTATGTCACCTGTTGTTAATAATTTGACTGAATGTGGTGACTGCAGGTCGTACAGGGTTTTGGATGTTTCATCAAGAGGTGTACGCGGTTGAAGATCGAGTCAAGTCAAGGATTGTACGTGGGGGTATATGTGGTCACTTAATTTGATATAAGTATATTAGTTTTTGATTAATTTATAGAAAGGGATTGATGTATTTAAGTGAAAGAAAGATTATCATGTAAGAAATTTTAGGTTTGTACTTTCCGCTGCAAGTTAAGGGTAAAAACGTGACTAGGGCGTCACAGTTTGGTGATGACGATCATAGGGAAACATGGTGGGGATTTTTTTGGTTGCCGGATTTGGTGGTCAGCGGTGGTCTTTTGGTGGCGGTGGTGGTGGTGGTGGGGGTTGAATGAATCTACTGAAATGGTGTTTGGATATATTGTATATAAAACTATAAATATATATTAAGTTTTTTATTTTGTTTTATTTAAAAAATATTTTTAAATAAATTTATAAAAAGACTAAAATACCCTTATGTAATCTGATTTAACCAAAAAATCTAACTGTGTTTGGTCTAAAGGACATAACTTGCAAGATTTGCAAACATTAAGGACAAAACTCATCAATTTTAAAGACAAAGGACAGCGCCTGCAATTTGGGACATACATAAAGGACAAAACTTGTAATTTACTCTAAATTTAAATATAAGATTTTAATTTATTTACTTATTATTTCTGACCTAAAGCCTTGATAAAAGTTAAGAGCATCGTGATTATGTAAAAGGACCCAAATTTAAATATTACTTTAGTCCTTAAAATTGGTTGAGCCGCACTACTAATATTAGAAAACTTAATAAAGAAAGTTCGGAAAAGGAGGATAACCAATTAGCCATATCTTAAACAGTGAACTGGAATCTAAAGACAGTTGGATCATAGAGATGATAAAAAAAAAAAAAAAAAAAAAAAAAAAAAAAACGGTTTTTGAATGACTCATTCTAAATACACCCCCTAATTACTAATTACACCCCCTCCCCTATAAAAAAATCACATCAATTAATAATTTTGTTTTGTTTTTAGTCTATTTTATCTTTTAGTTAATAACTTTTGTTAAGTTTTTAGCTTTTTTATCTTTTAGTTGTCTTTTTTTAATCTTTTATTTAGTGATTAGTTGTATATTACTTATTATTATTATTATTATAACTAATTATTATAACTAATTATTTATCCAATTACATTTATAGTAGTAACAGAAACTATAAAAAAAATAAGTGCCTTCTTACAAAATTATATCATTAAACATTTTACATACCGAGCTTTAATCTACAACATAATATGTAGCAGGTTGTGCTATCCAAAATTATACATATTTTGACGTGATTCAAATATATTCCCCCAGCCAGCCGCATTATTTTCTCTCATTAATGTCCATAGGTTGTTTGTGGTGGCAATTGGATGCTCTCCTTGCAATTCTACCATCATAAAATGGCCACCATTCACGTGTGCAATTGATTTTTTTTTTCTGAAAACTGGTGAGGGCCTCTCTAAAACGAAAAACAAGTCGAACTGTTTCTTTTTTCTTTAGATAAAAATTGAACGATTACGTTAAACTTGTTCGCAATCAAGAATCCTGCCTCTAGCATAATCCTCCAATGTTTTTTTGGTGCAACCCCCGGCCCTGACCAAGGCAAGGACGTAAACACATTTTCAAATGAGCTACATAAAGCTTTAGTGTACTTATTTCTAAGCTGAAGTAGCTCTTCCAACAGTGATCTTCGGATAAATAACCGTTCATCTTTATTGTACCCTAGAGCAGAAGCCGTCGCCCGAAATCCACAATTTCCATCACCTAACACGTTATGTATGCGTGTAACATACGCATGGATAGGGTTGTCCAAAAAGCTCGCGGCTCGCTCAAAGCTCGCTCGGATTTAGCTCGGAAAAAACTTGCTCGATATGGCTCGGTTTAAAAGTGAGCCGAGCCGGTTCGGCTCGGTTAGAAAGTGAGCCTAGCTCGGCTCGGCTCGTAACGAATCAAATTGGCTCGGTTTGGCTCGCTTTGTAGCTTGACTCGTCTTAGCTCGAATTATTTTACTTAAAACCCGAGTTTGTTCAAAAAAAAAAATTATAAAACAGAGTTTGTTCAAAAAAAAATTTAATAAATAATTTTTATTAAAATAAATATTTTTAAAATAATAATAATAATTGCTATTATAATAATAATAATAATAATAAATGATTACTACTAGTAAATAATAATAATAATTAAAAAGACAACAAAAAGACAAAAAAACATTAAAATGTTGATATGTGATGTAATGATGTGATGTTTTTATAGGGGGTATAGTTAGTAATTAAGGGGGTGTATTTAGTAGCACCCTTTTTGAATTGGAACCGAGTGTCGAATCGAAACTGAAACCGGTTTAAAAACCGTCAAACCCGAATCAAACTCAACCTGATTTTGAATTTTTGTTAAGTGGCTCGAACCGGTTTAGAGTTTGAACCTAATTTGTGCACCTCTAGTTGGGAAGACTACTCCTTGTGAGCCTTCAGTTTCTACATATTTAGAGGAGATCAAGACACGAACTCATGACTGAACTGATGAAAGTTACAAGTTCGAGTTTAGTCTAAATGAGTTTGGTTATTTTTTTTATCAAACACGTTTAGCTAACGGATGTCAACATGACTGGTTTGCGGGTATCCAACGTGTTTACTTTTTTATATATAAATTTTATAATACGTGTTTTTGTTATAAACCAAACATTTTAGGCCCAACCAATTACTTATGGGCTTTAGGGTTTATAGTTATTTTTATCTATATATTGTATGTTGAATAGAATGAAGAAAATAATTCAGTTTATCTATATTTCTCTTTGGTTTTTCTCGCGTTATCAGCACGAAGTGCTCCCACACAAAACCCTAGTTTCTAAAAGCCAGCATCTATTTGCCTTTCTTCAGAAATCACAGAATCCATCCACCTTTGTTAGCCGCGGAGATCGAGTGAGACACTGCTGCCAAGATTCACATCCATCTTGTCAATCAGGTATCACTGAATTTTTTTATTTTTTTTCGATTACTTAATAGTGATTTGAAAAATAGATATATTGTTACATAATATATTGTTTATACGAAACGGTACTTTACACGTTTGGTGTACCCATTTTTTTAAAATTTCTTTATGTTTTTACTAACCCCGGGTTACATCAGTGATGTAAAGAATCACTATATGTCACACCCCGATATTTCCACGTATTACCGTTCGGCCCGGTGGGGAGTATCGTGACGTAGTTGATATCATCATAGACAATTAATCACAGTTTGATGCACAGCGGAAGTCTTGAAAGTAAAATATTAATACAAACCGAAACACAAAGTATAATGAAATATTATACAAGCGGTTGTTAGTGGATCCACAGGCGGATCTAAAACAGAAAGTAAATATTGTTCAACAGACTTTAAGTACTAAGAGCTGGCAAGACTCTTTAATTAATACCTAGGAGCTTCCAGCCCATTTCGTGTAGTACCTGCACTTAATCTTTTTGAAAAATACGTCAATTTACACTGGTAAATACAATTAACTGACTCTTTTGAAAAGTGTTTATAAAATTGGTTTGAATGCACAAGGCACAAATATTCTTTTGTAACTTGAGACAATTATTTAAAATAATCTTGTATACAGATTTATATGTTTGTCGTACGTTCAGGGCCCGGTTAGAAGAGCCGAGACAAGATTAATAGACACACCACTAGTATAAGCCCACAAGAAGTTTCCTCACGAGTGAGATACCGTTTTACATACGAAACTGTCAGGTGTATGCCTACACCCCGTGCTTAAGTCGTATCCATTTCAAATGAATGAGCCGAGGATATCCAGGACACGGTCATATTAACCCCCAAAGGCTTTGTATCAAACAAAACAAATTAAAACGGGTTATCTCAATACCCGACCAAGCGGTAATAATTTACCGTATCCCAAGCCCGTATAAGGGAACATAAGTTATAAGTATTTACCTGAGCTAAAAATGTAAATTATACTCAGCTGTATATTCTAATCAGCAAGTACAGGGAGCTTTTACTGGGCTCCTAATCTGGAACGAAGGTTTTAATAACCTATTAGATTCCTAACGGGTCTTATTTAAGTTATAACTTAGACCGGTTAGTTTTAAAGAAAGGTTTACGGTTCAAGACGCAAGATTAAGCGAAGCAAAAATTAGAATGTCATTTAGACCCAACAAGTATGAAGACTTGTATAAAATGGGTAAACTAAATATATTCTGGATTTTGAAGTAAAAATGATAAGGTTTGACCCGTTTCGGTTAATTTATGCAAACTAGTTACATAAACCGTACCGAGCGCGTATATGCATAACGGGTAACTGAATGAGTCATGTACAAGTTCCATACATTATTATGCTTAAATTAAGTTGTGATATCAGTAGGATATCTTCCATTATGCCCAAAACGAATTTAAAACAAAGTTAAGCCCCGAAAGGGTATTTTGGTCATTTTAAAGTTTATAAAAGAGGTTAAATAATAAAATGAGGTTCTGGTCTAAAAGTATCAGTAAAAACATTTATTTTATCAAGTTAATTCAGCAAGATATCATACATATGTGAGGTTTATCTTTTATGGCCAAACTATGCACCGTATGGGCATTTTGGTCATTTCACATATGCTTTTAAAGGTTAAATTTGGAAATCTGAGTTCAAGACTTATACTTACTGTTAAGGCATAAAAATTTATGTATAAAATCAGTAGGTAACAAGTCTTAGGCGTTAAATATGGTTTTAAACCATACTATGCGCCTAATTAGCGTAAAAGTCGGTATTTGACGACATTTAAGATGTTTATAAAATTTTGAAGTTTTGATCAGTTTCTAAATCTTAAAATATTTTATTTAACATATGACATCAGTAGGAAAAGGTTTGGTATTCAAATCATATGTTAAACTCATTTTATTAACGAAAAAGGTATTACCGTCATTTACCGAATTTATGCTAGAACTCTATCTTATGGTCAATATAAAATTTGACAAAAATTTCCAAAAATCCCTAAATATTATATTATAACAATGGGTAGCAAGTTTGGTGCCAAAACTTGGGTTTAAATATGATTTATACTAAAAATGCCATTTAATTAATAAAAAACTTTAGTTTTACGATATCTTGCATAACTTTCATTCTAGACCAGAAACGGATGTAAAAATTTTAGGACATACTTATAAATCAGTAATGAAGATTTTTGTACTCTCACATTTTCAAAAATTTCGTTTTTATAACATAAGGGCAAAATGGTCAACTTTTAAGCATTTAACGGAAACATGCAATGAATTAGGATTTCTATGGAACCATGTTGTATAACCTCAGAGGGTTATACTAATCTATAATATGGTCCTAAAGGAACCCTAAGGCATAACTAAACTAAGCTAAATCGGGTCGGAACTGAAAGTCAAAGCAAAAGTCTACTTTTGCGACAAATTTTCCCTGTGGCTTAAACCAACGATCTCCACCAGGCCAATGCTTCTCCTTTAAACGATTGTGAAACAAACTTCACAATATCCCGCTCTGCACATCCACTGATATCAACCACAGTATCCATCTCATCTAGCCATGTCATACAATCAATGGCTCCTTTTTCTCCTGTGAAGTCCCTTG
The DNA here is from genome assembly GCA_030545235.1 of Helianthus tuberosus. Taxonomy (NCBI): domain Eukaryota; kingdom Viridiplantae; phylum Streptophyta; class Magnoliopsida; order Asterales; family Asteraceae; genus Helianthus; species Helianthus tuberosus. The sequence goes on along the minus strand of CM060384.1, from coordinate 15,093,183 downwards.
GCTTGCAAGAGACGAAGTATTTTTAAGAACAAGTCTTAACACGTGGTTCCTGATTAAGCATAATTTTCTTGGATGGGAGACTCTTCTGATTTGACGAGTGACGCGAATCGTCTTTATTTGACTCATGTGTTTTTTAAGGGGGCTTATTATGAGCCACAGATAGAGTCTTCGAGCGAGCATTACTTGGTTCCTTGAACTGTCTGTCAATGGCTCTAGTAACAGCATTGTCTATCAATGCTTGTAGGTCTGCACCAGCTACATTTATTCTGGTGTTATCATTTCTCTCCCTTGGGTGACTATTAACCTCTTCTGATTCAGACATGCTGAAGCTTGATTGCTATAAAACAGTTGACAATAATTTGTTCAGAGGTTTATTATGGAATCATCATTTTTGTCGATTCATTAACCATGGTAAATATAAACCATATTTGGTTAATTTGATAATCATAATTATTTAAATTATAATTAATCCCAGTTATAAATTATCAAGGATATTTAAGTGGCACAAAAAGCCTAGTCACGAGGATAGTTTTAATTCATAAGCCATGATCTCGTAGGATCGGGTGTCACACCCCAAATTTCCACGTATTACCGGTGGGCCCGGTAGGGGAGTATCGTGACGTGGTTGGCAACATCATCGTCAAACAACACAATATATAAATGCACAGCGGAAGCAAAAGGATAAATATATTACAATCCGAAATAATGTAACATCAAAGTATTACAACGGAAGTAAAGGATCCACAGGCGGATCGAAAATAAAATAACACTGTTCAACAGACTTTAGGCATCTAAGCTCGCGAGACTCTTTATTGATGCTAGGAGTAGCCAGCCAATTCCGATTAGTACCTGCACTTAGCCTTTTTGGGAAAATACGTCAGTTTACACTGGTAAATACAATCAACCGACTCATTTTGAAAAGGTTTTAAAAATGATTGATTTGAATGCACATGGCACAAATAATATTTTTTATAACTTGGGATAATTATTTAAATATAAACTTGTAAAGGATTTACATGTTCCTTATGCGTTCAGTGGCCCGGATCGAGCCGGGTTAAAGATTAATGGACACACCACTTTATTTATGAGACACTGACAGGTGTACGCCTACACCTGTGTGCTAAGGTCGTGGCCATTTCGTAAAATGATGCCAGGGATATCCGGGACAACGGTCATTAACCCCCAAAGGCTTTAAGAAAACAAAACAAATTAAACGGAACATCTCAATACTTTAACCATCATACAATTAAAGATTCAATGCCCGACCAAGCGGTATTTTATATACCGTACCCCAAGCCCGTATAGGGAAATAAGTTAAAAGTATTTACCTGAGCTAAATATAAATTCAATCCCAGCCGTATCAAATCAGCAAGTACAGATAGCTTTTACTGGGCTCCTAAATCTGGAACGAAGGTTTTTAAATAACCTATTAGAATCCTAACGGGTCTTTTATTAAGCCTTGACTTAGACCGATTAGTTTTCAAAAAGAAGATACGGTTCAAACGCATGATAAAGCGAAGACCGGAAAAGGATGTGATTTAGACCCGACAAGTTCGGAGACTTGTATAATATGGGTATATTATACACATTCTGGATTTTGAGATAAAACCGATAAGGTTTGACCCGTTTCGGCTAATTTATGTAAACTAGTTACATAAACCGAACCGAACGCGTATGAAGCGTAACGGATAACCATAAGATTCCTAAACGGGTTTCCTAAGTTAACATGCCTTAAATATGTTGTGATATCAGTAGGATACCTTCCATTATGCCCAAAGCGAGTTTAATCTCATATTAAGCCCCTTAGGGGTATTTTGGTCATTTTAAAGATTATAAAAGGGATCAATTAAGCTTCTGTGATCCGGGTCTGAATAAATCAGTAAAATAACTTATTTTAACAGGTTAAAACATTTGGTTATAAGTCTTATATGCCAAAATAGTTTTAAACCCTAATTATGCGTTTAATACGCGTATAATGTCGTTTTAAGCGATTTACGGGTTAATATAGGATTCTGAGTTTTCTGATCAGTTCAACAGGTTCAAAATACTCCATTTATTATTTGAAATCAGTAGCAATTGGATTGGTATCAAAAGGATTTGTAAAATTCATTTTATGGCCGAAAAGGGTATATTCGGTATTAACCGAATTAATGCGATAATCCTAGCTTATGATCAGTTTAAAAATAATTAAAAATCTTCAAAAATCTCAAAATATTATATTACATCAGTGGGTAAAAGGTTTGGTGTCAAAAATTGGGGGTTTAGACAGGCTTTATGCTAATGACGTCGTTTAATTAATAAAAGCGTTCTTAATTACGCCATTGAGCATATCTCCTAATCTAGACCTCCGATTGACATGAAATTTTAGGGACATGCTTAATAATCAGTAACAAAGGTTATTGTACTTTCACATTTCCAAAAATCTCGTTTTATGATCATAAGGGCATTATGGTCACTATTTAAGCATTTAACGGAAACGTCGGACAATCGAGGTTTCAAGTGGTATAAACGCAGAGGGTTATACACACATGTAACTAGGTCCTAATGGAACTTTAAGGCATGTCTAAACCTATCTAAACCGGGTCAGAACTGAAGTCAAAGCAAAAGTCAAACTTTTGCGTCTTTTGGTTCCGAATCGGTTCAAAACAGAAAGTTGTCGAATCAAACAAGCTTAGATAAGTTTTTATGCTTATTATCAGGTTATATGAATGATAAAATAGGTGATACGCCTTTTACATCGTTAATCATGCGTTAAATCGAATATTACATTTCTGTTGACTTTTTCGGACAACGTTTGACTCGACAAACGACCTAGTTAGGATTGGAATCAGTGGGTGCCCTTTTAAGGGTTTAAAGCCCACATGATTACCAACTTATAACAACTTTCGATTCGAGAAAACCCTGGACCATTTGTGTTTTATCGTTAAGTCAAACCGTAGTTACGACGGTTTAATTTCTAGGCTAAAAACTAAGCATAACTTAATTTAGACGGGTCAAGGACACTTACATGAGTCTAATGGATGATTAGGAAGTCTTGTATCAGTTCTTGAGCTCCTCAAAATGTCCAGAAGTTGAAATATGTTTGGATGTTGTAACATGTGACTTTTATAAGAACTTTGATCTTTCTACTTCGATGACAAATGGGTCTAGGATGATCCAAGATGCATGCATGTGTCCACTAGTGTCTATATACCACTTTAGGAAGCCCATAGAATCGAAAAACTGAGTTTAAAGTCGGTTACAAGATGAAAACAGGCACCTGTCAACGATTCTGTCGCTGGTAGCTGTCACGCGGCCCGCGTAAGGATCTTAAGGATCTTACGCGGCCCGCCTTGATGTCCGGATCAGGTTAACATGTTTTCTTTAATTGCACTTTGGTCCTTGGTCCCCCGAAAGGTCGTTTTCGAGTTGTTTCTTGCATTAAGAGGCTTTATATTTGACATATGGGGGCTTTAATACTTATACCCACTTTGTCAAGTCCTCGGGTAACTTTGTGATCACCCGAAAAGCCCTAATTTTCTATGTTGACAATTCTAACCCTAACACACGAATTTTATCATAACTTTCTCATATGATAACGAAACTTGGTGAAATTTTTATGGTGCATTCTAGTGAGCATAATTAATCGTTACAAGGCTTCGAGTTTGCTATAAGGTCACTCAGAGGTATATCTTTAACATGTTGACACATTTAACCCCTGTAGTTTGTAATCTCTCACTTTCTTTCACAATTCGCTTCGTATAATCCATGATCCATTCGTTTAAGGTTATAAATATCATGTAGGGTTATTGTAAAGTATATTTATTCATTGTTGACACTTTGAACCCTTATATTTACACAGTTTCATTGTTTGTCCACTTTAGTCCTTCAAGGACATTCTTTCACACGTTCAAAGGTTATGACACGTGTCAAGACATTATAGGACGTAAATTTTCGAGGTGTTACATCGGGGAATTAAGGTTTGAACATAGTTCATCGCCTTTGCTGACAGGGAGTCATAGACTACAACTGTCATTTGTCTTATAGGATAATAAGTGTGGCCAGTAGGCACTTCATCACTAATGGATGTTTATAATGTGATCAGGTAAGAATAAGGAATTGGAAAAATCCAATATGAAGATGACTAGTGTGACTTTATCGAGTCACATTTGCCAGGAGTGTTAACATGTTTTCAGATGTTAACAAGGATTTGAATCTTAAAAAAGTTTTACCATCATGGCTATGTCTAAAATGACATATAGGCTAGGTCATACCTTTAAGATTTTCTTTTAATATTTTATTGGCAGATCAATTTAAAATGGAAACGATATTTTGATTTGCTTTATATAGTACCTGCATATGCATAATGACAAATAAGAAAACGATTCCATAAATGTCTTAAGAAGTACAATAGTTGCCCTAAACGGGACTTAAAATAAATAACTTGTCCACGCAGGGACCAAATACATAAATGAAATGTCCACATAGGGACTTAATTGAAAATGAAATTACAAAACAATAAATAAATAAGGATTTTTAATAATCCTTCTTCTTCTTCTTCCCCTTAATAAGGTTTGCCAACCTTTTCAGAAAACCGCGGTGGCTCCTACGCTCTTCTTCTACCCTTTGTTCCACCTCGTGCAACATCTGGAGGATTTCTTGCTACTGCGGTGGTTGAATTTGTGGAGGCTGCGGCGGCTGCTGCTGCTGTGGTTGAGGAGGTGGTGGGTGTTGATACCCATATGCGGGATACCCAGTCGGGTACGTAACTGGATAGGGTCCAGGGTAGAGAGCATTGTAGTTTTCCGCTTCAATGTATGGGTCAACGGCAGGGGCATTGTTGTAGTTATAACCTGAATAAGCTTGTTGTTCAAACGGGTTGTACCCAGCTGCACTTGGGTAAGATGGAATTGGGTTTTCGTAACCCATGTGTGGTGCTGGTGCGACTGGTGCAGAGTCGACTTCAGAAACTGGGTTTGAAGGCCCACCCATTTGCGGGTCTTCATACAGCGGCGGGTAGTTGCTGGTGCTGGAGTGTTGGAGGGTGCTGAAGTGGAAACCCCCACGCACGGACAACCGTGCACTTCTTCTCCGCCTCGATGGTTCCGAAGGCGGTGGCTGCTCTGGTGCCGGAGGTGGCGGTGATGTGACCGCCTCAAAATGTGGGTCCTCAGAGGGGACCTGTTGGTGTGGTGGTGGGTAGTGGTGAGGGGGAGTATACTCCCACTTGTATGTATCCCATCTTTCAGCAAAAATATCAGGGCCCCTGTAAGGCGAACCATGAAAGGATGATCCACTAGATATTTCAATGGGATGCGTCGGCGTCCCAGATGGTGGCATTTCAGGATCTGGATCTTCGTCCACATCCATATCCTGCATTTCAGGATAATGATCAGCTGGTCCCAAAGGGTTTGGACCCTATGGTTCTTCGATTTGGTTCAATTGATTGAACCGGCTCTGGAAATAAGGAGTTAGGTTCCGGAAAGAACTGTGAGAACCCGAACGCTGCAGCGGGATAAAAGAATGATGTGAATCATGAGGCTCCTCAACTTGATGTGGCCCGAACGAATGGTGGTAGGAAGGTGAGGAACTAAGTGAGACTGAGCGTCTCGTAGGCTCCAAGTAGGTTCTCCAGTCTTCGTGAGGACTAGAGCTGAGTGTTGCTGATGGTGTACGCCGGTGAGATGGTCCGGCTTCATGGTCATTTCTAGCCAAAATTGGAGCTTTTCTTCTTCCTCCTCGGCCCCTCACTCTTGGCAGCATTTTGCTTTAGATCCTGTCAAAACAAAAGAAACAACAAAAGACAAAAACCAATTAAGATTTGGAGTAATCCTAAGTCCTTTGCCTAGACTCGGAAGTCAAGGAATGTGCATCTGTGTCATTGAGATTAAACACAAAAGGCTAGCGTTTAATTCACTCAACGTTGGCTCTGATACCAACCTGTCACACCCCGATATTTCCACGTATTACCGGTGGGCCCGGTGGGGAGTATCGTGACGTAGTTGATATCATCATAGACAATTAATCACAGTTTGATGCACAACGGAAGTCTTAAAAGTAAAATATTAATACAAACCGAAACACAAAGTATAATGAAATATTATACAAGCGGTTGTTAGTGGATCCACAGGCGGATCTAAAACAGAAAGTAAATATTGTTCAACAGACTTTAAGTACTAAGAGCTGGCAAGACTCTTTAACTAATACCTAGGAGCTTCCAGCCCATTTCGTGTAGTACCTGCACTTAATCTTTTTGATACAATTAACTGACTCTTTTGAAAAGTGTTTATAAAATTGGTTTGAATGCACAAGGCACAAATATTCTTTTATAACTTGGGACAATTATTTAAAATAATCTTGTATACAGATTTATATGTTTGTCGTACGTTCAGGGCCCGGTTAGAAGAGCCGAGACAAGATTAATAGACACACCACTAGTATAAGCCCACAAGAAGTTTCCTCATGAGTGAGATACCATTTTACATACACAACTGTCAGGTGTATGCCTACACCCCGTGCTTAAGTCGTGGCCATTTCAAATGAATGAGCCGAGGATATCCAGGACACGGTCATATTAACCCCCAAAGGATTTGTATCAAACAAAACAGATTAAAACGGGTTATCCCAATGATTTAACCACTAATCGATTAAATATTCAATACCCGACCAAGCAGTAATAATTTACCGTATCCCAAGCCCGTATAAGGGAAAATAAGTTAAAAGTATTTACCTGAGCTAAAAATGTAAATTATACTCAGCCGTATATTCTAATCAGCAAGTACAGGGAGCTTTTACTAGGCTCCTAATCTGGAACGAAGATTTTAATAACCTATTAGATTCCTAACGGGTCTTATTTAAGTTATAACTTAAACCGGTTAGTTTTAAAGAAAGGTTTACGGTTCAAGACACAAGATTAAGCGAAGACCGGATTAGAATGTGATTTAGACCCAACAAGTATGAAGACTTGTATAAAATGGGTAAACTAAATACATTCTGGATTTTGAAGTAAAAATGATAAGGTTTGACCCGTTTCGGTTAATTTATGCAAACTAGTTACATAAACCGTACCGAGCGCGTATATGCATAACGGGTAACCAAATGAGTCATGTACAAGTTCCATATATTATTATGCTTAAATTAAGTTGTGATATCAGTAGGATATCTTCCATTATGCCCAAAACGAATTTAAAACAAAGTTAAGCCCCGAAAGGGTATTTTGGTCATTTTAAAGTTTATAAAAGAGGTTAACTAATAAACTGAGGTTCTGGTCTAAAAGTATCAGTAAAAACATTTATTTTATCAAGTTAATTCAGCAAGATATCATACATATGTGAGGTTTATCTTTTATGGCCAAACTATGCACCGTAGGGGCATTTTGGTCCTTTCACATATGCTTTTAAAGGTTAAATTTGGAAATCTGAGTTCAAGACTTATACTTACTGTTAAGGTATAAAAATTTATTTATAAAATCAGTATGTAACAAGTCTTAGGCGTTAAATATGGTTTTAAACCATACTATGCGCCTAATTAGCGTAAAAGTCGGTATTTGACGATATTTAAGATGTTTATAAAATTTTGAAGTTTTGATCAGTTTCTAAAACTTAAAATATTTTATTTAACATATGACATCAGTAGGAAAAGGTTTGGTATTCAAATCATATGTTAAACTCATTTTATTAACGAAAAGGGTATTACCGTCATTTACCGAATTTATGCTAGAACTCTATCTTATGGTCAATATAAAATTTGAAAAAAAATTCCAAAAATCCCTAAATATTATATTATAACAGTGGGTTGCAAGTTTGGTGCCAAAAATCGGGTTCAAATATGATTTATACTAAAAATGACATTTAATTAATAAAAAGCTTTAGTTTTACGATATCTTGCATAACTTTCATTCTAGACCAGAAACGGATGTCAAATTTTTAGGACATACTTATAAATCAGTAATGAAGTTTTTTGTCCTCTCACATTTTCAAAAATTTCGTTTTTATAACATGAAGGCAAAATGGTCAACTTTTAAGCATTTAACGGTTACATGCAATGAATTAGGATTTCTATGGAACCATGTTGTATAACCTCAGAGGGTTATACTAACCTATAATATGGTCCTAAAGGAACCCTAAGGCATAAAACTAAACTAAGCTAAATCGGGTTAGAACTGAAAGTCAAAGCAAAAGTCTACTTTTGCGACTTTCGGTTGCGAACCGAGCCTAATACTTAGAATTGTCGGGTTGAACATGCCTAAACATGTTCTTACATTATTTACCAAGTTATTTAAGTGATAAAACGTATTTTATAGCTTCTATATTATCAGTTATGAATTATTTAATAAAAACTGACTCGTTTGACTTTTCTGTTTACTACTTTGACCCGAAAATTGACTAAGTAAACGTGGTAATTAGGAGGTGCCCTTTTAAGGGTTTAACACCTACATAATTACCAACACATAGCCACTTTCAATTCGAATAATGGCTGGTCCGTTAGTGATTAATCACAAAGTCAAAGCATCATTACGATAACTTTGACTTTCGGTCATTAAACTAATGAAATCTTAACTATAGAAGCTAAGAACACTCACAATGGTCCTTAGCACGAAGATTGAACTAGAGAAAGCTTCCTAGATGACCAGGATGCTTCAGAGATCACTTGAGAGTGAAAATTTCAAATGTGCAAGTTCTAAGTGCAAACAATGGAGCTATTTATAGGAGTTTGATGGCCTTCAAGATCAATCCATCTGTTCGTAGAGGTAACCAGATGATCCCAAGTGTCCCTAGGGAAGTAAAAACCATTTGCACAGTCCCTGGTTTCGAAAACAAGCATGCAATGGCGGTGGAACAGCCTGCAACATGCAGCTGTCCATTGTTCTGTCGCTGGCTACTTCCTCGCGGCCCGTGACAACCCTTAATTCCGGTAAAAAGTTGTCAAAGTTTGCATTTTTAGTCCCTGGTCCATTTTAAGTTTAATTAACTTTCATTTATTGCACTTGTGACCCCCATAGTTAACTTTTAAGAGTTTTGGGTCCTAAAACAAACACCGTTAAGCTCCCGTTTAGTTATGAAATCACACGAAATGTACTTATGTGCATTGAAACTCCACGAAATCATTATCCGATATATATGGGAGTATAATGAAGTATTACAAAGCCTCGGGATCCTTAAAAGGTCACTCAGAGGTAAGAATTAACATGTTAACACGTTTAACCCCTGTGCTTTGTAACTTTTGATTTTTTTTAAGCACAAACGGCTTCCTGCGTCCGACAGTTTACTCATTAAAGGATATGATCATCGTGTGAAGTCAATCAGAGACACAAGTTTGGCATGTTGACGCTTTTAGTCCTTCCACATACATCTTTACACTATTTGACAACCTTAGTCCCTCAAAGTTATCTTTTGACATTATCTAGGTTTATGACACGTGTCACCACTGTATTGGACTTGATTTTGCGAGGTGTTACACTAGAGATGACAAGAAAAAGAAATAAGTTTTTCTTTTGAACTTTAGAACAAAATGGGTTTCCCTATCTAGACTTTTGGAACACAAAATTGGGTTCTTCGATCTGCACTTGCTGACACCCAAATCAAAGAATCAACATGTTTTTTTTTCACTCGATCTGCGGTTACTGCCGCTCCAATACACAAAAATCCCATAAGACGCTAAAGCATACAGAAATCAACTACATACCCGGAAACCTTCCTTCCTCCGGTGTTTTTTTTTCTCCATGAACCGACAACCAGCGGTCAATGCCGCCATGAAAACCTTCCTCTGGCGGTCGTATTTTTAACCGCCAACCGCTCATTATCGATTACATCGTGATTTGTAGATCCTCAAATGGTGTATGGGGATTCCGTCAACGTTAATTACACGTTCTATTCTAGTTTTCCATGTTCCTGGATTCCGTCAATTCGGTCGTTCCCTGCGTCTTGACTTTTTACCGGATTTTGAAGATTTTTTCTCTTCTATTGATATTACCAAGCTATATATAAAGAGATAAGTGTTATTATAGTCGTAGATCAGTTGTCTAAAATTCTACTGACATTTTCTTTTGGTGGAAATTGGACCCTTGCATACAGTATATAAATGAGGGTATTTCTGTTTCATCGTGGATTCAACTTCCCACGTATATTCTGGGCCTCTACGGGCATCCCATTTTACCTTTACGATCGGCGCATTCTTTCTTCAAAGCTTCTTAACCTGTCGATCCTCGATCGACAAAGGTTTTTCAACGAACTTCAAGCTCTCGTCAATCTGCACGTCCTTATGCGACATTGTTAGCGATTCATCGGCTAGACATTTCTTTAGATTGCAGATGTGAAATAAATTATGTATGCCACTAAGTTCTTCAGGTAGATTTAGCTTGTAAGCTACAGTTCTGACACATTCGATGATCTCGAATGGTCCTATGTTCCTTGGGCTCAGCTTGCCCTTTTTGCCAAAACGCATCACCCCTTTCAAGGGTGACACCTTGAGTAGCACTTTGTCACTAACTTCAAACTTTAGAGGTTTGCACCTCTTATCAGCATAACTCTTCTGCCTATCCCTGGCAGCTTTGAGACGATCACGGATTTGAACAATCTTATCCGTCATCTCTAGGACTATGTCAGGTCCTGATAGTTGGGTTTCCCCAACTTCCGCCCAACAAACGGGCGTTCTGCACTTTTTTCTATACAAGGCCTCGAAAGGCGCGGCTTGAATGCTCGAATGATAACTATTGTTGTATGAAAATTCAATCAAAGGAAGATGGTCATCCCAACTTCCACCCAAGTCAATAACACAAGCTCGTAACATACCCTCAAGCGTTTGAATCGTACGTTCGCTTTGCCCATCCATCTGAGGATGATAAGCGGTGCTGAAATTTAAACGAGTGCCTAGAGATTGCTGAAAGCTTTTCCAAAAATGAGATGTGTATCTAGTATCCCTGTCAGAGATAAGAGACACTGGCACTCCGTGGAGAGATACTATCTCATCTACGTACAGCTGAGCTAGCTTATCGGAGCTGTGAGTTTCTTTAATAGGCAAGAAGTGAGCTGACTTGGTCAGCCTATCGACTATAACCCAAATCGTATCATTCCCCTGTTTCGTCCTTGGTAACTTAGTGATAAAATCCATAGTTACAATTTCCCACTTCCAAGTGGGAAGTTTAGGCTGTTGCGGTAAACCTGATGGCTTTTGATGCTCAGCCTTGACTTGTGCGCATGTCAGACACTTAGCCACATAAGTAGCTATAGATTTCTTCAAAACTATCCACCAATAATTTGCCTTCAAATCCTGGTACATCTTATCACTGTCTGGATGGACTGAATATTTTGAACTATGAGCTTCTTGGAGGATCACATCCCTAAGTCCTCCATGGATTGGAACCCAGATTCGACCATTCAATCTAAGGATTCCATCCTTGCCATAAGACAATTGATCAGCAGTTACGCCTAACTTTTCATTCGGAAAGTTAATTTCTATTACAACTTCCTTCTGTGCGGCTAACAGCCTTTCATTCAAGCTGTTTCTTAATTCGATGCTTTTGGCGTTGATCCTTATTGGTTTAATCCTTTCCTTTCTGCTTATAGCGTCAGCAACAACATTCGCCTTGCCCGGATGGTAGCGAATTTCACAATCATAGTCTTTTAACGTCTCCATCCAACGACGCTGCCTCATATTAAGATCCTTCTGGTTAAATAAGTGTTGAAGGCTTTTGTGATCTGAATAGATTATACATTTGGTTCCATAAAGATAATGCCTCCATAACTTTAGTGCAAATACAACGGCACCCAATTCCAAATCATGGGTGGTGTAGTTCTATTCGTGCACTTTTAATTGACGTGAAGCATAGGCAATAACCTTGCCTTTCTGCATAAGCACACAACCCATACCGGTGTGTGATGCGTCGCAGTACACAACAAACTCTTCAATCCCTTCTGGCAATGTCAACACAGGAGCATTGCTTAATTTCTGCTTGAGGACCTCAAAAGATTCTTATTGCTTGGGACCCCAGTCAAACTTTACATTCGTGCGAGTTAATGAAGTTAGAGGTGCAGCAATTCTTGAAAAGTTTTCAATGAAACGTCTGTAGTAACCTGCCAAACCTAAGAAACTGCGAATCTCTGTAGGTGTTTTTGGTGCTTGCCAATTCATAATCGCCTCAATCTTAGCGGGATCCACCTGGATACCACGCTCGCTTACCACATGTCCAAGAAATTGGACTTCTCGGAGCCAAAACTCACATTTAGAGAATTTTGCGTAGAGCTTTTCTCGTTGCAGAAGTTTAAGAATACACCGGAGATGCTTTTCATGATCAGCTTGACTCTTTGAATAAATAAGTATGTCATCGATAAAGACAATGACAAACTTGTCTAGATACAGCTTGCAAACGCGATTCATGAGATCCATGAATGCTGCAGGTGCATTAGTGAGTCTGAAGGGCATCACTAGGAACTCGTAGTGGCCATATCTTGTTCTGAATGCAGTCTTGTGCACATCTTCGGTTTTGACCTCCAACTGATGATAACCAGACCTCAAATCAATCTTTGAAAAGTAACTTGCTCCTTGAAGCTGATCGAACAAATCGTCGATCCTGGGCAATGGATATCTGTTCTTAATCGTAACTTTGTTCAGCTCGCGATAATCAATGCATAGACGCATTGATCCATCCTTCTTCTTCACAAATAGAATAGGCGCTCCCCAAGGGGATGAGCTAGGTTGAATAAAGCCTTTCTCCAGCAAATCATCCAACTGTGTTCTTAATTCCTCCATCTCTGTCGGTGCCAGCCGATAAGGAGCTCGAGCTACAGGGGCTGCTCCTGGGATAATATCGATCCTGAATTCCACTTGTCTGTCTGGGGTTAAACCAGGTAACTCTTCAGGATAAACGTCTAGATAATCAGAAATAACATGAATGTCTTCGATCTTTGGCTTTGGCTCGTCTATAGTCACCTGTGCCATGTAAATGACACAACCTTTCTTCAAACACTTCGATGCCTTAAGCATAGATACTTGCTTAGGCAATCCATACTGTGTATCTCCTTGAATTGTAAGTGGTTCACCATAAGGAGTCTTGATAATCACTTGCTTTTTATCACATACAATTTGGGCTTGGTTAGAAGATAACCAATCCATGCCTATCACTATATCAAATCCAGCCAATTTCAACGGAAGCAAAGATAGTGGAAAAGAGTGATTCCTAACGGATATGAAACATTAATCTAATATTGTTGAAGCAGTCTCTATGGTACCATCGGCCAATTCTACTTCATATTTTATGCTTAGAGTTTTAACAGGCAGATTTAACAAGTTGCAAATTTATTGTCTACAAAAGACTTATCTGCACCAGAATCAAATAAAACTCTAGCATATACATCATTGATGAGGAATGTACCTGTTATAACATTATCATTCTGAACTGCTTCTTGAGCATTCATCTGGAAGACTCGAGCATTAGTCTTCTTGGCCTCTTCAGGCTTCTTTGCAAATTTGGGGCAGTTAGTCTTTATGTGCCCCTTCTCGTTGCAACCATAACAGGTTGCAACCTTCATTTTCTTGCAATCCAAAGTTCTATGCTCTTTGGACTTGCAGATCCCACAAACTTTAGGTTGTGAATGCGATTGCGACTGTGATTCGAATCTCCACTTTCCAAAATGGTGTTTCTTGCAGACTTTACACTTGGGCTTCTCCCCTGATTACTGGGTATCCTTTCTAAACCCAGAACCCTTCTTATGCTTAGAGTTCCCTTTTCGTTTCTTATAGGAGCGATGAGAACTCTCATCCTCCCGTTTCCGCTTTCCTTCATCAGAAGCTTTAATCGACCTTTGTCTAATCGCATCGAGTGTGAGAGATAAAGATAAATCCACCACGGACCTAAAGGTGGTAGGCCTGGAAGCTTTAACGTTTCCTTTTATTTCTGGGGCCAGGCCTCCAATGAAGCGCGCTATGCACTTAAGTTCAGGTGTAACCAAATAGGGAACAAGTCTGGACATAGTGTTAAAGCTCGTAAGATAAGCTTGGCAATCCAAATTCTTCATGACCAGAGTCAAGAAGTCTGTTTCAATCTTTTCTACCTCATGTTGAGGACAAAAGTTTTCCTTGATCAATGCCACAAATTGTTCCCACGACAAATTTTCCCTGTGGCTTAAACCAACGATCTCCACCAGGCCAATGCTTCTCCTTTAAACGATTGTGAAACAAACTTCACAATATCCCACTCTGCACATCCACTGATATCAACCACAGTATCCATCTCATCTAGCCATGTCATACAATCAATGGCTCCTTTTTCTCCTGTGAAGTCCCTTGGCTTGCAAGAGACGAAGTAATTGTAAGAACAAGTCTTAACACGTGGTTCCTGATTAAGCATAATTTGCTTGGATGGGAGACTTTTCTGATTTGACGAGTGACGCGAATCGTCTTTATTTGACTCATGTGTTTTTTAAGGGGGCTTATTATGAGCCACAGATAGAGTCTTCGAGCGAGCATTACTTGGTTCCTTGAACTGTCTGTCAATGGCTCTAGTAACAGCATTGTCTATCAATGCTTGTAGGTCTGCACCAGCTACATTTATTCTGGTGTTATCATTTCTCTCCCTTGGGTGACTATTAACCTCTTCTGATTCAGACATGCTGTAGCTTGATTGCTATAAAACAGTTGACAATAATTTGTTCAGAGGTTTATTATGGAATCATCATTTTTGATGATTCATTAACCATGGTAAATATAAACCATATTTGGTTAATTTGATAATCATATTTATTTAAATTATAATTAATCCCTGTTATAAATTATCAAGGATATTTAAGTGGCACAAAAAGCCTAGTCATGAGGATAGTTTTAATTCATAAGCCATGATCTCGTAGGATCAGGGCATTAAGGTTTGAACATAGTTCATCGCCTTTGCTGACAGGGAGTCATAGACTACAACTGTCATTTGTCTTATAGGACAATAAGTGTGGCCCGTAGGCACTTTATCACTAATGGATGTTTATAATGTGATTAGGTAAGAATAAGGAATTGGAAATGTCACACCCCGATATTTCCACGTATTACCGGTGTGCCTGGTAGGGGAGTATCGTGACGTAGTTGATATCATTACTGTCAAACAACACAATATTTAAATGCACAGCGGAAGCTAAAGACATATTTATTTCAACCAAATAATATTGTAATATCAAGTATCACAAATAGTTGAAAATAATCCACAGGTGGATCAAAATAAAATGGAAACATTGTTCAACAGTTTTGACATCCAAGCTTGCGAGACTTATTGTGGACGCTAGGAGAAAGCCAGCCTAGTTCGCGTAGTACCTGCACTTAACCTTTTTGAGAAAATACGTCAGTTTACACTGGTAAATACAATTAACTGACTCATTTGAAAAGGTTTAATAAAATTGATTTGAATGCACATGGCACAAACTTTTATAACTTGGGATAATTATTTATATATAAACTTGTAAAAGAATTACATGTTCCTTATGCGTTCAGTAGCCCGGTTCGTGCCGAGTTAAAGATCAATAGACACACCACATTATTTATTTAGGCACTGACGGGTGTACGCCTACACCTCGTGCTTAGGTCGTGGCCATTTCGTAAAATGATGCCAAGGATATCCGGGACATGGTCATTAACCCCCCAAAGGCTTTAAGTAAACAAAACAATTTAAACGGGTCATCTCGATAATACTTAACCACCAATCAATTAAGGTCGAATGCCGACCAAGCGGTATTTTATATACCGTACCCCAAGCCCGTATAAGGGAAAATAAGTCAAAAGTATTTACCTTTGCAAGTAATAATCACAACAAGAAAGTGCACGTAGCTTTTACCGGGTCTCCTATTCTGGAACAAAGGTTTATAATAACCTATTAGATTTCTAACGGGTCTTTAATTAAGCTTAAGCTTAGACCGGTTAGTTTTAAAGGAAGATACGGTTCAAACGCATGATTAAGCGAAGACCGGAATAGAATGTGATTTAGACCCGACAAGTTTGAAGACTTGTATAATATGGGTAAACTAAACACATTCTGGATTTTGAGGTAAAAACGATAAGGTTTGACCCGTTTCGGCTAATTTATGCAAACTAGTTACATAAACCGAACCGAACGCGCAAGAGGCGTAACGGGTAACCATGAGAGTCATTTACAGGTTTCCTAAGTTAATATGCCTTACATATGTTGTGATATCAGTAGGATACCTTCCATTATGCCCAAAACGAGTTTAATCTCAATTTAAGCCCCGTAGGGGTATTTTGGTCATTTTAAAGATTATAAAAGAGATTAATTATAATTCTGAGACTCGGGTCTGAAATAATCAGTAAAACAACTTAATTTAATAGGTCATCTCAGTTGGTGATAAGTCTTATATGTCAAAATGGTTTTAAACCCATAATAGGTGTTTAATACGCGTAAAAAGCCGTTTTAAGCGATTTCCGGGTTATACAGGAAATCTGAGTTTTCTGATCAGGTTATAAAGTCCAACATACTTCATTTATCATATAAAATCAGTAGCAATTGGATTGATGTCAAAATACTATGTAAAACTCATTTTATAAGCAAAAATGGTATAATCGGTATTTACCGAATCAAGGCCATAACCTTAGGTTATGAGCAGGTTAAAAATAATTAAAAAAAACTTCAAAAATCCCAAAATATTATGTTACATCAGTGGGTAAAAGGTTTGGTGTCAAAAATTGGGTTTAGATAGGCTTTACGCTAATTACGCCGTTTAATTTATAAAAAGCGTTCTAATTACGCTATTAAGCATAACTCCTAATCTAGACCTCCAACTGAGGTGAAACTTTAGGGACACGTTTATAAATCAGTAACAAGGATTATTGTCCTCTCATATTTCCAAAATTCTCGTTTTATGGTCAAAAGGGCATTATGGTCAACATTAAGCAGTTAACGGAAACGTGTAAACGGATTGGACAATCAACGAGCCAATCACAGAGGGTTATACTATCATGTAACCTGCTCCTAAATAAGCTCTAAGGCATAACTAAACTCATCTGAATCGGGTCAGAACTGAAGTCAAAGCAAAAGTCAAAGTTTTGCGACTTTCGGTTCCGAACCGGTTCCCCACGGGAAATTGTCGGGTCGAACATGCTTAGACATGTTCTTACATTTATTACTAAGTTATATGAGTGATAAAATAGGTTACACGCCTTCTACATTGTTAATTATGCGTTAATTTGAAAATTAAGTTTCTGTTGACTTTTTCGGATTAAGTTTGACCCGACATTTGACCTAGTTAGAGCGGGAATCAGAGGATGCTCTTTTAAGGGTTTATTGCTCACATAATTACCAACTTATGACTACCTTAAGTTTGACTAATCACTGGACCATTAGTGATTAATCGATAAGTCAAACCTCAATTACGACGGTTTGACTTTTAAGCTAATAACTAAGCAAAACTCAATTAAGGAAGGTCAAGGATACTTACCAAGGTCTAATGCACGATTAGAGATGCTTGGGGAAAGGCCTTGAGCTCCAGAAATGATCAGAAGTTGAGTTGAGAATGAATGATTAAAGTGTGCAAACAATGGGGCTTTATATAGTGAGTTTGATCTCACTAGATCATGCCAAGCAATGATATACATGTTCCCTGATCAATAACAAGTGTCCCTAGTGCCTAAGAACAAGTTGTGCTGCTCATGGTGATGAAAAATATCTATTTAAGTCGGTTAACTTGTTCATAATAGGCATCAACCTATTTTCTGTCGCTGGGGATGACTTACGGACCGTAAGGCAGGACCTTTACGGTCCGTAATCCTTTACCAGAAGGCAAAAATTTTTAACCTTTCAAGCTTCGAACAGACAACTAATGTATTACGATTTTTGGGCCTCTATTATCAGTATGGGCCACATGAACATGCCCTGAATAGTTTAGACCACTTTGCCATGTTGTATAATTGTCTTGGACTTTAACGAAAAGCCATAAACGAAGGTTTGTCGTGCATATCCTCATAGGATCCCATTTCTTGCACTTTGAATCAATTATTACTAGCAATTACCGGAATTGAGTATATATCAGATGTTTATAATATAGATTAGGGTCTTGGGATTCATAACGAGGTCGTTCAGAGGTATTAATTAACATGTCGACACTTTTAAATCCTGCCATACATCTTTAACTAGATCCGGGTTTATAATACTTATGTCTTACATGACACGTGTCGTTATTTCATTGAACACAAATTTTCGAGGTGTTACAGGAAAAATCCAAAATGAAGATGACTAGTGTGACTTTATCGAGTCACATTTGCCAGGAGTGTTAACATGTTTTCATATGTTAACAAGGATTTGAATCTTAAAAAGGTTTTACCATCATGGCCATCTCTAAAACGACATATAGGCTATGTCATACCTTTAAGATTTTCTTTTAATATTTTATTGGCAGATCAATTTAAAATGGAAATGATATTTTGATTTGCTTTATATAGTACCTGCATATGCATAATGACAAATAAGAAAACGATTCCATAAATGTCTTAAGAAGTACAATAGTTGCCCTAAACGGGACTTGATGTGCTAAAAGTGGTTTAATAAAAACAACTAAAATTAACCCTAATCTAGACACTCTAAGCTTTAAATTTATAAACTTAGACTCTCTAAAACCTAAACCACACGACCGGCAAGTGTACCGATTGATGCAATATAGCCTAAGGAAGTCCGAGTATCGAACCCAAGAGACTCTACTAAATTACGCTAATGGCTCTATCTAGACTTAGACTAACACGGACTTAACTAATTGTTTATTGATTGAGGGGGGTTTCTAAAAGTCCTAAATAAAATATTAAAATAATGCTAAAAGACTAGACACGAACTCGAACGAAGGCTTTGACCAGTGGTGATGAAGACTACCTAGGCTAGACACAAGCTAAACTCAGAATGGATTTCTATTCGAAAATTTTGTGGTATGGAACCGGGATCTTTGGATACTAAACCTATTAAGACACCACTAAGCCCCTCAAACACTCTCAAGGCGATTCTTGTGGCACTACCTAGGCTGTTACGCTTACCGGTTTTCTAGATTTCCTCACAGTCCTCTAGTTTCTTGAAAGTGCCTATATAAGACGCTCTACCTCACAGCGCGAACGTCTAAAGCAACTACGGGTTTTAATCTTGGTTTAATAGACAATGGAATGTTAAGGACTTATAACCAAACCGAGACCTATTAATAACCTCGAGCCTCACAGCGACAAGTTTAGCAGAACACTTGATTTTATTAAATTACCGAATATTACTTCTAAGGTTACTTACTCGATTTTCACCCTAAAGGATTAATGATCTATTACGTGATAAAGACCGTCACCTAAATCAAGAACCCTAGCACAACCCTATTATGTGATAAAGACCGTCACCAAGGATTATACGAAGCAATAAATAGTGATAAAATAATCGTCAAGCACGCATATGCACCAAGTTAAATTCCCGAAGCTTTTACAATACAAGAAAAATCCACAACCACGCCAAAAATCGAATAAAGATCCAAACTTTATTTAACTCTTGTCATTAGCCTAGGTAGTTTATGAAGTTTAGCCGGAAAACATGATCAAAAACATAATAATCAATGTAATCAAATCTGAATTCATCTTGTAACAAAGTAAAACGAACGAAAAACAAAGAAACAGGAAGTTTAAACCCGTAATCTCTACTCCCGAGCGCTCCAAAGTGTTACCCGATGATTCCTTGCTTCCCAAGGTGCTCCAAAACCTTCAATCAGCCTTAATGGTGGTTTCAAGCTCCAAAATTCGTATGTTGATGTCTGCTCCCCTCGTGCGTCTCGTCTTTTCGTAATATATATTCCCCCCCCCCCCCCCCCCCCCAAATCCATTATCATCGCCGCCTTCCCAAAACGAATTAATATGTATCTATGATAGTGGATGTTGTTGATATTTTTTGTCTCTAATTTGCGTCCAAGTCCACAGCCAATATAATGGGCTTGTAATGCCATGCGGCCCACTTTCAGAATTTTGTCCAAATTGCTTCTCTTCAAATTTTGTCAACTGACTTTTAAAACAATAATAATTCCCTTCAAATTTAGTCAATGTGATGTTCTGAAATTGTCTTTATGGATTTCTAATATTGCTCTTTTTTTTTGAACTCCAAAATTAATAATAATAATAATAATAATAATAATATTATTATTATTATTATCAATGGCAACAACTTTCGTCTGATGGGTATCTTAGCAGCCCACACTTTATGCGGCGAATTTCCTTCAAATTTCTGGCACTCCACTCTGCCCAACTGCCTGGTCATTTCCATATTACTCGTTTTTGCTTCATTTGCACCAGTACCTGGTCCAACACAAAATAATATAATATAATACTAAAACTAAAAAGAATAGATAAAAACTAAACTAAAACTATACAATTTACACGGGACAAATATGTGTATTTTACCCTACATCAAATATCCCCACACTTAACCTTTTTTTCGTCCCCGAAAAAAGAATTATGCAAAACGGAATCATAGACGAAATAATCATTCGGGACAAAAGCTTAAATTGTTTTATTAAAACTGAAACTCGTGTTAGCCGCGATTGCAAGTATATTGATCCTTTTAAACCCAACCCGGTTCCGAGCCCTTTTCATGCGATTTTAGTTCAAGTTCGGTCAATCTACCTAGGGTCTCATGCTAAGAATTGCAAGTCCACCTAGTCCCCCCTCAAGCTTATAGGACAAAAGGAACCACCACTGGGTTATTTCCTAACCGCCTTATACCAAGATCAAGAGAGTTTAAAATCAAATCTATTTTTTTTCTCTTCATCACTTTTTTCTCATTTTTTTTTTCTTTTTTTTTCTTTTACGAGCGTAGACGTTGCTTTCCCTAACCCAGAGGCATTCCGGCTGTAGAGTCGCTATCCCCAACTCGGATTACTTAGGCTTCGGTACTTTTTATTTATTTTGCAAGATCGATTTCACACACCCTAGAGGTAATCCGGTTGTAGAGTCGCTATCCCCAACCTAGATTACATAGGCATGCACTACTTTCATTCAGTTTCTAGCTCACTTTTTTTTTTTCTATTTTTTCATTTTTTTTTTCTTTCTCAACGAGATAATGACAAGAAACTCTAACGATCTTAGTTTATAACGGCATCCCTTATACTATTTTTGGCGGTTTCAATCTCCCCACTTTCCCTAGATGAGAACCCACTAGTAGATCGACATTTAGGTATAATTAAGATCAAAGGAACCCAGAACCGAATCGAGCCTACCCGCGCATCCCAAACTAGACATAAGCTCAATTATTTTATCTCATATTATTATTATTTGAACCCGAACAAAAATCCGACTTTTCTATCATTTTCCGTTTTATATTTTGCAAACTTCTTATTTCAAAAGTCATTTTCTAATTTTTCAATTTTTTTTGGATTTTTTAAAATTTTTTAATTTTTTTTTATGACTCAAGACACACTAACTAGACACTAAACGATAGTTTCCCATCCCCACACTTAAACTTTACATTGCCCTCAATGTAAGATGGAAACCGACTAAAAAACTAAAAATAAATAAGAAATAAAAGACTAAGGGCATAAATAGAAAGGACATAGCTGGTTAAATTCGCGCGGATGCTCCAAAACTCTCGTCCAATCCAGCTCGATCGTATAGCATTTCGGTCGCGATCGGCTTTGACACTGAGTGACATGCTTGATAAATGCCTGAAATCTGATAAGCAGCTCCAAAATCACCCGAATGGAGATTGAGTACGGGTGGTACATATTCAAACCTGCATAAACAAAAACAAGCAAAAACCAAAGCAGTACCGACTCTAAACAAAAGACACAAAAACTACTAACTAAGACTCAATATACAAAAACTACAAACTACCGAAAATCCACTGAATAAATAAATTTAACAAACTCTACAAAACCTCCCCACACTTAAATTTAATCAGGAGGTTTTTCTTTGATCTGGACCCTATCTAACCCGTTTAATTCCACCCGGTCCTCAAAAATAGTTAAAAATTTATTGGTGGAATTATAAAATATTTTAAAATTTTTAAACGGGTCAGACCACCAGAATTTAAACTTACCTGGAAGGAATTGGATGTGCGACATGTAATGAGAAGACTGATCATGTTTGAAATTCAAAGGCTCCTCCTTCTTCTTCCTATATAACCCTTCGGTCCTCTTCCGTTTTTCATCTTTTCTTTTCTCTTTCCTTGCCTTCTCCCGTGGCTTTTCTGATTTTTCAGTTTCACCTATCACTAATACCATGGGCCAGGTGTGGTGTTCTTCTTCTTCCACCACTCTCGAAGGATGATCCCCACACTTAGTCTCTTCGTCTGGGGTAGGTTTGATTACCTCTGTCAGTTCACCTTCAAGTGGGGCATCAAAGTATGCTATGTCCCCATCAGGGTCCAACACTCCTACCTCTTCATAGACTAATTCTAACTCTAAAAACTCATCCTTCCTAGATGACTTAATTTCAACCTCTACAGTTTCTTCCTCTGCACCAAACATTAACCCAAGGGAGTCTCCTAAATCCACTTCCTCCTCCGTCACTTTTTCTTTTTTCACTTCATCAAACATCCAACCAGTGGAATCTCCTAATTCCACTTCTTCTTCAATTACTTCTTTCTTCACTAACGACCTCTGATACGCCGCCCATTCTTCTTCGTCTATTTCATCATCAGAGTCACTCCAGTAATTAATAATTGGAACCTGTGGAACCGGAGGTGGGACTTCAGCGTCCATTTTCGTCTCCGTGACTGAAGTGATCTCTTCATCTGACCATTCTTCATATGACAGCTTTTTCCCTTCCGCATCATATGTATAACCAGTCTTTGGCTGTTCTGATATAACAAACTCTTGATCTAATATAGCAGACTGTTGATTTCTCATAATATTATCGAACTCTGCTAGGGTTTTCTGATTATGCGCCATCATCTGGGCGAACATCTCCTCCATCCTACTCAAACTACCCTCTAAACCTCTATCGCTAGTCTGACCCTGGTTATGTTGTGGCTGCTGATACGGATCATCGTAATATGGCCGATCATCATAAAAATGCAAAGAATACCCCTGTGAAAAATATGGTTGCGGCTGCACAAAAGGGTTAGCATAATAATCTGTAGAGTACCCCGGTGAATTTGGACAATGAATAGTGAAATAGGGCCCTCCACAAATCTCACACATATTTACTAAAATCAAAATAAATAAATAAAATAAATAAATAAAAGATACGGACAATTAGACTCCTACGACTCAAACAAACGAACAAATAGCACGTATAATGTCAAACAGGTCCAAACAAAGTAATCAACGCAATCGCCAAAGAGTCCCCGGCAACGGCGCCAAAAACTTGATGTGCTAAAAGTGGTTTAATAAAAACAACTATAATTAACCCTAATCTAGACACTCTAAGCTTTAAATTTATAAACTTAGACTCTCTAAAACCTAAACCACACGACCGGCAAGTGTACCGATCGATGCAATATAGCCTAAGGAAGTCCGAGTATCGAACCCAAGAGACTCTACTAAATTACGCTAATGACTCTATCTAGACTTAGACTAACACGGACTTAACTAATTGTTTATTGATTGAGGGGGGTTTCTAAAAGTCCTAAATAAAATATTAAAATAATGCTAAAAGACTAGACACGAACTCGAACGAAGGCTTTGACCAGTGGTGATGAAGACTACCTAGGCTAGACGCAAGCTAAACTTAGAATGGATTTCTATTCGAAAATTTTGTGGTATGGAACCGGGATCTTTGGATACTAAACCTATTAAGACACCACTAAGCCCCTCAAACACTCTCAAGGCGATTCTTGTGGCACTACCTAGGCTGTTACGCTTACCGGTTTTCTAGATTTCCTCACAGTCCTCTAGTTTCTTGAAAGTGCCTATATAAGACGCTCTACCTCACAGCGCGAACGTCTAAAGCAACTACGGATTTTAATCTTGGTTTAATAGACAATGGAATGTTAAGGACTTATAACCAAACCGAGAC
The DNA here is from genome assembly GCA_030545235.1 of Helianthus tuberosus. NCBI lineage: Eukaryota > Viridiplantae > Streptophyta > Magnoliopsida > Asterales > Asteraceae > Helianthus > Helianthus tuberosus. The sequence goes on along the minus strand of CM060384.1, from coordinate 15,069,264 downwards.
CTATTAATAATCTCGAGCCTCACAGCGACAAGTTTAGCAGAACACTTGATTTTATTAAATTACCGAATATTACTTCTAAGGTTACTTACTCGATTTTCACCCTAAAGGATTAATGATCTATTACGTGATAAAGACCGTCACCTAAATCAAGAACCCTAGCACAACCCTATTATGTGATAAAGACCGTCACCAAGGATTATACGAAGCAATAAATAGTGATAAAATAATCGTCAAGCACGCATATGCACCAAGTTAAATTCCCGAAGCTTTTACAATACAAGAAAAATCCACAACCACGCCAAAAATCGAATAAAGATCCAAACTTTATTTAACTCTTGTCATTAGCCTAGGTAGTTTATGAAGTTTAGCCGGAAAACATGATCAAAAACATAATAATCAATGTAATCAAATCTGAATTCATCTTGTAACAAAGTAAAACGAACGAAAAACAAAGAAACAGGAAGTTTAAACCCGTAATCTCTACTCCCGAGCGCTCCAAAGTGTTACCCGATGATTCCTTGCTTCCCAAGGTGCTCCAAAACCTTCAATCAGCCTTAATGGTGGTTTCAAGCTCCAAAATTCGTATGTTGATGTCTGCTCCCCTCGTGCGTCTCGTCTTTTCGTAATATATATTCACCCCCCAAATCCATTATCATCGCCGCCTTCCCAAAACGAATTAATATGTATCTATGATAGTGGATGTTGTTGATATTTTTTGTCTCTAATTTGCGTCCAAGTCCACAGCCAATATAATGGGCTTGTAATGCCATGCGGCCCACTTTCAGAATTTTGTCCAAATTGCTTCTCTTCAAATTTTGTCAACTGACTTTTAAAACAACAATAATTCCCTTCAAATTTAGTCAATGTGATGTTCTGAAATTGTCTTTATGGATTTCTAATATTGCTCTTTTTTTTGAACTCCAAAATTAATAATAATAATAATAATAATAATAATAATAATAATAATAATAATATTATTATTATCAATGGCAACAGCTTTCGTCTGATGGGTATCTTAGCAGCCCACACTTTATGCGGCGAATTTCCTTCAAATTTCTGGCACTCTACTCTGCCCAACTGCCTGGTCATTTCCATATTACTCGTTTTTGCTTCATTTGCACCAGTACCTGGTCCAACACAAAATAATATAATATAATACTAAAACTAAAAAGAATAGATAAAAACTAAACTAAAACTATACAATTTACACGGGACAAATATGTGTATTTTACCCTACATCAGGACTTAAAATAAATAACTTGTCCACGCAGGGACCAAATATGTAACACCCTTAATATTTGGACGGTATTTAATTCATAATTATATTAACTTCATACTAATCAGAGTTTACAAAAACTTTTCGTGTTTAAAGACCATACATATTTGTGATAGTACCCAAAATAAATCCAAAATAGTACATAACAAGTTTTAAGTTAACCCTTGCTAGTCAACTAACAACTAGTTTAAAGGATTCAAAACACGGTTGACAAAACCATTTACAACACGATTAAAATCTAGACAAAGTTAAGTTTGGTGCGGAAGCTTCAATATGCGTGTTCGGTTCTTGACAATGTACTTAATCACCATCCGGAAGGACCTCATCCATACCTAGAGTCAAACACTAAAAACATTAGTTTTGACATTAATACAATACTTATAAACGAATTCCGACATCGAAAAATGTTAGATAAAAATACAATTTTTTCTGGGCTCCACCGTAACTTACGGTGTCTACCGTAAGTTACGGTAGACCCTGAAAGATTCTGGTCTGCCGTAACACAGGGATAACCTACCGTAATGTTTTTGATTTCCATCGTAAATTACGGTGGAGACCGTAATTTACGGTGGACTCTGGGATTTTGCCATTTGACTATTTTGTGAATTTCGCTCTAAACCGTATACCGTTTTAGGCTATTTCCTTCCTGTATGTCTGTAAATTCATTACGGACATGTTCGTTTTGTTATCATACCAATATTTGTCTCGCCGATCATATGGCGAAAAGTTACTATACTTGCATTTATTCGACCCATTCTAACTATAAGTGTATATTTCAAATTTCTTATTCTTAAGCCTTTTAAATGCCATTACCCAAGTTCCCGGGCTTGTACATCTTGGTGTGTTTACGTTATTCGTGGCTTCATGTTTCCTTGGAACTAAAAGCTTGTTTCCTCGGAATTCAACATTCCGTTTCAAACGACACATTTTATTGACCTCTAGTGTTTGACCCGATATCACGGGTTCGTAGACTTAAATTAACATAGCCAATTTATTGGTGTGGTACAATCCATCACCTAGCGAGATATGAAACTTTCAAGTCTCTACTCACGTGATTTCTTTACAAGCATCATTTCAACCCGTTTGGCTATCTAGTGAAGACCATCACTTTGTTGACAAGCCAAACCCAATTCCAAATCTTTATTTTGACCCATTTGATGGTCTAGTGAACTTCACCACTTTAACGACAAATTAAACGCATCCATTATACTACGACATCATTTATACTCTAAAATCAAACATTTTTACATAATGTAACGAGACTAAAGTCACGCACCTTTAAAGCACACCTTTTCCACGGATATCACCTCCGGCGTGTCCACTTGACGTTCCGGATTCCTTGCCTAAAGAGTTCAATTCATAACAAGATTAGAACTCTTTCATAAACTTTAACGCATTAATTCTTAACATATGCAAATCTGCGTTTTTTACCAACCTTTAACATTTTAACCCTCGTTTAGGCGTTTTATCAAACACCTAGCGGGTCGGATTTCTACATGATTTAAACCAATTTCATGACTTGTAATTATCATCCAAACTACTTTAATTAGTCAATTCTACACAAGTCTTAACATCAATATTTCTGAATTCATTCTTAAATGCAAATTTATGTTAGAACAAGATCATATTTTTAGGACTTATCAAGTTCTCTTCAAGTTCATTAGCCACCTACAATAGTGGTTATGAACTCTATGATTACCATGAAATCTTTTAACAAGATTTCACCTAGGGTTCATCCCTAAACACCATATCTCTTCTAATTACATACATGCAAAACACAATCAAGCTGAATTCTGATTTTTCACAATTAACCTAGAACTTGAGATGAATCAAAACACTAGAATTTCACATACCTTGTGATCCCTTCAGTGAGGTGATCACCAATTCGTGCTTAGAAATCGATTTGGACTTGATTTATGCCTTGAATTTGTGGTTTTTGTGAAGATTAGGGTTGGGTGAGAACCTCCTGTCGCCCCCCCCCCCCCCGTTTCTTGATCGACCAGACATCCCAAGTGGGTGTTTGGTGTAATTTTATTTTATTTCTAATTTAATTAAGTTTCAAGTTCTACACATAAGCCCCTGTACTTTCATTTAGTTTATATTTTAGGCTTTTAATTCATTCAGGTGTTTCTACAGATTCTTGGCTAACTGGGTTACTTATCCTAGTTAGCTTATTCTTGTTTATTTTATACTTTATTATTATAAAGTTTTATATTTTCGGGATGATACAAGTCCACCCCCCTTAAAAGGGTTTCATCCCCGAAACCGAATTTACGTACCAAATAGTATGGGGTAGAGCTGTTGCATCTCTTCTTTGGATTCCCATGTATCCACACCCTTCCTGTGTTCCCATTTAACCTTCACTTGGTTAATCACTTTCTTCCTCAAACTCTTCTCTTTACGATCTAAAATCGCAATTGGTTTTACTGCATAGTTGAGGCTGTTATCCTCCTCGATATCATCGTAGTGGATACGAGTAGTTTCGTCTGCTAAACATTTTTGGAGATGTGACACGTGGAAAGTACTATGAATCCCACTCAACTCCTCGGGTAGTTCGAGACGATATGCTACTTTGCCAACCCGTTCGGTGATCCTGAAGGGTCCGATAAATCTTGGGCTCAACTTCCCTCTTTTTCTGAACCGTATTATTCCTTTCCACGACGATACTTTCAGCATTACCTTATCGCCCACTTGAAACTCAATTGCCCTCTTTCGTTTATCCGCGTATGACTTTTTTCGATCCTGAGCCGCTTTTCGGTGAGTTCGGACCATGTCGATCTTCTCATTCGTAGTTCGGATTATATCAGTAGGTGCTAATCCTCGTGGACCCACTTCTCCCCAACACACTGGGGTTCGACACTTTCTACCATATAACATCTCATACGGGGCCATTTTAATGCTCGATTGATAGCTATTGTTATATGAGAATTCGACCAAGGGTAGATAGACATCCCAACTACCCCCGAAGTCAATAATGCAAGCCCGCAGCATATCCTCCAACGTTTGTATTGTTCTTTCACTCTGTCCATCCGTTTGTGGATGGTAAGCGGTGCTAATGAATAGTTTAGTCCCCATTTGTTCTTGGAAGTCGCGCCAAAAATTCGAAGTGAACCTAGTATCTCGGTCTGACACAATGGATATCGGTACCCCATGACGTGCTATGATTTCATTGGTGTACACCTCCGATATCTTCTCGGATGTATAAGTCTCACGAATCGGAATGAAGTGAGCACTTTTCGTTAATCTATCCACGACTACCCATATAGCATCAAACCCGCGGTTGTTTTTGGGCAATTTGGTTAACAAATCCATAGTGATTTGTTCCCATTTCCAAACTAGGATGTCCAATGGTTGCAACTTACCATATGGCTTTTGGTGATCTGCTTTGACTTGCAAGCAGGTTAAACACTTCTCCACATATTTCACGATGTCTCTTTTCATTCCTGGCCACCAATAATTTTGTTTTAAATCATTATACATCTTGGTCGCCCCCGGATGTATCGAATAACGAGATTTATGGGCCTCGTCAAGTAGAAGTGCCTTGGCCCCACATGATTTCGGAACCCAAATTCTCCCAAATCGAGTTTTCAATCCTTGGTTATTATCCGCCAGGTCTTTTAACTGCCCAACTATTCTTTCCCTTTTCACATTTTCTTCCTTTATTGCTTCAATTTGAGATTACCGAATTTGCTCAAGCAAACCCGATGTCACAATTAGTTGCATCGATCGTACTCGAATAGGCGTATAATCTGTCTTTCGGGTCAACGCGTCTGCCACTACAATAGCCTTCCCGGGGTGGTAATGTATTTCACAATCAAAGTCTTTGACGGTTTATAACCACCACCTCTGCCTCATATTTAATTCCTTCTGATCGAAGAAATACTTCAAGCTTTTATGGTCGGTGAAGATAGTGCATTTCACCCCATACAAATAATGCCTCTATATTTTCAAGGCGAACACCACCGCCGCCAACTCGAGGTCATGTGTAGGGTACTTCTTCTCATGAGTCTTTAGCTGTCTCGAGGCATAGGCTATAACCTTGCCTCGTTGCATCAAAACGCAGCCAAGTCCCGAATGCGATGCAACCGAATAAATAACCATATCTTTCGTTCCATCCGTAATGACAATACCGGTGCATGGGTCAGTTTCTCCTTAAGCGTTTGGAACGCCCTTTCCTGATCTTCACCCCAAATAAACTTTTCGTCCTTACGGGTTAATTTGGTTAATGGCATAGCGATTTTAGAGAAATCTTGCATGAACCTCCGGTAATAACCCGCAAGCCCCAAGAAGCTTCTGATTTCTGAAGGATTTTTCGGTGGATTCCATCTTGCCACAGCTTCTATTTTCGATGGGTCTACTAACACCCCATTTGCACTAATGATGTGCCCGAGAAATTGCACCTCTCGTAACCAGAAGGCACACTTCGAGAATTTCGCATACAATTTCTCTCTCCTGAGCGTCTCCAACACTTCGCGCAAATGACTTGCATGTTCTACTTCATTCTTTGAATATATTAAGATGTCATCAATGAACACTATCACTGACTTGTCTAACATGGGTTTGCAGACCCGATTCATAAGGTCAATGAAAGCCGCGGGTGCATTAGTTAACCCGAAGGACATCACGAGAAACTCGTAATGTCCGTACCGTGTGCGGAAAGCCGTTTTCGGTACATCCACCTCTTTGACTTTCAACTGATGATACCCTGATCTAAGGTCGATTTTGGAGAACCAACTTGCACCTTGTAGCTGGTCAAATAGATCATCAATTCTTGGAAGCGGATATCGATTCTTTACCGTGAGTTTGTTCAACTCCCGATAATCAATGCACATACGCATGCTCCCATCCTTCTTTTTCACGAATAATACTGGTGCGCCCCATGGAGACACACTTGGCCGAATAAATCCTTTGTCAAGCAAATCTTGGATTTGGGACATTAATTCTTGCAATTCTGATGGCGCGAGCCGGTACGACGCCTTAGCCACAGGTTTAGCGCCCGTAATCAATTCAATTCCGAACTCTACCTCCCGTTCTGGCGGTACTCCCGGTAAATCGTCTGGAAATACATCAGTGTATTCACGTACCACTGGTACGTCTTCAATCGTTGGCGTCTCTTTATCAGGTTCGTTTGCGTATATCATGAATGCTTTACATCCGCGCCTCATAAGTTTGTGAGCTTTTAGTATTGAGCACGTAATGGGACTACCCCCTTTTTCACCATAGATGGTAACATGCTTCGTACTTGGAGATGTCAATTTTATCTCCTTGCGGAAACATATCACTTTTGCATGATGTCGGGATAACCAATCCATCCCGACCACCACTTGAAATTCTCCCATTGACATAGGGATCAAATCTATTAAATATTCCTCATCATCAATGCTTATTTTGCAATCTCGACATACATCACATACAAGGAAACTTTTGTTATCACCTATTTCTACCTCTAATGGCATAGGCAATTTTATTAGTACAAAAGAAGGATGTCGAATAAATCCACGTGAAACAAAAGATTTATTCGCACCCGTATCAAATAGCACATGTGCGAGAATTGAGTTTATAGCAAATATACCTGAAACCACATCGGGTTCCACCTTTGCCTCGGCTGCCGTTAACTGGAAGGATCTTGCTTTTGCTCTTGGTGTCTCAATACGTGTATCCTTGTCATCTTTCTTTCCGGTCAACTCCGGGCACTTAGATTTCTTGTGACCCGGTTGGTAGCATTTGTAACACACTGACACCTTCCCCGGGCACAATGCAGCCGTGTGCCCCGTTTTCCCACATATAGGACACGGTTTGTTCTTGAACCGACACTCACCCTTGAGCCCTTTTCCGCATATCTTGCAGTTTAATGACCCGCCTTTTCCTTCCTGTTTCTTTGAGGATTCGTTCGTGCGCGCCTTTTTCGTCGGGCTTGGATTGACTACCTGCGCCCTTCTTTCGCCTCTCTCAATCTGTTTCTTCAACTCTATCTCCCGTTCCCGAGCAACGTTTATAATCTCGGTGAGAGTCTCATACTTTGAAGGAGTCATAAACTCCCTATACTCGGCGCTCAACATATTATAATAATAATATATTTTCTGCTCCTCATTCGTTATCAATTCATCACAAAACTTCATCTTATCCATGAACATTCCCGTGATTTTATCAATAGATTCACCCTTGTGTCGAAGCTGCATGAATTCTTCATTGATCTTGTTAATGACTGCCTTAGGAATGTGATGTTTAAGAAACGGCGTCTTAAACTCGTCCCATGTCACAGCTTTAGCCGCTTCGCTTCCAATTTCTTTCTTCTTGTTATCCCACCAGTCTTTCGCTTGACCCCTTAACTGACCCGTGCCATAGGCTACATAGTCGTCTGGATCACAATGAGTCCTTTCGAATACTCCATCCATATCGCTTAGCCACCGCTGGCATATTATCGGGTCAACCTCCCCATTGTAAATTGGCAGTTTGCACGCCATGAACTCTTTATAAGAACAAGATTTTCATCCTCCCGACTTCTCCTTTGCTAAATTGGTATTATCCTCCAATTTCTTGATTCTTTCTTCCACCACTGATAATACCGTGTTTTGGATTTTGTCGATGAAACCCGACAAACTGTTTTCGATTGCTTTTCCTACCTCCTCAGCAATCACTTCTCTCGTTTGCTCGGTGACTCTTGGCACCGCATCATCATTACCTTTATCCGTCATCTTTAACTAAAATGTTTACATTAAGCGTTAAACATTTCATCTATGACATATGGTTTATTTACTTCGGTTTACTCAAGTTCATAACTTGTTTTGACCGTTCTTATTTAATGCACTTTCCGGGTTTGAGTGTGTTAACACGTTCTTCCCTTGCATTTCCATTCATTATTTCTCTTTTTATACTTAGTAACTCTACTTTAGAACAATTAACTCTTACCGGATGTTTGATCAAGCTTGAACCGAACACACTTGTTAACAACCTTGGGCTCTTATTACCAACATGTAACACCCTTAATATTTGGACGGTATTTAATTCATAATTATATTAACTTCTTACTAATCAGAGTTTACAAAAACTTTTCGTGTTTAAAGACCATACATATTTGTGATAGTACCCAAAATAAATCCAAAATAGTACATAACAAGTTTTAAGTTAACCCTTGCTAGTCAACTAACAACTAGTTTAAAGGATTCAAAACACGGTTGACAAAACCATTTACAACACGATTAAAATCTAGACAAAGTTAAGTTTGGTGCGGAAGCTTCAAAATGCGTGTTCGGTTCTTGACAACGTACTTAATCACCATCCGGAAGGACCTCATCCATACCTAGAGTCAAACACTAAAAACATTAGTTTTGACATTAATACAATACTTATAAACGAATTCCGACATCGAAAAATGTTAGATAAAAATACAATTTTTTCTGGGCTCCAACGTAACTTACGGTGTCTACTGTAAGTTACAGTAGAACCTGAAAGATTCTGGTCTGCCGTAACACAGGGATAACCTACCGTAATGTTTTTGATTTCCATCGTAAATTACGGTGGAGACCGTAATTTACGGTGGACTCTGGGATTTTGCCATTTGACTATTTTGTGAATTTCGCTCTAAACCGTATACCGTTTTAGGCTATTTCCTTCCTGTATGTCTGTAAATTCATTACGGACATGTTCGTTTTGTTATCATACCAATATTTGTCTCGCCGACCATACGGCTAAAAGTTACTATACTTGCATTTATTCGACCCATTCTAACTATAAGTGTATATTTCAAATTTCTTATTCTTAAGCCTTTTAGATGCCATTACCCAAGTTCCCAGGCTTGTACATCTTGGTGTGTTTACGTTATTCGTGGCTTCATGTTTCCTTGGAACTAAAAGCTTGTTTCCTCGGAATTCAACATTCCGTTTCAAACGACACATTTTATTGACCTCTAGTGTTTGACCCGATATCACGGGTTCGTAGACTTAAATTAACATAGCCAATTTATTGGTGTGGTACAATCCATCACCTAGCAAGATATGAAACTTTCAAGTCTCTACTCACGTGATTTCTTTACAAGCATCATTTCAACCCGTTTGGCTATCTAGTGAAGACCATCACTTTGTTGACAAGCCAAACCCAATTCCAAATCTTTATTTTGACCCATTTGATGGTCTAGTGAACTTCACCACTTTAACGACAAATTAAACGCATCCATTATACTACGACATCATTTATACTCTAAAATCAAACATTTTTACATAATGTAACGAGACTAAAGTCACGCAACTTTAAAGCACACCTTTTCCACGGATATCACCTCCGGCGTGTCCACTTGACGTTCCGGATTCCTTGCCTATAGAGTTCAATTCATAACAAGATTAGAACTCTTTCATAAGCTTTAACGCATTAATTCTTAACATATGCAAATCTGCGTTTTTTACCAACCTTTAACATTTTAACCCTCGTTTAGGCGTTTTATCAAACACCCAGCGGGTCGGATTTCTACATGATCTAAACCAATTTCGTGACTTGTAATTATCATCCAAACTACTTTAATTAGTCAATTCTACACAAGTCTTAACATCAATATTTCTGAATTCATTCTTAAATGCAAATTTATGTTAGAACAAGATCATATTTTTAGGACTTATCAAGTTCTCTTCAAGTTCATTAGCCACCTACAATAGTGGTTATGAACTCTATGATTACCATGAAATCTTTTAACAAGATTTCACCTAGGGTTCATCCCTAAACACCATATCTCTTCTAATTACATACATGCAAAACACAATCAAGCTGAATTCTGATTTTTCACAATTAACCTAGAACTTGAGATGAATCAAAACACTAGAATTTCACATACCTTGTGATCCCTTCAGTGAGGTGATCACCAATTCGTGCTTAGAAATCGATTTGGACTTGATTTATGCCTTGAATTTGTGGTTTTTGTGAAGATTAGGGTTGGGTGAGAACCTCCTGTCGCCCCCCCTGTTTCTTGATCGACCAGACATCCCAAGTGGGTGTTTGGTGTAATTTTATTTTATTTCTAATTTAATTAAGTTTCAAGTTCTACACATAAGCCCCTCTACTTTCATTTAGTTTATATTTTAGGCTTTTAATTCATTCATGTGTTTCTACAGATTCTTGGCTAACTGGGTTACTTATCCTAGTTAGCTTATTCTTGTTTATTTTATACTTTATTATTATAAAGTTTTATATTTTCGGGATGTTACAAAATACATAAATGAAATGTCCACATAGTGACTTAATTGAAAATGAAATTACAAAACAAAAAATAAATAAGGATTTTTAATAATCCTTCTTCTTCTTCCCCTTAATAAGGTTTGCCAACCTTTTCAGAAAACCGCGGTGGCTCCTACGCTCTTCTTCTACCCTATTTTCCACCTCGTGCAACATCTGGAGGATTTCTTGCTACTGCGGTGGTTGAATTTGTGGAGGCTGCGGCGGCTGCTGCTGAGGTTGAGGAGGTGGTGGGTGTTGATACCCATATGCGGGGTACCCAGTCGGGTACGTAGCTGGATAGGGTCCAGGGTAGAGAGCATTGTAGTTTTCCGCTTCAGTGTATGGGTCAACGGCAGGGGCGTTGTTGTAGTTATAACCTGAATAAGCTTGTTGTTCAAACGGGTTGTACCCAGCTGCACTTGGGTAAGATGGAATTAGGTTTTCGTAACCCATGTGTGGTGCTGGTGCGATTGGTGCAGAGTCGACTTCAGAAACTGGGTTTGAAGGCCCACCCATTTGCGGCTCTTCATACAGCGGTGGGTAGTTGCTGGTGCTGGAGTGTTGGGGGGTGCTGAAGTGGAAACCCCCACGCACGGACAACCGTGCACTTCTTCTCCACTTCGATTGTTCCGAAGGCGGTGGCTGCTCTGGTGCCGGAGGTGGCGGTGGTGTGACCGCCTCAAAATGTGGGTCCTCAGAGGGGACATGTTGGTGTGGTGGTGGGTAGTGGTGAGGGGAAGTATACTCCCACTTGTATGTATCCCATCTTTCAGCAAAAATATCAGGGCCCCTATAAGGCGAACCATGAAAGGATAATCCGCTAGATATTTCAATGGGATGCGTCGGCGTCCCAGATGGTGGCATTTCAGGATCTGGATCTTCGTCCACATCCATATCCTGCATTTCAGGATAATGATCAGCTGGTCCCAAAGGTTTTGGACCCTATGGTTCTTCGATTTGGTTCAACGGATTGAACCGGCTCTGGAAATAAGGAGTTGGGTTCCGGAAAGAACTGTGAGAACCCGAACGCTGCAGCGGGATAAAAGAATGATGTGAATCATGAGGCTCCTCAACTTGATGTGGCCTGAACGAATGGTGGTAGGATGGTGAGGAACTAAGTGAGACTGAGCGTCTCGCAGGCTCCAAGTAGGTTCTCCAGTCTTCGTGAGGACTAGAGCTGAGTGTTGCTGATGGTGTACGCCGGTGAGATGGTCTGGCTTCATGGTTGTTTCTAGCCAAAATTGGAGCTTTTCCTCTTCCTCCTCGGCCCCTCACTCTTGGCAGCATTTTGCTTTTGATCCTGTCAAAACAAAAGAAACAACAAAAGACAAAAACCAATTAAGATTAGGAGTAATCCTAAGTCCTTTGCCAAGACTCGGAAGTCAAGGAATGTGCATCTGTGTCATTGAGATTAAACACAAAAGGCTAGCGTTTAATTCACTCAACGTTGGCTCTGATACCAACCTGTCACACCCCGATATTTCCACGTATTACCGGTGGGCCAGGTGGGGAGTATCGTGACGTAGTTGATATCATCATAGACAATTAATCACAGTTTGATGCACAACGGAAGTCTTGAAAGTAAAATATTAATACAAACCGAAACACAAAGTATAATGAAATATTATACAAGCGGTTGTTAGTGGATCCACAAGCGGATCTAAAACATAAAGTAAAAATTTTTCAACAGACTTTAAGTACTAAGAGCTGGCAAGACTCTTTAACTAATACCCAGGAGCTTCCAGCCCATTTCGTGTAGTACCTGCACTTAATCTTTTTGAAAAATACGTCAGTTTACACTGGTAAATTCAATGCACAAGGCACAAATATTATTTTATAACTTGGGACAATTATTTAAAATAATCTTGTATACAGATTTATATGTTTGTCGTACGTTCAGGGCCCGGTTAGAAGACCCGAGACAAGATTAATAGACACACCACTAGTATAAGCCCACACGAAGTTTCCTCACGAGTGAGATACCGTTTTACATACGCAACTGTCAGGTGTATGCCTACACCCCGTGCTTAAGTCGTGGCCATTTCAAATGAATGAGCCGAAGATATCCAGGACACGGTCATATTAACCCCCAAAGGATTTGTATCAAACAAAACAGATTAAAACGAGTTAACCCAATGATTTAACCACTAATCGATTAAATATTCAATACCCGACCAAGCAGTAATAATTTACCGTATCCCAAGCCCGTATAAGGGAAAATAAGTTAAAAGTATTTACCTGAGCTAAAAATGTAAATTATACTCAGCCGTATATATTCTAATCAGCAAGTACAGGGAGCTTTTACTGGGCTCCTAATCTGGAACGAAGGTTTTAATAACCTATTAGATTCCTAACGGGTCTTATTTAAGTTATAACTTTAGACCGGTTAGTTTTAAAGAAAGGTTTACGGTTCAAGACGCAAGATTAAGCGAAGATCGGATTAGAATGTGATTTAGACCCAACAAGTATGAAGACTTGTATAAAATGGGTAAACTAAATACATTCTGGATTTTGAAGTAAAAATGATAAGGTTTGACCCTTTCGGTTAATTTATGCAAACTAGTTACATAAACCGTACCGAGCGCGTATATGTATAACGGTAACCGAATGAGTCATGTACAAGTTCCATACATTATTATGCTTAAATTAAGTTGTGATATCAGCAGGATATCTTCCATTATGCCCAAAACGAATTTAAAACAAAGTTAAGCCCCGAAAGGGTATTTTGGTCATTTTAAAATTTATAAAAGAGGTTAAATAATAAACTGAGGTTCTGGTCTAAAAGTATCAGTAAAAACATTTATTTTATCAAGTTAATTCAGCAAGATATCATACATATGTGAGGTTTATCTTTTATGGCCAAACTATGCACCGTAGGGGCATTTTGGTCATTTCACATATGCTTTTAAAGGTTAAATTTGGAAATCTGAGTTCAAGACTTATACTTACTGTTAAGGTATAAAAATTTATTTATAAAATCAGTAGGTAACAAGTCTTAGGCGTTAAATATGGTTTTAAACCATACTATGCGCCTAATTAGCGTAAAAGTCGGTATTTGACGACATTTAAGATGTTTATAAAATTTTGAAGTTTTGTAACTCCCCGAAAATATAAAACTTTATATTAGAATTATAAAGTATAAATAAATGAGAATTTATTAACTAGGAATTTTAATCTAGTTATTTAATAGTCTAGAAATATCTTAAAGTAGGGTTAAAAGCAACCAAATTAAATGTTAATCAAAGTAGAGGGGCTTAAGTTGTAACAATTGAAACTTAATTGTTATTAAACAAATAAACAAACCAAACACCCCCAAAAAGGAGGTGTCTGGTCGACTAGAACAAGCAGGGGCGACACCCCCACTTTCAAACTCTAAAAATTCTACTTGAACTCTCAAATTGGAGGTGCAAATCTGGTCCAAACGAAAATCCGAGCATAGAATCGTGATCCTCATCGCAAGAGGATTACAAGGTATGTAAAATTTAAGGAAAACTCTCAACTTGAAATTCTCATGAATTGGGAAAAATCTGAAATTAGGGTTGCATGTGTATGTTATGATGTTTAAGGAACAACTATAGTGTCTAGGGACAAACCCTAGACCAATAGAAGTTGAAATCATAAGAAATTTTGGTGAATCCATGAACACCATTGTAAGTGATTAATGGGTTATGTGTAAATTGATGAACACTAGGATATTGGGTGTTAATCTTGTGTAATTTGACAATTTGGAAGTGATTTCAGAAATCTAGAAGCTAACAATCATGTAAAATGTTGATTGAGGTGAAATTAGGGCTAAATGATAAGCTAGAAACTTGTCATGTAATCATGTAAAAAATCTGCCCTTAAGGTGTTTGTGAAAATGCCTCAAAGAAGGCTTAAAATAGAAATTTAAAGATTAAACGCATAATTATGATGTTTCGGTGTATTATGCGATGTAAGGTTTAAAAGAGTTCTAAACATGTCTTGAATTGAACTCTATAGGAAAGGATACCGGAACGTCAAGTGGACAAGCCGGTGGTGATTTGCGGTTGAAGGGCATACACTAAGGTATGTAACTTGATCCGTTACATTCGTTGAATTATGAATAAACTATGCGTTATTGATAGAATTTATATTGATTATGGTTGAAATGTGAATTGATAGACTTAGTATAGTCAACAAACCAAATTGGTAGTCATCATAAGTGGATGGTTCCACAAGATGAGCCAACGATCTATTAGTGTGAAAAATTGTAGTTTTAAACGTTCTAGTAGTCGATAATGGCGATAATAATCACAAAGGCATTAAACCATGAAATTGGTAAGAAATGCGGGTGATAATAAGCCCCGGATGTTGGGCATAAGGCGCCATAGGTTTATTAGTTAAATGGTAGTAAAATGTGTAAGGTTAGAATGGGTCGAATAATTACATAGTGACATAAGGTCTTTCGGTCCGTAAATTAAATTTTGGGTATCAAATTTATAATAGTTCTGTCGGTAATGAATTTACAGACATATAGGAAGAAAAATCACTTAAAACGGACTTACGAGTCAAAAGATATGGCCAAACGAAGTTAAAAACTGGATTTTCCGGAGCTGGCAGCAAATGCAGCTCACAAAACTTGAGTTGCTGGAAAACGTGACCCCCCGCACCACGCGGAAGGCCACCCGAAACACTCCGCGACACGCGGGAGGTCCTCGCGGCTCGCGTAAAACCTCTCGCGGGGCGCGAGCGACCTGGATCCGAATTTTTCATTTGTTTTCAAAAGTTTTGACCCTAGATTTCAATTATACATGTTTTAATATTGTCAAAACTAACCTTTGATGTGGTTTTGACATTAGGTCATGTTGGGAAACTTATGGATGGCGATCAAGCATATGATGAAGAACCGAACACTACATTTTGAAGCTTCCGCAACGTCTTTAAGTTCTTAGTATCTTTTGTGTATGGGTTGTAAACACTTGTTAAACAACTTTTAGAATGTTTTAACTTAGTTATTAGTTGACTAAGGTTGATGTTACTTATGAACTTTGTTTATGAAAGTCATGTTACTTAAACAATATTTGATTTGAAATGGTATAACCTATTACTAAAATCAAGTAAAATTAGACGGGTGTTACAAGTTGGTATTAGAGCTTAAGGTTGTCAACAAAGAGTTTGGTTCAAGCTTGATCGATCGTCCGGTAAGAATTAACTCATTATGTTAGTAGATTATGTCTTATGTAAGGAATGAGAAACGAATTGTTATGCATGGGAAGAGCGTGTTAACACACTCAAACCCGGAAAATGCATAAAATGTGAACGGTTAAAGCAAGTTAGGAACTTGGCTAAACCGAAACAAAAGAAGCAATGTCATGAATGAAATGTTTAACGTTTGATGTAAACATTTCAGTTTCAATATGTCCGATGGGAATGATGATAATCCGGTGCAAACAAGCACTGAACAAATGAAAGAGATAATTGCCGAAGAGGTAGGGAAGGCAATTGAAGGAAGTCTATCCGGATTTATAGACAAAATTCAAGGCACGGTGTTGTCGCTTGTAGAAGAACGAGTTAAAAGGTTGGAGGATATTGTCAACCTTATGAAGGAGAAAACGGGAGAACGCAAAGGGTGTTCATACAAGGAATTCATGGCGTGTAAACCGCCAATTTATAATGGGGAAGTCGACCCGATAATTTGCCAAAGATGGTTGGGCGACATTGAAGGAGTATTTGAAAGGACCCATTGCGACGAAAGCGACTTCGTTGCTTACGGAACGGGTCAGTTAAGAGGACAAGCCAAGGATTGGTGGGATAACAAAAAGAATGAAATAGGGGCCGAAGCGGCAAGGACCATGACATGGGAAGAGTTTAAGACACCATTTCTTAAACATCATAGTCCCAAGGCGGTCATTAACAAAATCAAGGAAGAGTTCATGCAACTTAGGCATAAGGGTGAAACCATAGACAAGATCACGGCGATGTTTATGGATAAGATGAAGTTTAGTAGTGAGTTGGTGACGAACGAAGAACAGAAAATATACTACTACTACTACTACAATATGTTGAGCGCTAAATATAGGGAGTTTATGACTCCTTCAAAATACGAGACCCTTACCGAAATCATTAATGTTGCTCGGGAACGGGAAATCGAGTTGAAGAAGCAAGTCGAAAGAGGTGAACGAAGGGAACATGATGTGAATCCAAGCCCGACAAAGAAAGCCCGAACTGGAGAATCGGGGAAGAAGGTAGATACTAAAGGTGGGTCGCCAAGTTGTAAGGTGTGCGGGAAGGGACACAAAGGGGAATGTCGGTTCAAAGACAAGCCATGCCCTATATGTAACAAGACGGGGCACACGGCCTCGCTATGCCCGGGAAAAGTCTCTGTTTGCTACAAATGTTATCAACCCGGCCACAAAAAGTCCGAATGTCCGGACTTAGTTGGAAAGAGAGATGTTAAAGAATCTCCAACAGAAGCTCCCAAAGCGAAGGCGAGGTCCTTCCAACTTACCGCGGCTGAAGCGAAGACAGAACCCGATGTGGTTTCAGGTATATTCACAATTAACTCAATTCCAGCACGTGTATTGTTTGATACGGGTGCGAATAAATCCTTCATTTCGCATGGATTTATTCGACATCCTTCATTTGTATTGACGAAATTACCTGTGCCCTTAGAAGTTGAAATAGGGGACAACAAAAGTTTTATAGTATGTGATGTTTGTCGAGGCTGCAAATTAAGCATCGACGATGAGGAATACTTGATAGACCTAATCCCGATGTCAATGGGAGAATTTCAAGTAGTCGTTGGGATGGATTGGCTAGCCCAGCACCATGCAAAAGTCGTGTGTTTTCGTAAAGAGATAAAACTAACATCTCCGAGCGGGAAACACGTCACCATTTATGGCGAAAAGGGAGGTAACCCCATAGTGTGCTCAATGTTGAAAGCTCACAGGCTTATGAAGCGAGGATGCAAGGCATTCATGATATATGCAAATGAGCCCGAGAAAGAGTCACGAAAGATTGAAGATGTACCGGTAGTACGAGATTATGGAGATGTGTTTCCGGAGGATTTACCGGGGATACCGCCTGAACGGGAAGTAGAGTTCGGGATCGAGTTGATTCCAAGCGCGAAACCCGTGGCAAAGGCCCCGTACCGACTTGCACCGTCGGAATTACAAGAGTTGATGTCCCAAATCCAAGACCTGCTTGACAAGGGATTCATAAGGCCGAGTGTGTCTCCTTGGGGCGCACCGGTATTGTTCGTGAGAAAGAAAGTCGGGAGCATGCGCATGTGTATCGATTACCGGGAGTTAAACAAACTCACGGTAAAGAACCGATACCCGCTCCCGAGGATAGATGATTTATTCGACCAATTACAAGGTGCGAACTGGTTTTCAAAAATTGACCTTAGATCTGGGTATCACCAACTAAAGGTCAAGGAAGAAGATGTGCCGAAGACGGCTTTCCGCACGAGATACGGACATTACGAATTCCTCGTGATGTCATTTGGGCTAACAAAGGCACCCGCGGCTTTCATGGACCTCATGAACCGGGTTTGCAAGCCAATGTTGGATAAGTCGGTCATCGTGTTTATCGATGATATCTTGGTGTATTCGAAAAGTGAAGCTGAACACGCACACCACTTACAAGAAGTGTTAGAGACACTTAGACGAGAGAGGTTATATGCAAAATTCTCTAAATGTGCCTTTTGGTTACGAGAGGTACAATTTCTTGGCCACGTCATAAGTGCCGACGGAGTTTTGGTGGATCCGTCAAAGATAGAGGCTGTGTCAAAATGGAATCCCCCGAAGAACCCTTCGGAAATTAGAAGCTTTTTGGGACTTGCGGGATACTATAGGAGATTCATTCAAGATTTCTCCAAGATTGCGTCACCGCTAACAAAGCTAACCCAAAAGAAAGAAAAGTTCATTTGGGGTGTTGATCAAGAAAAAGCGTTTCAAACGCTAAAAGAAAAGTTAACTCAAGCTCCGGTACTGACATTGCCGGATGGAGTCGAAGACATGGTGGTTTATTCGGATGCTTCACTATCGGGGCTTGGTTGCGTGTTGATGCAACGGGGCAAGGTAATAGCCTATGCCTCGAGACAATTGAAGATACACGAGAAGAAATATCCCACGCACGATCTCGAGTTGGCTGCGGTGGTATTTGCATTAAAAATATGGAGGCACTACTTGTATGGGGTAAAGTGTACCATATTCACCGACCACAAGAGCTTGAAATACTTCTTCGATCAGAAGGAGTTAAATATGCGACAAAGGCGATGGCTAGAAACGGTGAAGGATTTTGACTGCGAAATACACTACCACCCCGGAAAGGCTAATGTGGTGGCGGATGCTCTGAGCAGAAAAGCGGACTATGTCCCAATACGAGTAAGATCGATGCAACTCGTGGTGACCTCAGGTATACTTGAACGTATTCGAGAGGCGCAATTTGAAGCAATGAAAGAAGAGAATTGGAAGAAAGAAAGAATAATCGGTCAATTGAAAGATTTGTCGGATGGAAATAACGGGTTGAAGACTCGATCCGGAAGGATATGGGTCCCACATACTTGTGGAGTGAAGGCGCTTCTACTTAATGAAGCTCATAAATCCCGTTATTCAATTCATCCGGGTGCGACCAAGATGTACAATGATTTGAAACAAAATTATTGGTGGCCCGGAATGAAGAGAGATGTGGCGAAGTATGTGGAAAAATGCTTAACATGTTTACAAGTCAAGGCGGAGCACCAGAAACCATACGGCAAACTCCAACCGTTAGAAATTCCGGTTTGGAAATGGGAACATATTACAATGGACCTATTAACCAAGTTGCCTAAGACGAATCGTGGTTTCGATGCCATATGGGTAGTGGTGGATAGATTGACGAAAAGTGCTCACTTCATTCCGATTCATGAAACTTATACGTCAGAAAAGATGTCAGAAGTTTACACTAATGAAATAATAGCACGTCATGGGGTGCCGATATCCATCGTGTCTGATAGGGATACCCGATTTACTTCAAATTTCTGGCGAGATTTCCAAGAGCAAATGGGAACCAAATTATTCATTAGCACTGCGTACCATCTTCAAACAGATGGACAGAGTGAAAGAACGATACAAACATTGGGGGACATGCTACGGGCATGTATAATCGACTTTGGAGGAAGTTGGGATGTTCACCTACCGTTAGTTGAGTTTTCGTATAATAACAGCTACCAATCTAGTATTAAGATGGCACCGTACGAAATGCTTTATGGTAGGAAGTGTCGAACCCCAGTATGTTGGGGTGAAGTGGGTCCACGTGAACTCGCTCACCAAGATATAGTACGAGCCACGAATGAAAAGATCGATATAGTTCGGGCACACTTGAAAGTGGCTCAAGACAGGCAAAAGGCGTATGCTGATAAAAGGAATAGGCCTATTGAATTCCAAGTTGGCGACATGGTCAAGCTAAAAGTTTCCCCTTGGAAGGGCGTTATTAGATTCAGAAAAAGGGGGAAGCTAAGCCCGAGGTTTATTGGGCCATTTAAAATTATCGGAAGGGTTGGCAAGGTAGCTTACCGCCTTGAGTTACCGGAGGAATTAACTGGGATTCATGGCACGTTTCACGTGTCACAATTACGAAAGTGCCTAGCAGACGAAACGGCCTATATCCATTACGATGATATCGAAGTGGATAATAGTCTGAATTATGCGGTGAGACCGGTGGAGGTTTTAGATCGAAAGGTCAAACATTTACGAAATAAACAAATTGACCAAGTCAAAATCAAATGGGAGCATAGGAAAGGTTCGGACACTACGTGGGAGTCCGAAGAGGAGATGGGACGTCTCCACCCTACATTATTTGGTACGTACTTCGGTTTCGGGGACGAAACCCTTTTAAGGGGGGTGGGCTTGTAACACCCCGAAAATATAAAACTTTATATTAGAATTATAAAGTATAAATAAATGAGAATTTATTAACTAGGAATTTTAACCTAGTTATTTAATAGTCTAGAAATATCTTAAAGTAGGGTTAAAAGCAACCAAATTAAATGTTAATCAAAGTAGAGGGGCTTAAGTTGTAACAATTGAAACTTAATTGTTATTAAACAAATAAACAAACCAAACACCCCCAAAAAGGAGGTGTCTGGTCGACTAGAACAAGCAGGGGCGACACCCCCACTTTCAAACTCTAAAAATTCTACTTGAACTCTCAAATTGGAGGTGCAAATCTGGTCCAAACGAAAATCCGAGCATAGAATCGTGATCCTCATCGCAAGAGGATTACAAGGTAGGTAAAATTTAAGGAAAACTTTCAACTTGAAATTCTCATGAATTGGGAAAAATCTGAAATTAGGGTTGCATGTGTATGTTATGATGATTTAGGAACAACTATAGTGTCTAGGGACAAACCCTAGACCAATAGAAGTTGAAATCATAAGAAATTTTGGTGAATCCATGAACACCATTGTAGGTGATTAATGGGTTATGTGTAAATTGATGAACACTAGGATATTGGGTGTTAATCTTGTGTAATTTGACAATTTGGAAGTGATTTCAGAAATCTAGAAGCTAACAATCATGTAAAATGTTGATTGAGGTGAAATTAGGGCTAAATGATAAGCTAGAAACTTGTCATATAATCATGTGAAAAATCTGCCCTTAAGGTGTTTGTGAAAATGCCTCAAAGAAGGCTTAAAATAGAAATTTAAAGATTAAACGCATAATTATGATGTTTCGGTGTATTATGCTATGTAAGGTTTACAAAGAGTTCTAAACATGTCTTGAATTGAACTCTATAGGAAAGTATACCGGAACGTCAAGTGTACAAGCCGGTGGTGATTTGCGGTTGAAGGGCGTACACTAAGGTATGTAACTTGATCCGTTACATTCGTTGAATTATGAATAAACTATGCGTTATTGATAGAATTTATATTGATTATGGTTGAAATGTGAATTGATAGACTTAGTATAGTCAACAAACCAAATTGGTAGTCATCATAAGTGGATGGTTCCACAGGATGAGCCAACAATCTATTAGTGTGAAAAATTGTAGTTTTAAACGTTCTAGTAGTCGATAATGGCGATAATAATCACAAAGGCATTAAACCATGAAATTGGTAAGAAATGCGGGTGATAATAAGCCCCGGATGTTGGGCATAAGGCGCCATAGGTTTATTAGTTAAATGGTAGTAAAATGTGTAAGGTTAGAATGGGTCGAATAATTACATAGTGACATAAGGTCTTTCGGTCCGTAAATTAAATTTTGGGTATCAAATTTATAATAGTTATGTCGGTAATGAATTTACAGACATATAGGAAGAAAATTCACTTAAAACGGACTTACGAGTCAAAAGATATGGCCAAACGAAGTTAAAAACTGGATTTTCCGGAGCTGGCAGCAAATGCAGCTCACAAAACTTGAGTTGCTGGAAAACGTGACCCCCCGCGCCACGCGAAAGGCCACCCAAAACACTCCGCGACACGCGGGAGGTCCTTGCGGCCCGCGTAAAACCTCTCGCGGGGCGCGAGCGACCTGGATCCGAATTTTTCATTTGTTTTCAAAAGTTTTGACCCTAGATTTCAATTATACATGTTTTAATATTGTCAAAACTAACCTTTGATGTGGTTTTGACATTAGGTCATGTTGGGAAACTTATGGATGGCTATCAAGCATATGATGAAGAACCGAACACTACATTTTGAAGCTTCCGCAACGTCTTTAAGTTCTTAGTATCTTTTGTGTATGGGTTGTAAACACTTGTTAAACAACTTTTAGAATGTTTTAACTTAGTCATTAGTTGACAAAGGTTGATGTTACTTATGAACTTTGTTTATGAAAGTCATGTTACTTAAACAATATTTGATTTGAAATGGTATAACCTATTACTAAAATCAAGTAAAATTAGACGGGTGTTACAAGTTTTGATCAGTTTCTAAAGCTTAAAATATTTTATTTAACATATGACATCAGTAGGAAAAGGTTTGCTTTTCAAATCATATGTTAAACTCATTTTATTAACGAAAAGGGTATTACCGTCATTTACCGAATTTATGCTAGAACTCTATCTTATGGTCAATATAAAATTTGACAAAAATTTCCAAAAATCCCTAAATATTATATTATAATAGTGGGTAGCAAGTTTGGTGCCAAAACTTGGGTTTAAATATGATTTATACTAAAAATGCCATTTAATTAATAAAAAGCTTTAGTTTTACGATATCTTGCATAACTTTCATTCTAGACCAGAAACGGATGTCAAATTTTTAGGACATACTTATAAATCAGTAATGAAGATTTTTGTCCTCTCACATTTTCAAAAATTTCGTTTTTATAACATAAGGGCAAAATGGTTAACTTTTAAGCATTTAACGGAAACATGCAATGAATTAGGATTTCTATGGAACCATGTTGTATAACCTCAGAGGGTTATACTAACCTATAATATGGTCCTAAAGGAACCCTAAGGCATAAAACTAAACTAAGCTAAATCGGGTCAGAACTAAAAGTCAAAGCAAAAGTCTACTTTTGCGACTTTCGGTTGCGAACCGAGCCTAATACTTAGAATTGTCGGGTTGAACATGGCTAAACATGTTCTTACATTATTTACCAAGTTATTTAAGTGATAAAACGTATTTTATAGCTTCTATATTATCAGTTATGAATTATTTAATAAAAACTGACTCGTTTGACTTTTCTGTTTACTACTTTGACCCGACAATTGACTAAGTAAACGTCGTAATTAGGAGGTGCCCTTTTAAGGGTTTAACATCTACATAATTACCAACACATAGCCACTTTCAATTCGAATAATGGCTGGACCATTAGTGATTAATCACAAAGTCAAATCATCATTACGATAACTTTGACTTTCGGTCATTAAACTAATGAAATCTTAACTATAGAAGCTAAGAACACTCACAATGGTCCTTAGCACGAAGATTGAACTAGAGAAAGCTTCCTAGATGACCAGGATGCTTCCGAGATCACTTGAGAGTGAAAATTTCAAATGTGCAAGTTCTAAGTGCAAACAATGGAGCTATTTATAGGAGTTTGATGGCCTTCAAGATCAATCCATCTGTTCCTAGAGGTAACCATATGATCCCAAGTGTCCCTAGGGCAGTGAAAACCATTTGCACAGTCCCTGGTTTCGAAAACAAGCATGCAATGGCGGTGGAATAGCCTGCAACATGCAGCTGTCCATTGTTCTGTCGCTGGCACCTTCCTCGCGGCCCGCGAAGACATCAGAGGGTGGTCTTCGCGGCCCGCGACAACCCTTACTTCCGGTAAAAAGTTTGTAAAGTTTGCATTTTCAGTCCCTGGTCCATTTTAAGTTTAATTAACTTTCATTTATTGCACTTGTGACCCCCATAGTTAACTTTTAAGAGTTTTGGGTCCTAAAACAAACACCGTTAAGCTCCCGGTTAGTTATGAAATCACACGAAATGTACTTATGTGCATCGAAACTCCACGAAATCATTATCCGATATATATGGAAGTATAATGAAGTATTACAAAGCCTCGGGATCATTAAAAGGTCACTCAGAGGTAAGAATTAACATGTTGACACGTTTAACCCCTGTGCTTTGTAACTTTTGATTTTTTTAAGCACAAACGGCTTCCTGCGTCCGACAGTTCACTCATTAAAGGATATGATCATCGTGCGAAGTCAATCAGAGGCACAAGTTTGGCATGTTGATGCTTTTAGTCCTTCCACATACATCTTTACACTATTTGACAACCTTAGTCCCTCAAAGTTATCTTTTAACATTATCTGGGTTTATGACACCTGTCACCACTGTATTGGACTTGATTTTGCGAGGTGTTACACTATAGATGACAAAAAAAGAAATAAGTTTTTCTTTTGAACTTTAGAATAAAATGGGTT
This sequence comes from Helianthus tuberosus, assembly GCA_030545235.1. NCBI lineage: Eukaryota > Viridiplantae > Streptophyta > Magnoliopsida > Asterales > Asteraceae > Helianthus > Helianthus tuberosus. Next base: position 15,044,959 of record CM060384.1, on the reverse strand, counting down.
TCCCTATCTAGACTTTTGGAACACAAAATCGGGTTCTTCGATCTGCACTTGTAGACACCCAAATCAAAGAATCTACATGTTTTTTTTTTCACTCGATCTGCGGTCACTGCCGCTCCAATACACAAAAATCCCATAAGACGCTAAAGTATACAGAAATCAACTACATACCCGTAAACCTTCCTTCCTCCAGCGTTTTTTTCTCCATGAACAGACAACCGGCGGTCAATGCCGCCCCACGAAGACCTTCCTCCGGCGGTCGTATTTTTAACCGCCAACCGCTCATTATCGATTACATCGTGATTTGTAGATCCTCAAATGGTGTACGGGGATTCCGTCAACATTAATTACATGTTCTATTCTAATTTTCCATGTTCCGGGATTCCGTCAATTCGGTCGTTCCCTGCGTCTTGACTTTTTACCGGATTTTGAAGATTTTTTTCTCTTCTATTGATATTACAAACCTATATATAAAGAGACAAGTGTTATTATAGTTGTAGATCAGTTGTCTAAAATTCTACTGACATTTTCTTTTGGTGGAAATTGGACCCTTACATACAGTATATAAAGAACCTCTACACTTAATGGAAATATGATAGTTTTATTTATTTAATAATAAAACTACCTTACATATATGTTGTGTTTCACAACTGTAATCCATTACTACAAAACGTATTCTTATTATGGTATACATTATATACACATATCCATAATTATATATGGTTCTCATTCGTTTACACATTCTGAGATTTACATCCATAATTTTATACGGTTCACATTACATAATACAAAATTTATACAAACATTTTTTAATTCCTTTTCGATTATATAGCACACTCTTTATGCTATCGAACCCGCACTTCTAATTAATGAGAACCTGAAGTTCTCATACGATATATATTTTTTATACACAATACGAATAAAATGTCAAACTTGTCAAAGCTTGAATTTGTAGCACTTGAAATCTCGGGCAATAACTATCTCTCATGGACTGTTGATGCTAAAACTCATCTAGAAGCAACGAGTCTAGGGGAGACGATCATTGATGGGAATAAAACCTCATTTCAAGAAAAAGCTAAAGCTATGGCATTCCTTCGTCATCATCTTGATGAAGATCTGCAGAGGGAATACCTTACTTTCGAGGACCCTCTCGAGTTATGGAAAAACATTCAAGAATGATTTGACCACCTGAAGTTGGTCTTACTCTCTAAAACTCATTGCGAATGGGTTCATTTAAGGCTACGAGATCATAGAACTGTAGTGAATACAACTCTGCCATTTTTCGCATCACCTCTAAGTTTAAATTATGCGGTGAACAAATCACCGATGAAGACATGTTAGAGAAAACTATCTCAACATTCCATTCATCAAACACACTCTTGGCGTAGTATTATAGAGAATGTAAATTTACAAAAGAGTAAACTGCAATTTTACCCCTTGGGGTTTAGGCCAATTGGCACTCTGACCCCCCCCCCCCCTAACAAAATAAAAGCAATTTTACCCCCCAACGTTTGGTGTTATGTCGCAAGTTTACCCCCGGCGTCAATTTTGTTAACAGATCTGTTAACTATAACTTGAAATGACTATAATGCCCTTTCATATTACCCCCTGTGTTTTGTTCTACTCTGTAATATTACCCCCTACCACCACTGCCACCGCCATTCACCACCACAGCCACCTCCAGCCACCACCCTCAACCACTTCCAGCCACCACCGTCAATTTTGTTATCAAATATCAGTTTAATTCATCTTGTTTATACATAAAGATTGATTCCTTCCGTTTTAGTGAAATTAGGACCCTTTAATGCTGCTATCAGATTCTTTATAACTACTGCATCAGGCAGGCTTCACTTGATAAGGTCTGTGTAAGATGCAATGGCTTCTTGTTTGTTTCCCAACAGCTGAAGAAAAAAATGAATTAGTTTAAGATGCTCTTACCTGTACATAGGCTAATTGCAAAAGAATCAAATTTGATTCCAGCCTAATGAACTAATCCAGGTTTCAGAAGGTAAAATCCCTTGAAGGAAAACAATATTCATGCGCCCACAAATTCTGATAACAAATATAAAATGAACAGCCATGGCATCAGCCAATGCCAGATCAACAATATCAGCTAAAATGTGACTGGTCACTAACACTGAATTGAGTACAGTATGCCTGTTTAGAGAGAATGATGTAGATTCAATGCTTCAGATAATACAAACACAATCATACAGGACACTTGTGAAGCCACAAATCTCTGTACCGGTTCCATTGAATTTTCAGCTATAGAATGTATTGTAGCGAATGATAATCGTACTAATGCACATGTTAGATGCTCCCTGAGAGAAACTTCGTCCTGTCGAATCACATTGCTATTAACAACACCAAAATCAACATGTTCTACCAACGATAAACCAAATCCTGTCGAATCACATTGGAACCTTCACTTCCTTCTTATACCTGTTGGATGATTCGTTGCATTGCTAATTTGAAACCAAAAATCGGATGATAATTTGGCGATTCAGTGGAGTTAGGGTTAGGGTTTCAGATTTTGGGTTTGGAGAAGAAAGGGGTGAACGGAGACTGTGTGGGTTAAGTGTGTTTGGAAGATTTTGGGTTTGGAGAAGAAAGGGGCTATGGTGTTCTAGGGTTGAGGTTTTGAGAAATGGAGAAGATGAAGATCTTGATTTTAGTAGAGAGAGAGAGGGGAGGGAGAGAGAGAGATAAATCTGGAAGAGAGAGAAAGAGTGGGCTGGAGGTGGTTGAGGGTGGTGGCTGGAGGTGGCAGTGGTGGTTGTGGTGGTGAATGGCGGTGGCAGTGGTGGCAGGGGGTAATATTACAGAGTAGAACAAAACACATGGGGTAATATGAAAGGGCATTATAGTCATTTCAAGTTATAGTTAACAGATCTGTTAACAAAATTGACGCCGGGGGGTAAACTTGCGACATAACACCAAACGTTGGGGGTAAAATTGCAATTATTTCGTTAGGGGGGGGGGGGTCAGAGTGCCAATTGGCCTAAACCCCAGGGGGTAAAATTGCAGTTTACTCTTTACAAAATATATTGATCTAATACCATGTTTGTTGGTCGCAAAGCAAAACAACAAACTCCATCTACAAAATCAGTAAATGCGACTCGTTATTTGATTTTTTTCTCTTATTCCTTGTTTTTGTTCCACTGTGTGATGTTTTTTTCTCATACTCATACACGCTGTTTCTTATATTTAACGTGTTTTCTTATTTCCAGAAGAAATATGTATACTAGCTCCAGCAGAGTTATTATTGGTGATGAATGTCTGGTAGATAGCGGTAGTACTAACACTATTCTCAAACATATGAAATATTTCTCTGAGTTGTCTCCAGCAGAGACACTGATTGGTACTATATCTGGTGTTAGTAACCTTATCAAAGGCTCCGGCAGAGTACACATAACATTATCTTCGGGTACCCAACTAACTATTGATAATACATTATATTCAAGTAAATCCAGAAGAAATTTACTTAGTTTTAAAGATATTCGTAAAAACGGTTACCACCTAAAAACAATATCTGAAAATAATATTGAACATCTTCAAATTACTTCAAACAAAAATGGCCAAGAAACCATTGTTGAACAACTAGAAGCCTTATCATCTGGATTGTATTGTACTAATATCAATCCTATCGAATCATATATGGTGAACAACCAGAAGTTATTAGATAAAGATACATTCAATATATGGCATGACCGTCTAGGTCACCCGGTATAATGATGAGACGTATAATCAAAAGTGCAACCGGGCACCCTCTCAAAAATTTAAATTTTTTGCTACCACAAGATTTATCATGTGTAGGATGCTCTCTGGGCAAACTTATAACTCGGCCCTCACAAACTAAGTTGATACATGAAACCCCCTCATTTTTAGAAAGAATCCAAGTGTAACACCTCGAAAATTCACGTCCTATAATGTGTTGACACGTGTCATATGTTTGAACGTGTGAAAGAATGTTATAAAAGGATTAAAGTTGACAATCATGGAAAGTATGTGAATATACGAGTTCTAAATGTCAACAGTGAATAAATATATTGTACATTAACCCTACATGATGCTCATACCTTCAAACGAATAAATCATGGAGCATACGAAGCTAAATATGAAAGAAAGTGAGAGATTACAAACTACATGGGTTAAATGAGTCAACATGTTTAAGTTATACCTCTGAGTGACCTTTTGACAAACCCGAAGCTTTGTAACGGTTAATTATACTCACTAGAATGCACGATATAAATTTCATAAAGTTTCGTCATCGTATGAGAAAGTTATGATCAAATTCGTATGCGAGGGGTTAAAAGCGTCAACGATGAAGTTTAGGACTTTTCGGGTAACAATAAAGTTAACCGAGGACTAAACAAAGTCGGTATATGTCTTAAAGCCCTTATATGTCAATTAGGAGGGCTCATAATGCAAGAAATGAAGTCTATGCAAAGTTTTGAAGAGACAAGGATCAAAACATAAAAATAAAAAATTCAGATTTGTTCAGCAAGGGCGTCGCGCCACGCGAAGCCCCAGGGGGGGGTCTACGCGTGCCGCGAGGGTCTATCTGATCCGAAATTCTTGGGTTTTGGTCTGCTAGGTGCTTTGCAATCGACTTTTATCCGATTTTCCTCATATTGGACGACCCCTAAACAACCCCTAGACACTTAGGGACACTTGTGGATGAATTGTGGTCAGTTGTAGACTTGCATGTCAACAATCTAGTGGGTTCTTGATCACTATATAAAGCCAGTAAGTTGCAACAAGTTCTTCACACCTTTCTCTTGCACTCCTGATCATTTCTGGAGCTCAAGACTTCTCTCAAGTGATCACTAATCGTGCTTAGGACCTTGGTAAGTTTGCTTAACCTTTCTTAGTTAAGTTTTTGCTTAGTTTTAGCTTAAAAGTCAAACCGTCGTAATTAACGGCTGACTTAACGATTAATCACTAATGGTTCAGTGATTAGTCGAATTGAAAGTAGTTATAAGTTGGTAATTATGTGGGTAATAAACCCTTAAAAGGGTTCCCCCTGATTCCCACTAAGCAAAAGAACAAGTTATACTAATGGTTCAGTGATTAGTCGAATTGAAAGTAGTTATACGCATGATTCCGTTAATTGCTTATATGTTGACCATTATGCCCTTTTCACCTTAAAACGTGATTTTTGAAAATGTAAAAGAGTAGAAACCTTAGTCACTGATATATACACTTGTACCCAAAGTTTTACATCAGTTTGAGGTGTAGTTTGAGAGTTATGCTCATTAGCGTAAATTGAAAGCTTTATGTTAATTAAACGACATAATTAGCGTATGGCCTATCTAAGCCTACTTTTTGATATCAAATTTATTACCCAGTGATGTAATATATTATTTTGGGATTTTTGAATATTTTTAATTAATTTTAGGCTGAGCATAACTTATAGTCATAGGCTTAATCCGGTAATTGTCGGTTTTGCCCTTACGGGCTATAAAATGAGTTTTACATATCTAATTGACTCCAAACCTTTTGTTACTGATTACATATGATAAATAAATTATTTTAAGCCTTCTGGAATAATAAAAACATCAGCTTTATGTATAGAACCCGGAAATGGCTTCTAATCGCTTTTTAAGCGTTTATAACGCATAGTATGTACTAGAACTATTTTAATCATACAAGGGTTGATACCTACTGATATTTTGGGTAAATTATAATATTTTAACAGTAAGCAAAAGTTGTTAAACTCAGACTTCTGTTTTGAGCCTTTCGGCTTATGTGAAATTACCAAAATGCCCCTACGGTGCATAGTTTGGTTATAATTGATAAATTTCACATATATACTTTACCCTACTGTTATAACTTATCAAATTAAGTATTTTGCTGATTACATCAGACCTGTAACTCAGGTTAATACGTAAACTCTTTTATAACCTTATAAATGACCAAACTACCCCTATGGGGCATAGTTTGTGTTTAAATTCGTTTCGGGCATAATAAAAGACATCTTACTGATGTCACAACATATCTGAAGCATATTAACTTAGGAAACCTGTATATGGCTCTAATAATTACCCGTTACGCTTATTACGCGTTCGGTTCGGTTTATGTAACTAGTTTGCATAAATTAGCCGAAACGGGTCAAACCTTATTGGTTTTATCTCAAAATCCAGAATGTGTATGAAATACCCATATTAAGCAAGTCTTCAAACTTGTCGGGTATAAATCACATTCTATCCGGTCTTCGCTTAATCGTGCGTACGAACCGTATCTTTGAAACTAACCGGTCTAAGCTTTAGCTTAATTAAAGACCCGTTAAGATTCTAATAGGTTATTATAAACCTTCGTTCCAGATTAGGAGGACCAGTAAAAGCTACTTGCATTTGCTTATTGTGATTATTACTTTGCTCAAGTAAATACTTTTAACTTATTTTCCCTATACGGGCTTGGGTTACGGTATATAAAATACCGTTTGGTCGGGCATTAAATCTTCCATCGTTTGGTGGTTAATTGAATAATTTAATCGGCCCGTTTAAATATGTTTTGTTTACTTAAAGCCTTTGGGGGGTTAATGACCATTTCCCGGATATCCCTGGCATCATTTTACGAAATGGCCACGACTTAAGCGCGGGGTGTAGGCGTACACCCGTCAGTGCATAAAAGAATAATGTGGTGTGTCTATTGATCTTTAACCCGGACACGATCCGGGCTACTGAACGCATAAGGAACATGTAATTCTTTTACAAGATTATATATTTAAATAATTCTCCCAGGTTATAAAATGTTTATGCCACGTGCATCCAAATCAAATTTTAATCATTTTTAAAATGAGTCAGTTGATTGTATTTACCAGTGTAAACTGATGTATTTTCCCAAAAAGATTAAATGCAGGTACTAAGCGTAATAGGCTGGATTCTCTCCTTAGCATCAATAAAGAGTCTCGCAAGCTTAAGATGCCTATCGTCTGTTGAACTACTGTTTCCTATTTATTTCGATCCGTCTGTGGATAAAATTTCAACTGTCTGTGATACACGATATTACAATATTTTATTCGGTTGAAATATATCTTTCTTTTGCTTCCGCTGTGCATATTAAATATTGTGTTGTTTGACTATTATGTTGCCAACCACGTCACGATACTCCCCACCGGGCCCACCGGTGACTCGTGGAAACCGGGGTGTGACAGGTTGGTATCAGAGCCAACACTGAGTGAATTAAACACTAGCCTTTTGTGTTTAATCTCAGTTACACAATTGCACATTTCAAAAACTTTCGAGTCTAGACAAATAACCAAGGACAAATTCTACTTTGTTTTATTTTTACTTTGTCTTTTATTTTATATATTTTTGTCGTTATCTCATGTTGTATTGACAGGATTAAAAATGCCGCCAAGATTCTTTCGAAGAAGAGGACGAGGAAAAGGGCCAATCACCGCCCCCAATGACGACGAGGAAAAGGGCCAATCACCGCCCCCAATGACGACGAGGCAGGACCTTCGCATATTCGAGCTCTTTCTACCACCGAGAGTGACGATCCTCGACAGAACCGGAGGAACCTTTTTGAACCTGCGAGGCGATCTGTTTCGCATAGTTCGACGCCTCCCGTTCATAACTCTTATGGGCCACATTCGGAAAATGAGCCCAATAACCCACAACCTTCTTACATACCTTTACATAGATCTTTATCGCGCCACTCCTTTGGTGACCCTACACCTGTTTTTAGGGGCCGGTTTAACCCGGCAAATTATATACAAGAACCAGTGGGTTTCAACCCATTGGGACCGGAGGACCACTTCTCGGGAGACAACGCTATGGACATGGACGAGGACACCGATCCCGTCGAGCCCGCAACCGGAACTCCCAACCATCCCATCGAGGTCTCGGATGGTTCATCTTTTCACGGATCACCCTACCATGGCCCGGACAGTTACATGGCGCGATTTAACCAGCACGAGTGGTACTTTACACCCTCGCACCATTCGTCGCCTCACCAGCAACAACAGCAGTAGGATACCTCTGAGGATTCACGATTTGTGGCAGTCACGCTGTCACACCCCAAATTTCCACGTGTTACCGGTGGGCCCGGTAGGGGAGTATCGTGACGTGGTTGGCAACATAATAGTCAAACAACACAATATTTAAATGCACAGCGGAAGCAGAGTATAGATTCATTTCAACCAAAAGATATTGTAATATTAAGTATCACAAATAGTCGAATATAAATCCACAGGTAGATCAAAATAAAAAGGAAACAAATGTTCAACAGTTTATGACATCCAAGCTGGCGAGACTTATTGTGGATGCTAGGAGACAAGCCAGCCTATTTCGCGTAGTACCTGCACTTAACCTTTTTAGGAAAAATACGTCAGTTTACACTGGTAAATACAATCAACCGACTCATTTTGAAAAGAGTTTAAGAAAATGCATTTAAGGCACAAGGCACAAATAATATTTTTATAACTTGGGATAATTATTTAAATATATAAAATTGTAAAGGATTTACATGTTCCTTATGCATTCAGTAGACCGGATCGAGCCGGGTTAAAGATCAATAGACACACCACTTTATTTAATGAGACACTGACAGGTGTACGCCTACACCTGAGTGCTAAGGTCGTGGCCATTTCGTGAAATGATGCCAGGGATATCCGGGACACGGTCATTAACCCCCAAAGGCTTTAAGCAAACAAAACAATTTAAACGAAACATCTCAATACTTTAACCATCATACAATTAAAGATTCAATGTCCGACCAAGCGGTATTTTATATACCGTACCCCAAGCCCGTATAGGGAAATAAGTTAAAAGTATTTACCTGAGTAAGTATAATTCAAAATCAGCGAGTGCAAGTATCTTTTACCGGTTCTCCTAATCTGGAACGAAGGTTTATAATAACCTATTAGAATCCTAACGGGTCTTTAGTTAAGCTTACGCTTAGACCGGTTAGTTTTACAGATACGGTTCGTACGCACGATTAAGCGAAGACCGGATAGAATGTGATTTAGACCCGACAAGTTTGAAGACTTGCTTAATATGGGTATATGATACACATTCTGGATTTTGAGATAAAACCGATAAGGTTTGACCCGTTTCGGCTAATTTATGTAAACTAGTTACATAAACCGAACCGAACGCGTGTGAAGCGTAACGGGTAACCATAAGAGTCCTAAACAGGTTTCCTAAGTTAACATGCCTTAAATATGTCATGATATTAGTAGGATACCTTCCGTTATGCCCAAAGCGAGTTTAATCGCATATTAAGCCCCGTAGGGGTATTTTGGTCATTTAAAAGATTATAAAAGGAATTAATTTATCTTCTGTGATCCGGGTCTGATTAAATCAGAAAAATGGTTTATTTTAACAGGTTATAACATTTGGTTATAAGTCTTATATGCCAAAATAGTTTTAAACCCTAACTATGCGTATAATACGCGTATAAAGCCGTTTTAAGCGACGTGCGGTTTAAAATAGGATTCTGAGTTTCCTGATCAGTTAAACAGGTTCAAAACACTCCATTTAATATTTAAAATCAGTAGCAATTGGATTGGCATCAAAAGGATTTGTAAAACTCATTTTATGGCCGAAAAGGGTATATTCGGTATTTACCGAATCAAGGCGCTAATCCTAGCTTATGATCAGTTTAAAAATAATTAAAAATCTTCAAAAATCCCAAAATATTATATTACATTAGTGGGTAAAAGGTTTGGTGTCAAAAATTGGGTTTAGATAGGCCTTATGCTAATGACGCCATTTAATCACTAAGGATCGTTCTAATTACGTCATTGAGCATAACTCCCAATCTATATGTCCAACTGATGTAAAAATTTACAGACATGTTTAATAATCAGTAACTAAGATTATTTTACTTTCATATTTCCAAAATTCTTGTTTTATGGTCATAAGGGCATTACGGTCAATATTTAGGCGATTAACGGAAACGTCGGACAAATAAGGATTTATGTGGTATAAACGCAGAGGGTTATACACACATGTAACTAGGTCCTAATGGAACTTTAAGGCATGTCTAAACCTATCTAAACCGGGTCAGAACTGAGGTCAAAGCAAAAGTCAAACTTTTGCGTCTTTCGGTTCCGAATCGGTTCAAAACAGAAAGTTGTCGAATCAAACAAGCGTAGACAAGTTTTTATACTTATTATCAGGTTATAAGAATGATAAAATAGGTGATACGCCTTTTACATCATTAATCATGCGTTAAATCGAAAATAACAATTCTGTTGACTTTTTCTAATTACCATTGACTCGACAATCGACCTAGTTAGGATTGGAATCAGTGGGTGCCCTTTTAAGGGTTTAAAGCCCACATGATTACCAACTTATAACAACTTTCGTTTCGACAAAACTCTGGACCGTTTATGATTTATCGCCAAGTCAAACCGCAGTTACGACGGTTTGATTTCTAGGCTATAAACTAAGCATAACTGAAATAGAGAAGATTAAGCATACTTACACAAGTCTAATGATCGATTTAGGATGCTTGAGAATGGTCCTTATGCTCCAGAAACGTTCAGATAATGAATGGGAATGGATGAACACAAAGTTGACAAAATGAGGCCTTATCTAGTGTTTGTAATCACCTTAGATTGTTGACACATAATGCTATAAATGATCTTGGATCCTTACATGTGCCCTATAATGTCTAAAAACCGGTATAGCAAGCCCATGGTATGCCAAAATGGCAATTGAAGTCGGTTAGAAGCTGAAAGCAGCCACCTGTGAGTTTTTTCTGCGTCTGGCAGTCTCAGGCGGCCCGCGTGGGATCCTGATATATGGTAGGCGGGCCGCGTGGCCCTTCTGGTCAGGTTAAACATGTTTTTCGTTATTGCATTTTGGTCCTTGGTCCCCCGAAAGGTCGTTTTCACAACAATTCTTGCATTATGAGGCTTCAATATTAACATATGGGGGCTTTAGGGCTTTTACCATCTTTGTTAAGTCCTCGGGTAACTTTGTGATCACCCGAAAAGCCCTAAATTTCAATGTTAACGATTCTAACCCTCGCACACGAATTTTATCACAACTTTCTCATACGGTAACGAAACTTGGTGAAATTTTTATGGTACATTCTAGTGAGTATATTTAATCGTTACAAGGCTTTGGGTTTGCTAAAAGGTCACTCAGAGGTATATCTTAACATGTTGACACATTTAACCCCTGTAGTTTGTAATCTCTCACTTTCTTTCACAATTCCCTTCGTATGATCCATGATCCATTCGTTTAAGGTTATAAACATCATGTAGGGTTATTGTAAAGTATATTTATTCATTGTTGACACTTTGAACCCTTATATTCACACAGTTTCAATGCTTGTCAACTTTAGTCCTTCAAGAACATTCTTTCACACGTTCAAACCTATGACACGTGTCAACACATTATAGGACGTAAATTTTCGAGGTGTTACATCCTTACCCCCTTAAAAGAAATCTCGACCTCGAGATTTACTGAAATAGATAAGGGTACTTTTCTTTCATCGTGGCCTCAACCTCCCACGTATACTCGGGACCTCTACGGGCATCCCATTTGACCTTTATAATCGGTACTTGCTTCCTTCGAAACTTCTTAACCTGTCGATCCTCGATCAACAATGGTTTTTCCACAAATTTCAAGCTCTCATCTATATGCACATCTGTATGGGGTATGACCAGTGATTCGTCAGCGAAACACTTCTTCAGATTGCAGATGTGGAAAACATTGTGTATACTACTGAGCTCTTCAGGTAAGTTCAACTTATAGGCAACTGACCCGACACGTTCGATAACCTCAAAAGGTCCTATGTATCTCGGGCTTAGCTTGCCTTTCTTACCAAATCGCATCACTCCTTTCCAAGGTGACACTTTAAGTAGGACTTTGTCACCTACTTCGAAGTGAAAATCCTTACGACTTGGGTCAGCGTAACTCTTCTGCCTATCCCGGGCAGCCTTGAGACGGTCACGAATCTGGACAATCTTGTCCGTCGTCTCGAACACTATCTCTGGTACAGATAACTGGACATCTCCAACTTCTGCCCAACAAATGGGCGATCTACACTTTCTACCGTATAATGCCTCAAAAGGCGCAACCTTAATGCTGGTATGGTAGCTATTGTTGTAGGAGAATTCAACTAATGGTAGATGCTTATCCCAGCTACCACCCAAGTCAATTGCACATGCACGAAGCATGTCTTCCAACGTTTGAATAGTACGCTCACTCTGACCGTCAGTCTGAGGATGATAAGCCGTACTAAAATTCAAACGTGTGCCCAAAGATTGTTGGAAGCTTTTCCAAAAGTGTGACGTGTATCTAGTATCTCGGTCAGAGATAATAGACACAGGTATGCCATGTAAAGCTACAATCTTATCCACGTACAGTTGGGCTAACATATCGGAGCTGTAGGTCTCCTTAATGGGTAGGAAATGTGCTGACTTAGTCAGTCGGTCAACTATCACCCAGATGGTGTCATTTCCTTTCCTTGTCTTGGGTAACTTGGTGATAAAATCCATAGTTACCATTTCCCACTTCCAAGTAGGAAGTTCAGGCTGTTGCAGTAAACCTGACGGTTTTTGATGTTCTGCCTTGACTTGCGCACACGTCAAGCATTTAGCTACATAGGTAGCTACAGACTTCTTCAAGCCTATCCACCAATAGTTTGCCCTTAGATCCTGGTACATTTTATCAGCTCCAGGATGAATAGAATATTTAGAGCTGTGGGCTTCCTGGAGGATAACATCTCGGAGTCCTCCATAAATTGGAACCCATATCCGTCCATTCAATCTAAGAATTCCATCCTTACTAAGAGATAACTGCTCCTCAGTTACCCCTAGCTTTTCGTTAGGATAGTTAGCTTCCAACACAGCTTCCTTCTGTGCAGCTAACAACCTTTCAATCAGATTGTTCTTTATTTCCATGCGCTTGGCATTGATTCAGATGGGTTTCACCTTCTCCTTCCGACTCAAGGCATCGGCGACTACATTCGCCTTGCCGGGATGGTATCTTATTTCACAATCGTAATCATTCAGAGTTTCCATCCAACGGCGTTGCCTCATGTTCAAGTCCTTCTGGTTGAACAGATGTTGAAGGCTCTTGTGATCAGAATAGATCACACATTTGATTCCATATAAGTAGTGCCTCCACAGTTTTAGTGCGAATACAACGGCACCCAATTCCAAGTCATGGGTGGTGTAATTCTTTTCGTGCACCTTTAACTGTCGTGAAGCTTAAGCAATGACTTTGCCTTTCTGCATAAGCACACATCCCATCCCGGTGTGTGATGCATCACAATAAACTACAAACTCTTCTATTCCATCAGGCAATGTCAGTACCGGAGCATTGCTCAATTTTTGTTTCAGAATATCGAAGGATTCCTGCTGCTTAGGACCCCAGTCAAACTTAATCTTCTTACGTGTCAGCGAAGTCAGGGGTGCAGCAATCCTTGAAAAGTTTTCTATGAATCGCCTATAGTATCCTGCCAAACCTAGGAAGCTACGAATTTCTGTAGGCGTCTTTGGCTCATGCCAATTCATGACAGCTTCAACTTTAGCGGGATCGACTTGGATACCACGCTCACTAACAACATGTCCAAGAAATTGGACTTCTCGAAGCCAAAATTCACACTTCGAGAACTTGGCATAGAGCTTTTCTTTATGAAGTAGTTCCAAAATGCAGTGAAGATGCTTCTCATGGTCAGCTTGGTTCTCTGAGTAAATGAGAATGTCGTCGATGAAAACGATGATGAATTTATCTAAGTGCGGCTTGCAAACGCGATTCATGAGATCCATGAACGCGGCCAGTGCATTAGTGAGCCCGAAAGGCATCACTAGGAACTCGTAATGACCATAACGAGTCCTAAATGCTGTTTTGTGCACGTCGACAATCAAGTGGCAGTCATTATCCGCCACTTCAAGAAGATCCACAAATGTGTGGACCTTCAAACCCCGTTGCACCGCAACCACCACCGATGGGTTTTGATAACCCGATTCCAGCATACACGGGTTCGATGATGTACAACCCGTTTGGGCCGCCGATTCACACCAACTATGGTTACGCAGAAGCCGACCCATACATGGTAACGTCCAATTACAACGCCTTTAACCCAGAAGGACCGTATGGAACTCCTTGGGGAGCAGGGTACCCAACTCAGGGGTACCAGATACCTGCCAGACCTATAATACGGACACAATCGCAGCCGCCACGGTTTTCTCCCCCAGAACGGGAGGAAATTCTGCAGAGACTGGACCAGGTCGAGCGAGACTTTCACCGCGATCGCAGGGAGCGACAGACTTTCTTCCAAGGATTGACAAGCCTAATAAAAGGGAAGAGCAAGAAGGACCATTGAATCCTTCCACTGTTGTTGTAATTTCCTTGTATCATTTGAGCCCCTGCGTGGGCCTGTCTTGCTGTATTAGCCCCTGCGTGGGTATGTATGTTTGTTTGTTTTAACCCCTGCGTGGGTCTATCTTTCTATTAACCCCTACGAGGGTATGATTTTGTTTAAGTCCCTGCGTGGACTAGTATGTTGTTTGACCCCTGCGTGGGTATGTTGCTTTGTTAAAAAGTCCCGTTTAGGGCGACGTGTAACCTATTTAATAATTAATGGAATGTTATGTTATAAATTTCATTTTGCTACTATATGCATGAATATATTACATGAAATAAATAAATCAAAATCATTCCTTTTAATAAAAATCTGCCTAATAATTATTTAATAAGAATCTTAAGAGTGAAACCTAGCCTGAGTGTCATTTTGAAAACCTGGCCATGATGGTAAGACCTGTTTAAAAGATTCAAATCCCTGTTAACATCTGTAAACGTGTTAACGCTCCTGGCAGATGTGATCCGTTAAAATCACACACGTCATTCTTATATAAGGATTATTTAAAAGATTCCTAACCCAACTAAATGATCTCTGAATCATGGGTTTAAATCATCAATTAAGATGATCATATTTTGACCATACGTTGGTAATATAGTGCCTACGGGCCTTGCTCATTTCTACATGAGCCAAAAGACAGTGGTAGCTATGACTCCCTGTCCGAAAAAGGTAATAAACTATGTTCAAGCCTTAAAAGCTTTGATTCTCTGAAATCATAGCTTATAATTTATAATTGTCCTTGTGACTAGGCCTTTTTGTGCCACTAATAAAACTGTTATTGTTTTATAATTAGGATAAATTATAATAGAAATCCTAAATAAATGTGATTAATAAATTAACCAAATATGGTCTCTGTACCATGGTTAATGAATTTCCATAAAAGACAATTCCATAATAAACTCCCAAATAAACTATTGTCCTTGTTTTATGTAACAGTTCAATTAAAATGGCTGACTCAGATGAGATAAATAGTCACCCAGTGGAGAATAATGATAACGCCCGAATTAATTTAACGGGTGCTGAATTGAAAGCATTGGTAGACGACGCAGTTACAAAAGCCTTAGAGCGGCAGTACGAAGAGTATAGTGGGACTCGAAGTAGGACCCTATCTACACCGCATTCGAAGCCACCTTCCAAGAAGGAAGAACCGAAGAAAGATGATGATAGACTTTCCTCAAACCACCACAGTGCTCCATCTCAGCAGGTTGTACTAAATCAAGAACCCCGTAGTAAGGGTTGCTCCTATAAATACTTTGTTTCGTGCAAGCCCAGGGATTTCACTGGGGAAAAGGGAGCCATTGACTGCATGACGTGGTTAGATGAGAAGGATACAGTAGTGGATATCAGCGGGTGCGCTGAGAGGGATATAGTCAAGTTTGTGTCGCAATCTTTTAAAGGCGAGGCTTTAGCCTGGTGGAGATCACTGATTCAAGCCACTGGGAAAATCCCATTGTACAACATATCATGGGAGCAATTTGTTGCCCTTATCAGGGAAAATTACTGCCCCCAGCATGAGGTTGAGAAGATAGAGTCTGATTTTCTATCATTGGTAATGACAAACCTTGACTATCAGGCTTACCTCACGAGCTTCAACACAATGTCCCGGTTGGTTCCGTATCTGGTGACCCCGGAACCAAAGAGAATAGCTCGTTTTATCGGTGGTTTAGCCCCCGAGATAAAGGCAAGCGTGAAGGCCTCTCGGCCAGCTACTTTTAGATCTGTAGCTGACATATTTTTGTCCCTCACTCTGGATGCGGTCAGACAAAGATCGCTGAGGAACAAAGATGCTGAGAAGAGAAAACGTGAAGATGATAATTCACGGAGGTCAAGCAAGAAGCACCGTGGAAACGGTGACAACAAGAGGGGGTCTGAGTCAAGGAAAGATGGGCACCAGTCTGGTGAGAAGCCCAAGTGCAAGATTTGCAAGAAACAGCACTTTGGAAAGTGCAGACTCGAATCGAACTCGCATACTCAGTCAAGAACTTTTGCTTGTGGGATATGCAAGTCCAAGGAACACAAGACCTTGGATTGCAAAAAGCTGAAGGATGCAACTTGCTACAGCTGTAATGAGAAAGGGCACATTAAAACCAACTGCCCTAAATACGCCAAGAAGCCTGAAGAGGCCAAGAAGACCAATGCTAGGGTCTTTAGAATGGATGCAAGGGAAGCGGTTCTAGACGACAACGTGATTACAGGTACTTTCCTTGTAAATGATGTCTATGCAAGAGTACTTTTTGATTCAGGCGCTGATAAGTCTTTCGTTGATAATAAGTTTTGTGAATTGCTGAAATTACCTGTCAAAACCTTAAGTGTGAATTATGAGGTGGAGTTAGCAGATGGCACCCTAGAAACCGTCTCTACTGTGTTAGATGGATGTGTTATATCCATTAAGAACCACTCTTTTCCTCTGTGTCTACTTCCCTTTAAGTTGGCCGGTTTTGACATAGTTTTGGGTATGGACTGGTTATCTCATAACCAGGCCCAGATTGTTTGCAACAAAAAGCAAGTGGTGATTAAGACTCCGTCTGGTGAATCACTTACCATTCGGGGAGATACCCAGTATGGACTGCCTGAGCAAGTGACTATGCTCAAGGCCTCCAAGTGTTTAAAGAAGGGTTGTGTCATCTACATGGCACAAGTGGTTATTGATAAGCCTAAACCAAAGATAAAAGATATCCCCGTCATTTCTGAATACCCTGAAGTTTTTCCAGAAGAACTACCTGGTTTGCCACCAGATAGGCAAGTGGAGTTCAGGATTGATATCATCCCTGGAGCAGCTCCAGTTGCTAGAGCACCTTATAGGTTAGCGCCAACGGAGATGAAGGAATTAAGAACGCAACTAGATGAATTGCTAGCCAAAGGTTTCATCAAACCTAGTTCGTCTCCTTGGGGAGCACCAGTCTTGTTTGTCAAGAAGAAGGATGGATCGATGCGTCTGTGCATCGATTACCGTGAACTTAATAAGGTCACAATAAAGAATAGGTATCCATTGCCCAGAATCGACGATCTGTTCGATCAGCTACAAGGGGCAAGTTATTTCTCGAAGATTGACTTAAGGTCAGGCTACCACCAACCGAAGGTTAGAGATGAAGACGTACATAAAACTGCATTTAGGACTCGTTATGGTCATTACGAGTTCCTAGTGATGCCTTTTGGGCTCACTAATGCACCTGCCGCGTTCATGGATCTCATGAATCGCATTTTCAAGCCTTACTTAGATAAATTCGTCATCGTTTTCATCGACGACATTCTTATCTACTCGAAGAACCAAGCTGACCATGAGAAACACCTTCGCTGTATTCTTAAACTTCTACATCAGGAGAAGGTCTATGCCAAATTCTCTAAGTGTGAATTCTGGCTTCGTGAAGTCCAATTTCTTGGACATGTGGTTAGCAAACGCGGAATCCAAGTAGATCCCGCTAAAGTTGAAGCTGTCATGAACTGGCAAGAGCCAAAGACGCCTACCGAGATTCGTAGCTTCCTGGGATTGGCAGGATATTACAGGCGTTTCATTGAAAATTTTTCAAGGATTGCTGCACCCCTAACTTCCTTGACTAAGAAGAAAGTAAAGTTCGTTTGGGGCCCCAAGCAGCAAGAGTCCTTTGATATCCTTAAACAAAAGTTGAGCAACGCCCCTGTGTTGACGTTGCCAGATGGAATCGAAGAATTTGTAGTTTATTGTGATGCATCACACACCGGGATGGGATGCGTGCTTATGCAGAAAGGCAAAGTTATTGCCTATGCATCACGTCAGTTAAAGGTGCACGAAAAGAATTACACCACCCATGACTTGGAGTTGGGTGCCGTTGTATTTGCACTGAAGCTCTGGAGGCATTATTTATATGGAATCAAGCGTGTGATCTATTCTGATCACAAGAGCCTCCAGCACCTGTTTAATCAAAAGGATTTAAACATGAGGCAGCGCCGTTGGATGGAGACTTTAAATGATTAGGATTGTGAAATCAGATATCATCCCGGCAAGGCGAATGTAGTCGCTGACGCCTTGAGTCGAAAGGAAAGGGTGAAACCCATCCGAATCAATGCCAAGAGCATTGAGATTAAGAACAGTTTGAATGAAAGGTTGTTAGCTGCACGGAAGGAAGCTGTGTTGGAAGCTAACTATCCTAATGAAAAGCTAGGGGTAACTGAGGAGCAGTTATCTCTTGGCAAGGACGGAATTCTAAGATTAAATGGAAGAATATGGGTTCCAATTTATGGAGGACTGCGAGATGTTATTCTCCAGGAAGCCCATAGTTCTAAATATTCCGTTCATCCTGGAGCTGATAAGATGTACCAGGATCTAAGGGCAAATTATTGGTGGATAGGCTTGAAGAAGTCTGTAGCCACCTATGTAGCTAAATGCTTGACGTGCGCGCAAGTCAAGGCAGAACATCAGAAACCGTCAGGTTTGCTACAACAGCCTGAACTTCTTACTTGGAAGTGGGAAATGGTAACTACGGATTTTATCACCAAGTTACCCAAGACAAGGAAAGGAAATGATACCATTTGGGTGATCGTAGACAGACTGACTAAGTCAGCACATTTCCTACCCATTAAGGAGACTTATGGCTCCGATATGTTAGCCCAGTTGTATGTAGATAAGATTGTAGCTTTACATGGCATACATGTGTCTATTATCTCTGACAGAGATACTAGATACACGTCACATTTTTGGAAAAGCTTCCAACAATCTTTGGGCACGCGCTTAAATTTCAGTACGGCTTACCACCCTCAGACTGACGGACAGAGTGAGCGTACCATCCAAACATTGGAAGACATGCTACGTGCATGTGTAATTGATTTAGGTGGTAGTTGGGATAACCACCTACCATTGATTGAGTTCTCCTACAACAATAGCTACCATACCAACATTAAGGCTGCGCCTTTCGAGGCCTTATACGGTAGAAAGTGTAGAACGCCCGTTTGTTGGGCGGAAGTTGGAGATGTCCAATTATCAGGACCAGAGATAGTCTTTGAAACGACGGACAAGATTGTCCAGATTTGTGACCGTCTCAAAGCTGCCCGAGATAGGCAGAAGAGCTACGCAGATCCAAAGCGTAAATCTTTTCACTTCGAAGTAGGTGACAAGGTGTTGCTTAAAGTATCACCCTGGAAGGGAGTGATGCGATTTGGTAAGAAAGGCAAGCTAAGCCCGAGATACATAGGACCTTTCGAGGTCATCGAACGTGTCGGGTCAGTTGCCTATAAGTTAAACTTACCTGAAGAGCTCAGTGGTATTCATAATGTATTCCACAACTGCAATCTGAAGAAGTGTTTCGCTGATGAATCACTGGTCATACCACATACAGATGTGCATATAGATGAGAGCTTGAAATTTGTGGAAAAACCATTGTCGATTGAAGATCGACAGGTTAAGAAGCTTCGTAGGAAGCATGTGCCTATTGTAAAGGTCAAATGGGATGCCCGTAGAGGTCCCGAATATACGTGGGAGGTTGAGTCCACAATGAACGAAAAGTACCCTCATTTATTTCAGTAAATCTCGGGGTCGAGATTTCTTTTAAGGGGGTGAGGATGTAACACCTCGAAAATTCACGTCCTATAATGTGTTGACACGTGTCATATGTTTGAACGTGTGAAAGAATGTTATAAAAGGATTAAAGTTGACAATCATGGAAAGTATGTGAATATACGAGTTCTAAATGTCAACAGTGAATAAATATATTGTACATTAACCCTACATGATGCTCATACCTTCAAACGAATAAATCATGGATCATACGAAGCTAAATATGAAAGAAAGTGAGAGATTACAAACTACAGGGTTAAATGTGTCAACATGTTTAAGTTATACCTCTGAGTGACCTTTTGACAAACCCGAAGCTTTGTAACGGTTAATTATACTCACTAGAATGCACGATATAAATTTCATAAAGTTTCGTTATCATATGAGAAAGTTATGATCAAATTCGTATGCGAGGGGTTAAAAGCGTCAACGATGAAGTTTAGGACTTTTCGGGGTAACAATAAAGTTAACCGAGGACTAAACAAAGTGGGTATATGTCTTAAAGCCCTTATATGTCAATTAGGAGGGTTCATAATGCAAGAAATGAAGTCTATGCAAAGTTTTGAAGAGCCAAGGATCAAAACATAAAATTCAAAAATTCAGATTTGTTCAGCAAGGGCGTCGCGCCACGCGAAGCCCCAGGGGGGGTCTACGCGTGCCGCGAGGGTCTATCTGATCCGAAATTCTTGGGTTTTGGTCTGCTAGGTGCTTTGCAATCGACTTTTATCCGATTTTCCTCATATTGGACGGCCCCTAAACAACCCCTAGACACTTAGGGACACTTGTGGATGAATTGTGGTCAGTTGTAGACTTGCATGTCAACAATCTGGTGGGTTCTTGATCACTATATAAAGCCACTAAGTTGCAACAAGTTCTTCACACCTTTCTCTTCCATTCCTGATCATTTCTGGAGCTCAAGACTTCTCTCAAGTGATCACTAATCGTGCTTAGGACCTTGGTAAGTTTGCTTAACCTTTCTTAGTTAA
Organism: Helianthus tuberosus; assembly: GCA_030545235.1. NCBI lineage: Eukaryota > Viridiplantae > Streptophyta > Magnoliopsida > Asterales > Asteraceae > Helianthus > Helianthus tuberosus. Next base: position 15,024,118 of record CM060384.1, on the reverse strand, counting down.
GTTTTTGCTTAGTTTTAGCTTAAAAGTCAAACCGTCATAATTAACGGTTGACTTAACGATTAATCACTAATGGTTCAGTGATTAGTCGAATTGAAAGTAGTTATAAGTTGGTAATTATGTGGGTAATAAACCCTTAAAAGGGTTCCCCCTGATTCCCACTCTAACTAGGTCAAATGTCGGGTCAAACTTGTTAATAAAAAGTCAACAGGATACTTAATTTCTAATTTATGCATGATTAGCAATGTAGAACACATACAACCTGTTTGATCATTAATATAACTTAGTAATTAGTGTAAGAACATGTCTAAACATGTTCAACCCGGCAATTTAGTGTTTAGACCCGGTTCGGAACCGGAAGCCGCAAAGCTTTGACTTTTGCTTTGACTTCAGTTTTGACCCGTTTTGGTATGTTTTTGTCACACCCCAAATTTCCACCTATTACCGGTGGGCCCAGTAGGGGAGTATCGTGACGTGGTTGGTAAGATAATAGTCAAACAACACAATATATAAATGCACAGCGGAAGCAAAAGGATAAATATATTACAAACCGAAATAATGTAACATCAAAGTATTACAATGGAAGTGAAGGATCCACAGGCGGATCGAAAATAAAATAACACTGTTCAACAGACTTTAGGCATCTAAGCTTGCGAGACTCTTTATTGATGCTAGGAGTAGCCAGCCAATTCCGATTAGTACCTGCACTTAGCCTTTTTGGGAAAATACGTCAGTTTACACTGGTAAATACAATCAACCGACTCATTTTGAAAAGGGTTTAAAAATTGATTGATTTGAATGCACATGGCACAAATAATATTTTATAACTTGGGATAATTATTTGAATATAATACTCGTAAACGATTTACATGTTTCTTATGCGTTCAGTAGCCCGGTTCGTGCCGGGTCAAAGATCAATGGACACACCACATTAATTATATGAAACACCGACGGGCGTACGCCTACGCCCCGTGCTTAGGTCGTGGCCATTTCGTAAAATGATGCCAGGGATATCCGGGACATGGTCATTAACCCCCCAAAGGCTTTAAGCAAACAAAACAATTTAAACGGTCATCTCGATAATACTTAACCACCAAACGATTAAGGTCAAATGCCCGACCAAGCGGTATTTTATATACCGTACCCCAAGCCCGTATAAGGGAAAATAAGTTAAAAGTATTTACCTGAGCTAAATATAAATTCAATCCCAGCCGTATCAAATCAGCAAGTACAGATAGCTTTTACTGGGCTCCTAAATCTGGAACGAAGGTTTTTAATAACCTATTAGAATCCTCACGGGTCTTTAATTAAGCCTTGACTTAGACCGATTAGTTTTCAAGAGGAAGATACAGTTCAAACGCATGATTAAGCGAAGACCGGAATAGAATGTGGTTTAGACCCGACAATTTTGGAGACTTGTATAATATGGGTAAACTAAACACATTCTGGATTTTGATATTAAAATGGTAACGTTTAACCCGTTTCGGCTAATTTATGCAAACTAGTTACATAAACCGAACCGAACGCGCAAGAGGCGTAACGGGTAACCATATAGGTCCTAAACAGGTTTCCTAAGTTAATATGCCTTAAATATGTTGTGATATCAGTAGGATATCTTCCATTATGCCCAAAACGAGTTTAATCTCATATTAAGCCCCGTAGGGGTATTTTGGTCATTTTAAAGATTATAAAGGGATCAATTAAGCTTCTGTGATCCGGGTCTGAATAAATCAGTAAAATAGCTTATTTTAACATGGTATATCAGCTGGTGTTAAGTCTTATGTGACAAAATGGTTTTAAACCCTTACTATGCGTTTAATACGCGTATAACGTCGTTTTAAGCGATTTACGGGTTAAAATAGGAATCTGAGTTTTCAGGTCAGTTCATAAGGTTCAAAACACTTCATTTATTATTTAAAATCAGTAGCAATTGGATTGGTATCAAAAGGACTTGTAAAACTCATTTTATACTCGAAAAGGGCATAATCGGTATTTACCGAATTAATGCCATAACCTTTGGTTATGATCGGGTTAAAAATAATTAAAAATCTTTAAAAATCCCAAAATATTATATTACATAAGTGGGTAAAAGGTTTGATGTCAAAAATTGGGTTTAGATAGGTTTTATGCTAATGACGCCGTTTAATTAATAAAAGCGTTCTTAACTACGCCATTGAGCATAACTCCTAATCTAGACCTCCGATTGATGTGAAATTTTAGGGACATGTTTAATAATCAGTAACAAAGGTTATTGTCCTTTCATATCTTCAAAAATCTCGTTTTATGATCATAAGGGCATTATGGTCAATATTTAAGCACTTAACGGAAACGTCGGACAATTAAGGATTCAAGTGGTATAAACGCAGAAGATTATACAATCATGCAACTAGGTCCTAATGGAACTTTAAGGCATATCTAAACCTATCAAAACCGGGTCAGAACCGAAGTCAAAGCAGAAAGTCAAACTATGCGCCTTTCGGTTCCGAGTCGGTTCTAAACAGAAAGTTGTCGAATCAAACAAGCTTAGACAAGTTCTTATACTTATTATCAAGTTATATGAATGATAAAATAGGTTACACGCCTTTTACATCGTTAATTACGCGTTCAATCAAAGTTTACATTTCTGTTGACTTTTTCTAATCATCTTTGACTCGACAAATGACCTAGTTAGGATGGGAATCAGTGGGTGCCCTTTTAAGGGTTTAAAGCCCACATAATTACCAACCTATAACTACCTTTACGTTGACCAATCGCTGGATCGTTAGCGATTAATCGCTAATTCAAACCGTAATTACGACGGTTTGACTTTTAAGCTATAAACTAAGTAAGATGCTATTAAGAAAGGTTATGGGTACTTACCGAAGTCCTAATTATGATTAGGGATGCTTGGAAACTGATCTTGTGCTCCAGAAATGATCAGAAGTGATGTATGGAATGAATGCACAAAAGTTGCAACATAGGTGCTTTATATAGTGGGTTTTGATTGATTATGATCATGCCAAATGAGTCTAGGATGGAACCAAGATGCTTACAAGTGTCCCTAGAGCCTAAATACCATTTATAGTCGCCCATGGTATGATAAACAAGCAATTGGAGTCGGTTAAAACATCAACAGACAACTGCCTGTTTCTTTCTGTCGCTGGGCAGGTCTCGCGGGCCGCGTAGGGCCTTACGCGGGCCGCCTAGCCCCGTGTGACTTGCAAACAATTTTTATTATTTGTTGTTTGGTCCTTTGGTCCTTCTAAACGTCGCTTTCACCTCTTGTTTTGCACAATGAGCCTTCTAAAATGAATTCTAAGGGCTTCATGACTTATACCATCTTTGTCAAGTCCTCGGGTAACTTTGTGATCACCCGAAAAGCCCTAATTTTCAATGTTGACGATTCTAACCCTCACACACGAATTTTATCATAACTTTCTCATACGTTAACGAAACTTTGTGAAATTTCTATCACATATTCTCATGAGCATAATTAATCGTTACAAAGCTTCGAGTTTGATAAAAGGTCACTCAGAGGTATATCTTAAACATGTTGACACATTTAACCCCTGTAGTTTGTAATTTCTCACTTTCTTTCACAATTAGCTACGTATGATCCATGATTTATTCGTTTAAGGGTATAAACATCACGTAGGGTTATTGTAAAGTATATTTATCCATTGTTGACGTTTTGAACCCTTATTTTTCACATAGTTTCTTTGTTTGTCAACTTTAGTCCCTCTAGAGTATTCTTTCACACGTTCAAGCTTATGACACGTGTCAATACATTATAGGACATGAAATTTCGAGGTGTTACATCCTCACCCCCTTAAAAGAAATCTCGACCTTGAGATTTGATAAAATGCTGGAAGTACTTTTTGTCGCATAATGGACTTAACTTCTATAACATGTCTGGAGCCTTTCCAAGCTCCCAAAGTGACCCCTATATTAGGTACATGTATCCTCTTGGAGCTTCTTAACCTGTCGATCCTTAATCGATACAGGATGCTCATCACATCTTAAATCTGCATATCATTATGTGATAGTGCTTCTTGACTTATTGGCGGAACACATCCTTCAGTCACTAGTGTGCAATGTATTGCGAGCTCCGTCAAACTCCTTAAATAGGTTTTAGCTTATAAGCTACTTGATCTTGATACATTCGATTTCCTTCGAATGATTCTATATATTCAGAGCTTAACTAGCCTGATAATTTAACAAATTTGGCACACCCTTCCTGGGTGACATCTTTTGTTGAACCTTATTCCTTAACAAGAATTTAGGAGGTTGCTATTTTCATTAATCCTTGATTTTTTGCCGAATACTAGCATCTTACTGATGATTATGAATTTGTGTGATCTTATTTGTTGTTTCCAATACAACTTTCAGATTCTGATAATTGAACTTGCCAATCTATTGTCCTAACAATAGATGTTTAACATTCCAACTATACAAGGTCTCCCAAGGAGCAGCCTTGATGCATATATATAAACTATTATAGAAAAGCTCATCTTAAGGTGAGATGGTTATTCCAACCACTGCTTAACTAATTTTAAGGAATAGCTAATCCTTGCCGTTAGTCGAACAGATCGACGATCCTGGGCAGCTGATGGCAAATTCTTAATTATTGCCTAATTAGGGTTGCTGTAATAATGTATAAGCAAAATGAACCGTCTTTCATAATTAACTATACCGAATTCTCAGGATATTGAGTTAGGCTATATGAACCCTCTATTTTAAAACTTAGTTAATCAGGGTTTCGATTCCTCCAATGGTGGTACTAGCCGTCTTGGAGATTTCACAATAATACAGCCATAAATGGGATATAAACCTTAACTCTACCTGCCTCTTAGGGGTAAACAGGGTAATATTAGGAGAAGATAATCAAGGTACAAGGAGGTTACAAAGATTTTTACAAATCTCAGGCTTCAATTCATCCACCATTGTTTGTGTCAATTAAGTGACACATTTACGTTACGAGTCCACGAACTCCTTGATCTGGATCATTTACCTGGACAATTCCATTCTGGATATCTACTTTGAATACCATTAGTTGACTTTAGTACCATATGACCATCGGGGTATCTTTGTGGTTCCATGCATTAAACCTCCATACTGATCAGGTATGGAAGCAATCTATGGGACATATTAAGATACACAAATCCTCACACGGTGCTTTTATCATACCATCGGGTATTCACAATCGATAGAGATTAAAGAGATATCTACTATGTACACTGTCGCACTTCCTTTTTGAGAAAGGGTACTTCTAAAATTCTACGACTGAAGGTTTCTGATAAGAACAAAAGAAATGGTTCTTATGATTTCACCCGTAAGTTTTATCTTACACTTAATATCTGGGGTTCTTACGGGAAAATTTTCAAAAGTTTGCTAAGCTTAAGATCTTATGAGAGACTTAACAGCACCAGAAACCACATGTAATCTCAAGCAATAAAATCACAAATAAGGATTTATCTGGTGACATTCCTAATGTGAGCTGCCTCTAATCATTCAACAGGAGGGTTAAACGCCTCCATTCTTAATCCTTCTAAACTTAGCTGTAAAATCTTAGATAACTTTAGGGCAGTCTCAGCTTTGACTGATTATTTCTAAATCTATAGAACGTGAGTAGCTGAGATTGATCCATAATGGATTTATAATAAACAGGTCTTGAAACCTTAATGTGCCCTCTTATTCCCGATGCTAACCCCCAACAATTATTGCATTAAGCTTAGGTCTTGGGTAAATGGAATAGAGCGCTGTCTCAGCCAAACATTTGCGTTATACCTTCAAAAGTCTAGAACTTTTATGGTGAGAGTCAGAAAATTCTTATTCCGTCTTTTCCCTTTTCGCGAAACGGATACTAGGTTTTTCTAATAAGGTCCTTAACACTTGGACCATCTCACGATGTATAAGAGGATCCTTCCTGAGGATTTCATTAATGTCCTCACTAATTAAGGGTATTGCCATCGGATGACTGTGATGTATACCTTACCATGTCCTTTCCAGCATAACCGCTGATATACCTTATGGTTTCTACTTCATCCATCAATTTCCTGAAATCGATGGCCCCTTATTATTATTGAGGTCTCTTGACTTCTAAGAGACGAAGTACTTTTAATTACATCCTAAAATGGGGCTCCATGCCATATATGATTTTGTTTAGTTTATTCCTCGTATTTGAAGCATGAGTAAAGCTCTTTCTCATGAGCAGCGTCATGTGTTTTAAAGCGAACATCATTCGGCTTCTCGAACCTTTTCATGACTTTTATCATAGCCTTTCTAACAGCTGCGTTAATTACCGTTTTGGAGATTAACTCTATTAACATTGAGGTTCACATTGGATGCAACATTAACATTTGTCGCATCCTCAGCATTGCGACTGTTGTTTGTCTTATCCGAGTTTCCATGCTCGAATCTTTGGTATTAAATACTATATTCAACAAGTGTTTAGGCAATCCATAACCAGTGTCTCCTTGAATGGTCAAAGGCTCCCCATAAGGAGTTTTGATAACTACATACTTCTTATTACACCCACAATATGGGCTTGGTCACATGACGACTAATCCATTACTATGACTATATCGAGTCCCTTATTATATAAATGGAAACAAGGACAGCAGAAAAGAATGATTCCTAATGGATATAAAACATCCATCTAATATTGTTGAAGCAGTCTCTGAAGTACTATCGGTCAATTTTACTTTACATTTAACGCTTAGAGTTTTAGCAAGCAAATTTAATGATTTACAAAATCTATTGTCTACAAAAGACTTATCTGAACCTGAATCAAATAATACTCTAACATGAGCGTTATTGGTATAGAAAGTACCTGTTGTGACCTTGTCATCCTGGATAGCCTATTGAGTATCCATTTGAGAGTTTCCGGTTTTGGTCTTCTTAGCCTCGCCAGATTTCTTGGTTTTATTAGGGCAATTAGTTTTGATGTGCCCTATTTCATTGCAACCATGGCAGGTTGCATCCTCCATTTTCTTGCAGTCCAAGGTCTTATGCCCCTTGGACTTGCAGATTCCACAAGGTGAAGGCTGAGATTCAAATCTGCATTTCCCGCGGTGGTATTTCCTACAGATTTTGCATTTGGTCTTTTCGCCTGACCGCTGGTTGTTCTTCAGGTCCTTGCATTCATGGGTCTTGTGATCCATCTCCTTACAGATGACACATCCCCTGGTCTGATCATAGAAACATTTTCCAAAGTGCTTCTTCTTGCAGGTTTTACATTCGGGTTTTGCCTCCTTTGGCTTGGACTGGTTATAGTTTGAACCGGTCTTACCCTTTTTATAACCCTTATTCGGGGTATTATCGTACTTTCGCTTATGATCCCTTAACGCTCGGTTCACAGCCTTGTTTACAGCTGTATCTAACATAGCCTGTAACTCGGCGCCCGTTAAATTCAGTCTTGTATCATCATTCTGATTAATTGGATGATTGTGAGCTTCAGAGGAGTCAACCATGGTGAAGCTTTGAAGGCTACAACGTAAGTAATAATAATTGATTTAATTATATGGTGAATTGTCGAGTTTGTTGATTAAATAGCTATGGTGTAAATAAACCATATAGGTTAAAAGATAGTATTTAGGTTAATTGATTATGTTCTGCCTAGGTTTTTAAGTAAACCATCCTTGGCGTGTAAACAGAATATAATCTTTCATATTTATTAGACAGGGGACATAAATCACGACTGTCAATGTCGTACTGACATTTTATATAGCACAAGAGCTTGTTCCCAAGGACTCTTGATGGCACAGGGCCTTGTCACTAGGGGAAAAATCTAAAACATAATCAATGATTCCTTTGGATCGGAAAATTTCATAGTTCATTGTCTTGACAAGAATTTATGAAATAAAAACTATCTTTTCATGTATACACCTTTTCCCGTAGGTATACATCCCAAATGGATGTTTTGATGCGTACATCATTTTCGACGTTTACCAGCCATGATTCCTATTGATCATTTACGATAAATAAGGGATTTGGAAAAACTCCTAATATAAGGATGACAAGTGTGATTTTATCGCATCATGGTTGTCGGGAGTGTTAACACATTTTCAGATGTTAACAAGGATCTGAATCTCTTTTTAAACAAATTTTACCATCTTAGCTAGGTCTTCAATGACATTCAAGCTAGGTCAAACCTTTTAAGATTCTCTTTTAATAATTATACTGGCAGGAAAGGAATGATATTTATTTTTATTCAGGATTTTTATTAATATTATCCTGGATTTAATAAAAATATAACTATAGCACAAAACGTCAAGTCACAAGGACAAGTTTAATTTATAAGCCATGATTTCAGAGAATCGAGGCAAATTTATAAGTTAGTAATAGCACAAAAGGCCTAGTCACGTGGACAAGTTTAATTTATAAGCCATGATTTCAGAGAATCGAGGCATTAAGGTGTGAATCAATTCATTACTTTTTCTTGACAGGGAGTTGTAGGCTACCACTGTCTTTAGTCTCAGAGGACATTAACTATAGCCCGTAGGCATTTCCCTTCTAAGGGAGGTTTATAATATGATAATCTTATAGGATGATATAAGCCATGATTTCTAAATCAATAGACTAGATAAGAAAATTGGAAGAATCCAATATAAGAATGACTGTTGTGATTTTCTCGAATCACATCTGTCACGAGTGCTAACACGTTCTTAGGTGTTAACAAGGATTTGAATCTCTTGAATAGGTCCTACCATCTTGGCCTCGTCATATAGGCTAGGTTTACCTTTAAGATTCCTTTTTAATAATAAATGCAGAACAATCCTAACTCGGGATGTTAATAAGGATCTGAACCTAAATTGAGGAACTGCCATCTTGGCCGGGTCTTAATAATGACACGAGGCTAGGTCTTGTCCCTTTTTAGATTTTGCCATTTTATTATAATGGTAGATCTTATAATATAGGAATGATATTTTAAACATAATCGTTCCTTTAAAACTTAAACAAGTATAGGGTTGCCCTAAACGGGACTTCAAAGGAATAATGTTGTCCTCGAAGGGACTAAAAGATAAATATCGTTATAAGGACTTTTAAGGAAATGATCTTTAGCAAAAGGAGTTTCTTCTTCATTTTATTTCCGAATGCTTTCTCATTGGTTGCACGTTTCATCCTAGCCGCTGTACGAAGGTCAGCAATTTAAGGCTTCGGGTGTGGAGAATTCCTATTACGGCTTCTTCGCTTGGCGACGTATCCGATATAAAAAAATTGGAAGCAAAATTTCCAGATGAGGATTGAGAATATTCCTATGTTAAGTCTAGACTCAGAAGGTCAAGGAATGTGCTAATGTGTCATTGAGATTAAACACAAAAAGATAGTGTTTAATTCACTCAATGTTGGCTCTGATACCAACCTGTCACACCCCAAATTTCCACGTATTACCGGTGGGCCCGGTAGGGGAGTATCATGACGTGGTTGGTAACATAATAGTCAAACAACACAATATATAAATGCACAGCGGAAGCAAAAGGATAAATATATTACAAACCGAAATAATGTAACATCAAAGTATTACAATGGAAGTGAAGGATCCACAGGCGGATCGAAAATAAAATAACACTGTTCAACAGACTTTAGGCATCTAAGCTTGCGAGACTCTTTATTGATGCTAGGAGTAGCCAGCCAATTCCGATTAGTACCTGCACTTAGCCTTTTTGGGAAAATACGTCAGTTTACACTGGTAAATACAATCAACTGACTCATTTTGAAAGGGTTTAAAAATTGATTGATTTGAATGCACATGGCACAAATAATATTTTATAACTTGGGATAATTATTTGAATATAATACTCGTAAACGATTTACATGTTTCTTATGCGTTCAGTAGCCCGGTTCGTGACGGGTTAAAGATCAATGGACACACCACATTAATTATATGAAACACCGACGGGCGTACGCCTACGCCCCGTGCTTAGGTCGTGGCCATTTCGTAAAATGATGCCAGGGATATCCGGGACATGGTCATTAACCCCCCAAAGGCTTTAAGCAAACAAAATAATTTAAACGGTCATCTCGATAATACTTAACCACCAAACGATTAAGGTCGAATGCCCGACCAAGCGGTAGTTTATATACCGTACCCCAAGCCCGTATAAGGGAAAATAAGTTAAAAGTATTTACCTGAGCTAAATATAAATTCAATCCCAGCCGTATCAAATCAGCAAGTACAGATAGCTTTTACTGGGCTCCTAAATCTGGAACGAAGGTTTTTAATAACCTATTAGAATCCTAACGGGTCTTTAATTAAGCCTTGACTTAGACCGATTAGTTTTCAAGAGGAAGATACGGTTCAAACGCATGATTAAGCGAAGACTGGAATAGAATGTGGTTTAGACCCGACAAGTTTTGAGACTTGTATAATATGGGTAAACTAAACACATTCTGGATTTTGAGATTAAAATGGTAACGTTTAACCCGTTTCGGCTAATTTATGCAAACTAGTTACATAAACCGAACCGAACGCGCAAGAGGCGTAACGGGTAACCATATAGGTCCTAAACAGGTTTCCTAAGTTAATATGCCTTAAATATGTTGTGATATCAGTAGGATATCTTCCATTATGCCCAAAACGAGTTTAATCTCATATTAAGCCCCGTAGGGGTATTTTGGTCATTTTAAAGATTATAAAGGGATCAATTAAGCTTCTGTGATCCGGGTCTGAATAAATCAGTAAAATAGCTTATTTTAACATGGTATATCAGTTGGTGTTAAGTCTTATGTGACAAAATGGTTTTCAACCCTTACTATGCGTTTAATACGCGTATAACGTCGTTTTAAGCGATTTACGGGTTAAAATAGGAATCTGAGTTTTCAGGCCAGTTCATAAGGTTCAAAACACTTCATTTATTATTTAAAATCAGTAGCAATTGGATTGGTATCAAAAGGACTTGTAAAACTCATTTTATACTCGAAAAGGGCATAATCGGTATTTACCGAATTAATGCCATAACCTTAGGTTATGATCGGGTTAAAAATAATTAAAAATCTTTAAAAATCCCAAAATATTATATTACATCAGTGGGTAAAAGGTTTGGTGTCAAAAATTGGGTTTAGATAGGTTTTATGCTAATGACGCCGTTTAATTAATAAAAGCGTTCTTAACTACGCCATTGAGCATAACTCCTAATCTAGACCTCCGATTGATGTGAAATTTTAGGGACATGTTTAATAATTAGTAACAAAGGTTATTGTCCTTTCATATCTTCAAAAATCTCGTTTTATGATCATAAGGGCATTATGGTCAATATTTAAGCACTTAACGGAAACGTCGGACAATTAAGGATTCAAGTGGTGTAAACGCAGAAGATTATACAATCATGCAACTAGGTCCTAATGGAACTTTAAGGCATATCTAAACCTATCAAAACCGGGTCAGAACCGAAGTCAAAGCAGAAAGTCAAACTATGCGCCTTTCGGTTTCGAATCGGTTCTAAACAGAAAGTTGTCGAATCAAACAAGCTTAGACAAGTTCTTATACTTATTATCAAGTTATATGAATGATAAAATAGGTTACACGCCTTTTACATCGTTAATTACGCGTTCAATCAAAGTTTACATTTCTGTTGACTTTTTCTAATCATCTTTGACTCGACAAATGACCTAGTTAGGATGGGAATCAGTGGGTGCCCTTTTAAGGGTTTAAAGCCCACATAATTACCAACCTATAACTACCTTTACATTGACCAATCGCTGGATCGTTAGCGATTAATCGCTAAGTCAAACCGTAATTACGACGGTTTGACTTTTAAGCTATAAACTAAGTAAGATGCGATTAAGGAAGGTTATGGGTACTTACCGAAGTCCTAATTATGATTAGGGATGCTTGGAAACTGATCTTGTGCTCCAGAAATGATCAGAAGTGATGTATGGAATGAATGCACAAAAGTTGCAACATAGGTGCTTTATATAGTGGGTTTTGATTGATTATGATCATGCCAAATGAGTCTAGGATGGAACCAAGATGCTTACAAGTGTCCCTAGAGCCTAAATACCATTTATAGTCGCCCATGGTATGATAAACAAGCAATTGGAGTCGGTTAAAACATCAACAGGCAACTGCCTGTTTCTTTCTGTCGCTGGGCAGGTCTCGCGGGCCGCGTAGGGCCTTACGCGGGCCGCCTAGCCCCGTGTGACTTGCAAACAATTTTTATTATTTGTTATTTGGTCCTTTGGTCCTTCTAAACGTCGCTTTCACCTCTTGTTTTGCACAATGAGCCTTCTAAAATGAATTCTAAGGGCTTCAAGACTTATACCATCTTTGTCAAGTCCTCGGGTAACTTTGTGATCACCCGAAAAGCCCTAATTTTCAATGTTGACGATTCTAACCCTCACACACGAATTTTATCATAACTTTCTCATACGTTAACGAAACTTTGTGAAATTTCTATCACATATTCTCATGAGCATAATTAATCGTTACAAAGCTTCGGGTTTGATAAAAGGTCACTCAGAGGTATATCTTAAACATGTTGACACATTTAACCCCTGTAGTTTGTAATTTCTCACTTTCTTTCACAATTAGCTACGTATGATCCATGATTTATTCGTTTAAGGGTATAAACATCACGTAGGGTTATTGTAAAGTATATTTATCCATTGTTGACGTTTTGAACCCTTATTTTTCACATAGTTTCTTTGTTTGTCAACTTTAGTCCCTCTAGAGTATTCTTTCACACGTTCAAGCTTATGACACGTGTCAATACATTATAGGACATGAAATTTCGAGGTGTTACATCCTCACCCCCTTAAAAGAAATCTCGACCTTGAGATTTGATAAAATGCTGGAAGTACTTTTTGTCGCATAATGGACTTAACTTCTATAACATGTCTGGAGCCTTTCCAAGCTCCCAAAGTGACCCCTATATTAGGTACATGTATCCTCTTGGAGCTTCTTAACCTGTCGATCCTTAATCGATACAGGATGCTCATCACATCTTAAATCTGCATATCATTATGTGATAGTGCTTCTTGACTTATTGGCGGAACACATCCTTCAGTCACTAGTGTGCAATGTATTGCGAGCTCCGTCAAACTCCTTAAATAGGTTTTAGCTTATAAGCTACTTGATCTTGATACATTCGATTTCCTTCGAATGATTCTATATATTCAGAGCTTAACTAGCCTGATAATTTAACAAATTTGGCACACCCTTCCTGGGTGACATCTTTTGTTGAACCTTATTCCTTAACAAGAATTTAGGAGGTTGCTATTTTCATTAATCCTTGATTTTCTGCCGAATACTGGCATCTTACTGATGATTATGAATTTGTGTGATCTTATTTGTTGTTTCCAATACAACTTTCAGATTCTGATAATTGGACTTGCCAATCTATTGTCCTAACAATAGATGTTTAACATTCTAACTATACAAGGTCTCCCAAGGAGCAGCCTTGATGCATATATATCAACTATTATAGAAAAGCTCATCTTAAGGTGAGATGGTTATTCCAACCACTGCTTAACTAATTTTAAGGAATAGCTAATCATTGCCGTTAGTCAAACAGATCGACGATCCTGGGCAGCTGATGGCAAATTCTTAATTATTGCCTAATTAGGGTTGCGGTAATAATGTATAAGCAAAATGAACCGTCTTTCATAATTAACTATACCGAATTCTCAGGATATTGAGTTAGGCTATATGAACCCTCTATTTTAAAACTTAGTTAATCAGGGTTTCGATTCCTCCAATGGTGGTACTAGCCGTCTTGGAGATTTCACAATAATACAGCCATAAATGGGATATAAACCTTAACTCTACCTGCCTCTTAGGGGTAAACAGGGTAATATTAGGAGAAGATAATCAAGGTACAAGGAGGTTACAAAGATTTTTACAAATCTCAGGCTTCAATTCATCCACCATTGTTTGTGTCAATTAAGTGACACATTTACGTTACGAGTCCACGAACTCCTTGATCTGGATCATTTACCTAGAAAATTCCATTCTGGATATCTACTTTGAATACCATTAGTTGACTTTAGTACCATATGACCATCGGGGTATCTTTGTGGTTCCATGCATTAAACCTCCATACTGATCAGGCATGGAAGCAATCTATGGGACATATTAAGATACACAAATCCTCACACGGTGCTTTTATCATACCATCGGGTATTCACAATCGATAGAGATTAAAGAGATATCTACTATGTACACTTTCGCACTTCCTTTTTAAGAAATGATACTTCTAAAATTCTACGACTGAAGGTTTCTGATAAGAACAAAAGAAATGGTTCTTATGATTTCACCCGTAAGTTGTATCTAATTGACTCCAAACCTTTTGCTACTGATTACATATGATAAATAAATTATTTTAAGCCTTCTGGAATAATAAAAACATCAGCTTTATGTATAGAACCCGGAAATGGCTTCTAATCGCTTTTTTAAGCGTTTATAACGCATAGTATGTACTAGAACTATTTTAATCATACAAGGGTTGATACCTACTGATATTTTGGGTAAATTATAATATTTTAACAGTAAGAAAAAGTTGTTAAACTCAGACTTCTGTTTTGAGCCTTTCGGCTTATGTGAAATTACCAAAATGCCCCTACGGTGCATAGTTTGGTTATAATTGATAAATTTCACATATATACTTTACCCTACTGTTATAACTTATCAAATTAAGTATTTTGCTGATTACATCAGACCTGTAACTCAGGTTAATACGTAAACTCTTTTATAACCTTATAAATGACCAAACTACCCCTACGGGGCATAGTTTGTGTTTAAATTCGTTTCGGGCATAATAAAAGACATCTTACTGATGTCACAACATATATGAAGAATATTAACTTAGGAAACCTGTATATGGCTCTAATAATTACCCGTTACGCTTATTACGCGTTCGGTTCGGTTTATGTAACTAGTTTGCATAAATTAGCCGAAATGGGTCAAACCTTATTGGTTTTATCTCAAAATCCAGAATGTGTATGAAATACCCATATTAAGCAAGTCTTCAAACTTGTCGGGTATAAATCACATTCTATCTGGTCTTCGCTTAATCGTGCGTATGAACCGTATCTTTGAAACTAACTGGTCTAAGCTTTAGCTTAATTAAAGACCCGTTAGGATTCTAATAGGTTATTATAAACCTTCGTTCCAGATTAGGAGGACCAGTAAAAGCTACTTGCATTTGCTTATTGTGATTATTACTTTGCTCAGGTAAATACTTTTAACTTATTTTCCCTATACGGGCTTGGGTTACGGTATATAAAATACCGCTTGGTCGGGCATTAAATCTTCCATCGTTTGGTGGTTAATTGAATAATTTAATCGGCCCGTTTAAATATGTTTTGTTTACTTAAAGCCTTTGGGGGGTTAATGACCATGTCCCGGATATCCCTGGCATCATTTTACGAAATGGCCACGACTTAAGCGCGGGGTGTAGGCGTACACCCGTCAGTGCATAAAAGAATAATGTGGTGTGTCTATTGATCTTTAACCCGGACACGATCCGGGCTACTGAACGCATAAGGAACATGTAATTCTTTTACAAGATTATATATTTAAATAATTCTCCCAGGTTATAAAATGTTTATGCCACGTGCATCCAAATCAATTTTTAATCATTTTTAAAATGAGTCAGTTGATTGTATTTACCAGTGTAAACTGACGTATTTTCCCAAAAATATTAAATGCAGGTACTAAGCGTAATAGGCTGGATTCTCTCCTTAGCATCAATAAAGAGTCTCGCAAGCTTAAGATGCCTATCGTCTGTTGAACTACTGTTTCCTATTTATTTCGATCCGTCTGTGGATAATATTTCAACTGTCTGTGATACACGATATTAAAATATTTTATTCGGTTGAAATATATCTTTCTTTTGCTTCCGCTGTGCATATTAAATATTGTGTTGTTTGACTATTATGTTGCCAACCACGTCACGATACTCCCCACAAGTGACTCGTGGAAACCAGGGTGTGACACCAAGGGGATATTTGTGGGCCTATTCATCCTCCGTGTGGACCATTCCGCTATTTCTTGGTCTTAATTGACGCATCTTCAAGGTGGTCACATGTGAGTCTTTTAGCTACTCGAAATGTAGCATTTGCCCGACTTTTGGCTCAAATCATACAATTGAGAGCTAATTTCCCGGACAATCAAATTAAAAATATCCGGATGGACAATGCAGGAGAGTTCACATCCCAAGCTTTTAATGACTACTGTATGTCGATTGGGATTAATGTTGAACATCTCGTACCTCATGTTCACACACAAAACGGTTTAGCTTAGTCTTTGATTAAACGATTACAAATAATCGCTAGACCGCTCCTAATGGGATGTAAACTACCATCTTCTGCATGGGGCCATGCTATTTTGCATGCCGCTGCACTGATTAGATTAAGACCAACTGCTGATTACGAATACCCCCCATTGCAACTGGTCTCCGGACGAGAACCAAGTTTGTCCCACCTTAGAATTTTTGGTTGTGCGGTATACGTACCAATACAGCCACCACAACGTACTACAATGGGACCCCAAAGAAGACTGGGTATCTATATTGGTTTTAACTCCCCGTCTATTATTAAATACTTAGAACCAATGACGGGAGACATGTTTACAGCACAGTATGTTGACTGTCATTTTAATGAAACAATGTTCCCAGTCTTAGGGGGAGATAAGAACAAAGAAAGACTGGTAACACAAGAAATAACGTGGAATGCATCATCGCTATCAAATCTCGTCCCTCGAAGTGGTCAATGTGAATATGAAGTCCAAAAGATTATACATTTACAAAGAATAGCAAATGAATTACCAGATGCATTCACGGATACGAATAGAGTGACAAAGTCACATATACCAGCATCAAATGCACCTGCTTGAATTGAAGTAATCCCAGAAGCGATTACTATACAACGAAAACGTGGGAGACCAATCGGTTCCAAAGAGAAGAACCCACGGAAACGAAAAGAGCAAAGTAACGCAGTTGGTGAAAACCCACAAAAGGTTGGAAATGAAACCCCAGCAGAGGTAAATGTCCCAGAAGAGACAGTTACGATTCCAGAGAAAAATGAAAATGAAGTTTCAGAAGAAACACCGGTACCGAATGAAAATGAGATCTCAATTAACTATGTACAAGATAGTACAATGTGGAACCGGAATAAAACACGTGTTGATGATGTATTTGCATATGCTATAGCAACGGATGTAATCAATGAAAATGATTACGTACCTAAAACTTTAGAAGAGTGCATGCACAGAAATGATTGGTCAACATGGCAAGAAGCCATAATGCCGAATTAAATTCGCTTGAAAAACGACATGTTTTTGGACCTGTAGTCCGAACACCCATAGACGTCAAACCAATAGGTTATAAATGGGTGTTTGCAATAAAGAGAAATGAAAAGAATGAGATTGTACGATATAAGGCTCGACTTATAGCACAAGGGTTTTCCCAAATCCCAGGAGTTGATTATGAGTAAACGTATTCCCCTGTAGTGGATGCGATAACCCTTAGGTTCCTAATCGGCCTCACAATCTCTTAAGGACTTCATATGAGACTAATGGATGTCGTCACCGCATACTTATACGGGACACTTGAAAATGACATCTACATGAAAATCCCTAAAGGATTAAAATTGCCTGAAGCATTAAAATCAACACCTCGAGATATGTGTTCTATAAAGCTCCAGAGATCTCTATATGGTCTCAAACAATCTGGTCGTATATGGTATAATCGACTCAGTGAATATCTCGAAAAATAAGGATATAAGTCTGATGTAATCAGCCCATGTGTTTTTATAAAAAGAATACACTTAAAATTCACTATAATAGCAGTCTATGTAGATGATATAAACATCATCGGAGCTCCTGAAGAGATAGAAAAAACTGCTAATATATTAAAGAGAGAATTTGAGATGAAAGACCTTGGTACAACAAAATTATGTCTCAGATTGCAGTTCGAGCATTTACGTAATGGTACATTTTTCCATCAGTCAAATTACATCCAGAAGATGTTAGTACGTTTTAATATCGACAAAGCTCATCCGTTTAGCATACCCATGGTTGTCCGACCGCTAGATCTACATAAGGATACTTACCGCCCTCAAGAAGAAGGCGAAGAAGTACTTGGTCCAGAAGTACCATACTTAAGTGCGATCGGTTCCCTTATGTATCTTGCAAATAACACGAGACCAGATATTGCATTCTCGGTACATGTACTAGCGAGATATAGTTCAAATCCAACACGTAGACACTGGAATGGAATAAAACACATATTCAGGTATATTTACGGGACACAAGACTTAGGTCTTTTCTACCAAAAAGATCAAAAGCTCCAACTTGCTGGGTATGCCGATGTTGGATATCTATCAGATCCACATAAAGCAAAACCTCAAACAGGTTATGTATTCACATATGGTGGTACAACAATTTCTTGGAAGTCAACTAAGCAAACACTTACAGCAACGTCATCAAATCACGCCGAATTGATAGCATTATATGATGCCGGTCGAGAATGTGTGTGGTTGAGATCAATGATTAATCACATACAAGAAGCATGCGGATTAGAACATATCAAGAAGGAGCCGATAATAATTCATGAAGACAATGCTGCTTGCATAGCTCAAATCAGAGAAGGTTATATCAAGGGTGATCGAACAAAGCACATCTCACCAAAATTTTTCTCAACATATGACTTGCAAAAAGAAGGGGAAATTGATGTTCGCCAGATTAAGTCAAGTGAAAATCTAGCTGATCTGTTCACAAAATCTTTACCTAGAAGCAGTTTCGAGCAGCTATCACACAAGATCGGTCTTCGTAGATTGAAAGATGTTTGTTGAATTCAGGGGGAGAATTATACACGCTGTACTCTTTTTCCCTTAACTAAGTTTTGTCCCACTGGGTTTTCTTAGTAAGGTTTTTAATGAGGCAGCATAGTTGATCAAGTAGTATCAGTTTATTTATTCAGGTCCTGAAGTACCTATTTAACATCATCCTGAAGTATGTTGTTAAACTGTGTATAATTCTAAATGTCTGAGGGGGAGTGTTATAAACCAGACATTTTAGGCCCAACTCATTACTTATGGGCTTTAGGGTTTATAGTTATGTTTATCTATATATTGTAATGTTGAATAGAATGAAGAAAATAATTCTGTTTATCTATATTTCTCTTTGGTTTTTCTCAGTTTTCATGTTTTCTTTCGTAACCTATTGTTGTATGTTTTATGTCAAAATGCAAAAGTAAACAGAAATGTGTATCATGTTTTAGAGTTTAAATATAACTATTTTATACATATTTGTATTTGTGGTCGTAAATTTGTAATTCTAAAACACTAATATGAAACAAAATAAAATAAGTTTTTAAAAAGTACTAAAGTAACATAGTTGTGTGTAGTATTCGCACAATATATTTTTAAATACACATGCATGCATACATATTTGTTGGATAATATATGTTTCACAAGGGTTAGGTTCGTTTATGAACAACCCCCTTCATAGTGAACACTATAAATTAATCCTAGCCATTGATTATCAATATACAAGTGTAAATCAATGGTCAAGATTTGATGATAAAATACACTAGTGTATTTTACAATTTGATGATGTAAATCAATGACCAGGATTTGTTCACTCAATTCACAAATATACTAGTGTTCACTCTAGAACCCCACCCTATCACAATTATTGATTATCAATGAAATCTTGGATAAATTTTGGATCATGGCTCTTTTCAGTAAAAGAGTTTACTGTGTATTGGGTTATACAGAATCTACTTTATGATAGTCAAAGAATATACACTCTAGGCATAGTATATTTCAAATTTATATGTCAATTTGATTTTATCGTAAATGGACCGTTATATATACCTCTTTAAGGAAAAAAATGGTACCTTTTCATTTTTACAAAAAAAAAAAAAAAAAATAGCGGCTAACAAAATTTTATATTACCCCAACCTAGCAAGGGGTTAACACCACATATACAAACACCAAAAACAGAAGAAAAAAAAAAAAATAACAAGAAAAGAAGTACCACTAGGCAAACCGAAACACAAACAAAAAACGAACACAAAGCAAAAAAAAAAAAAAAAAAAAAAAAAAAAAAACAAATGCTTCTTTAGATCGGTTTCTAACATATAAATAGCTCATGGACTTTATTTCTTCAACCACCTTAGAGACCGAAGGCGAGCATTGATTAACCACCATCTCATTCCTCATACGTCAAATGCACAACTGTGACTAAGGTAATAGCATGAAAGGCTTTCCTCTTTTTCTTGGATCCATTGACAATTTTAGAGGGGACAATCTTGACCCAAAGCCTTCCAAGTGGGTTGGTTTGGGTAAGATATTTTAACTAAATGGGTCACAATGGGTCACTTGAAATTCCTTCTTGTTATTTTCGGGTCAAAGCAGGTCGACAACATTAAAGAAATGGGTCAATGTGGGTTAGTGTCTTAAAGGAACGGGGCGGGTTTCGGATCGGAATAGATTCAGTTCAAATTGAGTTTCGCGCCGAGACGGGTTTCGGCACGACGCAGGTTTTGGATCGGAACAGGGTCGGTTTGGGTCGGGTTTCGGGCCGACACGGGTTTCTGCATGGGACGGGTTTCGGATCACAACGGGTTTTGGGCCGGCACGAGTTTCCGCACGAGACGAGTTTCGGGTCGGGATGAGTTTCGTACCGTTTCGACCCGTACCGTTTCAACGCGAATTTTTTCGAACCGTACTGTTTCGACCAGTACCGTTTCAAATCGAACCGGTTCGACGCGAACCGTTTCGATCCGTACCGTTTTGACCAGTACCGGTTCGAATCGAACTGTTTCGACCCATACCGTTTCGACCAGTACCGTTTCGAATCGAACTGTTCTGCATATTTACAAAAATCATAATCAAGTTCTAGGCTGACCTTAACAACTGAAAATAAAAAATCGAATAATGTCAGTAACAACTAACAAATAAAAACCAATGGGTCAATAATGATTTCCTTTTCTGTGTTTATCTTATAATAAGAAATCAGGAGGAAAAAAACTAGCACTGATATTTGAATCTATGACGCCCCGCTTGCGGTCTGCTCATATAATGTAATATATGTGTGGGCGCTCGGGGGGGCAAAAGCAAAAGTGCACTAATTTTTAACGTTATTTTACTAATTTCGTGAAAATAACGTTAAAAAGAGGGGATCGTTAATCAGGCATCATGTGGTGGCGTTGATAGCCGATAGACAAGGGGGTACATGCACCAATTGGCGTTTGTCTCAATTGCTGAGTGTTATGTGCCTTATGTCCAAGGCTTGATGCAAAACCACAATCGAGCCGGGGGTCTCATTGGAAGCAGCCTCTCTATTCCTACGGGGTAGAGGTAAGGCTGTCTACATCCCACCCTCCTCAGACCCTACCTTAGCTTTGCTATAGGTGGGATATACTGAGTACGATGATGATGATGATGATGATGATATTTGAATCTATGAACTACAGACCTTACATAACTTCTTGAAAACTGGAAATACGACGTTATCATATGCCACAACTTTTGCATGCCTTCTGACTAAAGCAATCTACTGAGAAATATCAATCCAAATTAAAGTAAAATTACATATAACAGACTGTGATTACTTCTATAGATGTCATAAAATACGCGTACCGTTTCGACAAGTATCGTTTCGACCAGTACCGTTTCGAATTGAACCGTTTCGACCCGTACCATTTCGACCAGCATCGTTTGGGTGACAAAGTAGGTACATTATTCGAAGGTTACCAACCCGGACCCGTTTTAACCCGACAAAATTGCCCCTTGATGTACAATCACTTTAAAGATTTTTTTTTTTTTAACCAACACAACCCGACCCGAAACCCGTTCTGACCCGAACCCGTTCCGACCTGAACCCGTTCCAACCCGAACCCGTTTCGACCCGAACCCGTTTTGACCCATGACCCGACCCGACCCGTTTGCCAAGTATAGACAATTTCGTGCAGGCCGAGAACATCTCTAAAACCAAAAGTTAGCAATAGAGGTATTTTACACCATTGCCCAATTCCTAGTAGGCAATCTTTTAGCCTCTGCCCTCCAAGACACAATATTGACCTTCTTTGGACCCAATACAGTTATTGATGTTGCTAACAGAAAAATCCCCAGACGGATGAAGAGCCCAATACCAAGATCCTTATTCGCTGAAATCACATGTTGCAACATCCAAGTTAGCAGTTGAAGCTCACTCCTTTCGGCAAGACTCATGATCAGGTGTTTCCAGCTCCAACAAAAACGAACCCCAACTAGGAAAAAAAAATAAGACAGTGGAGCCTAGGGATGTACCCCAAAATTGGATACCAGTACCGAAAATGCTCGGTACGGTACCCATCTTTGAAGGTGAAAATCGGTAAAATACCTGTACCGATATTGAGATGGTCATGTTAGGGGTGCTAAACGGGTCGTGTTCGTGGGTTGGCGGGTTCAACCCGACCCGAACCCGAAAATTTTACACGAACCCGAACCCGAAAATCGTATCACACATATAAACCCAAACACTACCCGAAGTTTTGTGGGTTGACCCGAACACGACCCGTTCAACCCGATTTTTTTTTTCTGAAATGAATATATTAAAATTAAAATTAAAATTTTCCGAACACAACTATATTAAATTATAAAATTTTATGCTAATTTCTCTTTTTAAGTTATAATTATAACATAAAATACACACCCCATTTAATTTATGACATAAAATAAGTTGTAAAAAAATAAAATATAACATAAATGTGTTAAACGGTCAACCCGTCTACCTGATCGGGTTGACTCGAACCCGACCCGTTAACCCAAACGGGTTCGCGGGTTCAACCTGAAACTGACCCAAACACATCTAGACTAAACCTAAACCCACGACTTTCGTGTTAGGTTCGTGTCGTGTTTTCGGATCGTGTCCGAAATTCACATCCCTAGTCATGTTACCTCCTCTACTAAATTTGGAAAAGGATTATAGATTTATAGATGAAGGAAGCCACAATTCTTTATCCTAAAAATAGTAAAATAAACAAGACAAACATCCGTCGTTAAGAAAACTAAGAAGAAAAAAATGATGCAAGTAAAACAAAAGCTTTAAACGCAAAATATATATATATATATATATATATATATATATATATATATAGGAGAAGGTTTATTGGGGAACACTAAAAAAGTGGGGAACAGCGGGGAACCGGCTCAAACGAACTCCGATTGGACTCATTCCAGCGGCGTTGGAACCGGCTCGTCGAACCCTAACTAAGATCTCTTAACCCTAAACCCTAACTCCTAAACTCTAAACCCTAAAGCTAAAAAATAAGGCTAAAACCTAAGCTAAACCGTAAAATCTAAACTATAAACCCTAAAAGCTAAACCCTAAAGGCTAAACCTAAAGCTAAACCCTAAAGCTAAACTCTAAACCCTAAAGTTAAACACTAAAGCTAAACCCTAAGGCTAAACCCTAAAGCTAAACCCTAAAAGCCAAACTAGCCTAATATATTTAGGGTTTAGGGGTTATGATTTATGGTTTAGGGTTAAGAGATCCTAGTTAGGGTTCGACGAGACGGTTCCAACGCCGCTGGAATGAGTCCAATCGGAGTTCGTTTGAGTCGGTTCCCCACTTTTTTAGTGTTCCCCAATGAACCTCACACTATATATATATATATATATATATAGGGAAAGGATAACATACAAAAGTCCTTATCCTACTTCACGTACGCGACGCGCTCAACCATCAGATCTGGGCAATAATCACGCATGGGAGCCCTAATAACGCATGGGAGTAGTTTTTGGGTGATAATCACGCATGGGAGGTGATAATCACGCATGGATGTGATAATCACGCACGTTATAATGGTGAAAAAAATAATTACGCACGTTATAAATTCTGTCGCGTATGTTAATGTAGGTTAAGCCATTTTGTACATTATACTTTCTCAATATATATATATATATATATATATATATATATATAACTTGTTGCAGAAATAAAATTATCTGATGGCCAATAACGACGGGTGCATTTTGAAGAACAAAATGTAAAAAGTTATCATCTCTTTTCAAGATTTGTAGTGTTTTCCTCCAGTGTCTCCTTAAGTATCTGCTCCTTGTGAACACTTGCTTCCAATAACTTTCGCGCGTGTAAGGCCTGTTGCTTCCATCTATTTCTAACTGTTTATTTTCAACAATAACATCATCTTTTTTTCTAGTGACATATTGAAATATTTCATGAAGTTCATCCAACACAGATACAGGAGGTTTAGCACCTCCATACCTTTCTTCTTCAAAATAATGTTGTTCAAATATTTCGAATTTCTTACGCTTGACGTTGTTTGCTTTAATTTTCAAGCTTTTCCCTTAGAAGTCTCACAGCACTTTCATGTTTATATTTCCTGTCTTTTACAAGATAATCCAACTGTGATGACCCTTTTTCAGTGTAGCATGTAAGTCAGTACTAATCAGTTGAAATCAACTATACTTGGTTCTCCAATGGCAGCCAGATCATCTAACATATTGTCATTGACACACAGACATTTAATCTAACACATTATGTGCATTCATGATTTAACATAGTACACCCGTTTCTGAAGCGATTGATTTCTTTTGGAAGAACATGCAAATAGTTGGATGGATGTGAAATTGTTAGTCGTTAATGGGATTTTCTTTATCGCTGTTCCAGGATGCACTTGAATAATCAATCGTGGTAGGGGAGATATAAAATGGTTGAATTCTGTATAAACCTCTCTCAAGTCTTAGAATCTTATTAACTAGTTGGCTCGGAAGGCTATATCATGTGTTTACAGTTAACCTTGTTTAGATCTTCGCGTTCGGGAACATATCAGTAAACTGTATCATATAGTACTCATGCAAGTATCGATATTGTTTGGTCGGAATCGATATGATATCAATATTTTTTATATTGTTAGCTATAGCGAGTGTCATTAATTGGTTCCCCGCTTGTGGTATGCGCATATAATGTATATATGTGTGGGCGCTCGGGGGGCAAAAGTGAAAGTGCACTAATTTTAACGTTATTTTACTAATTTCCTGAAAATAACGTTAAAAGATGGGGATGGTTAATCATGTATCATGTGGTGGCGTTGATAGCCGAAAGACAAGGGGGTACATGCACTAATCGGCAGTTGTCTCAATTGTTGAGTGTTATGTGCCTTATGTCCAAGGCTTGATGCAAAACTACTATCGAGCTGGAGGTCTCACCGGAAGCAGCCTCTCTATTCCTACGGGGTAGAGGTAAGGCTGTCTACATCTTACCCTCCTCAGACCCTACCTTAGCTTTGCTATTGGTGGGATTTACTAAGTATGATGATGATGATGATGAGCTATAGCGAGTGTCATCATACCGATAAAAAGAATACTAGATAAGACTCAAATATAGTTGTTTTTTTTTTTCAGTTTGGTTAGGTTCGTCACAAATATAGTTGTTTACACAATATCAGTTTGGTTCGTCACAATTACGGTACGATGATACTGACGGTACGATGATACTTGCTATAGCTTACGATATAAAAAATATAACTTATTGTGAATACAACTCTGTTTTCAATAAAATTTACACCTAAAACCAATAAAACGAATACTAAATAAGACTCCAATATAGTTGATTTTTTCTTCCAGTTCGGTTCGGTTTGTCACAAATATAGTTGTTTACAAAATATCAATTCGGTTCGTCACAATAATCGTACGACGACACTCGGTATAACTTACGATATAAAAAATATACTTTATTGCGAATACAACTCTGTATTACGTCCACAAATCCACCACCTGACACTGAACCCAATTCTCTGTTCCAATAAACTATTGCCTATGATCCTCCAGATGCACCGTATCCTAATATACCTTTTGCCCTCCGAAAGGAACCTAGACACACCACCTGTTATCCCATTCAAGATTACGTTGCTTACGCCCACCTCTCTACTGAGTCTCATGGCTTCACCACTTCTCTTGATTCCTATCTGATTCCCAAAAATGTGATGACAACTCTTGCTCACCTGGGATGGCGTCAAGCCATGGAAGAAGAGATTGGGACTTTAAGGACTAATCATATGTGGGGTCTTGAAACGCTTCCGCCTAGTACGCGTGTTGTTGGTTATCATTGGGTTTTCACTGTTAAACATAACCCTGATGGCTTTTTGCATCATCTGATAGCCTGTCTGGTAGCTAAGGGTTACTCCCAGGTTTATGGTATTGATTATGATGAGACTTTCTCCCCAGTTGCCAATTATGCCATCTGCATGCTTTTGTATCGATATTGCGGCCATTCATCATTGGCTGTTCCACCAGCTTGATGTCAAAAAAAGACTTTCTTAACGGTGTTGATGTCAATAATGACTTTCTTAATTGTGTTCTTGAGGAGGAGGTTTATATGGAGCAGCCACCAGCGTTCATTGTTGAGGAGGAGTCCTTAAAAGTATGCAAATTGCGTCGTTCTCTGTTTAGCCTTAAACAATCTCCCAGAGCATGATTTGGTTGGTTCTTTAGTATTATGGGCGAGTTTGGAATGGTTCGCAGTGCATATGATTATTCCGTATTCTTCAGACATCTTCAAGGCCGAAGGATTATTCTAGTTTATGTGGATGATATCATAGTTGTAGGGGATGATGATGACGGGATTACCAAGCTCAAACAGTCAAACCCTTCAGTCTCAGTTTCAAAGTAGCGACTTAGGTCGACTTCGGTATGTTAACTGAGTGTGGCTTATTAGATTGCAAGCTGATTGACACTCCTATGCTTCCTACGAGGAAGCTCCTTCCAGAGGATGGGAGTCCGATGAAGGGTCACGAGCAATACAGACGATTGGTCGGAAAGCTTAACTATTTGACAGTCACCCGGCCAGATATCTTCTTCGTCGTCAGTGTCCTTAGTCAGTTCATGGCCACGTCGTACACAAGACACTGGATGCTGCTCTTCGTGCCTTAAGGTATTTCAAGACCACACCAGGTCTAGGGATTTTATATTCTGATTAGGGTCATTGCCATATGGGTGCGTTTACAAAAGATGGAGATGGTCGTTTTCGTTTATCTGGATTCTCAGATGCAGACTGGGCAGGCTGTCCTATTTCTCGTCGATCCACCACTGGGTATTGTGTTTTTGCTAGAGGAAATCTTGTGTCATGGAAGAGTAAGAAGCAACATACCATATCTTGATCAAGTGCCGAATCAGAGTACAGAGCTATGGCAAATGTTACATCAGAGATGATATAGGTTCGTCGTCTTCTTAGAGAACTCGGGTTTATCTCTAATGACTTGATGTGATTATACTATGATAATCAACCAACTATACACATAGCCAAAAATCAAGTATTTCATGATAGAACTAAACACATTGAGGTTGATTGTCACCTAATCAGAGATCGGATAGTAGGCACTCAAAAGGATCCTCTATCTATTCAGCCAATTCATGTTAAAACAGAATTCCAACTAGCGGATATCTTCATAAAACCACTCCAGAAGGCTCAAATAGACTTCATATATAGCAAGTTGGACTTGATTAACATCTATGCTCCAACTTGAGGAGGAGTGTTAGTTGGTAGTTGCAGTTATTAGTTTAGGCCCCTAGTATGTTATTATTTATTTGTTAGTCCCTCTCTCCTCCTATATATAGCGAGGCTCCTTGCTTATACAAATTACACTTCATAAATACAAATCAGATTTCATACCACTCTCATTTACCCAAACATTAAAATCTTATGAAGTATAATTCAAAGCAACATACTTAACCTTTAAGGTCATGTCATATTGTCATTCACTGAGTCTGAGATATAGATTGATTTTATGAGCACGCATCTCACACCTCACAACTCATTTTAAGACTTAACCCAATGTGAATATGTTGGGGTCACGTACTTGTATGAACTTAGAGTTCAATTTTGTGAATAGAATGATTCACGATGACTTTCATTAACAAGTAGAGATCATGTTAGAAGGAATGGTGTTGGATACTCAATCAATTAGAACACACAAAAGTTTATAACTCACAATTTCTTATTGATGTTATCAGCTCGAATTACAGAAAACATAAAGATCTCAGAGAACACGTCATGAATTTACAATGATTACTTCATACATTATTTAAATAGAACTTACTGAACTTTCTGTGTATAAATAACACAACTTACACATGATAAAACCACACTAAAACCTCAAATAAGATCAAAACAGTACAGTTGAAACAAAGAAAGCTTACCAAGCTGTAGTATGAATAGTTTTATTAAGTTCCGTCTCTTTGGCCTTCTGCATAGCCATCTCTTCTGTGTATAAATAACACAACTTATACATGATAAAACCACACTAAAATCTCAAATAACATCTAAACAGTAAGGTCGACACAAAGAAATCATACCAACCTGCAGTATGAATAGCTTTATTAAGTTCCGTCTCTTTGGCCTTCTGCACAGCTATTTCTTCCCTAAGTTTTGTTATCTTTTCTCTCTTTTTCACCTATAACACGATTAGGAAATATATTATTTAAAAATGCAAATAAATTGTGATCAATTTAAGTAATTAGCTACAAAATTACAGTTTGATCCTATATACTTTTGAAAGTAAACAAAGAAATTGAGACATGAAGCATGTCAAATTAAGGGCCATTAAAACCAAACATAATTACATGCACGCAATCTACACACATATTCTCACCTGATCAGTGACGTCCATGCCCACATAATTTACACCAAGTTTCTCCCCATCTGTACTGAATACGGGTTCAACATATATTAAGAATGTTTTAGGTCCAAATAATTCGGTCTCAAAAGTAATTTCTCTCTTTGCTGGTAATCCTTTTTCAAGAACTTCTCTTTTGAAGTCTTGGGACTCTTTTACACCGCCACCTTTGAATATCTCTACATCTGTTTTTCCAATTACATCCTGGCCATAAAATTAAATATAATGTGAAATTAAAAAAACGACATGGCTCAAAAAAAAAAAAAAAAAAAACTACACGTGTTATCTGAAAGATGGCTATGTTACCTCCTTTACTAAACTTGGAAAATGATTATACAAGAAGCGATACTGCAACTCTTTATCCTAGAAATATATAGATAAAATATATAATCATCCATCGTGAGGAAAAGCAAAAAGAAAAAAAAATGATTAAGGTAAACCAAAAACTTCAAAACAAAAAATACAAAAGAGAACGTGCTGCAAGAATATAAATTACCTGATGGCCAATAACAACAGGTGCGTTTTGAAGAACAAAATGTAAAAAGTTATCAGCTCTTTTCGTTATTTTGGAAAGTTCTTCTACAAGTGAAGATTCGTTTCCAAGATTTTCAATGCTTTCTTCGAGTTTCTCCTTAAGTATCTTCTCTCTTTGAACACTTGCTTCCAGTAATTTTCCCAAATGCGAAGTCTGTTGCTCCAATATGCAACTGTATCATACTCGGCATCTACTTCTAGAAGATTCTGTTCAGCAATAACATCGTTTCTTTTTCTAGGGACATCTTGAAATATTTCACCAACTTCGTCCAACACAGGAACATGGCTTTTGTCACCTCCATTGCTTTCTTCTTCAATGTGATGTTCAAATATATCTAGTTAGTTCCCCCATTACATGTGCATCATTCATAATGTGTGTATAAGCAAAGTTGTGTGTTATTGTGTTATTTGGACCATAATTTGCGACTTGGATCATGACATGATGACAACAAGAAGACATCTGTATAGTGTATTGTTGACAGTTTCGCGGGCAAGTGAGATTATGAACACATGGTACAAGTGTAGGCTTGATATATGTCGAGAATAAATAAGAGTTGGTATATGTAGCTAGATACGATAAGCTTCTAAAAGCGCTTGAAAGTATCTATATGTGCATACCGTGTTTATGTATATGGTAAGATTTAGTAAAATATAGAATGAGGCCTTAGGATACATAGAATGTCGTAAATAACACTAGTCCACCATTTAATAGTGAATTATAGTCTAATCACGTAGAGGAACGAGTGTGGTTATTTGAGGAGAGGAAAGTCACCATAAGACGATGGGCAATCATTAAGTATGCAAAATAAGTTGGTGGATTCTATTTCTTCTTACCTCAAATTAATGAATCGATGATGCACATTGTTGACATATGCGGCCAAATTTCTGAGGAGTTTGGGACATTGTTTTCGGCTATCACACCTCAACTATCTTGCAATAATCTATGAAGTCAAAAGTTTGAGCCTTTTGCGCCTAGGCTCTTGGGCGATACAAGTCCTATGCACCTTAAGAGATACCAGCCTAGCGAACGTGAAGTTAGCGCACATGAAGTCAGACGATCGCCTGGTATGTCTAGCCGCTAATATAGAGCCCAAGAAGACCCAAAAGTAGAAACAAAGTGGTAGATAAATAGGATGTGGCTTAGCATCTTTAGAAATGACCGGAAAGAAGACAATGAACTCTACGGGAGACTGCGGGCGAATGGAAAAGATAGAACGAACCCTGTGAGCTACCGATAGTGTGCTAAGACCACTATTGGGGAGACCCAAAATCACAACCTATGTAGCAGCTGCCCAAACCCACTCTCTTCTGCCCCTCTCAAAACCATAAAAAACTACCTAGAACTCCCTCTCTCCTCTATCTCATCCCTCATCCTCACAAAGTTATTTCATGTAGTTCTTGCACAAGAACTCCATCCCACCTTCTCTCCTCCACCTCATTGTCTCTGTCCTCCAAAAATAGAAAAGAGAGAACGAACCCTGTGAGCTACTGATAGTGTGCTAAGACCACTATTGGGGAGACGCAAAATCGCAGCCTATGCGGCAGCTACCCAAAAGAGAGAACGAACCCTGTGAGCTACTGATAGTGTGCTAAGACCACTATTGGGGAGACCCAAAATCGCAGCCTATGTAGCAGCTACCCAAACCCACTCTCTTCTGCCCCTCTCAAAACCATAAAAAACTACCTAGAACTCCCTCTCTCCTCTATCTCATCCCTCATCCTCACAAAGTCATTTCATGTAGTTCTTGCACAAGAACTCCATCCCACCTTCTCTCCTCCACCTCATTGTCTCTGTCCTCCAAAAATGGAAAAGAGAGAACAAACCATGTGAGCTACAAATAGTGTGTTAAGACCACTATTGGGGAGACCCAAAATCGCAGCCTACATGGCAGCTGCCCAAACCCACTCTCTTCCGCCCCTATCAAAACTATCAAAAACTACCTAGAATTCCCTCTCTCCTCTATCTCATCCCTCATCCTCACAAAGTCGTTTGATGTAGTTGCTAGCATTTGTTTCATCATCTTTGTCCTGCGAAAATTCCTTGCTGGAGATACACTTAAAGAAAACTTAAAAACACTAATAATCATTTGCGGATAGGGTGGGGTCAGTATTTAAAAAAACTGGTTTTAAGCATAAGACTGTGTTATGGGCATGAAAGGGGGCGCCGCACCTGCCACCTCAGGTGCGAATGAGGCACGAATACCGCAATGTGGGGACACGAGGATGGGTGGGGGGGATGAGTAAATGACCACTGTAAGTTCTACATATTTAAAAACAAACTATTTAAAAGATTTTCATTTTGGTCACAGAATATTATTACATTATTGCTTTTTATGGTTATATAATATATAACTTTTATTTTTTATTAGTGTGCATTGCTTGTCTCGGGTGTGTGGTTTTTTTTTTTTTTTTGCGCCTTGAATGCACCTAATGCCTTTGACTAACTAAGCAACAACACTAGAGGGGTTAAGGAGCTTTGTTGTAAACGAGTTTATCAAATTAAACCCATTTGTGACGTCGTGTTGGGTGGGCAATGCAACTTCATGGTGAGTATCACTATTCATGTAATTTCCCGTAATAATGTAAATTACGAGAGATGAAGTTGATGTTTAGTCAAAGATGGCAAAGGCAGCAAGTCTTATCGAGAAGGAAGACTATTTTGTTAACTATGAAGTTTTAGTTCCCATCTAAAGACTCGAATCGAATACCCCACCCAACATATCATGAACATAATAGGTTTAAGTCTAAGCATTCACATAAAAACTTTTATCAAATTTTGTAGTTGATAGAATTTCTAACGACCCTAATAATGGAGATCATTATCTAGTGTGACGTAGTTGCTAGCATTTGTTTCAATCTCATTGTTGCCTCTCCAGGAAGTTGAAAATGTTAGACTTACAGTATTTCAAGGCAAAAGATCAAATACAAATAAACTTAACCTATTAAACATATAAATTGAAGGTAAAATAAAAAAGACAAGGTGGCATTTTTGTAATTACCACCAACTATCAAAGTTACTATACAAATGTGAATTCAACCAAAAATACCTAAAAAAACACAATTTAAAAAAAAAAAAAAAAAATTTATAAAAAATCGCTACGTTTTGTAAAAAAAAAAATTTTTGCTAGTAAAAGTAGCGTTTTTTTTATAAAAAATATTAAAAAAAAAATATTTTGTGTGTGTGTGTGTGTGTTTTTTTTTTTTTTTTTAGATTTTTTGGGGGTTTAGTTTTTAGCATTTTAGCTTGGGGGGGGGGGGGGTGTTTAGGTTTTTGGGGGGTGGGGTTAGATTTTTTTTAGGTTTTTGGGGGTTGGGGGGGGGGGGGGTTAGGTTTTTTTTAGGTTTTTTAGATATATTTGTAGAGTAACTTTGATAGTTATAGATAATTACAAAAATGTCACCTTGTCTTTTTTACTTTTCCTTCAATTTGTATGTTTAGTATGTTAAGATTATTTGTACAACAACTTTCCCCAGTATTTTAAACCCTTTAAAAGATCAATATCAATATATTGTATAATAACTGAAAATCCTAAAGGAACACATGTCACAATTCTAGGCCATCTAAATTTTTGTTTTCCCGTCTCCCTTTCCTATTAAATAATGATATTAAAAGAGTTTATTTTTAGATATTTAATATAAATGTCCATGTCATTATAGCCTAGTGGTATCTTGAGGTCAGAATAAGGCTTAGGGACCATTAGATCCTGGGTTCGATTCCCACAGGGGGGTTTCCCAGATTTATTGGGTTTCCTCCTGAATTGGTGATTGCCTAGTGGAGATGGATATGATCGGGTGGTGGTTCCGCTTGTGGCATGATGATACTCCAGTGGTAAGTCGGTGATCCAAATTTTCCGTTAAAAAAAGACATTTAATATAAATTTAATTATGGATATTTTGTATTTTAATATAATATAATACATATACATAGTACCTAATATAATATTATTATTCTTACATTTTATTTTATTCAAATGGTGTAATACATGTGTTTATTCAACCTATGCAATATACAAGTTTTTTTTTTTTAAATTATAACTTTTTTACATCTGTGTAATTCACTAGATTCTAATCTAGTTACTAAATAAAAGTTACTTTCTATGTACAAATAAAATATCTTATACATGATAAAAGTTCACTTAAACCTCAAATATGATGAACATAGAAGGATGTATTTTCTTGCTTTTGAAAATCAAAAAGAATTAAACTTCAAAATTTTATAAGGATATATGTTATGAAGATTACCAAAAGCTACAGCAAGGTTGAAGCAAAAAAAAAAAGCTTACCAACCTGTGATATGAATGGTTTTATTAAGTTCTGTCTGTTCGGCCTTTGGCACAACTATTTCTTCCCTATGTTTTGCCATCTTTTCTCGCTTTTTCACCTGCGACATGATTAGAAAATAAATTATATTAAGAGAGAAAACCGCACCTCATATCCGATCCTAGAGAAGGAATTACTTCATTTAAACAGACTTTAACTATAACATAATAGCCCAGTTCTGTTCACTTTTGACGGCTAAACAAACTACTATACATTTTAAGAACTTAACTACACAACTAAAGCCTGATTCTGTTTACTTTTGAAAGTCAAACAAACTACTTTACAACTTAAAAGTGAGATATGAAGGATGTCATTTTTGGGGGCCATTACAAACAATCTACACAACACACACATTTTCTCACCTGATCAGTGATATCCATGCCCAAATAGTTTACACCAATTATCTCCCCGTATTTGCTGAACACGGGTTCAACATAATATAAGAATGATTTCGCTCCAAATAAATCAGTCTCAAAAGTAATTTGTCTCTTTGCTGGAAATCCTCTATCCATAACTTCTCTTTTAAAGTCTTGGAATTCTTTTACACCGTCACCTTTGAATATCTCCACATCTGTTTTTCCAATAATATCCTGGACATACAATTAAAAAAACAATGTAAAATAATATCCAATATAATCCTGACCTGTGTTATTTACGAAATGGTCATGTTACCTCCTCTACTAAATTTGGAAAAGGATTATAGATGAACCGATACCGCAATTCTTTATCCTAAAATATTGAAATAAACAAGACAATCATCCATCGTTAAGAAAACTAAAAAGAAAAAGATGATGAAAGTAAAACAAAAACTTCAAAAGAAAAAAACACAAAAGAGAACTTGTTGCAAAAATAAAATTACCTGATGGCCAATAACGACGGGTGCGTTTTGAAGAACAAAATGTAAAAAGTTGAAATCTCTTTTCAAGATTTGGGAAAGTTCTTCTACAGGGGAAGATTGTTTTTCGAGGTTTATAATGCTTTCCTCAAGTTTCTCCATGAGTATCAGCTCTCGGTGAACACGTGCTTCCAATAACTTTCGCGCGTGTAAGGCCTGTTGCTTCCGATATGTAACTGTATCATACTTGCCATCGATTTCATGAACTTCATCCGACTCTGAAACAGGAGGTTTATCATCTCCATAGCTTTCTTCTTCAAAACAATGTTGTTCAGATAATTCTAAATTCTTAAGCTCGACTTGACGTTGTTCGCTTAAATTTTCAAGCTCTTCCCTTAGAAGTCTCACAGCATTTTCTTGTTTATATTCCCAGTTTTTTACAAGATAATCCAACTGTGATGACCCTTTTTCACTGTAACTCTTAAGTTCTTCTAATTGTTTAAAATCAACGATACTTGGTTCTTCAATGAAGACCAGATCATCTAACATATCGTCATGGACACCTACTTGATGTTGTTCGCTTAAATTTTCAAGCTCTTCCCTTAGGAGTCTCACAGCATTTTCTTGTTTATATTCCCAGTTTTTTACAAGATAATCCAACTGTGCTGACCCTTTTTCACTGTAGCATGTAAGTTCTACTAATCGTTTGAAATCAACTATACCTGGTTCTTCAGTGAAGACCAGATCATCTAACATATCATCATGGACACCTGGCTTTTCCACACTGAACTTTCTTCCAGCTTCATCAATGTTTTCTGGCCACTTTGAGGATAGCACTTCAACATGGTCATCATCCATCTCTTGCACAATTTTAAGACCACCAAAATGACAAAAAACCAGTATTGAGATCTGCAATTAGAAATATATGAAATCATGATCAATAAATACACTAAAGAATACACAAGGCTTCAGGGACTGTAGTGATTATAAGAATATCTGCCTATAACTTATCCTAGCTATGTAGTCATATTTTGAAAAAAAAAAAAAAAACAGTCATCATGAACCGAAAGTTATAGGTTAGCAGCCTTTTGTTTCAGTTAAAATTACAAGCCCATGAATCAGAAACATATGATCCTGGATCCACAAATGCTATAAGAAGAATCTAAATATAAACAAAGTGAATTATAATTCTTGAATTGAAATATCAACTCACCAATGTATATTGTTTATCGACGTAATCCGAACAAGAAGATCAACACTGCTCAAGATTCTTGAAAGATGGCCAAAAACACAAATAATTAC
Source organism: Helianthus tuberosus (assembly GCA_030545235.1). Lineage (NCBI taxonomy): Eukaryota > Viridiplantae > Streptophyta > Magnoliopsida > Asterales > Asteraceae > Helianthus > Helianthus tuberosus. The sequence continues at coordinate 14,988,529 of CM060384.1, read as the reverse complement.
TCAAAAAAGAACTACTGATTCAAACCCATTTGACTTCCTTGTCATCCTATGTAACCTCTTTTTCTCTGCAGATCTGGACCTAGTGAATGAATAAAGAAAACAATTTGGTTAACTAAACTAATCATATAAAGAGAATGTGGACAAACAAACCATGTGAGGAGGAAATAGAAAGCTATTATGGGAATTTAGAGAAGACAAAGGCCATGTGCATTTGACAGCAATGTATTTATAGTGTGACACACTACACACTACTGAATTGAACGTCTTTCTTTAATCCTCAATTCAAGAATCTTTCACAGACATCTGATCAAACACATTATGTGCATTCATGATTTAACTTAGTGCTGAGTGCACCCATTTCTATAGCGATTAATTTCATGACATTTTCGTTCTCGCTTTTACTGGATGCACAGCACTTGATCACATTTAATCGCAGGTACGAAATAGTGTGAAACACATAAAGAGCAGCGGTTGGGTTTTTAAAAGGGTTTTCATTGTTTCATATATAGCGCTCCAAATCTTATCACGAGGAATGTTTAAAAACCGGTTTTAAATCATATCGGGTTGGAATCTGAAATGATTTAACTGGTTGAACCGGGTTACTAGTTAACTCTATAATTTTATAACATACAAATTCATCTAAAAAATAATCTAATCTCAATTAGAATTCATGTAACTGATTATAATTTATCTAATAAACAACAACTTTCTTATTAAATAATAAGCATTTTAAAAACATTTGTATTACTTATAAACAATATTACATTGGACGAGGTGGGTAACAGTTTCAACAACGATGAAATATTGGAATAGAAGACAATAGGTTAATTAATTACCAGAAATATAGTATGTCAATGTTACCTTGATATCGTATTTTATTAAAATTAAAAAAATTAAATCCTAAGACAATGCAAATCGGTTTAACGGTTTGAACTGATAAACCAAATTTACCGTTAGTACATAAGACATACCGTATTCAGGTTTAACCAGCCTTTATTGTACCGGACCCGTGTCTGATATTCGGTTCAACTGGTACAACCGGCCGACGGTATTTAAAACGTTGATCACGAGTTAATTAGAATGATGGTCTAGCATGACCTACTTGTAAATTCCATTAGGTGAAACAGGTTGTTTTAAAAAATTACAATGATGGTCTGTTTGAAATTGCATTCGTGGTCCTTGCAATTCACTAACGGGTCAACGTCAACTAAATCTCAAAATCTAGTCCAAAAGCTGGCCAAAAAATAAAGATTCTTTGAAGGGGTTCACATAGTAGAATAGTAGATCAGGATTGATTTGTAGTTTTGTACCAATGATGGAGTGGTGGGGTGCAAACGAGCCGAGCGGCTCGCGAGCTTCTCGAGATCGGCTCGAGAAAAAGCTCGAAACGAGCCAAGCCTTATCGAGCCCGAGCCGAGCTTGAGCCTAAAATAAAGCTCGTTTGTTTATCGAGCCCGAGCTCGAGCCTCGCATGTGAAGCTCGTGGAGCCTTATCGAGCCTTAGTGTAAACGAGCCGAGTCGAGCCAAGCTTATTTAAACTTGTAGACAAGCCGACCTCGAACCTAAAAATAAGCTTATTTAGTAAACGAGCTCGAGCCCGAGCTTCACTTATCGAGCTCGTGTGTCTAAAAAGTCTATTATTTATACTATTTTTATTTAATATATTAATTAATAGATAATAAACGTGCCGAGCCGAGCACGAGCTTGAGAAAATACAAACGAGCCAAGCTCGAGCTTTGAAAACAAAACTTGAATCGAGCCCGAGCTCTCATAAATTAATCGAGCTTGAGCCTGGTCAAGCTTGGGCTCGGCTCGTTTGCCCCTAGATGGTGGTCAATTGGCAAAGACAAAACCTTTAAACACTTTGGGAGATGGAGGTCTTGGGTTCAAGTCCCATTAACGACATATAATAAAAGAAATTTGTTGTTAAAAAAAAATCAGGGTTGATTTGCACATTACCTTGGGAACATGAAACTTTAGATCATGATTTGAGCCAGAGTTAATTGTCATTTTAGTCCCTGTGGTTTGGTCCAATTTGCCAGTTTAGTTCAAAGGTTTCATTTTTAACATCTGGATCCAAAGGTTTCATATAACGATGAAACCTTTTTGGATCCAGATGTTAAAAATGAAACCTTTGGACTAAACTGGCAAATTGGCCCAAACCACAGGGACTAAAATGACAATTAACTCTTTGAGCTAAATTAATTTTAGGACCTTTCTCCCCTCCTTTTATTCCTAAAAATAATCTTGAATAAATTTGATCAAATCGAATCCTAAATCGGAGCAAAACTAAACCTACAATGGACTTGACAACTTGGATGGAAAATCAAAATTGGACATGGTTTCAGGGGAAGTAAAAGGAGTAAGAATCAAAGTTGGAGACCCCCCCCCCCCCCCTCAAGTGGTGTAGGTTATATACCTGTGGTGCACATTGTTGTAAATATTAAGAACAGATTTAGTGAGTGTATGAGTTTGTCGTTCTAAAATATTGGAAGAACTATGAGTTAAGCTAATTGAGAATTTGAGATAGACGGTAGCTATTGGGAACAGTGTAATCATAGGCGGGAGTAAGGGGCTATGGTGAAATCGTGGAATAATCTTTGCGTTGAATCACCGTAAGGGAAGAGTTGAATAAAAATGTAAAAGAGTATGAAGTCACATTGAGGGTTGAATTGCGGTGTTAAGTTGTTGACTAGTGTTGGTGAGGGTCGCGGTGGAAGTACTAACGATTTCACTCATTGTGAAGATGGGGTGGGTTGGTGATTACTATGTGTTAGGCATTTAAATATGCCCACCCAATATTTATTAATAGTTTTTTTTATTTAAAGCAAGTTGTATTTTTATAATTCAAATCCTGATCCATTGGTTAATTATAATTTGTATCGACAATGTGGCTAATGACACCTTAACTTTCGTTCCCAAGGGTAATCTCACTATAGCGGACAAGGTACCTTCATATAAGAGGTATTATTGTCTTTTCGCAAAAAATAACAAACATCCATTCCAATGGTTGTCAATGTAGAGGAAGGTCATGGTTGTGCGAGAGGATGAGAGAGCAGTTCATGGATGAGCGACGACTCATTGGGGAGTAAAGAATAACCAATGGATATTGGGGACAAAGTAACAGAAGGACAAACTAATTCACGTAAAGGCATCATTGATATATGTTGTTCATGCTCTTGATAAGTAAAACTAAGTAGACTTAAAATAGTGTCCCAACTAGGCAATTGTATACATGTGTTTATAACATACAATACATATAGATAGGTTATGAGTTGGCTATAAAGTCCAAATTTCCTAAAAGGTCATAAAACACCCAAATGTCATTTATGAAACACACCAAAAACCCACAAATAACAAAATGAAGATTATTAAAGCATCATATGTGTGGGTTGTGTTTTGGATTATGAGGCTCTGATTATCGAATGTCAAACATTATTGTGTTTTATGTTGATTAGCTTACTGTGTTTTATGTTCACAGTTCTACGATGATGTGTTTGAAGTTTATGGGCTATTATGGTTTGAATATGGTGTTTAGTAGTCTTCACTCTGTTATTTGTGGGTTTTAGGTGTATTTTATGACTTTTTATACTTTTTAGGAAATTTGGACTTTGTAGCCAAACCACACCCTATACAAATATTCATACATACTTGCATGATTAGCTAGGAAGGATTAGTCTTTTGAAAATAATAATTGGCATGAATAACTAATATCTATGATTACTTGTAATGAAGTGTTTCAAAATAGAGGTAAGTACGATAAGAGAAAACTCTCAAATTACTTTTACTTGTTTTTTAAAGGCTGCATTTCATTAGAACAAACCAACTAGCAAGAGACTAGAAGAACAACACAACTAAAACAACAAAGAATACAACAAAGAAAAGTTTAAAAAAAAATCAAAACTACCCATTGAGTTTCATCAAACCATCTAAGCTAGCTCGATGCTTGAGGAAAAAAAAAACCTAAAAGTGTAAAAAGTAAAAGTAACATTTTCCAAGTGCATCAATTTTTTACTTGCATTCAATTATCCATTCCAAGTGCATCAATTGTTTACTTGCATTTCCAAATTGATGTAATTAGTTTTTTTTTTTTTGAACGACAATTTTTTTTTTTCGAGATTTGAATCCAATACCTTCTCCTTCTAAGATGTTTAAGGTTTTTGCTTTTAACAATGGGATAGTGCTTCATTGATAAAGACAAAACCATTAAACAATTAAAAAAGCGGTTATTATCCTCAAATCCCTTTGGTAATTAGGTGACTTAGGGGGTGTTTGGGATTGCGTTTTCAACCTGATTATTTGATTATTGTGTTTGAAATCGCAAAAAATCTATTTTGAGTGTTTGGTAAAAAATTAATAAAAAGTGATTTTTTGCGTTTTGTAGAGTTCAAAACGTGATAATCCATAAGTAGGTCACCCCTTGCTGCAGGAAAACGGGATTCCACAAAATTTGGCGCCATAACTGCCGCTAAAATTGACCTATACTTCTTCATCACGATCCTTTGATTTTAATCCTCAATCACACTGCAGTTCGCTTCATCGCTTCCAGAGAGGTATGTTTCTTCATCACGATCCTTTGATTTTAATCCCCTTTGATTTTCTCATCACGATCCTATTAATTGTTTTTGTTTTCGGTTTGATTCAATGAAATTGCTGCTGCTGCTGATGATGATGATTGTTAAATCTTTTTTTATGACTTGCAAGATTGAATTTTGAGATGGCTTCGTGTTAACGTAGTATAGGAGTGTGTCATGTAACAAGATTATTGTGATTATAGAAGTGAATTGTGGTGATCGAAAGTTAATCATAGATTATAGAAGTGATTGGGGGCACATATAACAATACTGAAGTGCATCCACACCCCCTTGCATTCGTTCAAGGGGTTGAAAGTGATGGTCAGTGTGAAAAGTTGTAACATCCCGAAATTTCAAAACTTTATACTAGAATTATAAAGTGTATAATAAACAAGAATAAACTAACTAGGATAAATAACCCAGCTAGTTAGAAGTCTTGTAGTAACACAGGAATGAGGCAAAAAGTCAAAGATGTAAACTAAATAAGAGTGGAGGGACCTAGGTTGTCAAAATTGAAACTTAAATTACTAGTAATTAGTAAAACAAAAACCAAACACTCCATTTTTGGAGTTCTGGTCGATCAAGAAACCACAGGGGCGACACCCACACCTTCACAACCCTAAATCCTACTAAACTCTCAAATTGAAGGCTCAAATCATGTCGTAATCGAAATCTGAACATAGAATCGTGATCTCCTCGTCAAGGAGGTCATAAGGTATGTCAAATTAGGTTGTTTTGATACAACTCAAATTCTTGCATGTGATTGAAATCGAAGGTTGAGCTTGATTATGTGTTGTAAAACATGAAATTGGAAGTAATGTGAAGTCTAGGGACAAACCCTAGATGATTTCTTGTCAAAATCTTGCATGTTAGTTGTAAGGATCAAAATCACTATAGTGGGTGATTAGTAAGTTAGTAGAACTTGATAAACACTAGGATTAAGACTCTTGTTCTAGTGAAAACTGAAATTTTGAGATAATCTCTGAAATTGTTGATGTTAAAATATGTGTATATTGTCTAATTGAAGTTAATTTGAGTAATGAATTCAAGTTATGAACTTGGTTTAGATCATGTAGAAATCTGACCCACAAGGTGTTTGATAAAACGCCTAAATGAGGGTTAAAATGTTAAAGATTGCTAAAAACGCAGATTTGTATATGTTATGAATTTATGCGTTAAAGCTTATGAAAGAGTTCTAATCTTGTTATGAATTGAACTCTTTAGGCAAAGAATCCGGAACGTCAAGTGGACACGCCGGGGGTGATACTCGCGGAAAAGGTGTGCTTTAAAGGTACGTGACTTTAGTCTCGTTGTATTATGTAATAATGTTTGGTTTTAGTGTACAAACGATGTCGGATGGTAATTGATGCGTTGATGTATCGCTAAAGTGGCGAAGTTCACTAGATCATCAAACGGGTCAAAATAAACATTAGAAATTTGGTTTGGCATGTTAATAAAGTGATGGTCTTCACTAGATAGCCAAACGGGTCAAAATGTTGCTTGAAAACGAATCACATGAGTAGAGACTTAAAAGTCTTATATATTGCTATGTGATAGATGGTAATACACCAATAAATTGGTTATGATATTTTAAGTCTACGAACCCGGTATATCGGGTCAAACAATAGAAGTTAATAGAAGGTGTCGTTTGAAACGGGATGCTTGAATTCCGAGAAAACAAGTGTTTAGTTCGGAGAAAACGCGAAGCCATGGTATGGCGCGTATACTCCAAGGTTATAAGCCCGGGAAGTTGGGTAACTATGTCTAATGTGTCATTAGGATGGAAATATGGAATCATGTACTTTGTTAATGGGTTGAAAATTTTGAAATAAAGAAATTGTGAGCCGAACGTCGGTATCTCGGTTTCCGTGATGTGTAATTTATATGGTTGGATCCGTAATCTTATTTACGACTCGTAGGTAAAAGAATCGACTAAATCGGACTAATGAGTAAAAAGTTATGAACTTTTAAAGTTGAAAAATAGTTAAAGGGCAAGGATGCAGAACCCACCGTAACTTACGGTCCCACCGTAAGTTACGGTGGACATCAAAAGTGTACGGTATGAAGCCCCTGTTTTACGGTAGAACCAGGGACATTCCAGGTTCACCGTAACTTACGGTGACACCATAAGTTACGGTGGAACCCAGAAAATTTATATTTTGTTTGATGCTTTGCGTTGTTAAAATTCGTTTATATGTAATGTATTAATGTCAAAACTAATATTTTAGTGTTTGACCCTAGGTATGTATGAAGCCCTCCCGGATGGTGATCAAGTACAATGTCAAGAACCGAACACGCATTTTGAAGCTTCCGCAATAATCTTAATCTTGTCTAGATATAATTATGTTGTAAACACTTTTGTTAATCATGTTTTAAATCCCTTAAACTAGTGGTTAGTTTACTAACAAGGGTTAACTTTTAAACTTGTTATGGATTATCTTGGGATGTGTTTGGTACTATCTCAAGTGTGTATGGTTTAAACACGAAATGTTTTTGTAAACTCTGATTTTTATAAAGTTTATATAATTATTAGTTAAATTCCGTCAAAATATTAAGGGTGTTACAAGTTGGTATCAGAGCCCAAGGTTGTTAACAAGTGTTCGGTTCAAGCTTGATCAAACATCCGGTAAGAGTTAATTGTTCTAAAGTAGAGTTACTAAGTATAAAAAGGGAAATAATGAATGGAAATGCATGGGAAGAGCGTGTTAACACACTCAAACCCGGAAAGTGCATTAAATAAGAACGGTGAAAACAAGTCATGAACTTGAATAAACCGAAGTGAATAAATCATACGTCATAGGTGAAATGTTTAACGCTTAATGTAAACATTTCAGTTAAAGATGACGGATAAAGGCAATGATGATGCGGTGCCAAGAGTCACCGAGCAAACGAGAGAAGTGATTGCTGAAGAGGTAGGAAAAGCAATCGAAAACAGTTTGTCGGGTTTCATCGACAAAATCCAAACCACGGTATTATCAGTGGTGGAAGAAAGAATCAAGAAATTGGAGGATAATACCAATTTAGCAAAGGAGAAGTCGGGAGGACGAAAATCTTATTCTTATAAAGAGTTCATGGCGTGTAAACCGCCCATTTACAATGGGGAGGTTGACCCGATCATATGTCAGCGGTGGTTAAGCGATATGGATGGGGTGTTCGAAAGGACTCATTGTGATCCGGATGACTACGTAGCCTATGGCACGGGTCAGTTAAGGGGTCAAGCGAAAGACTGGTGGGATAACAAGAAGAAAGAAATTGGAAGCGAAGCGGCTAAAGCTATGACATGGGACGAGTTTAAGACACCATTTCTTAAACATCACAGTCCCAAGGCAGTCATTAACAAGATCAAGGAAGAATTCATGCAGCTTCGACACAAGGGTGAATCTATTGACAAAATCACGGGAATATTCATGGATAAGATGAAGTTTTGTGATGAATTGATAACGAATGAGGAGCAGAAAATATATTATTATTATAATATGTTGAGCGCCGAGTATAGGGAGTTTATGACTCCTTCAAAGTATGAGACTCTCACCGAAATTATAAACGTTGCTCGGGAACAGGAGATAGAGTTGAAGAAACAGATTGAAAGAGGTGAAAGAAGGGCTCAGATAGTCAATCCAAGCCCAACGAAAAAGGCGCGCACAACAGAATCCTCAAAGAAACAAGAAGGTAAAGGCGGGTCATCAAACTGCAAGATATGCGGGAAGGGGCACAAAGGTGAGTGCCGGTTCAAGGACAAACCGTGTCCTATATGTGGGAAGACGGGACACACGGCTGCATTGTGCCCGGGAAAGGTGTCGGTGTGTTACAAATGCTACCAACCGGGTCACAAGAAATCTGAGTGCCCGGAGTTGGTTGGAAAGAAAGATGACAAGAATACACCTACTGAGACACCAAGAGCAAATGCGAGATCTTTCCAGTTGATAGCAATGGAGGCAAAAACAGAGCCCGATGTGGTCTCAGGTATATTTGCCATAAATTCAATTCCTGCATATGTGTTATTTGATACGGGTGCGAATAAATCTTTTGTTTCATATGGATTTATTCGACATCCTTCTTTTGTACTAACAAAATTGCCTATGCCATTAGAGGTAGAAATAGGTGATAACAAAAGTTTTCTTGTATGTGATGTATGTCGAGATTGCAAAATAAGCGTTGATGATGAGGAATATTTGATAGACTTGATCCCTATGTCAATGGGAGAATTTCAAGTAGTGGTAGGGATGGATTGGTTATCCCGACATCATGCAAAGGTGATATGTTTCCGCAAGGAGATACAATTGACATCTCCAAGTGGAAAGCAAGTCACCATTTATGGCGAAAAAGGGGGCAGCCCCGTTATGTGCTCAATACTAAAAGCCCACAAACTTATGAGGCGCGGATGTAAAGCATTCATGATATACGCAAACAAACCTAATAAAGAGACGCCAAAGATGGAAGACGTACCAGTGGTACGTGAATACGCTGACGTATTTCCAGAAGATTTGCCGGGAATACCGCCAGTACGGGAGGTAGAGTTCGGGATCGAATTGGTTACCAAGGCGCCGTATCGACTCGCGCCATCAGAATTGCAAGAATTAATGTCACAAATCCAAGAATTGCTCGACAAGGGATTTATTCGGCCAAGCGTGTCTCCATGGGGCGCACCGGTATTATTCGTGAGAAAGAAGGACGGGAGCATGCGTATGTGCATTGATTACCGGGAGTTGAATAAACTCACGGTAAAGAATCGATATCCGCTTCCAAGAATTGATGACCTATTTGATCAATTACAAGGTGCAAGTTGGTTCTCAAAAATCGACCTCAGATCTGGGTATCATCAGTTGAAAGTCAAAGAGGAGGATGTACCGAAAACGGCTTTTCGTACACGGTACGGACATTACGAGTTTCTCGTGATGTCCTTTGGGTTAACTAATGCACCCGCGGCTTTCATGGATCTCATGAACCGGGTTTGCAAACCCATGCTAGACAAGTCAGTGATAGTGTTTATTGATGATATCTTGATATACTCCAAGAATGAAGCAGAGCACGCAAGTCATTTGCGTGAAATGTTGGAGACGCTCAGGAAAGAGAAATTGTATGCGAAATTCTCAAAATGTGCCTTCTGGTTACGAGAGGTGCAATTTCTTGGGCACATCATTAGTGCAAACGGGGTGCTAGTAGATCCTTCAAAAATAGAAGTTGTGTCAAGATGGACTCCACCGAAGAATCCTTCGAAAATCAGAAGCTTCTTGGGGCTTGCGGGTTATTATCGGAGATTCATACAAGATTTCTCCAAAATTGCTACGCCGTTGACCAAACTAACCCGTAAGGATGAAAAGTTTATTTGGGCCGAGGATCAAGAAAGGGCGTTCCAAACGCTCAAGGAAAAATTGACCCATGCGCCGGTGTTGACATTACCGGACGGAACGGAGGATATGGTAGTTTACTCGGATGCATCGCATTCGGGACTTGGCTGCGTTTTGATGCAGCGGGGCAAGGTTATAGCCTATGCCTCGAGACAGCTAAAGACTCATGAGAAGAGATATCCTACCCATGACCTCGAGTTGGCAGCAGTGGTGTTTGCCTTGAAGATATGGAGGCATTACTTGTATGGGGTGAAGTGCACTATCTTTACCGACCACAAAAGCTTAAAGTATTTCTTCGATCAGAAGGAGTTAAATATGAGGCAGAGGCGGTGGTTAGAAACTGTCAAAGACTTTGATTGTGAAATACATTACCACCCCGGGAAGGCTAACGTAGTGGCAGACGCGTTGAGCCGAAAGACGGATTATATGCCTATTCGAGTACGATCGATGCAATTAATTGTGACATCGGGTTTGCTTGAACAAATCCGAAAATCTCAAATTGAAGCAATCAAGGAAGAAAATGTGAAGAAGGAAAGGATAGTTGGGCAACTAAAAGACCTGGAGGATGGTAATCAAGGATTGAAAACTCGATTTGGGAGAATTTGGGTTCCAAATACGTGTGGGGCCAAGGTGCGTCTACTTGACGAGGCCCATAAATCTCATTATTCAATTCATCCGGGGGCGACCAAAATGTATAATGACTTAAAACAAAACTATTGGTGGCCCGGAATGAAAAGAGATATTGTGAAGTATGTGGAGAAGTGTCTGACTTGTTTACAAGTCAAAGCGGAGCACCAAAATCCATATGGTAGGTTGCAACCGCTGGATATCCCAGTTTGGAAATGGGAACACATCACGATGGATTTGTTAACCAAATTGCCCAAAACCAATCGCGGATTTGATGCTATATGGGTAGTCGTGGATAGATTGACAAAAAGTGTTCACTTCATTCCGATTCGTGAGACTTATACATCAGAGAAGATGTCGGAGGTGTACACCAATGAAATAATAGCACGTCATGGAGTGCCGATATCCATTGTTTCAGACAGAGATACTCGGTTTACTTCAAAATTTTGGCGCGAATTCCAAGAGCAAATGGGAACTAAATTGTTCATTAGCACTGCTTACCATCCACAAACGGATGGGCAGAGTGAAAGAACAATACAAACGTTGGAAGATATGTTGCGGGCTTGCATCATCGACTTCGGGGGCGGTTGGGAAGTCCATCTACCCTTGGTCGAATTTTCATATAACAATAGCTATCAGTCGAGCATTAAAATGGCCCCGTATGAAATGTTATATGGTAGAAAGTGTCGAACCCCGGTGTGTTGGGGAGAAGTGGGACCACGAGGATTAGCACATACTGACATAATCCGAACTACGAATGAGAAAATTGATGTGGTTCGAGCTCACCTAAAAGCAGCTCAGGATCGACAAAAGTCGTATGCGGATAAGCGAAATAGACCTATTGAATTTCAAGTTGGCGATAAAGTAATGCTAAAAGTATCGCCATGGAAAGGAATTATACGGTTCAGAAAAAGAGGAAAGTTGAGTCCGAGGTTCATTGGGCCATTCAGGATCACTGAACGGGTTGGTAAGGTAGCATATCGCCTTAAACTACCCGAGGAGTTGAGTGGAATTCATAACACCTTCCATGTGTCACATCTCCGAAAATGCTTAGCAGATGAAACCGATCGTATCCGCTATGATGACATCGAGGTGGATAACAGCCTCAACTATGTAGTGAGGCCAATTGCAATTTTAGATCGAAAAGAGAAGAGTCTGAGGAACAAAGTAATTAACCAAGTGAAGGTTAAATGGGAGCACAGGAAGGGTGCGGATACCACGTGGGAATCCGAAGAAGAGATGCAACGGCTCTACCCAAAACTATTTGGTACGTATCTCGGTTTCGGGGACGAAACCCTTTTTAAGGGGGGTGGACTTGTAACATCCCGAAATTTCAAAACTTTATACTAGAATTATAAAGTGTATAATAAACAAGAATAAACTAACTAGGATAAATAACCCAGCTAGTTAGAAGTCTTGTAGTAACACAAGAATGAGGCAAAAAGTCAAAGATGTAAACTAAATAAGAGTGGAGGGACCTAGGTTGTCAAAATTGAAACTTAAATTACTAGTAATTAGTAAAACAAAAACCAAACACTCCATTTTTGGAGTTCTGGTCGATCAAGAAACCCCAGGGGCGACACCCACACCTTCACAACCCTAAATCCTACTAAACTCTCAAATTGAAGGCTCAAATCATGTCGTAATCGAAATCTGAACATAGAATCGTGATCTCCTCGTCAAGGAGGTCATAAGGTATGTCAAATTAGGTTGTTTTGATACAACTCAAATTCTTGCATGTGATTGAAATTGAAGGTTGAGCTTGATTATGTGTTGTAAAACATGAAATTGGAAGTAATGTGAAGTCTAGGGACAAATCCTAGATGATTTCTTGTCAAAATCTTGCATGTTAGTTGTAAGGATCAAAATCACTATAGTGGGTGATTATTAAGTTAGTAGAACTTGATAAACACTAGGATTAAGACTCTTGTTCTAGTGAAAACTGAAATTTTGAGATAATCTCTGAAATTGTTGATGTTAAAATATGTGTATATTGTCTAATTGAAGTTAATTTGAGTAATGAATTCAAGTTATGAACTTGGTTTAGATCATGTAGAAATCTGACCCACAAGGTGTTTGATAAAACGCCTAAATGAGGGTTAAAATGTTAAAGATTGCTAAAAACGCAGATTTGTATATGTTATGAATTTATGCGTTAAAGCTTATGAAAGAGTTCTAATCTTGTTATGAATTGAACTCTTTAGGCAAAGAATCCGGAACGTCAAGTGGACACGCCAGAGGTGATACTCGCGGAAAAGGTGTGCTTTAAAGGTACGTGACTTTAGTCTCGTTGTATTATGTAATAATGTTTGGTTTTAGTGTACAAACGATGTCGGATGGTAATTGATGCGTTGATGTATCGCTAAAGTGGCGAAGTTCACTAGATCATCAAACGGGTCAAAATAAACATTAGAAATTTGGTTTGGCATGTTAATAAAGTGATGGTCTTCACTAGATAGCCAAACGGGTCAAAATGTTGCTTGAAAACGAATCACATGAGTAGAGACTTAAAAGTCTTATATATTGCTATGTGATAGATGGTAATACACCAATAAATTGGTTATGATATTTTAAGTCTACGAACCCGGTATATCGGGTCAAACAATAGAAGTTAATAGAAGGTGTCGTTTGAAACGGGATGCTTGAATTCCGAGAAAACAAGTGTTTAGTTCGGAGAAAACGCGAAGCCATGGTATGGCGCGTATACTCCAAGGTTATAAGCCCGGGAAGTTGGGTAACTATGTCTAATGTGTCATTAGGATGGAAATATGGAATCATGTACTTTGTTAATGGGTTGAAAATTTTGAAATAAAGAAATTGTGAGCCGAACGTCGGTATCTCGGTTTCCGTGATGTGTAATTTATATGGTTGGATCCGTAATCTTATTTACGACTCGTAGGTAAAAGAATCGACTAAATCGGACTAATGAGTAAAAAGTTATGAACTTTTAAAGTTGAAAAATAGTTAAAGGGCAAGGATGCAGAACCCACAGTAACTTACGGTCCCACCGTAAGTTACGGTGGACATCAAAAGTGTACGGTATGAAGCCCCTGTTTTACGGTAGAACCAGGGACATTCCAGGTTCACCGTAACTTACGGTGACACCGTAAGTTACGGTGGAACCCAGAAAATTTATATTTTGTTTGATGCTTTGCGTTGTTAAAATTCGTTTATATGTAATGTATTAATGTCAAAACTAATATTTTAGTGTTTGACCCTAGGTATGTATGAAGCCCTCCCGGATGGTGATCAAGTACAATGTCAAGAACCGAACACGCATTTTGAAGCTTCCGCAATAATCTTAATCTTGTCTAGATATAATTATGTTGTAAACACTTTTGTTAATCATGTTTTAAATCCCTTAAACTAGTGGTTAGTTTACTAACAAGGGTTAACTTTTAAACTTGTTATGGATTATCTTGGGATGTGTTTGGTACTATCTCAAGTGTGTATGGTTTAAACACGAAATGTTTTTGTAAACTCTGATTTTTATAAAGTTTATATAATTATTAGTTAAATTCCGTCAAAATATTAAGGGTGTTACACAAGTGTGGTTACAGCCTCCAATTCGAAATGATCTTTAAGTGTTTAACTTGTGAGTTTGCACTTGATTATGACTGTTGTAGTCAGATATCACATATATAATTGCTGTTCCATATGTCTTCAATTCGAAATGATCTTTAAGTGTTTAACTTTTGAGTTTGCACTTGATTTTGGTTGGGTCGGGTTGACGCATTCCATCCTCATGAGCCCCATGGTCATATACTTGCTTATTAATAGTTATTGTGTAACGGGTCAAGTTCGCTTTTCAGTTTAACCGTTCTAACGTCATGTTCATGGAGCCTGTATCATACTTATCAAGATCACCTAACTACCAAAAATGGTTATAGTGAATTCATCCATAAGTTTCTGCACTTTAGCTTCTTTCTGCACCTTTTCACTCTCCAGCTGTGTATTCTTCACAACTAACCTGTTTATTTAAACTTATTTTAACAATATAAGAACCTTAATAAACCATATATACTAAATCTCCAATTTAGATAAACAAACATACTAACCGTTCAAAAAGCTTCTCGATTGTTTGAAACTGTTTTTATGAAGAAACAAGCGTTTCTCTGACACCTACGAGACTACTAACATACGACTTCAACGATTCAAAATCCTGTTTGACCCGTGTAAGCTCTTGTTCGTTTCACTTATTTATTTTTTAAAATATATATATTTGCCAAACACTCAATAGTTGATTATCTGATTATTGTGATATCAAACAGCATAATCAAATCCAAACACTATCTTTCTGCAGCATGTTTTGTTACAGCTGATTATCTGATTCTGATTATTCAAAACGCATAATCTATTTTGAAAAAGCAATCCCAAACACCCCCTTAATCTAATTAAACATCTAACCAGTTATCATCAAAACAATTAAAAAAGTGGTTATTATTCTCAAAATCCCAACACGCATATGTCGTGTGTATTAACCGGGTCGGACTCTTGCTCGGACATACCATCCACCTTTCTTCAAACTTCTCCTCCTCACCGCCCCCTCTTCCATTCTAGGGTTTTTCAGGTACCATCTTCTCTCCGCCTCCCAAATTTCTCACAAACGCTCTATCATTCTTCAATTAGGTCTCAGACCATAAACCCTAATTACTTTTTCACCTATTTCAATAGCCTATTTTCCTATCTCCTTTATTCTTTTCATATACGCAGCTTATCCGTTTTCCACAGTGTTGTTTACTGTCAAGTTTGTTTAATTTGTTACAGACTCTTGACTAGATTACAATTTATGCTTGTTGATTTTGTTTTTAGATCTACAATACGTGTTTTTTTTTTGAGTTAATTGTGTTTTGTTTGAGGCTTGCGACTGTGACCTAATTTTAGGCTGAAAATTGAACGGTCTATATGTCAATTTCTGTGGTCACTTGATGATTTTTGGTGTTATTGACAGGTTGTTATTGAAGATGTCTCGTGTGTATGTTGGTAATCTGGATCCAAGGGTCAGTGAGCGAGAAATTGAGGATGAATTCCGCAGTTTCGGTGTCATTCGCAAGTAAGCGTGGGAATTAAGTATTCAGTTCTTCAAGTTTAAGTTGTTAATGAAGTTGTATGTAGTGTAACCTGTCATTGTTGGTTATTGTGGAAAATTAGTTGTGAGGTTATCTTTATTCTTGAAGGGAATGGTTAAGATTTGATTATTGCTCTTAAAGTCTTAGGGGCTGTTTGTTTACCTCTTAATGAGGCTCTTAATGGTTCAGACTGTTTGTTTCACGAGCAGATGTCTGAATGGTTCAGACATTTGCTTCTGAATGGTTAAGATTTATACCGAGTCTGAATGGTTAAGACCTCTAATCTGAATTGGTCAGACATTTGCCTCTGAACGGTTAAGCATTATGCAGGCTCTTAATGGTTCAGACTTCTTACTGGCTCAGCACTTAATGGTTCAGACCTCTTACTGGTTCAGCACTTAACCATTCAGATGTTGCCAAACAGCCCCTTAGGTAGTGTTTGTTTCGTGGAATGTAATGAAATTAGAAATGGAATTTGAAGGATTTTAAATCTCACTACTTAAAGGATTTCAAGGGAGCGGAGTTGGATTTAATTCCAATTCTTTCTTTTGTTGAAACGAACAACATAAGGAATGGAATCTACATTCCAGTTCCAGCCAGATTCGATTCCATTATGTGAAACAAACATTACCTTAGTTTCTATGCATGTTACTTATCTTGAAGAGTTGAAAGGGGATGTTATTCTGTTGCCAGCTGTCATGGTTTCTGTTTTGTTGGAGTTCTGTGTTTGTATGCTTAAATTATTAGCATTTTTGTGCCATTGTGGGCGTGGTGCTTGATCGGTTGCAAAACTATTTGGTTGGAACATTTGTGCAGAACTTATAAAGCATAATGCACATTTGAGCCTTCTGTTTTGGTTAATGTGTAGACGTGTTTTACTTATATTCCTCAAAGTTTCAGACTTCCAGTACCTGTCTTTATTCTCTCTTTTAAGAACGTGTTGACAGAAATTGTTAGATGAACTTTTTTGCTTATCTAAATGTATTTTAGGTGTCTATCTAATGTGTATTATGATGCCAGCTTGAAGTTTTTGTAGAATTCTTTCATTTTTTAAGTTCATCACATTTAGTCAATGCTGGCAGCCTGGCAGTATCCATAGTTTTTCTGTGCTTGCATTGTTCTTCTGATTTTTTGTTATTTTTTATACGTTTGGTTGTGTTTAACATTCCAGTATTTTTGGTCATGCAGACTGTTGTAATGTAATGTAGTTTTTGTCCGCTTTTACCTGTAAATGATCTCTTAGATCGTTTGTTCTATGTGATGTGCAGTGTGTGGGTTGCAAGACGCCCTCCTGGCTATGCTTTTGTTGATTTTGATGACAAACGAGATGCTCAGGATGCCATCCGCGAACTCGATGGTACTGTTAGTTACCGTTATTGTTCATAATTTACTTACTTTTTGAGTTCCCATTTGTTAACCAGATTTGGGTTTATTATTTTCTGAGTTCTCATATATTAATGACTAAACCAGGTAAGAACGGTTGGAGAGTAGAAATGTCTCACAACTCTAGAGGATCAGGTGGTGGCGGCGGTGGCGGAGGGCGTGGTGGAGGTCGTGGTCGCTCTGGTGGTTCTGATTTGAAATGCTACCAGTGTGGTGATGTTGGCCACTTCGCTCGTGAGTGCCGTGGTGGCGGTGGTGGTAGACGCCGCAGCCGCAGCCGTAGCCCAGTCAACAGGTACCGACGGAGTCCTAGCTACGGTCGGAGGTGAGATTTCTGAAACACGAGATTATTTTTTTGTTTTGTTACTTAATTGCCATATAATGTTTTTCACTTAAGTACATGAAAATAACTTAATTTTTTGCCGGAAGCAGGAGCTACAGTCCTCGTGGCCGATCACCGCCACGCCGTAGCGCGTCACCCCCTCGCAAGACTCACTACAGCAGGTCACCTCCGCATCGTGGACGAGACGAGTTGCCATACACAAACGGGTGTGTTTTATTTCTGTTTCTTTTTGAAATTATATGTAATTCAAATGTGTTAGTTTGAGTCTGAGATGCATATACCACATGTTCTTGTTGGTATATGTAGGTGTAGAATATATTATCAGGTTAATCACGCCAACATGTAGCTTACTTTCACCGATCTGTCTTTGTATAATTGTATGCAAGGTTGGAGAACTCGCTAGTCGCTAGCGGGTCGGTGAGGTAGGGACTAGCGACTACTCGGGATTAATCGGGATTAATCGGATCGGACTTTTTATGTATAATTTTAAGTTTTTATACATGTATACATATATTTTTATACGTAATTTTTTTAAGTGGACAAGTTTTGACCGGAATCTGGGAGGTTTTGGCCGGAATATGTGTTTTTTCCAATTTTTCCTGATTTTTTTCCGATTTTTTCTGATTTTTTTCCGATTTTTTTTGTTTTTTCCCGATTTTTCCCTACCGACTAGTCGCGATTAGGGCCGACTAGGCCGACTAGCGATTTTTTCACTGATTAGTGAAAAATTACTCAGTAAAGGTCCGACTAGCGACTAGTCGCCGATTAATCGCTGACTAGTCGCGATTTTTGCAACAATGATTGTATGTATGATTTTATTTTTCCATTTGTATGTAACACACTTTCAAATTTTACCATTGCATGTATGTAACCTTTATAGCAGGTAAAATAGTGACAGCACAATATTTTTTTTATGAATCCATGCTTACTATTTTGCCTGATATAAAAGGTTACATACAATAGTAAGAAACTTGGAAGTATGCTTACATATGGTAAAAAAATATTTTCTTACATACAATTACGAAAAGGTGAAAGCTTCCAATATAATATTTAACTTATTGATAAATTCAGTTGTTGCTTAATTCTAGGTAGATTATGATTATGAAATATTAATATAAATCTACTTTTGCTATTTGAAATATAAGGCCTGTGCTATGGTGCATTCATCAAGATTGTGTAGAAGTTTTAATGCTAAATAATTTTCACTCATTAAATATATATAGAGTAAAATGCACGGATAGTCCCTGTGATTTTGTAAAATAACACCTATAGTCCCTAACTTTTGGAAATTACACCGGTGCTCCCTGTGGTTTGACAGTTTGTTACTCGGATAGTCCCTGGAGTGGATGAGGTTTAGTTTTCTCAGTTAAGTGGGTGTGAAATGACCTTAATGCCCTTAATGTATTAAACATAAAGTTAACTCAAGTGGGACCCACCCCACCCTCACCCCTACCCCTACCCCCACCTCCACCACCTGCAACTCCCAAACACCACCATTCCCTTAACTGAAACAAATCGAAAACAGTCAGTTTTTAACCTTTAAAACAATCTTTAATCAGTCTGAAATGTTCAAAAAGATCAAAAAACACAACTAAAACAAATCGAAAACAGTCCAAAATGTACAGATTATATCCGAGACAAACCGAATATTGATAAAAAATAATTCGAAATTCACCGAAAACAATCAAAACAGTCTGATTTCAGACACGAAAGGTTCCGAAATTCGACCGAATTAGTTCCTTTTCTTTCTACGTTTTTTAATCAGAACACCAAACAATACGAAAACAGATTATGCAATGTGCATAAGCTGCAGATCCAGATCTCAGTCTGTTAGATTTATTAGGCTTCTGTTCTCAATACCGAATAACCAGCAAATCAGGGTTGGAAACGTGACGGAGAAGAACCATCGGGACTTGTCAGGCAAGTGTTTGTTCAGAAACCGTCACTGCGGCGCACACAATGGCGATTTCCTCCGGTGTTGATGTGATTGTGACGGCGAGGTCGGCAGATTTGGATTGAGCGTCGGGATGAAAGTGTGTTGAGTGTTTTGAAGGTGCTGCAATGGAGGTTTTTTAGAGAGAGAAAGAGGTGGGAGAAGGGGATTTATGTAGGGTTTTATTAATGGTGGGACCTACTTGAGTGTTTTAAACTTTATATTTTATAGTAAGGGTATTTATGTAATTTCACATCCATTTAACACCAAAAACTAACCTCCATCTAAGTTAGGGACTATCCGAGTAACTAGTTGTCAAACCACAGGGAGCATACATGTAATTTTGAAAAGTTGAGGACTAAATGTGAAATTTCACCAAACCACAGGGACTATCCGAGCATTTTACTCATATATATATATATATATATTTTTTTTTTTTGTGGAGAAGTGCATGGGTTGAATCTAGTTTATGAAACTTGTAATGCCAATTTTGTAAATACCTGGTTGCTTCATCTTTTCAGAAATGGGCTTAAGGACAGGCGTCGTAGCAGGAGCTGATCACTATGGAAATCAATCTTTTAAGAATCCTGGAATTTGTTATCTGTGCTGACTTGTTTTCAACTATAATCTGCTTGAATTTGGTTAAGGTTCTTAACTTTTAAAAGTACCAAGTTTATTTATTTGCATATTTTAAGTCTTGTCTAGTTTTATTAAGAGGACATGTTATCGTGAGGTGAATGCTTATTTGCATATAACATGCTAAAGACATATGCTTGTTTTTTTTATGTCGAGGTGTTATGCTTCTTCATTGGTTTTCTGCTTCTACACTTCTGTCTTCTCACTTCTGCTCTGGGGTCATCATTTGAATGAGTGTGGGTCCCAGCTCGCCTTGTTTGAATATGCTCACCAAATTAGAGTTGTTTTTCTAAACGACATCAAAACAGGAAATGACATAACAGGTACTTTGATCTGTTTGTTTTAAACATATTAAAGGGTCTCCTGATTGTCATTTTTGCATTTTGCAGTCTCATGCCCTTTAAAACCTTTCCTGCTAGTGAATACTCTCTTTCGGTCTTATAAAGATTTGTCGTTAATGAGGCAGGCCTTACAGTGAGTATGTGGCTTGAGCTCACGATAAATATCCAGTGTTCATTGTAATATCCCATTGACTTCTATGCTTTGGTACTCCGGCAACACTTGCGTCCTTGGCACACAAGATACTAGTGGGATTACATGAGCATACAAAGATCGAACCCACAATTTGTTAGTAGTTCGGATTAGGTTTTAACTTTTCATGAAAATAGGTCAGTATACTACCAGTTTGTGTATTCTCGTGGCTTAATTTCGTGAATACCAATCTTTGTGTGAGCATTTGATGTTTTTGGTACCAATGAGAAACTCTATGGTGAAAATGTGACGGATATTTCTGATCACATAGCCATATTCAATGGTTTTGGCTGACATGTAGTGTCTTTGCAATCATACTTTAATGAGTTCAAGGCCGAACATAGAGTACTTTACCGGATATTCTGATGTGTGTAACTCAGTCCAGCTAAATATTGGATATTGCACACATGGTATCCATGGTGGCATTATGGTAGCTGCTTAGCATTAGGGATGGGCAATTTGTACCGGGTACCAAAAATAACGAACTGATCGAATTTCGATAATTGTTGGTGTTTTTCGGAATTGGTACTTTCAATTCAGTACGGTACGTATTTACCTAATACCATACCAAGCACTTTCGATATCAGTATGGTACCATTAGGGATGAACAATCGGTACTGGGTACCGAAAAACACCGATAATGAATTGTACCATACTAATCAAATTACGGTACCCATTTTTGGCCTTTATATTGGAATCGGTACTTTCGATTCAGTACGGTATGTATTTACCTTTGAATACCATACAGAACCGTACCGAACACTTGATACTGATACGGTACCTTTTATTTAAGTATTAGTACTTTCGGTACTGGTAAGGGTACCGAGCTCATCCCTACCTAGCATCCTATCATAAGGGTGTGACCTTGTTAGTAACATGATGGCAGGCAACTTGTTATTCCAACAATCCAACTAAGAACCCAGATAGTAGTTTTCTATATGATCAAAATTTGCATTAATGTTATACATATATATTATTATGGTCATCAACAAGTTATGTTAGCAAGGTTTTAGGTTTTATCTTGTACTTATTGTTCAAATGGATGTTAAGTTATAGGTTGATTGAATTTCTATTTCTTTATATAATCTCATGTTTTCTCCTACATCTCTCATATATCTTTGTTATTAGGCTAGTTTTATAACACATGTATTGTAATAGGCTAGTTTCATAATAAGTGAATTGTATTATGAAGTTGGAAGTGTGAAATCATTAAATGAGTTTGTTACACATGGTCCCTCTAGTTTCGCCTAGATCACTTCTTTGGAGGTCTAACTTTTAAAAGTTGCGGAGATGTGATTTCAATTTTTTAACTTTGGTGTTCAACTAATAAATGCTTTTAAATTTGCCATGGCTTTACAGCCTAGCCTAGTGACATCTTAGGGGTGGAATAAGACTTTGGGACCAATAGGTTTTGGGTTCGATTCTCATAAGGGGGGTTTTCCCATATTTATTGGGTTTCCTCATAAATTGGTGTATAAACATTATAGCCTAGTGGAGATGGATATGATCGGGTGGTTCTGCTCGTGGCACGATGATACTCCACAGTGGTTCGTCGATGATCCGAATTTGCTGTTCAAAAAAAAAAAAAGCAACCCAAAGTTGGCCAGCAACTTGGATGTCACGAAGCTAACCGACTTACAGTCGAACGCTGGTGCGAAGAGGGTATGAACAAGGGCGTAGCTTTCAAGGGGCCGGGAGGGGCGCCCGACCCCCCGAACTTTTCGCTCAGTAGTGTTATGTATGTACGTTTCGTATAGAATTTTTTAGGTATATACGTTTTCGACCCCCCGGTTTTATTAAAAAAAATTACTTATATAGAATTTTTAGGTTCGGTGACTTCCGACCCACCGGTGGAAATTTTCAAGTTTCGCCACTGGGTATGAACAAACCTTGGTGTTGACAGGCGGGGGTGTGAACAAACCTTTCTCATGTGAATATAACCTAAAGGTTTAAAAAGATTTTCTTCCTATGTGAAAAATTTTCAACTATTTTTTCTTTCGTTTTTAAGTTTTTCTCTCAAGTTATAAAGGTTTAAAAAGATTTTTCTTCCTATGTGAAAATTTTCGACTATTTTTTCTTTTGTTTTTAAGTTTTTCTCTCAAGTTATAAAGTTTTAAAAAGATTTTCTTCCTATGTGAAAAGTTTTCAACTATTTTTTCTTTCGTTTTTAAGTTTTTCTCTCAAGTTATTAATGTTCAAGTGTGAAAACATATGTTGATATGACAACTTGCTTCAAGTGTACAGATTTTCTAGCAACTTGACATTTTCTTAATGTTTTTATGTGAACACCTTTAAATATTAGCTTCATGTGTTTTAAAGTTTCCTATTTGTTGTGTAACATCTAGTATTTAACTTTTATGTCGATATTTACGTAGCCGACGGCTTAATGATACCGATTCACTAAACATTTCAACTAGTGACATCAATTAATACAAATTCTAACTTTCACCACCGACTACAATATACCAGTACTAATACAACTTTTTCTGTATTTACACAGTAAGATTGCCAATTGTTAGTCTAGTAGAAGAATGTTAGCACAATAAACCAACAATTGCTTAGTAGAGTGTATTTCGTATGACTATCGAAAATAACGTGTATACATGAAAAACGTGTTTTGACGAGTCTTTTTTAAGTATTACTATTGAAAATAACGTGTATACATTATCATGTGTTTTGACGAGTCTTTTTTAAATAATGCAACAAAGCCAATTCACATTGCATATGACGGGTCAAGATGACTGATGTGTTCATGAGTCATGTTTGCATTGTACAAACCGTAAACGACAACCTAATTAAGAATATGTCGCAAACCTTTGCCTATGAAATGAACACTAAATTGGGTCCTATTGTGGTTACAAATATAATAAAATCTTATTTGTTTTTAGTTTCAACATGGAAACAATGTTTGAACTTTGAAGGTCCTACCAACCTCCAAAATCTTGAATTGCGTGTCCAACGTTCACTGGAAAATTCTAAAGTTTGGTAGTTCTTTACATGCTAGTGAGATTATCCGCGTTACGCTACAGGGTTTTATTCGATATTTAGACCGTGGGGTATAGTGGGGCGTGGGTTGGGGCCATGGTGCAACACGTGAAGTATAGGGCACCCAAAACCAAAAGCCAATTTCAAAGAGGTATGGTGGGGTGTGGCTGGGGTGACGTGGAAAAAAAACCAATTTCAAAGGGCTAGTGCTCTTGGCCAATGAGGTTCCGCCATGTCATGTGGATAGCCCCGCCCAACGCCCGGTCTGAAACCCCCGCCCAAGGGGCAACGCCGAAACCCAAGCCCACCCGGGGTGGTGACTTGGGCGTTTGTACCCAATCCACGCCCCAACCCCCGCCCCATACCCCATAGTCTTATTCTGGTTCAATATAATAACCAACTAAACTCAAAAGAATATTGACACATTTTTTACATCGATCGAAAACCATAAAAATAAATTTAAATTGGACAGCGAAATGAGCTGATTTTAAATTAATTGTAAATGAAAACTTAAACGTTGTCTTAAATATAACTTCAATAAAAAAGGAACATAAAACTAAAACACTAAACATAAAGAAAAGTATAGAAAGAGAAATAATAAAGTCTAGAAAAAAAATCAAGAAAGAAAAAAAAGTACATAAAAATAAGCATAGAAACGTGTTATATTTGACTCGACATATTCTGAAAAAAAAAATTACATCAAAACGTAAACCAACTTGAATTTATACCGACACGTGCAATAAAATAAGCACGTAAGAAAATAGTTACGGCGCGTTGCAGCGATGTCAAAACGTAAAGTGACTCGAATTTATACCGTCTAATGAAAACATATTATATTTTGCGCTACTCGTTTCCGAACAAAATTTACGTCAAAACGTAGAGAAATTGAAAATGTAAATAAAAATAAGCACAAAAGTGTATTATATTTGACCCGACTCATTTTTCAAAAAATGCGTTAAAATATAGACTAACTGAAAACGTACATAATTATACGGATGAGAACATATTATATTTGACCAACTCATTTTCGCGAAAAATTTATGTCTAAACGAAAAATAACGCAAATCAATTTTAATCTATACCAACACGTAAATAAAAATAAACACGTAAAACTTGATTATAAAATTTTTATAAAGTTAAAGGGTTGTAAGTGTCAACGCTAAAAGTTAAGAGGTAAAAGAATACAAAACTATAAATAAAAGATAAAAGAAATCACAAAAGTATAAAAGAATACAAAACTATAAAAAAAAACTCAAAAAAAGGGAAGACAAATAAAAAAAGTTGATGCAAGTGTTTGGCACTATGCATCTAACTTTATAAATCTATACATATAATAAAAGAAACCACTTTGAGGACACTTGTCATCATATTAGGCCATGTCTTATAGATAATTATAATTTTAGTTTAATCTCTTCTAATTAATTATAGATAATCCTCCTACTAAATATTATTTAGTTTAATTATTACTTTTATATTTATCTATTTACTTCAAATTCAAACTTAGTTATCTAATTTGATATTAGAGTAAATTACGATTTTGGCCACTGTGATTATATCACTTTTACCCTTTTAGCCCCAAAAGGAATTTTTTAACATCTGAGCCCTCAATGTCTTTTTTTTAACCTTTTTGGACCCTAACGTCTTTTTTTCTAACCCTTTTGGTAGGGGCCAAAAGGGTTAGAAAAAAAGACGTTGTGGGCTCAGATGTTAAAAGATTCGTTTTTTGGCTAAAATGGTAAAAATGATATCACCACAAGGGGCTAAAATCGTAATTTACTCTTGATATTAACTATATATTTGAACGTTTTGTTTAGTTTGGTATCAAATAAATTTTACGAAACTTAAAATAAAATTAACTAATATTATTTATCATTTCTACATTTACAAGTTTTAAATAAATGGTTAAATTTATTGAGACATCGTTACATTTACAAGTTTTAAATAAAGGGGTAAATTTATTAAGACTTTGTTAACAAATTTTACTACAATATAATAATCTATTTATATCAATATAAATATATATATCTATATCTATATCTATATCTATACGTACTATATAATAAAAGAAACCAATAAAAGGACATTTGTTATTATTCTAGCCCATCTACTATTACTTAATTGTAGATAATTATTATTTAATTTAAACTAGATTTATCAACTTTATTTATTTATTATGTTATTGTTATTGTTTATGATTGTTTCTTTTGCGTTTTTTTTCAAAGGATAGATGTGTTGAAGAACTAAAATATCTCAGTTTGTTTAATGTAACTTTATCTATGTAGTCGTTGTTATCTAGATCATGTCGACATATGGATATTGATTTGATAAAAGAAATTTTACATTTATCCTAATTTATTAAAAATATAACTTTTTTTATTATTTAATATGCAAAATTATATTTATTCAACTTGTGTAAAACGCGGGATTTTTAAAAATATTTTTATTATTATTTTACTATTGAAAGTTACATTTATATAACCCGTGTAATACACGAAGTTTTTAAAGATATAATTTTTTATCATTTGCTATGTAAAATTAGATTTATTCAACACGTGTAATACACAAGGTTTTTTAAGGATATAATTTTTTTTTATTATTTGGTAGATTTTTCAACCCGACTATACACGAGTTTTTTAAAGATACGAAGTTTTTAGTATTTAATATACAAAATTACATTTATTTAATCTGTATAATACACATGGTTTTTAAAGATATAACTCTTTTGTAGATCTATTCAACACATGTAATATACGGAGTTTTTAAGGATGTATTTTTTTATTATTGGTAGATTTATTTAACCCGAGTATACACGAGTTTTTTAAAGATACGACGTTTTTTTGTATTTAGTATACAAAATTACATTTATTTAATCTGTGTAATACACTTAGTTTTTAAAGATATAACTTTTTTTTTATTATTTGATATATAAAATTACATTTATTTAACCCATACAATATACAAGGTTCATAAATATATAACTTTTTATTATTTAATATATAAAATTACATTTATTCAACCCGTGTAATATATCATGCAAGTAAAAGATGATGAAAACTATATAAAATTTTCTAAAGCCACCTGTATAAGTAAAATATTAATTTCTTTTTTTGAAATTTAATGAAAAACATAAAAATTCTGAAAATAAATTTACACAATATAAAAGGTCAATATGTGATAATTATTGTTAATTTTAATTAAATACGTAAGTTAGAATTTATGATTCACAAAACATGAATTATATAATTATAAATAGTTTGAAATAGAAAGCTAACCATGAAAAATATTCTAATACTACTAAATCTTAAACATTATCTTACGCGCACATTTTATTAATGGTTTTCACTTTAATATCATGTTTTGTTTATAGTAATGTTTAAACTTATTTTTAAATGATCATATGTTTTTATATTCTGAAGTTTAACGACTTTATTTCTTTATTTTTTTTTCACTTGCTATATTGAGTGTCTGTATCGTAACAATTGATACCAGTCGAAACCGAGTACCCGCCACATCGCACGAAATATTTTAGCAACGTTCAAATGTAAACTTAAGGAGCAAAGTAAATATCTTCTACAATAATGAGAAATAACTTAACTATTATTGATCTTAAACTACAACTATAAATTAAAACATAATTTAATAATTATATAAAAATTAATTTAAATTTAATAGTATATATTTGTTACTTCTCCAACCTTCGATAACTATATTCAATTATAATTTATATTTATTTGTTAGTATAGTAATAATAATTAGATATACATAAAATATATATTAATATAATAATTAAATTTATATATTATGTTATGATAAGTAAAGAATGTGAAGTAAATTCTTAATTCTCGTACTTATCTTGGTGAATGAGACGAAGAAAAAAAACTAACGAATACATAAAGGTTTCTTTAAAATTTTGAGATGATAATGAAAAGGCTTTTAAATCTTAATTGATATGGAGTTTGTGACTGGAAATGGTGGTGATGGAGATGGATTGTGGTGGATATATCTAATTCTAATATAATATTTAGATAAGGATAAACATTTGCTTTTATTATTATCATATTAAATAATAATAATAATAATTTTAAACAAAAATTAGATAAGAATATAAACACTTATTTTTATTATGATCATATTAAATAATAACTGTAAACAAAAATTTGTTAAGAATACGTATTTTACAAAGTAACATGTTATAATAAGTAAACAATACATTAAAGTTCATTTTTAAAACATAAATCTTGGCGACTATTTGTGTTAACATATGACATTGTATTTTATTAAACAAGTGCAATATACAAGTTTTTTTTAAAGATATATCTTTTTTATTATTTATTATATAAAATTACATTTATGCAAAATAAAACAAAGTAAAATGTTATAATAAGTAAATAGTACATCAATGTTCATTTTAAAAGATAAATATTGATAACTGTTTGTATTAACATATGACACTATATTTTATTCAACACATGCAATATATGAGTTTTTTTTTATAAAATAAATATTTTTATTATATATTATATAAAATTATATTTATACAACCCGTGTAATACACGGGGTTTTAACCTATTGTTATATATATAATGTGTCCTAGTTCAGATTTTCTACGTCAATTAGTTAAATAGTATTAGAATAAAAAAAAATACATTTACCAAACCGTTTACGATTTTAAGTAGCAATCAAACAACCAAACTCAAAAAAAAAAAAAAAAAGCGTAAAACAAAAACTATTATAAAAAATTAAACTAATTTAACTTTTGTCACAAAATTATAATAAAGTCAAAGTTTTATTATATATATATATATAGAGAGAGTAAGGTTCATGCGAGAACCACCTTTATTGCGAGAACAAATGTGAACACAACCTAAAATAGCTAAAAAACCTAACCCCCCCAAGCTAAAATGCTAAAAACCTAACCCCCCAAAAAACCTAAAAAAATCTAATTTAAAAAAAAATTAATTTTTTTTGCCACGAAAAGTAGCGATTTTTTTATAAAAAATATAAAAAAAAATTGTGTGATTTTTAGCTATTTTTAAGCATTTTTTGTTGGGTTCACATTGGTTCTCGCGGTTCTCGCAATAAGGGGTGGTTCCTAACGGATCTTTGTCCTATATATATATATATGAAAAAAAAGCATGAAAACAAAACAATAAAAAAACAAAAAAAGGTTACTATTGCTAAAAACAAAAACTCAAAGCAAAACTAATTTAACTTTTATCAAGTTTTGTTAAAAATGAAAATTCCTTAGATTTACAAAAAAAAAAAAAAAAAAAGAGAGAAAAAATCTACACAAATGGACAAATTTGGCCACTATTCATAACAATGTTATGAATTAATATAGTAAGCATATATAAATCCGTCAACCTATAAAATTGACTTTTTTAGATAACTAGGTTTATTATGGTCGCCGCGTTGCGGCGTACTTCTTTTGTTATTTAGCCTATGTTTATATGTATTTTGAAATCACTGTGAGCGTCTTGCGCACGGAACCACTAACAAAAATTAAAAAAATGTAGAAAAACACTAAAAGAGAACCTGAAGAAAATCAACCAAAAAAGTTATATGCTAATGATGTTCGTATGAAACTCATGGTCAGATATGAGCCAATGGTATTGGGTATCGGTACCGAATTTCCCGAACCGAAATATATTAAGTAACAATTCGGTACCGACTTTTGGCGTTCATGGTACCGGTTCGCCACCGGTTTTACCTTCATAAACCGGTACCGTAATCAGCATTTTCGGTACAAGTACCGATTCGGATTTGGTATCGGTTGGCACCGTGCTCATCCCTACCCCTAAAACTATAATAAATAAATCATTAAAAGTTAAAGAAAACCAACAAAAAGTTGTGCGATAGCGTTATTGTTCGTACAATCGTACGGTACTCGTGATTAACGATGAAACAACGATACCATGTAGCATCAAAACACTATTCATTAACTTTGTTTTTAATATATAGGTAATATAATAGATATAAAAAAAATCTAAGGAGTGGGACTTGAACACATCCCCTTTGCAAACTAAAACACCACACAAACCACTTTACCAAACATACAAATATATCATATTAAAGAAACCAAAAGTATATAAACAATAACATCAAAGGATGACACTCACTATTCATTACTATTCATTAGCTTTGTTTTTTAATATATATATAATTAGATTACTCGTGCCCAGGGGCGGATCCAAGTTATGGGGTGGGTGGGCGGCCGCACCCCTTGAAAAAAAATATTTTAGTGGTATTTTTCGCGAAAAACCCAGACCGCACCCCTTGGAAATTTTCGTCCGCACCCCTTGAAAAATTCCGACCGCACCCCTTAGAAAAAAATGTTAGGAATTTATGTTAAAAAATGAGGGATTGAAACCCGATCAAATTATGTAAACAAGTTAGCCTACTAACCCCTTTAACAAAACTTAAATTCAATCCATCAAGCTCAATAACTTAATACCCATTAAGCCCAACCCAACTACTAGTTTTGTTAAACAAATCAGTCCACGTAATTAAAAAAAAACCCAAATCGCTGCCACTTGCCAACGACTCCCACCCTCCCTCTGCCTCACTTGGCAAACATGTTTGTTGATTATATGATTGTTGGTTGGCAAATAATAATTACTAGGGCTTGAAATTCAAAATTTTAAATTGAAAATTACGGAACATGAGCTATGGTTGAACACTTGAAGATCCTTGTTTATTTTGTATGTGATAGGATTAGGAATGAACAATGAGTAGGAAAGTTATGCCGCGATTTCTCAAGAGGAAAGGGGTTGAACCATTTTTTTTTCGACGGATTATTCTAATTAAAGACCAAGGTATATTATAGATAAGTTTTTTTTTGTTCTTTTATTGAATGATTAAGAGAAATAAAAGTTGGGATGGTTTGAACTTTGATGTTTTTTTGTTTGTTAATGTGATAGGAAGTTAGGAACTAGAGTTTGATTGTTTGAGAATTGAAATGGACCCGATCTGATTCGACCCGCCATTAAACTTTGTTTGTTTGTTTTTACTTGTTTTACATGACCCGACCCAATCCGAACCGCTGTGAACCGATTTTTTATATAGATAGGGGTCTAAAATCTTTAAAAAATTTCCGCACCCCCAGGAAAAAAATCCTGGGTCCGCCACTGCTCGTGTCTTGTTTGGATCACAATATTAACTTTTAAGTGGGTTCGTGTTTGAATAGATAAATTTAATACAAATAAACACACGAGGTTTGTTCCCGTTGTGACATCCTTCACTGTAAGGTAGTATTCGTTTTGTGAAATGTAATGGAATTGGATTATAAAGAATTTCTTTGAATTCTTATAATGTTTGGTTGGTATAATTCTTAATAGAATTGGAATATAAAATATATAAAATGACATATAACTATCTTGTATACAGATAGAAAGAGGTGAACCGGTGATTTAGATTCAGTTCCAATTTCATTCAGAATCCATTTCATCTGTAAAACAAACACTATCTAAAGAGTTTGCATATGTAGCATTACGATCAGTAAGATAAAGAACACGAAACTCAATGCCTCTAAATTTAACACCCACCAGTGTGATTATCGTGCGCGTCACTGCGGGCATTTGGTCATTATCGGCCTGGTTCATTACAGTACTCGTACGGGCATTCGTCACAACAAACGTTGCCAATCGACACGTGTTTTACATCAACTGAAAACAATTAAAGCAAATACTTGTATCAGTTCGGTGTTGTTCGGTCAATATCGGTCTGTTACGATACCGGTATCGCACAAACACTCGATCTAGCGTACGATACAAAAAATACTTTATTGCGAATATAACTTTGTGTTCATTGAATTTATACAACCACTTCCAGAAAACTATAAAAACGAATACGGTACCGTTACCGGTGTTGTTTGGTCGGTATATGTTCGGTTTGAGATAATAAAAAAATCAACTATATATGGCTCGTTCGAATAGAACTTTTATCGAATTGTACATAATAATAAGCACATGATGATGCGAATAATAAAAAAAACTATACTGATGTTATACTGTACGATACTGATGTTGTTTAGATAGTATCAGTAGTATTAAAAAAATCATTAAAAGTTAAAATTAAATAAATATGTTTAAGGTTAAAGTAAATATAATAGTAATCTATTGTAATATTGAAATGATAAAAGTACAGAAAAACCTATATATATTATGATAAAAATCAAATTTCTATTAATACTTTTCAATTACACTTGTTGACGTCGCACGTTGCGGCAAAACAAAACAAAAGATAATGTAAAACAAACGTTATTTGAAAATGAATCATGTTATTTAGAAAGTCAAACCATTAGAATTGGTTTAATTTATCATCGTAACATTTTATGATACCAAATAAATACTCAATTTTGAATACAAGTTCGTTTTTAACAAAACTTATACCATATGTCGAGTGAAAAAAATTAACGAACGAAAGTTGTTAAAGAGATATTAAATTAATTGATAAAGAAAATATAGTTTAAAAAAAACAAATGATAAAGGAAATATGATTTTAACAAAGGAAAAAAATATGTTAAAAATTAAAATAAATATAATAATAAAGAATTGTAATATTAAATAATAAAATATTAAAAAACTATATATCATTAAAAATAAAATCACTATTAATACCTACTTTCCAGTTATATATATTAGAGGCTGGTTATTGTACAAAATGACTTAACGTACGCTGCGTACGAGATTCAGTATCAACATCCGATTTTTGGTTTATAACATGCGACTTTCATTTTTTTTCCACATGCGATTTCAGTTTTCTTCTGTACATGCGATTTGAATTTTTACTGAACATACGATTTACCTTATTCTTTATGTACATGCGATTTTCATGGTTTTTGACACATGCAATTTTCATTTTTGGTAACATAACGTGTGATTTTACTATCGCGTACGTAGCGTACGTTAAGACGTATTGTACAAAATACTTTTCTAAATATTAATTTTTTTTTTTGAAAAATGACGTAAATAGATAAACGAGAATGGAAAAATGTAAACAAGACTACAAAAGACTACTTTAAACCAAAGCTTAAAAGTAAATTTTCAAAATCCATATGGACAATTTTGTAATTTACTCTATAACGTTTTAACTTACTGACAAGTATTTCAAAAAAATACACTTAAAAGTTGCATCAAATTTTCCATGGACCACCGTGACCGCATGATCGCTTTGAATAATGTAACTTTAGTGACGTCATATAAAAATGATGTAATACATAAACCCATGGTTTCAAATAATGGGGACATGTTGATTTAGATATTTCACAGTATTTTAAGGCCCCACATCTTACAAAATGCACAAAGCGTGTTAGAAAACTTTTGTGGTAATGAAAACATAAACGTTTTATTTCTTTAGAATTCAAGTGGGTAAAAATCTGAATCTTAATGAGTTACCATTTAGATATTTCAAATAATCAGTATTTTAAGGTCCCACACCTTATAAAATGCGCAAAGCGTGTTAGAAAACTTTTGTGTTAATGAAAACAAATACGTTTTAGAATTCAAGTGGGTAAAAATTAGAATCTTAATGAGTTACGATTTAGATATTTCAAGTAATCAGTATTTTAAGGTCCCACACCTTACAAAATGCGCAAAGCGTGTTAGAAAACTTTTGTGTTAATGAAAACAAATACGTTTTAGAATTCAAATGGGTAAAAATTAGAATCTTAATGAGTTACGATTTAGATATTTCAAGTAATCAGTATTTTAAGGTCCCACACCTTACAAAATGCGCAAAGCGTGTTAGAAAACTTTTGTGGTAATGAAAACAAATACGTTTTAGAATTCAAGTGGGTAAAAATCAGAATCTTAATGAGTTACGTTTATGAATTAACAGGTTAAACCTGACATAGTTTTATAATTTTTACATGGTCTTGAAAGACGTGCAAACATATTGAACCAGACACGACACAAACATACTCAAGTTGATACACACACCCCGTTTACATAAAAGAGTAAATTACAAGTTTTTTCCTTTATGTTTACACCAAATTGCAGACGTTCTTTAGCGTAAAAGTTGATGAGTTTTGTACTTTATATTTCAAAATCTTGCACGGTTTGTCCTTGAGCATAACTCAGTCAGAATTTTTGGTTAAGTATGGTCATGTGCCTTGCACATGAGGGCATACTTGTCATTTTAACTTCATAGGGGTTATTTTGTAAACACTTATTATCGAGGGACTGTATCTACAAAACTAAAAAAAAAAAAAAAAAATTCTAAACTCTTCTCTCGGTAAATCTGTAATCTATAAACCCACCACCACAACCCAATCTCTCTCTAATCTCTCTCAACCCACCAACACCACCACCCCCAGCCTTCACCGCCGCCACCCACCCGACCTCAACTACCACCGCCTCCACCCCCACCTACCAACCACCCCAACCCTACTGCACCAACCATCACCGTCGTACATGTCACACCCCAACCGATGGCGGAAACATCGGGGCGTGGCACTGAGTGAAACAGATTGTTCAAGAGAATCAATAACAACTATTAATGACGATATATTTAACGTTCATGTCCCATACCATAAACATATAAAGTAAAAACAGCTATTACAAACAGAGTTTCTCATAAACAAGCAAACTGTTCCGACAACTCAGATTTATTTAGTTTGTTTCTAGACTCCCTAGCTTGTTCATCATAACACGGCAAGCAAAGCATCCTAATTAACCTGTCACATACGTTAAAATAAAGTCAATACACAGAGTGTAAAGGTGAGTACACAAGTTTGATATCATATAGTAGCGAAAGCGTTTACGCATAACCAACATGTAACACGTAGAAATGTGAAGCAAGTAAGCTAACGACAATGAACTATGCAACCGACATGACTGCGAGCTGTAGAATGCGCAACACATTATCACCACTGTGACCATATAGAGTAAAACCCTTAACAGCCCCTGTCCACGACAGGTGCTGAGTCCAAACTATAGCACTATCGTTGCTAAGGTGTCAGACAAAACCATCACTGTGCAAACATAACATACAAGCATTCATCGAGTCACATATAACATGCGGGAGCGGTTAGCATTAAAAGTGTTTGCGTTGTGTGTTCGATGTGATTTGATAGAGAACGTATGTAACACCCAAAGTGCGTTAAAAGAAAATGAGTTCGAGTATACTCACAGAGCGTGTTTAGTAAATAAACACTGTCTTAGATTGAAGGGAGAGCGTGGAGGTTAGCCTGAGCATAGAACGATAGTGTAAGCGTTGAACAGCATGTGAACAGTGCATCGGATGAGAGAAGTGTCGAATGGTGAGTCGATCGGATGTCCATCCGGACGGATGGTCATCCGGACGGATGACTATTCGGACGGTTGGTCATTCGATCTGAGTGAGTATGTTTGTAAATCATTTTGGAACTTTGAAGTTTTCGTTATAGCATTTTGGAAAATGAGAAGTATTTCTAGATATCAAGTCATTCGATCGGATGGTCATCCGAACGGATGCCCATTTGGTCGAATAGCTATTCGTTTGAAAGTGTGATATTCTTTGAAGTTTTGATCAAATTGTTTAAGTGTTGAAGTTACAAAGAACAAGTCACCTGGTCGAATAGTCATTCGATTGGATGGTCATCCGATCGGATGGCTATTCGATTGGGTGATATGCTGTTTGAAAAGTTTGTGAAATTTTCTAAGTTAAAAGTTCTAACGGAGACGGCATGATGGCGTGTCAAACAACGGAAACATACCGAGTTTAGTCCAGTCGATTGGATGGGAATCACCCCATTCAATCAGTCTAACTATTCCCGATGAAGTTTCATGTTCAACCCGTGAATCGGTCGTCTCTTCGGTGGAAATCCTTTTTCAGACCGGTTCTCAACTAGAGAATGAGTAAAGAACTTGAATGAGCCTAAGTTCCATCGGTTTTAAGTAGAAGAGTGTAAAAGATTTGAAAGAAAGTTTGAAAAGTGATGAAATGTTGAAGAAAAGTTTGAAATCGGTGAAGCAGTGTTGAAATCTAGTTAAATCATGTAGAAATCGTTTAGATTCGAACATATCTTGACAAGATGATGCCATACAACAGTTTGCATAAGAAACCTTGATGACGTCACCTTCAAGTAGTCCAAATTAGGTGATTTCATGGTGAAAAAGTATGATTTGATGGAGGAGATGATGAAGAAGTGTGCATTGATGATAGAAGTACAAAATTTAGGAAAAAAACTTACGAAAATAGCCTTGAATCGAGTGAAATGTGCTTGAGAACGAGCTGAGAGCGTGTTGGTTGGATAGGGCTGTCACATCAGTGAACAGTGATGTGACAGGTAGGTATTTATAGTGAGAGGGAGGAGCTAAGGCGGTGGAACGATGGGTCGGATGGTCAACCGATTGGATGGCCATCCGATCGGATGGTCATCTGGACGGATGATCATTCGACTGAACGGTCATTCGATCAGGCGACTGGTGCGAGTTAGCTTTTCCGACTTTCGTTTCGTGCGTTAGGCGTTGCGTTGCGTTTAAGCGTTGCGATGAGACAACCACATAACATCTTAAACAAGTAGTTACATAAATAACATAACACATTAAATGCATAAAAGTAAACCTGCGTTTCGAGTTGCGTTGCGTTGAGATTGCGATGCGATAACGTTGCGATTGTGAACATCATCCCAAAATATATATAAGGCACACACAAGTAAAACACATAATAACACACACATAGAACAATACCTCTAACTGCGTTTCGAGTCTGCGTTGCGTTTTGATAGCGTTTAATATAACATGTGATGTGATATGCGATAAAAAGCGTTAAATAGTATGCGTTGTAATAGCGTTAAATGCGTCTTGAATAAGCAATAATTAAGCAAGAAGTAACAGATCTGAATAAGATCTTAACTTTTACTTTGACTTGTACTTTGACTTGGACTTTCCCAGAAAGTCAGGTTGTTACAGCCTCCCCTACTTTATGGAATTTCGTCCCGAAATTAAGGAGCGGGCGTAACGAATAAATGTGGATATTTAACTTTTATATTACTTTCGAGTTCCCAGGTGAACTCGGCGCCGCGTTTTCCTTCCCAGCAAACCTTCACTATAGGAATGCGAGAGTGTCAGAGTTTCTTGGTTTCTCGGTCCATGATTTCTACTGGCTTTTCCATGAAGTGTAATGTTTCGTCCACTTGCAAGCCCTCGAGAGGGACATGCAAATTCTCTTCGGCTAGACACTTCTTGAGGTTCGAGACGTGGAAAGTTGGATGCACGTTGCTGAGTTCCTCTGGTAATTCGAGTACGTAGGCCACTTTGCCAATTCTTTCCAGAATCTTAAAGGGTCCAACGTATCAAGGCGCTAGCTTTCCTTTCTTGCCGAATCGGATCACCCCCTTCCAAGGTGAGACCTTTAGGAGTACGTGATCACCAATTTCGAACTCAAGGGGCTTGCGGCGTTTATCGGCGTAACTCTTTTGATGACTCCGAGCTTTTAAGAGATTGTCTCATATCTGGAGGATCTTGTCAGTCATTTCTTGTAATAACTCAGGACCGGTAATTTGCGCTTCTCCGATCTCGTGCCATACAATAGGCGATCGACATCTTCTTCCATATAACGCCTCAAATGGTGCCATTTGAATGCTAGAGTGATAACTGTTGTTATACGAGAATTCGACTAAAGGTAAATGCGAATCCCAATTACCACCAAAATCTATATGCACGAGCGAAGCATGTCTTCAAGGGTGCGAATCGTGCGTTCAGTCTGGCCGTCAGCCTGGGGATAGAAAGCGGTACTGAGATAAAGAGTAGTACCGAGAGCGGATTGAAAAGTTTCCCAAAGGCGCGAGGTGAATCGACCATCACGGTCAGAGATGATGACACGAGGTGTCCCATGTCGACAAATGACTTCGTCGGTATAGATTCATGCTAATCGTTCAACCTTGTAGTCTTCTCGTATTGGCAGAAAATAGGCGGACTTCGTAAGACGATCAACGATAACCCAAATGCTATCATGACCTGATGGCGTGCGGGGGACTTTCGTAATGAAATCCATAGATATACTCTCCCATTTCCACATTGGGATTTCGGGTTGTTCGAGTAAGCCAGAGGGTCGTTGATGTTCAGCCTTGACTTTAGAACAAGTTAAGCATTTCGAAACATAGAAAGCGATACCCTTCTTCATTCCTGGCCACCAATACCTGGCACGAAGGTCCTGGTACATCTTATCGGCACCGGGATGAATGGAATATCGAGATTTGTGGGCTTCGTTCAGCAAAATCTCTGGGAGATTATTGCGATTGGGAATCCAGATTCGGTCGAGATAATGAAAAATACCATTCAGTTTATTCACTCGTTGATCTTCGTTTCCAAGAATCCTTTCTTCCTTCAAAGTGCGTTCGGTAAAACAGGCATGTTGAGCGTCACGGATGAGAGCTTCGAGGTCGCGTTGGGCTTGAACATTACGAACACTATGCAAATAGCTTCATTGACTGAGAGCATCGGCAACGACATTTGCTTTACCTGGGTGGTAGCGAATCTCACAGTCGTAGTCGTTGAGAAGTTCAACCCAACTGCGTTGGTGCATGTTCAGCTCTTTCTGGTTCAAGATGTGTTGTAGGCTCTTATGGTCGGTGAAGACCGTACACTTAATACCATAAAGGTAGTGTTGCCAAATCTTTAACGCAAAAACAACTGTACCGAGTTCGAGATCGAGATCGTGGGTAGTGTAGTTCTTCTCGTGAACTTTGAGCTGTCGAGAGGCGTACGCGATAACCTTGTCTCGTTGCATGAGGACACAGCCAAGACCTATTTTAGAGGCATCGAAATAGACTACAAAGTCGTCCTTTCCATCGGGTAGCACGAGTACGGGAGCGTTGCAAAGCATACGCTTTAGAATTTGAAAGTCATCCTCTTGTTCGGTTCCCCAAACAAAAGTCTTGTCTTTATGCGTAAGAGAGGTAAGAGGAAAGTTGATTTTAGAGAAATCAGCGATAAATTGGAAATAATAACCTGCCAATCCGAGGAATGAACGAACTTTGGATGGGGTTTTCGACATAATCCAACTCTTAACGGCTTTAATCTTCGTGGGGTTGACGTGAATACCTTGACTGTTGACGATCTGACCGAGGAATTGAACCTCCTCAAGCAAAAATTCACACTTGCAGAACTTGGCGTAGAGGCGATTCCCTTGGAGAAGCTCGAGAACTAAACGTAGATGTTGCGCGTGTTCAGCTTTCAACTTCGAATAGATAAGGATATCATCGATAAACACGATAACGAAGCAGTCGAGAAAGGGTTTACACACGCGATTCATCAAATCCATGAGACCGCAGGTGCTTTGGTAAGCCCAAAGGGCATAACGACGAATTCATAGTGGTCGTAGCAAGTTCGAAAAGCGGTTTTAGGGATATCTTCCTCCTGAATTCATAATTGGTGATAGCCAGAGCATAGATAGATGTTAGAAAAACACGTAGCGCCTTGCAATTGGTCAAACAAATCGTCGATTCGGGGGAGGGGATAGCGATTCTTGATAGTAAGCTTATTGAGTTCCCTATAGTCGATGCACATTCGGAACGATCCATCCTTCTTTTTGACGAAAAGGACAGGTGCACCCCATGGAGATATGCTAGGGCGTATGAAGCCTTTATCAAGTAATTCCTGGAGTTGACTGGAGAGTTCGCGCATTTCAGATGGAGCGAGAAAATAAGGTGCTTTAGCGACAGGGTTAGCTCCAGGAATGAGGTCAATACGAAAATTGATATCACGAGACGGCTGTAGACCAGGTAAATCGTCAGGAAAGACATTAGGAAAATCACGAACCACGAGCACCTTTTCCATTGCTTTCTTTTCATTCTCCGCTACTACGATGTGCGCCAAAAAGCCTTGTATTCCTTGCGGAGATACTTGCTTGCTTGGATGCACGACATGAGTTTCGGTTCCTTCGAAGATACTTCGCCATAGACATAGAGTTGATCACCGTTTGAAAGAGAGAAACATATCATCTTTTCGAAACAAACGACTTCAGCACGATTTTCATGAAGAAAATCCATGCCTACTATGATATCGAAGCTACCAAATTGCATCGGAATGAGATCGATCGGGAATACGTGATTGTTGAGTTCAAGAGTACAATCACGAAGAACGGAACTAACGGTGACGGTTCTTCTGGTGGTAATTTCTACGTCGAACGTCGTTGGGAGGTTAGTGCGTTTACTGTTTAGGAGCTTCTCGAATTCAAACGATACAAAACAGTTATCTGCTCCAGTATCAATTAAACACGAAGCATATATACCGTTAACGAGAAACGTACCATTGACAACGTTGTTGTCAGTCTGAGCCTGGCGGGCGTTGATGTTGAAGGCTTGTCCACGGGCTGCTTGTTGCTGTGGCTGTTGCTGCTGTTGCTGCGGTGGTTGCTGCTGCGGCTCTTGTTTCACAACTCGATTCGGGCAGGCATTAGCAAAATGATTAGGGTCACCACATGAGTAGCAAACTCGTGCATGAGCAGGAGCTGCTTGGTTACCCTAAGGAGTATGGAGTGGAGCTGGTAGGCTGGAGGAGCTTGAGCTTGGGCTTGTGGACGCGGGTCAGTGCGACAGTTCGCTGTGAAGTATCCATAGATGTTTCAGTGGACACAGAAACGGCAAGCTATCCCAGCTGGGTGATGGTAGGTGCAAGTAGGGCACAAAGGGTGAGGACCAGTGTACGCACGCTTAGCAGGCGGTGCGTTGGTCACAGGTGCGGCAACTTGACAGTTCTGATTCTGATTGGGTTGGGCGGGAACAGCATTGAGAGGAGCGACAGTTGCAGCACAGTTCTTGTTGTTGTTACCCTTGCGCTTGCGATTCTGGCGTGAAGACTTCGAAACTTGAGGTGCTGCGGTTTCAGTAGCGGGAGTAGCAGTGACCTGGTGGAGATTCTTGGTTGAGGTTTTGAAATAACCAGCCAAAACTCGCTTATCATTGATCTCAGCGGCGAGTTGGAAGGTTTCCTCAATGGTAGCAGGCTTCGCTGCTTGAACAAAATCGGCAACACAATCTGGAATAGCGTGGATGTATTTCTTGATCGTGATGTCTGGGGTTGACACTTGACTTGGACAGATAATACTGAGTTGTTTGAAGCGAGAGGTGAGACCAACATTATCATCTCCTTCTTGCTTGATACCCCAAAACTCGTTTTCCAGCTTCTGGAGTTCATGTGGGGGACATAATTCTTTCATCATGACTTCCTTCAGTTCCTCCCATGACAGACCATAGGCTGCATCATTTCCGCGCCTATTGTGCTCTGCAGTCCACCAATCCAGTGCCCTAGACTGGAAGACCCCGGTAGCATTCACAGTACAGAGTTCATCAGGGCATCCGCTTTGACGGAGAGAGACTTCAATCGAGTCAAACCATTAGAACATTGCGCTAGGTCTATCTTCACCAGTGAAGTCTTTAGGACCACAAGCCTTAAATTGCTTAAAGCTGAAAGGTGTTTTCAGAGAATCGCTCTTCGATTCGACGGATGACTTGCTGCTAACCTCGTTGATCTCACTGACGATCTGAGGTATGACTTTAGCCATTTCCTTGGCGACAAGTGAAGCGATGCGCTTGTCATCTTTGCTTCTTTGAGCGTTTTGGTGAGTGTGAGAACCAACGGAAGACATTATCTGCAGCAGACATTGTCGTATGGTTTAGACGGCACAATCGAATCCCGTCATATGATGCTCAACCAACATACTTATTATTATTAATAGATAAAGCTCAGGAACACGTCTAACACATAGGCACGTAGTCACGTAGGCACATAATTCACATAAGCACGTAAGCACAGAAGCACAGAAGCACATAGGAGCACATAAGCACACCTTTGGCACGTATTCACCTTCCTATTTTGCACGTATTCACCTACATATTTTGCATGTATTCACCTATCTTTAATAGCTGCGTAAAGCAATCGAGAGTTGCGAGTGCGAGTAGCGATAGCGAGAGTTCTTAGTTTGTCTGCGATTTGTTAGCGTTTTGAGGTAAAAAGTGCTGTGCGAGTCGTGCGCGTTTAATAAAGCAAGAAGCGAAAAGCATTAAAACATCCAAAATCGAAACAAATAAACATACAAACATATAAAAAGCACATTAAAATCGAAGAATCAGTGGCCGTGAGCTCAGAATCGAAACAGAGTACCTTGGGTATTAGGCATCGACTACCCAAAGTGGTTCGACTATTCTCAACGAGTTCGAGTACAGGCTTTGGCCTAAAAGACTGTGCTCTTGCTGTAACACAGCGATCGGCACTCATCTTTTTGGTTACTACGTGACTCGGGTTGTTGGAGTCCATCGAGACTTTGGTGAGAGTTTTGTAAAATCCAAAATAGAGAGTGGAACATGTTGTCAAGATACGGGTTTCACCCCTGACTTAACAACTTCATTCCTGATAGTGTGGTAAAACCATGAGATTGAGATGGAGAATTTCGTCGAGATATGGATTTCACTCCTGACTCAACGAAAATTCTCGTGTTAATAGTAAAAATTTGCGTAAAGTGAGCGATTTTATCGAGAGTTTTCGGTTTTCACACCTGGTCTCGACCAAATCACTCGATTGTGTTATGCGAGTGTTTTCAAAAAACGTGTGTGTTGTGTCAGCCTTAAGAAGGCCATGTAGTGTACAACCTTAGGAAAAGTTGTGTTTGCACGAAGCTGTAGTGTGCGGTGTTCGTGCAAAGATGTAGTTTAGCGAGTACGAGCGGGAGCGTAAAGAGTAAGCTCGTGCAGGACCCCTACTGGGCTTGCACAAGGCGGTCTGTTGGTGCTTAGACTAAAGACTTGGTTGATTCTAAGACACTAAACCCGGACTAGGTTGTGTCTTTCCTAATTCCCTATAGTTATGGCTCTGATACCAATATGTCACACCCCAACCGATGGCGGAAACATCGGGGCCGTGGCACTGAGCGAAACAGATTGTTCTAGAGAATCCATAACAACTATTAATGACGATATATTTAACGTTCATGTCCCATACCATAAACATATAAAGTAAAAACAGTTATTACAGACAGAGTTTCTCATAAACAAGCAAACTATTCAGACAACTCAGATTTATTTAGTTTGTTTCTAGACTCCCTAGCTTGTTCCTCATAGCACGGCAAGCAAAACATCCTAATCAACCTGTCACATACGTTAAAATAAAGTCAATACACAGAGTGTAAAGGTGAGTACAAAAGTTTGATATCATATAGTAGCGAAAGCGTTTACGCATAACCAGCATGTAACACCTAGAAATGTGAAGCAAGTAAGCTATCGACAATGAAGTATGCAACCGGCATGACTGCGAGTTGTAGAATGCACAACACATTATCACCACTGTGACCATGTGAAGTAAAACCCTTAACAACCCCTGTCCACGACAGGTGCTGAGTTCAAACTATAGTACTATCGTTGCTAAGGTGTCAGGTAAAACCATCACTGTGTAAACATAACATATAAGCATTCATCGAGTCACGTATAACATGCGGGAGCGGTTAGCGTTAAAAGTATTTGCGTTGTGTGTTTGATGTGATTTGATATAGAGAACGTATGTAACACCCAAAGTGCGTTAAAAGAAAATGGGTTCGAGTATACTCACAGAGCGTGTTTAGTAAATAAACAATGTCTTGGATTGAAGGGAGCGCGTGGAGATTAGCCTGGGCATAGAACAATAGTGTAAGCGTTGAACAGCGTGTGCACAGTGCATCGGATGAGAGAAGTGTCGAATGGTGAGTCGATCGGATGTCCATCCGAACGGATGACTATTCGGACGGTTGGTCATTCGATCTGAGTGAGTGTGTTTTTAAATTGTTTTGGAACTTTGAAGTTTTCGTTGTAGCATTTTGTAAAATGAGAAGTATTTCTAGATATCAAGTCATTCGATCGGATGGTCATCCGGACAGATGGCCATTCGGTCGGATGGCTATTCGTTTGAAAGTGTGATATTCTTTGAAGTTTTGATCAAATTGTTTAAGTGTTGAAGTTACAAAGAACAAGTCACCTGGTCGAATAGTAATCCGATCGAATGGTCATCCGATCGGATGGCTATTCGATTGGGTGATATGCTGTTTGAGAAGTTTGTGAAATTTTCTAAGTTAAAAGTTTTAACGGAGACGGCGTGATGGCGTGTCAAACAACGGAAACATACCAAGTTTAGTCCAGTCGATCGGATCTGAATCACCCCATTCGATTAGTCTAACTGTTCCCGATGAAGTTTCATGTTCAACCCGTGAATCGGTCGTCTCTTCGGTGGAAATCCGTTTTCAGACCAGTTCTCAACTAGAGAATGAGTAGAGAGCCTAAATGAGCCTAGGTTCCATCGGTTTTAAGTAGAAGAGTGTAAAAATATTTGAAAGAAAGTTTGAAAAGTGATGAAATGTTGAAGAAAAGTTTGAAGCAGTGTTGAAATCTAGTTCAATCATGTACAAATCCTTTAGATTCGAACATATCTTGACAAGATGATGCCATATAACAGTTTGCATAAGAAACCTTGATGACGTCACCTTCAAGTAGTCCAAATCAGGTGATTTCATGGTGAAAAAGTATGATTTGATGGAGGAGATGATGAAGAAGTGTGCATTGATGATAGAAGTACAAGATTTATGAAGAAAACTTACGAAAATAGCCTTGAATCGAGTGAAATGTGCTTGAGAACGAGCTGAGAGCGTGTTGGTCAGATAGGGCTGTCACATTAGTGAACAGTGATGTGACAGGTGGGTATTTATAGTGAGAGGGAGGAGTTAGGGTGGTGGAATGATGGGTCGGATGGCCATCCAATCGGATGGTCATCCGAACGGATGATCATTCGACCGAACGCTCATTCGATCAGGCGACTGGTGCGCGTTAGTTTTTCCGACTTTCATTTCATGCGTTAGGCGTTGCGTTACGTTTAA
Organism: Helianthus tuberosus; assembly: GCA_030545235.1. NCBI lineage: Eukaryota > Viridiplantae > Streptophyta > Magnoliopsida > Asterales > Asteraceae > Helianthus > Helianthus tuberosus. The sequence continues at coordinate 14,944,282 of CM060384.1, read as the reverse complement.
ACGTTGCAATGAGACAACCACATAACATTTTAAACAAGTAGTTACACAAATAACATAACACATAAAATGCATAAAAGTAAACGTTCTTTTCGAGTTGCGTTGAGATTGCGATGCAATAGCGTTGCGATGGCGTTTGCGAATATCATCCCAAAATATATATAAGGCACACATAAATAAAACACATAATAACACACACATAGAACAATACCCCTAACTGCGTTTCGAGTATGCGTTGCGTTTTGATAGCGTTTTATAACATGCGATGTGATATGCGATAAAAAGTGTTAAATAGTATGCGTTGTAATAGCGTTAAATGTGTCGTGAATAAGCAATAATTAAGCAAGAAGTAACAGATCTGAATAAGATCTTAACTTTGACTTTTACTTGTACTTTGACTTGGATTTTCCCGGAAAGTCGGGTTGTTACAGTACCCACCATCACCACCACTCCTAAATGATTATCCGGTGCGGGTGCACAGAACACTCCGGTGTAGTCGCACACACGAGATCCGACCCAATCAACGGTCAGATTTTGTGGATCTTAGAGTATTGCTTGCTTCCATGCTTCCAGCGACAGATCCACCGCCACGTTTTCACCTCTGTCGTCGTTCTTGTCGAGGTAGTACAACAGCTGTCATGGCCGAAGCCGGAGCTGGTGCCGGCGAGGGAGTCATCGAACAAAGATAAAACCCTAACAGGTGAAAATCCAAGCAGAGAACGAAGAAGAAAGGAGATTAAACTTAAACAAATGGTCTTCATCTGAAGGAGAAACGAGACATAACAAATGGTGGTTTGATAAGATTGAATAATTATTGTTATTTGGTTGTGAGAGGAATTTGAAAATATGGGAGTGAATGAGGGTTTGAAGTATTTAGAGAGAGAGAGAGAGAGAGAGAGAGAGTATGAAGACAGACAGCTAATCACAGCTCAAAACCCACCACATTCTTTACATTAAAATGAAAATCACTTTCTCTTTCTAAAATTGCGGAGAGAGAAAAAAGAGAGATTATTTATTGAGTCGAACTCCGCAGGCCGCCTGCTGTACCGCGTTAACTTTGCCTGCTGGTTTACCGGCGATGAAGGTTGTGGGGTGGTGGTGGGTTGAGAGAGATTAGAGAGAGATTGGGTTGTGGTGGTGGGTTCAAATTACAATAGAGAAAGAGAAAGAGTTTAGATTTTTTTTTTCAGTTTTATAGATACAGTCCCTCAATAATAAGTGTTTACAAAATAACATCTGGAAAAGTGAAATGACAAGTATGCCCTCATGCGCAAGTCACATGACAATACTTAACCAAAAAATCTGACTGAGTTAGGCTCAAGGGACAAACCGTGCAAGATTTTGAAACATAAAGTACAAAACTCATCAACTTTTGCGCTAAAGGACAGCGCCTGCAATTTTTTGTAAACATAAAGAACAAAACTTGTAATTTACTCTACTTAACAAAAGTTTTTTTTTTACATTAGAGTGAATTGCAAGTTTTGTCCTTTATCTTTAAACCAAATTTCAGGCGGTGTCCTTTGTCTTTAAAATTGATGACTTTTGTCCTTAATGTTTTTAAAATGTTACACGTTATGTCCTTTAGCCCTAACGCAGTTATTTTTTCTGTTAAATTTGATCATGTGCCTTGCACATGAGGGCAGTTTTGTCATTAACCATCTCAGGGACCAATTATGTAGATAACTTAAACACCTAATCATTTTATGTAAATAACTCTCCACCACCACCCATCTCTTTTACCACCACCAACCACCACCGCACCAATCCCCCCACCTGCCAAACCACCAACAACACAATGCCGTTTACAATTGAGGTGGGATCATGATTAATATCAAACTTGAAACCATACCAACATCATCATCTTCATCTGTTTCCCACATTTCAACATTATCCTCATGTGTATAAACATTTATTCAAATCAGGCTACAAATCTCACACCTGTTTTTGACCAAGCAAAATAATAAAATAAAATTCCTTTCACCCACATCTCACCTTCCCCAATTTACTCCTCCAATGACCACTTCTTATCACCAACAAACAAACCCACTATACCAATACTTTTATGGTCTAACTCTAACCAGTAACCACCATGGCCATAGATCTCATAACCGGTTTTCAAACCACCACATTTGTTGAAACAAACGTCGCTCAAGAAGTTGATGCCGGTCTCGAAAGCGCCCAGAAGCTGGTCTCAAAAGTGTCAAGAAACAAATATCGTTTAAGAACCTGTAGAAAAAAAAACATCGTTCATCAACAGGTGCCAGATCTGAAGATCTCGTTGGTGGAAAACATTTGTGGTGTTGGTGTTGTTAAGAGTGGTTGAGGGTGGTAGTGGATAAGAGGGGAAGGGAGAAACAAAGATAAAGAGTGAGAGAGATAGGAATACAGGGATTCTATATAATATTAGTAGTAAAACCTGTGTGCAAACACGAATGGTTTTTAGAAAACCTTGCATAACACATTTTAATAGAAAGTAAAAAAATAATTAGTGCAGACTTACAAAATTGATATAAACTAATGGTCAACAGAGTTAGTCAACAGGAGTTCCAGTATTACACACAACCTAACCACTGTTGTCTATCGACTGTTACATGCCTCTGTTGCTTTCAAACAGAGGTTTCCTAACAACTGTCATCCATTATCCCCAACAGAGGTTGCCACGTGAACAGATGTTAACTGTTAAGTATCAGATGTTAGTCAACCGATGTTAAAAGAGTTAGTCAACAGAGGTTAAAAGGGTTAGTCAACAGACGTTAAGAGGATAAGGAAACAGGCGTTAAAAGGGCAAACAGATGTTAGCAGGTTGTTGAGCTCGCAAAAAATGTAATTTTAGCACATTTTACCATAAGATTGTAATGAATGATCATGTGTGTTGTTAAATTCATAACTTATTAGGTTTTTCCTTTACAGATTGCATAAACATTCATACATTAGTAAATAATCAACAATAATTTACATGATTTACACTTATGTAACATCTAAAAACACAGGTAGCCTTTAGAGAATTTCCATACAAAAATTTATCAAAAACACAAATCACTATACATTGTTCTTTACGAATTGCAGGAGTATTCGTAAATTCATAAATACTCTTTTACAACAATACACATGATACACTAATATAACATTTAATAAAAACATCACACCTAATAAATTTAAAGCATTAATACCAATATCATAAGTATCATAGTTTTATAAAGCACTAGATTATTAGACCCGTGTACTACACGGGTTTAAGGATATAAAATTATAAATTATTTAATTTTATAGTGTCTTCATAAATATATATAAGTGATTTATTTTACCATAGATGACGCAACAGTTGGTCATTGTTAAAAACCGATTCTTTTAAAAACAAACCAACTTTACATGGCAAAACATAGGGCGAGAGGAAACTGTTTTCTTTTCAATTTAGACGGAATCCTTCTATTTGGCGGTATTAAACGAAATCTAGGGATAAACGTTCGAGTGCCAGTATTACTTCTGGATAATATGATGCCTCAATAACCTGATCAAACAGTGATAGGACCTAAAGTCGAGTTCCATTACATAAACCATTATTTCCATCAACGTCACTGAAACACTGACCTTTAGTAATTATCAATGGTTTGACAAGCCTAAAAATATAACTCCGTTTAGGATATCTGGTGAGTAAAGACTTGCATTAAATTATTATTGATTATAAGCCTGTGTATTACACAGGTCTAAAGATAGAAATCATGTAACTTTACAATATCAACTCAAATTTACACAAGTGAATTATTTTTATACGCACACCAATTTACGTAACTTAATTATTCTTTTTCTCTGTCGGGAAGTAATGAAAGTAGGTGATCATTTACTTTCTGTACAACTTCGTTCATAGCAAGTATGACTCTGTTATGAAAATATTCAGATTTTGTTTTTTTTGAAATATTGAAGAATAGTGGCGGAGCTTGACAGCGGAAAGTAATGGGACCCAATTTATATATTATATAAATATTTAGGCAAAATAATTGGGGGGGGATCCTTTATAATTTTAAAATTTTTGGACGAAAAATCGGAAATTTTATACTTCCAATCGAAACATTGGGGGGGGGGGCGCACCCCCGGGTATCAACTAAGCTACACCCCTGTTGAAGAATAATAGTGGTATTATGGTATTTTATGGTATGTTAATAGAAAATGTAAACCTTTATGCTTTGGTAAAGTTAAAACTGTTATTAGCGGTGATGTTTATAAATTGTTATTTAGATGAACACGGATAACTTGAGATTAACTATTTTTTTTTTTTTTGAAATCCTGATATGTATGTTGATAATAGATCTGGAAATTAAAGTCATAAATGCAAAGGTGGAGATGTTCTCTGATTGGATTGATCGAACCTGTTGAGAACCTAGTTATCTTTACATCATTTAAATATTGAAGTTGTTTACAATACAATATATTAATGATAATAATATTAGATATTAATATAATAAATAATATATTAATAATACTATTAGTAAATTAATATAATTCATTACACATCTTAAAAAATGAACTACGGTTATTAATTATAATATTAAATACCAATTAGAATTATTGTGCAACTAATTATTATATTAATTATATTTAACTAATATTATATTAAATTAAAGGAGAGAATGCTATTCGCATAAATATTTGAAGAAAGAAAAACTATATAATTAATATTTATAATGTTTAGATATATTACATTTGCAATAATATAATTTATATTAATGTTTTTATCGCTAATACTAATTTATAATATTTTGTTTTCGTTCATTGCAAAAATCTAAAATATTTTGAGTATTCAAATAAAACTAATCAATAATATATACCTAATATTAATAAAAGAATTCTTTTAATGCCAGATCTAATATTAATAAAAGAATTAAATTAAAAAATATAAATGAAAATTGTAAGATTGAAGTAGCAAATGACATGTGGCATTATTATTACTAAATCAATGAAAAGAATGCCATGTGACATTAAAAGTATTCTTTTATTAATATTAGATTATAGTACTTCTTACATGTTTTTCGATCTAAAAATATCATCCAAAATTTATATTAAATATGAGTAAGTAGAAGATACACAATTACATGTTCAAAAGTCATCAACCATGATATAAAAACATGTCATCATAGGTTTTGTAGAACTTCTTTGTAAACTATATCGTTTATCCATCAACCAAAAACAATTGAAATAGTTTTTTGGCATTAACTAACAATGAAAACTGATTCTGTCTATCTTGTATTTTGTAACAAAAGAATTCTCTAATTGTAAGGTTGGTTCTAAGTACTTCATTATCAACCGTAATCCCTGTATGTTTAATACCAACTCTATAACCATCTTTTGCATATGGGAAAATTAGTGGATATTGCAAATCAAGGTAAGAAGGATGAAGTTCACTAATTCTTTGACGACCACCAGACTTCCTACTAACAATAATGTCCTGTTTATCAAATGCTTCATCAAAATCACCAATTATTAACGCAACAATTTCTGATGTTGTTGGAAAATTGTGAACTCTTCCATACTTATCTCTTGTTCCAATAAGCTTCAGGGTTACTTCTTGCCACTCATTTTCTTGAAAACAATCTCTTACCATTCTGAAGGACTGGACAAGAGGATTACAAGAATCCAACATTTTTTAAGACTTTTGACGGTCGTAATATCAATCTGGTTCTTTCTTGTAGTTTTGGATTGTATATGAGAACTGCAAGAAATATAAAAATGTTAAAATTTACATTCGTTTCAAATGAAACATGGATGTGAATATATTAGGAAGCAATATACATAATCATAAATGGCACACTTTCATAAAGAAATTACCTTACTTCCTTTTGATGATTTACCACCTCGTTTTGTGAATTATATATGTAAAGCTGTGAAAATTTAGGTTCTTCCCCATCGTCTGGAAGTAAACTACCCATTCGATAATAATTCTGACCTTGTAGTCTAAATACATAAGGACCTATGCCTCTCTAATAACTTTTGTCAACCTTGCCACCAAGAGATGTGAACAAAAACATCATGTTATATGCTAGAATATTATTCATGAAATTCTGACACTCTGAGGTATGACTTTTATATAAATGAAATAGCAATGGAGGAGGTGCTGGTGGTGGTAGCTCAACATCTCCATTTGAACAGCAAAGAGAATATGAAGTTTTCTGACGATTTTGATTTCCCCTAAGCATTTCATCTTCCCACAACATTGCATCACACTTAGAGCACACAAAGATGGCATCTCCATGATCAATATAATCTTCATAATTGAATAAATTTATAAGTCCCTATAAGTTATATACACGTTGAAAGTTTAACAGGAATTTATATTCGTATCTTATACCTTTAGAAATTCCATAAATATTCTTAACCATAGAATCTGCTAATATCTCACAAGTCATTGATAGTTCAATTTTAGGTATGCCACCTATATTGAAACTTGTAAAATAAGACATATGTAAACATTCATAAAAGCTAAGCTTTGAATATACATTAAACGAAAATTTTGTTTTCATGCATATAAAACATATAATTTGTAATATTTGATAATGGAGTCCTCTCAACAAAATAAGATGTTTGCTTAGTACTTCCAAAAGGAGTGTGATGTACATTCCTTGATGAGATTTTTCTTGATGAATCTTATAAGACAAAAGTATATAAAATAAATGAACAAAACTACAATTCATAATTAAATTTAAAAAAAAAAATTCTGCAGTAAGTTTACCTTTTCCTTTTGCAGATGACTGATACAAATTACTACTAAGATTTGGGATAGCATAAGTAGAATGGTGATATACATTCCTTCTTTCAACATTGGTTGTTGAAACTTGTAAAATATGACATATGTAAGGATTCCCAAAAGGTAAGATATAAATATACATTTATTTTAAATTTTGTTTGCAACCCTATAACATATACCATTTGTAATATTTGATAATGGAATCCTTTCAACAAAATCGGATGTTGATGTAGGATGACAACCACTGTTGTTTCGCTTTTGTTGAAGAACACACTTCCTTTTTTTCCTTGCTTCAGCACAGCTTTGACTTTGACTTCCTTGGAGGAACACTTCATACTTACTTGAAATTCTGTTATTTGTATCCATAATTACAAATACTTGAGTGAAGAAGATCTGTTGACCAATCGAGAAAAAGGACTTTGAAATTGTTGCAAAAATGATTTGAAATATTTGATAATAGAGATTTGAAATGGTTGGTGTGTTTTATATTTAGGGATAAAAATATAACAGGTGTATTGGGGGGTAAAATGTAATTTACTTATCCCAATGGCGGTAAGATGTAATTTATTATCCCAATGGCGGTTTAATTGTATGTGTGGACCAATCCGGTGAACTCCGATCATTTACATAGAGGCAGATAAAAACATACTTTACCTTTTCAACAACTTTTCACATCCCTTTACAAAAGTGTTTTCTCTAATCTCATTAAAAGTTCTTCAAGTTTTAATCGCTGATGCATACTTGAATATTCAATCATTCCACTTGAATACTTCTTGCTTTTGACATCATCAACAACTTCGATCAAGGTATAACAATATTTGTTAAAACTTGTATGCACACGAGTTTCATATGTGCATCATTAATGACTGTTTTTTTGATATGGTGCTACATTTAGTTACTTGAAACTAATCAATAAGCTATGTTTTGTTGTTTTTATTGTTTGATATTAAATAATATGGTGAATATTTTGTTTATGGACTTCTAAAAAATGTTATTTTCTTGCTACTCGGTTCTACAGTTTTTGGAGGAATCTTTGTTTATAGATTTCCTCTAAACAAATCGGTAAATATTAAATGGGTTATTTGAATGACATAGATATGTTATACATTTTTGGTTGATATTCTTATCACAGTCTTGATAAATAATGAATTATCTGATAAAATACATTCTTTGATTGTTTCTTTGGTTTTTTTATAAACATCATTTCTTGGAAGATGTCTTTTTATCAATATTTGGACTCTCTTAATTCCAAATTCTTGGTAAGATTATTACATTAAAAACATTTTTTGAAGTTTTGTCATTAACGATTAATTCAAATATAACACTTGCCAATAATTAACTGCTTGAACTCCACAGATAATACCACAAATCTTTGTAAACAAACATTTACTCAATGAAGTCACTGGTAATACTGTAGTTATAGAGTGTGTAAACGGTACAAGTTGAGAGATCGGATTCTCAAAACACAATGGAAGTTTTGCTTTAAAAGAAGGATGGTCCTCAGTTGTCTCTGACCTTTCATTAACAGAAGGATGTCTATTGGTATTTAAAAAAACTGCACCATATACATATCTGCTGAGACCTTTTGAAAAAGTTCATCATTATCCAACAAAACTCCCAATAATTTCTATGTTTACATCAATATCATTTGAAAGGAAGTTAGGATGTATGGATTCATTCTCCCATAGTTTTTCTGATGCTTCTAAGGACGTGTTGGTAAGTTTTCCTATTTTAATCCAATACTTTAAATGTTATTGTACTAATTAATGATATACTTTAATATTTACTATACCTTTGTTGATTTCATAATAAAGTTTATATCTTTTTGTTTAGCTAATACCCAAGGACTTGGTCAAAATCAGTATTGGATTTAGTAAACTTAAAAAGTCATTTAAGGTTTATGTGAATCAGTGTGACTCTTTTGATGTACTAATTCAACCGGATCCTCTTCGCAATTGTTACTTTATAACTGATGGATGGGACAAGATTGTACGCTACGTGGGTCTGCGTACAGGAGTTGTACTTGTTGTAAGATACGTAGCGGATTACATCTTTCAGCTTACTGTCTTTAATTTGAATGGATGTGAGATTGTTGTGCCAAAAGCTGATGACAGTCTAAAAGGTGATACTTCCTCACACAAATTACAAGTTGCTCAACTTGCTGAAGATATGGATCATTGGTCGGATGTTGAGGAATCCAGTGACGAAGATTTTGATAGTGATTATGTTGTATCCCATGAGTTGTCGGATGATGGCGACGATGCAGATTTGGATGCTACTGTCTCAGATTATGAAGCTGATCCTGATTATCATCCCATAGAATTTGTATGGGACTGTCCGCAACAATTTGTAAGTTTGTTCTCTTATTATTTTATGCCTTATTCTTTCATTATTAAATGTTTGTTACAATTAAAAATTTGTTACTTTTCTTAATTACATTATTTATATGTTATTGATTATTAGTATTTTATATTTATTTTAAGCGTCTTAATGCGAAAGTGGCGTTGATGTCAAGGATTGGTGCGTCATTGAAGATGACAGTTCAAAATTTGAATGGAGTTGATACTGTTGTTAACTTTCGACCGAAGAAGCATGGCAAGGGATTTAGATACGTTTCTTGTGAATGGACCAAGAAGTTCACGAAGCCCAATCGTATCCAGAGAAAGATGAAATGCAAATTTGTTTACTTTACAGACAAAGCCAAGCTGATCTTAAAGAAAGTCTACAAATAATTGTGGTTGTTGGTACTATCTCATGTTCGATGAAGTTATGTCGTGGTGGTGTGTGAAACTTATATATTTTCCAAACTTTGTGGATTTAGCTTTATTTGTTTTGCATCTAAACATTACTATATGGGTATCTTGTAGTTGCTATTAGTAGGACCATCTTTTAGGAATCCTATGTGTAAATGATGGTCATTAAACCTGTGAACATATATGGTTATCGTGTTAGTTATATTAACTTAAACTTTTTGCTGTACATTCAATATATTTTAATCGGCTCTTCGTGATACATCACAACATGTTGGTGATCGACATTTAGAATTGTATAAAACAGTAAAAGGTTCCTTTCAAACAGTTGAAAAACTGAAAATATTAGCAAGGCGCAACGAAGTTATAGCCGATAATTTTCATAAGCTCATTTGAATTATGTTTTCTTATTATTAAAAGATGCTACAACACAACCGGTGAGATAAATGCTTAGAGCATGTTTTCTAAGGTAGGTGCTCCATCATGTTTTCTAGTCGCTCAAGGGAAAGAGATCTAAGACTTAAAATCAAAAAAATACTGTATAACCTCTGGTTACAAATAACAGTCTTTTGAACATCTGCTCCTACCAAAGGCATAGACTCAACATCTGTTTCGATAATGTCTGGTAAGCCCAAAGATCTGTTGAAGACAAAGTCTGTTGAAGCAAAGTTTGTTTAAGAAAAGAACCTCTGCTGATAAACACTAAGACTGTTGAAGCAATGGTCTGCCAAAGAGAACATCTGCTGATGAAGACAAAAGTATGATGAAGCTAAGGTCTGCTATAGATCAACAGATGATGCAGTTCAACAGAGGATGTTTACCAAAGGATATTTAACAGATGATGATTAACAGATGATAAGATCTGTTGAAGCAAAGTCTGTTCAACAGATGCTAATGTAACTCAGATCCTAACAATGCTTAGGCCCTAGTAGATGTTAGGAGTCTGTAACTGTAACGCCCTAATCTGCACATTTTAGACTTAAATAATTATAAACAATTATTTTAGAAAATTCGGCATAACCCGTTCGTATGATATACATATCCCTGTTTTTACAACTCAATATCAAGTGGACCTTGGACACTTTCAAAAGACTAAACAAAACCATTGCATAGATTTTTAAATAACTACCAACGTCTAGAAATTTTTAAAAGATCCAACAAGTTAACTACGAAAGTTTAGCTACTAAACCAAAACTAGTTACAACAAAAACACTTTTTGACCATAAACATTGATACTATAAATAGCGGAAGCGCATATAGGCAAGCTTCATATGTGTGTTCGCTCCACGTCGCCGAGCCGTCTAAGTTGAGGATTTACCTACATTAAACAACAAAACTCAAGAAATTAGTCTCGTTAACTATTTTACTTTTAATCTAAAAAATTTCTGGTTTCATTCCTTTATATGTTTTCCTTCCACTTGTACATTCACCTACCCGTTAAATGGGTCAAGCATACACTTTGATAAATGAGATAAGTCATACCATTCATAATCCGTTAACATCGGGTTATTTACTTTCAACATACCACATACATTCAACCCGTATAACGGATTGAATATCATCTATTCAACATGTAACACCCCGCACTTCCGTGCATTGTTACTACTCGTTACGCCTAGCACCAGAGATTCGGATCATAATGTACCTATATCGCACATATCGCTAAATCGCAGTATTTTTCGCATATTTTGCATACTTTATCGCTATCACCTCACATTGTACTTGCTGACAACCACGAAGATGTCGAGAGAGGACCAATTCTACCCTCCTTGATAGCCGTGATGTGTCGCAGTGCAGCTCATTACTCAAAACACACATTAACATTCACGATGACATTGAGAGAGGACCTATTCTACCCTCCTCGATGACCGTGAAGCGTCGCAAGTAACGCATATTCGAAACGAAACCCGGTTATTGTATCACAACTTTTAAATATGGATATGTACATACGACCCCTTGTAATTAATTATATATATATAATAAATAATTAAATATAGGAAATGTGTACCCAAAACTATCACAACGCTCGAAACAATGAAGTTCTACGCGCCAAAGATCCAACATGATTGGCTATCTGAACGGATAGGCCATCCGACCCGGATCACCAAATCACCTCCACACTTCACTCTTGCCTATAAATAGCCTGTCACTTCACTTGAACAATGACGTGACAGCTCCCACTCGACCAGCACGCTCTTGGACCCTTTTTCTCTCGATTTCTCGCGATTCCTGTAAGATCTTAACCTGAATCTTGTACTTCTATGATCTACACTCGATTCTACACCTTTCTATCTTTTAAAACTCAACTTTTAACCATGAAATCTACTGATTTGAGGTGTTCAAAGATGATGTCATCAAGAGTTCTTATGAACTTCATAGTGTGACCTCATTTCACCATGAACAACTGGGATCTGAGTGATTTTCACATGTTTTTATAACAATCGCACCTAAAATCTATGTATCTAATCAAAGTATTGTGCGATTTCGGGTTAATCATGGGAAAACCGTTAAGAACGGCCAGATCTGATAGAACGGGGTGGTTCCCGGCCGTTAGAACGGGTCGAAACTGATGGAATTTCATTTGTTTAACACGATGTCACACTGTCTCAGTCAAACCACTCGTCTTCTTTCCAAAAACCATCAAGTACAGTTGGCCAGAACGTTGGAACAAACTGTTCACCAATTTCTATGTCGTCCGACCAAACAGACCATCCGACCGGATCATGTCATCCGACCGGATAAGCTCATCCAACCGGATCATGTCATCCGACCGGATCATGTTATTCGACCGGATCATGTCATCCAACCGGATAAGCTCATCCGACCAGGTAAGGTCATCCGACCCGATCATGTCATCCGACCGGATTGACATTCGATTGGATTGCCACTAGGCCGATTACTCGACTCTTCGCGTTTTAGCACTGTGCATCGCTTACGATACCATTCAATGTTTAGGCTAACTCAGACGCACTCTCAACCGATCCAATCAAGTTGTGTTCTCGCTTATTACGCGCTGTGAGTATACTCGAACCCCTTTTTATCGCATTTTGGGTGTAACATACGTTCCTATTAAATCAAATCTATTAAAACGAATTATTCAATCAAACTGTTTATCACTTGCGAATAACTATTATGCATATTTACACGTGATGCTAGTTACATATGTGTTAGGACTTATACTCGCGAGGTCCCGCCTTAACTGGTATAGTACTATAGCACCTGACGGGGTCTAGTTAGGATGAATAGCAATCGCAATCACAGCTCGAGTGACTTAGCTGGTAGTATCTGTCTTGTATGCATGTATGTTGAGGTATCTCGTTTATGTATTTGGTAATTCGCAACACTTTTAACTATTTTATCGCTACACTATCAAACTTGTATACTCGCCAATACTTTTGTATTGACGTTGTTTTAACGTATGTTGCAGGTTAGATCGCTATCTACATCAAATCAAGCTAGGGAGTCTAGAAACTCGCCTAAAATCTAGGTTGTCGGATTTGTATTGTTCGAGAGGGCCAGAAATCTGTGATAACTTATGTGATTGTATTATTTGTTAGTATGGGATAACAAATGTAATAAATATTATCGCAATATAGTTGTTATGGATTCTCTTGAGCAATCTGATTCGCCTAGTGCCGTGCCCCGATGATTTCGCCATCGGTTGGGGTGTGACAGATTGGTATCAGAGCCATAACTATAGGGAATTAGGCCAGACTTGACCTAGTCTGGGTCAATGTCTTAGAAACGACCTAGTCTATAGTCTAAGTACCAACGGGCCGACTCGTGCGAACTTAGTAGGAATTGCGCTGGCCTACTTGATACTCTCGTTCGAATCCGTTAAAACTACAACTTCGCGTGAACACCGCATACTACAATTTCATGCGAAGAGCCTTTCCTAAGGCTGGAATGCTACTTTGCCTTTCCTAAGGCTAACATAATGCACACGTTTTCGAAAATACTCGCATAACGAAACCGAGTGATCCAGTTGAGACCAGGTGTGAAAACCAAGAACTCTCGATGAGATCGCTCACTCAGCGCATTTTTCTAACACGAGAACCCTTCATCGAGCTAGGAGTGACATCCACATCTCGACGAAAGTCTCCACTTCGAAATCTAGTGGAACTCACGAATTTATTCGAAGAGCATAACCACAATCAGGAACGAAGTTGTTAAGTCAGGGGTGAAACCCGTACCTCAATAAACCGTTCCACTTTGTAAAATGGTTTTCGAAAAGCTCTCACCAAGGACTCGACCATAACGATGACTCGAGCTACGTGATGACTAGGAGGATGAATGCCATGAGCTGCATCCCAGTGGAAGCATAAGTCTTCTAGGTCAACGCGCGTGCACGAACTTGTTGAGTATAGTTGGGTTACCTTGGGTAGTCGACGCCTAAACACCCGAGGCACTCCGATTGTTTTACTAAGCCTACGACTCGCCGATTTTATGCTTTAATGAATTTAATTACGCTTTATGTGTTTGTTTTACGCCTTATCGATTTCTCGATTTATCAATTTTCGCTCCTTGTTTTATAAAACGCACAACTCACACAGCCATCGCAATCTAAAATAAAAACCGAATGTTCGCAACAAAACTAATGCCAAATCTCTCGCCTTCGCTCTCGCTCTCTCACCGCAACGCGTCCTCGTGTATTCTAGATCGACCTGTATATGTATAAGTACGAATTACATCTATATATATATATATAATAATAAACAAGTCATTGTGTGAGAACTTAGCAATCTCGTGTCTCCTCTGTGGCTCCTATGTGTTTTCGCATTACTATTATATTATCGCATCAAGTTTTGAACGCGCTCAATCGCATCACAAAACTCAAAAATCATTATGATCGAATCTCACTCCAAGACTCTCTCTGTCTAGATGCCTTCCAACCACTCTGCCTCGAGAATGTCAGCAATGAGACGAGCCAAACGAAGGGACGAAGAGAGGATCGCCTCGCTTGTGGTCAAGGGATTGGCCAAGATGATGCCTCAGATCGTCACTCAAGTGCACTCTCTTAGCAACTCTCGAGCTTTGGAAGACGTCAAGAAAGAAGCGCCGCAATCTACTTTTCTTTACAAACACTTCAAAGCCTGTGATCCGATGGAGTTCACAGGTGAAGGAGGTGTCTCTCAACTACTCCAGTGGTTCGATTCTATCGAAGTCACCCTTCGACAGAGTGGGTGTCCCGATGATTTTCTTACTACTTGCGCTACCGGAGTATTTCAATCGCGAGCACTCGATTGGTGGACCGCCGAAAGCAACAAACGTAGGATCTCCGCCGCTTATGCTCTCTCCTAGAATGAGCTGAAAGAGCTCATGAAGAAGGAGTATTGCCCTCCCCATGAGATTCAGAAGTTGGAAGACGAATTTTGGAAAATCAAACAGGACGAAAGTGACAACGCTGGCTACACTGCAAGGTTCAAACACCTGGGCATTGTTTGCCCAGGTCAAGTCGACACCTCAGGAAAAGCCATCGCGAAGTATATTCGTGGCTTGCCTGAGTGTGTGGGCGATTTTGTCGAAGCTGCAAGACCTACTACTATCGAAGAAACATACCGCTTAGCCGCAGAAATCAACAGCAAACGAGTCTTAGACGGATATTTCTCCAAGAATCCAGTCAAGCAGGCTCATCAAGTAACTGTCATTGATTCCTCTGGCGAATCTACCGACGGTTCATCTGACGATTCCTCCGAACACTCCTCTGGAGATTATTCTAAGGATGTCTCTGGTGAGTCATCAGACGAATCTGCTGATGACACCGCATCATCCCAGGAAGCTCAGCCAAGCCGTAAACGAAAGACCGTGAGCCCAGACTCTTCAACAATGGGACTGTCGCAACCAGAACCTCTCCGAGCAGCACCAGTTCACTCAAAGTGCGCATACAACGGAATTCATCCCATGTGTCTCACGTGTATGTATCATCACCCGCCGAAAGCAAATTGTCGCTATTGCACAAATTGCAACTGGTATGGTCATCATACACAGCACTAGGACTGTAACCTTGAAGAATTACAGCAATAACCGCAGTCTTCGCAGAAGTCCTCCACGACAACGTTATTTTGATTCTATTGTTGTTGTAATAAGTTAACTTATCGCCGTCAAATTTTATTGTGTATGGAGCTTACCTTATCTATCATCGCATTGTGGATTCTATTTCTCTCTCTTTCTTTCGCACTCGTGCACAATCTATATGCTAGCACTATGTACTATATAATGCATTTTATCCCTATTATGCGTTCTTGAGATAAGGTACGATATACGTGCAAGAATCAACTAATCGCGGGTGTACACAGGATTATCTTGGTTAGTGCACGAAGATCGTAGTGAGTTTCGATGATGCCTCAAACGTTCAGGGCATGGTTAAGCGTGGTGGATACGCCACTGGTACTTCCTATATATAAGCATCTTGACCATGTCTGATGAAGTGTGACACGTATTCACGAAACAGAGGCGCAAGGTTGAAACATGACGGTGTTTCGCTACGCTAACCGAAATTTTGTGAAGAAAGTGCCATGTGGAGTTGGAACGTCGACCTATTATATTATCATTGTGCTTATTTTTGACACACTACGTTACATCGCAAGGCGTAACAATCTAATCGCAACTCAAGCGTGTACTAGCAAAGACTTTTCGTAAGTCAACACGCTCGCAATCGCATTATCGCTGGAATCTATCTCGCAATCTAAACCGCTTAGTATGTGGCTCGAAATCGCAATCGCATACTATGCATATCTCGCAAACTCTACCGCTGGTTATCGCTTATTGAGTGGATCGCTAACGCTTCTAGTGTGTTCTCGCTTAATTGCTTATGTGTGTGTGCCATTTGTTATGCATCGCTTATTACGTGTGTATCGCTCTATCGCTTATCACTTACTGGGTATCACTGGGTGTGGATTGCTTATCGTGGATCGCTAGACGAGTATCGTAAATCACTCGCCGCTTTTCACTTTAACGCACTTCGCGCCTACCTCATCGCTTCGATACTTTTATCGCCTATCGTCATCGCGTATTGCTATTCGTGTTGTCTGTGTTATGTTAGCACATGATGTGCACAAAATGCAACATATAAATTACATCAATTGTGGCATAAAACTAACCCTTTTTAGTACTAATGTTGGAAAAAGTGTGTTTTTGTCTTCCTTTTGTATTTTCAGGATTAAATGAGCTTAAATGAACAAAAGAAGCAAAAAGGCAGCTAAATCTAACATAAATACAAGAAAAGGAACAAACGTGGCATGCCCGACCCCTCGACAGCATCTTCCCAAGCAAAATCAAGAGAACAGAAGGCTGAACAGTGTTAGCAGAAAAGACAAAGTTGTAGAAGCTTCAATCACCCACCACGGGGTCGTGCTCAGCGGACACGGGGCCGTGGTCAACTCTAAGATTCGCAGAATCTGGGGAAATCTTGATAGTACAGATTCGCTTCTGCACACGGGGGCGTGCCCAGCGGACACGAGGGAGTGGTCAACTAATGCAAACAAACTGCAATAAATGAAGAAAGAGAAGGAGGATGGACACGAGGCCGTGCCCGAGCTGCTGTTCAGGCTATAAATAGGGGTGATTGGCTCATTTTCAAACCATCCCTTGGCACACCACCTCTCTCACACTTCACCCACCACCCACCACCATCACAACACCATCATCCACCACCATCATCCATTGTCCATCGTATAGTGTGTGAGTCGTCTCGGGATCCAAGATTGACCGTAAGAGTTTTTGACAATCAAAGGCCATGTTTGCCTAAGTCTCTTACATCACTTGGTGAATACAAGTGTCTAGTGTAATACTTTTTATTTTTAATCTTTTCGCACTTTTTACTTGGTTATATATTAATGACTTTAATAACTAGTTTCTTATGTTGAAGGTGATTCTTCCTTATTGTTTGTCCGTGATGTCTTGGCATTATTTTACTGTCTATATAAAATAAAAGATTTTCACCATTCATATCTCCACGGTCTATATGGAGATATGTTGGTTACCTGGTCGGGGGTTAAGGGAACGGTTTGGTAAGAGTCTTGCCTTGTTCAGTGTATAGATCCTGCAAGGACCTGAGTCAAATTTAGTAGGACCTCCTTCAATACCCACCGGTATTGGATGGCGTGGGTCCAAACTCTTTGATCCCGTCATATGTAAGCCACTATTAATACTTTAACCCGGCTACTTAGGACTGTATCCCTGCTGACTCAGACTACTTAGCCGAGGGTAACGTCAGCTTCAAAAGAGGGCCTACTACAATAACTAAGATAATCTCTTAAAAAGTGCAAAAGTGCGGAAATAATCAAAGGTTACACTAAACACGAGTCGGAGCCAAGTGATTCATCTTGTCTATCTGTTTTTACTTTTATTTTTATTTTCAGCATTTTAGTTAGTTTTTATTTTTCTTATTTAAAACATTTTTCTAACTTTTTTATTTGATTAGACGTTGAGGATAAACCGGTACTAAAAGCTCTTGTGTCCTTGGACGACCTCGGTATCTTGCCAACACTATACTACGCTCACGATGGGTGCACCTGCCCATATGTGTGTTTAGTGTTAGTAAATATCGTGTTTTATAAATTTAAAACTTGGCTAAAAAGTGTTAAAAAGGGCTAAACATATACATTAAAAACTATAACACACAACACGCATCAAGTTTTTGGCGCCGTTGCCGGGGACACAAGGATTTTAAGAAAGCTTAAAATCGACGGCCTAATCAGTTTTTTTTAAAACCTTTTTTAAAACGCGCGCACATTTTTCTGCATTTTAGTTTAGTTTTGCATTTACAGTACCTTGAACACGGGCCGTGCTGCATATTTTTCATAAAACACCCAGATACAGAGTCTGAACACGGGGCCGTGCTCACTGAACACGCCCCCGTGCTCAACGAAATCAGTAACTTTAATTAAAACGCCTAGATACAGATCCTGAACACGGGGCCGTTTCCAGCCTCTGTTTCCGTTTTCATTTTTGTTTTCTGGTCTCGAGACTTTGTTGTGGTCTGCTGAGTGATCCTTCTGGTCTCAGGAGGTTACAACTACACCTATGAGGAGGATGATTATAGGGAAAATTTTTGTACCAATTGCAGTAACACTCACTCGGTACAATATTGTAACTTATATCAACCGTCCACTTCATACACCTGCTATGAGGAGCCCAGGTACGAGCCATCAACTTCATACACATCCTATGAAGACCAAAGGTATGAACCTTCTCCCTCATACTCATATTTTGATGAACCGGGGTATGAGCCTTCATACTCATACTTTGAGGAACTATGATATGAGCCACCACCTTCGTATACTTATTATGAGGAACCATAGCGTGAACAACCCACCTCATATGAGTATTATGGAGAACAAAATTACGAACCTTATCCATCATATACTTACAATGAAGAACAATGGTGTGAACCATCTACTTTCTATGAGTATTATGAGGAACAAAGGGTCGAACAATCGGATTCAAGCTTTGAAAATCCTGATCCCTACTCTATCACCGAAGTGACTGATAGGATATTAGAACACCTTAAAACTATCGAACGCTACATAAAAGACTCTCGCGCAAGGGAAGAGGAGTCCCACGCAAGAGAAGAATTAACTTGTAATAAAGAAGAGATAGTTGAAGAGGTGAAAATGGAAGAACAAATAAGTGAAAAACCAACACATGAGTTAAACAACAAAAAAGGTGAGTCCGTTAATGTTAAAATTCAAGAAGAGTCTAATTTTGAATAAATTAATCTCTTGTCACCTTCTTTTGAAAATCATTGTTTAGTACCTACTCATGCTAAGTTTTTAAAAGAGTTAAACACTAACACTAAAATTGACGAAACGGTAAGTATTAAGTTAACCAGTGATCAAACTTCACTAATAAAGGAAGACCCATTTGAAATCAACATTACACCGGTTCCATGTTTTTTTTCAAAATTTGTTTATTAGTAACGGCACGATTGATAAAGATCTTTGTGTTAACATAATGCCCAACTACATTTTCGAAAAATTAAGTATTAGTGATTTTTCTCCACTTCAAATACCCATTTTTCTATCCAATCGGAAAGTAATAAAATCAATCGGTGTAGTTGAGGATGTCTTGGTTCAAACAAATCAAATGGTAATCCCAACCGACTTTGTCATCCTCGATGACGCTCCTCTAGTGTTGGGACGACCCTTTGTAAAAACTCATGAAGCTTTGAAAAAACGGAAGACCAACAATCTATCTATTCAATTAGGGGTATTTAAAAAGAGTGTCGATCTTGAGCGGTCAATGAAATATCCATTCGGCAATAATGACCCCCTAATTGAAGATGAAGATGAACCACCCGATACAAGTGAAAAGATTGACCACTTTGTTGAAGAAGAGGTCGCCATAGAACAAACTTTTAAAGTTCTTTATCAAAATGAGCAACCAAATAAGGAGTCTCCTAAAGACCCACCTCTTGAGCTCAAAGAACTTCCGAAAGGTTTGGAATATGCTTTTCTAGACAAAGATGGTAGATCACCCGTAATTATTTCGTCTAAATTAGGTAGTTTAGAAAAAGAAAAATTAATTAATCTTTTGAAAAAACACAAAAATGCGATTGCTTGGAAGCTTGTAGACATTAAAGGAATAAGTCCTTCCATGTGCACACACAAAATTTTAATGAATGAGGACTATAAATCAGTAATACAACCACAACGTCGAGTAAATCCAATTGTTCAAGAAGTGGTTAAAAATGAAGTCATCAAATTACTTGACGCCGGACTTATTTATCCTATCTCCGATAGTCCTTGGGTAAGTCCCGTCCAAGTAGTTCCAAAGAAATGAGGTATGAAGGTTATAACTAACGAAAAGAATGAATTAATACCAACGAGAACCATCACAGGATGGAGAGTATGTATAGATTATAGACGGTTAAATGAAGCAACAAGGAAAGATCACTTTCCTTTGCCCTTCATTGATCAAATGTAAGAAAGATTATCCGGTCATAAATTTTACTGTTTCTTGGATGGCTTTTCAGGTTACTTTCAAATCCCGATAGCACCCGAAGACCAAGAAAAGACAACCTTCACATGTCCCTACATAACTTTTGCCTATCGACGCATGCCATTTGGTCTATGTAATGCCCCCGCAACATTCCAACGTTGCATGGTAGCCATCTTCCATGACATGATAGAAAAGACAACGGAAGTCTTCATGGATGACTTTTCTATCTTTGGGGATTCATACGACCAATGCCTCGATAACCTTGAACGAATGCTATCCCGATGTGAGGAAACTAACCTCGCCCTTAACTGGGAAAATGCCATTTCATGGTAATGGAGGGAATAGTACTCGGTAATAAAATCTCAAGCGAAGGAATGGAGGTTGATCGAGCCAAAATAGACACTATTTCTCGATTACCACCCCCATCCTCCGTTAGAGCTATCAGAAGTTTCCTAGGGCATGCTGGATTTTATAGACGGTTTATCAAAGACTTTTCTAAAATTTCAAGACCTCTAACAAAATTACTTGAAAAAGATGCCCCTTTCATCTTTGACAAGGATTGCAATCAAGCATTTCTAACCCTAAACGAAATGTTAGTTAATGCACCTATCATGATAGCGCCTGATTGGAAATTTCCTTTTGAAATCATGTGTGATGCAAGTGACTTTGCAGTTGGAGCTGTCTTGGGACAAAGAAAAGAAAAGCATTTTCACCCAATTTATTATGCTAGTAAAACACTTAACGATGCACAAGAAAATTACACAACAACTGAAAAAGAGTTACTAGCTGTGGTATTTGCTTTTGATAAATTTCGTTCTTATCTTGTTCTTTCTAAAACTATAGTCTATACAGATCATGCAGCCATTCGATATCTCTTCAAAAAGCAGGACGCAAAACCACGTTTGATTCGGTGGATTTTACTCCTCCAAGAATTTGATATTGAAATCAAAGACAAAAGAGGAGCTGAAAACACCGCAGCAGATCATCTTTCACGCTTAGAAGACCCAACTTTGGAAGCAACCAGGGACGAGCAAATCAACAAAAAATTTCCAACAGAGTCCCTAGAAATGGTGGAATACAGACAAGAACCATGGTACGCCGACTATGCTAACTACCTAGCTTGCGGTATAGTCGCAAAAGGTTGGACACATCATCAAAGAAAGAAATTCTTTGCTGATGTAAAACACTATTTTTGGGAAGATCCTTATCTTTTCAAAATGTGTGCCGACCAACTCATCCGACGATGCGTACATGGTAGCGAAGCACGAAGAATTCTCCGCCATTGTCATGAAGGTCCATACGGAGGACATCATGGTGCCGCTAGTACCGCACGAAAGGTATTTGATTCAGGATTTTACTGGCCTACCATTTACAAAGACGCCCAAAGTCTTGTCAAGACATGTGATGCTTGCCAAAGATCAGGTAATATTTCTTCCAAAAACGAAATGCCACAAAATGGCATTCTTGTTTGTGAAATTTTTGATGTGTGGGGACTCGACTTTATGGGACCTTTCCCACCGTCAAAAGTAAACAAATATATACTTGTGGCAGTAGATTACTTGTCTAAATGGGCCGAGGCCGAGGCACTTCCAACAAACGATGGAAGAGTCATGGTAAGATTTCTGAAAAATTATTCTCTCGTTTTGGAACACCTAAAGTATTAATAAGTGATAGAGGTACCCATTTTTGCAACCATCAACTTGAAATTTTTTTAACAAGGTATGGGGTCTATCACCGGGTCTCAACAGCATATCACCCTCAAACAAACGGACAAGCCGAAGTGACTAATAGAGGTTTAAAACGAATACTTGAAAAAACTGTAGGGTTAAATAAAAAAGAAGGGGCCGATAAATTAGATGATGCTTTATGGGCTTTTCGAACTGCTTATAAAACAATAATAGGTACAACCCCATATAAGCTCGTCTATGGAAAAAGCTGTCATTTGCCAGTAGAAATAGCTCACAAGGCCTACTGGGTAATTAAAAATGTAAATTTAGATTTAGAATTTGCTGGTAGAAATTGATTTTGTCAATTAAATGAATTAGACGAATTAAGGAATTATGCATACTCAAACTCTGAAATTTATAAGGAAAGAATGAAAAACTTGCACGACAAACACATTAAACCTAATGAATTTCTAGTAGGAGATCAAGTTCTATTGTTTAATTCACAACTTCTATTATTTCCTGGTAAATAAAGTCTAGTTGGTCAGGACCTTTTTCCATCACCCATATTTTCCCACACGGTGCAGTAGAAATTAAATCTCGGAATGGCCCTCCATTCAAAGTCAATGGCCAACGGCTGAAACTCTATCAAGGATTCATTGAGGATGAAGAGGAAGAAATCTCACTTCAAACGGTCGAAGAATAAAAGCATCAACATCATACCTGGTAAGTTACGAACGAATGGGTTGACATCTAAATCGGTAAGTCTTCTAACCAAGTTTTTGGGAAACAAGGGCACTCACACGAGCACTTATCGTTAAAAATAATAATAATAATAATAATAATAATAATAATAATAATAATTTTTTAAAACTTTTGCTCGGCACGAGGCCATGTCCGCTGGACACGGGGCCGTGTCCGCGCAACTGTCGGGATAAAACCCCTTTTTCATAACAGTTAC
The DNA here is from genome assembly GCA_030545235.1 of Helianthus tuberosus. Lineage (NCBI taxonomy): Eukaryota > Viridiplantae > Streptophyta > Magnoliopsida > Asterales > Asteraceae > Helianthus > Helianthus tuberosus. The sequence goes on along the minus strand of CM060384.1, from coordinate 14,921,233 downwards.
TTCATTCCACACTCCCCGTTTCCCCAAAAACGCTCTGGTTCAGGCGATTTTCCGCAGAATTCCGACGTCTCCTCTACTTCTAACAACATCAAGGTATGATTCTTTCATCATTAGTAGTTAGATTAAGCATTTGCATGTAGTTAAAACATCAAAAATTTGGGGAAAAATCTAGGGTTCTTGAAGTTCATCCGGATCGAAACTCAAATTTTTGCTTAAATCTGTTAGCATTAGTTTAGATTGGTGTTATAGGAAGTAAATCCATTTGTATTGTTCATAGATTTGTCCGATTTCTCACAAAAACACCAAACCCTTGTTTTTGAACCGAAAAAGATAAAATCGAAGGGGTAAAGGGTTTGTTTTGGGAAAAACGGCACTTGGGGTTTCATTTTCGGGGGAAACCGCACCTATTGGACCAAAAATTTTCAAGTTTTCGAAACCGGGTCGAAAAATGAAGTTTTTGAGTAACAGACGCCTGGACACAAAGTCGTGCCCGCTGAACACGGGGCCGTGTCCAGCTCGCTGTTTTCAGTTTTTTTTCCGAAAATTTCACTATTTCATGCTAACTTTTTGTGTATTCTTTTAGATGTCAAATAAATTTACAAGGTTCATTGCAACTGAGCAAGACGCTAAAGCAAGATACGATGTGCTTCGAACCAGACCGGAAGAATACCCAAGACAAGTGTGCATGGATCTTTTAGCATTGGTGAACCAACTTGACCGGTTTAACAACCTCGTTACCGGCCCACTAAGAGTTTCCCTAACCACTCGACTTCGCTCGGTCCACGAGTACAATCTGGAATTCTATAGCACATTCGTGTTCAATTCAAGGTGCGACCCATTTGACAATGATGGGGTAGAGTTCCGATGTGCGGGGACTAAGTACTCGATTTTGATTGCACCGTTTGGGTCGATAGTTGGGTTGTATGCAGAGGAAGATGCGGGTAATGAAGAAAACACCGGAGGGGTGCGAGAGTTGGATGAAAACGAGCGCCAAGTCGCTTGGGCTCAAATTGGAGAAGGGCACTACAACCCAAGCAGCACTAAGAGCACTAAGCTGAGGGACCCACTTTACCGTTACATCCATAGGGTCCTCACTTACTCTCTTAGCCAAAGGCATGACAGTAGTGGCGTTGTTGGGTTGAGGGATCTGGTGGTCCTTCATTGCATTCATAACCGAAGACACCTCGATGTTCCGTACCTCCTGGTCCGCAACATGCATTGGAACCGGCTTGCTACTCCACCAACCCCTATCTTCTTCGGGGGGTGGATTTACCGTCTCTTCAAGCACTTCATGAACATGCCAAGGTCCTTCCTAAAGAGCCCATGGTCGGGAAGAGTGGACATACACATATGCCGCTCCATGAACTTGATCTATGAACGGGTCGGTTAGCTTCCAAAGAGTCCAAGGGCATGCATGGAACCCGCAAGAGACACTCGTCCTTCACGCTCCACAGTTTCAACAACATCATCAGCACTAGTACCAGCCCCACGGTGATCCGGGCCAATCCTCCTCACAAGGAGGCGGTTTTCCTAACTTCCAAAGTTTGCATGACTTATTGCAGGAAAACCTCATGTGCACCAGGAACACCTATAACATGGCGAGCAACACGTACACCCGGGTCAGAGCGATTGAGAGAAACATCTCTGACATTCAGGATGACATTGGGAACATCCGGGAGTAAATGGCGGGACATGGAGAAGGAGATGATGATGAGGACGAGGACATGGACTAGGCGGGAGGAGCGGAGGTAGGAGCAGATGGTTGGTGATCCCACAGGTTAACCCCTTTTCTTATGAACAATTTCCGGCTTGCGTGCCATGTGTTGAACAATTTACTTTCCTTTAACTCTTTTTATTTTCTGCATTTGTCTTTTCTTTTTAACTTTGTGACGTGGATGTTGAACGATGGTAATTTAGGATGCTTGTTATGGTTTGGAGTAGTGTTTATTGATAAAACAGGTACATACGAGGCTTAGAGTACTAAACATTAGTGCTACTAAAGCCGGAGCAGGAAAAACGAAGCCAGAAACCTGTTTTTCACCACTGCAGATTGTCCACACGGGGTCGTGTCCAGCCGACACGCCCCCGTGCCCACTTCCCCAGACCTGCTGTTTGTTTTATTCTGCAGACTTTTGCCAGACACGGGGTCATGCCCAGCCGACACGCCCCCGTGTCCACCTTCTGTAAGTTTTCGTTACTGGCACTCTGACCACGGGGTCGTGTCCATCCGACACGTGGCCGTGTCCAGACGCCCAGTAACATTAAATTTTGCTTTTTCACACCTTTTTACACATTCAATCAACCTAAAAACTTATTTTTGAGACACATTGAGGACAATGTGTAATTTAAGTGGGGGGGGGGGGGGATGCTAAGACCTTGAATCTTGCAAGTCCTAAATACAAGCCTTACACAAAACTCTATTGGAACCGCTTATCTTCAATTTTTTTTACTTGTCTAGGTTTAATTTGGGCTTGTTGGATTTTATCACCCCCAACTGTAACAACTCTCATTAAAAAGTCCTAATTATTATTTTAATTGTCCAATAGGAAACCCTAATTGAGAAACCCAAGTGATTCTGAACAAACCCTAAAATTTTCAGAATAAACGGAATCAGGATCAGGGCCCCTAAAACTCAAGGGGGGTAAAACCCTATTAATGATTATCTTTATAAAACGCTCACGCAACGTCGACTCATCAGGGCTAGATAGGTGACGAAGCAGGCCTACCCTACTTTGACACCCCAGGCGACACGCGACAAGGACCATGGTGTCCTTCGCGACTCGCGGGCGGCTCAAATTTTGGGTATAAATGCAGGGGCTTGGGGCCTGAACTATTTGCTCAGTTCGACGGTCTAAAACGTCGTCCTACTCTTTGTATCTCCGTTTCTTTCTATCAACACCCTAAAACCTCGAAACTCTGCTCGTTATTAGGGTAATAACTCTAATCGCTGCTACGATTCAATCTCCGATCGACTGAAACTATCCGACGGGATGTTTAAGTGCTATCCTTTGTCATTAGTCGTGATTCCGACAGGATGTTTAAGCACCACCCGAACTCCGGGAATACTCTGTCATTCGTTGTAAATCCGATGGATGTTTAAGTGATTACACTTTGTCATTCGTTGTGAGGGTTTTATCTCGGGATTATCGTTAAAGTTGAATTGAGTTAATACACTAATACGAGTTCCATTGTATCTAGAAATTAGAACTCGTAAGCAAGGAGCTGCTAGAGTACTTAATAGCTAAGTAAACTTAATAGTTAAATAAACTTAGCAGCTAAGTTAGCTGAGTAGATTAATTAATCTATTAATTAAGTTAAGTATAATTAATTAATCAGGATTAATTAAGTTAATCAAGATTAATTAAGATTAATTAAGCTAAGCAAGATTAATTAAGCTAAGCAAGATTAATTAAGCTAAGTAAGTTATTTAGTTAAATGGATAAGCAAACTTAATAGTTAAGGAAACTTAATAGTTAAGGAAACTTAATAGTTAAGGAAATTTAATAATTAAGGAAACTTAATAATTAAGGAAACTTAATAGTTAAGAAAACTTAATGGTTAAGGAAACTTCCTAGCTAAGGAATAAATCTACCTATAAATAGGAAGCTTAGGATTCATTTTCCTTTGTTCATTTATTCTATTCTTCTCTCTATACGTTGGTGTTCTAACCAATAATCACCAAAGCGATGTCCTGTCCGATCGATTCAGGAACCATCTAACGAATGTCGAAGTGTTGTGCTTTGTGAATTTCGTTAAACGGAATCCAAAGTACTATACTTTGTGAGTTCATTAAATGGATACCAAAGTACTGTCTGAATAAGACTATACTTTGTGAAATTCGTTAAGGTTCGAATCTCGTGACTACCGTTAAGGTTTGATTTGGGTTTTACACAAATACGTATTCCATTCTGTTAAACTATGTGTTTAACTACCAAGAATACTCCCAACTACACACTTACAATCAAACAAACTATTAAATCATCAGAAGATCCAGAATAATAAAGTGCATGCTTAATTATCGAAAGAAGTAGAATCAAGAAGCTTGTTAACTCAATCCTGCATGCTTATAAAGTGAGTCATTCTCTTTTTATCAAATTATTTTCAAAATCATGTTTATTTTCAAAGGTTATAATTACAGTGATTAAGTTTATGTAATCACCAAATTACAGCCGGTATGTGGGGTATTGTGCACATTACTATTGTTGTTATCACTTTAGGTGGGCGAACCTAATTAGTGATATTCGTCATTCATTGGGGCAGCCAATGGTGATATGACCACAGTCACCGAAATGAGTCGAGTGACAAATACTGTGGGTAGTTGATTTGATATCAGAAACATTGTAATCTCTCTTAATACTGTGAATTATAACAAACGAGTCATTTTTAGCAAAATGAATGATTCACTCAGTATTTCCCGCTGACAAAACCTTTTTAAAACGCGTTTCAGGTAATTACAGTAGATTGGAGTAAGAGATGGATACGGCACTGAAAGGCATCAAGAAGTGGCTTATTTTATTAATTAAATCAAATTAAGAAATATTGTTTTATGTAATCAAATTTATCTTTATTAAAGCTACCATTGAAAAACATGAGTTTATCCCATCTATTTAATAAATAAAATCCGGTGTTTTCTAAACTCTGATATTTTCCTAACTCACGGTCCTGATGAGATTTCCGCTGCAATGTTTTCAAAATAATCACCGGTACCACTGGGCTGTTCACGACTTCCGATTCCGTCCAGGGTGGGTCGGGGGACGTGACAGAAGGTGGTATCAGAGCCACTGATTTAAGCCAATTAGGTGTTATAAAAATACCTAAGCTTATATAAAAGAGTTAGGAGATTGCTGTTAATTGGTAGCACACATGATAGCATTTAGACTTGAACTTAAGAAAAGATGCCTTAGTACCAGCTTCAAGATAAGCTAAGTACTTATGTGAATAAATTATGATGGGTTTTGATATACCATAAGAATGGTAATTAGAATATTGCAAGATATGATAAATAAGCAAGAATTAATAATAATTATTGCTTATTGATATTACTTGGTCTAGAATAATATATGTTACGGGAATACAAATTTCCTTAATTCTGGATAAAAGCCCTAATGAAAGAGGCACTTTTGAAAAGATACTATTTATGGGAAATAGAAAATTTTCTCTGGCAAGACTGGGTATGATGTAGTAGACTCTCCAGTTTGTCCAGATATATTGAGGTTACCGCTCCGGCGCGAATCGGATAAGACGGGATAGATAATATGTCAAACAAGTGACAAGATTTCCCTAAATAGTATCATGACCAGATATTTGATTGGTTTTTTTTTTGGAAATATGAATCTGTTGAATACATTGATCTGATAGATGGTATGTTTATATAGATATATATATCTATAAGGAATTCCAAAAGCCAAATAGGAATAAAGCACAAGCATATGTGTCTAGATTTCTTTATTAGGAATCTCTTTTCCGATATCAAACATTATTTCGTTTGATTATCTGCCTAGTAACTCGAGCGACAATAATAACAATAGAAACCCATTAAGTTGGGACACTATTAAAAGTATAAGAATTTCCAATGAATTACCATAAACTATTAACGCAAGTAAGAAGCATGTAAAGTTGTGATAATATATAAGAAAACACATGAAAATTTAGTTATAAGTCCACAAAAGTTGAAGTATATCACACACGACTTCCAAGGCAAGACCTTTGGAAAATATAAATTGGGCACGATGACACAAATACTAATTCCGTCAGTGGAAAAACTACTAATAAAAAAGAAGCACTTTGCCACGATCTTACAAACGATCTAAATCTCGCTGAGGTACGTTGGAACAATATTTCACAACCATAGGTGCACAGTCTAATCATAATCATAATTATTAGCACCACAAAACAAATCATATATTTTTGCAAATTCCCTATTTCATTTCATTTCATTCGACATTCCTTGGTAATGCCATTTAACAATGATTATCACACGAAATTCCAGATAAGATCCTTATATTTCATTCGTTAAAATTTGACCTCTGTAAATAGACTTTGACCTCGCTACTTCCCCTAATGGTCATCATACCATAAGGATTTAATTCATAGTAACGAATATTGATCTATTTCATTTCTTGGTAAATCCCTACGTTACACATGCACTATTTATTACGCATGAGGTTCGTTTGATTTATAAAGACCACTGGAGGGCTTCATTCCGATTTGTTATTTTATCCAAATTCAAATATCATTCCACTCTTTGTACTGTGAACTGCATTATTGCAAAACAATAACTCCTTGATATCGAGTCAATAAATTTCTTGAAAACTTAATTTTCTTTGGCATACATAGTTTCTATTGTGACCATGTCCGAACTTTCTTATTAAAACTTGTTTTGTTTAAATCAAATTCAAATTATTTGATTTGCTCACATTACATATTCATTTCAAAATCCCATATGATAGATGGAAGCTATCATATTCAAAATAGTCCCAACAAGCACTTCATTTGTTTTGAACCATAATCAGCTTGTTTAGTCTTTGACTTCATTGAATCGTTTCTTTGATCACAATCACCTTATACTGACATTTTCACAAAATTTAAAACTTGCACTAATCTCGTTTATATGTATCATATACGGATTTAATTATTTTTATATTTATAAAAGCCATCTTAACACAAATTGTATGTTAAGATAATGATACATAAATTCTTGTCATATTTCAGTATTTCTCTTAAAGATTCTTACAACATCAATCTAGCCTTTCATGATAATTATTGCTTTAACAATCTTCAATCGAAAAATATTATATAAAATTTATTATATATGGAAACTTACATAAGTGATTACCTAATTTACAAAATAATATTACTATATTCTTATTAAACCATTGAGGTGAAGAATTTATATTTAAATTATACTCTCATTTAAGTATATGTTTAGTTAATTATTTCTAATATCAGTTTTATTATTTTAATAGTAATAGTATTAGTATTATTTTAAAATACTAGGGTTATTGTCAAGAGCGGGTATTGGATAAGCCTAGCCTTAGTTAGGCATGGATTGGCCACCTATGCTTAAACAAGGCAGCACTAATCAATATCCAACCATGATAATGACTAGTTAAATTAAGTTATCATACTTAATTAGTAAAATTTAATTATATGTAGAAATATTTTACATATACTTTATACTGTAAAGAGAAGTCATATTTTCATAAAACAATACAAGAATTAGAGAAACGAATAAAATTATCTAAATAACTGTCTAAGTATTCATGAACAAGACATTTATATTTATATTTAATTATTCATCTTGTTTAAATATTCTACAATACTTTTATAAAATATGCATTTTAATATATATTTTACTCAAGCCAATATTTAAGTATGCTTGATATTAAAATAAACATTTACTATTTTTCTTTTATGATTTAAAAATATATTATTGTAAAATCTTATAGTTAAACATATTTGATTTTTGATCATGAATTCTAGGATATTTGTATCAACATAAAACATATATCATTATTTTGTCAAAATTACCACAGATTTTGATTTTACTTTATGATAACATAAAAAGAAAAGATATTTAATAAATTGAAGTATCACATATTTGAATAGTCTCCCTTTTCAATAATTATAAATATATTCACAACGTTATATGATTTCAAAATGAAAATAATAAAATCGGACCATTAAAATATTTTACAAATACTTTTGTACAATAAATATTTTTACATCTCTATTTACAACTTTTATAAAAATAGTAAATTCTTTTACAAAATAATACTAAAATATTTTGTAATAAATATAAGTTATTTTTAGTATAGTAAATTACTAAAATTTATTTTTGGTAACCATTTACATATAGTAAAAATATGTAACAAATAAATATATATTACATAGTAGTTATATTTAATATATAAGATACGATTCAGATATGGACACAAATAATATATTACATTTGCTTTACAAAATATAATATAATAGTTGGTCATGACAAAACAACTTGCTCATATTTCAATCTCTATGATATAGTATGAAAAATACGGTTACTACTAATAGTATACTATCACATTGTTTCACAACTTGGAACGTTAAACGATAATACACTAACTTTATTGTCTTTTTGTGTATCTTTATAATTTACTCCTCTCAACACTTTGAATTTCTAATATCATAAATATTTGACAAATCATTTTTCATGCTTTTATTTCATTTAGAACCTGTCAATTCTAAGTCTTCCTCAGTTGCCAATCAAAGTAAGCTTCCTTTTGACAAAGAATTTTATTGATTTTAAAAGTCCTTCACATTCATTTTAAATATCTATCTTTTGGCTTGAACCTAGTCACTTTGGAAAATATATCATTTCATTTCATTCATTTGTCATCGATTTCTTGAACTAATTCAGTTAAACCATTGAATCCTACTTAAGATACAACTTGTATTCACAAAATTCGATATTTTAAACTTTGTGTCATCTACCTTAATATTATTTTTATTTAACTAAAAGGTGACATAAATTTAAAAGAAATATCATAACCTAAATACACTTGGAAGCTGGAATCTGAGATGAAGAAAAAGTATTCCTACTTATTCCAGTAAATCCCGAGGACGAGATTTTTATTAAGGTGGGGAGAATGTAACAACTCTCATTAAAAAGTCCTAATTATTATTTTAATTGTCCAATAGGAAATCCTAATTGAGAAACCCAAGTGATTCTGAACAAACCCTAAAATTTTCAGAATAAACGGAATCAGGATCAGGGCCCCTAAAACTCAAGGGGGGTAAAACCCTATTAATGATTATCTTTATAAAATGCTCACGCAACGTCGACTCATCAGGGCTAGATAGGTGACGAAGCAGGCCTACCCTACTTTGACACCCCAGGCGACACGCGACAGGGACCATGGTGTCCTTCACGACTCGCGGGCGGCTCAAATTTTGGGTATAAATGCAGGGGCTTGGGGCCTGAACTATTTGCTCAGTTCGACGGTCTAAAACGTCGTCCTACTCTTTGTATCTCCGTTTCTTTCTATCAACACCCTAAAACCTCGAAACTCTGCTCGTTATTAGGGTAATAACTCTAATCGCTGCTACGATTCAATCTCCGATCGACTGAAACTATCCGACGGGATGTTTAAGTGCTATCCTTTGTCATTAGTCGTGATTCCGACAGGATGTTTAAGTACCACCCGAACTCGGGGAATACTCTGTCATTCGTTGTGAATCCGATGGATGTTTAAGTGATTACACTTTGTCATTCGTTGTGAGGGTTTTATCTCGGGATTATCGTTAAAGTTGAATTGAGTTAATACACTAATACGAGTTCCATTGTATCTAGAAATTAGAACTCGTAAGCAAGGAGCTGCTAGAGTACTTAATAGCTAAGTAAACTTAATAGTTAAATAAACTTAGCAGCTAAGTTAGCTGAGTAGATTAATTAATCTATTAATTAAGTTAAGTATAATTAATTAATCAGGATTAATTAAGTTAATCAAGATTAATTAAGATTAATTAAGCTAAGCAAGATTAATTAAGCTAAGCAAGATTAATTAAGCTAAGTAAGTTATTTAGTTAAATGGATAAGCAAACTTAATAGTTAAGGAAACTTAATAGTTAAGGAAACTTAATAGTTAAGGAAATTTAATAATTAAGGAAACTTAATAGTTAAGAAAACTTAATGGTTAAGGAAACTTCCTAGCTAAGGAATAAATCTACCTATAAATAGGAAGCTTAGGATTCATTTTCCTTTGTTCATTTATTCTATTCTTCTCTCTATACGTTGGTGTTCTAACCAATAATCACCAAAGCGATGTCCTGTCCGATCGATTCAGGAACCATCTAACGAATGTCGAAGTGTTGTGCTTTGTGAATTTCATTAAACGGAATCCAAAGTACTATACTTTGTGAGTTCATTAAATGGATACCAAAGTACTGTCTGAATAAGACTATACTTTGTGAAATTCGTTAAGGTTCGAATCTCGTGACTACCGTTAAGGTTTGATTTGGGTTTTACACAAATACGTATTCCATTCTGTTAAACTATGTGTTTAACTACCAAGAATACTCCCAACTACACACTTACAATCAAACAAACTATTAAATCATCAGAAGATCCAGAATAATAAAGTGCATGCTTAATTATCGAAAGAAGTAGAATCAAGAAGCTTGTTAACTCAATCCTGCATGCTTATAAAGTGAGTCATTCTCTTTTTATCAAATTATTTTCAAAATCATGTTTATTTTCAAAGGTTATAATTACAGTGATTAAGTTTATGTAATCACCAAATTACAGCCGGTATGTGGGGTATTGTGCACATTACTATTGTTGTTATCACTTTAGGTGGGCGAACCTAATTAGTGATATTCGTCATTCATTGGGGCAGCCAATGGTGATATGACCACAGTCACCGAAATGAGTCGAGTGACAAATACTGTGGGTAGTTGGTTTGATATCAGAAACATTGTAATCTCTCTTAATACTGTGAATTATAACAAACGAGTCGTTTTAGCAAAATGAATGATTCACTCAGTATTTCCCGCTGACAAAACCTTTTTAAAACGCGTTTCAGGTAATTACAGTAGATTGGAGTAAGAGATGGATACGGCACTGAAAGGCATCAAGAAGTGGCTTATTTTATTAATTAAATCAAATTAAGAAATATTGTTTTATGTAATCAAATTTATCTTTATTAAAGCTACCATTGAAAAACATGAGTTTAACCCATCTATTTAATAAATAAAATCCGGTGTTTTCTAAACTCTGATATTTTCCTAACTCACGGTCCTGATGAAATTTCCGCTGCAACGTTTTCAAAATAATCACCGGTACCACTGGGTTGTTCACGACTTCCGATTCCGTCCAGGGTGGGTCGGGGGACGTGACACCAACTATTAGCTATTGGCCGCTGCCACCCCCAACTATCACTTTGACGCCCGTCACCCCCAACTTAACACTTAGTATGTTCTGTCATCACGTCGTTAACTGATCACTAACTTTTGATCCTGTTATTATACTTTTGGGAGTGTCATATGGATCTTAGGAAGGTTTTAGGGATCTTAGGACACCCCCAAAAGTATAGTAACATGATCAAAAGTTAGTGATCAGTTAACGGCATGGTGACAAAACACACTAAGTATTAAGTTGGGGGTGACGGGCGTCAAAGTGATTGTTTGGGGTGATAGCGACCAATAGCCAATAGTTTGGGGTGATAAAATCCAATAACCCTTTAATTTGGAATTTCAAGTTCTAAAAAGGTTATATTTTTACAAATTTACAACCGATAGCGTCATGATAAAAAGAACCAACATAAGAAAATTATGAAACGACATGACAAGTTTAGTTAAAATTTGATTATATATACTTGATCACATAAAAACCCATTCCCACAAAAGTGAGTTTTGAGCCTTTATTGAGCATATAAATACATATCTTTAAAACTAAATGCTCATTTTTCGTTTCTTATGTGAATAGCCGCTTGGTTCTTACAACTCTAGAACTTGCCACGACGATGTATTCCCGGTCCTTACCAACTTAAACCCGAGTAAGTAAATGACGGAGGCATTAGGACTAACCCTTTTTATTTCTACACCATTATTTTTCTTTTTTTTTTACCACCTACCCAAAATCCCCCTAGTTAACCCCTTTGAGCCTAAACCTTTTCATTTCATAACCCAAACCAAACACCCTTTCATCCACCAAAACCTTTTTATTTTTAACCCTTTTTTTAGTAACAAGCTCGGATTTTCTTATGACTTTCAAAAAAAAAATGATGATGATGAAGCAAAAAGAGAAATAAACAAACAAGTTTATCAAAAATAACTTTGTTTGAATAATGGCTTCATCAAAATAAAAACTTCAAAAATAAAAAGTCTTACGAAAACCGACGCTCTTTACGCCTTTCGCCCTTTTACTAACCACTAACCCAACCACCTACCTTTAACCCAAGCCTAACCCTTCACCTCAAAAGTCCTCTTGATATTTACAAAGGTGTATAGTTAAAAAGGTGGAGGATTGATTGCTTGGCAAGCCTATGGTAGGAGTAAGTTCCATGCCGCTCTCGAGTGATTCACTAAAAAAACATCTTCGGCCGAGTGTTGAGTGATCCCCCGTGAGGTATGTGAACTTGTATATAAATGGAATTTTAAAAAGGCATGTTATGCCCTAATAAGTAATTTATCTTATGAAATGTTTTAAATAAATCATGACGAATAGGATTGTAAATAAACAAAAATAAAACTTAGTAAAGAATCTTGGAAATCCCGACACTCTATGACAAGCCAAAAAACCTTCTCTTCTACCCATTCCATTTGGGAGTGTAAAGCCACATTATAAAGAGTTTTGCTTGAGGACAAGCAAAGATTCAAGTGTGGGGGTATTTTATGTGCACAAAATGCAACATATAAATTACATCAATTGTGGCATAAAACTAACCCCTTTTTAGTACTAATGTTGGAAAAAGTGTGTTTTTGTCTTCCTTTTGTATTTTCAGGATTAAATGAGCTCAAATGAACAAAAGAAGCAAAAAGGCAGCTAAATCTAACATAAATACAAGAAAAGGAACAAACGTGGCATGCCTGACCCCCCGACAGCATCTTCCCAAGCAAAATCAAGAGAACAGAAGGCTGAACACGCCCCGTGCTCAGTGAGCACGGGGGCGTGCCCAAGTGTTAGCAGAAAAGACAAAGCTGTAGAAGCTTCTATCACCCACCACGGGGTCGTGCTCAGCGGACACGGGGCCGTGGTCAACTCTAAGATTCGCAGAATCTAGGGAAATCTTGATAGTACAGATTCGCTTCTGCACACGGGGGCATGCCCAGCGGACACGGGGGCGTGGTCAACTAATGCAGACAAACTGCAATTAATGAAGAAAGAGAAGGAGGATGGACACGGGGCCATGCCCAATGGATACGGGGCCGTACCCAATGGACACGGGGCCATGCCCAAGCTGCTGTTCAGGCTATAAATAGGGGTGCTTGGCTCATTTGCAAACCATCCCTTGGCACATCACCTCTCTCACACTTCACCCACCACCCACCACCATCACAACACCATCATCCACCACCATCATCCATTGTCCATCGTAGAGTGTGTGAGTCGTATCGGGATCCAAGATTGATCGTAAGAGTTTTTGACAATCAAAGGCCATGTTTGCCTAAGTCCCTTACGTCACTTGGTGAAGACAAGTGTCTAGTGTAATACTTTTTATTTTTAATCTTTTCGCACTTCTTACTTGGTTATGTATTAATGACTTTAATAACTAGTTTCTTATGTTGAAGGTGATTCTTCCTCATCGTTTGTCCGTGGTGTCTTGGCATTATTTTACTGTCTATATAAAATAAAAGATTTTCACCATTCATATCTCCACGGTCTATATGGAGATATGTTGGCTACCTGGTCGGGGGTTAAGGGAACGGTTTGGTAAGAGTCTTGCCTTGTTCAGTGTATAGATCCTGCAAGGACCTGGGTCAAATTTAGTAGGACCTCCTTCAATACCCACCAGTATTGGATGGCGAGTGTCCAAACTCTTTAATTCCCTCATATGTAAGCTACTATTAATACTTTAACCCGGCTACTTAGGACTGTATCCCTGCTGCCTCAGACTACTTAGCCGAGGGTAACGTCACCTTCAAAAGAGGGGCTACCATAATATGCATTAATAACTTAATTAATTATCTTTCAATAATCCAACCCTTTAGGATTGTATCCTTGCTGAATCAAACTACTGGGTTGAGGGTAACGTCACCTTCAAAAGAGGGGCCTACTACAATAACTAAGATAATCTCTTAAAAAGTGCAAAAGTGCGGAAATAATCAAAGGTTACACTAAACACGAGTCGCAGCCAAGTGATTCATCTTGTCTATCTGTTTTTACTTTTATTTGTATTTTCAGCATTTTAGTTAGTTTTTATTTTTCTTATTTAAAACATTTTTCTAACTTTTTGATATGATTAGACGTTGAGGATAAACCGGTACTAAAAGCTCTTGTGTCCTTGGACGACCTCGGTATCTTGCCAACACTATACTACGCTCACGATGGGTGCGCTTGGCCATATGTGTGTTTAGTGTTAGTAAATATCGTGTTTTATAAATTTAAAACTTGGCTAAAAATTGTTAAAAAGGGCTTAACATATACATTAAAAACTATAACACACAACACGCATCAGCACACATGACCTCGCTTCACGAGACAAAGCTAATAGGGCTGAAACATGGTGATGTTTTAACCGTATTAGCAGACTTTCGTGGAAAAAGGCCATGTGAGGCTAATGTTGTGGTGTGTTCAAGTCAATCGAATTGCATATCTCTATCGCTTGCAACACGACGACTGTCATCTATCGCTCGACGGTTGTCGCTAACGCTCGTCGCTATCGCTCATCGGCAACCGCCCATCATTTATCGCCGTCGTCATCGCTGACCATGTTGTGTTGGGTATTCGCTTATCGCTTTCCGCGTACCGCCCTTCGCTTATCACTTGTATCGCTGAACTGAGTTCGAAATCGACTTCATCACTCAGTTTACCCAAATCGCTTTTCAAGACTTGGTCCAACCTTTTTCTCGCTTGGATCGAGTCATCACAAATCTGTGTATACTATGTCGGCACGTATGACACTGTTCACGGGACGGAAGCCATATGGTTAAAGCATGGTTTTTACGCCGCTGGTACTTCCTATATATAAGTGTTTTAACCATATCGTCAAACTTTCGTGAAAGGTGCTATGCGGGGCCGACCTTAAAAATTTAAAATTTTGACATTATTTAAACCTTTGTGGAAACAAAGACTTTTCTTATAAAATTTTCCAAAAACTTTCGTACAAAGCGGGATTTTCTTGTAACACTGGTGTGACAATCGACTCAAGTTAACGTCGTGTGAAGAGAAAATTTCGTAAAGCGAGTTTTAATCACTTTAAAATCTTTTTGGTAACCTAACAAAACCCTTCCCATAGCGCTGGTGTGGACATCAATACAATTAACGCCGTGCCATGAGAAGATTTTCATAAACAAGTTTCTCCAAATTAATCGACTTTTCAGAAATTTAAAACACTGGGGATCGCATTCTCGTGTGTGTTATCGCTTTTTGATTGTTCGAATCTTATTACTCGTCGCTCTCGCTTAAGTCTTCGCAATGCTCTCGCGCGTTAATTCTCTACCGGTCGCTCGCTATTCTCGTCGCTCTTCTCGCTACTCTTTATTCGAATCAACTCTCGCAACCCTACTGGTGGATTAATTTCAGGATGAAATTTCCTAAAGCAGGGGAGACTGTAACACCCCGCACTTCCGTGCATTGTTACTACTCGTTATACTCGTTACGCCTAGCACCAGAGATTCGGATCATAATTGTTGGTGCATCTACTATCTGTTAACTTCGTCTTAATTGAGTCTTATGTCTAGATTAGGTTAAACAAGTGCACAACAGGGATTGATTTAGGGTTTGATTATGTTTCAGGAGGTAATTTCGTTTGAAGGAGACTTGGACAAGTTCAAACGAAATCACCCAAGTAATTTCGTTTGAACAGGGTCTTGTCACCCTCAAACGAAATACCTAGGTCTATAAATAGGAGTTGTGTAATCTCATTTGAAACGGAATAGTGTGTGTGTGAGCTGAGGTGCTGCCGGATTTTTGTTAGAATTACACTTGTAAAAGCTCAGGAAATCAATAATATAAGAAGATTAAAAGGAAACAAGCTGTTTGAAGTCATTTACATTGATTCCGCCTCTGCAAATGATTATGAACTACTCATTTTGACTGTTTAGGGTCACCGGAACGATCCAACAAGTGGTATCAGAGCACAGGATGAGGAGTTCATACCAAATTCAGCTTGATTTTACCGGATTCTTTCACTTCTACCTTTCTTTTCTGATTTGAACAAGTTTTCACGGTTGAAATGGCCTGAAACTCTCACATATCAAGCGAAACACAGTGTTAACTAATCCTTGAAAGTTTTAGATTAAAATTTGGCTTAAAACTTGATCTAACACCTAATTTCGTTTGAAAATTGTTCGAAAATGATGACATCATCTTGATCTCGTTTGAAAATACTTGGTTATCTCGTTTGAAAAGGCACTTCATACATGATTTCGTTTGAAGATTATGGGTTATTCCATTTGAGACCATAATCTCGTTTGAAAGTTCTAGCTAATTTCGTTTGAGAGTGCAAGTTATTGTAATTTCGTTTGAAGTTGAAACTTGATTAGTGTTGTCTCAAACGAAATAACAGATTTCGTTTGAGAAGAGCCATTTCGTTTGAAAGACATAATATTGTTTGAACAACAATTTCGCTTAAATAGATTCCGTTTGAATCTGTCATTTTTCAAAATCAAGAATTTTCTAAGTGTTTGTTGATCATTTCAGGTTCATACAAGATGGATGATCTATTCATGAATCCGTTTAGCGATATGTATGCCTTTGCTGGAAATTCTGGAGACGATACTTCTTCTAGCAACACCAATGAGAACACACCAAATACGAAGAAAAGTTTATCGGATGCTCTGAGTGTGGAAAGTGCTTTCAGAACTTATAACAAACCCCCGAAGTTGATAGCTATCGAAGAGTACAGTCGGTGGGCAAATAAGTTTGAAGAATGGTTGAAGGCCTTTGCTTATCCCAGCTGGAAGAGTCTAAAGAATGGATACATTGATGGAGGCAAAACTGGTGAAAGCTTGACATCATCTGATGAAATAGAATCGTTTGTTGCTGAGCAAAAATGCATCGCACTGCTATTTCAATCTGTCAGAGAAGATATAATATCCTTGATTGAATACAAGAATTCTGCAGATCTCTGGAACAAGGGAAGTGTAGAAATTGTGAAAAATAAAAAGAATCTGCTAAGAAAAGAATTTGATTTATTTGGTTGTTTAAAAAATGAATCAGTTTGTAAAATGATTGAGAGGTTTGGGCACCTAAAGCTGGAGCTGGCGAGACATGAAATTTTTTATTCTCAAGAAGAGCTAGTCGACAAGTTGTTTGATTCATTGCCAGATGAGATGGATTGGCAATATTATGCCTTAATGTTGAAGAATACTATCAAGCCGCCAGAAGTGTTGACTGTAGATTTGCTGATTGAAAGACTAGAGAGTCACGAGCTGGAGTTAAGGAAAACATACAAAGTCAATCACTCGTCTTATCAACAGAACTTGGATTTGTATTATCCAAAAAGCATGATGCCAAAGAATACATCTCCCAAGACAGCTTTTTCTGCTGAAAACTCCAATACATACAGCAAAGAGAGTCAATGCAATATAGTTGTAGACTTAAAGAACGCTCAAAACTTCAGTGAGGAGTCGACAAAGCAACAGATGGTTTTCTTAGCATCTGTGCTAGAATCGTATGAAAGCCTTGTAGCAGGGAAGATAGGCAACACCAACCTGACAAAAGAAGACTACGATCAGATTGATCCTGAGGAGATGGAATTGATCGGCATAAGGTGGTGTATGGCCAGTGCAGTTCATCGGGCACAGCGTTTCATGGAGATCACAGGAAGGAAGTTTATTGGTGGACCTTCTACCAAGTTAGGCTTTGATAAGTCTAAAGTGACGTGTTTCAAGTGTAAACAGAAAGGTTACTTTAAGCGTGAATGCCGAAATGCTTATGCTGATGAGTCTGAAAACCCGTTTAGAGAAGACTACTACAAGAAAGCGATCTATCATCAGAACAAATCGGAGCCGCCAAGAATGAAGCAGCTTGAGGATAACAAAGAGAAATCTAGAGCTCTTGCTGTAATTCACGACGATGAAGGTTTTGACTGGAGCGAGCTGTTACCTGAGGAGGATGCAGTTGGATATGCTTTCATGGCAAAATCTGCTGAGCCTGTTCCTTTTAAAGACAACAGAACTGAAGAACAAAAGTATGGGTACAGAAAGATGAAGCTCAGAACAAAATGATCAGAATATCTGGTATCTATTCTGAAGCAAAAAGAGCGAGGAGATGGGATCCAGACAGAGAATGTTATCTTGACCCCATGGGAAACATTGCCATTGATCATAACACTCTTGATCTTGAAACTATAATTAAAGAAATGGCTGAAGAAGATGAGTATTGGCAAAGGAAATGGTGGGGAAGCGGAGAAGAGAAAGAAGAGAAAGAGAAAGAAAAAGAAGAGAAGCCAAAGAAGGTTGATAATGGGATCATTGACACGACTCAAGAGTTGAATGCTGAAATCATGGGAAAGATGGCTGACAAGGTGTTGGCTGCTAAGGCACTTGAGGTAGACTCTAAATCCGTATCTGAGTCTAAAAGCCAGGTCAGTTCAAATGCGTCAACGACTGAGTCAGGTAAGAAAGTCAATGGTGATGTTGACTACAAAAATTGCATCAAAGAATGCAAAGTTTGTAGTACAATCACCTATCTCAATGGTAAGAAGGTTGATGATCTGACTGCAAGAATCAGAAGCGTTGAGGATCAAATCCTTGACCGTGATAAAATGTTGAAAGCTTCAACTGACAGACTAAAAGAATTAACTAACAAAATTGAAAATGATAAAATTGATCAAGAAAAGGTTAGGAAAGAAAATGAGAGGTTAGTTCTTGAAAATCGTCAGATTACTGAAAAATTTGAGAAGCTTAAAAGCACGGTTAAAGATAATGATGAAAGAAATGGTAAGACATATAAGGAAAATGTTCATTTGTCTGGAGTGCTTCGGATAAAAGAAGAATTAATCAACCAGCAACTGGATGAAATTGCAAGGTTGAAGCTTAAATTTCAAGAAGCTGAAATTGAAAATGAGCAAATCCAGTTGAAACTAAAAAGTTACAACTCCGCAAGCTTTGTTTTGCAAGACATTGTTCCAAAACCCATAGGCAAAAACAAAGTTGGCGAAGATGTCTTTTCGGATGGAACCGGGGTGGGTTATCATCAAGTTCCACCACCAGTTCTAGACAATTATTCGGAAAAGTAATCTGGGTTGGTTAATCTTGAAGATGAGAAAGAATTGAAACTTCCGGACACGATTGATGTCACGTTCACTTCATCTTCCGATGACGATAGTGTCCAAACTGAAGTGGTAAAAAGTGTGGTTGAGAATGTTCTAAAATCTGATAGTGACACTACTGAGGAAGATGGATGTTTCTTGGACAAATACATTCCGAAACAAAAGTCCAAAACAACTTAAATGAAGAATCTACTGTTGTCATGTACCAGATGTTGGGATCGGATAAGTTGTATTCGGATTCTGAGTTTCCGCTGGAGAATGTAAATGTTGCCAAATTGACAAATGTGTTTAAATTGATTGAAATTGATCTGTCTGAAGTGAAAAGTTTAAACCAAACAAAAAGGCAAATGAATTTTGAAAAAGATAAAGCTTACTACAAGAAACATGTTGTTCCACCACGTTTTTGTAACAACAATCGAAACAGATGGTCGGGTGGTTATCAGGGTGGTAAAATTTATCAAAGAAAGAATTTCAGAACAAAAAGTTTGCTGAGAAGAAAGTGTTTGTGAACAGTTCAAGTTCACTTTCTGATGAAGAGTCTAAAATCTTTTCAAAATCAAATGAAGAGTTCTTTGAGGAAAAGGAATCACAACCTCAGTCTGAAGGCACAAGTAGGGTAGTTGATACTCGTACATGCTTTAGATGCAACAAAGTTGGTCACATTGCAAGAAATTGCACCAACTTCAAGCCTAAGACTGAAGTTGTTGAGAATCAAAAGAAGAAGGTTGATGCAAAAGGCAAAGCTCCAATGATTGTTGAGAAAATTTTGAAAAATGAGAAAACAAAAGTCAAAATTGAACCTGTTAAAAATGTGGTAACTAAAAATGACAAGTTTTACAAACGGGTTTCATCATCTCAACAAACATGGAGGCCAAAAAGTTCATCTAAACCAAAGGTTTCAGAGTCGGAAAAACAATCGTCTTCTACCACTCTGGTAAAGATGGATGTTCCTTTGGATTATTATGAAAAGTTGGAGAAACAATTTTTTACTCACCCAAAGAAGAAGAATGTTCTAAAGAAAGATCAACCAACCGGTCAACTTAAAATAGATGAGTTTTTCTTATACAAAAAGGTTGAGGTTGGATCAGAAGAAAGTTTAAAAATGAATGACAAAAACTTTCCACCACTTTACATTGGAAAATCTCACATTAATGTCAAGTTACCCGAGTCAAAAGAGGCTTGGGTGGCAACAAAATCTCATTAAATGTTTGTGATATGTGCAGGAGCTTCCAAGATCTGTTTCACGATGGATTATGGATAGTGGAGCTTCTCGGCACATGACAGGGAAGACAGCGTTGCTGTATGATGTTAGAAATTTCAATGAAGGTTATGTAGGTTTTGCGGGTAACCAAGGTGGTAGAATTGTTGGTGAAGGAATGTTATCCAATGGGATTGTTACGTTTGAAAGAGTTAACTACATTGCTGAGCTGGAGAATAATCTGCTGAGTATCTCTCAGATTTGTGACAGGATGTATACCACTCACTTTACTGACAAAGAATGTTTGATCTTGAAGCCAGGATTTGTTATCCCTGAAGAATGGATTATCATGAGGGCACCAAGAGTTAATGATCTGTATGTGTTGGATATGAGCGTAGCTACTACAACCACGGGTCAGGCTCATTGTTTTGTGTCAAGAGCAACAGAAAAAGAATCGAGATTATGGCATCGCAAGATGGGGCATATTCACCTACGTAAAATGAATCACCTGGTACATAATGATTTAGTTCTAGGTGTTCACATTAAAGGTTTTCATCTGGAAGGGGAGTGCATTAGTTGCATCAAAGGAAAGCAGAAGAAAAAGTCACACTCTAAAAAGCAAGTCAAGTCAATTCAGTTTCCAGACCTTTAGAGAGACTTCATATGGATCTTTTTGGTCCTGTGATTGTCAAAAGTATTACAGGAGATCTCTACTGTCTTGTGGTTACTGATGATTATTCCAGATTTTCGTGGGTATCATTTTTGAAGTCGAAAGATGAAACGTTTGACAGTTTGATGGCGTTGTTCAGAAAGATTGAAAATCAGTACCAAAGGCGTATCAAAAGAATTAGAAGTGATAATGGTACTGAATTCAAGAACAACAAGATGGAAGAATTTTGTGATGAAAGAGGTATATTGCATGAGTTTAGTGCTCCGTACACTCCGCAGCAGAATGGAGTCGCTGAAAGAAAGAACAGGACACTAATCGAAACGGCCAGAACAATGCTTGCTGATTCAAAGCTACCGTTAAATTTTTGGGCAGAAGCAGTTTCCGCCGCATGCTATAAGCTCAACAGAGTTCTCACTGTTAAGAAATTCAACAAAACATGCTTTGAGTTGATCAATAACCGCAAACCAAATTTGAAGTATCTTGAACCGTTTGGGTCACCCTGTACTGTTCTAGAACCTTTTGGAAAGTTTGGTCCGAAGAGTATTGAAGGGATATTCATAGGTTATGCAAGTCCATTACGACGAGTCTTCGTTCCAAGTCTGAAGCGGATTATTGAAGCTCCCAATGTTGAATGTCAAGGTTATACAATGCCGCCACAGAATCCTGGAGATTCATGGCGTTATCATTACGATACTTTGTGGGATTCGTTTGACATGATGGAAGAAGAAGAAGAAGATGTCTTTGATGAGTTGGATATTTTGCGAGAGTATGAGTCATCGCAGGAAAGGTTCCCAGCAAATTCAGATTCCAAGTCAAACAAATCCAGTCAGTGAACAAGATGCAAATCAGAATGTTACTAATCTGGAAGGCGATGTAGATGTTTCAGGCGAAGTGATGCCACAAACTCTTTCATACCATCCAGAGGAGCTAATAATCGGAGAATTGCAGTCAGGCGTTCGCACTAGAAGACAGCTTGATCGAGGGCTTACATGTTTTTATACAAAAGTTGCTCCTTTGCAAACTGAATTCTCATTGAGTTGTTTTATTTCGCAGATTGAGCCGAGAACTTATAAAGAGGCGCTTACTGAAGATTCTTGGGTCAATGCGATGCAGGAGGAACTGAGCCAATTCGAAAAGTTGGGAGTGTAGAAGTTAGTGGATTTGCCTGATGGTCAGAGGAAGATAAACACCAAGTGGGCGTTCAAGTGCAAGAGGGATGATAGAGTTGTTGTTCGAAACAAAGCTCGACTCGTAGTGCAGGGTTTTAGTCAGCATGAGGGTATAGATTTCACCGAAGTGTATGCTCCAGTTGCTAGACTAGAAGCAATCAGAATCTTCCTAGCATTTGCATCTTGGAAAAACTTCAAAGTATATCAGTTAGATGTTAAATCAGCGTTTCTCTACGGGAAGGTAAAAGAGGAGGTATATGTCGGACAGCCACCGGGCTTCACCGATCCAAACCACAAAGACAAGGTCTACTTGTTAGACAAAGCGCTGTATGGTTTACACCAGGCCCCGAGAGCTTGGTACGAGACATTGTCTCAACACCTGCTAGCCAACAACTTCATTCGTGGAAAAGTGGATGCCACTCTCTTCACCAAAGAGGTCGACGGACATCTTCTGATAGTTCAAATATACGTGGACGACATCATATTTTGGTCAACAAATGAAAATTTGTGCAAAGATTTCGAAAGAGTTATGAAGCAGAAATTCGAAATGTCATCGATGGGTGAGATGAAATTCTTTTTGGGATTACAGGTTGATCAACTACCCAAAGGAATTTTCATACATCAAACGAAGTACGTTCATGATATCTTGGAGAAATTCGGGATGTCAGGTTCTACTCCAGCTTCCACCCCATTAGCGACGAACCATGGGATAAACCCTGCTCTCACCGGAGAGAAGGTAGATGAAACGTTGTATCGTTCCATGATCAGATCGCTGATGTATTTGACATCTTCAAGACCCGATATTATGTACCCAACCTGCCTCGCAGCAAGATTTCAATCTAACCCGAGAGCTTCGCATATGGTGATCGTGAAAAGGATATTACGCTACCTGAAAGGAACTCCATCATTGGGGTTGTGGTATCCAAGAGAAGGCGATTTCACGCTCGAAGGGTATTCCGATTCCAATTTCGGATGCTGCAAAGTTAACGCTAAATCAACAACAGCGGGGTGCCAGTTTTTCGGACCACGATTGGTCACCTGGCAATGCAAAAAAGCAGACCTCTATGGCTTTATCCACATGTGAAGCGGAGTATGTATCTGCTAGCAGCTGCTGCTCACAGATCTTGTGGATCCAGCAACAGATGCGCGACTACGGTTTGCAATTTCTAAACACCCCTATCTTTGTTGATAATGAGGCAGCGATTAACATTACTAAAAATCATGTTCATCACGCTAAAACGAAACACATTGAAATCCGTCATCACTTCATTCGCGATTGTTTCGAGAAGAAGTTGATACGAATTGAGAAAATCCACACTGACGAGCAAAAAGCTGATTTACATACCAAAGCATTTGATAAAACACGTTTTCAATATTTGCTAAAACTAAACGGTATGAAGCTTTTATCGGTGTTGGAGGAGATTATTGGCGTTGATGAAGGAGACATTGTAGATGATGTTGAGAAGCAATCTGCAATGGTTTGTCGATTTTTTACTTGTTTTGGTATTTAGGGGGAGTATAGGGTAATATTTTCAGAAAATACAAAAACAATAAAAAATGACAAAAATACAAAAACATGAGATATTTTCAAAATCCAAAAACAATAAAAAAACCAGAAAAGAGCTTGTGTAAAAAGGGAAAATGATAGTACATTGGCTTGACAGTTACGGTATGCTAAAGAAATGGAAAGTTTAAATGCGTTAAACAGTCTCGCTGATGATGTGCCGATTGGTTTTTACACATTTAGTAGGTTTGTTCGAGATATAAACCTAAATCTTTACTTACTTATTTCGTGGGGAACACTACTTGGATATATAGGTAACCCCTGAAATCTTGTTTGAAAGATCCCTCTTTCTGAGATACTAGGTCTTTATACTCAGTGATATCTGGGGTATTATTCCGGGACTTCTGCTGAATGGAAGTTCTGACCTAGTCCCCGAATAATACTTTCCGCAATGCTTGAAACATAGCATCACCCTCAGCATAAATGATAAGACAATAAAATTGCTAATCAATGCTGTTGTAAAAAAAAGATCCTCTAAAGGGGACACACCCAAGTCGATTCGTGATCTCTCTGCTGAACGGTAGTTCTGACCTGAGCTCTCACGGTTTCGTACTGTTACTTAATTTATTCCCTTACAGATATCATCTGTGGTATACTCACCTGTAAGACTGAATATTGGGATCTGGATACGGGAGTATATTCAAGAGGTGGGACACATGTATAAGTTTAAGTCTCTAATTCATCTAATCCGTATCCTGGACAGATTGAAATTTGTGTGAGAATTTAAGTGGATCAGCATATCGACAATCTAAGCGAATAGTTTAATTCTGAATATGTAATTAAAGCTTAACGGTACTTGTGACTTGTTGAATAGCTGATATGATTCCCTAACACGCTCACCAAAAATATGTTTGTAAATAGTTTACTTTTATTGCATTTTAGTTCTGTATTTCATTTCTAGTTTAGAAGCTTTATTCAAAATCTAAAAAGATTTTACACTTCTGCTTTATTTTTGACAAACCAAAGTGGAAAGCTGATCGTCAGATTCGAATTGAAGCAGATGTAGGAAGTTTCTGGGCTGGAGGATGAGTCGTGAGCTTAATATGATAAGTTTGTAAAAGTTGAAAAGTTAAAGCAATTTCATTAATTTGAAACTTGTAAATTTTCAGAAAAAGTTGAACAAAAAGTCAGTGTGATTTATCTCTGATCAACCAAGGTCATTAAGTTGGACTTGGTAAATTAATTGAGTAATCAGGGTCATTAACTTGGACCTGAATACTTAAGTGGATTTCTAAACACTGGTTAGACTATCAATTGTGGTTGAATGGTAAGTATAGATTGAAACTGTTATTGTCATATATCTTATATTTGGGTAGAGATTATGCAGGAATCTAGTTCCCCATGGCAACAAAATGTCAAAGTTTGAACCAGAATTTAAAGCCCTAGCTTATCGAGAGGGGGAGTCTGCGAAAGGGGGAGTCAGAATTCTGGATCAACATTCAAAGGGGAGATTGAAGATAAAAGATTGAAGAGAGCTTTTACAATGTCAAGACAATTTGGAAAGAGACAAAGACTAAAGACTCGACGCCGAAGACTTTGTCAACATCCAAGGGGGAGTCTGTTGGTGCATCTACTATCTGTTAACTTCGTCTTAATCGAGTCTTATGTCTAGATTAGGTTAAACAAGTGCACAACAGGGATTGATTTAGGGTTTGATTATGTTTCAGGAGGTAATTTTGTTTGAAGGAGACTTGGACAAGTTCAAACGAAATCACCCAAGTAATTTCGTTTGAACAGGGTCTTGTCACCCTCAAACGAAATACCTAGGTCTATAAATAGGAGTTGTGTAATCTCATTTGAAACGGAATAGTGTGTGTGTGAGCTGAGGTGCTGCCGGATTTTTGTTAGAATTACACTTGTAAAAGCTTAGGAAATCAGTAATATAAGAAGATTAAAAGGAAACAAGCTGTTTGAAGTCATTTACATTGATTCCGCCTCTGCAAATGATTATGAACTACTCATTTTGACTGTTTAGGGTCACCGGAACGATCCAACAATAATATACCTATATCGCATATATCGCTAAATCGCAGTATTTTTCGCATATTTCGCATACTTTATCGCTATCACCTCACATTGCACTTGCTGACAACCACGAAGATGTCGAGAGAGGACCAATTCTACCCTCCATGATAGCCGTGATGTGTCGCAGTGCAACTCATTACTCAAAACACACATTAACGTTCACGATGACATTGAGAGAGGACCTATTCTACCCTCCTCGATGACCGTGAAGCGTCGCAAGTAACGCTTATTCGAAACGAAACCCGGTTATTGTATCACAACTTTTAAATATGGATACGTACATACGACCCCTTGTAATTAACTTTATATATATAATAAATAATTAAATATAGGAAATGTGTACCCAAAACTATCGCAACGCTCGAAACAATGAAGTTCTACGCGCCAAAGATCCAACAGGATTGGCTATCCGAACGGATAGGCAATCCGAACGGATAGGTCATCTGACCCGGATCACTAAATCACCTCCACACTTCACTCTTGCCTTTAAATAGCCTCTCACTTCACTTGAACAGTGATGTGACAGCTCCCACTCGACCAGCACGCTCTTGAACCCTTTTTCACTCGATTTCTCGCGATTCCTGTAAGATCTTAACCTAAATCTTGTACTTCTATGATCTACACTCGATTCTACACCTTTCTATCTTTTAAAACTCAACTTTTAACCGTGAAATCTACTGATTTGAGGTGTTCAAAGATGATGTCATCAAGAGTTCTTATGAACTTCAAAGTGTGACCTCATTTCACCATGAACAACTCGGATCTGAGTGATTTTCACATGTTTTTATAACAATCCCACCTAAAATCTATGTATCTAATCAAAGTATTGTGCGATTTTGGGTTAAACATGGGAAAACCGTCAAGAACGGCCAGATCTGATGGAACGGGGTAGTTCCCAGCCGTTAGAACGGGTCGGAACTGATGGAATTTCATTTGTTTAACACGATGTCACACCGTCTCAGTCAAACCACTCGTCTTCTTTCTAAAAACCATCAAGTACAGCTGGCCAGAACGTTGGAACGAACTGTTCACCAATTTCTATGTCGTCCGACCAAACAGACCATCTGACCGGATCATGTCATCCAACCGGATAAGCTCATCCGACCAGGTAAGATCATCCGACCAGATCATGTCATCCGACCGGATTGACATTCGATCGGATTGCCACTAGGCCGATTACTCGACTCTTCGCGTTTTAGCACACTGTGCATCGCTTACGATACCATTCAATGCTTAGGCTAACTCAGACGCACTCTCAACCGATCCAATCAAGTTGTGTTCTCGCTAAATACACGCTGTGAGTATACTCGAACCCCTTTTTTATCGCATTTTGGGTATAACATACGTTCCTATTAAATCAAATCTATTAAAACGAATTATTCAATCAAACTGTTTATCACTTGCGAATAACTGTTATGCATATTTACACGTGATGCTAGTTACATATGTGTTAGGACTTATACTCGCGAGGTCCCGCCTTAACTAGTATAGTACTATAGCACCCGACGGGGTCTAGTTAGGATGAATAGCAATCGCAATCGCAGCTCGAGTGACTTAGCTGGTAGTATCTGTCTTGTATGCATGTATGTTGAGGTATCTCGTTTATGTATTTGGTAATTCGCAACACTTTTAACTATTTTATCGCTACACTATCAAACTTGTATACTCGCCAATACTTTTGTATTGACGTTGTTTTAACGTATGTTGTAGGTTAGATCGCTATCTACATCAAATCAAGCTAGGGAGTCTAGAAACTCGCCTAAAATCTAGGTTGTCGGATATGTATTGTTCGAGAGGATCAGAAATCTGTGATAACTTATGTGATTGTATTATTTGTTAGTATGGGATAACAAATGTAATAAATATTATCGCAAAATAGTTGTTATGGATTCTCTTGAGCAATCTGATTTGCCTAGTGCCGCGCCCCGATGATTCCGCCATCGGTTGGGGTGTGACACAACATTTGTACTTTCATTCATAACCACCCATTCATAACGGGTCGAATAATTCTTTTTCACTTGACTTGTTCAATACGAACCGGTCAATTTACATGACTTATCATAACCTTTATATAAATAACCCAATCCACAAAAGATTGGCTATCTACTTATTAACTACCGTAAACAAAAGTACCTAAGATTTGTATTTTGCAAACATTAGAATATCAAAGTAAAATTTGTATGCACAATAGAACATACCTCGATCTTGTGCGCCTTCCGTTTTCCTAGTGTTTGTACCTTCTTCCTTCACGCCTACATTAACACATTCGTTCACTCATTTAGTTCAACCCATTCAATCTATCATTTCCATATTACACATATATTCTTTTCTTAAGAATTTCATCAAACACTTGGTAGGCATCGTATTTAAAGCATAAGGTACAAGTATACAAGGCACATCTCTACTAGTTCATCTTCACATCACATTTACCATCATTCTATTTTGCATAATTATTTCATCCTACATCAATTTTATTCATTATTCATGTATCACAAAGAAGCTTATACATCTAAAATTTAGACGTATGATTTTACTTAATCATCCTACTTATCCTAACTTCTAAACAAGTGGGTTCTTGCTACAATCTTACCAAACCACCAAATCAAACATAAATCCTGCCCTATTTCATCATCCTAACATCCAATTACACAAGGTTTTTCATAATTTCATGATTTGGGTGAAACCCAATTCCTACAATTCATCAAAAACACCAAATTGAACTTACCACTTTATTGAGTGTGTTAGGTTAATCGAAAATTTGATGACATGCAACCGATTAACATTGAATTTCCTTGTTAATTGATGAATCTTGCAAGAACAAGGGTAAACCCTTGTTTCTCCTGCTCTGATCGACCCAAAACATGAACCAGTGTGTGTGTTTTTGGTTTGAGCCTTATTAATCCCTAACTAATTATTACTTTTCACATTACCCCCCTCCAAGATTGTTAAGTGTTTAATTTAAGCACTTCCCATAATTTAACTTATCATTTATCATAATTCACCATCTAAGTTAAGTTTTATTCATTTTTACTTATTTTCGCATTAAAATGATTTTCGGGGTGTTACAGTAACAGTACTTAGGCTCTAACAAATGTTTGTATGACCATACACTAAAAAACAATTTATGACCATCTTTTTACAATCTATAAAATCAAAACTAAATTCAATGAATAACAACATAAAATCAAATGAAATTTATGACCATTTATTAAAGTAGTAAATGAACCACAAATTAACTAACATATTCACTTGAAGAATAAATTATTGATCTCATTTATTACCATAATTCCACATTAAATAACAACATTCTTGATCTCATTTATTAACATCATTCCACATTAAATACAAACAATCATTTGTACATGAGTGAACATGTAAATGACCACTTACTCCAAGTCTTGAATATCGAAATTCATCCTCTTAGTTTCTTTAGGTGGTCGTCCAAAGAACTCAAGATCTCTACACCAAAGCACAGATCCAACAACATCTATATGATCACATTATACAACAGAGTAAGTAAAAATTTCTAATTTTATATAGAGAAGACATGATTACAAAAATATACACTACCAACACTCAAAGATATTACTGTCTCTCCTTGAAGAATATCTTTATAAGCTCTGAAGTTGAAACCATACTCAGCACCTTGCCAATCTCTCACAGGTGTAACAGTTGTGTATCGATAAAAGTTGATTTTATAGTCATGTGCTACAACTTTATATAAATCTTTATTTTCACCCACACCAAATTTCGACAGAATAACAACAACATCTTCTTGAAGTTGTCCATCAAAAACAGGTATCAAATAACTTTTCATACCTCCTTGAATCTTAGCACCTTGAAGAACATTTAAACAAAGTATTTTTTTAGCATACAAACCTACAGTCTCTGATAGAAAGAAAAAATCAAACAATATACATCCTCAATAAACTACCGTACAAAGCTCAGGAACATTTGAACAATCAAGGTTTTATGATACAAACCTATAAAGACTAGAAATAGGAAATCAAACATATACATCAATGGAATCATTTATACACGAACGAAAAAACACAAATACACGTTACCTTTTCATCAATGAAAATGAGATCCATTTTATAACCTTGATTCCATTTTTGGATGATCCTCGCTTTCATGTGCCACATATCTTTCCCAGGATTCAAATCGTTAACAAAACTAAGATTGTTGCTCTCAACTGATGTTGACATGCTTCTAATTCGGAATTCGGAATGAATTCAAATTTCAAAATCTGAAATCAGAGAAGATGAGAGTGTGATGAAATATAAGGAGGGAAATGAGAAGAAAAACCTTATATAAAAAGATGATTGATAGGAGTGAGTGAGTGACATGCATTAATTGCAAATTACGTATTCCCATGCATTTTGAATTTGAAATTGTTGGCAATCAACCTTCAACCTCTGCTGATATAAAGTATATATGAATATGGACAGAGGTTTTAATGGCAGAAGTTTAAATGTATTTTAAAGTGATTTTATATATTAAGACTTATGATGTAATAATGACATAAGAAATACATTGTTGGACAGCCTCTATGGTTGCCACCTCAGCTTTTCTTATGTTAGCGGCATTTGCCATTTTATAGAAAGTATAGATAATATACGTATATTATTTTTTATTTGTTAATGAATAAATTTGTATATATGTGGGAAAAAAGACTAAACTACCCTTGTGTAATCAGATTTAACAAAAAAAATTAACCGGGTTACCAAAGGACAAACCATGTAAGATTTTGAAAAATTAAGTACAAAACTCGTTAATTTTAAAGATAAAGGACACCGTCTAAAATTAGATATAAAAATAAAGCACAAACCTTGTACTTCACTCTTTACATTATAATCTAAAATTACAAATTACTATTACTATTAGACAATCTATTAACCAAAATCGTTAGTAATTAGATGTAATTTGATGAATAGTGTTAATGTTAATAATATTCAAATTTGTACACTTCATGCTTCAAGATTGTTTTTTTTTTAATTTAATCTATCATTTACTTTGGTTTTTTTTAATAACATGGTTCGTTACCTTGTAAAAGACAACTAAATATGTAGCAGTGTTTAATTTTTTTTTGTTAACGTTCCGTTATTATTGAAAATGGAGTTTTATTAAAAATGATTTGGTAAATCGAGCTCCAATACCGTATCAAAACGAAGCAACGCCGACCGAACAACTTCGGTACTAGTATTAATGTTTGTTTTTTTTTTTTTTTTTTTTTCGATAGATATAAAATAAGATATAAAACATGTTTCACTATCCTTTAGGGCATGTCATGAATTTATTTTTTCTTTACATGAGACAACTTTTGTGTAATTAAACCCTGATAAATAAACCTTTTTTTGTAATATATACTAGTTTATAACAAAAAGTAGAGATTGTATAAACCAATTTAAATTTAGGTTATAAAACATGATGTTTATTTCTTATTTATGTTTATAATTTGGCATAAAATAACAAATCATCATAGCTAAATGTATTTGTTGGTTCACCCATACCCGACTTCGTTTAAACAAAACTCAAACCCGTAAATATTATTTTTGGTTCTTGGATTAAAAAGACTCAAAATGAAATGAATTGTAATTTCCATAAGGGCGTAATGATAATTATGCATAGGAAACCCTATTGTGGAAGGAGGCAAGATCAACCTCATCATTTTTCTCGCTACACATCTTCATCTAAAATAGAGAAAGCTAGAGGGAGAAACTGTGAATCAAACCCTAAACATCACGGGTTGTGTATTTTAACTCGAGCTGCTCTTTTCAACTGGGATTGAAGATGACCTTATACGTCATTTTTCTCATCGGTTTTTAAGCTCCAAGTCTGGTTTTGGGTTCCCACGAAAACAAGTAAGATTTACGTTAAAAGTTGCATGTTTTAGAACCGATTATGACGCAAGCATTGCCTTGAAAGTCATGCAGACATATTGAACCAGATACTACACAAACATATTCAGATTGATATAAGCACCTCATTTACCTAAAAAAGTTTTTTTCATTAATAATCTAAAAGAAATTAAATGCAACTTTGATGAGTAGTGTTAATATCATTCAAATTTTGACACCTATTGCTTCAAGATTGTGATTTTTTTTTAATTTAATCTATCATTTACTTTAATTTTTGTATAATAACATGCGTTCGTTAATTTGAAAAGAAATTAAATATGCAATTGCGTTTAATTTTTTTTTGTTAAATTCCGATATAATTTGATTGAAAATGGAGTTTTTATTCAAAACGATTTGGTATACCGAGCACCGATACTGTATAAAACCGAAACAATACGAACCGAGCAACATCGGTATTAGTATTGGCGTTTGTTTTTATGGTTTTAGTGGATATAAAACATGTGTCGCTATCATTTTTGGGCAGATCATGAATTTATGTTTTTGTTACATCAGACAATTTTTGTGTAATTAAACCATGCTAAATAAACTTTTTTTTTCTACGCAATACATACTAGTTTATAACAAAAAGTAGAAATGGTATATAAAATAATACGTTTAAGTTTATAAAACATGATGCTTATTTCTTATTTATTTTTTTAAAATGGCATAAAATAACAAATCATTTTAGCTAAATGTATTCGTGGGTTTATCTACACCCGAATTCATTTAAACAAAACTCAAACCCATAAATAATGTTTTAGGTTCTTGAATTAAAAGGCTCAAAATGGAAATGAACTCTAATTAGATTTATTACCCGCCGCGATGCGTCGGGGATTCATTTCATATGCATCATAGTTAATAAAACCCAAATGTTTGTGACATCCACCTTTCATAGTGACATATATTGGCTAGTCTATGTATCAAGGATGTAAGAAATGATATGTGTAGAAAGTTGATCAAATGAAGACGTTTTGTTCTATTTGACATAGTAAAGGCGTGTTCATGTGCCGTTACACTAATACATAACAATGATATGATATTTTTACAGCTAAGAAGCAACCAACAAAGGGTACGAAGACAAAAAGAAAGAAAAAAGTAAACATATTGACATAGTAGTCACTTTAGTATGGGCTTGCCTATGATTGTAGATAATATCAGTCTGTACCGCCCGATCGTGAGACTGCCTGTTAGACGTCTGATGGCACTTTACTCCGACCTCATTTAGCAAAAAAGAAACATATAAGCCTTCATGTCATTAGACTGATTCGGCAATTAAGTTGTGACAACCGTCAAAAATCCAGGTATCCGTACAATTTAATTAACCATAATTAGTGCTTAATGAATGTGCTAAATTATACTTGACTGTTTTCTTATTACTGTATCATAGTTACATGTGCATCACATATTGCATGATGTCACTTCATTTTTACATACAAACCATATTGCCATAAATGATGCACAAAGCACAGTTAGCACAGTTAGCGGATAACTCAGAAAAATGCTGACGAGATTTAGTATATAGACAGACAGTGTTTTGAGACCCTGTATGGGCCAGAGACAAGGTACTACACTAGTATAGTGTGTAGGAAAGTGAGGATCACAAAACTGCTTTACTAGGTGATAGTTTAAGTGCCGGAAAGTGCCTAAAACCCACTTAAAGTGCTGAATTCAGCATAAATCAGCAAAAATCAGCATTTTAATAAGCTTGTATCATGCAAAAATATGACTAAATGGTCCTGAATGCTTTCCTAAGTGTCAGGAATTAAAAGTGTCACAAAAGGGTACTTAAAGATCACTAAACGGAATAGTTTGACACTTTAACGAACCGGTATCTAACCGAATAACCGGACACTACCCGAAACACCAAAATTATACTAGAAGCATTGTTTTAGTATTTCTAAGCTAGTTATGATCCCCGAACACCCTAACACACTATATAACACATAATACACTTGAACACTAAACACTATACTTGAAATCTAACTTAATCACTTAACTAACCATTAAACACCAACTAAATACCCCCCCCCCCCTTAAGTGGACGGTCACTTATGTGACCCCACCATAATCTTCTCATGATCTTGCTAAATCCTCTCTTGATCTTCCTTAGATTACATGAAGATTGTGTAGTGTACTTAATGAACATATGAACCATTGGGTAATAACATTAGATGGCTATAAGAGGACATGAAACTCATCATTCTTACACCACCCTACACACCACAACTCTCTCCCTCTCCTCCCTTCTTCTTCTCGGCCGAACCCCAACCACACCACCATCATCATCATTTGTTCATTCCAAGTTGTACTCAAGGTGTAAGGAGCCATACAAAGAAGTTTGGTGGTCTTGGATCTTGAAGGACCCCTCCCATTAGCTTTTATCCTCCACAATTTGTCATCTACCACATCAAGTGTTCTTCCCTAGCCTTGTGCTAGTAGTAAGGCCCTTATGAACTCTTGATACTTCATATATTGTTGGTTAAAAGATGATGAACAATGTTAATCTTGATGAACACTAAAAGACATAATCATAAATCTCTAACATAAGCTTATTAACATATGAAATCATGTTGATTTGTGTTTATTTGCTTCTTGATGATTGATGATTTGTGTCAGTGATGTTAGACATCATAAGGAACCTACTAGATTGTGATTAAACACATGATCTAGTAAGTTAAGGTGGTGATCTTAAGAAAGACCAAGATCATCATGCTTATTGTTTTCATGAACTTGAAAAATGAACATGATTTTATGAATAATGGAACATGTAATATGTTTACTAGACATAAATGTGGATGATTACAAAAATAGTTTTCCAAAGAAACCAAGCTAAACCACAAGATTTAAAAGAACATTGTTTTTAAAGAAACTAATCATGTTTCTAGTGGTGAAACAAGTATAAGAATACATTGTTTACAAGAAAAAAATCAAAAGAATGATTTTTGGAAAAATCATCTAGTAGTTGTAAACACCTAAATCCTTTAAGAATGAGATTTTTAAAGAAATAAACACACTTTAAAGGGTAACTAAGTCTACTAAACACGCTACCAAGTTACTACAAGTTTTTATGAAAACTCAAGTTCATGATCATTATGTAGATAGCTTTGTTTTAGCACATGGTAAGTGTAGATTGATTGTTGATTGCTTATGATGATTTTTTGAAAAAGAAAATGATACGCTTTGATAGCATGGACACCTCCATTTTTAGGGGAAACTATAGCAAAATTTTCTAAAAATACAAACACTTAGAAAAATATTTTCTAAACAAATATTTACAAGTGTGTTTTAAATATGATTTTCAATATAAACTTTACCATAGATTTTGTTACAAAAATACAAGTGTTGGAGGTTGGTTTTGTAAATAAAAATAACTAAATATGTATTTGAAGGATATATATTTAGAAGACACATTGTGTGTGATTATTTGTATACTTTGTGTATTAGTTATATTATTTTAGGATTTAAAGTAATATAACTTAACAAAATACCAAGAATTTACAATCCAAAGTAATACCAAAAATCACAAGGAATAAATATATATATAAGTTGCGCACTTAATATTGTGAAACCGAACGCAAGAACGTAACTTACAAAATATTCCGGAAAATACCGCTATAAATATATTTTTGGTAAATATTATTTTAGATGCAGGAAATGAAAATATGATTTTTGTAAATATTATCAAGTTATATCATATTTTCAACAAGGAGAAAATATATGATTTTTGGAAGTTAAGACATATTTTCTTAGTATATTTAAGAAGATATATGATTTTTGGGAAAAAATATATATTTTCTTGAGATACATTATTTTTGGACAAAATAAGTTTAAATATTTTTTTCTAAGTTAGACTTAAAAATATATTACTTTAAAACTACAAGATACAAGAATGCGAATATACATGTATGAGATACCCCCATCCTTGGGAAGGAAATGCGAAAATAAATACTTGAGAAGTATTATTACAAAATATTGTTTAACAAGTTATTCCAAAAATTAAATATAATTTAAAGTTAAAATACTCATTATTTTAACAAGAAATTATAACTTGGAATAATATTAGAGACATAAAAGAAACGTAACTAAAAAACGTAAATACTAAGGCAAGGCACGGCCCGTTCGTCTAATAGACCCTAGTACATTGTAGGGAGTCGTGTTTGCTGAGGAGATTTGGGTTACGAGCACAGAAGACGTAAAACCGTGAGTTCATGTCCCCCTTTTATTTTAATTGTTTTCAGTTTTATAACTTCGGGGGTGAAATACATTTTACAATTATTTACAAACGTTTTATACATGGTATGGTTAGCTAAGGAGGGTTACTGCTTGATCATGTGAAAGGTGGGTATAACACTTAAGGCCATTAATCCTCGTCGTAGGACCGAGGGACATGAGTGATAGATCTATTTGGGTGTAGTAAGCCCACACCTATGAGGACCAGGGTGGCCCATGTGGTGACTATGTCCACATACTAATGCCGTGGCAAAATTCCGCTAGGTTTGAGTTTTCCTGCACCATTTCACACATGCCATTGGCTTTGCAAACCAATTGGTGATCTGTTTTTCCTTATTGCTACATACCAGGGACATACATACATACAGACATACTTTAAAGGTTTATTCATACACAAACACATGAACTCGCTCAACTTTTGTTGATGTTTTCAAATTACATGTATTTCAGGGAACTAAATGGATCTGGAAGGTGTTTGCATGTTACAAGTTGCGTCATGAATAAAAGGTGTCATCCAAGGTCATTAGGGTTTAGGAAACGTATCTTAATCCTGGACGAGATATGTGGTTCTAAACTCGGGTTTGTTTAAAATCTTTTGTCGAGTCTTTGTGAACTCTCTAAAACATGTTGTGGTTTGTAACTTGAATTTGGTGTCAACGTTTCAGACAAGTATGTTAAGTTATTTTCAAACTTAATTAATGGATGAACATCTTATGGTTTTTATCATATAGCGTTGTTATGATTGAATGCTATGGTATTAAGAAAGTCACACCAATAATCACGCTTCCGCAAAAGTCAAGGTGTGACATAAGTAAAGAGAGGGACAAAAGAAAACATGCTCATGAATCGCATACTCCTTAACCTACTCACCTACAAAGACATTAAAAGAGAGACTAAGGTACTTCCTGAGGCTGTAAAAAGGCACCAATGAACTGTAACAGCTTTACCAATTTATGATTCATGTATACTTTGATGTCAACCTGCCACTTACTCATCTAATCACACAATCAACAATATACATTATGGCCATATAAGTCTTGTTTGCTTTTCTTTTTTCTTTTTCTTTTCTGTATGTACGACATACCCTTTAACATAACATATAGTGGTTAATCCAAGAATGTACGATAGATTTTCCGTTCCATATACACATCAGCTGATAACTAATTACAAAATAAGAAGATTACCTGAAGAAAACAGACATATCTCTTCGTGTATCCTAAGTCGTTAACTAATGGCAGTTCCAATGTTTTAGCCAACCAATGAGATGACGCAACGGACCTGTAACAATAATGTAAATTCATATAAACATGTCCTAAGACAATGATTACTCCCTATGAACCCACCCATCTATTCAAGGTTTCAGAATACTACCAAAGTAGATTAAAAAAGTGAATTTATAGGCTGATAATGATATTGAAAGCATGTTAAAATACTGTTAAATTTTGTTTGCTTGTTTTCTTTTTAAAAAAAAGGGCCATGTTAACTCATATATGGGGCATGAAAGCCTTAAGGTTGCTTTGATATAAAGAATCTATAAGGGTGGCCTTTAGAGTAAGTAATTCCTTTCTTTAAGAACTGTATGAGACCCAATCAGAAATTAAGTCCTAGAGGGTGTGTTACTGGTAGGAAAATGTATTATATTGGTGAGTTGGGTTGGCTGGTTAACTCTGTATCCTGGAGTGGGGTGTAGGTTGCATTAAGATGGTTGTAAAAAGAGCAATCTAAAGATTCCAAAACCCTAAGTCTAGATCTTTAAAAAAAACTATTTTATGAAAAAAGCAAACAAAATTCCATCTTATCAATATATTTATATTAAGGTAACTTGAAATATTAGATTTAAGAAAAGGTTTTATTCTTTGGCTCATCCCATGAAACCTTGGTATCATCCGTCTTTACGTGCACGTGCTAGGCTAGAAAATGGTGTTAACAGTGTAATACGAATAACTAACATAATGATACAGGATACTGGAATAGAGTGTGGTTCACTCTATCGATGTAATCAGGCTATGTCAACGAATGAACCTAAAAGGGATTTTCTTTTTGTTAATTTCGGTTTTAGTAAAGTTTATAAATAAATAACTCAACTAATAGTTTGATCATTAACTAATCATTCGTTGTCCATAAAATTAAAAGCGATGTTTAGTTTTATCTTGTTAAGTCCTTATCCTCCAATAAAGTGGTGTAATCTATCGTATTCATTGTCTAGTTACTATTTTTCAATGCTAAACAATAGAACTCTAGCAGCTACCAAATTTTCTTCGTTTATCGGTTACCGCTAAAAATGATGATATGACTTGATAACCATTCCTGCTGAACTGTTGTACCAATATACGACCTAAAATCCCATTATTTGTAACCAATAACACTACATTAACAAAACTACCATGAGATTTTCAACAGCAACCTACATTAACAATTACCTTATGGGGTAATTTCCATTTAGAAGCAATTTACTCGTGAGACTCATCAACCAATTCAATAACTCGTGGGAGCTGCAACAACACCAGATCCAAGTCAGTTATCATTTCAGATGGGTCAACATTTAAATAGGAAAAAAGGCCTATCGAGATAAAGAACTCAAGCATATGAAATGGTAATACAAAACAATATCAAAATTGTAATGGACATACAACACTACAACAGATTATTAATGGACATAAAGAAAGTGGTGTAACCTTCCTGATTTTGCATTCAATTGGTTGCGCCGTTAGCCTGCTGACACCGCGTCTCTGACACAACTGACCTGTAGTTCAAACAAATTAATGAAACAAAACCCTGAGATCCAAAAACCCCTTATACAAATCGCTCGTAACTCTCGGCATTCCACGACTGCTCGCGGAACCCTACCACCACCTCTGAACCCTCGATTCTTCACAGGAACCAAGGACCACTTCACTCAGTCACTTAATTAGTTGACTAAACCGACAATTTCTACATCTTTGATGGGTGGGAGGTGACCACGTGCCGGTGACAGGAGATACGACAGCTCTAAATCTCTCTTTTATCTTCTGCATCTCTTTCTTCAGCTTCTCCCCATATATCCCATGGGATCAAATCAATAAAGAACTGTAAACTTACAAAAAAAATATTATCAAAAATAAGAATTTATCATTACTAAAACGTAAGGATTGGGAATCAACCAGGAATCTTTAATCAAAATATATTGAACACAATACTTTTCATCACTACACATCCATCAAAGGTTTAAAAAAGAATTCTTATTCATGTCCAAACTACTAATACAGACTGATAACAATAGTCAGGTTACCTGTATGAATTGAACTTGAACGGCTGTCTACTCCATTCGACTTGTCACCAGCTATACTCTACTCGCTGAACCCTAATCGTCGCCTTCCAAGAAACCTCTTAATTTCGCTAGAACCCTAATTCGTCGGAGCCATAATCACACTGATAATCACCACTGGAAACGCACCCTGATTCCGTCACCACTGGAACTGCACCCTGATTCCGTCACCACCGGAACCGCACACTGAATCCGGCAACACCGCACACTGATAATATCTCTAGTCACCACCACACCACCAGTGATAGGCAACACCGCCGTTCCGGCACACACGAGGACATGGCCGGCTACCGTTATATCTCTCCTTCTTTCTTATCTCTCTCATTGTTCTCTCTCACGTGTAATCGACGGTGTGTGTGGGTGCAGTAGGTTTAGAGTTTTATACTGGGGCTTCATGTGAGACGCGTGCCCTTATTTACTGTTCATTTCATTGTGTTTTTAATATATGTATATTACCCATAAGGTCATAATGATAATTATGCATGTAAAAACCCTATTATGGAAGGAGGCAACGTTATTATTTTTCATGCTACATATCTTCATCTAGATAGAGAAAGCTAGAGAAAGAAACCATGAATCAAACCCTAGATCTCACTGGTTGTGTGTTTTACCTCGATGATTCATAAACTCTAGGTGCTTTCTTCATCATCGAAGACGAAGATGACCTAATACACCATGTTTCTCCTCGGTTTTTAAGCTCCAAGTCTGGTTTTAGGTTCCCACAAAAACAAGTAAGATTTACGTTAAAGGTTGCATGTTTTAGATGGCTTATCTTGACGTTGATGAGCCTAGATCTGAACTTAGCTGCTATTGAAGCGTTCTAGGATTTTCAGGTACTTTTTGTTGAACTTATCGCAGGGTCCCCTCCATGAAATTTCTAGTTTTCACTTAATACAGTGGCACGAAAAGTAAAGCTTGCAAATGTTATGTCTAACAAAATGTATAATATGCGAAATGTTGTCTCACAAAATGTTTAGTGTGGAGAAAATTGATATATGGAAGAAAATGTTTCCCGGGCGAAAAGTCACATTTCGCATGACATGTTCATTTCCGAAAAGTCTTACATTTCACTTAGATTTGGGAATAAAAAGTTGACCTAGTTCATGTAATCTTTTACGAGACTGACTTAGAGTCTGAGGTTGGATCTTTTAGCCAGTGAAGTGTTAAAGCAGTCGTACTTGTGAGTTCTAAGATACCCTTTTTACATGTTTGGGTGGCGTTCATGCTTAAGGATGTTTTTTTATCAAATGATTATGCGTGGCACGTGTCTAGAAACCTTACAAATAATTTACAATGTTGAAAGGAAGGATTAAAAATCATATAT
The DNA here is from genome assembly GCA_030545235.1 of Helianthus tuberosus. Classification (NCBI taxonomy): domain Eukaryota; kingdom Viridiplantae; phylum Streptophyta; class Magnoliopsida; order Asterales; family Asteraceae; genus Helianthus; species Helianthus tuberosus. The sequence continues at coordinate 14,880,932 of CM060384.1, read as the reverse complement.
ATATATATTCGAAGTTGAGGGGTTAATTCTGCCGAAAAGGCATTCTTTTATTTCTGTGAGGTCCCTTGCGGATCGTATGAACTAAACCTTACGGTCCGCAATGATGTTCAAAAAAATTACTGCACGCCTGGTCCCCTTACGGACCGTAAGTCGTATCCCCTTGCGGTCCACAAGGGGTGCGCTGACAACAGATTAAGAGCTGGTAGAAACCTTGCTGCAGATTAACCCACCTTGATCCTTCCATGCCACCATTCATTCTGGTTATGACACCTCATGTGCCACTAATCCACCTCTTAAGAGTTCTTGGCACACATTCGCAACTTCTTGATTAGTATAAATAGGTGATCAAGTTCACTCTTTGAACTTGCACCTTTCACTCTTCCGTTTTCTCATCTTTGGAGCTGCTCCTCTTCATAGAGGCCTCCTACCTGAAGTCTAATCTTCAGCTTGAACACTTGTAAGTGTTCTCCTTCAGTCTTTTTCCGTTCGTAGGCTAGTTAATAGCCGAAAGTCGAGCAAATTGACTTTTGATTTGACTTTTGGTTATGACCATTTCAGTCAAGCCAAAGTTTGAATCGAAGTTGGCTACATGATCATAATAATGAAGGTGTTAATCCCTTGTGATGGAACCCTCTGAAGATGATGTTAAGTAAGCGAAATGACGAGTCAAATTTATATTAAATAAAAAGTCAAAAACGTAAACCTTGCAAATTACGCTAAAGTTTCTAAGTATCAAAACCTTGAATTTTGACGTCATTTCAGTTTATTAAACATATTAGGACATGTTTAATCATGTCCAACTCGTCATTTCCTGATTAGAGCTCATTTCGTAGTCGAAAGTCAAACAATTGACTTTTTTTTTACTTTCGATTCTGACTCGTTTGGTCAAGTTTAGAGCCTGAATTAAGGTTGTTATATGATCATAATATTGTATGGAATAACCCTCTGAGGTTATACTATTTGATCATGTTATTTGTCGGGTCTATTGAAAAGTCCACATATTATGGCATATAAATACCCAAAATGCCTTATGGCACAAAGGATGGTTTCAAAACCAGATGAACATGTAACATGATTATGAAACTGATGTTATAACATTATAAAATAAGTTTTGGCATTATGGACTTGTCAAAGACCTATTTGACCACCCGATACCGCTTATGCGCGTACGACTAGTTTAAATAATATCAAGTATATAAACTAGTCAAATCGAGTTAAATGATTTCAAACAATTCTAAATCAGAATGCTTGGTCAAATAACTCGTACCCAATGAGGCCGTGCACTCGAACGAGTATAAACCACATTCTATTCGGTCAACGCTTAATTTAGCAAAATCGAGTATAATTCTAAGTAGCCGGTCAAAGTCCAAAATATATATAATGACTCGTGAACATTCTATAGGATAATATTTCCTTCCATTCTAGACTATAGAAGCCTCTAATAAATCGTGCCTGAATTAATAAACTTTGAATACGGCTGTGCTACGAGAACCAAATACACTGTGAGAATGCAGCTAGCACAAGTAAATACTCTTAGCCTATTTTCCCTATACGGGCTTGGGATTCGACAAAATTTGCCGCTTGGTCGGGTATTAAATCATGGGCGAATGATACTTAAAATTTAAATAACCCGTTTTGATCCATTTTTCTTGATATCTTAAATAATTGGGGGTTAATGCAACTGTGTCCTGGATATCCATGGCTCACTTAATTGCAAGTGGCCACGAGTAGCATGGGGCGTAAGCATGCACTTGACAAACGCTAATGCTATCATGTCATTATATATACTTATATCCAATAGGGATTAATGTGGCGTGTCGGTTAATCATGTATCGGAGATTTGTTCCGAGCCCATATGTATGGACACGCATGTAAAACTGGTAACAAGAGATATCACTTTATCCCAAGTTGTTTTTAAAATGATATACCAAATGGTATCCAAACATTTTTGAAAAGATTTTCAAAATGTGTGGTTAATTGTATTTACTAGCGAAAGCTGACGTATTTTTAAAGATTAATCTACACGTGGTGAATAATGAAATAGGCTGGATAGTTCTTGTCTTAAACTATAGAATTTGCGACTCCATGAAAAGACTCAAGATAGTCTCAAGTCCATTTTATTGGATCCTACCTTTGGGATATCTCTATACTTCCGCAGTGCATTGTGATAACTGCTATTTGATCGTCACGCATATACCCCAAGTTCCGGGCCCACCGGGAAATCAGGTTGTGACATTATGCCTACAAATCTTTATGATTATGATTTAAAGGTCAATGCAAGATTTCAAGAATTGGTTAAGTTTTCTCAATGAATGTTCAAAGTAAATGGAAATGGTTTTGAAACGATCAAAGGTTTATGAAATGTTTATGAATGTTTTGGCTTCTAGTTGATACGTGATTGAAAACTCGTGTCTTAATCGTTTTAAAGTTTATGTTTTACAAGAATTTGAGTTTCGAATAGCCTACTTTGATTTGAATTGAGATTTGCAGGTCCACCAAAGTCTAAGGAGCTATTCGGGAGCTTTACGGAGCATCGGGATGCGACCGGGATCAACCAGACACGTGAAACGAAGAAAACAGGAAACCAAGGCTGGAGAAGGCGTCGGCAACAGCCTAGTGTCGCGTCGCCGACGGCTCCTATCACTCAAAAATGCTCGTAGGCAATAGCGGAACACATCGATCACAAATCCACATTACACATCGCGTCACGGACGGGGGCTTTACCCGTCCCTGACGCGACCTATGTTGTTCCGGCGCTGATTTTTGTTTCTTAGCTTGTTTTGACCGAATTTTGGAGAATAAAATAGGAGTTACGAGTTTTCAAAAAGGATTATTAGTTCTTGGAGCCAACAAACACCAGAACCATCATCCAGAACCCTTCTTAAATCATCATTCATCACCATACTCAACAATCATAATCTTTAACCTTAATCTATCAATCATCATCATTCTATCCATCATCATCTTCACATATCCATCCAATCCACAATCATCATCCAACCATCCAACCATCCAACCCTAACCTTCATCATTTCTCCAAGAATCAAGATTATGGCTCAGTGTTCGCGTTCATCATCCGGTGTTCGTGATTCATCAACCATGAGCGGCTAGTCTCCTTGGGTTTCACCTCGGTGTAGATTTTTGTAAGAATTTCTAGGGTTTCAACATTTGTGCTTAATTTGATTTTGTGACAAGTTGTTTTAAACATTTGAATTTCATTATAATTTTCTTGCATTTGTATTAGATTCGTAAATTGTCGAGTGAAGGTTAAATTTGACTTTGCGAAATGTTTACGCGCAATTATGCCTTATCATAGAATAGAATTTACATGTTCTTGGTAACGAAGTGCATTGCGGTCTGTTCTTGCAACGTTGATAACTCTTGGCACCTAAGCCACGTGACACTAAATTTGTTAATCACCAAATTCAACTAAATCAAGTTAAAACGTGTAGGAACCCTAGGTCTTGCGATTTTCGAACCAGGTGTGAACCTTGTTTCAAGTTATAGTTTTCAATCAAGTAATCAACTTTGGAAATAGTTTAAGTAATCTCGTTAGCAATTCATAGTAAAATTGTCGGTCCAATCCAAAACCTAATTTCTAAACAAACAAAAGAATTAATCATCATTTGCAAGCTTGATAATTGTTTCAATTTAATAATTGTCCAAGTCCTGGCACAGACCACAAACTCTTCGTGGTTCGACCCCTTGCTACCACTAATTATTAGTTTGAGGTAAATTGGGATTATAAATAGTATCTTTGACCAAAGCGCGACTCTCTGATCAAATTTCTTAAAACGGGTGAAGGCTTCATGCAACGATTCACCCGGTAACCGTCAAACCGCCTGAATCTCATCCCTAGCATCATCGGTTTTAGCCATTAAATATTATTCATCGAGGAAAACTTGTTGCATTTCTCCCCAAATCCGAATACTATTAGCTGACAATGTCAAGAACCATTGCTTGGCTTTATCTTTCAGTGAAAACTGAAAAAGCCTCAACCTCACCTCGTCTTGGGAGAAATTGAGTCCCCTAGTTATAATACACAAGGCTGAAAATTCAGTGTAGTGCGTATACAGTTCATCTTTTGAAAGCCCGTGGAAGTGCGATAAGATGCTGATGTAATTCAGATTGCAATTGAAAGAAGCTCTTCCCGCGGGTGGTGGGACAACGGGTATGTCGTTTGAGACCATTAACCAAATCGCCAACTTCGATTCTTTGGACATTAATGGATACTACCATTATGATAAAGACTTGTTTTGGCAGAAGAATCTGATACAGGCAGACCCACAAAACTTCATTTCATTGACTCTTCCCCACTATCTGGGAGATGTGTATGAGCAAAGAAATATGTTACCCGAAGGAAAAATCCTCCAAAATAATTCTTTGGAAAATGTGATGGTCAGGTTCGGAGATCGAGGGAGGGTCCGATCATGGGATCTTTGGGTCATCTACTCATTGCTCTATGGGGAGCCCAAACTTTCATGGAGGCATATAGTGATGATGACCATATGGGATACGAGAGAATCGTTTTCCAGAAAAATTTTCTAGTATGTTCGATTGATTAGTGCAATGATAGTCCAACAAAACCGCCTTCTGGAGGAGTCACTTTGGGTAAATAAACCCGTGGATGACTTTGATTTTGCGAAAATGAGGAAGGGGTCAAAGATATACGCGCAGTGAACCGGTAATCACCATGTTGTTTCTGATCGGGAAATGAGATACACGTTCTTGTTTCATCAACTTGGCAAAGGCGAAGATGAAGAGATGGAAGAAGAGGATGAAGAAAATGAGGAAGAGCCGGCGGGCCGCCTAGGACCCTGACAACAACGCCGAAATTTTGATCAGAGTGTCGCGCTTCGGTCAGAAAACTGTTTATAATCTTAATTTACCTCAAACTAATAGTTAGTGGTAGCAAGGGGTCGAACCACGAAGAGTCTCTTGTATGTGCCAGGACTTGGCGAAGTATCAAATTGAAACAATTATCAAGCTTGTAAATGATGATTAACTTTGATCAAATTTCTTAAAACATGAGAAGGCTTCATGCAACGATTCACTCAGTAACTATCGAAACACCCAAATCTCGTCCCTAACATCATCGGTTTGGCCGTTGAATAGTATTCATCAAGGTAAACTTGTTGCATTCCTCCCCAAGTCCGAATGCTATTAGCCGACAATGCCAAGAACCATTGCTTGGCTTTATTTTCAGTGACCCGTTCTGGCAGTTTAATAGCCCGTAACACTATATGGTTTATCATCACTGATGTTGTTTCTCAACTTGCCGAGGTCGAGAATTTGGGGCTCATTCGCGGGATTGCCTCGATTTTGGTTAGCCCCACGGTTGGGGTTAACGTTTCAGTTATTGGGGTTTGGTGGAAGTGGGTTTTGTTATTGATTTTGAAGTTGGTTTTGAGGTTTGTTTTAGATGGATTATACATTTTGGGTTAAACCCAACGCTCAAGTGTGGTTTTGGAATTTGAACCGTTGCATGAAGCCTTCACCCATTTTAAGAATTTTGATCGGTGTGTCACGCTCTGGTCAAAGATACTATTTATAATCCCAATTTACCTCAAACTAATAGTTAATGGTAGCAAGGGGTCGAGCTACAGAGAATATGTGGCTTGTGTCGGGACTTGGTCAATTACTAGCCACAATATTGTTTTAAATGTTTAAAGGAAAGATTTCTAAATGAAAATGCAAATCTAACATGTTTTAAGAATGTAGAGGTAAAGGCAAATGGTTATGTCATGAATTGATTTTTAATGGATTAAAGGTTACTAGGTTTTGCACTATCTAATATGCTAAGTTCCATTGGGATGAATGGTAATGGAGTTTTAAAACAATGCTTTCATTCAAGTAGTTAAAGTATTACTAGCCTTATGAAAGTGTTATGGACTAATTAGAGCCATAACAGTTATAAGAACAACATGAGCAGTGCGTTGTGGCATGTCATTAAACAGTTGTACGTACAACTAATGGTTATGATAACGACGACTAACGGTACGAAGTGATGACGATCGCTTACAAAGTGAATGTGCCTTCAATATTATGTTATGTGTTGCCAATGTTATGGACCAAGAGCCATAACTGTTAATGTTTATGTTGCAAATCCTAGACATTAAAAAACATGACTTTTGTGAATATGATGGTATGAACGTTATCGTAAGATGTTTTCTTTTTGAAAAGCTACGTGTTCTTGTGGTAAGGTTTTCAGATGCATTTCATGTCAAAAGTTATATTTTGTTGGTTTACGAAAGTACAGTTTTCTAAAAGTTAATGTAACATCCAAACTGTGAGATCAACTAATATATTCTCGTCCATAACCACAATGTTCTTCCCGGGGAACCTCATGGAAGTCTTAGACCTAGTAACAAAAAAAAAGTAGGTCCCAACGGTCAAAACAATTAATATTGGTTAATATGAGTGTTTAGGTGTTACAGATGGTGCTAGAGTCACTTCTATTTTGTTTGACATAGTGGGGCCAACCTCATTGATGACGGTAAATCACTCGGAAGTGTTTGTAACACATTTAGTGGATGCGCATAACAATGTTTAAGTGGTGGGGTGGTGGCAATAATCGATCATTGTTTATATGCAGAGAAAACTTCCAAATAGATATTGAAAGAGGTCGTAATCTGCAAAAGGATCAATGATCCTTCCCCCAATTCTCATTCCAATATAAATGATTTAGATATCCTCTATTTTGGGAGAGTTATAACTAATTTTGCATAATACAAGGAATCTCTATAGTTTCTATATTTACAAATATTATCTACTGCTATTACACCCCCTTAGTTGAAGCGGGGGGAGACCGGATGCTGAGACTGGACCTGAAATCTTCAAAGAGAATCCTCGGTAGGCCTTTGGTGAAAATTTCAGCTATTTGATAGCGTGAGGGTACATGCAAAACACGAACTTGTCCGCATTGAACATGTTCGCGAACGAAGTGTATGTCAAGCTCGATATGCTTCGTGCGTTGATGCTGCACCGGATTGCCCGACAGATAAATAGCACTAACGTTGTCATAATAGACAAGTGTAGCGAGTGACGGTGGACGACGAAGTTCCAAGAGTAGGTTACGTAGCCAACATATTTCGGACACGACGTTGGCAACGCCCCGGTATTCGGCTTCAGCACTCGATCGCAAAATGGTTGGTTGTCGTTTCGATGACCACGAAATAAGATTGTCCCCATAATAAACACAATAGCCACTAGTCGACCGACGAGTGTCAGGGCAACCGGCCCGGTCTGCATCCGTGTAGGCAATGAGCGATGGCGAGCCGGCGGAGCCGAGTGTTAAGCCAAAAGAGGTCGTACCCTTAATGTACCAAATGATCCGTTTCAGAGCTAACCTATGACCAGTTTTAGGTGCGTGCATATGCATGCATACCTGTTGAACTGCATAGCTGATGTCCGGACGAGTGAATGTTAGGTACTATAATGTACCCGCTAAACTGCGTTATAGAGTTGGGTCGGCAAAATCATCACCTGAAGAGGCACTGAGTTTAGCGTTAGTGTCAACTGGAGTAGAGACAAGATTACACTGAGTCATATTGGCCCGTTTGATAATCTCAAGCGCATAAGCCTGTTGTGACAGAGACATTGTGTCACGGTTTCTAGAAACTGAGATGCCAAGGAAAAAACTTAGTGGGCCAAGGTCTTTCATTGTGAACTCGCTAGCCAGGTGAGTCATTAGTCGTTGTCGAAGAAGATCAGATGAGGTGACAAGGATGATGTCATCTACATATAATTGTAAAAATGCAACGTCTTTACCATGATGAAAAATAAAGAGAGATGCGTCACACCGACTTTGAGTAAACCCTAAAGTAAGAACGTAGTCAGTGAAATGTTGATACCAAGCTCGTGGTGCATGTTTTAACCCATATAGTGATTTTTTGTGACGACACACATGGTCAGGAAAGTCTCAATGCCGAAAGCTCATTGGTTGGTACATGTATACTGTTTCGTGAAGAGTACCGTGTAGAAATGCATTTGTGACATCTAACTGATGTACCGACCATGAGTTGGAGAGAGCCGGAGACAGGACTATGCGAATGGCAGCCGGTTTTACCACCAAACTAAACGTATCCCCACAATCAATACCCACTTGTTGAAGGCGACCGTCACAAACTAACCGTGCCTTGTATCATTCCAAACTACCATCCGATTTGAACTTTTGCTTAAAGAGCCACATACTACGAATAACATTCATGTTAGGATGTCTAGGAACTAGATCTCAAGTCTCATTTTTAATAAGAGCATGAAATTCTGTTTTCGTGGCTTCATACCATTCGAGGATGGACAAGGCATTGGTGGGTCGTTTCGGTAGGGGAATAATGGTGGAGGCATGAAGGTTGAGTTTGTGGATAGGCTTGACGATGCCATCTATAGCTCTTGTGCGCATTGTGCGAGCTGGTGGGGTGGGGGGATGAGTAGTGGTTTGTTGTAATGGGGAGGAAGAAGGTGGAAACATGATTGGATCGGTTAATGGGGTAGCATGTGACAATTGTCAAAATTTCATGTATCCGTACATTGATTAAACAGTAATTAGTGACTTAATGACTGTGCAGATTTAAATTAATGACATGAATGCTTTCTTATTATCGTCATATACATACATGTGCATCATATATTGCATAATGTCATATCATTATTGCATGCAACACTTTATTGATTCAAATAATGCATGAAACAAAGATAGCACAGTTATCAGACAAATCAGAAAAATGCTGACGGAGTTCAGTACTTAGACAGACATGGTATTGAGACACAGAATGGGCCAGAAACCAAGAGTTACACTAGTATATTGTGTAGGAAAGTAAGGATCATAAAACTACCTTCCTAGTGATAGTTTAAGTGCCGGAAAGTGCCTAAAACTCACATAAACTGCAGAATTCTACAGAATTCAGCAAAAATCAGCGTTTAAACAACTAAATATTATGCAGAATTATGGTTAAATGGTCCAGAATGCTTTCCTAAGTGTCGGGAATCAAAACTGTCACAAAATGTAACATAAAGCACACTAAATTGCATAGTTTAGCAACTTAACGAACCGGTAACCAACCGAACAACCGGACACTACCCGAAACACCAAATTTTCACCAGAAGCATTGTTTTACCATTTCCAAGCCAGTTATGGTCCCCGAACATCATAACACACTATATAACATCATAACAACTTATACACTAACTAAACCCCTTAGATTTCAACTAACTAACTTAACTAACCTTTTCAAACTAACCAACCCCCCCCCCCTCCATTTACGGTTACAAGGGTGTGGCCCACCCTTGATTTTGTGTGAATATTTTATTGGATCATGTTGTTACTTTGAGAACATATTATACATTAGGTAAATTGATGTTGGAGGATTTATATCATAACCACAAGACTAACATTCTCATTTTCATCACAACATCACCAACATCATCCTTCTCCCTCTCTCCCTCTTGCTTACGGCTGAAACCAAGCACCCACACCACCACCACTTTCAAGTTTAATCAATCCATTCCCTAGTGATACAAAGGTGTAAGAAGCTAGGAGCCTTTGGAATTGGAAGGACCTCTCTCACAAGCTATTAACCACCAAGTTCATCATTTTCATCTTCTTGAACATCATCCCTAGCCTTGTGCTAGTAGTAAGACCTTCCTTATCCCATTTTACATCTTGTTTTGTTGGTTAAAAGTATATGTAAATCACTAATCATGAAGAACACTAAAGATCAAGAACATAATCTTTAACATAAGACTAAAAATCATCATGAACTATGTTGTTTAAGTGTTTATATGCTTCTTGATTGTTGATTGTTTGTGTTTATGATGTTAAACATCATACAAAGCTTGCTAGATTGTGATTAAACACATGATCTAGCAAGATGAGAGGATGATCTTGTGAAAAACCAAGATGATCGTACTTTATGTAAGCATGCACTTGAAGTATGAAGATGTTTTCTTGAATAATAATGATCAAAGTATAATATAAGTCTTGTAAATGTGTGATTTCAAAAATGATTTTCTCAAGAAACTAAGTTAAACTACAAGATTTACATAATCATGGTTTTTAAGGAAACTAATCACATTTTTAGTGGTTAATCAAGGGTAGAAACACGTCACTAACAAGAAAAATTCAAGAAGAAATATTTTTAGAAAATCAAGTTACAAGTTGTAAAGATCTAAAATCTTCAAGAATGATGTTTTTAAACAAATAACCACACTTTAAAGGGTAACTAAGCTTACTAAACACTCTACTAAGTTACTACAAATTTTTATAAATTTTCAAGTTCATGAAGTAGTGTAAAATGTTTGATTTTGGCACTTGGTAAGTATTGTTTGCTTTGTTGATGAATTGTGATGATTTATAAAAGAAAATGATATGCTTTGAAAGCATGGAAACCTCCATTTTTAAGGGGAAACTATGGCAAAAAAAATTTCTAGAATTTAAACACTTAGAAAAATTTTTTTTTTTTTAAACAAGAGTTTACAAGCATATTTAACCATGATTTTTCATATAAAATTTGCCATAATTTTTGTAAAATTATAAATATTGGAGGTTGGTTTTGATAAATAAAAATGACTAAATATGTATTTAGGAAAATATATATTTAGATGTCACAATGTGTGTGATTACTTGTATATCATGTGTATTAGTTATATTATTTTAGGACTTGAAATCATATAACTCACCAGAATACCAAGAAATTATAACACAAAATATTATCAAAATCCCAAGAAAATAAAAACATAATTTATGCCCAAAATATTGGAGAAACCGAACAAGGAATATAAACTATAGAAATATTCTGGAATTAAATTCATAAGTATATTTGGTAAACGGTATTTTGGAAACCAAGAGAACGAAAATATGATTTTTATAATTGTTACAAAATATATCATATTTTGACAAGAAGAAAATGTATTATTTTTTAGTAAAGAAAAATATATATGTTTTCTTGAATTATTAGAAGATGTATTATTTTTGGAAGAAAACATATATTTTCTCAAACAAATTTAGAATATATTATTTTGAGTGAAAAATGGACTTATAAATATTATCTAAGTTAATATTGAAAATATATTATTTTTGAGATTTATATGAAAATATAAATATTTTTGCCAAGAAGAAGTATAAATAAATTTCTATAAATGATTTCTTAAAATATATGTTTTAAGAATATTTGTTGGTGATTTTTATTGAAAATAATATTCCGGAAAAATAAATACAAAAATTAAGTATAAGAATACTTAATAAACACAATCAAAATACGTATTTTCGTACGTATAAATACACCAAAATACGCCACCGACACTTGGCAAAAATATACAAGTATAAGTACATAATGTGTCAAGTTAAAATATATTATTTTAACTAATATTCCAAAATTTAATAAATATAATTTAAGTTAAAATATTTATTATTTTAACAAATAATTATATACTTTGGGATAATGTTAAGACACAAAGAAACGTAACTCAAAGATACTAATAAAGACTAAAGTCAAGGCACGACTCATTCGTCTAATACACCTTAGCACGTTTGTAGGTAGTCGTGTGATCGAGTAGCAGCTTTGAGTTACACCGGATTTCGAGACGCAAGTTTGTGAGTTCATGTCCCCCTTTTCTTTTAGTTGTTTTCAGTTTTATAACTTTAGGGGAGAAATACATGTTACAAATGATACAATGATTACAAATGGTATGTTAAGGAATGAACTGTTAGATCATGTGAATGGGTAGGCGTTAACTTGAGACCATTAATCCTTTTATAAGGAACGAGGGGCATGAGTGATAGATCTATTTGGGTGTTGCGAGCCCCACCCATGGGTCCACGAGTTGGCCGCATGTGGTGACTATGTCGTCCCAGCCGGAAGGCCCGGTACGAAATACGCAAAGGATTGAGCCTTCCTACACCGTTGCACACATATTAATGACGTTGCAAATCATTAATGGACCTGTTCATATTTGCTTTCATACCGGTTTACAAATACATACATACAAATGTTTACAAGGATGTTCGTGCACACATACAAAACACGTGAACTCGCTCAACTTTTGTTGATGTTTTCAAACTACATGTATTTCAGGAAACTAATTATGGATCTGGTGGGCGTTCAAGATTTCAAGTCGTGTCTTTAATAAAAGATGTCATCCAGTGTTGAAGGGTTTGGATTGTGTATTTTTATCCTGGATAAGATACATGGTTCAAAACCTAGTTTGTTAATGTCTTTTGTGAAGTACTTTGTGGAACTTAAAACTCTGTTTGTGTTGTATTCAAAACTTGAAGTCTGTGTTTGGATTTAAAAAAATGATGGTTGTGTTATTTTGAATCTATTAAATGGATTAACATCAAGGTTTTTATCATATAGTTGTTTGTTATAGTTGAATGCCATGATATTAAGCAAGTCACACATAATCACGCTTCCGCAAAAGTCAGGGTGTGACATAGCAGGGGTAACATGCAAATTAGGTGGGCTTGATGGTGAGTTTAAATTAGGCGGAGATGGTTGGGCCGAGGAGAGTGTGGTGGGGTGTTGTGAATTGTGGGCCGGTAAAGGTGTGGTGGGTGTGGTGTCGATGTGGGCCAGAGGAGATGTTTCGGCTTAGGAGTTGGCTGGGTTTAATGTAGCGGAATTATAGGGTGGTGTTGAGGGCTGAGCAGAAGGCGTGTGGGCTGGAGTGCGTGGGCTTGTGGGTTGGGTCATAGTGGTGGCAGTAGAGGTGCCAACCAATGGCCAAAAATAAGGTGGGAGGTGATCTGTCAAGAAATCATATGAGGGGGATGGGTGGATGGTGTTCGAGAATGGGAAAGTGGTCTCGTCAAACGCAACATGGCGAGATATAATAATTTATCGTGTTTGAAGGTTAAAGCATGTGTAACCTCTATGGTTGGATGGGTACCCGAGGAAGACACACGGGAAGGAGCGTTGGTCAAGTTTATGAATAGATGTCGATGGAATAAGAAGGAAACACAAACAACCGAAAACACGTAGGTGATGATATGCGGGTGTGCGTAAGTAGAGGAGCTCGGTAGGGGTTTTGTTGTGTTGTTTGTTAGGAAGAATGTTTAATAGATAGGTGGCGGTGGCAAAGGCATAGAGCCAAAAGGTGTTGGGTAAAGATGCATGGGCCAAGAGTGTGCGTATCATGTTGTTTATGGTATGGATTTTACGCTTGGCTTTTCCATTGAGATGAGGTGTAAGGGCATGATAAACGGAATACCATACCATGTTGATTAAAATATTGTTGAAAATATGAATTTACGTATTCCTTGCCATTATCACGTTGAAACATTTTTATCGCTCGTTCAAATTGGGTACCAATATGCTTATAAAATTGACAAAAAAATGAAAATACTTGTGACTTTTTGGATATGGGGTAAGTCCACAGAAAATCAGTCAGATAATCAAGAAATAGCACATAGTAACGGTGACCTTGTGAACTAAGTATGGGTGATGTCCATAGGTAGCTATGAATAATATCAAATTGTTGAAACACACGAGTGTGAGAAATTTCAAAAGGTAATCGAACACTTTTACCAAACACACAAGATTCACAAATGTCTTTATTAAGTTTTCCAAAATCAATAAAACTAGATTGTTTCAAGGAATGCAAAGAGGGGAGTCCTGGGTGACCAAGACGTTGGTGCCAAAGCTGGGAGGAGATAGCTGCAAAGGTAGATGGTGTGCTGGGTGTCCCAGATCCAAGCATGAGAGGGTAAAGATCACCGCTGCTATTGCACCATAGGATAGGGATTCGGGTCTTGTAATCCTTCACAAGAAAACCAAAGGGGTCAAATTCAACAGAAACAGAGTTGTCGGTCGTGAACCGACGTACCGAAATTAATTTTTTGATTAATTTAGGTGCATAGAGTACGTCTTTAAGGATAAGTGGGGGAAAAGGTGGGGGGAGGGTTTGTGTGCCTTGTCCAACGACCGGTATAGTAGATCCATTTCCAACAATTATATTTTGATTCACGCTATTATCAAAATAAGATCGGAAGTTAGCTGACGAGTGGGACATATTACCTGTAGCTCCCGTGTCCATGTACAATGTAGGGTCTGATTGGTTAATAGACATGGTATAAACGCTTGTTCTATATCAGTTGGGGCATACGCGTTGTGGGCTTGGTTAGGCCTAGGTCTGAGAAGCCCGTGGCCGCCAAAGTTGTTTGCTGGATTGGGCCTAGGAGAGGTTGTTGGGTATGGGCATGGAGGAGCAGCCTAGGATTGAGTCTGATGCGCAACCCAATGTTGAGGGGAGGCCCACTGCTGAAACCCAGACCTGTTCCACTGCTGCTGTTGGGCTGAGTTGGGCCCGAACGGCTGCTGATTGGGCCAACCAGGCTGCTGAGTGTTGTTGCTGTTACCGCGCCCGCGTCCCCAGCCTCCACGTCCTCTGCCGCGGCCACGGGATCTTCTCCGGCCGCGGTTTCGCTAGGTTTCGGATCTGTAATAGGTATGGTTCACCGGTGGTTGTAGTTTAGTGAAGTATGCATTTAACGCGGTGCCTGCGGTTTGAGCCGTGAGTAGAGCCTGTTCTGCCTTACGATATTCAACAAGCATAATTTTGGACCGAGCTTCATAGAAATTTGGTAATGGGTCCTGTTGTTGGAGTATAGTGGCGATACCCTCATATTGTTCGTTTAGGCCTACTATCAGTTGGGGGACCAATCGATCGTTGTCAACTGGACTGCCAACATTAGCTAGTTGATCGCCTAAAACCTTTAGTTGCTGACAATACGCCGAGACGTTTGGGAACCCGTCTAGGCATGTGTTAGAGAATTTATGTAAGAGGTGAATAGAGAGAGAGCTTTTATTATCTTGAAAGATACCTTCAAGTGTCTTCCAGGCGTCATATGCGGTTGTGTTCGGCTTGAGAATAGTGTGAAGGAAATCATTAGAAATTGTTGCATAAATCCACTGAAGTACAATGGCATCTAACTGATCCCAGGAGTCATCGGTTTTTGGTGGTGCGTCTTTGTCGGCTTCCTTGGACGTACTAGAAGATGGAGGAGTTCTGGGTGAGAGATGATCAATAACAAGAGAAGCACAGCACTGGATTTTAAAAAGTTCGGACCACGAAGCATACTGCCCAGATTCCATCTCTAGAACAACAGGAATCAGACTTTTAATATTGGTGACGGTTGCTGCGGGATGAATCTTGGGTTCCAGAGAAAGATATTAGATGAAGTGATGAAGGTGGGGATGGGTGAGGAGATCGAACAGATGTTTAGGAGAAAAGGAGGAATGATTAGGGTTGGTCTCTTGATACCATGAAAGAGGTCGTAGTCTACAAAGGATCGATGATCCTTCCCCCAATTCTCATTCCAATATAAATGATTTAGATCTCCTCTATTTTGGGAGAGTTACAACCAATTTTGCATAATACAAGAGATCTCTATAGTTTCTTTATTTACAAATATTATCTATTGCTATTAGATATCCTAAACCATATAAGCTGGTTTGACCAATTTCTTATGGTTCTAAGGAAAAGGTTAAGGAAGTTGATTTGCTTCACTGCAAACTTTATATAGGTATGCTGAAACGAATATGAGAGGGTATGCACTTGCATTAGACCATCTGTAGTGGGATGTTAAAAACGCAAAACAACGCCCAGTAATCTCCCCTAGGGCCTTTTTTTTTTGGAAAAATTGATGGAGCGTGCTTTTTTAAACGCCTTGAACTTTATCTTTGGCCAATATCTTTTTGGATGGGTTTTTTTTATTTTTTATTTAATTCTATTAAAATATCTAATCTCATTGCAAGATTTCAAGCCCCACTACCCCCTTTTAACATAATACCCCACATTGCCCAGATGCTGACTGTCCAAGGGTCTTCCCCCTCCCACTACACATGGTCTTAGGATTTTTGTAAAAACTCGGTTGAAGCAAATATAGTTGTTAAAACCAGTCAAGCATGTGAAACGAGTATAGCATTAGACGTAGGGGCTGTTTGGCAACTTCTGAATGGTTAAGTGCTGAACCAGTAAGATGTCTGAACTATTAAGTGCTAGACCAGTAAGAGATTTAAGAGCCAGTATAATGCTTAATCCTTCAGAGGCAAATGTCTGACCAATTCAGATTAGAGGTTTTAACCATTCAGACTATGTATAATACTTAACATTCAGAGGCAAAAGTCTTAATCATTCAGATATCTGCTCACGAAACAAACAGTCTAAACCATAAAGCGCTGAACCAGTAAGAGGTCTGAATCATTAAGAGGCTCATTAAGAGGGAAACAAACAGTCTCGTAGTATTTTAGTCAATTGTATTGAGTAGCTTTTACCTTTAGCAATTTTGCTACTAGTAAAATTGCTATGCATGTAACCATTCTATATATCAATATATTTTCTGTTCGACTATTATACTTATATTATTATAAAATAACTTATCAATGTATAAAAAAAATGACCATAAAATTTCTTCATAATTTCCACGCATTTAAAATAATTTCTTGCATAGACTTTGAATGTTAGTTAGAGGAAGTTTGTCTTGCAATTACCGATGATGTAATCACATGTGGCGAATTAAACATACTTTAATGTGACGTTTTATCCGGAAATGGGTAACTACAGATTTTAATGAAATGAAAAAACGGAAAATATATGACTGATAATCAAATTTATTTGTTTTCAAGTGTGTACATGACAAAAAAATTAATATTTAAATAAAAACAAAGAAAGAGAGGAAGGACCACCTTAAAGAAAACAAAATATTGCATTATTGCGTCTACATGTCTAACTTATAAAAAAATGAACCTTGAAATTATACATCTATATAAAAAAAAAACTTGAAATTACATATCTATTTAAAATTAATTTATTCTAGAAGTACAACGAGTTTTTTTTTTTTCTATTAAAAAAATGTGTAGATTGGAGAAAGGTATGGATAACTAATATGTTTATATGATTTCTAGTCTAGATGTATTTCTTAAATCTGACTTTATACATCTTGGAAATTATGAGATTAATGAGATGGACCTTGAAAGATGAAAGTCTGGCCTGAAAATTCCAATTACACTGAAAATTAAGAAAAAAAAAAAGTCTTAAAATTTATATTTATACTATACTATAACGATTAGGAATTTAGCTGAATAGTGCTTTAATCTGATTGGTCCATGTTTGATCATCTAATTGGTTCATATTTAAATTTTTTAAGAAAAATTACTAAAATAGACGATATTGACCAAGACTTTTTTCAAAATAAACGCAATTTTCAACTTTCTAAAGTGTTTAGACTAATCAGAAAGAACACCTAAGGCTTACGGATGAATCTCAGTCGGTACTTTTCGACACAAAATTCATGTCTAGCCAGCTTTAGCCGGAGTTAGCCGGCGCTTTAGTCGGCCGGCTAACTTGACTATTTTGATAAAGACAAAAAAGTGTGTCCATTCTAGAAAAGTCAAATTCAACGTGTCTATTTCGGTAATTTTCCTTTTTTAACTATTATTCAAAACACACCATCTTTTCTAAAAATTAGGTTTATTACCGTCGCCACGTTGTGACGAACTTTTTTTCTTATTTAGTCTGTATTTACATGTGTTTTTAAATCAATACGAGCGCGATGCGCACAGAACTGCAGACAAGAATGAAAAGAAAATATAGAAAAAAACAATAAAAGATGTAAGACCCTTACAGTCTCTTTATACTTCCTCCAATATATAATGCATTTAAAATGCATTCATTTTTTTTCATCAACATAACGACATTTATATAAAGTTCATAATCTTCAAAATGTTTTTAATAAAGTTTCAAACCATATTGTCATAGCTTGCAAAACATCTAGACAATATTTATATAAGTTGGATAAAACCACTCTAACGAGTTTAGTAACCAAGGTCTTAATTTAGTTGCAGAAGCTTTGTAATTTGTGTGTTTGGTCCTCGTACTCGCTTGATCTTCATCCGACACGTTCCATGAATTACCTAGTCACCAAAACACTCAAACTTGTTAGTTATGAATGCTAAAACTTGTTTATATGAGTTTATATACATAAAACAGCAATCAGCAACAAATTTCAGCACTGGTAACCCGTCGCGGCACGCGACAGGAGGAGGCTGTGGTGTCGCGTGACGCGACACGCGTCGTGGGCCGCGACGGTTATGATCCTGCAGCGTCGCGTGACGCGAGCATGTCATTTCGACAGAATGTGCAGTTTGGAAACCTGCACATTCCCACCTCAACTACATTCTACTAAAACGACCATAACTTGTTCGTTTCTAGTCTGATTTGGGTCGCGTTTCTTTCTACGTGACCGTAATTCAACCATCTATACTATGGAATCAAAATCCAACATCTGAATTTACAATTTTCGTAAATTTAAGCCTTCGGCTTATAAACATTACAACTTATTTTGACCCGTTTAGACTTTTAACTCACCAACTTGGTTTATCACTTGTCTTTTTATCTAAGACTTATCTACAAGACCAGTGCAACTTCTTCGAGATATTACCCGTGAAGTTTATACGTCGTTATTTACGTGGTTGTCTCTTATTTAACCCGTTTAGCTATAACTATTTAAGAAATTTCAACACTAATTCTAAATCGAAAATTTGCGCATATTCCAGTCATACTCAAACCTGAGTTCATGACTTAGATTCACTGTTACCCTTTCTCAGCTAACGACTATAGTTTATGTTGTTTCAAGATACGGCGTCGTTTCGAAGTCTTTAATTCGTGCAACCTTCCTGGTTTGCATCAAGACATCCAATTGACCCGTTTAGCTTTCTTAGCGAAATCCATCGCCTTATTTCACCAAAGTTTATAACTTTAGTTGTTTTGACCCATTTGGTTTCGTTAGCGAAATCCATCGCTTTCACACAACCAAATGTATATTTCGGATCATTTTAACCCGTTTGAACATTATAGTTGAATCCACCACTTCTACGTCTTTACTTATCGTTATATTCAAGTTATTATGTTCGGCTAATACATACGGAACCCTCCGTTTTAGTATTAATCACTCTTTATGAAAATTCAATTATCATTCAAGTGACTAAATATAATTTCTAACGAAATTTTACGAAGCGTAAAGCTGCATACCTTTAGAGCATTCCTTGCAACCGATTATCCGTTCCGCCTTGACTACTTGACGAACCACCCAATTTTCCTATAGAATTCCATTCGAACATATTGTTTAGAATTCATAATTCTATATTCAACATCCAATGTTTTCCAACTAGTCAAATAAGTGATTCTTTCATATAAATTAATATTTCTAGATTCACTTAGACATTTTGTCGACCACCTTAAAGGCGAGATCATTACTATAACATTACCATGTTCATAAGTAACAATTTAACCATATCAAAGCACTTTTTTTCATATTCATACGACAAGAATAACATGAACAACACTTGAACTTGCATCATAACAATCAATTAACATCAGTTATTCTAATGATTCAAATGTTTATCACAAAATCCATCTAACCCACATATGGTACATATTGAAATCACTAGGTTATAACATGAATTCATCAATTTCTTGTCTAAGACTTGTTCTTAGACCTATAATCATCCTAACTTAATCATAACATCAATCAATTTTCCAATAATTGCAGTTATGAAAATTCAAGAAGAATCAAACCTTCACTAAAACTCAAAATTGAGCATACCTTGTGATCTCTTACGCTTGGTGATCACAATCTTAGCTTGAAATTGATCGAATTTCAACTTCTTTCTCTGATTTTAGAGATGATTTTGTGAGGCTAGGGTTTTTGTGGGAAAGCTCTGTTTCTCCTGTGTTTTAGTCGACCAGGATTACACACACCAGTGTGTGTTTGATGGTTATCACTTGTTTTAAAAACAAGTTTCAATTATGTCTAACTTGGTCCTCTAAATTGTAAGGTTTATAAATAGGGTTAAAATCCCTTATTTCTTTACATTTAACATAGATATTTAACTAAATTAAATATCCTAGTTTTTATGTTCACTAATTTATTATTAATATTATACCTATACATGTACCCACATGGCCAAACATATATAATTTAATATTTTAGGGGTGTTACAAGTCTACCCCCGTTAAAGAGGATTTCGTCCTCGAAATCATACTACGTATCAATTAAGGAAGAGTATAAGCATAGTATCTCTTCCTCGGACTCCCAAGAGGTGTCCGATTCCTTCCGATGTTCCATTTGACCTTTACTTGATTAATTTCTTTATTTCTTAAACTTTTAACCTTTAAATCAAGAATTTCGATAGACTTTACGACATAGTTAAGTTTATCGTCCTCTTTAATGTCGTCATAGCTTATATAAGTTGTTTCATCTGCTAAGCACTTTCGCAATTACAAAACATGGAAAGTACTGTGTACACTGCTCGATTCTTCTGGCAGTTCAAGTCGGGTAGCTACCTTACCCATACATTCTATGATTTTGAATGGCCCAATGAATCTCAGACTTAATTTCTCCCAATCGAATAACCCCTTCCCACAGGGATACTTTGAAGGTAACTATATCGCCAACATAAAACTTGATTGGTCTTAGTCTTTTAGTCACTTAAGACTTTTATCGATCTTGGGCAGGATCACTTAAATCTTTTTATTAGTGCTCTTGACTATATAATTGTGGGCTAATTCTAGTGGACCCACTTCATCCCAACACCCTGGGGTCTGATACTTCATGTCGTAAAGCATTTTGTACAGAAACATTCCAATACTGGAATGGTAGTTATTATTATATGAAAATTTAACTAGTGGTGGATAGACATCGCACCTACCGCCAACTCGATAATACATGCTCGTAGCATGTCTTCGAGCGTTTGGATTGTTCTTTCGCTTTGCCCATAGGCCTGCAAATGATATGTGGTACTAACGAACAACTTAGTACCCATCTGCTTTTGGAAATCGCTCCAAAATTTGAAGTGAACCGTGTTTCTCTATCCACTACGATAGATATATGCACTCCATGGCGAGATATGATTTCATTCATGTATACTTCTGATATCTTCTCAGAAGTGTATGTCTCGCGAATAGGAATAAAATGAGCACTCTTGGTTAATCCATTAACTACTACCCTTATGGCATTATATCCACGTGTTGTTCCTAGTAGTTTAGTTAACAAATCTATAGTGATGTACTCCCATTTTCATACCGGAATGTCTAACGGCTGAAATTCACCGTAAGGCTTCTGGTATTCTGCTTTTACTTGCAAACAAGTTAAGCATTCTTTTCTACATATTATATTATGTCTCGTTTCATTCCGGCCACCAAAAATTTTGTTTCATATCGTGGTACATTTTGGTAGCTCCTAGATGAATAGAATAACGAGACTGGTGGGCTTCATCTAGAAGAAGAGTTTTTAACATTATATGTGCTTGGAATTTAGCTCCGATCAAACCGGGTTTTTAATCCATTACTAGTATCCTTCAAGTCTTTGAGCTGACCCGCAATTCTTTTTACCTTCTTTAACCGATGTCTTTATCTATTATTTAACTCCTTTTTCTCAAAGAAGTAATTGAGACTTTTATGATTAGTGAAAATTATACATTTCACACTATACTGGTAATGCTTCCATATCTTTAAGGCAAAACCACGACCATTAATTCAAGATCATGTGTCGAATAATTCTTTTCCTTGTTGCGTAAGTACCCACCCGGGACCTAAGCTAGGATGCGTTAGAATGGATGACCATATCTTCAGCCCCATCTGGTAACGTTAATACCGGAACATTGGTCAACTTTTCTTTAAGTATTCGAAAGGAATCTTCTTGTATGCTTTCCTATAAAAATTTCTCTCATTTTTATAGTTCAATTTGGCTAATGGCGTTGCGATTTTGGAGAAATCTTGTATAAATCTCCGATAGTAACCCGCAATGTAACACCCCAAAACCCGAATGTTTATATTCGGCAAATGTTCTGATATCGTACATCAAGAAATAAATAACTAGGCTATTTAACCTAGTTAAGAATATAGTAGAAATAATTAAAGGATGAAAGTTGTGCCAAGTATAATTTAGTGGCAAACTTGAGGGGCTAAAGTGAGGTAAAATGAAAGTTGAATTTATTTATGAAATACACACCCAAACACACACACGTACGTGTGTTCTGGAAGGAGCCAGGAGCTCCATGAGAGCTCAAGAACCCTAATCAAGAAATCATCAAATTGAAAGGTTAAATGAAGCTTAAATTCATAACCGAGCATGGATTAATGATCACCTTTACAAGGGGATCGCAAGGTATGTCTTAAAAGTTAGATTGGTGATTATGCACGAAGTGGGTTTTGTTGTAAATCGTGAATTTGTATGAAATTGAGTATGAGTATGTGTTAGAATCATCATTTGGAACATGGATTATGCATGGTTTGGGTTAATTTGATGTTTATAGGTGAAACCCGTTGGTTATGGTGATGATGACGACTTGAAT
Source organism: Helianthus tuberosus (assembly GCA_030545235.1). NCBI lineage: Eukaryota > Viridiplantae > Streptophyta > Magnoliopsida > Asterales > Asteraceae > Helianthus > Helianthus tuberosus. The sequence continues at coordinate 14,858,583 of CM060384.1, read as the reverse complement.
GATCACCCATGTCCAATTCTTGCTTAATATTGATGTATTTTGATATGTATGATAGATTCTTGTTAGAGAAATTGAAAGAAATATGCTGACAATATGTTTGATGTTTATGTGTGAATGATACATGTTAGTTAGTAGGAGAATTTGATGAATTATGTATGAGATTAGAAGATTATGCATGAATTAGTTGTACATTATGCTTAGAAGGTAATATGCACTCCAAGTGTTTGATGAAATGTCTAGATGAAGTTAGAATGTGAGATTATTTGAAAATATTTGATGAAACTAAATCTGTCCATAAAGTTACAGCCGAATTTAATCGGCTGTAACCGGGACAAATCTTGTAAGAAACTGATGTTGTTGAGCTTGTGATAAACTTCCAGGAAAACCCTTTCAAACCCAACTGGAATTGCATTTTTTTGACGAAAAATGAACGTTTTATGAATTTTTCCGTATCGAAGGTTCAGGCTGCGTTTTCTGGCAGAATTTGCAGCCCATTACGAATGTTATAACTCAATTTAGGAATTGGGTTTTGATCTCAAATTTTTACTGTAGATAGCTTCAGGAGGTTATGCAAGTCTCCAACTGGAATTATGTCAATCGGATCATCGAGGATTTTTAAATGAATTTTTTTGTGGGCTGCAGTCAGAAAGTGACGAATCTGATTGCTTCTTAGTAAATGATTTTTTATAAATTTTTGGTAGAGAGTTAGACTCTAAAAATTTAACACAAGGATAACCCCTCCGAGGGGCACGTCACATAAAAAGATCGTAATTTTTACAAGCTCGTAAGTACAGTAAACGGACGTCCCAAAACAACCTATTTTCAGTTAATTGAGCTATGCATGTTAGTGAATGAATTGACTAATGAAAGTCAAATGTGGAATATGAATTTGATATGATCGTTAACATGTACAATTGTGTATGCTAACAAGAATGTGATTTCGATGACATGAAAGTATAGGGATCATGTCGAGATGGACTCAAGCACGAAAGGCTAACGGGTCAAGAGGAGGCAAGGAAGCGGATACAAACACGGATGCTTAAGGTAAGTGATTTCCGGAATCACTTCTTAATTTGTTTAAGTAAAGTTATGTACTAGTTATTTAATTTAAGCATGATAATCGAAGTCAAATAAGGTTTGGTTGTACGAAATCGATGATTTTCGCTAGTAGACCGAACGGGTCAAAATGAGGTCTTATTGCTATACGAAATGGTTGCATAAGTAATGATTACGGTATTATAATCGGGTAATGGGTAGAATTGCGTATAAGTACTCTAACTGAGAAATGGAGACGCGGGTTAATAGTCAAAGGACTCGGTTGTGAGTTATGATTAAATGGATAAACAATTTCACGTATGGAAATTGTACTATAAAGTTCAATTACGTATAATTGAATGAGATAAATGAGTTTAACGCATACCGAGTATCGGGTGCATAAACCCCAAGTACGAAACTCCGATAATGAAAAACTTTTATAGTTATAATGTTCATGTAAGTCTTGGGTTAAAATAAGTTAGACATGTCTACTTTTGGGTCGAAAAGTTGTTTATGAAAGGATTATGTTGTCGAAAAGTTGTTTATGAAATGTTGTTTATGAAAATGTTATGTTGTTAAAAAGTTGTTTATGAAAGGTTTATGTTGTCGAAAGGTTGTTTATGAAAATAAAAAGGTTGTTTCGAAAGGTTGTTTATGAAAATGTTATGTTGTTAAAAAGTTGTCAAAATTTATCAAGATTTCTTTACTTAACATGTTGGTCGAATGCTTTATATTTGGGTCGTTATAGTAACTTATCCCGTGACCTTTAAAGAGTCCCGAAATGTATTCCAAACTCATTGTAGAGTGTTTATGAGATACGATGAGCGCGTACATAAGTTTAAGAGGGAATTAAATAAGTCTAAAGGCACGTAAAAGTATGGGTATGGATTTATCTCCATGTTAGTAATGGAATCCATAGGTAAGCATGTTTAGAAATGAATACGTACGTAGGTCAATATGTATGAGACTTATTTATATGAATGTTTTTTTTATTGGGATATATGTTAGTATAATCATATGAGATTGTAAATAGTATGTAAGAGCTTGTATGTAGGCATGTATGTATGTATATATGTATGTATGTATATATGTATGTATGTATGAATGAATATACATGTGAATGTATGTATGCACGAAGTAAGAATTATCGCCCATATAGAATGGTGCGTGTATGTATGTATACATGGTTTCAATACGTTGGGTATTTACGTTACTAATAGTGTGCCTTGAGAATGAAATGTAATGCAGGTACATTATTGAAGTCTCACCAAGGATTAGACACCCAGATGAAATGCTTCAATTAGAAAGATAACGGAATGGAAAGTATATGAGGATAGCACGTGACGAGACTCCATGATTATGAATCTTGTTTATATATATAATGCATGCTAATGTTACGAATGTATGTGGTGGGTGCAGGTGGTACAGAATCATGGATCAACATGATTGAAGGATAGTGATTGAAGATCGAGTGACAGAGACATGGATTGTACGGAGTGGGTGGTCATGTAATCTGTATTAGTATGTTATTATCGATACGTTAATGAAAGATAAACAATGTAGTTCCTTACATAAAGATATTTTTAAATGATTTTCAAGTATAAAGGAACGTTTTAAGAAAGAAATTTTATGGCACGTATTTCGCTGCGACTTTTCGATCAAAATGTGTTAGGGTCTTACACGCAAGACCTAGGAAACTCCTAATCTCTGGTGGATTCTTCGGAGGTTTCCATTAAGACACTGCTTCTATTTGAGACAGGTCTACCGACACTCCATCGGCACTAATAACATGCCTCAGAAATTGTACCTTACATAGCCAAAAGGCACATTTCGAAAACTTCATGTAAAGTCTCTCACGCCTAAGAGTTTCAAGTACTTCACGCAAATGACACTCGTGATCCGTTTCACTCATCGAGTACACGAAAATATCGTCGATGAATATTATCATCGATTTGTCTAGCATCGGTTTGCAGGCGCGGTTCATGAAGTCCATGAAAGCCGCAGTTGCATTTGTTAACCCGAAAGACATTACTAATAATTCGTAATGTCCCTAACGCGTTCTAAACGCCTATTTCTGTATGTCTTCTCCTTTACGAATAATACCAATGCTCCCCACGGAGAAACGCTTGGCTATATAAATTCCTTGTCGGAAAGGTCTTGTAAATTCGACAACAATTATTATAGTTCCGATGACGCTAATCGATACGGAGCTTTGGCTACCGTCTTCGCGCCTGGAACTAATTCGATGCCAGATTACACCTCGCGTTTGGGTGGTATCCTCGTTAGATAATTCGGGAAACATATTCAAACTCCTGTACGACTGATACGTCTTAATTTTCTAAAAACTCTTTAGTTGAATCATGTATGTAAGCTATATACGCCTTACCTCCATGTTGAACAAGCTTATAAGCTTAAATAAATGAACGAATTAGGGGACTACAACTAGGGTTGTTCACGAGCCGAACCGAACCGATCAGACCTTTGCTCGTGCTCGGTTCGTTTACAAACCGATCCGAACCGAACCGAGCGTTTTTTCAACCGAGCCAAAGTCGAGCGAGCGTCTTTCGATCCGAACATTTTTCGAACGAACGTCGAGCGAGTATCGAGCGTTGTAGAATAAACAAGGAAAGTGACGATGGGAGTGCTAGTTATTAGAATAAAGTGCAGTTTTCGTCCCTGATGTTTCGTCCAATAGAACACAAGTAAAAATTTAACAAATAAAAAGGAATACAAAAACACCCAACTAGTTCTATCGAGATTAACTAAGCGGGAAGATAAATCTTCGACCGATTGAAACATACCCTTGTTCTATCGGAAGTTTGAAATTGAATGAATCAATGGAAGCTAAACCCTTGCGAGTTGGCATCTTGGTGAGTGGCGATGGAGAAATCGAATAACGATGGCCAATGGGGGTTTTGATTAGGGTCTTGCACTTTTGAATCAAATGGCGGGTTGAGACTTGAATGAGCTCTATTTCACATTTTAGTATTTGAAATTTTGACTCACTTACTCAAATGGACATTTAAGTATTAGATAATGGACCATTGGTATTGGATTTCATTTCTAATTAGTTAAATGAGCTCTATTTGGATTTTGGACCAAACATTATTAATGTTGGTTTCTAGTCATTTCATTAAAAATGATACACATACAAACACAAATATATATGTATATATATATATTAAAAGATAAATCGAGCCAACCGAGCCGAACCGAACTGAGCAGACCTTTGCTCGTGCTCGGTTCGTTTACAAACCGAGCCGATCCGAACCGAGCATTTTTTTAATCGAGCTGAATCGAACGAGCAAATTTCGAGCATTTTCCGAGCGAGCATCGAACGAGCGTCGAGCGCCGAGCAATTTGAACAGCCCTAACTACAACGTTTCTCCCCATAAATAGTAATATATTTTCCACCCAAAGACAATAGTTGTATCTCCTTACGGTTGCATATTACTTTTGCATGATATCGAGTTAGCCTATATATCCCGATTACCACTTGGATTTCTCCCATTAACATGGGAATTAGATCGACGAAGTAATCTTCATCGTTAATATTCAATTTGCAGTTTCAACACATATCATAACCCACAAAACTTTTTTTTTTATTATTACCTATTTCTACTTCTTAAAGCATAGTTAATGTCATTAACGTGACTGTAGGGTGTTGAATAAATCGATGTGAAACAAAAGATTTATTTGCACCCGTAACAATTAAAATTCATACTGAATTTAAATTTACAAGAATATACCTGAAATAACATCAGGTTCAGTTTTAGCCTCTGTGGCTATCATGTGGAACGACCTTGCCCTCGATTTCTGGGCATCAGACTTTGTGTCAGTTGTTCCTTTAGTTCCAAGCCGCTCTGGACATTTAGACTTCTTATGTCCTGGCTTATAGCATTTACCCTTGTGAATTTTTCCACAAAATTTACGCTGATGTAACCCACTTTTTGTAACTCCTTTCTTGGGAGATTTATTAGACTTGGATTTCTTTATGGGACTTGGATTCACATCCAACATCCTCCTTTCTTCTCTTTCTTGTAAGATACTGTCTTCCAGTTCAGCCATCATATCGTCCACCACCGGCACGATAGTGGTTTGTAATCTATCGATAAACTGCGATAGACTATTTTCTAAGGCTTTTCCGACTTCCTCGGAAATCTTAGCTTTCATTTGTTCAGTTAATTGAGATGTCGCCTCACCTTCAGTTATTCCAGACATTTTCTTTAACTGAAATGTTCATAATAGTTAATCAATAACTATTTAATTCATTTCCATCTTGTTATATGGAAATTTATATCACACATACTTAATCATAAGTAATGTGTTATTTTTTTCGGTTTGGTCAAGTACATATCTTGCCTTACCTTTCTTACTTAGTGTATTTCCCGGGCTTGAGAGAGTATTCATACACTCCTCCCATACACTTTTCACATATTTTACATCATCTAATACTATAAGTCTAGACTCTTTTATAAGTAACTCTTACCGGATGTCTTGATCAAGCTTTGAACCGAACACACTTTGTCTTCACGAGGCTCTGACACCAACTTGTAAGACCCTTACAGTCTCTTTATACTTCCTCCAATATATAATGCATTTAAAATGCATTCATTTTTTTTTTCATCAACATAAAGACCTTTATATAAAGTTCATAATCTTCAAAATGCTTTTACTAAAGTTTCAAACCATATTGTCATAGCTTGCAAAACATCTAGACAATATTTATATAAGTTGGACAAAACCACTCTAATGAGTTTAGTAACCAAGGTCTTAATTTAGTTGCGGAAGCTTTGTAATTTGTGTGTTCGGTCCTCGTACTCGCTTGATCTTCATCCGACACGTTCCATGAATTACCTAGTCACCAAAACACTCAAACTTGTTAGTTTTGAATGCTAAAACTTGTTTATATGAGTTTATATACATAAAACAGCAATCAGCAACAAATTTCAGCACTGGTAACCCGTCGCGTGCCGCGACGGGAGGAGGCTGTGGTGTCGCGTGATGCGACAAGCGTCGCGGCCTGCGACGGTTATGATCCTTCAGCGTCGCATGACGCGAGCATGTCATTTCGACAGCATGTGCAGTTTGGAAACCTGCACATTCCCAGCTCAACTACATTCTACTAAAACGACCATAACTTGTTCGTTTCTAGTCCGATTTGGGTCGCGTTTTTTTGTACGTGACCGTAATTCAACCATCTATACTATGGAATCAAAATCCAACATCTGAATTTACAATTTTCGTAAATTTAAGCCTTCGGCTTATAAACATTACAACTTATTTTGACCCGTTTAGACTTTTAACTCACCAACTTGGTTTATCACTTGTCTTTTTATCTAAGACTTATCTACAAGACCAGTTCAACTTCTTCGAGATATTACCCGTGAAGTTTATACGTCGTTATTTACGTGGTTGTCTCTTATTCAACCCGTTTACCTATAACTATTTAAGAAATTTCAACACTAATTCTAAATCGAAAATTTGCGCATATTTCAGTCATACTCAAACCTGAGTTCATGACTTAGATTCACTGTTACCCTTTCTCAGCTAACGACTATAGTTTATATTGTTTCAAGATACGGCGTCGTTTCGACGTCTTTAATTCGTGCAACCTTCTCGGTTTGCATCAAGACATCCGATTGACCCGTTTAGCTTTCTTAGCGAAATCCATCGCCTTATTTCACCAAAGTTTATAACTTTGGTTGTTTTGACCCATTTGGTTTCGTTAGCGAAATCCATCGCTTTCACACAACCAAATGTATATTTCGGATCATTTTAACCCGTTTGAACATTATAGTTGAATCCACCACTTCTACGTCTTTACTTATCGTTATATTCAAGTTATTCAGTTCGGCTAATACATACGGAACCCTCCGTTTTAGTATTAATCACTCTTTATGAAAATTCAATTATCATTCAAGTGAATAAATATAATTTCTAACGAAATTTTACGAAGCGTAAAGCTGCGTACCTTTAGAGCATTCCTTGCAACCGATTATCCGTTCCGCCTTGACTACTTGACGAACCACCCAATTTGCCTATAGAATTCCATTCGAACATATTGTTTAGAATTCATAATTATATATTCAACATCCAATGTTTTCCAACTAGTCAAATAAGTGATTCTTTCATATAAATTAATATTTCTATATTCACTTAGACATTTTGTCGAACACCTTAAAGGCGAGATCATTACTATAACATTACCATGTTCATAAGTAACAATTTAACCATATCAAAGCTCTCTTTTCATATTCATATGACAAGAATAACATGGACAACACTTGAACTTGCATCATAACAATCAATTAACATCAGTTATTCTAATGATTCAAGTGTTTATCACAAAATCCATCTAACCCACATATGGTACATATTGAAATCACTAGGTTATAACATGAGTTCATCAATTTCTTGTCTAAGACTTGTTCTTAGACCTATAATCATCCTAATTTAATCATAACATCAATCAATTTTCCAATAATTGCAGTTATGAAAATTCAAGAAGAATCAAACCTTCACTAAAACTCAAAATTGAGCATACCTTGTGATCTCTTAAGCTTGGTGATCACAATCTTAGCTTGAAATTGATCGAATTTCAACTTCTTCTCTGATTTTAGAGATGATTTTGTGAGGCTAGGGTTTTTGTGGGACAGCTTTGTTTCTCCTGTGTTTTAGTCGACCAGGATTACACACACCAGTGTGTGTTTGATGGTTATCACTTGTTTTAAAAATAAGTTTCAATTATGTCTAACTTGGCCCCTCTAAATTTTAAGGTTTATAAATAGGGTTAAAATCCCTTATTTCTTTACATTTAACATAGATATTTAACTAAATTAAATATCCTAGTTTTTATTTTCAATAATTTATTATTAATATTATACCTATACATGTACCCACACATATATAATTTAATGTTTTAGGGGTGTTATAAAAGATAACCGAAAGAAAATCAACAAAAAAGTTGTATGGTAATGATGTTTGTATAACCATGGTCAGAGATGAGCAAATGGTACTGGGTACTGGTACCGAATTTCCCAAACCGAAAAATTTTAAGTACCAATTTGGTACCAACTTTTAACGTTACTGGTACTGGTTCACTACCGGTTTTTACCTTCACATACCGGTACCGTAACCGGTATTTTCGGTACCAGTACCGATTCGGTATCGGTTGGCACCGGGCTCATCCCTACCCCTAAAATAAAATAAAATAAATCATTAAAAGTTGAAGAAAATCAACAAAAAAAGTTGTACGATACTGTTGTTCGTATGGTACCCGTGATCAGGGATGAGCAAATGGTTACCGGGTAGGAGTACCGAATTTCCCGAACTAAAATAATTTCAATATCAATTCAGTACCGACTTTTGACGTTTTCTGTACCAAGCTGATATTGGTTTTTAACTTCATATACCGATACCAAACAGAATCGTACTGAAAAAAACAATAAGAAAAATAACTCACGTGAGTCGTGACAACTTCTTAATGAGCCAAACAGTATTCATTGGCTTGGTTTTTTAATATATTTACTGATAATTCAAACACAACACTTTATCATTATCCAACTGAAAAATCATTACTCATGAATTGAAAATTCCAACTAGTAATTAAATTCTTCTAAATGGCAAATCCCTTTCTACGAAGTTTCACTTCATATGTACATGCACCAAAACAAACTAAAAGACCAAGACTTTTGATTTCCAATCTCGTTTACTTTCTATAAGAAGCGTCACCCTTGTGGGTTTCTCCTTCAATAATTTTCACAGTCCTTCAAACTTCAAACCAGCACCAATGGTGGCCACCTTAGATCTCAATCTTACTCTATTTTGCCCAACTGATGATACCCCTGTAAGTACATAATTAGTTACTGACCTAATCAATACACATACATACAAATGTACTACATGATGATACATTATTTTACCTTTTATAATTAAGGTCAATGAAGTCAATTTTAATCTTGATGACGACGACGACGAAGATCATTCGTTTGTAAAAGAGGTTCGTGGTTATTTAATTAGTTATACATACTTGAAACTTCTTTTAATAACACGAAAGAGGAGTGTTTGTTTCGGTTTCTTGGTAATTGTATTAAGGTATGGTATGGTGTATGTATGGACTGCAGGCTGATGATCCTTCGGTTGAGGAGTTAAGTCGAATAAGTAAAGAAAATATGAAGCTAAAGGAGAGTCTTAGTGTTGCATGGGACATGTATAACTCTCTAAATGCTCAAGTCAAGAAACTAATGCAAGACAAAGAAGAATTAGAGTGTAGTCCCAAGAAAAGAAAATTTGAAGAGACAGTTCAACAAAGCTTGTGGAAGATGCCGTACGACGAACTACCAAGGTCGGGTACTAAAATAGTTTATGTACCCGTCGATCCGTCCGATAAAAGCCTGGTACTCTTCTATCTGTGTTGAACACGCGTAACTATTAAACAAAACACTCCTTTATGTGATTTTGGAAGCATGAATTGTATTGAAAGAATTGTTTTGTTCATTTTGAAGGTAGTCAAAGATGGATACCAGTGGAGAAAATATGGACAAAAGGTGACAAGAGATAACCCATCACCTAGAGCTTACTATAAGTGTTCTTTTGCACCAACCTGCCCAGTGAAGAAGAAGGTAAACATCTTGAAAGAATTCAAAAGAACTGAAATATGGAGGAGTACGAAGAATTAGATAAAAATAAAAGTAACTAATTAATGATAAAGCTAACTAACTAATGATATCATGATATTCAAACTAGTACGTGGTAGAACAATGACTAGCAATCAAAACTGGCTATTTGGCAACATCTGAATGGTTAAGTGCTGAACCAGTAAGAGGTCTGAACCATTAAGTGTTGAACCAGTAAGAGGTCTGAATCATTAAAAACCTGTATAATGCTTAACCGTTCAGAGGCAAATGTCTGACAAATTCAAATTAGAGGTCTTAGCCATTCAGACTTTGTATAAATTTTAACTATTCAGAGACAAATGTCTGAACCATTCAGACATTTGCTCGTGAAACAAACAGTGAACCATTAAGTGCTAAACCAGTAAGAGGTCTGAACCATTAAGAGGTAAACAAACGGCCCTTATAGATGAATGATCAATCAAATAATAAATACATAATAAAATCAGCTAACATTGACTAAACACAATGTTGTTTCTAGGTGCAAAGAAGTATGGATGATGATGGTGTTGTAGTGGTAACCTATGAAGGAGAACATAACCATAGAAGCACTATGCAAGAGGTAAGATATGCTTTAGCTCATGAATCTGAGATTTCAAGTACAAGCGAAAGAAGGTTCGACTCCCCAAAGCTTGATGAAGTTTTGGTGGAACAAATGGCTACGTATCTAAGTAAAGACCCTAATTTCACTTCAGAACTTGCTGCTGCCATTTCCTCCAAGATTCTGGAAGTCGAAACTTTTTAAAGTATGCTAAAGGAACTAGATAGTGTTTATATATTCTTCATTGAAATTTCAATTTATGTGATTAATTATGTCAATAAGGATTGGTAGGTCGGTCTGTTTGTGTATTGGTTAGTTGGAGCTTCATTGTACATTTAAGAGACTCAATTGATCATAAATCAGTTTGCATCTTCATAATCTATTGTCTTCTCTATAGATGATTACATCTTTAATGGTGATTAATTATGTCATTCTTCTCATAAAGCAAACTCGAATCTTTGAAAAAATTCTTCGGGGTCTCTTGGTAATAAATGTTGGAATTATCTGAGAGAAAGAAGAAGATAAAGATAAGAGAAAGAATTCACTGGATAAAAACGAAGTTTAAAATTTAATTGATTAGTTAATTATGTGAATTGTTTAGATTTATCGGTTGGGTTTATGTGTTTATTTAAATGAACTTTAAGTTATGTTATGATAAATATTATATCTGAGTGTGCACGGTTCGGTTTGGTTATTAGCATTATCCGTAACCGTAACCGAAGTCGTCGGTTAATCGTTTCGGTTAATTCGGTTAATTTGTCGGTTCGGTTCGGTTAATAACCAATTCAAACAAGGTCTATTTTTTTTGTTTGCTTAGAAATACATGTAATGGATGTATAAATAAATGAAATGGAGGGATAAATGCATAAATAGATGTTTAAATAGATGAAATGGAGGTATAAAAGCTATAAAGAAATAAAGAAATAAATGATTCGGTTTGGTTCGGTTAATTTCGGTTAACCGATGGTAAAAAAAATATCCGTTAACCGACTTTCGGTTAATTCGGTTTCGGTTAATTTCTGTTCGGTTTTGTCGGTTTTCGGTTAATGGTTCGGTTATTGCACACCCCTAGTTTTATCAGTTAGGTTTATTTATTTATTTAAATGAACTTTAAGTTATGTTATGGTAAATGAATACTATGTAATTTGTTTCGGTGTCGAGTTTAGTATATTAATATAAGGATGGTTTTCAGGGGTGGTAACCAAAAAGTAAAAACCGTGTTATTTGTGATTGATCGAAAGCAGGCAAACAATTGGTATTGGAGCTAACCTTGGTAATAAACAACTCGCATCATGTGAAAGACAACCTAAAGCAGTTGAATTAACAATTGGTTTGCGGTAAACATGTCTTACAACACTAGGAAAAGGACACTAGTTCAAATACGGAGATGCTTGCCTCAATCCATGCAGTGCTTTTGATAGTTTGTAAACCTTTCCTTCATCTCTTGGCTTTATGAATCCTTCTAGTTGTGAGACATAGACCTTCTCTTTGAGATCTCCATGAAGGAATGCAGACTTGACATCTAGATGATATACTTCCCAACCGTGATATGCTACTAAAGCTAACATTAGACGAACTGTCTCGATGTGTGCCACTAGTGCAAATACTTCATCAAAATACATCCCATGTTGTTGGACGTAACATTTTGCTACCAGTCTTGCTTTGTGTCTAATGATTTTTCCATTTGCATATTTCTTGGTCTTGAATACCCACTTTAATCTTAACCCAACCTTCGTTGCCTTAATCCATTTGTTGTCAATGGATGCTTCTTTGTAATTCCTTGGCTCTTCTTCAGCAAGTAATAATTCATGTGGATCTACGTGAATTTCCGCCGTCTCATCATATAATTCGTCAAGACTTCTTAGTCGTACTGGAGTGTCCCTAATACTCCTGGTTGTACTTTCAAATATAGATGGACCTCTACTTGTTGATAAGCTGCTAGATCTTCCTGATGAGTTTGGATTGTACGAATAGGCTGGCGGAGTTACATAGTAGTCTGGATTGTTTTCTGATTGATCTACTCCTGCATCTTCATGGCTGGCCTACTATTATCAGGACTACTTGGTGCCTTCTTCTAACTCTGGTGGGTCGTCGTTTTCTTGTATGAAGAAGTTTGTCCATTCGGGATTTCCTGAATCTACCCCTTCCATGTAAGTACTTCAGTTCCATGGTTGACCTTCCATGAACTTTACGTCTCTACTAACACATATCTTGTTCTTTGCTGGATCATATAATCTAAACGCCTTTGATCCTTCTTTTATCCCAATATATACCATATGCTTGCTTCTATCATCTAACTTCTTGAGTTGGAGTGGCAATACCTTAGCATATGCAGTGCAGCCAAAAACCTTTAGGTGTTCCAGTTTTGTTTTTCTTCCTTTTAATGCTTCATATGGTGTCTTGTTCACCAAGGCTTTCATTGGAACCCTATTTAGTATGTATGTTGCATGTCATACCGCTTCACCCCAAAAGTTCCATGGCATGTTCATTGTTTTTAGCATATTACGAGTAGTGGATAACATCGTTTTGTTTCGTCTTTCTACTACTCCATTTTGCTGTAGGGAATATGGTGTTGCAAGTTGCCTTGCCGTCATCTTTACAGTATTGGTTGAATTCATTCGATGTGAATTCTCCTCCTTTGTTTGTCCTTAGCATCTTTAACTTGGTTCGTGTTTTTTTCTCTACCTTTTCTTTGAACTCATTGAAAGATTCAAATGTTTGATCCTTGGAAGTTAGTAGATATGCCCACATGTAGCGAGTGCAATCATCTACAAGTAAGAATATATACTTCTTCCCAACATGTATTGGTGGGGATATAGGACCACACAAAACTACATACACAAAATCCAAAGGTTTTAAAGATCTGAATTTTACCTGATTTGGAAATGGTATCCTACTATGTTTTCCTAATAATCATGCGTCACAGATCTGAATTCGACCCACTTGGACCCGCTATGTTACCTTTGTTTCCCCCCGTAGTCTTCACACGACAATCTTTCTTGAAATGCACCGGTTTTCCACATCTCCAACAACCCTCTTTTGGTTTCTTGTTGGAATTATTATCATCCCAGTTAAACTTTCTTTTATTTCCCATAAAATTTTGTAACTTAGTGAATTTACTAGAATTGTAAAAGATCATCATCATCATCATCGTACTCAGTATATCCCACCAATAGCAAAAGCTAAGGTAGGGTCTGAGGAGGGTGGGATGTAGACAGCCTTACCTCTACCCTGTAGGAATAGAGAGGCTGCTTCCAATGAGACCCCCGGCTCGATTGTGGTTTTGCATCAAGCCTTGGACATAAGGCACATAACACTCAGCAATTGAGACAAACGCCAATTGGTGCATGTACCCCCTTGTCTTTCGGCTATCAACGCCACCACATGATGCATGATTAACCATCCCCTCTTTTAACGTTATTTTCACGAAATTAGTAAAATAACGTTAAAAATTAGTGCACTTTTGCTTTTGCCCCCCGAGCGCCCACACATATATACATTATATGTGCATACCGCAAGCGGGGCGTTAGAATTGTAAAAGATCTATTCCCCAAATGCTACAATAGTTTAATCCATAAATTCCAAAATCCTAAATTCATCTTTTTTTTTTCAATTACAACCGTGAACCTTGAGAATTCCAAATCCAATGAAATCCCAATATCTTTGCAACCAAAATTCACTTTCAATTAAAATGATTTTCCAATTCTCCAAATTAATGAACCACTATATCCGATAGACCAAAACAAGATTCAAAATTTAATTTCAAAAGTCAAACTTTGCAACTTAGGGTTCCCAGAAAAACTACGGACTAAAATTCACTGCTTGAAAATCAAAACTTAAGAAACTAGAGTTCTAAAATTAAAACTTGTGAAATCAAGATAAACAAACCCAAATTAATCACTAGAACATGTGATTTAGGGTTAATTCACAAACCAGAAAAATATTCAATGTACAATATTTTTCAAACTTGAAATCACAACCAATGACCAAATTGAACACTAAAACATGTTTATCTTTGTTGTATAATTGGTCTAGAACAGTGAATTCAAAGAAATAACAAACCTGGAACCCGAATTGAAATTGCAAGTTTTGAGATAAACTTGGATTAATCTCTGAATCGTATGAAAACTATCAGATAAACCTATTTGCGGGTTACACACAATGATTTATCGGATTTGACAGAGATACTCTTGAAGGAATTAGGATTTTGATGAATTTGTGATGTGGAAATGTGAAGAGCACCAAAAAGTAACCGTAAAATTTCTTTTCCTTTGTGCGTTCCACCTTTTGTACGATTGAGTGAAAATAGAAGTCATAAAAAACTTCATAAACCTCGTTTCAGCCATATTGGCCCAAAGAGACAAAAATTTAATGGCTTTGTGGACATTAGTTATGGACTAATAAAAATTTAATGGGCTGACCGTTCAACTAAACAATAATATAATGAGTCAAGTTATTCTACAAAGGATTCTAATTGTAAGAAGTGTAAGAAGGATTTATAGAGTGACAAATGTCCAATAAACTAAAATTAAACCACTACATCACCACCCAAAACCTAAACACCCCCCCCCCCCTCCCTGGCAAAGAAAAACAAAAAAAAAAACTATACTTCACCAAAAAAACCTAACCACCTCACCCCCCCCCCCCCAAAAAAAAAAAAAACCTAAAAAAACCTTAAAAAAAACTAAAAAAATCTAAAACAAACTAAACACCCACCACCACCCAAAAACCTAAACCCCCACCCCCTCGGCAATTTTTTTTTTTTTTTTTTTTTTTGTGAGTGATGGGGGAGGGGGTTTAGGTTTTTGGTGGTGGTGGATGTTTAAGTTTTTTTTTTCTTTTTGTAGTGGGTTTTTTTTTTAGCCTTTGTACCCTTCTTACAATTAGGATCCTTTGTATTTGATCATAATCTATAATATTAATATATAATATGTATTAAGCCCAACAATAATTTATTAATAAACTAATAATTAAAACAAGGCATAAATAACATTCGTGTTAAACGAGTTCGCACTCACGCGTCACCTAACTCGATTAATCACATGTGTTATTATCTCGATCGACAAGTTAATCCAATACCCTAAAATCCGTTGATAACACTAAAATTACCAACATAAATTCGTGTTACTGTACCTTTCATGAGTCATGTCAAATATATTATGTTTATGTGATTATTTTTGTTAGACGGTTTTCAGTAAGTCTAGGTTTTAATCGATAGGCAATATAAAAAAGGAGTTAAATGCCATTTTAGTCCCTGTGGTTTGGGCTATTTTGCCAGTTTAGTCCAAATGTTTCATTTTTAACATCTGGATCCAAAAAAGTTTAGTCGTTGCCATTTTGGTCCAACTGACTTAACTCCATCCATATGTGTTAAGTCTGCCAAGGGCATTTTAGTCATTTCATTTTTCTTTTAATTAACACTTTACTCTTTATTGTTTATTTCTATATAAAAAACATGTCTTCCCTCTAATAATCTTCATCACCAGTCATCTTCATCATCAGCGAGCATCACCACTGTCGCCTTCTTCTCTGCAATAACACCCTCTCTCTCTCCATCTTATTATCTGCAACTCTCTCTCTATACCTCAATAACCACCTTACCCCAACCACCATAGCGAGCACCACCACTACCGCCACACGCTACACCGGAGACAACCACCGCCACTGCCACCACACCCCATACCAGCCACCACCACCGAGCTCCATCACCCATTTTGGGGTGATAACCGACCTGCACCTTCAGCCATCAAAAACACACACACATACCCCTCTGATCTGCACCTTCACGTTCCAGATCTACACACATCTTTGATTTAATCGATTGGAGTGATGAATTTGGGTGATTGATGATATGGGATTGAAGCCGGTTTGACTTAATCGATTGGAGTAAACGAAACCCTAACTTTTTAAACTCAAAATTTCACACGGTAAGGGTATCACACAAAGAAATTGTGATGGGGCTTTTGATCCTCGATAGAAACCGAACAGAAAGGTGCATACGAAAACTTACGTGTTGCATGTTACGTGGTTTCCGGCGAAGAACAGTGATTTAGAAGAACAGTGTTTCTGGTGGTGATGACCGGCGGCGAGATGATGATGATGATCTTTTATGATGATGAACGGATGGTGTTCGATGAAGATGGTGGTGTAAGGTGTTTCGGATAAGAGGATGTATGTTGCTGATGATGAAGATGACTGTAAGGTGTTTCGGATAAGCCCGGGCTTACGCTTTGGTTCGCCTCAGGTGTACGCCTAGTGAGGCGAAGGAAAACGTCTCGAGGCACGATTCCGTACTTTTAATAATATCACAAGTTCACAACCATTTGATGAGATGCACATACCACAAACAAGGGAATAAATAAAGTGTGAGTTTGGTTTGTGTATATTGGTAAAATCAGGTGTGATACAAGACTTAGATGCATGGTGATTTGTGGTATGTTTCATCCTTTTTGACATGAGTTTTCCTTTAAGATTGGTAGGTAAATTGTGGAACACACATTTCAAGTGCAGGAACCTTAAAAGCAAAGTAGCTACATGGTAGGCTGGGCTGTGGTGGTGCTCGCTGATGATGAAGATTATCAGATGGAAGACATGTTTTTTTATATAGGAATAAACAACAAAGAATAAAGGGTTAATTAAAAGAAAAATGATATGACTAAAATGCCCTTGGCAGACTTAACACATATGGATGGAGTTAAGTCAGTTGGACCAAAATAGCAACGACAAAACCTTTTTGAATCCAGATGTTAAAAATAAAACATTTGGACTAAACTGTCAAAATTGTCCAAACTACATAAACTAAACTAAAATGGCATTTAAGTATTTAACTCTAAAAAAAATAAAAAATCAAAGTGTGTGACTAAAATCTAAAATACTCGGTTGAAGTCTATCTAGAAAAGGAGATATCATCCATCTTTGAAACATGACCACCAGAATCCAGAAAATCAACTGTTCGTAGGCATCAAAATTGAAGAAACTGCAAACCGTGATGACTTCACTGATATTACCCACTGCATCACTCTCATCAACCCCACAATCTCCCATATCATCTTCATCTTCTCGCATCCAACACACACTAACTCAAAGAATCCACATTCCCGCTCATATTTACAAACACCCAGCAGCAATTCTCCTAGAACTCTGCACTTCACTCCAAGAACTTCACCAAATCATCCCTCTGATCATCAAAAACGGTCTTTATCAAGAACACCTCTTTCAAACAAAGCTTGTGAGCTTGTTCTGCAAATACAACAGCTTAACCGAAGCCACCCGTGTTTTCGAACCAATTGAAGATAAAAACGATGCTCTTTATCACACAATGCTTAAAGGGTATGCTCAGAATTCTTCTATTTCTGATGGGTTTTCGTTCTTTTGTCGTATGGTTGAGGATGGTGTGCAGCCTGTAGTGTATAACTTTACGTATTTGTTGAAGGGTTGTGGTGAGAATAATTATGTTAGGGAAGGGAAAGAGGTTCATGCGCAGGTGATTTTGAATGGGCATGAAGGGGATGTTTATGTTATGACTTGTGTTGTTAATATGTATGCGAAATGTAGGTTGGTTGAGGATGCATACAAGGTGTTTGTTAGATTGCCTGAGAGAGATTTGGTGTGTTGGAATACGATAATTGCGGGTTATGCTCAAAATGGTTTTGCTGGGAGAGCAATAGAATTAGTGGCACAGATGCTAAGTGAAGGATTAAGACCGGATCCTGTTACGGTTATTTCCATTTTGCCTGCTGTCGGTAATGTTGGTGATTTGAGAGTCGGGAAGGCGATTCATGGTTATGTTTTTAAGTCCGGGTATGAACGTCATGGAAATGTTGCCACTGCGTTAGTTGATATGTACTTGAAATGTGGGTGTTTAAGCACGGGGCGTGTGATTTTTGACAAGATGAGTAGTAAAAACGTGGTCTCGTGGAATATAATGATCGATGGCTATGCACAAAATGGCGATTATGCAGAAGCTTTGTCGCTCTTTGAAAAAATGTTGGATAACAGATTTAAACCAACTGGTGTGACCATTATGGCAGCTCTCCATGCGTGTGCTTATTCAGGCGATCTTACACGTGGGCAATACGTTCATTCGTTAGTCAATGAGCTAGGACTTAAACATGATGTTTCGGTCATGAACTCTCTAGTCTCCATGTACTGCAAGTGTAAACGTGTCGACCTTGCTGCTGAAATATTTAAAAACATGAAAGAAAAGACTCTTGTCTCGTGGAACGCCATGATACTTGGATACGCTCAGAACGGTCAAATAATCAATGCTTTGAATCATTTCCGTCTCATGAAAGTTAAAAACATCGAGCCTGATTCATTTACCATGGTAAGCATCATAGCAGCCGTTACCGAATTTTCAGTATTACGCCAAGCAAAGTGGGTCCACGGGGTCGTCACAAGAACTTGTTTGGATACAAACGTCTTTGTGAAAACCGCTCTTGTGGACATGTATGCTAAATGTGGAGCGATTACGACTGCTCGAAAGCTATTTGATTTAATGAACGACAGACACGTAACAACATGGAACGCGATGATTGACGGGTACGGGACACACGGGTATGGAACGGAAGCTATAAAACTGTTTAAAGAAATGGAAGCCGGAGATATCAAGCCAAACAATATAACGTTTTTATGTATCATCTCAGCCTGTAGCCACTCGGGTTTTGTGGAAGAGGGGTGTCAGTATTTTTACAAAATGAAAAACGAATATGAAATCCAGCCCACGATGGATCACTACGGAGCCATGGTGGACTTGTTAGGCAGATCCGGTAGGCTAACTGAGGCTTGGGATTTCATTCAAAACATGCCCGTTGAGCCCAGGATTAACGTTTTCGGTGCAATGTTAGGTGCTTGCAAGATTCATAAAAATGTCGAACTGGCGGAAATGGCAGCGGGTAGATTGTTTGAGTTAAACCCTAACGATGGCGGGTATTACGTACTTTTAGCAAACATATACGCGACGGCTTCAATGTGGGATAAAGTGACCGAAATCAGGAGTAAAATGGACGATAGAGGGATACGGAAAACACCTGGATATAGTTCGGTTGAGTTAGAAAATGAAGTTCATACATTTTATTCTGGGAGCTCGTGGCATTCGGATTCTAACAAGATTTATAATTTTCTTGAAATATTGATCGATAAGATTAAGGATGCTGGTTATGTACCTGCGACAGATTTGATGCAGGATGTAGAAGATGATCTGCAAGAACAAATGGTGAGTACTCATAGTGAGAAGCTTGCTATTGCGTTTGGACTTTTAAATACGCGTCCGGGAACAACTATACACATCAGAAAGAACCTTCGCGTGTGTGGTGATTGTCATAACGCGACTAAGTATATATCGCTTGTTGAGAACCGAGAAATTATTGTACGTGACTTGCATCGGTTTCATCATTTCAAGAACGGGGTTTGTTCTTGTGGAGATTATTGGTAACTTGTTTTTTTATTGAATCAATACACAGTTCATACTTTAAAGCCACCTTGTAGTTACATTTGTAGTGTGACATGTAGAACAAAGTTGTACTTTTCTCTTGTACCAACAACTAACCTTTGACCATTTACAATTGCTATTCGTCTACCAAAACGGTAAACAAAAACGAGACATATGTCAATTCCCATGAACAATTAGTTTTTTTTTTTTTTTTGAAAGGTAAACTTCATTAGAACGAAACGCCGACCCAAGCCGGGCCGACAAACTACAACAAACAACTAGATTACATATTTACAAAGGAACACCACTCCTTCCAATCAATCCCTTTATGCTTCGATCTATTGGAAAACCAAAGAAAACTCAAAGCCTTAATTTCGCTAAGCACACTATCTATTTTAACCTGGATATTCTAAAATTTCTTGTTATTCCTGGCACGCCATAAACTCCAACAAGCAATCATAATGATACCTTGCACAGCGTCCTTCTTATCCGAAGTTCTGAGGTCTTTGTAGAAGGAAAGGAGGTCTTTTAGAGAAAAAGCGAAAATATTAGGAATTTTGCACCAAGAGCTAATACCGAGCCAAACATTCGAAGCAACATAACACGCAATGAACAAGTGCTCGGCATTTTCATCTTCCGAGCTACACAACGGGCATCCTGGATCTCCGATGTTAACATTCCTTTTCTTTAAAGCTTCCGCCGTAGGGAGTCGATCCATCTCCATCCTCCAAGCATGGATATTAACCTTGGCCGGAATCCATTTGCACCAATCCAACACGAAACTATTTTCCTGCACAGCTTCTTCTTTCAACAAGTTCTTTACCGCCTTCACAGAGAACAAACCAGCTGAGTCCGAAATCCATTTCCACCGATCCGAATCCACCGAGATGTGGACATTATTTAACTGAGATAACAACAAATCAAAACTGGACTGCATACCCGCATCGGAAAAATCCGATTTCCAGCACCAGTTAAAAGAAATGTCGCTGCCATGCTTCTTGATCCTCTCGGCCACCGAGCACTTTTTATCGACTTCCAATCTAAAAAGGTCATGGTATGTAGTCTTGAGCGGTTCATTGAAAAGCCAAGAATCAAGCCAAAACGCGATGTCTTCTCCGTTACCAACCGATCCTTTCAAATAATTTCTAAGAGGCCGACCTTCCACCTTAGTATTGATGAAATTTTTTGCTATATTACTCCAAACTCCGTTGAGGGATTTCTTATATGGAATACACTCCCATCCCACCCTACTTGAATGGAGCGCATCGATAATTTTCTTCCAAAGAAGACCTTTTTCCGTTTTATATCTCCATCCCCACTTAGATAAAAGAGACGTATTCACAATATGCAATTTATTAAGACCCAAGCCTCCGTTTTTTTTATGGCGAGAAACCGTCTCCCACGCGACCCAATGCATTTTTCTTTCTTCCGAGGAACCTCCCCACAAAAACTTTTTGATCATGGACTCGAGATCGTTAATTACCTTTTTAGGACCATGAACAATTGGTCTATACATTACAAACCAAACCACGACAACAATTTATTCAGTAGCTTTTGTATTCTGCATTGATTGAGTGGACTTTCTAACAAACCTCTACAAATCAGTATCTTTCTATATCTGTGTTTTTTAACCTCCATATAAAATGACGAGATTATCAATCATTCAATTATATAATTTTTTTTTGACAGGTATCATTCAATTATATAATAGATGAAGGTTTTTTGCGTCAACGACATTGATAAACGTCATAATGGAGAATTCATTTAAAAACGTCAGTTAACTACCAACAAAGAGGCGGCTATAGATGATGCACAAGTAAAAATGTGATCAGTGACGGATCTAGAAAAAACGTCAAAGGGCAACGTTTCAAGATTTTATTTTCTATAGGGTTAGCGAAATCGAAAAAACGTCAAATTTACACTACCTCCCCGCTACCCCTACTCTCAAGCTACATCCGCCCCTGAGTGTGATACGATGTCACATGTACTCTACATTTACATATGCATTAACAAAAGCGATATATGTGTCACGTAAACAAAAAAGGTAAATATGTATTTGAGGTTGTGTATCTACAGACGTGACTTATGTCTAACATAAGTGTACACGGTTCGGTCTGGTTTAGTTTTTTGGCAAAACCGAAACCAAAATGTCGGTTTTCGGTTTTTGAAAACTGTTTGGTTTATGTTTTTTCAGTTTTTACATCGGTTCAGTTCAGTTTTTCGGTTTTTGGAACAAAATTATGTAAGATTAAAAAAGAAAGTACAATTTAAAATTTAAGAATCTTTCTTATATGTAAACATTTAAGTTATTATATTTAACCTTTTTAATTAATATTATTCACATAAACCTAACCTTCTATTTTTTTTATGTTTCTCCAAAGGTTTTATTAAAACATTTTTTTATAAATAAATCATTTCAATTATAACAAACATGTTGATGTTTTATTATAAATACTTAACATTCAAGAATAAAATTAATAATTTCCAGTACCATGGGTTAAACACTTATACCTAAACATAAAAATATATGGACTAGGCCTATTATTGTAACTTATCGATTCAATTCGGTTTTTTCGGTTATTGAAAATGGTTATCCGAAAACCAAATCGATATTTTCGGTTATTAAAAATCCGAAAACCGAACCATCAGTTTTTGTTTCGGTTTGGTTTTTCGGTTACAGTTTAGTTATCTTGGTTTTCTACTCACCTCTAAACATAACTATTCAGATAAATCATACCCGACAGCTAAAACAGATTAAAAACTTGTAACTACCACCAAGGGACTGAAATGTGAAAGCAACAAAATTCAGGGCTTCAAATGTTCAAATCCCCAAATGTGTTTCCGCAACATCATAACCCTCTTGTATCATATCCTAAAACTGAACTCTCTGAAACAGTATCATCAACCAACAACAAGATGGGTCGCTCTCTTCTCTCTCACTTCCTCAATCTCTCAAACGCTTGTCCACGCTTCACGTATTTTACTCTATATCTATAATCTTTTTGTACCTACATTATAAACGGCAAAAGATATATGGGTTCTGTTATAAGTGTGTAGCTGGAAATTTCAATGAAATTGATATAATGCATGCTAAATTCGAAGTTGAAAACGTAAAATTTTTAATGGGTTTGTGGTCGCGTTTCTAATTTTGCACAAATTGTGTTTGTTTGTTGTCTTACTTTTAATTAAATTGGGGATTTTAAAGTTTAAACTGTGCATATATGTTTGCTCTGATTCATTGTTCTTGATTATAATGTTTAATGTCTTGACCTACATGTGGCTTTTCTGAAAGGGTGTTTATGGTTGGTTAAGACTTAATATTCTGGATTATGCACTTATGCATGCTTGGTGTTTGATGTATTGCCTCACTGAGATGAAGATTTAAAAAAAGTGCCTAAAACTTGTTAATTGAAAAATACGAGTTCCGTTTACTAGAAAAGGTCTAATTCTAGTAGAAGTAAGTGAGCATAAGAGGTTAATTTGACAAGGTGAGTACCCCACTGATGTTGTCATCCAGATGTTATTATGCTAATGAGTTTATATACCTAGGTGACCACTTTTCTAAATTTCTTTGTTGTTTCTGGATTAGTAGTTTTTATTAATGTTTAAGCCAAACTGGATTTAAGTTAATTGTATATACTATTCTTAAAGTAGTGATTTTGAGACAGGTCGTATGGCACTTCAAGTAAATTGCAACGAATGCTGCCAATGATTCACCAGAATCACCTTCCGCTTGTTGGAATTAGTAGCAATCACCGATGCTATTGCAGCGTTTCGGCCCCTGAACCTACTGTTTCAGAGAGTTCCTCCACCTCTATAAAGTAACTATTTTGTGATATACTGATATAAGTTTTATGGCTATGTTTTTCGGGTAATATAACATGTTGGTCTTGAGTAGTATTCCCTTCTTTAACTTAATATGTATTTAACAGGAAGAGAATTGTGTCTGGAGTCCAGCCAACAGGATCTATCCACCTTGGTAATTATCTTGGTGCCATAAAAAATTGGGTATCACTGCAGGTACAGAATTCATTAAGTCAACAATCTTGTTACATCTTCTTTGTGGATGTATCCTAGTAATATCTTGGATTCTTTTAATTGACGGTGTGAGATTCTCCATACGGGAATTTGTTGGAGTAAAAACATTTTACACAATATAAAAGGATTTCTTACTTCTGTTGTATTGTGTAATTTGATGGTTTCTCTGTTTTTTTTTTTCCTTTTCAGGATACATACGAGACATTATTCTTTATTGTGGATCTCCATGCAGTATGTGCGCTAAATTAGGCATACTTAATTTATTGTTGAGTTTTTGTTTTTCTTTTGTTTCTTTTACATTGAAGTTCTGGTGATTTCATAGATAACTTTGCCGTATGACGTTCAACAACTTTCTAAAGCAACTAGAGATACCGCAGCTCTTTATTTGGCATGTGGCGTGGACACCTCAAAGGTCTTTTTGTGCCATAATTTCTCTACTACATTTATATGTTATATACTGAATTCTAATTCATCATATAGGCTTCTGTGTTTGTGCAATCTCATGTTCGTGCTCATGTAGAATTAATGTGGCTGTTGAGCTCTGCTACACCAATTGGTTGGCTAAACCGAATGATTCAGTTCAAAGAAAAATCACGAAAGGCGGTGCGTCTTTATTGTATGCAGCTCAAACTCTATAATTCATTATTTGATCTTTTTTTTCCCTTGATCTTGGGCTATATATGCATTCTACAGGCAATGGCTCCAAACATTTTTGGGTCAAAATTGGCTAGTTTTTGTTCTGGGTAAAATGGATGCGGTTCGGTTGAATCAAAAGTACTTTTTTGTCCTAAATTTTATATTTTTTATAAAAAATTAGTGTGTTAAAAAACGACTAAGAAGAATTACATCATTTCAATAATAGTCCTTTATTGATTATTTAAAAGGCTTCAAAGATACACTTTGGGCGATTTTGTCCCTCCCATTCAACCCATTTGACCCTTTAGAGATAAAAACATAACCTGAATTGACCCATTCGTAAGTATATGGGTTGAACTTGCCACTAATCTTTCCTAGCTGATTAACCAAAATAAGAGTGATGAAAATAATACGCTGTATGTACGTCAGTGCTTTGTAGTTGTTGCTCACATTGCACAATTTACTAAACTTTTGAAATTAAATATAGTTCTTTTGTTTTTTAAAAGGGTGATGAAAATGTTGGTGTTGCACTTTTAACCTATCCAGTGTTGATGGCTTCAGATATTCTTTTGTACCAGGTACAATTGTATTCCATTCAGAATCCATTTCATGTCATGACATTATATTATTGTTATCTATTTAGAATCCATTTAATGACATTATCTTATTGTTATTCATCAACACGTTCTGTCCTTGAGACCCCATATACGATACACCATTACTAAGTTTGAGAGTTCATTTTTTGAAAGGATCGTTGTATCCTCATCCGCACTCTTGACTCTGAGAATGGATGTTCTTTTATTTTTGCAGTCTGATTTAGTCCCAGTTGGTGAAGACCAAAAGCAGCATCTAGAATTGACACGAGAGCTTGCTGAACGTGTTAATCACTTATATGGTGGTAGAAAATGGAAGAAGTTGGGAGGGTAAGAAACGTAATAATTGTTAAATTGTTAATTACTCTGGAAATGGATTGTTGACTACTTTATTATTCTGTTTGCAGACGTGGTGGTTTGATCTTTAAGGTGAATCCTATACGTGTTTACTATTTATTAATCTCTTAATTTTTATAGCCTGTTAAAACAATATAAACCTTGTATTTTTATTTTACTTTTTTGTAGGTTCCCGAGCCCTTAATTCCTCCTGCTGGAGCACGGGTGATGTCACTTACGGATGGTCTTTCTAAGGTATTTCATATTGAGCACATACAACTTCCATTAATTGTCAATATTTAAAATTATTAACCTCATTTTCTCATCTTTTATTTCATATTTTGCAGATGTCCAAGTCTGCTACTTCGGATCTGTCTCGTATTAATTTGCTTGACTCAAAAGATGTGAGTGGTGGACTTCATTGATTCAGTTTTCCCATCTTTTCTAAATTTTTTTGAATAAACAAATGACCTCGGTCAACTAAATAATTAGCTAATATCTTTAAAATAATCGGTCAAAATGGGTGGGTCAAATGGGATTTTTTTTTTCTTGAATAATAGTTTAATTTGGGTTATGGGTTTAACGGTTTTGGGTCCATCATGTTGGGTGGTTGATGAGGCTAGCCTACTTTATTCTCTTGTGGTGTAATGTAAGTATAAAGTTTCTAGTA
Organism: Helianthus tuberosus; assembly: GCA_030545235.1. Lineage (NCBI taxonomy): Eukaryota > Viridiplantae > Streptophyta > Magnoliopsida > Asterales > Asteraceae > Helianthus > Helianthus tuberosus. The sequence continues at coordinate 14,832,629 of CM060384.1, read as the reverse complement.
ATATTACACCCCGGTTGATTATTTTGTCTATTTTTACCTACTATATTTTTTGTTTATGTTCTAAGTTTGCTTCATTGGTTTTTAGGCAATTGCAAACAAGATTAAGCGTTGCAAGACAGATTCTTTTCCAGGGTGAGTTCTCACTCTTTCCCTAAACGTTTTTCTGCTTCTAGTTTTTCTTTCGTGTCTGCATCTTGATTTTTAGACAAATGTATAATATTTTTCCTTTATATCAGTTGTTGGAATTGATAATATATTCCGACTTGACTAATGTAGCTTGGAGTTTGACAATCCGGATAGGCCTGAATGCAATAACCTTCTTTCAATATATCAAATCATCACAAACAAGACAAAGGAGGTAACCACTTCAAATTTTATATATCATATTAGGAGTAAAATGCCATTTTCCTCCTTCAGGTTTGGCCAGTTTTGCGACTTTCGTCCAAAGGTTTGTTTTTCGGCATCTGGATCCAAAAGGTTTGAAATCTTGCCATTTTCATCCGGCTCGTTAACTCATCCATTTTTCTCTGTTAAATCAGGGGTATTTTTGTCTTTTACGTTAACTTAAAGGGCGATCCGGTCTTTTTCACTTTATGCACAAGCATTTAGCATAACGTGTGTGGTAGTTTTGAGACCGAATTGCCCTTTAAGTAAACAAAAAAGATGAAAATACTCCTGACTTAACAGTGAAACATGGATGGAGTTAACGAGCCAGATGAAAATGGCAAGATTTCAAACCTTTTGGATCCAGATACTGAAAAACAAACCTTTGGACGAAAGTTGCAAAACTGGCCGAATGAAAATGGATTTCACTCTTTTATTAGTGTATGTAGTTCTCGCGTTCAACTGCATTTTACGAACATAATCATTAATAAAGTCGGGGGTATTTAACATCATATACGTTCTCTAACAAAAACTTTTTGCAGGAAGTTGCGCAAGAGTGCCAGAGTATGAACTGGGGAACTTTTAAACCTGTTCTTACTGATGCTTTAATCGATCATCTCCAACCAATCCAGGTTTATATTTTTACTATATCTTTTAAATATTAAACCTTTGCAAATAAAAAGTATTACAATTCACACAGTCGTGAAATCTAACTCTTTTGCAGGCTCGATACGAGGAAATTATGTCTGATACAGGTTATTTGGACCAAGTTTTGGCAGAGGGTGCAAGCAAAGCTGCAGATATAGCAGATGTGACTGTTAGCAATGTATACCAGGCAATGGGATTTTTGAAGAGACGATAACCGATAACGAATAAACTATATCTTGGGATCGAGAAAGACACTGTACGGTTCATTATTGTCACAAATTTTCTAAATTACCTGGCTGAAGGTTAATTAGCATACATGTTCACATTCTTTTATGCAGTTATATTAATGTGTTTATATGCTTATAACGAGTATCAAATGTTTAAAACAGGGTATTTATATATTTATTATCTTTAACATTTATAACTAGTTTCTTAGTTTCCTACGTAACTTTCTTTATGTAAAAAAAAAAAAAACTAAATTAGCTTGAATCGCCATACCAGCCGAACCAGAATGGTTTTAGTTGGTTTGGACGACTTGTTTGGCCAGTTTGAGTTGAAAAATCTCAAACCGAGATTACTGGTTTGGTCGAGATTTATATGATAAGCTAAACCACACACCTCCATAGCAACACATACGGATGTGGACTGAAATATAGAACTCCGACAAACATCATATGAAACAAAACAGCTTAAATGGTGGGAGGGGGATGTGCGATGGTTGGCGACGATGATGGAGCCTAATTGTATATGTATTCTGATTTTAAATGGATTAACGTGTCGACTTCTTTAATTAAACTGGTTAAAAGGTTAACCTGAAACGCCGACGACACTTAGTTTTGGTGATCGGCGTTAGACACAGATGGTGATGGGGTGCGGGTACTTTTCTAATGCTTTAATCTTTACTAGGTGTACACCCGTGTGAATACACGGGTTTGTTCTCATAACGATCGGAATCAAATACTAAAAAACATATTATAATATATTATTTAAATTCTTTGTGTTTGGTTACATATCTTTATAAAACAATGTTAAACATATGATCCGTCATAAATTATTAGATAAGGTTTGATATAGAAATAACCTAACTAATTGATAATATGTTGTCTAAAATTAAAGCATGACCTAATTTTATGTTGTCTAATAATAAAAAGATGACTTAATTTAAATAACCAAATGTCATTGAACAATTCAATAAAGCACATATCTTTGATACTATTAACATTAAGAGAAGAATGCAATTTGCATCCATGTGGTTTGTGCGAACATACAATACAATACAGAGACAAAACGTCATACCAACTTTTAATACATACAATACAGAGACAAAACGTCATACCAACTTCGTAGACTTGACGGAACTTACAGACTCGATAACAAAAGACCGTAACATACAATACAGAGACAAAACGTCATACCACCACAAGCAATTGTGGATCTTTACTGACGGGTGCACTTCGGAATGTAGCAGATATGAATGAATATAACTCCAGTGTAGCTAATTACATATCTGCCACTTGGGTTATATTCATTCATATGAATGAATATAACCCCAGTGTAGCTCTTCGATTTTCCTTGAAATTCCAGAGCTCGCTAATTACATATCTGCCACTGGGGTTATATTCATTCATATGCAATTGATCGTTCTGATCAATTACTTCCTTATGTGCACCGCACCATCTTCTAGGAGGTTGTCAAGTGTTCTCGCCTTCGTAGTTGGTGTTTTGCGTATGTTTACATTAGCAGCCATTCTGTACAATATTTTCACAAAAAACATCACAAACAAACCTTGTTTTGATACTACTACGATAGCATAGAACAAAAACAAAACAAACAAACAGAACAAAGCAAAACAAAAACAAAAACATCACAAACAAACAGAACAAAAACATCACAAACAAACCTGAAAAACTGAAACGAAAATACTCAAATCAACCCATTCACAAATATCTGATTATCATCATTATGCGGCATTCAGATTATCAAAGAACTGATTATCAAAAACTTATTATCAAAGAACTGATTATGAAAAACTGATTCACAAATAACTGATTATCATCATGATGCGGCATTCAGATTATCAAAAGCTGATTATCAAAAACTAAAACCAAAATACCCAAATCAACCCTCTGTTTTTCACAAAAACATTCACAAATAACTGATTATCATCATCATGCGGCATTCAGATTATCAAAAACTGGTTACCAAAGACATTATCAAAAACTGATTATCAAAAACTGAAACCAAAATATCCAAATCAACCCTCTGTTTTTTTGACAAAAAAACATTCACAAATAACTTATTATCATCATGATGCGGCATTCAGATTATCAAAAACTGATTATCAAAAACTGAAACCAAAATACCCAAATCAACCCTCTGTTTTTCACAAAAACATTCACAAATAACTGATTATCATCAGATTAACAAAAACTGATTACCAAAGACATTATCAAAAACTGAAACCAAAATATCCAAATCAACCCGCTGTTTTTTCACAAATAATTGATTATTATCATCATGCGGCATTCAGATTATCAAAAACTGCTTATCAAAAACTGAAACCAAAATACCCAAATCAACCCTCTATTTTTTCACAAATAACTGATTCACTATACGTAGCTGATTATCATCATCATGCGGCATTCAGATTATCAAAAACTGAAACCAAAATACCCAAATCAACCCTCTGTTTTTCACAAATAACTGATTATCATCATCATCATGCGGCATTCAGATTATCAAAGAACTGATTATCAGAAACTTATCACCAAAATACCCAAATCAACCCTCTGTTTTTCACAAAAACATCACAAATATCAAAAACATATATAGATAAGATAAAGATCCAAACCTCTGTTTTGAAGATGAAGATTGATGAAGATGGATGAAGATGAAGATGATGATGATCGGTGTTGGGAATTGAGAGAGAGATTAACATCAAGATTTTTTGAGAAGTGTGTGATGATGAGAAGTGTGATGATGATTATAAAAACCAATTATAAAAATTTCTCAGTCACCTCTAGATATATAGATTTAATAATTATTATTTTATATATTATAATATAATTAAATTATTTTTCATAATAATTTTTTAAATAGTAGATATTATTATTTAAAAAATATATTTAATATATTAATTATAATTTATATAAACAGTGGGCTCATTTTATATATTATAATATAATTAAATTATTTTTCATAATAATTTTTTAAATAGTAGATATTATTATTTAAAAAAATATATTTAATATATTAATTATAATTTATATAAACAGTGGGCTCATTTAACCCCGCGAGCCGTCTTGAGCTCGATAAGTGAACCACAGGCTCAAGCTCGTTTACTAAATAAGCTCCTTTTTAGGCTCGGGCTGAAGCTCGTTTAAGATTGCCTTGTTTCAGTCTTTTATTAACCAAGCTCGAGTTGCTCAGCTCGTTCACACCCTGTAAACTTTTTTCAGCCCCTTTGGCTCACTTTGGGTGTTCTCATTACCTCTCAATCTATACCCCTAAATATGTAACAGGCTTAAGGTTAGCAATATTATACCTCAGACAATGGATTGGAAGATGACCGTTGATCAACTACTTTTGGACTTCTGACTTTAGATATTTTGGCAACTGGATTTTGCGAGGAAGAATGATCAGCCTCTGTCCCTGAAGTTTTGAGCTGCATAACAGCTTTTTGCGTACTTTGGGGCACCTCCAAGGTTGCAGCTCTTTTAACAGATCAGATTCATTAAAATGTTAATTACTATTAGTATCTACTTATCTAATAAATGGGGATTAAGGATAATGTCATAAAACAGCACTCCTACAATCATAGACAGTTATTTTAAAAACGGTTATGTCAATTCGTGCAAAAATGATCTCATCTTTATATTTAAAATTAAAATTGTTAACCAATAAAAGGATTTTATATTTAACTTTAAAATTGTAATCTTTTTAATTGAACTTTTTTTAAACAATAACCAAGACTAATGGATATTTCTGCAACAATATTCATTGGGCCAAGACTAATGGAAGTTGTTTTGTTATTATTGAAACTGGTAAAAGTGAAATTGCAAAATTCTGATTTTGAAACTTTGAATGTTCAATATTAAACCATAGTATTACAAAATTATGATTTTGAAAAATAATAAAAATAAAAAATTAAACATTACAATTAACACTTCCTAGAATATCTCGTTATCTCGCCTTCTTCCGTGCAATTTCATTTTTTGTTTTTATTTGTAGATCAGCTAGCATATCACAGGTCTTCTGATCCTGTTTCAGCAAATTTGTAATAAACTCTCTGCTTTTTCTTTAAACTCTGTTGGAGTAGAACAGGCAACTTCATCCAGTAGTGCAATGCTACTCCAGGTTTGTTTATAATAATTATCACTAACCATAGCAACTTTTATGTTGAGTTCTTCAGCGTTTCTCTGTTCTTGGAGTGACCAGGTTGAAAATTCGATTTTAAGATCAGTAGTATCCGACCAGTGGTAGAAGGTTTTCCTTGCCATTTAGGAAGAATGTGAGTGTTTTTGGACGATTTGTTTTAGGATGAAGGTTTTTTTTCAAATTGAAGTGTTGATGTTTTCAAGTAAACTAAAAATGATCCTTTATAGTGTTTAAAATGTTTGATAGGGTAAATGAAGAGACATCTCCTAATTATGATAACCTTTTTTTTGAAGGTTTCAATTTTGTTCCTTGGTTTTCTACATATTTAATTTTACTTTTTTTCCCATGAAAACTCATTTTTCAAAGTTGATAGGATAACTGAACAACCATTTCCCATATACACGTTTTTGACTCTTAAATCATTAAATGTACATGGTTTTTAAGTATAAATGTTTATTTAATGATTGCCTTTAAAGCTGACCTTTGGCCTGTTACATATACTATATAATAGCATTGCCAATAAAAAGTTTTTTCATCAAAACAAATTCATTCAGTGAAACAGAGGAGCAACTATTATTGTTTTGCCTTAGTTCTTATAAATATATTAAAATGGAGTCATATACTTCTGCAAAATCTGACGATTTCAAGCAACGCTTTATTAAACAAATTGAAGACCAAGTTTTGGCTGATAGGTCTACTCTTCAAGAGTTGAAGAGGTGTTTTAACGGACTGGAAGTTGGTCTGCTGACAAGAGACCAGGTTTCGAGGGACTTGAGGGCGATGCCGACTACTTCCGTTCGTGACCTGTGTGTTGTGAGTAATATAGAATGTGGAGAAAGAGACCTGGAGTTCATGAGAAAGATCAATGAGATACATCGAGAGGTTCAGTGCTCCATGGAGTTGAAGTTAAAGTTTCTTGATTCTTGCTATTAGAGTTAGATGTGTCTGATTAGTTTTCTTTTTTATATGTAATAGCTACTTTCTTAATACTTCATATTTTATAAGTACTAATTTTTTTTTATCACAATTTACTTTTACATCTTTTCATGAGTTTGAAGATAAAGAGACCGTGTTCCATTTTCGATAAATTAGAAAATATTTCATCTAAATTTTTTTTCTTAAGATTGTTGTTTGGTACCATGGATGATCTGTTTAATGTTCACGTGCTGACTTTAACAATTTTGGAAACGAAACAGTTTCAACAAACACGGGTAACTTTTTCCTTAATTTTAATTAAATTAAGATTGTTTGGTACTTGTAGATATTCTAGGGCTAAAGTCGAAAGCTACATTAGGGGCAACATCACTCAATATGGTAATCTTACAGACTCAAGTGTAGTTGTTTGATCAATTGATTCTAATGTTTTATTAGCACTTTATTGATTCTTTGTTAGTTACAGTTGATGGTGATCATAGTATCTTACACATGGTTGTTGTGAGTCATCCACATATATATCAACATTTAATTTCTTAAATTCTTGCTTGTATGTATCTTAATTTGTTTCAGTCGTTGACTTTGTCTAGGACCCTCCTACTTCTGTTTCACTATGTTGATTTTAGGTATGGTTTTCGTCTTTTCAATTTTTTTTTGGTTTTGTTTTCAATGCACAATTTTGGTTTTGTCATAGGTTCTTCAAACACACAACGACTTGGTCTCAGCTAACCAACTTTCTAAGGAAAAGGAAAGACTGAATTTGAAGTTTACAAACAACAAAGTACAATGTTCCAATTTCAATGCATGTAATAAAAGTATAAAAGACTAAGCCCATGATCTAATTGAAAACTGAATACCATTTCCTTAAAAGAAGTAACTTGGAAAGATGTTATGAGATGCACTTGATTTTACTGCAAGAAAAAGAGAAGAAATTACCTGAATACCCTTTCCGGAGAGAAACTGTTGTGACATCAATTGATTTGATTGATCGAACATCAGACCGTCCTTCAAAATCCATGTAAACCAATGAGCATTTGACTTGGACCTGAGGCAGATCCGTCAATTGATCCGACGATCCACCAGTACCGTCTCGTGACGTCCTTCTTCAATATAAAAAACAAATCAAACACAGCAGACGCACTGCACCTTCAAACTACAAATCTACTTAAAAAGCCATATGATTCAATAATATATACCATGACAAATTATAGCCGACATTCATAGTTATAAAAGTATATTTTCAGAATTTGAAAGTTAAATTATAATTTTAACAAACAATTTCCCGGTTTATTAAATTTAATCAGTAAAAAACAATATTATAATCTATTTAAATGGTAAAACAAATTTCAGTAAAATTACTATCGTTGGACCAATTTAAAGTTGCATTACTATAACAGGTAATTATATTGGGAAGTGAGTAGTAACTAAAACAACTACCTCGCTTCCAATGTTGATAACCCAGATGAATTTTAGACAAGCCGACTTCTCATTTGTATTAAAAACTATAAAATAACACATCGGTCCGAGCTATACAACAATATATAACACAAATCACAAATCAAGAGAGTTTACAAAATGACAACATACCTCTTTTTTTCCTCTCATCGTCCTCTGAAGCATGATCTAAGTCATCATCTTTCTCGGCACATGTCACAAAACAAAAAATCACACCGAAACTCGATCAAATTAGACTGAAAATTGATTCGAAATCAATGGAAATTGACTAACATGATCAAACATTTAATTGACCAAACTAAAATTTGTGTAAAACAGTTCAAAACGTTCAAAATATTTGTAAAACTTATCAAAATCTCAGTCGAAACAATTCGTATAACAACTATAGTTATATAAAACTGTTAATCAATTTCTACAGATAATACATATCATTTAAAATATACAACCGAGCACAAATAGATTGAGTAACTTGAATGTATTGACTCAACTTCTTAATTAAACTCTTTAACAGAGGACTGAGTAGCATTAAGGGAAGCCTAATATATGCATATGAAAAAAGTAAACGAAATCCTAACAAACCAATGGCTGCCTTACAATACCATCAAAATACAAACAACAAACTGAAAATAACATGTAACAGAATTAAATTAAAGTTATAAAATATAACTCAAGAGGAGCACTTTAAACTTAGTTAGGCAGCCTTTGTTTTAGACATTGACAGGTAAACAAAATAACTCAGCATACATAATCCCCCCCCCCCTTTTTAACTTTAACATTTTTATTTCTTTTCCTTATTATCATGTCCTGTCACAGAATCATACAAGTTCCAATAATCAATTAGTCTTACATCAGATACAGTCTACCTACGCAAGAGACATCAATTAGTTTGAGCAAATAGAAAGGATCTTTAAATTACCTAAATACCTAATTTCATGAACTAAACTCTACGCAATTTTAATTATCAACAATTTTCATCAGCAATTTTAAAACAGAGATCTTGTACCTGATAGAAGACAATTGACAGCAGAGCTCTATGAAAACACTACATGTAATGAAAAACCCCAAATTAGAACCCTAATTTCTAAAATACAGCAAATTACCACAAATATTAAAGGATTACATACCAAGATTTGGCCCTTTTGAGTACCCTTGAGGAACATCCTCTTCTTCTAAACCTGGCAGAACACACCAAAACCTCACAAATCAACACAGTCTGAAGCGTTTGTATTCACCAAAACAGTCCGAAGCGTTTGTATTCACTATTTCTCAAAATACAACGGATCTATTCAATATTTAAAACCTATAATAAAAAAATCAACAGTTAGGTCAAAAATAAAGCTCAAATCCTTAACCTAATTAGAATCTATACTCTTAAATCAGTTAAATCTATTCAAAATAAATACCTCAAAACATCAAAATAAGTGCAAACAAACTTACAAACACACTTAAATCAGTTAAATCTATTCAAAATTTCAAACATATTTTGATAAATCAACTATTAGGTTAAAATTAAAGCTCAAAACAGTTAAATCAGTTAAATACCTTAGGGTTTGTGGATCTACACATATATGAAACAGATTCAGCAATTGAAGGTCACCACCATCGTCGCTTCTGCAACCCGAAACACCGCCATCATCCTCTTCGTTACCAAATCTATACATGTCAGAATTCATCTTCTTGTTGATCTCTGAATCATTAGACCGTTGATCTCTGAATTCATCTTCTTGTTCTCCGTCAGAATGAATTAGGCTTCTTGATTGACGCCCCTTTCTTTTCCGATATTTGAGAGAGAGAGAGAGAGATGCACGTTTGAAAAGAGAGCTTGAATTTTGAAAATGAAGTCAGGTTTGAAATTAGAGCTTGTATTTGAGAGAGAGAGAGAGAGAGGTGTTTAAATTTTGAAAATGGAGCCAAAACTATATTTGAAGTCAGGTTTGAAAAATGAAGTCAGGTTTGAAAATGGAGCCAAAACTATAGATTTATTTATATATTTATATATTATATATCCGAATTATGACATCATCAGATCCTACGTGGCATTGCTAGATGGTTGACACGTAGGCAAAATTAGGTTATCATCTAAGCTCCTTTAATAGAGAAGATAGATATTATAAACAAAGTAAATTCTTCTATGACTTTTGACATATCATAAAAACATGAGAATATGATATTAGTAAATTCTTTTATGACTTTTGACATTCCAGTAACATTATCATAAAAACATGAGAATATGATATTGTGTTTAATTCTTCTATGACTTTTGACATCATCAGGTCCTTTTCTTGTCACTTGTTTGTCCCTAGGCAACAAGGATTTAAATGAGTTGTGTTTAATTTAACAAAGTTTGAATTCACCCTTGGTTCGCTTGTAATTAATTGTTGGAATAATGGATTTTAATAATTCTAACTATTAGCAGTTGGCCAGCAATGGTCCCAACTTCAAAAATAACCAGTGATGGTCCCACCTTTTCATATATTGTAAACTAATAGACTTTTACTAAACTGAAAAAGATAAGGGGACAAAAAGAAATTAAGGTTGTATTAGTAAAGGTCCATTAGTTTACAATATGTGAAAAGTGGGACCACCACTGGTTATTTTTAAAGTTGGGACCGTTGTCGGCAGCAGCAACGGTCGGTGGTGATGATGAAGGGTGTTAGAGGGTTGGAATAAACAGTGGCGGACCTAGGAATTTTTCGGGTGCGGAACATTTTTAAAAATTTTAGACCCCTAGGTATATAAGTAAAAAAATCGGTTCGTATCGGGTCGGGTCATGCAAAACAAACGAACATCAAACTAAATTTATATAATCATCAAAAACATGTCAAACCTTGTTACAAACATAATTAAAACGTCGACGCCCTACGGGTTTTCATTTTTTGAAATCTATCCAAAACATCATCTAAAGCTAATTTCTTAAGCAATTCTTTCTCTATATAACATAAGTTCATCGCTCCATAACATAATGTTTCAATTTTAATTTTCAACTATTCAAGCCCTAGAAATCATAACGTAAGTTGTAATCACCCTAAAAATATATAAACAACATAATCACCCTAAAAATCATCTAAACAACAATAAACAACGTCAAAAAACACAAAATTTCAAAGCTATTTAACAACTTTATTACCCTTTTTTCTCCTATAATATCAACCAAAATCATCAAAATAACAAAGAAACTTACCCGTGTTCGGATTCCGGTTAGTTTTGGTGTCGAACGACGATGGTATGGTGGCTGATTACGGTGGTCGCCGGCTGCTGGACTGTTGTCGCTGAGTGATGTTTTTCGTTGGCAGTACAGGGACGCAAGAGAGAGAGAGCGGGATAGAATTTCTAAAGGTTTTGTGCTTTAATTATTTTATTATAGTTTGAAATATTGTTGGGTTTGGTTAATGGGCTAAGACTTAGTGGGTAGCTAATTAGGAATTATAAGTGGGTAAATGTATGGGTATTTGGGTTTAGTTGGTTAGGTATTAAAAGTTATATAATTTAGGTAATATATTTTTTTTTTTTAAAATAAGAGTTTACTAAAAAAAATTAAAATATAAATTGACAACACTTTTTACCTAAGGGGTGCGGACGAAAAATTTCAAAGGGTGCGGTCGAAAATTCCAAGGGGTGCGGACGAAAAATTCCAAGGGGTGCGGACGAGATTTTCGACGGAATTTAGGCCTAATTTTTTTTTCCCCGGGGGTGCGCCCGCCCACCTTGGGGTGGGCTTGGGTCCGCCCCTGGGAATAAATAAACAAAGGGGGTGGATGAAATAAATTTGAGGTTTTTAGATGGAATAAAAAACCTTATGTAATAAGTGATTTTATTATCTTGACCAACAAACACATTTTTTTCATTCCCTTAACCATACTCCATTACATTAGGCCTTTTAATTTTGCATACCAAACACTACCTTAGAGTTTGTTTATTTACAAACAAACCCTTTAACTTAAATAAATTATTCAACTAATAATTTATTCTTAAGGCGCACTTTTTATGTCAAATTATCTAGCTCCCTAAAGATCCTTTCTTAAGCTTTACGGAAGTGTAATCTTTTAATCATACCTTAACATTATTGAATATCGACTTTGCAACATGGCCCAAGAAAACTTGTGTTGTGTAATAAAATAATATACAGAATTTTCCACTTAGAAACTTCATAGTTTAAAAGAAAAAAGTTAAATGCCTAGTTGGTCCCTGTGGCTTGCTATTTTTTGCAGACTTGGTTTCAAGGCTTTAATAATTACAGAGTTGGTCCAATGGTTGTAATTTTTAAACTCGGGTGGTACTTATCATTAATCTAGGTTATATTTTACCATTGAGGTTAAAGATAAAATAAAAAAATTAAAATAAAACATATGGCCCACTTTTACCACTCATCTTCTTCCTCATCTCTCTCAAAAACCCTACCATATAATAAATTGTTTGCAGTTTATGGGGGTGTTTGGGTTAGCTTATTTTGGAGTAACTTATGACTTATTGACTTAGGGTGAAGGGAGTGGTATTGGTTACCTATTTGGAATAGGTAAACTCCTCATTCACCCAATCAGACAATGACACGTCAATTTACCTAAATTGTTTACCTAATGCTCAAAAACGTTGGCGGTGGTTTACCTAATGGGGTTTAAGTAAACTATTTTTTTAAAGAAAAATATGTGATTGGTTGAGAAGGAATGGACCCCACCACACACCCATCTCTCTCCCCCTTCCCTCATCGGTAAACCTTCACCGATCAACAACCTTCACCGAGCGGTAAACACATACGGCGGCGGTGTTACCGTTCAGTAAACCGCTTTGCCGATCTGTTTACCGTCCCACTCCACTCACCCTTATAAAAGTTAATAAGTTGTTTTTGTAGTGTTTGGATTAACTTATTTAAGAAAGTTATGTGTGTTAGAGAAGTTATTTTTGAAAAGTTAGAATTTCTAACTTCTCCCTTATGACTTATATAAGTTAATAAGTCCTTATTTTGAAGGAATCCCAAACACCCCTTATATGGTTGTCATTCAACTATATTTTTGAACATTCTCAAAAATCCTAGACTGTGTGTGCAAGATCAAATTGTGAACAACATAAAAAAAATTCACATATGCATAAGATCAACAATTCACAATCAACGGTAACATCCCAACAACTCGATCATCCTCTCATTTTATCAAATATTCCCTCATCTGATAGTTCCCACCCCACACCAGCACCACCACCTGAAACCGAACAACCCCAACACCTTAAGCCGCCATTGCTACCACTATTTAATCCCTTAAAGCCTTGTAAAATATCACAACCCTCCTAGAACCCTTAACGTGACCCTAAAGCGTTCCTAAATACACACCGTATGTGAAAAAAGGACCCGAATAACCTATATATTAATAAACAATAAATAAAACAAGAAACCTGGGTCGCTCGCGGGCCGCGACCCAGTTAGCCAAGGTCTTCGCGGGGCGCGACAGCCCATTCCTTGTCGGACACACAAATGGGCCACGTGTTAGGACACATGTCAAGATTTCCGGTGACTCAGCAAACCCTAAACCGCCCTATGGTTCCACACGGGTTGCGAGAGAAGAAGTGGAGGGCGTCGCGGGGCGCGACCCGCCCCTGTTTCAGCTATAAAAGGACCGAGATGCAGCATTTCCAAGTCGTTCATTTTCTTTATTTCTCTCTCAAAATTCTATAGGCTGGGGCTATAGCCTAATAACCCCTAATAAACGAAGCTCTGCCTCGTTGTAAGTATTATAACCCCGGGTTACGTATTAGTTACTCTGCCCGATTGATCTAGAGCTCCGTAACGCATGTCAAGGCTCTGCCTGACTCAGTCGTTGGAATTCTGTCTCGGGAGTATAGCTAATGTAAATTTGGGTTATTATACTAACGTGCGTGTATTGTTTAAATTAATAGATTATAACCAGAAAGTCACAAGGAAATACCTAAATTAGCAATGTGAGTTAATCATCTTTTTGTAAACCCTTTTTGTGAGTAATTCCTTCTTTTTATAAACTGTTTTTACAAAACCTCAATTGTTTTACATTATAATTAACAGTGATTGAGTATTTGTAATTCTACAATTATCGTCGGTATGTTGGAGTTTTGTATACATAACTTGTTACTACATTGTAAGTAGTAGCATGACCACAAGTCAGGAGTGACAGTACCATGGGTGGTAATTAAAGTAGATATAAACAAATGTAATTGCTGGATTGCCCTCAAAGCTGTAAAATGATAAAACTTGTTTTGATTAAACTGAGATTCACTCACCAGTATTTCTTGCTGATAAAATCTTTTAAACACGTGTTTCAGGTAACTTGGTGTGAAACCAATAAAAGCCAGTTGTAAAGCACTGAAGGGTTAGAAAAGTCGCCATAAAAGTTACCTAATTAAAAAGGAGAATTGTTTTCAATAATTAGGGTTCATCCCTATAAATATATTACAAATGAAAATCGGGTTATGTCCCACTTGTTTATTATAAATGCATTATCAGCAAAACTTGAGTTTTATCTCATTTATCTATTTTAAACATTTTGGTGTTTAACTCTGATAACAATATTTCCTAACTACGGTCCTGATAAAACTTTCCGCTGCCAAATTAATAAACACCAATATCATCTGACTGGTTCGCGGCTCCCGCTCCCAGGGTGGGGTCGGGGGCTGTGACAGAAGGTGGTATCAGAGCTATGCCACTGGTTTAAGCCATTTAGGTGTTCTTCCAATACCTAGAATATTTATGTTAGGAAATTGCTATCTTATGTGTTATCATGTGAACATAAAAGACCTTAATATGTCTATTATGATATTTATGTCATTTAACGAATTTTTAATTCCCAATATGCATTACCCATATCTGTATCTTACATTTATGCTATGTTTAATATTACATATATATAAGTGATATATTAATAATATTATGTCTTAGTAAAATTTGTGATATATATATTATATTATATATATATATATATATATATATATATATCATATCCATGTATATGTGTAGGAACATAATGCAATATGAATTTTACAACATTATAATAATATTACGATATTAACATTGAATACCTTAATATTAATACAAGATAACACAATTCAGGTACGATACTTCGAAAAATATCATAATATAAAATATTATTCGATGCAAGCAGTATATTTTATGATTTATGATATAACCCAAAGTTTTACTCAACTTAAGGATATATATTTGTCAAAATGTTGATAAAACATATAATTGTATTTATTTTGATAAAATATAATATTTTAGCATACTTAAAACATGTTTATTGTTTAGATACAATAATAGGATTTTCATGATAACTCTATGAAAATATTATTCCATATGATTATGTTATATTATATCCACATAAGCACATGTACATATACCATGGAAATTATAAAATATTTTATATTTTATAAAACTGTATCTATGAAACAAAAATATGTACAACAAATTGGTACTGTGTAACTAAATGATTTTAATACATAGTACCTATATATCAACAAGAAATAACCTAAACTTATTTCTTAAATTATATGTAAGTCAGATGTAAGTATATTTTATATAATTTGTATCAATATTATAAATAATATTTCATCCATAAAATAAAAATATGCAAAAACATTTAAGTACGATATAACTATATGGTTTAAAATATATGTACATATATCTCAAGAGGAAACAATTTTTAAGTTTAATTCATTCCTTAAAATATATTTGAGTCATGAGTATATATATTCTGATATGAGAATAATACTTCATTACTTAATATATTAAGGATCAAAATTAGAAACGCTAAACTTTGTATTATGATTCCTTAATAAATAAATATGATAAATTAAGAATCAAGTCCTAAGTATGTTATAATCAAAACGAGTCAACCTGCCAGTTAAAGATTAAATTGTTCTAAAAGAATCCAGAAAATTTATATCTTTATTAAATTTATTCCTTTTGATGAATTTCTTTTTTGTTCCAAAATATTATGTTTAATAAATTATTTTAATATAAAGGAATAAACAAAGTATGTGAATAAACAATTATATAATTGGATTTTTATAATTTGATATTATATATATTACAGGAAATTTTAAAACTTTATATTTATACGTATGTATAGGCAAGGCATAAATTTCTTGATAGTATATACAATATAATAATCCAATATCTTCTGTAGAAGAACTATATTTTATATAACAGAAGAAACAAACCTACATGTTTACTCAAGATCTATTTTGATACCCACTTTTAATTCAAAAGATACCTTAAGAATATCTGTATTAGCACCACCTCCTGAAAAACAATAGGGGGTCAATGACGGAGAATCTCAGAATTTCATATAGGACCGTTACCTTTATTTTTGAATTCCTATCCAGCCATGAGCTCTGGAAATATAGTTCAGTTGAGACAATATAAAGAAAAGCTATTACAACAAAGAAATAAACGACACATAATATAAATACTTTCCTTATATTTTGATAAAATATAGTGAAATAAAATGTTGAAATATAATATGTATGTATGTATGTATATATATATATATATAGACATATGATACTGATAGGTATGAGTATATTTGTTCTAAACGTAATAAGAGCAACAAAAGATGCCTACATAATTGCTTTGTTATGTGATAATTATATCTGAACATGTTTGTTTTCATATGTCAAAGGAAATAACATGTAATCAGGAAATTCAGACTAGTAATGAAAATTCTTGGAATAAAAGTTCTATAGAAAATATAATAGCTCAAGGAATATCGAATGCCATGCCTTCGATTATTGAAGCTATTAAAATCTCGGTACCTATAAACGAGAATCCTACTATATGCTGTAAGCATACCCATCACTCCAAACCTAGCTCTAATCCCAATGAAGGTCATGATATTCGTATCAAAACTCCATATTCCAAACGAAAGAAAACCACAACCTATAGCTACTCTTATAAGGAATTCTGCTTAGACAAATCATATGAGGACAAGGGAATGGAATAAAAAATCGCACAACCTACTTGCAACAACAAAAGGCGTTCAAGAAGATGCCATACTAAGAAGACACTTCACTGTAACTTCTACAAGAAGACTGGACATACAGAGGAAGAATGTAGAAGGAAAACTAATGTATGTTACAAATGCGGAGAACCAGGTCACATCCGTCCCTACTGCCCGAAACTATCTAAGACACCCGACAACGAGGATAGACACCCAGATGAAGCTAAGGAGAACGCGTAAATATTTACAACACCAAAAGCAACTTTTAAAAATAAGCACCCTTATGTTTTGTTTGTACTAAAGTATTAGTTGACTTTTTATTCCAATTAAAGTTGGATAATAAAAGGTCTTTATTTTTCTTTCATAAAGCCAACACTCATTTGTCTCATCTCTTGACAAACTTCTATGTCCCACATTGCGTTGCTTGTTACGCATGTAATTCCACTTCAAAGGATCACTTATTCACAAATTCAAATAAATATTTCATTTTGACAATCCCTATGATTGCAAAAATGTTGACTCTTGATATCAAGTCAACAAAATTCCTGGAAGTACTACTTTCCTTTTCAAGGACTCTTACCGGATTTCCATTGTAACCAATTCTTGCCAACTTATATCCATTCTTGGAATATGTCCACACCAGGCCCAACTATCTGAACTTGTTCACAACATATATTCAACTCAAGATCCCATATGATGAATTGAGATCATCATATTCGAGGTAAACTCAACTAACCTTTCATTTGTTTGAACCATAGTAGACTTGTTTAAAATCTTCAACTCCAATAAATCATTTGTTAAAATACGACACCTTACGGTGGCATTTCCTTTGAAATTTGAACTTATTTCATTTTCATACCTGAGGTACAAATTTATCTACTTATTGATTTGTTATCCTAAACCAGTCTTAATACAATTTCATGTTAAGATAAAGGTACCTAGATTCCTATTCCAATATATACCTCTAACATTTCTTTGATCAATCCTACGACATTCGTTTAAACATCCTATCATTTGAATATCCAGTTCATTGAAACTTTCAGTTAGTTTCGAGAACGGTAAATTCGTTCAGTCGCCATAATCATCGAATTCTTTCAACACCTTGCGGTGTCTTTATAAATCTGTAGCCTGTGCTAATAATAAACCCTGATCATATCAGCTCATACACCATTCGTTTGACTCATCATTCAATTAGTCTTGATACAATTATGTATTAAGACAATGATACACTAAATTCTATTATATTATCCGGTGTATCCCTGCCATTTAAATAAACGTCACTGATTTCTAGTTTGATCATTGACAAATCGTTTTTCAAATTGAGATTATTAATTCAGAGTCTTCCTCAATTGACGATCAAAGTAAGTTCTCTTCTGGCATTAAATCCTATTGTTTCTGAAAGTCGTTTACATTCGATTCTTATGTCTCGATCAATTTGTGAAACTCAGTCACCTTGATAATGGTATCATTTCACCTCGTCCAGTTAACATCGATTCCTGAAACTAAATTTTTGGGACCCTTGAATTCCCATTTATCCTGTGATATTTTTATATTTCATCTTTCAATTCTATCTCAGACACCTTGATATATTGTTTTTACTAACTTAGAAACATGACATAACTCCGAGAAGATATCGTATCCCAAATCTCGAGGACGAGATTTAAAACAAGGTGTGGAGGATATCACAACCCTCCTAGAACCCTTAACGTAACCCTAAAACGTTCCTAAATACACCTCGTATGTGAAAAAAACGGACCCGAATAACCTTTATATTAATAAACAATAAATAAAACAAGAAAACTTGGTCGCTCGCGGGCCGCGACCCAGTTAGCCAAGGTCTTCGCGAGGCGCGACAGCCCATTCCTTGTCGGACACACAAACGAGCCACGTGTTAGGACACGTGTCAAGATTTCCGGTGACTCAGCAAACCTTAAACCGCCCTATGGTTCCTCACGGGTCACGAGAAAAGAAGTGGAGGGCGTCGCGGGGCGCGACCCGCCCCTATTTCATCTTTAAAAGGACCGAGATGCAGCATTTCCAAGTCGTTCATTTTCTTTATTTCTCTCTCAGAATTCTATAGGCTGGGGCTATAGCCTAATAACCCCTAATAAGCGAAGCTCTGCCTCGTTGTAAGTATTATAACCCCGGGTTACGTATTAGTTACTCTCCCTATTGATCTAGAGCTCCGTAACGCATGTCAAGGCTCTGCCTGACTCAGTCGTTGGAATTCTGTCTCGGGAGTATAGCTAATGTAAATTTGGGTTATTATACTAACGCGTGTGCATTGTTTAAATTAATAGATTATAACCAGGAAGTCACAAGGAAATACCTAAATTAGCAATGTGAGTTAATCCTCTTTTTGTAAACCCTTTTTGTGAGTAATTCCTTCTTTTTATAAACTGTTTTTACAAAACCTCAATTGTTTTACATTATAATTAATAGTGATTGAGTTTTTGTAATTCTACAATTATCGTCGGTCTGTTGGGGTTTTGTATACATAACTTGTTACTACACTGTGAGTAGTAGTGATGTGTGTAAAATGCAACATATAAATTACATCAAATGAGGCATAAAACTAACCCTTTTTTAGTACTAATGTTGGAAAAAGTGTGCTTTTGTCTTCCTTTTGTATTTTCTGGATCGAATGTGCGTAAATGAACAAAAGAAGCAAAAATACGACTAAATCTAACACAAAATACAAGAAAAGGAATAAACGTGGCATGCCCGACCCCTCGACAGCATCTTCCCAAGCAAAAACAAGATATCAGAAGGCTGAACACGCCACGTGCCCAGCGGACACGAGGGCATGCCCAAGTGTCTGCAGAAAAGACAAAAGCATAGAAGTTTCTATTTCCCAACATGGGGGCGTGCCCAGCTCCACACGGTCGTGGTCAACGCTAAGATTCACAGAATCCAAGCAAATCTTGATAGTACAGATACGCTTCTGCACACGGGGCCGTGCCCAGCGGACACGAGGGCGTGGTCAACTAATACAGACAAACTGCATTAAATGAAGAAAGAGAAAGTGGATGGACACGGGGCCGTGCCCACTGGACACGGGGCCGTGTCCGGGCTTCTGTGCAGGCTATAAATAGGGGTGCTTGGTTCATTTCAAAGGCATCCCTTGACAAACCACATCTCTCCCACTTCACCCACACTCCACCACCATCACAACACCCACATCCATCACCATCATCCATCATCCATCATAGAGTGTGTGTAGTAGTTTCGGGATCCAAGATTGATAGTAAGAGTTCTTGACAATCAAAGGCCATGTTTGCCTAAGCCTCTTACATCACTTGGTGAAGACAAGCATTTAGTGTAACACTTTTGTTTTTTTAATCTTTTCGCATTTTTTATTTGGTTTTGTATTAATGACTTTAATAACTAGTTTCTTATGTTGAAGGTGAAACTTCCTTATCATTTGTCCGTGGTGTCTTGGCGTTATTTTACTGTCTATATAAAATAAAAGATTTACACCATTCATATCTCCACGGTCTATATGGAGATATGTTGGCTACCTGGTCGGGGGTTAAGGGAATGGTTTGGTAAGGTTCTTCCCTTGTTCAGTGTATAGATCCTGCAAGGACCTAGGTCAAGCTTACTAGGACCTCCTTCAATACCCACTGGTATTGGATGGCGGGGGTGCGAATGACTTGATCCCCTCATATGTAAACTACTATTAATACATTAATCCGGCTACTTGGGATTGTATCCCTGCTGACTCAAACCACTTAGCCGAGGGTAACGTCACCTTCAAAAGAGGGGCCTACCACATTACGCATTAATAACTTAATTAATTATCTTCCAATAATCCAACCCTTTAGGATTGTATCCTTGCTGACTCAAACTACTGGGTTGAGGGTAACGTCACCTTCAAAAGAGGGGCCTACTACTATAACTAAGATAATATCTTAAAAAGTGCAAAAGTGCGGAAAACATCAAAGGTTACACTAAAGGCGAGTCGGATCCAAGTAATTTATCTTGTCTATCTGTTTTTATTTTTATTTTTATTTTCAGCATTTTTAGTTAGTTTTTATTTTCTTGTTTAAAACCTTTTTCTAAATTTTTGATTTGATTAGACGTTGAGAATAAACCGGTACTAAAAGCTCTTGTGTCCTTGGACGACCTTGGTATCTTACCAACGCTATACTACGCTCACGATGGGTGCACTTTCCCATATGTGTGTTTAGTATTAGTAAAATATCGTGTTTTATAAATTTAAAACTTGACTAAAGTGTTAAAAATGGCTTAAAATATACATTAAAAACTATATAACACTCACACGCATCAATAACATGACCACAAGTCAGGATTGACAGTACCGTGGGTGTAATTAAAGTAGATATAAACAAATGCAAATACTAGATTTCCCTCAATGCTGTAAAATGATAAAACTTGTTTTGATTAAACTGGGATTCACTCACCAGTATTTCTTGCTGATAAAATCTTTTAAACACGTGTTTCAGGTAACTTAGGGTGAAGCCAATAAAAGCCAGCTGGAGAGCACTGAAGGCTTAAAAAAGTGGTCATAAAAGTTACCTTATTAAAAAAGAGAATTGTTTTCAATAACTAGGGTTCATCCCTATAAATATATTACAAATGAAAATCGGATTCTGTCTCACTTGTTTATTATAAATGCATTATCAGCAAAACTTAGGTTTTATCCCATTTATCTATTTTAAACATTTTGGTGTTTAACTCTGATAACAATATTTCCTAACTACGGTCCTGATAAAACTTTCCGCTGCCAAATTAATAGACACCAATACCATCTGACTGGTTCGTAGCTCCCGCTCCCAGGGTGGGGTCGGGGGCTGTGACATAAAACCCCAATTTCTCTCACACACACACAAACACAACAAGTTTTTCACCAGAAAACGATGTGGATTCCGACCGGCAGTGCCTTCTTCGTCGCCTTCTAAGGAGAAATTCGAACAGGTGGTGCCTTCTCCGTCGCAGATTTCCTTCGGTTTTCTGGATTCCGACCACCAATTTTCTAATCTGAGCTCGTTTTAACGTGAAGTGTGTGTTTATTGTGTGATTTTTGTTGAAATTGAAGGATGTGTGAAGATGATTATGTGATCAGGTTTGATCAATTTGATTATGGTTTCAGAGGAAGATGAGAAGAGGGATCAGGTCTGATAAATTTGGGGATTATGTTTCATGTTGAGGTTTTGGTTAGGTTGTTGGTGTTGGTGTTGGTGGGCTCATATGTTTTATTTTCTATTTTTTTAAATTGTTTTATCTTTAACATTAGGGGTAAAATAGACATTTCATGAACACTTAACCAAGAAATTTAATCTTAGTTAGTGATAAAGACCACGCGAGTTTAAAAATTACAATCACTGAGATCAATTCTGCAATTATTAAAATCTTTGGACCAACTCTGCAAAAATGACAAACCATAGGAACCGACCAGTCATTTTACTCTTGAAAAAAATGCATCTTTCATAAACTTTGTCACTAGATCTCCATTTTTCACACGTTGCATTCTAACTTACCAATTAAGGATTGACTTCCAACACACCTACTCCCGGCGGAAACCACCACCAGCGGCCGCCCAGTCCTCCGTCCAGGCGAAGTCGAATCATCTCTACAACCCTCAGTCGACCTACTCAACGAAGAAAACCCCAATCTCGCACCCCTCAAATCCGGTCTCCTCGTCCTCACCACCCACCGTCTCCTCTGGCTCCCCAACCCCGAATCCTCCACATCTCCGGCAGCCTCCGCCGCCGCCGCCGTCCCACTCGCCGCCGTCGTTCAAATCCTCCACTCCAAGAAGTCAATCAAAGGCATGTTCGCCAGCCCTAGGGTTAGGTTTCAGGTCTCAATCACACCTGAATATAAAGTGCAAGAAAAAGGTTCTAAATTTACAACAATTACTTTGGTTTTTCGCGGGAAATCGGATCCGGATTCGTTTGTGGGCAAGTTTTGGGAGGCCTGGAGGGGGAGAGCTTGGGAAGGTGCAGTTTCGGGTTCTGGTCCGGGTCCGGGTCGGGTTGAGTTGGGGGATGGGGGTGGGTCGAGTAGTAGCGATACGGGGTTGGCGTTGAAAATGCCGGTTGTTGGGCTTTCGGGTATTTTGAGGAAGGAGCAGGAGATGTGGGAGAGTACTGATAAGAGTTTGCAGGATGCATTTCAGGATTTGAATGCTTTGATGGTATGTTATGTTTAGGAGATTGTTTCGGGCACATTGTAAGTTTAAGTTGTATAGTTGGATTTGTTGAACACCGGTTCGTGAACTTTTTGGCGGATGTTTGTTTACTTAATAAACAAACGATCATGAACAATACGTTGTGTTTATCAGTTTATGTTCATTTATATATTTGTTTAGTTTATTTAGACACATTGCAATCGTAGGAGAGAATGTTTATTTCATATGTTTTTGCTAATGTAGAGTTGGATTTAAAAATTAGAGATGAGAATTCAAAGAAATTCAAGGGTGTTTGTGTTCATTTGTTTAAATTCGTGAACCATCCGGTTAGATGTTAATGAACGAACACAAACACGTTAATTTTCTTAATGAATGAACATGAACACGAAGATACATTCGTTTAGATGTTTGTTCTCGTTCGTTTGATTCGTTTACAAGGCTACAAGCAGCTGATCTTATGTTTCTGCAGAATAAAGCTAAAGAAATGGTGGCATTAGCTGAAAAAATGAGGCAAAAACTTCTGTCTGGATCGACTTCTCAAGCCAATGCGGCAAATGATGAAGAAATGGGGTCCAAAGAAGAGATGCAAGATTGGTTGTTAAGCGTCGGTATTGTCTCCCCTGTCACTAAAGAATCAGCTGGCGCATTATACCACCAAGAGTTGTCTCGTCAGGTTTTACACTTTTACTCGCTTCTTAACTAACTGCTAGTTTTATAGGATGAATTCAAATTTGATGAATTTTTCATCTTTGCCATCATAAACTCAGTTGGCGGATTTCGTGAAAATTCCTTTAGAAAGAGCTGGTGGGATAATGAATTTGATAGATATATACTGTCTCTTTAATCGGGCCCGAGGAACAGAATTAATTTCGCCTGATGATTTGTTGCGGGCGTGTTCACTATGGGAGAAGTTTAATGTGTATGTACAGTTGTAGACTACAGGCCTGTATTTCTTCGTGTCTTAGTGGATTACTAATTTCCATTTGTTCGTCGGTTTAATTTCAGTCCAGTAATGCTTAAGAAGTTTGAAAGCGGTGTTATGGTCATACAAAACAAGTCTCATAGTGACGAAGAGGTAAACAAAATTTAGAACCTTTTTACATGTCATGTGTAACTTAGATTTTACTCGAATTATTTGCTGCAAATGTAGGTGTTTTCTAGGATCAAATCATTAGTACAAAAGCCTGATGCGCTAAAAACGGGGGTTAGTGCCACTGATGCTGCAAGAACACTTGGAATTGCTCCAGCTATGGCGAAAGAGCATCTGCTTGCCGCTGAGAGCAAAGGTATACATTTGAATTAAGTTTTAGTGACATAATTAAATTACAGTTTCTAACATCAAGGTTCTTTTTTTTTTGTTAAGGTTTTCTATGTAGAGATGTTAGCCCGGATGGTTTTCGTTTCTATATCAACATATTTCATGACATTGATCCTAATGATGCATACTTGTAAGTTATGATCACATTCTTGTTCATGATCTTGATCGATTTTTGTTTTCATGACTAACTGAAATCTTGTTGCTTCTGTGCAGAGTGAAAGAATATGGAATTTATGATGCATGGATTCGTGCCGCAATTGCTTCGAGGTCTCAGTTTCATTAAATTATAGGTTCTGCCAATTTTCCATAGCTTTTTTTAACCGAATTATTTTCTTGAATACGCAGGTAAGAAGGAGAGTGTATGTTACAACAGTAGTTGTAAATTCAAAGAAGATATGGAAGAACACCTATGGTCCAAGGAGGAGAATATGTATTTGATGATTTTCTCCTGATTTTATTTCAATTTTAAATATTCATGTTAAGAAAAGGAACATGAATATTTAACGAGTCGAGTGAACACATAAACTAATAAATTTGTACAAAGCTCAAGTCTCTTTCGAGTTACATAGACGGTTGTGGTTTTGGATAAAAGACATGACAGTTGATTTGTTTTATGTAAATTAATGATTTGTTCTCACCCTTTTGATAGAGATGGGGGTTGGTCTTATTTATGGACGGTAATTCTTGACAGGAACTCGTTTCGTAGATATTTAAATAGTTGTTTGTTTCAATGTGCTAACCCGGCGCAGTGACACCCTTAGGTTGATTAACGAATTGTTTGTTCCAACGTGCTAACCCGACGCAGTTGATCCCCTTAGATCCGCTAAGCTAGTGCACCTAGTGTATATGGTACAAAAGGGGGAAGATAAGGAGTCCCTTAGAACATGTGTTCAAAACACATGAAATTTGATGTAAAACATCTCCAATTAAGATATCATGAAGGGTTTTTTTTTTTTTTTTTTTTGTGTGATTTATACATTTTTAATATTCAACATAAAATGTAAAAAGTTGGTCTACACAGAATAATATATCTTCAAAATGAGTATAGCCCATTGAATATGTATTTCAAGGTTTCTTATTATTCATTTATAGTAACTATGTTGGTTTAATTAATATTTTTATAAGCAATCAAGTAAATATAACATTAAAGTGATCAGTTTCTTCTAAGACTATATGTTGTGGTTTAACTAAAAAGCGTAATAACACCCTACAATGTTGCTTTAACTAACACGTCCTTTAACAAGCGCATTGATTAGTTGAGGGTAGTAGCCTCACCCCTCAAAAAAAAAAAAAAAAAAAAAACCGTTAACGCCCATGACACAATGTCCGGCTTGTTAACGGGTGAGGTGTCATGAGGCGCCACCCCACAACAGAAGACTGTTGTGAAGTTATTATGTTGAAATAAATTTGATATAAACATGTTCTAGTAATAGTTATTTTTATATTCAAATAAGTAAACAAACAATCTAACCTCTTTTAAATAACAAGTCTCAAACTTGCAATCAATGATTAAAAGATGACCTTGTTAATAAAGAAATTTGGAGGCCAATCATGCATTATGCATGCCTTCCAAGACTATGATAACAACAAAAAAAAAAAATTTTAACATGTGGAAATATTAAGAGTAACAAGAACTATACATACATAATTACATATCACATATTTACACAAAACCAACAAACGAACACCGATCAAGTAACGAGATGACTCACTGGTCCCTCAGTTTTGGTTCTCTATACAAGGCGAAATTACCATTATCATCTACATCTCCATAAGAAGCAAGATTAGGGGTCATCACAATACTGCATTTGCTTGGTGTATCACACCCCAATTCAACACCAAAGTAAGTCAAATGATCTGAAATACTGTTTCCGGACACTGATCTGAAAATATTCAGCAAGAGTTGAGATTTCATCAAAACATCCGGATGGGAAAGGCGAACGATGAAAAAAGTTAAGTTGTTCGACCTACCTGCTACATTCAGGGTCTTCACCGGAACCATCACAGATCTTCTCAACTGGATAAATAAGAAACGCTAATCCAATGTCATAAAGCCAAACCTGCAAATTGGAAGAAATAATATATTTGAAAGAGTAAAATGCCATTTCGTCCATGAGGTTTGCCCAGTTTTGCGACTTTCGTCCAAAGGTTTGTTTTCCGCACCTGGACCCAAAAGGTTTGAAATCTTGCCATTTTCATCCGGCTCGTTAACTCCGTCCATTGTTCTTGCCATAAAGTGAAAAACACCGAATCGCCCTTTAAGTTAGCAAAAAAGACGGAAATACCTCTGACTTAACAGAGAAAAATGGATGGAGTTAACGATCCGGATGAAAATGGCAAGATTTCAAATCTTTTGGATCCAGATGCGGAAAACAAACCTTTGGACGAAAGTCGCAAAATTGGCCAAACCTCAGGGACGAAAATATCATTTTATTCTTTTGAAATGTAGGTTACAGTAATAGATCAGGGACAAACAGAGCAGGATTCACAATGTGTGCATGGATACGGAAAAAAGACATGATGATTAACCTTAACTTTGGACAAACAAATGCTCAAAGTCAAGAAAGTCAAACAAGATTACCTCTGTTGGGAAGTGATGATATGTCTTCTGTGGGAAATGATGATAATAAGGAGGCAGATGCGGGACGAGGTCGTGTCCATGTGTCACTCTAAACGTATTTGGTACAACTTGGCTATAATACGATGCAAAAGCAGCATTGCCGATTCTTGGCATGCCAAAGGTCGTAACTTGGACGTTCTTTGATCCATAAATAAGCTGTAGAAAGGTAAACAATCAGTTAATATTGATCAAAAAGATAAATATTAAGAGATGGAATTATCATAGTTACCGCAAGATCCAATCCACAAAAAGCCGCCATAGCACCTCCCATTGAATGCCCAGTCACCATAATTTTGAGATCTCCATATGCCTCTTTTGCTCTACTGACACCATCAAGAATTCCCGAACGCATAATTGTATTATTGTAAGCATTAAAAAATCCATGATGCACCTGAAACAATGGAACCAAAGATTAGATAACGATATCACAGGTGCAAACACGATACACAAAATTATGCCACATGCACCTTGCCGTCTGTGCAACCAGGGTAATCAAAGTCGAGCTGCCTCCAGAATAGGTCTGCAATCCAGTTCTGTATACTGTGACCAAATATATGTTACTCAAACATTAATTCGAGGTTTTGTCGTTTTGAACGTATATCTTATTTTATATTAAAGACCATACTACATTGATCAAGAAATAAACGGGCAACAGTTGAATAATTAATACCTGGTTTCTTGAGTGCCTCTAAATGCGATAACAATAGCATCAAGATCATCCGCAACCCCAACAAATGCCTGCAATCAGTAATTAAGTATTCAGTCAGTATATAGTATATACAAGTACGAGATCCAGGAAAGATTACGACATAATGAAGAAACCATTTCAAGCCAATGCCACTAAAACAGAACAAAACACGTGTACCTGCAAGCAGTTCTGAACATCAACAATGAGCTCTATAACTTCGAATCCCTGATTCAAGATAACATCAAACATGAGCATTGATGTGAACACTGTGTTCAAATTTTACAATAAGTACCACACCAACAAATACCTTGGTTAGGCCATCACATCTTGAACAGGTCCATGCAAAAAGATCTGTTAAATCTGAAATGTAAACCTACATGGACAAAGGCAACTTCTGGTTATCATATCTGGTTGTGTTTAACTCAAGAAAATAATAAATCCAGAGTGTTCACAATAATATGTTGCTAACTTATTTTGTGCCCACGTGCCCTTTATAGAGCCAAGGGCGTAGCTTTCAAGGGGCCGGGAGGGGCGTCCGACCCCCCGAACTTTTCGCTCAGTAGTGTTATGTATGTACGTTTCGTGTATATTTTTTTAGGTATATACGTTTTCGACCCCCCGGTTTTATAAATTTTCTTTTACTTATATAGAATTTTTAGATTCGGTGACTTCCGACCCCCCGGTGGAAATTTTCAAGTTTCGCCACTGTATAGAGCATAAGTTATAGAGTGGGCTTACTGCAGAAGCATATTCCACCAAAATTGTGGTGAGCGTGTGATTGTACACCGGTGAGTCAACTTGATGCTTGATTTTAAGCCCTGTTCCCATAAAAAGCTTGCAAATTATATAAACTCTTTGTAATTTTAAAGAACGATATCCAACACAGCAGATAGCCAAATCCATAAAAAGGAAAACTGAATTAATGTTACTATAAGCACTCATATATTA
This sequence comes from Helianthus tuberosus, assembly GCA_030545235.1. Taxonomy (NCBI): domain Eukaryota; kingdom Viridiplantae; phylum Streptophyta; class Magnoliopsida; order Asterales; family Asteraceae; genus Helianthus; species Helianthus tuberosus. The sequence continues at coordinate 14,804,147 of CM060384.1, read as the reverse complement.
AACTTGAGGCCTTAAAACAGTCTTCATACTTCGAATTATATGGTTGACAAACTATTAACTAACGTAACATCGGTTCATCACCAAGCACGGTCTTTCAAATCTAAGAATAGCATCTAAAAATTATGACGTCGTAAGTATTAACTATTATGCGACCACCCGTAATCTATATCCACATTTTTTGAAGCATATAACACATTATCAGCTACCTTTAACTCTCTTTGATAGGTGTTTGGCTTAGCTTATTTGTGACTTATAATAAGTCCTTTTCACTGTTCAATAAGCTAGAATTTCTTGCTTATTGACTTATTGCCTCACATACACACATTTCCCAAACACTTCAATAAGTCCTTTTCACCCCTTTTCACTGTTCAATAAGTCAATAAGTTGAAATAGAAGCTAAGCCAAACATGTGAATTCACACAAAAAAAAAAAATCAGTCAAAGACAAACATGTTTAAAAAACATCAGTCAAAGACAAACATGTTTCACTACCCCCCCCCCCCCCCCCCCTCTGTATAACTCAATAAAGCAACAACAAACAAGCCAGAAACACAAAACAGTTGGGGCATAAACAATTCATAACATAAAGTCCATGAATTGTTACCTCTACCAGATGAACCAACAAATAAACAAACTGTAATCATCAAAATCATCCACCATCTTTGCTCCATATAAACTGCAAACAAGTTATAATCAAAAACCCTAATCAAAGATACAAACTTTTTAACAAAATAAGATAAGGGGTAACGTAATCTAACCAGATAACTTTGCTTGAAGGTGCGCACTGAACTATAAACCTAATGTCAAGATATGTGGATGAATTACAATTTAGACATGAAAATTTTAGGTTATTTTAAGAATTTTGTGTGTTTAATCGGTTGATTGCGAGATGTGGAACACGAATTATGGAATTTTGGAAGTTTTTGAGTGATGAGGATGTGGTTTAATGGCGTGTACTTGGTGTTCATCAACAAGATGACTCAACATATTTTATTATTTGCAGAGATTATAATTAGTTATAACAAAAGTTAAATGACTCAACATACCCGTGTGTTCACCATTGCGTCACAACTAACAATGTGTCAAAAAAATTAGTTCATGTTTTCATTTTAGACAACATATTAGTTCATGTTTTCATTTTAGACAACATATTACCAAGTACTTAGCTTATTTGTATATCAACCATGTACACTAACACATAATTTCATTAACATTGTTTTATAAATATATGTAACTAAATGCAAAGAATTTAAATCATATATTATAATCTGTTTTTAGTATTATTGAATTATACAATAACAATGGACCTTTACTGAATTTTACACTAACAATGTGTCAAAAAAAATTAACATCATATATAAGAAGTTATTAGACAACATAAAATTAGGTCATGCTTTCATTTTCGACAAAATATTATCAATTACTTACCTTATTTCTATATCAAACATGTACACTAAAACAAATTGTCTTTAACATTGTTTTATAAAGATATGTAACTAAACATAAAGAATTTAAATAATATATTATAATATGTTTTTTAGTATTTGCTTCCGATCGTTATTAAAACAAACCCGTGTGTTCACACGGGTGTACAACTAGTATTTTATTATTTGCAGAGATTATAATTAGTTATAACAAAAGTTAAATGCCTCCGAGTTTGCCCTTTTTTTTATTACTAACTTTCTAAAATTACAGCTATAGGGGTGAGCAAGTTTAGGTCCGTACCGAAAATAACCGAGAACCGAACCGAAAATATACCCGACCCGAACCCAAGTACCTAGGTATTTAGATCGGTTCCAATTTTTCATATAAAATAGGGTCGGGTCGGTTCTCAGTTATTTTCATGGTGAAACCCGACTTGGACCTATGGACCGGAACCTACCTTATATTTAGGGTACTGAATCGGTTCTGTATTTTATGTTTTATCGGTTCTCGGTCGGGTCAGGTAGGGTCGAGTTTTTCCTTTTGCTCACCCCTACCCGGATAGTACATGTGTCTAACATCAGTTAGTTTTCTCAGTTAATAGAGTGTGAAATGACAAAAATACCCTTGCTATAAAACAAAATAATTTAATAGATTTATTATTTGTATGACTCACTCCTTTATAAAAACAAAATAACAACCCCACAAATATCTACATATAATTTCTGTAGAAGATGAACAAATAAAGTAGAAAGTATTTTTTTTACATTATGTGATTTAGTCTGAAAAAAATTATATTTTCCGGCAACCGGAAATCGTTTCCGGAGAAGATGACCGTAACCCATTGGAATCTGTTAGTTGGCCGAATTTGGTGGAATTGTAGGTCCAAGAGGTGTTATGGTCAAATCCCAGCAACCGTTTTACTCGGTAAAAAATTCAACCAAGTCATTAATTATCCCAATCAGTTTAAAATTTGTTTATGATAACAATATGTAGTGATGATGGCAACGGTGGTGGCTCTGGCGGATGCTTTGTGATGGGGTGGTAATGATGGCGGCGGTGGTGGTGGTTGTGGTGGGGGTGGTGATAAAGGTGGTGATGGTGATGGTGGCTGAGTGGTTATGGCGGCGATGGAAGTGGAGGCGATAGTGGTTTTTTTAATGGAGAAAGAAGGTAGAGAGAATGTGTTGTATGTATTGTATGTATGTGTGTAAGTGTGTGTTCTTGTGGAGAAAATGGGATGATTGAGTTGGAGGGTGAATAGATAAGAAAGAGAGGAATGTGGGGGGTGGGGTTGTTATTTTGTTTTTATAAAGGAGTGTGTCCTACAAATAAATAAATCTATTAAATTATTTTATTTTATAATAAGGGTATTTTTGTCATTTCACACACTCTTAACTGAGAAAACTAACTGATGTTAGGCACATGGACTATCCGGGAACGAAAATTGAAAAGTTAGAGACTATAGCTATAATTTTAGAAAGTTAGGAACTAAAGGTGAAAAAAAGGACAAACCTCAGAGACTATCCTAGCATTTAACTCTTATAACAAATAGGATTAGAATCAATTCTCATATAATAATTCAAGTTTTGACTAATTTTATTTTTATGTTTCTTTTAGGTTTTAATTTGTTTAAAATAGAAAAAAAAAAAAAAAAAAAAACCTAAAAAATGCCTATTGCCTAATGCCATAATTTGCAACATTTTAGACATAACGGTGTTGTAATGTATGCCTTTAAAAGTGTTTCAAAAAAAAATTAGGCATTGGGGTGTTATAACTTATGCCTTAAAAAAATTTCGAGGAAAAATTTTTGATTTTTTACTTTCAACTCAAAACTATTTGATTCTTTACTTTTAACCCAAAACTATTTGATTTTTTTAACCCAAAATTATTTATTTTCTTTTATTTTTAACCACAAGACTTTTCATCTTTTGCAATTTAACCTAACAACTCTTTTACTTTCAACTTTGGTCCTCTATACTTTTCAATTTTCGCAAAATTTTTGTTTCGCGTTCCATTCTAAATGTTGTGAGTTAATACGGCGCAACGTACATGTGTGGGTAAACGTTTTTACGTCGTCTATTTTACCCGTTTGACAGGTTCATCATAATGCGCGGGTCCTAGATCGACTTACTTATTCTTTTATATGTTTATTTTTCGGTTTAATTTATTCGCATTAATACGCCGTAACTTCAGTGTTTGTGGTCGCTGGCAGTAGTGTGGCATTAGCGTTCGCCCCTGCCGCAACGCGGGGTGCTTAATAATAGTTGTATATAAACTTAAGAGTTAAATGTCTGGTTGGTCCCTGTGGTTTGCAAAAATGGCAGAATTGTTCCTGAGGCTTCAATAATTATAGAGTTGGTCCCAGTAGTTGCAATTTTTTGCACTCGGCGGTACTTTCACTAACCTCTATTAACTTTCTCAGTTAAGTTTGTGTAAAATGACTAGATTACCCCTAAGGTAAAAAACACACAATTTAAAAAAAAGAGTTAAATGCCATTTTTAGGCCCTGTGGCTTTGGTCATTTTTCCAGTTTAGTCCAAATGTTTCATTTTTCTCCTGTGGGTCCAAAAAGGTTTCACTGTTGTCATTTTAGTCCAATGGGTTAATTTCATTCATTTTTTCTATTAACCAGAAGGGCAATTCGGTCATTTTATATGTATTTCTGTAACTAGAAATGCAACCCGGCCATATAGAATGACCGAATCGCCCTTCTCGTTAACAAAAATAATGGATGAAGTTAACCCAGTTGACTAAAATGGCAACAGTGAAACCTTTTTGGATTCACATGCGAAAAACCTTTGGACTAAACTGACAAAATGGCCCAAACTACAGTTACTAAAATTGCATTTAACTCTAAAAAAACTAAAAAAATTAAATAGGGGGCTCACCCCATCACCCCCCCCCCCTATTCTAAAAAAACCACCATTACTGGAATAGTGGATTTTAATAATCTCAGCTATTGCCCGCTGGCCGGCAACAGCCCCAACTTCAAAAATTCCCAATGGCGGTCCCATATTTTCACATATTGGCCTTCAATGGACCCTGACTAAGAGAACTCTAACGCCGTTAGTCTCTGGCCGCCTTCTGGCAGGAAAACTCCTTTTTGGCCGGAAAACTCAAATTCTTCGTCTCAAAGCTCTTTGTAACCTTATTACGGACCTTTAGGAATCTTTTCTAGTAAAAATCCTAATTATTAAGGTCGTCGGAACAAACTTATTTTTTGCCGGGAAACTTCTTTTTGGTTGGAAAACTTAACTTTTTGGCTGGAAAACTCAAAGTTTTCGTCCAAAACATGTTTGTAACCATAGATCGGACCTTTAAGAACCTTTTTTCCAACCAAAACGTTTTTCCGGCAACCGGAGACTAACGACGTTAGGGTTCTGTTAGTAAGGGTCTATTGAAGGCCAGTATGTGAAAAGATGAGACCACTAGTGGGAAATTTTAAAGTTGGGACCGTTGCCGGCTAACAGGCAATAATTGGAATTATTAAAATCCATTATTCTCCCAACTATGCCCCTTTCAACTGAAACAACCGTAGTCAACCCATCAAAGAAGAAAGACCGCCACTCAAAGGTGAACGACAATAATTTGGAGCCCTACGATTTCCAGATCTTATTTCCGTCCGGGTTACTTTTAATCGAACTTACCAATTACGATGTATAAGTTATGCATAAAAGAAAAGACCTAACGTCTTTAGCATTGTTTTATGAAATTTCTTCTATATGCCTTTTTTTGCTTTTGTGTAAGGGCAAATGATAGAAAATAAGCTATAAGCTAATCCAAACACTTAAAAAGAGCTTATCAAATGATAGAAAATAAGCTATAAACTACTTTAAAATCTAAGCATAAGCCAAAAAAATAAAAGCTAGGCCAAACACCCCCTACTGTTTGGCTAAGCTTATTTTAGTGACTTATTTACTTATTTACTTTTTAGAAAGTTAAAAGGTGTTTGGGTAAGCTTATTATGTGAGAGGAATAAGTAAATAAGTCATTCCATTATGACTTATTTGCTTTTCAAATAAGTAAATAAGTCAAAAAAATAAGCTTAGCCAAACAAATAAGCTTAAAAACCATTTCAGGAAACTATAGAGGTCAATGAATTCTTTAATATTTGTTAAGTTATGTTTGTATTTGATAAATGATAAATTTTAAATTTAAATTTGATAAACCATATATAACCGTGTATCTATTAGCTTTTGAAAGTAGATTGGAGTTGATGATTGTCAAAAAAAAAAAAAAAAAAAAAAGCTTCACCAAGTATTCTTTGCATGTTCCAATGGTTTATAATCTAGCCGAGAACTTGGTCACCGCACAGACGGAGCTCCACCGCAGACGGTGGTGTCGAAGACCAAACATGGTATCTCGGAGTTGGACGTGTTTCCAAACATGTCATTCACTTCACTGTTAGTGGTGGGTTGAAGGTGATTGTGGAGGTGGTGGGTTGAAGGTGACGGTGGACAGTGGCGGATCTTGCCCGTTGAACATGCCAGGGCCGAAAGACACGGACACTAAAAAAAACCCGGGCAAGCCTGGGCCAAACATAGTATATATAAATTTTTTTTATCGAAATGCGGAAAATTAGCAATACGGCTGAAAAACTTGCCCGGGCCGTGGCCCTGCCAAAGCCCTATTAAGAACCGCCCCTGACGGTGGAGATGGTGGTGGTGGGTTGATGGTGGAGGTGGTTGTAAGGTTTTTGGAGAGAGAGAGTGAGAAGAAAAAGACGAAGATGGTGGACCCATGTTTATATATTTTTTATTTTTTAATTGCTTAGGGGTAATCTAGTCATTTTACACACACTTAACTGAGAAAGTTAACAGATGTTATGATAAGGACCACCCGAGTGCAATTGCAATCACTGGGACCAACTCTGTAATTATTAAAGCATTCGAATCAAGTCTGCAATTTCTACAAACTATAGGGACCAACCAGACATTTAACTCTAAACTTAATTTTGATGGTTGTTTTCAACCGTGTTGGCAACCCATTGGTGACGTGACAACGTTTTATTGCTCCACATTTTAATTTTAAATTCAGGTGAAACCAATAAGCGTTGCTGCCAAAGTCATGGTGGCGGCGACTTTTCAGTCGAATTAAGTGTCCCCGTTTGCAAAACTAAACCTTTTGGTAAAATAATTTAAGGTAAAGTGACTTAGTGTTTGTTATTAAATGATGGGGTTCATGTTTTAAGGTAGCGGTGCCACTAAATTAGGTAATTTAGGATACTTGATAGTCTAAGTGACGTAATGCGAGAATATTAGTGGGAGTTAGGGACTTAGGGTAGGGGTCCGTGGCTCTGAACACCCCTTCTCCCTAACTATTACATTCGTTATCTCAATTTCATATATACTATTACATTCGTGATCTCAATTTCATATATACTATTACGTTCGTGATCTCAATTTCATGTATAAATTAGAAAAGTTATAATTGTGAATATTACTCTAACTTATAAATGTGAACATTAATGAAATTTAATATATAGATTATTACTAATTACTAGTTATAATTACTTGCTTAAGGTTAAATGTAAAATAAATACTAAATAGTTGTGTTATTAACTTTCACTTGTATAATAAATACTAAATAGTTGTATTATTAAATAACAAAATAATATTAACTTGTATCATTAAACTTCCAGGAAAGCATATCCATGTCGCATATGCCTTCTAGATGGTGTCTAGCTTTTAGATGATGATAGCCTCCGTCGCAAATGTGCAAATGATAAATTGCACAAGAATATAATATTTTATATAATATTTCATAAGTGTGGTGTGCCTCGACTGTGTAAATAAATAAGCAGTTGATTAGGGTTCGGGGATCTTAACTCTTTATTAGATACTAATATTGTATCTAGATTTTGATATGAGCAAAAAATTTACATGTTTCTATATCAAATTATTGCTTATTTCTGATACGTTATGTTAATAAAATGTTTAAAATAGGCTTAAATTGGTTTATATTGAATTTTCAGGACAAAATAACCCAAGATCAATAAAGGAAGCAAAACCGGACGAAAAACGGAGAAAAATAGCAAAAGTTATCCAGACACGCTCCATGCCTCGGAAGACACACCCGTGCCTTGGATCCCGACACCGCCAGACACCTCCAGAAGCCCTTTGCGCAAGGATTAGGCGAAGAAAGTCGGGCACGCCCCGCGCCTCGACAGTATGAGACAAAGAAGAGCTTCTAGAAGATTTGGAAGATCCCGTGGGGCCCATAAAGTTGACCACGGCCCGTGCCGCGGTTACCAGGTATAGTCAGTCAATTAGCTAGGCACGAGGCGTGCCACACCCCCAGCCAACCTTTTCACTTGCTCATTCTCTCCCCCCTTCTTCACTACACACTTCTTTTCTACCCAAACATATCTAATCATTGTAGTCATTAGTAGAAACTCAAGAATCATTAGTATAATCAAGTTTTTTATTATTTATATAATCTTTCCAAGTTTGATTTAATATTCTTCCATGGCCATTCTTGGCTAGATTCTTAAGATGTTTGAGGGAAACTTACCCCTTGATGTCACGCAAGCTAAGGAAGATCATGGGTAAGCAAGGTGTGTGTTTGTTAATGACTTTAATCAATTAATATGGTTTATTGAAAGTGACTACAATAATAGTGTCGCCATTAATTGGGATCATTAAAGTTTTCGCTTAATCCTTAAAATCTACCAACAATCCTGCGACGCCATTAACTTAGGTCGTTCATGCTTTCTATGTCTATGTAGAGTCAAAACATGTTGATGCTCTTAGCGGAGGCTAAAGGTTTTGGATGGGACTTCAGGTTGGGTAAATTTTTGCATTTGCATGGAGATAACACCAAATTGTAAAGGACCTAATATATATACACACACACACACACACTGACACACATATAAACGGTGTTAGTACAGTATGTCTATCGCCTCCGTCATCTCAAGACCGTAGCAGAAATAGATTAAGTTTAGTGCTTATAGTGTTATATTTTAGTAAAAGGCAAGGTGGCATTTGTGTAAATAATGAGATATCTCATTATGTCCCTTGGCCTATAAATAGAACCATTAGGGTTCTCATTTAGGACTTTTGCCATTTTGCAACTTTGGAGCTTTGAAGGTTAGAGAGAGAAACTAGAGAGAGAAAGTTGTAAAGGTGATTCGTGGTGCTTGTTCTTGTCGAATATTCAATAGAATCACGTTTAGATTACGGTCTCGTGTTCGGTCCACGCACGTGTACGGATTCCGCACGTCACGCGTGTCGATACGCAATCGTTACGGAGTCGAAACCGGTCCTAACAAGTGGTATCAGAGCAGGTGCTCGGTTGCGAGGATCAAACGCACGATTTCGCTCAAGAAAACATCAGATTCAGATCAAATCGCATCAGATTCGATCTATTTCTTCATCTTTTTCACTTTTTTCACGTTTTCATCAGAAAATCACCAAATTAAACGAGTTTTAACGGTTCAAAATTAATGATTTTTGGATATAATATGCGAAATCAGTTGATCTAAAAGCCTATAAAATTTCAGATCTTAATTCAAAGTATTTTGGGAGAAATCTAGAATTTTTGTGTCCGAAAAGTTTAGAAATGTTGAATGTTGCTGCTGATGTTCACCGCACGGATGGCAATCCGTGCGGATAACAAATCCGGGTTGACTATTGTTGACTAGCTTACTCGCACGGATAAGTTGCTCGTACGAATAAGTAATCCGCTTTGACTTTATTGACCACTCGTGCGAATAACAATATGTGTCACAACAATACGTGTCATCCGGGTTGACCTTCTTTGACTATCCGGACGGACAACTTGTCCGGACGAATAAGTAATCCGCATCAAAGTTATAACGTGTCACAATATCTCACCTTATCAAGTCACTTAGTCAACATTAGTCAGAATACTCAGCACATTAAATGCAATCGGTAACATAAACACATGACATTTAATTGAACATTCAGAATTGCATGTGATAGTTGTTGAATATCACAATTCGGATAACATCATCCGGATCACCACCCGTGCGGATAACAATCCGGGTTGACCTTATTTGACCATCCGGACGAACAACTTTTTCGCACGGATAACAATCCGGGTTGACTGATAGTTGACCATCCGGACGAACAACTTGTCCGCACGGATAACAATCCGCGTTGACTGATATTTGACCATTAGTTGACCATCCGGGCGGATAACTTGTCCGCACGGATAGCATTTTTAATCCGTGTCATTGCACCTCACTCGACCGACCCACATTTAGTCAACATTATATCAGCTTCATCATTATCTTTCATGTGATTCTTATACAAGCCCATGTGAACAAACATTAGAGGTCCAATGAGAATCTATATGTGACTGTCATTAGCATGTGATTTTGCCTTGAAGTCAAAGAGCCAACCGATCAACTCAAAGATTTGTCGTTTAGTATATTGGTTTGTGTCATAGAGTCGGCTTACATTATCCGCACGGATTACAATATCCGCACGGATTACATCACCCGGACGAATCATCATCCGGATCTCCATCCGTTCGAAGACATCCATCCGAGTGGGCTGATCTCATCCGATTGGGCCAATATCATCCGATTGACTATTGATCCATCCGAACGGACCAAATTCTTTTACGATCGTTTGACAAATTTGATTAAACTCATTTTGTTTGTTTGTTCGTATTAAGGTGATCAAAGTGATTCAAGGTGATTAAAGATTTACAAGGGGCGAATATCAAGAAGAAGATTTAAAATGTCAGGAGAAACTGATTCTGATAGATGGTGGAAAAATGATTACGCAAGATGGGAAATTGATAAATATAGAGAACCATTCAAAGAAGCCCAGAGAACAAAAAGATGGAATGACGAATTGGAATGTTACATGGATCCACGGGGTAATCCAGTTGTTGACCCATCAAAAGTGGATTTCAAAGCTGTAACAAATTTGCTTCCAAGGCAGGCTACTTTCAACACACGAAGGTTATCTGATAAAGCATATTTGCCTGATTTGGAGAAGAAAATTAGAGAGGTTTGTGAAGCAAGTTTACCGAAGGTGGTAGAGATGAAAAAGAGAAAAGAAGAAGAATTGAAGAAGATGATTGAGGAAGTGAAAACTGTCACGAAGTTTGCTGTTGAAGAAGAACAGAAGATAGAAGATGTACAGAAAGAAGAAAAAGAGGAGAACAAAGATGAAGATCAGAAAAAGACAGAAGAAGGAGGTGTGATAACAGAAAAAATTCAAACTGAATCTTCTGAATTGTTTGACAAAGACAAAAGCATTGAACAGTCTGATGATAAAAATGAAAACAAGTGCAGGAATTGCATAGAAATGTGCAAAGCCTGTACCAAAAAAGATGAAATGATAAAAACAAAAAATATTGAAACAAATAAACTTGAAAATGTTTTCAAAATGAAATGTAAAGAAATGATTGAAACAGAAGAAATTTTAAAATTAAAAGTTGAAAAGTTAACACAGAAATGTCAAGGTCTTGAAAAGGATAACGAGGTTTATAGACAAATGTGTTGATTGTGTTGAAAAAGAATCTAAATTTCAAGATTTACAAAAACAGTATGATTCTTTGAAGTGGTCGAGTCCGAGAGTACAAGAAGCTTATGATACTTTGAAGAGCCAAGTCAAAAGTTTTGATCAAAGATTGTCAGAAACTTTAGTCACTAAAGAAATGTATGAAAGAAAGTTTAAAGAAAAGCAAATTGAATTAAACAAATGTGTTGATGAAATTGCTAATCTTAAACAAGTCTTGGCTGAAAAAGAAAAGGTTGTTACAAAACTTCAAAGTTATCATAACTCTTCGTACATTCTCGAACGCATTTTCAACATCACACCAGATAACAAAGATACTAACAATTGCAAAAAGGGTATTGGTTCAGAATTTCATCAGGTGCCACCACCATTGAGAAACAATTATACTTTTTATGATGAGGAAAAGGTGGCAAAGGGTTTGAACATAGCTGACCAGTTACCTGAAAGTATCGATGTGACTTACTCCAAATCTGATGATGCTAATGATTCAGAGGTGGTAAGTAAGGTTGTTGAAAGCGTTTTGAAAGATGAGTCTACAAAAGGTAAGTCTGAATCACAGGATGAAGATGAAGGAAATTTTCATGATGGTTATCTAAAAAACACAAAATCCGAGAAAAATTTGGATGATGATTCAAAGGGATTGGTCTATACCATGATTGGATCGGACAAACTATTCTTAGATGTTGTATTTCCGATTCAGAATGTGATTTCAGAAAAGGTTGATAAAGTTTTCAAAATGGTTGAGATTGAGAAGTCTGAGATTCCAAAGTTTGCTGGTAAAGGTCACAAAACTTTTTATAACAAACCTGGTTACAAGAAGAAAAACATGAAGGCTGGGTTGGGTTATAAGAAGAAACAAAATTGGAAGAAAAATGAAGTGCCAAATTCTCAGGTTAAAACAAGTTTTGTTCAAGGAAAAAGTTTAGCAGAAGAAGAAAAACTCAAAATTGGACAACAGTCTAATGCGGAGTTTGATGCTATGAAAAAGAAACAGCAACAGGCCAAGGATGTTTCAAAGAAAGTGTGTTTTAAATGTGATCAAATTGGACATGTAGCACGAAAGTGTCCAAATCCAAAGCCTGTTGATGTTGACAAAAAGAAGCCTGAAGATGTTGAGAAACAAAAGTCTGAGAGTGTGAAATAAAGGTCAGCCAAATTTGATTCAAAACAAACTTGGAGGTACAACACAAACAAGTTTGCTTCGAATCAAACTTGGAAACCAAAACAGACTAGGTCTGATTCAAAACAAACACAGATTTCTCACACACCCAGATTCAGAACAACACAAAGTTGGCAAACATCGGTTGATATGACAAAACCAAACCAATTTTGGAAACCAAAAGTTGTTGTTCAAAGTCAAAATAATCAAAATGAGTCACGATTTTACAAGAGAAGTGCTTCAAAAGGACAGAACTGGGTGGTTAAGAAACAAGTGACTTCTGTGAATGAAGAAAAAGTTAAAGTCAAAGATGAAAAAGTTTTTGTACGAAATGACAAAGATTTTCCATCATTGAATGAAACTTATTGTGTTGAAATGCCTAAGGTCCAACAGACCTGGGCTAAATTGTTCAAGTAATTGAGTTTTTGTGATTGTGCAGGTGCTCATGAAGTTTGATTGTCAAGGAAAAGAATTGATGAGCAGCCTGGCACAGGAAGAGGCTGATGAACCCTGGTTTGGTTGAACAGGGAGTTTCACATTTTCTGTACATAAATAAACAATATTTCAAAAACCCTAAAAAATTAAAAATTTTGAAAAACCAAAAATATGTCTTTGTTTTTGTCAAAAATATTCAAATATTCAAAAATATGTTGCTTGAATATGCCGAAACCCTCACGGCTGAACAAACATGATTACTTTCACAAGATTGAAAAACGGTTTTCAAACTGTCGAAAATCAATGGGTTGTAAATCATGGGGGTACTTTATATTAGTTTTTCTGCAAATCAGTACACTTGAAGCAGAAAATGGATGGCGAGACAAAGCTATCTACATTGGGTTGTCAATTTTTTTAAAATGGTTTTGCATTATAGGGGGAGTAAGAATTTTCAGAAAATCCAAAAACATTAGAAAATTTGAAAAGGCCAAAAACATGATAAAATTCAAAAATTGAGTTTTGTGTAAAAAGAGGAAATGATAGTACATCAGTAGACAGTTACAGTATGCTAAAGAAATGTAATGTTTAAATAGCGTTAAACAGTCTCACTGATGATGTGTCGGTAGGTTTTTATACATTTAGTAAACTTTTTCGGGATATAAACATAAATTCAAACTTGCTTATTTCATGGGGAACACTACTTGGATATATAGGTAACCCCTGAAATCTCGTTTGAAAGGTTCCTCTTTCTGAGATACTAGGTCTTTATGCTTAGTGATATCTGGGGTATTATCCCGGGACTTCTGATTTTGCGGAAGCAATGGCCTAGTCCCCGGAGAATACTTTCCGCATTGCTTGAAACATAGCCTACCCTCAGCATAAAAAATGATGAAACATTGAAAAAATGTGTAAATCATGTGCTGTTGAAGAAAAGATCCTCTAAAGGGGACACACCAAAAGTCGAAGCCGTCATCTCTCTGCTGAACGGAAGTTCTGACCTGAGCTCTCACGGTTTCGTACTATAATTTATTCCCCTTACAGATATCATCTAGGTATACTCACCTGTAAGACTGAATATTGGGATCTGGATACGGGAGTATATTCAAGAGGTGGGACACATGAATGAGTTTAAGTTCTTAATTCACCTAATTCGTATCCTGAATCAGTTGAACTTTGTATGAAAATTTAAGTGGATCAGTATATCGACAATCTAAGTGAATTGTTTAATTCTTATTGTGTAACTAAGCTCAACGGTACTTGTGATTTGTCGTAAAATGATATGATCCTCTGACGCAAACTCAAACAAAAATATTGCGTGTAAATATGTTTGTACATATTACTTTACTGCTTTATATTTCAGAAAAATACAAAAAGATTTTGATTTCTGCTTTATTTTCGACAACCGATGTCTGAAGCTGAGTTTTAAAATCTAAGTATGTTGATTGTGTTTCTGAAAAATAAAACAAGTTCATTAATCTGAAACTTGAAGTTTTTAAAATCAAAAATCAAAACAGTTTGTGATATCTCCAAGGTCATTAATTTGGACTTGGATGATTAACTGAGAGGGAGTTGGATGCTTAGATTGTAAAAATCTGTAAAAGAGCTAGTTTCCGATCCGGTTCGTTGAAACTGCCATATCATGAATCATGTTGATAGGGGGAGAGTATCAAGTAATCCTGGATATATTTCATATTATTATATCTTAGTCCCAGGATCTTGATTTAGAAAGTTTGATAGAGCCAGGTTACGATACCTGGACAACCAAAAATGCTTTCATTGTAAAATATTTTAGCATAAGCTGAGAGGGCCAGGTTTTCAATCCTGGAAGTTTAAAACGTTGTTACTTATAAACGTTTGAGATTTGCAGATGTTGTACCAGACTATGATCCCGACAGCTGAGTCTAAGGGGGAGTCTGAAGACGAGCTCAACGCAAGGGGGAGCGTGCATTCAAGGAGCCACGTAACTATCCCAGAGGAGCTTGTAACCGGAAAGCCAGGTGTCGATCCCAAAAGCACGAAAGCTTAACGAAAGGGGGAGCCTGAAGAGTCTACCGAAAGGAAGGAGCTGGAGCTGAAAACAGATCCACTGGGATTCTGTTCGAGCAAGAGGGAGTCTTCGTTGCTGAAAATGTGTTAAAGCTTCAAGAAGACTCAGAAAGAGAGAAAAAGACCAGAAGCTACGAGTCTGACTAAATGTTTGAGATTGACTGCGGCAATATCCAAGGGGGAGTCTGTTAGTACAGTATGTCTATCGCCTCCGTCATCTCAAGACCGTAGCAGAAATAGATTAAGTTTAGTGCTTATAGTGTTATATTTTAGTAAAAGGCAAGGTGGCATTTGTGTAAATAATGAGATATCTCATTATGTCCCTTGGCCTATAAATAGAACCATTAGGGTTCTCATTTAGGACTTTTGCCATTTTGCAACTTTGGAGCTTTGAAGGTTAGAGAGAGAAACTAGAGAGAGAAAGTTGTAAAGGTGATTCGTGGTGCTTGTTCTTGTCGAATATTCAATAGAATCACGTTTAGATTACAGTCTCGTGTTCGGTCCACGCACGTGTACGGATTCCGCACGTCACACGTGTCGATACGCAATCGTTACGGAGTCGAAACCGGTCCTAACAAACGGGATTCGGAGAAAACGCCTAAAAGTGTGAAAACGGTGAGAACGGATCATGGTCGTACACGTGGCACGCGATATAATGAAGGGCGGAAGAACTTTTTTGTCCTTTTATATTCCTTTTTTCAACGCGTCTCACAACACCGCTTCATTTTTTGGCGTGTAAGATTTTTTTGGCGTTTAGTTAGATTCAATAACTACCTGGCGTTTTATTGTTTTTCTAGATCTGCCTCGATGAATTAATCGTTTTTGTATTACATAGTAAACATTTTGGCGTTTATGGCGTTCCCAAATTCATTAAAATCAGTTAACCATTCTAACTTCTTTGCGTCCATGGCGTTCTCAAATTCATTAGGCGTTTTTGTAGATTTCACCGGTTCAATTATCCCCATATATGTTATAAAGGTAAATTTCTTGGCGTTCATGGCGTTTCTAAATCCATTATAATTCATTAGTAATACAACTAAGACGAAATCAAACAAAAACTGATAGTATTCTGTGGATGGTATTACAACAAAGATGTAACCATCGCTTTGTTCATCACTTTCTTCAGACTCATCATCAACATCTTGTGCATTGGCGTGTAACGCCATAATCTCGTCTCGTCTTTGTTGCATCCTATACTTAAATATCATCACAACGTTGGATCTTGCATCGTTCGAAGGTGCTAAATCACAGAGCTGTTCAAGAAGATGTAGTCTATCTGTGTTAAGCATTTTGTCCATTGTCAATGAATAATCCACCCCGTGTTGATAAGTCACGTTCACCGTTCTTGATTGTTCATCCAAACTCCAACTGGTAACTTTTGATAGATCAGTATCGTCAACATCATCATCATCATCTGCTGGAAATTTTCTCTTCAATCTTCTTATTACCGTTTTAGTCCTTTCACAATCGTAGGCCACTGGAACCCCAAGGGCTAGAATATCCCTCTGAACAGCTTCATCCATACTAAGTATGGCCTTGATTGTCTTGACTTTCACCCTTCTCCTGTCAGAGAACTTTAGGACGAAACGTCTCTCTGACCTCTCAAACCTCCATGCAATAACCTGAGCCATTTTTTAAAGTTGTATGGCGTTTTAGACAATGTGTGGCGTGTTTAGTGAATGTGTGGAGTGTTAAGCTTTGTTTACCTGTCAGATGCTAATGCTATTATAAAGTGTTTTTCTTACCCATATTGGGGATACCCCTTTGTGGGTTAAGTGGCGTGTCAGTTAATCATGTTATTCGGTTTCTGCACCGGACCCCATATGTATTGACAGGCATGTAAAACTGTATACAAGATTATTATAATTGTCCCCATTTATTTATAAAATTACATGTGTCTTTGCGCACTTCAAACAATTTTGAAATATTTTCAAAATGTGTCGGTTATTTGTAGTTACCAGTGTAAACTGACATATCTTCAAAAAACTAAGTGACATGTTGCAAGGTTATGAAATAGGCTGGAAGTGCCCGGTAATGCTTTAAGAGCAATTTGCAACTCCTTTGCATAGAAGCCTATAGTCTGTTATTTCATTTTTGTAATTTACGACCCGCATGTGGATCTTTTGATACCCTATCCGTCTATATTATATTTTGAACACTCGGACATTTATATTGTAATAATTTAAATCCAAGACTTCCACTGTGCTATATTGTGTGTTTGATATCAATCATGTCACGTATCCCCCATCCGGGCCCACCGGGCGATGTTGTTGAAAATATCGGGGTGTGACAAATGGCACCTGGTCATTAGTTCCACCTGTCCCTAATGCTTATATAGTTGATTGTAAATGGGTTTACAAACTTAAACAGGATCAACATGGTGCTATTACTCGCTACAAGGCACGACTCGTAGGCAAGGGTTTCAACCAGCGTGGTACTGATTACAATGAAACATTCAGTCCTGTTGTCAAAGCTACTACTATTCTTGTAGTTCATTCTTTAGTTGTCACACAAGGCTGGTATCTATGCCTTCCTACATGGTGATTTGTATGAAACTGTTTATTTGCAACAACCACCTGGGTTTTATTGACCAAGCAAAACCACATCATTTATGTCTCTTACACAAATCTTTATATGGCCTTAAACAAGCCCCTCAGGTGTGGTTCCAACGATTATCTGGGGCTCTTCACAAGCTTGGCTATAAAGGATCAACAACTGATCCTTCATCGTTTATTTACTCCTTTGCAGGCACTCTTCAGTATATGCTTGTCTATTTTGATGACATTATCTTGACAGGTAACAACTCGACTGCCATTTCGTGGTTAAAAATTTGAGTAACACCTTTGCTTTATAATACATTGGCTCGTTATCCTATTTCTTGGGTATTGAAGTCACCTCTCGTGGTACTGACTTGATGCTCTCTCAAAAGAAATATGTTCGAGATCTTTTACAAAAGGCTGGTCTTTCACAATCTAAACCTGTCCGATCACCCAGCTCTACTTCGACAAATCTGACCTTGGGTGACAACCCACTCTTTGAAAATGTGGTTCGCTATCGACAGATTGTTGGGGCTCTTCAGTATCTTACACTTACTCGTCCTAACATTGCCTTTGCAATCAACAAAGTCTGTCAGTTTATGCATTCTCCAACAGAAAATCATTGGTCTGCAGTCTAACGTATTCTTCGATACTTACAAGGAACCTTAGAGCATGGTCTACTTTTTCAACGTGCCTCCGGGTCCACATTACATGCTTATACAGATGCTCACTACCGGTCCCTTACCACCTTTTCTGATGCCGATTGGGCTGGTTGCCCTGATGACCGTAGATCCACCAGGGGATTTGTCATTTGTCTTGGATCAAATCTTGTCTCTTGGTCAGCAAGAAAACAACGAACTGTCTCTCGGTCATCCATTGAATCTGAATATAAGGCTTTAGCAGATGCTGTCGCTAAGCTTACTTGGCTTGAATCTCTTTTGCGTGAACTACGGATTCCGGAGAAATCAACTCTTGTTTTATGGTGTGATAACCTTGGAGCAACTTACATGTTAGCAAATCCAATCTTTCATGCTCGAACTAAACATGTAGAGGTTGATTTCCATTTTGTCAAAGAAAAGGTTGCTCAGGGGAAACTTTCTGTTCAATTCATATCTACACATGACCAAATTGTTGATGTATTCACAAAGCCGCTATCTTCTGACAGATTTGAGATTCTACGTGACAAGCTTCAACTCGTTTGCCGGTCTTAGCTTGAGGGGGAATATTAGACATTATATATTAAGTTTATACATGTTCATATATTAGAGGGATTAATATGTAAATATGTTGTGTATTTATATCCATGTAATCTTCTATTATTAGGAATATACAATACGATACAATTACCAAGAATATTTATCACTAAAATGTAAAAGAAAAAAGAAATAAATATAAAAATTACAAGTCTTTCACATTGAGATTTTTGTATAATTAGTCTTACCCTTCTCAAAGTATTGTATAATTTTAGTCTTACCCTTCTCAAACAAAGTATGAAAGCACATATCTTCTTCTAGTTGGGGGACCCACCCACCACCCAACACAAAAACCACCGGAGCCGTTAATGATGGTCCAAACCCGTAATTTGCTCGTATTCCGAGGGACAAAAAGATACGCGGAATGCCCAAAAGCCCCAAAAACTCTCCCTCATATCTACTTCACCTAATTCTACTTAATTAACCGCCCCAAAAATTCAATCTTTTTCACTTATTAACAATCTGATAAGATACTATTATTCTATTCTATTCTTTTTCTTCAACCCCCCCTTTCTTCATTTTGTTGATCTGCTTTCGTTCTTTGCTCACCAACAAGTTACTGTTGATGGAACAAAAACCTTAGTGGGTTTTTGATTTCAGCCCCTTTAGGTTAATAAAGACAATCTTTTTATGTGTATAATTGTGTATGTATAGAGAAAGATAGCAAAAGGGTGTATCTTTATATCTTGTTGTATATCGATATATATACACACACACACACACACCCATCTGATATAATTTGTGGGTTTGTTTGGGTTTGGCATGGGTGGGTGTTTTCCATGCTTTGGTGAATCAGATAAAGGAAATGGTGTAAAAGAAGTGGTTAAGAAGGATGCAGGGAAAGAGGGTTCAGTTGGTAATCAATCTCATCATGTTAGTAGGGTTAGTTCAGGTAATTCAACACCTTTTCATCTTAAAGTTTTGATTTTTATGTGATTTGTGTGATTGTGTTGGTGGGTTTGGTTTTTTAGTCTGATCTGGTGGGTTGATTGGGTTCTTGATTTGATATAATGTGGTGCTTCAAGAATTGTAATCTTGAAGATCTGGTTGGAAAAATGTGCTATTGCTTTGGTTTTATGTGTGTTTGGTTTTTATGATTGTTGTAGGGAAATCGAAATCTCGTGTTAGTTTGGATCCTAAGAAAGAGCAGATGGTTGTGAAAGAGGGACAGACTGCAAATATTGCAGCACAGACGTTTACGTTTCGTGAGCTTGCTACAGCAACCAATAATTTTAGGGCTGAGTCGCTGCTAGGTGAAGGGGGTTTCGGGCGTGTTTACAAAGGTCGTTTGGATAGCACAGGACAGGTGAATTGCATTTGAACATTCATGTACTATCAAATGCCTACATTTTGACAACTGATATTGCAACATTAATAGTCAACTTGATATAACAGTCTTGCTGTAATTTATAGTATAACTCTTAAGCATCATCCTGAAACGAAATGTTTTGCAGGTAGTTGCAGTGAAGCAGCTTGATAGAAATGGTCTTCAAGGGAATAGAGAGTTTTTGGTGGAGGTTTTGATGCTTAGCCTCTTGCATCATCCAAATCTTGTGAATTTGATAGGTTATTGTGCGGATGGAGACCAACGCCTTCTTGTTTATGAGTTTATGCCTTTGGGATCGCTCGAGGATCATTTACACGGTCATATTTATTTCTTCTTCTATTTAATTTTTATACATCGTTACTCGACACTCGTTTTTCAATTAGTGGAACTTATAGATGTGACATACAAAGTAGATGAAATCATGATATGGCATTGTTTTCTGAGTTGAGCATTAGTAAGCATACAAATGCACCCTTAAGTTGTCAAATCCTTGTCTTGTTCGGGCATATTTTTAGGGGGTGTTTGGATGTGTGTTTTGAAAGTGAGTATGATTTATGTGATATGAAGTAGTTAGATTTAGATACTCGGTCTTGGTAATATGGACTGTAAAAGATAGTGTTTGGATGCACTCTTCTCTTCTGTTTGAAGTTTTGATAAACAGATAATGGAATGTTTCTAGGAATTAATAGGTAACATGACCAAAAAAAGACACTTTTTTTACTAGAAAAGGAGAGGCAGATTGAAATGGGAGTTTGAGTCTTGTTATTTTATTATATCTAATAGTCTGTTCTGTTGTAGAAGTATGGAACTGATTATAAATAGGGAAAATACAATTAAGTCAGATGATCATAAGCATAATAATTTTGTTTAAACATTTTGTACTTACTATTGTGACTTGATCATGTGAAGAGCTGCCGGGGGGCCTAGCCCCTAGGGATAGAGGTAACGTTTGCCTACATCCACCCTCCCAGATCCTACCAATAGGTTCACTATTTGTGGGATTTACTGGGCACAGTTGTTTGTATTGTGACTTGATTAGATAATCCACATCCAAACGCCCACTCGTAATCTTTTCATCCTCGCATTTGTACTTATATACATAGGTGCTTCTGCTTCTTTTGTTTGGATTCAACTAGAACCCCAAATTCACCTCATATCAGCCCCGTTAATCACTCTGTGTGGTTGTATTTGGTATTATCTAAATCTTTTGTGATTTACAAGGACCATTCTTCAAATTGTATTGGAGCCTAATCTTAAGAATAAAAAGAGAAAACCCTATTCACACCATGATTAGATGATCAACAATCATTATAGACAACTGCTATTGGTATTTACCAAATCTACCTACCATAGACTTCACAACAAGCACAATCTCTGGTAAAAAGCCATCCATGAGTTTCTTTATTTAGATTATGTGTGAATTTGATTTTCAGTGATTTTTTTTTGAGTTTGTGATGATTGACTATTTTTTTAGCTCATTTGGTTTTGTTTAGCTGGACCGAAGCTAGTGAAGAAACTAGGTTTTGGAAAATGTACTTCCATAGGAACACCTAGTGTTTGTTATACATTTAGTCGGCCTTAAGTAATGGTACCGATATCGATTCTGGTTGTGCGTTATTTCTAATGGGTCAGATCAAAGGGGTGAAAAAATCAGCTAAAAAGGAAACCAGTCATGCTTGAAGTTTACTATTAATGAATAATGAATAAAACCTTCCAACTCATTTTATTCAAAGATTATTACTTATATAATGTCATTCTTGTAATCATATATGACACGCAAGGTGTTTATAATATTTTTTGGACAATATGTGTTTCGGGTCAATTGGTGTTTCCTTAGGTTTATGGTCTAATTTTCTCTGGTCTCCCTAGTAGTCATTATCTAATAGGAGGAACTCATTATGGATAACTTTCATTCCACTTGGCAGCAATTTGCTTCTCGTTGTTTGTTTATCCTTATTTGTTACATCTTACAATAGTAACATATAAATAAGAATAAGAAAATATACTCATGGTATCCCCTTTACACACAATTTAGTACTTAATGATATTATAGTGTTAAACAAAATTATTTCTAGAGATCTCATATTTTGATCCTAAATATCAGATACAAGCCCTGCAAGTTGCCATAATTAGATTTGTAGCACGTTGAACTGTAAGCCTTTGATGTTGGTTGGGTAGCAGGTCAAAAAGGTGTCCAGGTTGAAACATGTCATATTTTGCTAATTGGTACAGGCCGGAATGGGCTGGTACGGTTGCGATGACTAGTCAACATTTTTTCGTCTAAATGTGTTACAAAAACTATAATATAATAGTTGATGACTGTCGTTAAGTCATTCAAAAAGCCAATTAATCTAGATAGTTGGGGTAAGTAGGGTATTGTGTTCACGAGGAGGATGTAGTTACTGGTTAGTATTAGTGTATTACACGTTTCACTTGATTGTGAAAAGTAAAACAAAAAAGATTGCTTGCTAGTGAACTAAACCAATGTTAACGAATTTACAATTAAACCAAGGAAGAAGAACAAACGGCCCACCAAAATATGAGATAAGAAACAAGCAATCACATTCAAGCTCGGAATCTTGGAAGTGATAGCACAATGTATAACCCAACGTACTTAACTTAATCCTTGCAAGTGCAAGGTTGGGTGGTATTTAGGTGTAAAAAATTGTCGTTAAAAAATTTACATTAAAAGCTACGTAGACATAGTTCTGCATAACACATGTAGACAGTGGATATTAACGAACACTACGATTGTCTGTCTGCTCTTCTAACAAGACACTACTAAAGTCATAAAGTAAAGATACACAAAGTGATCAATAGTAAATTACTAATAATCTAAATTTTGAATAAAATGATTTAGGAGGCTGCATACTTGTATGCGTCTAAAATAGACCTTCGGTTTTGTCTATTTTCTTTACCTGTTTGAGATAAAACACAGCCGATTTCTACCTCTAGTATCTAATCTTGATAATCATATTTATATCATATAAACTTGTAACAAACTTGCTTAGAACTTACTGTTATTGTCCGTTTTCTTTCAGATCTTCCACCAGATAAAGAACCTTTGGACTGGAACACAAGAATGAAAATAGCTGCCGGTGCAGCCAAGGGTTTGGAATATTTACATGACAAAGCAAACCCGCCTGTCATATACCGAGACTTAAAATCATCCAACATTCTTCTTAACGAAGGATTCCACCCTAAACTCTCTGATTTTGGGCTTGCAAAACTGGGGCCTGTTGGTGATAAAACGCATGTTTCCACCAGGGTTATGGGCACATATGGCTACTGTGCTCCCGAATATGCCATGACTGGTCAACTCACTTTGAAATCCGATGTCTACAGTTTTGGTGTTGTTTTTCTTGAACTTATTACTGGACGGAAAGCCATTGACAATACTCGTGCTCCTGGAGAGCATAATCTTGTTGCTTGGGTACGTTTACTGATCATTTATTTAACTTTTAAGTTTATTGTTAAATCTGCCTGTAAAGGTGGCAAAATGGGAGGGACGTGTAACGGGTAATTGTTGAGTGACTTGAGTCAAAATACTATTTGTAATAACTAAGAAAATTTATTTTAAAATAATTTCAGCAAATGTATTTTTTAACGAAAATTGGGAGTTTTTATGCATTGAAAATACACTTTGGGTGATGTTCGACGACCCATTTGACCCGTGACCTTCTTATATATATTGATTCGGCCTATTAGAGATAGAACATAACCTGAATTGACTTGTTCAGTTGTTCATAAGTAAACGGATTGAAATTGCTACCTTTATTGCAGTAGTTTCATTTCTTTTTTGATTTTTGGGAGCATAAGCATGTAGTGTAATATAGAGAAGTCCTAGTTAAAGATGGAAGCTTAATCAACCTTCAGTTTATGAGAATTGATACATCCTCTTAAAGATGTGCCTACAAATCCTCCTAAGGCCACTTGGCATATATCATCTTTAAGAGCATATATCAATTTTTTAGAATTTATATATGCACCACGGTGTGATAATCATCCTTTTATATTTTAATTTTTCGTAGAGGTGGAATTTCCATACATTTATCTTAAAATGAGTTGAGTTGCATCTTATTCCTTTGGGTTGAACAGTTTTTGAATCAT
Source organism: Helianthus tuberosus (assembly GCA_030545235.1). Lineage (NCBI taxonomy): Eukaryota > Viridiplantae > Streptophyta > Magnoliopsida > Asterales > Asteraceae > Helianthus > Helianthus tuberosus. The sequence continues at coordinate 14,780,356 of CM060384.1, read as the reverse complement.
ATTTAATACATTAATCCTTTATAAAATTTTAAAGGGATATACGTGGAGGCCACCCAATTATTCAACCTATTTCATTAAGGTCGTCCATATATTGAAAATATTTTATAGGCCATTCTAGTATGTATCTGGTTTCATCTTTACCAATTGCAGCCAAAAACATGCCATATGACAATATGACAAAACTGCCTTTTAATTTTTTAAAAGACGGCTATACCTTTGATGAGGTGTATCGACCCAAATTAAAACTTGTTAGTATCAACATATGTTTTACGCTTTACCCAACCTGCCCATTTTGCCACCTCTCGAAAAGAATAGAAGCATAAGCATCAGGTATTTGGATTTCAATGGAGTCCATGTATTTCACTTTTTCTTTTTGTAACTTGTAGGCCCGACCGCTTTTCAAAGACAGGAGGAAATTCCCAAAAATGGCCGATCCATTATTGCAAGGGCGTTATCCAGTGAGAGGGCTTTACCAAGCACTTGCAGTTGCAGCAATGTGCTTACAAGAACAAGCAGCCACACGACCTCTAATCGGCGATGTTGTAACCGCTTTAACCTACTTAGCCTCTCAACCCTACGACCCTGAAGCGGCCCGTACCGAGCGAGCCAGCCGCGGCAGCGGGTCAGGTACTCCTAGAAGCCGTGCCGACCGTAGGAACCCTAGTGAAGGTGGTCTGGACCCTTTTGACGGGTCTATGCGTGAACCACGCCCCCTCGGGTCCCCTTCTACTGGTAAAAACTCTCCTGATTACAGAAAAATCAACACTCGTCCTGATGTCGGGGATGGTGAAAGCAGTAACGGGTCGGGTAGGAAATGGGGTTTGGTGGATGACCCGGATTCTCAAAGGGGCAGTCCGGCAAATACTGGTCGGGCTAGGAACCGGGATCTTGATAGAGAACGGGCCGTTGCAGAGGCTAAAGTTTGGGGAGAGAATTGGAGAGACAGAAAGAGGACAAACACAAGGGGTGGTGGTAGTTTTGATGCTACAAATGAGTGATGGAGTTTAAGGTTGGTTGGTTATCATGTGTTTGTGTTTTTTTCATGAGCAAATAAGAGTGAGTTTGTTGTAGCTCTACTTGCTGGTTGTCTGGTATGTTGGTTTTAACGATTTTATGTGGCAGATAAAAGAGGGGAAGTGCCGTTGACTTTGAGAGGGGGTGTTGACTTTTGTAAAAAAAAATGATATTTGCTTTGACTGTTGGTGCGAACTTGGTAATTATATCATGGATTTGAGTTAACTGATGTTTCTGTCTGTATTCATTTGTATTTCTTGTAGGTATTTGAATAGATGTTTGTTTTTGTGTACTGTACAATATGCATATACCTGTATCACTGTATCTATATGCTTGTATCACATCTGGTTGTAAAAATCCCGACTAGGCGTAATCTCGATTAATTTCCGATCAGTTACAATTAATCCTGATTAATTGTTAGTCCCCACCTCACCGGTCGACTAGTCACTAACGATTTGTACAACCATGCACATTAGTTTTACTAAGGTTACAAGAATCTAAATGGCGCACATTGAATTGGAGAATTAAAACAGAAGTATATATGTTTTTCAAAATATAAAATTTTTCTTTAACAATTAAGATAATTGTTCCATCCGAAGAACAAAACATGATGACCTGGCTCATCCGCCCATGAGGAAACCCACAACTAGAAAAACCCCCTGGCTTTACCCGGAGTAAATTGCTCCAGGCGAGACTCCAACCCACAACCTCCCATAAAGTAAGTCACGAGGCTACTGTTGGTCCAAATGGTAATGTACAGAATATAAGAAATAACATGGCTGTCTTAGAGGGTGTGCCAAAGAACAAGGCCCGGAATTTTTGAGGGCACAAAAAGCTTTTCTTTTGTTATATATATAGATAAAATATTTACGGTCCCCAAATGAAGATTAGCATTAATGTAGCTCTAATGGTTCTACGCCTACTTGTCAATACATGAGTCTTTGGTACGAGACATGACAACATTCTTTTTTCTCTGATTTTTTTTTGTTTTCATTTGTTCAAGTTTGGGGCCATGAAGCCCAAGTGATGTCTTGTAAAATACATCTATTTCCGATATATAGTTTGTACAGTTTCGATAAGTTTAGTGTGGTTTTGTTATTGGTTTTGCAAGATAGTTAGTCATTTGTGTTTTGCAGGGGTTCAGAGGAAAAAGGAAGTGAAAACGAGCGAAAATGGAGAAAACCGAGCTTTCGGACGAGTCGCGAAGGATCGGGAAAATAAACGAAACAAAAAATGGTGAAGTTTAGCCCTGTCGCGTCGCGCGACAGGGTATGTAGAAACCCGTCGCGTGACGCGAGGGGGGAAAAGACACCACACGTTTTTTAACGTTGTCGCGTTACACGACAAGAGATCCAATGCCCGTCGCATGACACGACGCACTCAAAATTCGGGAAATCTTATTCTGTCGTCTAAGTTTGATATTTAAAACCCAATTTCTGTAACACCCCGTGTTTCGAAAGTCAAAGTCAAAGTCAAGATTGAAGTCAAAGGAAGAAAAGATTGCTAATTGCGATCTGTCACTCCTTGCTCAACTACTGTTTTGACTTCTTTGACTTTTAATCGAGTCTAGTTATTTATTTGCTTTAGTTGTATTATGTGGAGTATCTATTAATAATCGAGGTTTAATCGATTTATCGCTCATCGTTACCGCATCGCAACTCGAATTATGTGTTCTGGATATTGTTTTACGTGTGTGGGCTATTTATGTGTTACTTGTGCATGTTATGTTTATGTTGAGGTGTTAATCGCAATCGTAATCTCAAATCTATCGCATCGCAATCGAATCGCAAACACTAAACGCAAGCTAATTATAGTGATTGTATGTTAGATATAGTAGTTATGTTATTTGTGTAACTAATGGGTAATACTATCGCATCACTCACTCGAATCGCATCGCAACGCTCAACACGCGAATCGAAACGACAAAACTCGTCGCGCCGGTCACCAGGATCGAGTGGCCATCCGATCGGATTGCCATCCGATCGGATTGTCATCCGATCTCCGATCGAGTTGCCACCCGATCGGGTTGCCACCCGATCGGGCTGCCATCCGATCGGATTGTCATCCGATCGAGCTGCCACCCGATCGGGCTGCCACCCAATCGGATTGCCACCCGATCGGCCCGACACTTCAACGCTTTCCTTTTTGGGAAACCCTATAAATACCCACCTGTCACATCAGTTGTCATGTAACAGCTCCTTGTTCGACCAGCCGCACTCAATCTCTCATTTCTCTCGATTCTTGTAAGTTTCCAACCTAAATCTTGTACTTCTATGATCTACACACACTTCTACATCATTTTCACTTTTGAATCTTAACTTTTAACCGTGAAATCACCGGATTTGAGGTGTTCTAGGGTGATGTCATCACGGAGTTCTTATGAACTTCAAGGTTTGGCTTCATCCCACCAAGAACAACTTAGATCTGAAGGATTTCCACAAGATTAATCAATATTTCCGCATAAATCTACACATGTTCATGGTTAAAAGGATTGAAAGAAGGTTTTCCAACTTTCTTTCAACTCTTTTACACTCAATGCACTCAAAACCGATAGAATCGGAACTCGTTCTGATCTTCTACTCTTTCTTAGTGATGGGTTAGTTCAAGATCTGAATTCTATCCGTGAGACAACGGGTTTCGGGTTTGAACATGAACAACCGTCTCGAACCATGAACCGGTCGAACTAAGGTGGTTCCTGTTCGATCGGATCACTTGGGTCGAGATGGGGTTTCTGTTGTTTAAGCAAGTTATCATAACGTCTCGTTCAAAACTGCAAAACTTCAACGAAATCAAGTGTCAAGACGATCAGGACGTTGGGACGGATTGCCGTCCGATCGGATTGCCATCCGATCGACCGGCCATCCGATCGGGTTACACTTGGTTCACACTTAAACTTTTATTCAAACTTATCAAGGATCTGAACGTCGAACGGATTGCCGTCCGATCGGATTGGCATCCGATCGAACGACCATCCGAACGGTTGACGTTTGGGACTTCGACACTTAATCATTTTCAATTGTCAAAGATCATCAGTAACTAACGGATTGCCACCCGATCGGATAGCCATCCGATCGAGTGACCGTCCTGCTGTGAACTTGTTCTCAACTAAGAAGCCTCGCCAATCGGATTGCCGTCCGATCGACCGATGATGTGCACAAAATGCAACATATAAATTACATCAAATGTGGCATAAAACTAACCTTTTTTTAGTACTAATGTTGGAAAAAGTGTGTTTTTGTCTTCCTTTTGTATTTTCAGGATTAAATGAGCTCAAATGAACAAAAGAAGCAAAAAGGCAGCTAAATCTAACATAAATACAAGAAAAGGAATAAACGTGGCATGCCCGACCCCTCGACATCATCCTCCCAAGCAAAAATAAGAGAACAGAAGGCTGAACACGCCCCGTGTTCAATGAGCACTGGGGCGTGCCCAAGTGTCTGCAGAAAAGACAAAGTTGTAGAAGCTTCTATCACCCACCACAGGGGCGTGTCCAGCGGACACGGGGCCGTGGTCAACTCTAAGATTCGCCGAATCTAGGAAAATCTTGATAGTACATATACGCTTCTGCACACGGGGTCGTGCCCAGTGGACACGGGGGCGTGGTCAACTAATGCAGACAAACTGCATTTAATGAAGAAAGAGAAGATGGGTGGACACGGGGCCGTGCCCAATGGACACGGGGCCGTGTCCGGGCTTCTGTGCAGGCTATAAATAGGGGTGCTTGGCTCACTTGCAAATCATCCCTTGACAAACCACCTCTCTCCCACTTCACCCACACTCCACCACCACCACACACCATCATCCACCACCATCATCCATCATCCATCATCCATCATCCATCATAGAGTGTGTGTAGTAGTCTCGGGATCCAAGATTGATAGTAAGAGTTCTTGACAATCAAAGGCCATGTTTGCCTAAATCTCTTACATCACTTGGTGAAGACAAGCATTTAGTGTAATACTTTTTATTTTTAATCTTTTCACACTTTTTATTTGGTTATGTATTAATGACTTTAATAACTAGTTTCTTATGTTGAAGGTGAGTCTTCCTTATTGTTTGTCCGTGGTGTCTTGGCGTTATTTTACTGTCTATATAAAATAAAAGATTTTCACCATTCATATCTCCACGGTCTATATGGAGATATGTTGGCTACCTGGTCGGGGGTTAAGGGAACGGTTTGGTAAGAGTCTTGCCTTGTTCAGTGTATAGATCCTGCAAGGACCTGGGTCAAGTTTAGTAGGACCTCCTTCAACACCCACTGGTATTAGATGGCGAGGGTCCAAACTCCTTGATCCCCTCATATGTAAACTACTATTAAAACTTTAACCCGGCTATTTAGGACTGTATCCCTGCTGACTCAGACTACTTAGCCGAGGGTAACGTCACCTTCAAAAGAGGGGCCTACCACATTATGCATTAATAACTTAATTAATTATCTTTCAATAATCCAACCCTTTAGGATTGTATCCTTGCTGACTCAAACTACTGGGTTGAGGGTAACGACACCTTCAAAAGAGGGGCCTACTTCAATAACTAAGATAATATCTTAAAAAGTGCAAAAGTGCGGAAATAATCAAATGTTACACTAAAGGCAAGTCGGATCCAAGTGATTCATCTTGTCTATCTGTTTTATTTTTATTTTTATTTTTATTTTTCAGCATTTTAGTTTTTATTTTCTAGTTTAAAACCTTTTTTCTAAAATTTTGATTTGATTAGACGTTGAGGATAAACCGGTATTAAAAACTTTTGTGGCCTTGGACGACCTCGGTATCTTACCAACACTATACTACGCTCACGATGGGTGCACTTGCCCATATGTGTGTTTAGTGTTAGTAAATGTCGTGTTTTATAAATTTAAAACTTGGCTAAAGTGTTAAAAAGGGCTTAAAATATACATTAACCATACAACACTTCACACGCATCAACCGAACTGAAGGACAGAGATACTTCTCTATTTTCAAAATGCTACAACGAAAACTTCAAAGGACAAACCGTCATACACAAACACATCCTTACCAAAACGAATGTCAATCCAATCGAATGGCCATCCGATCGGATGACCATCCGAATGGATTGACATCCGATCGACTGGCCATCCGATCGGATTGCCATCCGATCGGATTACCATCCGACACTTGGTACTTTGCTCCGTTTTACGCGCCGCTTATCGTTTATGCTATCGTTAACTGTTCAGGCTAATCTCTCTCATCGCTCCCTTCAATCCAAGAGAGTGTTTACTTGTTAAACACAATCTGTGAGTATACTCGATCCCTTTTTGCTTTATGCACTTTTGGGTGTTACATACGTTACTTATACTAAAACATATCGAACACACAACGCAAACACTATTTATACGCTGACCTATAATGCATGTTATACGTGACTCGATGAATGCCTGTTTGTTATGTTTACACATTGATTGCTGTCTACCTGCCTTAGCAACGATAGTACTATAGTTTGGACTCAGCACCTGTTCACTCAGGGGTTGTTAAGGACAATACTACACGTGTTCGCAGTGGTGAACATGTGATGCGCACTCGCTACTCGCAGTCATTGGTATTGATAGGATCTTTGTCGATAACTTACATGCTTCACATTATACGTTGTACATGCTGGTTATGCGTAAACGATTTCAAACTCTATTATGCTATATCAAACTTATATGCTCACCTTTACACTATGTATATTAACTTTATTTTAACGTATGTGGCAGGTGCTTAAGATGTTAGGATGCTGTGCTCTTGCTTCTGTGGAATCAAGTAGAAGAGAGTCTAGAAACAAACAATTTATTTGAATCTGAGTCGTCGGAACATTTGATCCATCTTTGAGAAAACAATGTCTGTAATAACTGTTTTTATTTGATATATTATGGTATGGGACATAATGATAAATATCCGGTAATTTTAGTTGCTATGGATTTCTCTTGGACAATCTGTTTTGCTCAGTGCCGCGCCCCGATGTTTCCGTCATCAGTTGGGGTGTGACAGATTGGTATCAGAGCCATAACTATAGGGAATTAGGCAAGACTCGACCTAGTCTAGGTCGATGTCTTAGAAACGACCTAGTCTATAGTCTAAGTACCAACAGACCGACTTGTGCATGCCCAGTTGTTGGATCGTTCGTGTGACCCTAACGAGTCAATCTGAGTAGTTCATCATCAAGTACAAAGGCGGAATCAATGTAAAAGACGTCAACACAGCTTGTTCCTTTCTAATCTTTATCTATTACTGATTTCCTGAGCTTTTACAAGTTCAAATGACAAACGGACAGCACCTCGGCTCAGAGACAATGTTCCGTATGAAATGAAACCAGCACATGGGTATTTATAGATGGGGTGATTCCGCTTGAACATGTCACAGGTCGTTTCAAGCGGAATTACATGTGTTAATTTCGCTTGAAATTGCCATATCCCATTTCAAGCAGAATTACCCACTTTAACATATGAAACCCTAATTTCAACCCTGTTGTGTGCTCGTTTATCCTATCTAGACATAAGACTCGATTAAGACGAAGTTAACAGACACTAGATGCACCAACAGACTCCCCCTTGGATGTTGATGAAGTCTTCGGCGTCGAGTCTTTAGTCTTTGTCTCTTTCCAAATTGTCTTGACATTGTAAAGCTCCATTCAATCTTTTATCTTCAAACTTTAGTCTTCAATCTCCCCTTTGATTACTGATCCAGAATTCTGACTCCCCCTTTCATAGACTCCCCCTCACGATAAGCTAGGACTCGAATTCTGGTTCAAACTTTGACATTTTCGTTGCCATGGGGATTCTTAACTCTTGTTTTCTGCACAATCTCTACCCAAATATAAGATATATGACAATAACAGTTTCAATCTAAACTTACCATTCAATCTCATTCAATGATCTTGTCAGAATTAGAAATCCACTTAAGTATTCAGGTCCAAATTAATGATCCTGATTACTCAATTTATCTACCAAGTCCAACTTAATGACCTTGGTTGATCTGAGACAATTCACACTGAAATTTGTTTAAATTTTTTAAACACTTTTTCCGAAATTCACAAGTTTCAAATTAATGAACTTGTTTTGACTTTTCAACTTTCACAAACTTATCATGTTAAGCTCACGACTCATCCTCCAGTTCAGAAACTTCCTGCATCTACTTCAAATTGAATCTGAAGATCAACTTTCCACTTTGGTTTGTCAGAAAATAAAGCAGAAGTGTAAAATCTTTTTGGATTTTTAATAAAGCTTCTAAACTAGAAATGAAATGCAGAACTAAAATGCAGTAAATGTAAACTATTTACAAACATATTTTTGGAGAGTGTGCTAGGGAATCATATCAGCTATCCGACAAGTCACAAGTACCGTTAAGCTTCAATTACATACTCAAAATTAAACAATTCGCTTAGATTGTCGATATACTGATCCACTTAAATTTTCACACAATTTTCAATCTGTCCAGGATACGGATTTAGTATTTTAGGAACTTAAACTCATTCATGTGTCCCACCTCTTGAATATACTCCCGTATCCAAATCCCAATATTCAGTCTTACAGGTGAGTATACCACAGATTATATCTGTAAGGGGTTAATTGCAAAACCGTGAGAGCTCAGGTCAGAACTTCCGTTCAGCAGAGAGATGATGGCTTCGACTTTTGGTGTGTCCCTTTTAGAGGATCTTTTTTACAACAGCCATGATTAGCATTTTTTCAATGTTTCATCATTTTTTAGCTGTGGGCAGCGCTATATTTCAAGCAACGCAGAAAGTATTATACGGGGACTAGGCCATTGCTTCCGCAAAATCAGAAGTCCCGGGATAATACCCCAGATATCACTGAGTATAAAGACCTAGTATCTTAGAAAGAGGGATCCTTCAAACAAGATTTCAGGGGTTACCTATATATCCAAGTAATGTTCCCCACGAAATAAGCAAGTAAGGATTTTAGGTTTATATCCCGAACAAACCTACTAAATGTGCAAAAACCTATCGGCATATCATCAGCGAGACTGTTTAACCCATTTTAAACATTACATATCTTTAGCATACTGTAACTGTCAAGCCGATGTACTATCATTTTCCCTTTTTACACAAGCTCTTTTTCAGATTTTCTATTGTTTTTGGATTTTGAAAATATCTCATGTTTTTGGATTTTTGAAATTTTTTTTTACTGTTTTTGTATTTTCTGAAAATATTACCCTATACTCTCCCCCTAAATACCAAAACAAGTAAAAAATCGACAAACCATTGCAGATTGCTTCTCAACATCATCATCTACAGTGGTACCTTCATCAACGCCAAGAATCTCTTCCAACACCGATAAAAGCTTCATACCGTTCAATTTTAACAAGTATTGAAAACGAGTTTTATCAAACGCTTTGGTATGTAAATCAGCTTTTTGTTTGTCAGTGTGGATTTTCTCAATTCGTATCAACTTCTTCTCGAAACAATCGCGAATGAAGTGATGACGAATTTCAATGTGTTTCGTTTTAGCGTGATGAACAGGATTTTTCGTAATGTTAATCGCTGCCTCATTATCAACAAAGATTGGGGTATTTAGAAATTGCAAACCGTAGTCGCGCATCTGTTGCTGGATCCACAAGATCTGTGAGCAGCAACTGCTGGCAGATACATACTCCGCTTCACATGTGGATAAAGCCACAGAGGTCTGCTTTTTGCATTGCCAGGTAACCAATCTTGATCCAAAGAACTGGCACCCCGCTGTTGTTGATTTAGCGTTAACTTTGCAGCTTCCGAAATCTGAATCGAAATATCCTTCGAGCATAAATTCGCCATCTTTTGGATACCACAACCCCAATGATGGAGTTCCTTTAAGGTAGCGCAATATCCTTTTAACAATTACCATGTGCGAAGCTCTCGGGTTAGATTGATATCTTGCTGTGAGGCAGGTTGGATACATAATATCGGGTCTTGAAGCTGTCAAATACATCAGCGATCCGATCATGGAATGATACAACATTTCATCTACCTTCTCTCCGGTGAGATCAGGGTTTATCCCATGGTTCGTCGCTAATGGGGTGGAAGCTGGAGTAGAACCTGACATCCCAAATTTCTCTAAGATATCATGAACGTACTTAGTTTGATGTATGAATATTCCCTTAGGCAGTTCATCAACCTGAAGTCCCAAGAAGAATTTCATCTCACCCATCGATGACATTTCGAATTTCTGCTTCATAACTTTTTCAAAATCTTTGCATAGATTCTCATTTGTTGACCCAAATATGATGTCGTCCACGTATATCTGAACGATCAGAAGATGTCCGTCGACCTCTTTGGTGAAGAGAGTGGCATCCACTTTTCCACGGATGAAGCTGTTGGCTAGCAGGTGTTGAGACAATGTCTCGTACCAAGCTCTCGGGGCCTGGTGTAAACCATACAGCGCTTTGTCTAACAAGTAGACCTTGTCTTTGTGGATTGGATCGGTGAAGCCCGATGGCTGTCCGACATATACCTCCTCTTTTACCTTCCCATAGAGAAACACCGATTTAAAATCTAACTGATATACTTTGAAGTTTTTCCAAGATGCAAATGCTAGGAATATTCTGATCGCTTCAAGTCTAGCAACCGGAGCATACACTTCAGTGAAATCTATACCCTCCTGCTGACTGAAACCCTGGACTACGAGTCGAGCTTTGTTACGAATAATAACCCCTCGATCATCTCTCTTACACTTGAACACCCACTTGGTGTTGATCTTCCTCTGACCATCAGGCAAGTCTACTAACTTCCACACTCCTAACTTCTCAAACTGACTCAACTTTTCTTGCATAGCATTGGCCCAAGAATCTTCAGTTAGCGCCTCTTTGTATGTACGCGGTTCGATCTGTGAAATAAAACAACTAAGTGAAAACTCAGTTTGTAAAGGTGCTACTGTAGAATAAAAACAAGTAAGGCCTTGGTTAATTTGACGTCTAGTGCGAACGCCTGATTGCAATTCTCCAATGATCAGCTCCTCTGGATGGTATGAAAGAGTTCTCGGCATCACCTCGCTTGGAACATCTACCTCACCTTCCAGATTAGTAACATTCTGATTTGCACCTTGTTCACTGACTGTCGCAACCCCCGATCCCTGATCCCCGGGAACGGGCGGACGCGATCTCAGAGTTTTGATGGTATCAGTTTATTATTTAATCTTGCAGTGGAATTTACATCAGAACCGTAGTTAGGAAATATTTATCAGAGTAAAAACCACTTCATTTGATATTAATAAACACATGGGCAAAACCCAAGTTTCTTATTACAATACATTTATAGGGACAAACCCTATTTTATTGAATTTAAAACATCGTTTATTAGGTAACTTTTATAGCCACATTATCCCCAAGCCTTCAGTGCTCTCCAGCTGGCTTTTTACTAATTGGCTGTCACATTGGGTTACCTGAAACGCGTTTTAAAAACATTTGTCAGTGGGAAATACTGGTGAGTGAATCCCAATTTAATCAAGTTTAAATCAAAAGTCACAGTGAACAGTATTGAGAGCGATCACATTGTTTATGTCTACACAATTACTCCATTTGGTACTATCAATCCTGACTTGTGGGTCATATTACCCATTGGCTAACTCATTGTCCAATGGTAACGTATTGTCATCCAGACTTACTACTCACAAGTAGTACAAATTTTGTATACAAAACCCCAACATACCGGCAGTAATTGAAGAACTACAAAGACTCAATCACTGCTATTTTTCATAGTAAAACATTTAAGGTTTGGTAAAACATTACCAAAAAGATTATCAAAAAGAGGATAAACTCACTTTGCTATCTTAGACTTCGCGTAAGGGTTTCCTGGATATAATCTATAATTTATACAAATGTACATTGGTTAGTATCATAACCCTTTGAAATTATTAATGATACCCTCCCCGAGACGGCATTCCAACAACTACGTCGGGCAGAACCACGACAGTTGTTACGGAACCCTAAATCAATCGGGCAGCGTAACTATTACGAAACTGGGGTTATAATACTAACAACGGAGCAGAACCTTGCTAATTAGGGGTATAGTACCCGACTATAATGCCTCTAATTCAGAAAGTGAGATTGAGAAATGAAAAGTGAGCGACGGAAAACGAAACCCAACGGCCTTCTTATATAGTTGTGATATTGGGTTTCCAGGCGGCCCGCGTAAAACACAGGCCAGGGTTACGTGGCCCGCGTCAACCCTGGTCAACACTATAGCTTGGCCCGGTCATCTACTAGGTTCGACACGATATCGACACGTGTCAGCTCAGGGTTGCGCCACAACTTAGGTCACTCGCGGCCCGCGTTAACTATCAAGAACTCTTACGCGGCCCGCTTCAACTTAAAGAAATCAAAGGAATCCGGTCTACATCTTCATACGGCCCGCGTGAGATGTTGGGGTGGGTCTACGCGGCCCGCCTCAACTCCGTTTTTCTTATTTTTAATTTATTTTATAAATTATAACGTATTTCGGGCTCGGTTTTCACATACGGGGTGTAATATAAGACATATAAGGGTATTTTAAGATATAATAAGGTGTCTGAAATATTATGAGAGCGTTGGTTTTACCGAGGGTTGTTACATTCTCCCCACTTTATTTTAGAACTCGTCCTCGAGATCTACTAGAATAAATGAGGATATTTCCTTTGCATTTCTGACTCGAGTTCCCATGTGTACTCTGGTCCTCTTTTGGAGTCCCACTTTACTTTAACTAGAACTAGTCTCTTATGCTTGAGATTCTTGACTTTCCTGTCTTCAATCTGTAGAGGTCTTTCTACAAACTTGAGTTGTTCATTTACCTCTATATCCTTAAGAGGTACTATCAATGATTCATCTGCTAAACACTTTTTGAGATTTGATACATGAAACACATCATGTATTCCTGCCATTTCCTCTGGCAGTTGTAGCTGATAGGCTACAGGTCCCATTCTTCTAATAATCTTAAAAGGTCCAACATACCTGGGACTTAGCTTTCCCCGTTTGATGAATCTTACTACTCCTTTCTAAGGAGAGACTTTTAACAATACTTTATCTCCTACTTGAAATTCCAATGGCTTGCGTCGGTTATTCGCATAACTCTTTTGTCGATCACGTGCTGCTTTTAGTCGTTCCTTGACTTGAATAATCTTGTCAGTTGTTTCTTGTACTATCTCAGGTCCAGATAGTTGCTTTTCCCCAATTTCTGCCCAACAGACTGGGGTTCGACACTTTCGTCCATAAAGTGCTTCGAATGGTGCAGCATTGATACTTGTGTGATAACTATTATTATAAGAAAATTCTATTAAAGGTAAGTGATCGTCCCAATTACCTCCAAAGTCAATTACACAAGCTCTAAGCATGTTTTCCATTGTCTTAATTGTCCTTTCACTTTGTCCATCTGTTTGAGGATGATAAGCCGTACTTAGCTTTAACTTGGTTCCCATTGCCTTTTGGAAACTTGACCAAAAATGAGATGTAAATCGACCATCCCTATCAGAAACAATCGATAAAGGAATACCATGTAAAGAAACAATTTCATTTACATATAACTTAGATAATTGTTCCATACTAATTGTTTCCTTCATTGGTAGAAAATGAGCTGATTTAGTTAACCTATCTACAATCACCCAGATTGTATCATTTCCTTTCCTAGTTTTGGGTAATTTAGTAACAAAATCCATTGTTATTAATTCCCATTTCCAAACTGGCATTTCTAATTGTTGTAACAAACCTGAGGGTTTCTGATGTTCAGCTTTAACTTGTGAACAGGTCAAACATTTAGAAACATAGACTGCTATGCCCTTTTTCATTCCTATCCACCAGAAATTTTTCCTTAAATCCTGGTACATCTTATCACTTCCTGGATGCATCGTATATTTAGACTTATGGGCTTCTTCTAATATACGATGACGTAAATTTCCTAATTTAGGTATCCACATTCTCTTTTCATGGAATCTCCATATTCCATCTGTTCCTTGTTCTAATTCTTTTAGCATACCTTTTAATTTTTCAGAATCATCCTTGATTACTGATTCTTGTGCTTCTCTTATTTGATCATTTAAATCTACTTGCAGATTTAATTTAAGAGAACGTACCCTTTTTGTCTTTTCATGATACTTTCGGCTTAAAGCATCTGCTACTACATTTTCTTTTCCTTCATGATACTGGATATCACAGTCATAGTCACTAAGAAATTCCATCCAGCGTCTTTGCCTCATATTCAATTCTTTTTGCTTGAAAACATACCTTAGACTCTTATGATCAGTGAATATAGTAAATTTACTACCATAAAGGTAAAGTCTCCAAATCTTAAGAGCAAAAATTATAGCTCCTAATTCTAGATCATGGGTTGAATAATTTTCTTCATGATTCTTAAGTTGTCTAGATGCGTAAGCTAAAACCTTTTGGCGTTGCATCAACACACATCCATAACCTAATTTAGAAGCATCACAATAAGCTACGAAGTCTTCAGTTCCTTCTGGTAAAGCTAATATGGGTGTATGGGTCAATCTTTGCTTAAGGATTCTAAATGCTTCTTCTTGTTTTAATCCCCATTCAAACTTAACAGATTTACAGGTTAACTTAGTTAAGGGAATGGCTATTCTAGAGAAATCTTTAATAAATCTTCTATAATAACCGGCTAATCCTAAGAAACTTCTAACCTCAGTTGGTGATTCAGGGGTTTTCCATTTAGTAATTGCCTCGATCTTTGTTGGATCTACATGAATGCCTTCATGATTGACTAGGTGTCCAAGGAATTGTACCTGTTTTAACCAAAATTCGCATTTTGAAAACTTAGCATAAAGCTTTTCTTTTCTTAATAAACTTAAAAGTGCGTGCAAATGCTTAGCATGATCCTCTTTACTCTTAGAGTAAATTAGAATATCATCTATGAATACAATTATGAATTTATCCAAATATGGCTTACATATTCGGTTCATCATGTCCATAAATGCAGCTGGGGCATTGGTTAAACCAAATGGCATGACAGTAAATTCATAATGACCATACCTTGTTCTAAATGCGGTTTTAGGAATGTCCTCTTCTTGTACCTTTAATTGATGATATCTTGACCTTAAATCAATTTTAGAGAAAAATCGAGCTCCTTGCAATTGATCAAACAAATCATTGATTCTTGGTAATGGATACCGATTCTTAATCGTAACTTTGTTTAATTCACGGTAATCAATGCACATACGCATTGATCCGTCCTTCTTTTTAACAAACAATATCGGCGCTCCCCATGGCGACGAACTCGGTTATATAAATCATTTTTCCAACAATTCATCTAATTGTTTCTTCAATTCTTGCATTTCAGCGGGTGCCAAACTGTAAGGTGCTTTGGCAATCGGTGCTGTTCCTGGTATTAAATGGATTCTGAATTCAACTTCTCTATTCGGAGGCAGTCCTGGTAATTCTTCTGGAAAGACATCTGAAAACTGAGATACTACTGGAATATCTTTTAAATCCTTTCCTTTAGTGTTAGTGATTATAGAAATCAAATACACTATAGAACCTTTTCTCATACAACTTGCAGTTTTCATCACAGAAATGAATTTAGTAGACCTAGAAATTTTATCTCCTTTAATTGTGATCATTTTACCTTTTGGTGAATTTACTTGAATTAACTTTTGATCACATAAAATACTGGCTTTATTGGCTATTAACCAATCCATTCCTAAAACAACATCAAATCCTACCAGATTCATGGGATATAGGTTTGCAATAAATTTCTGTTTTAAAATTTCTATGCTTGCTCCCTGCAAGATTTCAGAAATTCTAACGGTTTCTCCATTAGCTGTCTCTACTACGCATTCTTGTGGTAGTTTAGTTAATGACTGATTTAGAATTTTGCAAAATGATGTATTAATAAAACTTTGGTTTGCACCAGAGTCAAATAATACTTTAGCAAAAACATCATTAACTAAAAACGTACCAGCGATGGCATCTGGAATCATCTTGGCTTCATCTGCAGTCAGAACAAATGCTCTAGCATTTTTAGTATTCTTGTTGTCTGTGGCTGGAGCTAATTTTGGACAATTTGGCCAGATATGACCTTTTTCTCCACAGTTGTAGCATAATCCATTACTGATTTTCCTTCTGCAATTTTCTTCCTTGTGTCCTGGCATCTTACAATGATTGCAGAGAGTGGAACATTTTCCCGAATGCTTTTTCTTGCAGACCTTGCAGTATGTTGCAGAGGTAGAACCCATATTCCTACGATTATAATTTCCAGAATGGAATTCTTGTGTAAGCCTTTGAGTTAAGTTCCTCCTCTGATCCTCTTCTCTGGTACGGACTAATTCATCAGTCAAGGTATTTGTTAATTCTACTGCTTCTTCTATGGTTTGAGGTCTAGCTGCCTTGACTATGTGTCTAATCTCTCCAATTAATCCCCAAATATAACGAGAAATTAACACTGGTTCTGGTGAAGCAAGAGTTGGTACTATTCTAGCATATTCAAAGAATATCTTAGTATACCCCTTACTATCCACACCAGTCATCCTAAGATTTAGGAATTTGTTTGCTATCTGTTCCTTCTCATTGGGTGGGCAGAATTTCCTTTCTACCTTATTCTTAAATTCTTCCCATTCCATATTATAGGTTTGATCACTTCCTCTTGTCTGGAGGATCGTGTTCCACCATTCTAGTGCTGCATTCTTAAACAGATTAGAAGCAAACAATATTCTATCTTCTTCAGCACACTTGCTTATCCTTAATACTGCCTCAGTCTTCTCTATCCAGCATAAGGTTGCAATGGCCCCTTCATTGCCCGAGAATTCCATTGGTTTACAAGACCAAAATTCTTTATAAGAACAACCATAAGGCATGGTTCTTCTTCTTTTGGGAATAGGCAATTGAAGTACCGGTCCATTGTTTACACTGTTTTCTGGTTCACTTGGTCGCTTACTGCTATGCTTACTTTTATTATCAGAATCTTTAACAGTTTGGAGAATAAATGGCATTGCATCTATAATTCCCTGTGCCACTATGTGTTGGATAGCACTATTATCCACTTGGTTTCCATTGTTATTGATACTCGGATTATCATTAACCACGTTAATGTTACTCTGGTTATCGTTATTCAGATTTCCTTGATTTTCTTCGTCGGCCATCTGAATTTTAAACATTTATCCCATATTAATATCACAATTAATATTTTAATATAGTTAATCACATAACACACAATCTATCCAAAAACGTAGATCATTGCTACTATACTCTTTTCATATACTTATGCGTCTATTACACACTAGTACAGAAATAAAGATTACAATACCAACAGAAATAAAATAGTAATATGCATCCGTACACACATATTTTATTTTATTATATTATTATTACTACCGCTTCCTCCATTCTAACATTCACGGATATGGATTCATCCAAAAATCCATATTGCGCTCATCGTATTTCCATACGAGACGCTCTCCCACCTGACGCATCCTCTCACTGGTTTCTAAAATTTCCTCCCCAAAAGTCCTAAGTTCTTGGACGTTTTCTGCACTCATTGGGGGTGCAGCTTCTAGGACTGGGTTTGGAATCTGGGGTGCGGGTTCCTGATATGGAGGTAAAAGTGCCTGAAATTGGTAAGGATCTTCCAAGATTCCCCTAATGTAGTTATCATGGTAATAGGGATCTAAAGGGTCCATACCTGAATAGGCTTCTATAGGTGTGTCTTCAGGAATAGAGTAACGTTGCACATAGTCCCTATTCTCGTCCCACCATGGGTCGTAATTTGGGTCTAGGGGATTTGGTGCAGGTACCCTAGGAATTTCGTCAGGGTTAAAGTCATGCATCTCCACTTGGGTTTCCTGGTTTTCTATTTCCATGAGTTGTTCTGGGTTTTGTGGTTATGGGGCTACTAGTTGTTCCTGACTTGGGTCAGCAGTAGTTGTAGCTAGGATATAGAAATTAGCTAGGCTTCTATTAAGCATATCTTGCGTATGAGCATCTGTCTCTCGCTTAATTGCTGCTAAGGCCCTTTGCTGTTGCAATTTTCGCATTCTCTTCCTACGAGCAAAAGCTTCTTTACTGAACCATCCTCGTTTCTTATTAGGAAATGGTTCCTCCGACTTAGCTCTAAAGGCAAATATTCCCTCCTCCCGATCAGCAGAATACCCCGAAAGGGCAGGCTGTGATGAGGTACCTTCACTCTTAGGTGAATCAGACAACTGACGACTCATTTCTGAGGGTCCTTGATCACTCATTCTGTAAACTATCAAATAGTCAAATA
Source organism: Helianthus tuberosus (assembly GCA_030545235.1). Classification (NCBI taxonomy): domain Eukaryota; kingdom Viridiplantae; phylum Streptophyta; class Magnoliopsida; order Asterales; family Asteraceae; genus Helianthus; species Helianthus tuberosus. The sequence goes on along the minus strand of CM060384.1, from coordinate 14,762,173 downwards.
ACACATAACAAATAAATACAGTTATGTACTTATTTCCATAATTTTATTTCTTAACATAAATTTCAGAATTTTAAGTGTCAGCAGAACACTTCTTTGGCTCAGACCAGTGGCTAGGCTCTGATACCACCTTCTGTCGCAACCCCCGATCCCTGATCCCCGGGAACGGGCGGACGCGATCTCAGAGTTTTGATGGTATCAGTTTATTATTTAATCTTGCAGCGGAATTTACATCAGAACCGTAGTTAGGAAATATTTATCAGAGTAAAAACCACCTCATTTGATATTAATAAACACATGGGCAAAACCCAAGTTTCTTATTACAATACATTTATAGGGACAAACCCTATTTTATTGAATTTAAAACATCGTTTATTAGGTAACTTTTATAGCCACATTATCCCCAAGCCTTCAGTGCTCTCCAGCTGGCTTTTTACTAATTGGCTGTCACATTGGGTTACCTGAAACGCGTTTTAAAAACATTTGTCAGTGGGAAATACTGGTGAGTGAATCCCAATTTAATCAAGTTTAAATCAAAAGTCACAGTGAACAGTATTGAGAGCGATCACATTGTTTATGTCTACACAATTACTCCATTTGGTACTATCAATCCTTCAGATTCGGTTTGCGGTTATTGATCAGCTCGAAACATGTCGTATTGAATTTCTTGACAGTGAGAACCCGATTGAGCGTATAGCATGCGGCGGATACTGCTTCTGCCCAAAAGTTGACTGGTAGCTTTGAATCAGCAAGCATTGTCCTAGCCGTTTCAATTAGCGTCCTGTTCTTTCTTTCAGCTACTCCATTCTGCTGCGGAGTGTAAGGCGCTCTAAATTCATGCAATATACCTCTTTCATCACAATATTCTTCCATCTTGTTGTTCTTGAACTCTGTACCATTATCACTTCTAATTCTTTTGATACGCCTTTGGTACAAGTTTTCAATTTTTCTGAACAACGCCATCAAACTATCAAACGTCTCATCTTTCGTCTTCATAAATGAAACCCATGAAAACCTTGAAAAATCATCCGTGACAACCAAACAATAGTAATCACCAGTAATGCTTTTGACGTTCACTGGACCAAAAAGATCCATATGAAGTCTCTCTAAAGGTCTTGATACTGAGTTGACTTTCTTTTGAGGATGTGATTTCTTTTTCTGCTTCCCTTTGATGCAGCTAATGCACTCCCCTTCAAGATGAAAACCTTTGACATGAACACCAATAACTAAATCATTGTGCACCAAGTGATTCATTTTTCTAAGATGTATATGACCCATTTTCCGGTGCCACAATTGCGATTCCTTCTCAGTTGCTCTGGACACAAAACAATGAGCCTGACCCGTTGTTGTAGTTGCTACACTCATGTCCAATACATATAAATCATTCACTCTAGGCGCTCTCATGATAACCCATTCTTCAGGAACAACAAATCCTGGTTTCAAGATCAAACATTCTTTGTCTGTAAAGTGCGTGGTATACATACGATCACAGATCTGAGAAATACTTAGAAGATTGTTTTCAAGCTCAGCGATGTAGTTAACTCTTTCAAACGTAACAATCCCATTGGATAACGTTCCTTCACCAACTATTCTACCACCTTGATTGCCTGCAAAACCTACATAACCACCATTGAAATTTCTAACATCGTACAGCAGGGCTGTTTTCCCCGTCATGTGCCGAGAAGCTCCACTATCCATAATCCATCGCGAAACAGATCTTGGAAGCTCCTGCATCAAATAGAAATATGATTGGCTGAAATAAGCTGCCCAAGCCTCATCGGACTCAGGTAACTTAATCTCATCTATGCACTTTACAACTGATTTAAGAGGCGGAAAGTTTTTCTCATTCATTTCCAGTTTGTTATCAATAACCTCTTTTAAATCAACTTTATCCTGATTTGTCAATGAAACATTCTTCTTAGCAAAATCTTCATAAGAAATTGGAATGTTTTCTTTTCTGTTTTCATTTTGAAGGATCTTTTTAAGAACAACTTTCTTCTTTTGTGGAGTTGAAACTTGTTTCTCTGATTTTGGTTTCCATGTTTGTTGAGATGAAGCAACCCGTTTGTAAAATTTGTCATTTTTAGTTACCACATTTTTAACAGGTTCAGTTTTGATTTTGGTGTTGTCATTTTTCAAAACCTTTTTCTCAACAACCAATGGAGCTTTTCCCTTCACATCATCTTTCTTTCTTGAATTCATCACAACTTCAGTCTTAGGCTTCAAGTTGGTACACTTTCGTGCAATATGTCCAACTTGATTGCATTTGAAGCATGTTCGGGTGTCAACTACCCGACTTGTGCCTTCAGACTGAGACTGCGATGCTTTCTTCTCAAAGAACTCTTTGTTTGATTTTGAAAAAATCTCAGATTCTTCATCAGAAAGTGAACTTGAACTGTTCACAGACACCTTTTTCTCAGCAAACCTTTTGTTTTGAACATTCTTTTTCTGATAATTCTTACCACCCTGATAACCACCCAACCATCTGTTTCGATTGTTGTTATAAAAACGCGGTGGAACAACAGGTTTCTTGTAGTAATCTTTATCTTTTTCAAAATTCATTTGCATCTTCGTCTGTTTTAGACCTTCAATCTCAGACATATCAATTTCAACCAGTTTGAAAACATTTGTCAATTTAGCGACATTAACATTCTCCAGTGGAAAATCTGAATCCGAATACAACTTATCAGATCCAGCCATCTTGTACATCACAAGACCCGGTTCATCACCTAAGTTGTTTTTGGATTTTGGTTTCGGAATGTAATTGTTCAGAAAACACTCTTCATCCTCAACTGAATCACTGTCAGGCTTCAAAACACTTTCAGCCATGCCTTTCACAATATCAGTTTGAACACTATCATCAGATGAAGAAAATGTAACATCAATTGACTCTGGAAGTTTTATTTCATTTGTTTCATCTTCATCATTAACCAACCTGGACTTTTTCTTTGAAAAATTATTTAACACTGGCGGTGGAACCTGATGATACCCAACCCCAGTTCTATCTGAGTAAACGTCTTCGCCTGCTTTGTTTTTCCCAATGGGTTTAGGAACAATGTGTTGTAAAACAAAGCTTGCGGAGCTATAACTGGTTAATTTCAGATTAATACGCTCATTCTCAATCTTAGCTTCTTCATACTAAAGCTTCAATTTAGCAATCTCATCCAGTTGTTGATTGATTTGCTCTTCTTTGTGTCTAAGAACTACAATTAAATGCTCATTTTCTTTATTGGTTTTACCGTTTCTTTCATCAGAATCTTTTACCGTTCGTTTTAGTTTGTCAAAATTTTCTGAAATTTTACGATTTTCAAGAACCAATTTTTCATTTTCTTTCTTAATTCTTTCTACTTCAATTTTATCATTTTCAATTTTCTCAGTTAACTTTTTAGCTCGATCATTTGAAGCTTTTAGCATTTTATCACGATCTAGAATCTGATCTTCAACCTTTCTGACTCTTTTTGTCAGTTCTTCAACCTTTGCATTACTAGAGTAAGTAAGTGTACTACAAAACTTGCAGTTTTTCATGCAACTTTTGCAGTCACTATCACCTTTGACTTTCTTACCAGTCTCACTTGTTGAAACATTTGAACTGACCTTGCTTTTAGACTCAGTTTCAGACTTAGAGTCTACCTCAAGTTCCTTTGCAGCAAGCACTTTGTCAGCCATCTTCCCCAAGTTTTCAGCGATAAATTCTTGTGAAGTATCGATAATCCCATCATCAATCTTCTTTGACTGAGACTCTTTCTCTTTTTCTTTTTCTTTCTCTTCTCCACCTCCTCACCATTCTCTCTGTAAGGCGTCTTCTTCTGCAGCAAATTCCTCAATAAAAGCTTCTATACTAAGAGTTTTCGTATCAATAGCAATGTTTCCTTGAGGATCAAGGTAACATTCTCTATCAGCATCCCATCTCTTTGCTTTCTTGGCATCACTGAACACCTTAGATAATCTCATCATCTTGAATTCTGCTCTCTGCTTTCAGCTGAGGTATTTATGTTCTTCAGATTGGTGTCTTTGAAAGGAATAATCTTTTCTGCTGCAAAAGCGTATCCTACTGCATCTTCCTCTGGTAGCAGTTCACTCCAATCAAAACCTTCGTCATCATGAATAACAGCAAGAGCTCTTGATTTTTCTTTGGGAACATCCTCAAGCTGCTTCATTCTGGGCGGTTCTGATTTATTCTGATGATAGATCGCTCTTTTATAGTAATCCTCGCGAAATGGATTTGCAGTATCATCAGCAGGAGCATTACGACATTCACATTTAAAATGTCCTTTTTGTTTACACCTGAAACACGTTACTTTTGATTTGTCAAAGCCAAGTTTTGTGGACAGTCCGCCAATTGAATGTCTGCCCGTAATCTCCATGAACCTTTGAGCTCGTCTGACCGCACTGGCCATACACCACCTGATATCAATTAGTTCCATCTCTTCAGGATCTATTTGATCATAGTCCTCCTTAGTCAGGTTGGTGTTTCCAATCTTGCCCGCCACGAGGCTCTCGTACAATTCTAACACCGAAGCTAAGAACACCATCTGTTGTTTTGCTGACTCTTCACTGAAATTTTGAGCGTTCTTCAGATCCACAGCAGTGTTACATTGGAATAGATTCTTTGATGCAGATTGACTTGAATTTGTTGAAGAAGATCCACTATGAAAACCACTGTGAGGAATATCTTGATTCACATTATTTGAACTCTCTGCAGAAAATGATGTTCTTGGAGAACCAGTCTTTGGTAGATTCCCTCTGTAGTACAACTCCACATTCTGCTGATAAGATGAGTTGTTGACTTTGCTAGATTTCTTAATCTCTAACTCGTGACTCTCCAATCTTTCATTAAGCAGATCCACTGTCAACTCTTCAGACTTGATTGTATTCTTCAGCATTAATGCAAAATACTGCCAATCTTGTTCATTCGGCAGCGAGTCGAACAGTTTATCAACCAACTCTTCTTGAGTATATACAATTTTGTGTCTTGCCAGCTCCAATTTCAGATGCCCAAATCTCTCAATCATCTTGGAAACAGACTCGTTCTTTAAACAACCAAATAAATCAAACTCTTTTCTTAACAGTTTCTTTTTGTTTTTGACTATCTCAGCACTACCTACACATTTTACTCTCAGTTTCTCCCAAAGATCTTTTGAATTTTCATATTCAATCAACGAAATTATATCATCTCTCACAAACTGATGAATCAACGCAATGCACTTTTGTTCAGCAATATATCTTTCAATCTCATCAGTATCTGTTAAACTTTCACCAAACCGTTCTCCTCTAATGTAACCATTCTTTAAACTTTTTCAGCTTTGATATGCAAAAGCTTGAAGCCACTCATCAAATCTTGTAGCCCACCTATTGTAATCTTCAATGGCCAACAATTTTGGAGGTTTGTTGTATGTTCCATAGGCACTTTCAACACTTAATGTATCTGAAAGAGTTTTCTTTGCACTCGGAGCTTTCTCGTTTGTGTTGTTTGATGTGTCATTTGAAGTATCATCTCCACCATTTCCAGCAAAAGCAAAAACGTCACAGAATGGATTCATGAAATCATTCATCTTCAAATACCTGAAATGATCAACAAACACTTAGAAAAATTTTGATTTTTGATAAAGACAGATTCAAACGGAATCAGCTGAAACGAAATCAGCTTTTTAAGCGAGATACCCACTCAAACGAAATCAAAATTTTCAAGCTGAATACTGTTTTACGCGGAATAAGCTTTCAAGCGGAATAGCAATTCAAGCGGAATAAGGTCACTTGAAGCGAAATCACTTATTTCGCTTGATCTTTCAAGCGGAATCTAATTTCAAGCGAAATCAGACAAAACTTTTCAAACGGAATATGTGATTTCGTTTGAAATCAACTGCAGTTTCAAGCGGAATTAATAAAAGAAACTAATTTCGCTTGAAATTAAGCGTGCAAGTTCAAGCGGAATCAAGATGACATCAGCAAATTCGAACAGATTTCAAGCGGAATTACAAGTTTTTGTCCAATTTTGATCGAATTTTAGTTCAATACTTTCAAGGATTAGTTAACAGTATGTGTCGCTTGATATATGTGAGTTTTAAGCCATTTCAACCGTTAAAACTTGTTCAAATCAGAAAAGAATGAGTAGAAGTAAGAGAATCCAGAAAAATCAAGCTGAATTGGTATGAACTCCTCGTCCTGAGCTCTGATACCACTTGTTGGATCGTTCGTGTGACCCTAACGAGTCAATCTGAGTAGTTCATCATCAAGTACAAAGGCGGAATCAATGTAAAAGACGTCAACACAGCTTGTTCCTTTCTAATCTTTATCTATTACTGATTTCCTGAGCTTTTACAAGTTCAAATGACAAACGGACAGCACCTCGGCTCAGAGACAATGTTCTAATTCCGTATGAAATGAAACCAACACATGGGTATTTATAGATGGGGTGATTCCGCTTGAACATGTCACAGGTCGTTTCAAGCGGAATTACATGTGTTAATTTCGCTTGAAACTGCCATATCCCATTTCAAGTGGAATTACCCACTTTAACATATGAAACCCTAATTTCAACCCTGTTGTGTGCTCGTTTATCCTATCTAGACATAAGACTCGATTAAGACGAAGTTAACAGACACTAGATGCACCAACACCAGTAGGGGTTTTGTACGAGCTTACTCGCTATATCTCGCTCGAACTCGCTGTACACTACACACTTGCGCGAACATCGCATACTATAGTACCGCGCGAGATCAGCCTTTCCTAAGGCCGATTACACACACACACAAATGGATGATCTGGTCAAGATTAAGTGTGAAAACCGCAAACTCTCGACCAGATTACTCGTTCGAATTGCTATTTTTACTATAAAACAAGAGAATTTGCATTGAATCAGGAGTGAAATCCATACTTTGACGCATATCACCTTATCTATCTCGTGATTTCATCACATAAACAGGAATGTAGTTGCTAAGTTAGGGATGAAGCCCGAACCTTGATGACTCATTCTACTCTTTAATGTGGTTTTACAAAACTCTCACCAAAGTCTCGACGGACTCCAACGACTTGGGTCACACTGTAACTGGAAGGATGCGTGCCGATCGCTCGAATCGAAGCGAGAGCACAGTCCCGAAGGCCAAAGTGTGCACTTAAAGTCCTTGTGAATAGTCGAACCACTTTGGGTAGTCCATGTCTACACACTGTAACACCCCAAAAATTATGGTAAATGATAAATAAAGAAATTAACTTGGTTAATGGAAAGTTTTGATTTAATGATAACTAGTTAAATAAAAGGCTTAAGTTAAATACTCCCTCAAGTGGGAGGACTAAATATGTAACTAGTTAGTAGAAAGGGCTAAATAAGAAAAAAAAAAACTCAAAACAAACACACACACTACGTGTGTGGAGCGACCTGGAGCCAAGGTAGACAAGGGTTCACCCTTGTTCTTACCAAATTCACCAAATTCACAAGGAAAAATCAAGCCTTATCAGTTGCATGTGGTGAAATTTCGATCATTATATGTTAAGGATACTCCCTAGAGTAGAAATCATGCTTGATTTTGGTTAATTGAAAGAAAGTCTCTATAAACCCACTTTGTGAGATTAGTGTTATGAATGTGAAGATTTTAGGAATGATGAATATATGTAATTGGCATGTAATTCTGTTTGTAGTACCCGAATGCTAGATAAATTGATATTGATTAAAGGAATTGTAAGAATTAGATTGAGTAGTGATGACATATATAGGATGAAGTAGCAAATCATGCTTTAAATGCTTGTACACTATGCTTTATTAATGTAACGCACACTAGGTGTTTGATGAAATGCTTGAAAGGATAATTATGTGTAAATTGAAATGTGATGGAATGGAAGTTAGGGTACTAAACGAATGAATGAACATGTTGATCTAGGTGTGAAGGAAGAAGGTTCGAATTCTAAGAAATCGGAAGGATCACAAGACCGAGGTATGTTTCGTTGCATACAAATATCTTATTTATAATCTTGTTATAACATCATAATTAAATATTGTTAAAATGTTACGGTGATTAGTAACTAACTAGCAAATCCCTTGCGGGTTTGGCTATTATGAGGATTGTGATAAGTTATGCAAGTCGACCGGTTCTAGTGAACAAGTCGATCACGAATAAGCTTCCACTCGATTTGAACGAGTGGTATCGTATGCTATGCTAAATGCTAGAAGCTTAATCCGTTATACGGATAGAATGAAGAATTTTATGTTGAAAGCAATCAACCCGGTTAAACGGGTTGGATATGTATGTTTAACTCTCATGGAGAGTGTTTATGCCAAACCCAAGTATTTGGGTAGTCTTATGTATGCTTAACTCTCATTGAGAGTATTTACGCAAAACCCAAGTATTTGGGTAATCTAATGCGTAAGAAAGATGGATGTTCATAAATGGATTGAATTAAAACGAAAGGTTTATTCATAACTAGTATGATGACTAACTTTCAAAATCCGTGTTGTTAAATGTAGGTAAAACCTCACTATAGGCGATCCGGAGCTTGGAGCGAGCACATGTCTATGCCTTGTTATGCCGAACGCTTCCGCTAGTTTATATGCATACTTTTGGGTCTATGTCTTGTTATTCTGTTTTATCTTGTTAGAAGTCTTACACTTGAAAACTTGTTGTCTTGTTTTGGGTAGTTTAATGTTAATAGGGTCGTTGATGGATGATGTTTATTATGTGTAAAAGCAGGGGGTATGCTTGTTCTACAAACGGGTCATGCCCAAATTTTGTTAAAAAGTTTATAAATAATGTTAATTACAAGGTCTTGATTTTGATAAGTTGTTGTTTTTATTTATATAAATAAGCGGTCGTAACAAGTTGGTATCAGAGCCCAAGGTTTGAGGGATTCGGCAAGAATCTTAATGCTCGAACTCAAACCGATGGCTCGTGCAAGTATGCTCGCTCCAAGATCGCCAAGGAGGTAAAATTTTAAACATTCGTTTAATATGAACATGTATAATGCACTACGGTTTAAGAGTTAAGACTTGTTATGTTATGAAGCGTTAATATGGGCTAAATGAGAAATCCCGAGACCCGGGAAGCTGAAAATGGACTCGGAAAATAGTCGGAACAGCCAAAAACCAACTGCAGCGTTTTTGTTAAACGAAGGCCCGTCGCCGACGGGTTAAACCCCCGTCGCCGACGGCCCACCTATGTCCGACGCCTTAACACACTGTCGACGGGTAAGTGCGTCCGACGCCCAAATCAAGAGCCCGTCGCCGACGGGCAAGCTAGCCGTCGCCGACGGCTTACGTAATGCAAACCCGCTGATTTCTTTTGTTTTTCGCATTTTATGTTGTTGGGCTATCCGAAAACTTAATTAATAACTATGTAAAGTCCACATAAGGCTTAATAGGCGTATGTAATCACGATTAGTGATTACAACAAGAACGGATTCGTAAGAATCCAAAAGCAATGAACCGAATGACACAAAATAGACTAAGTAAATGCCGATTAATGAATAATTATATACTGAAAGTTGTGATTGGATTAAATGAAAACGTGACATTGTGTAGATGGCTGAGGCAAGAAATGTTAATGATGATGATGATACTGCTCGTCAAGAAGCATTGTACAATAAAGTCACAGAAGTGGCAGAAGGGGTTATGCAAGCTAATCTTCCACGGTTAGCTCAAGAAGTAGAAAGTCGGGTGTTGGGAGTTGTGGATGCCATGATGACTAGTAAGATTGAAGAACTGATAGAGGGATCTAAAAGCAAAAGCAAAGAAAGACGGTGCACGTATAAAGACTTTATGGCGTGCAATCCCGCAACGTATGATGGTAAAATTGACCCGATTGCATGCCAAAGATGGATTTCAAATATAGAAGCGGTATTTATTCGAAGTCGTTGTGATAATGAAGATAAGGTGATGTTCGCTACTGGCCAACTCACTTTTCAGGCAAAAGATTGGTGGGATGCACACAGTAAAGAAATAGGGGAGGATAGACTACAAGAGATGACTTGGCAAGAATTCAAGGAACCCTTTATGAGATACCATTGCCCTCAGTCGGCTATTGATAAGATCCAGGAGGATTTCTTGCGTCTCCGACAGAAAAACGAGTCGATAAATGAAATATCAAATACTTTCATGGATAAGATGAAGTTCTGTGGGGACTTTGTGAAGACTGAAAGGATGAAGATCAATCGTTTTTATGGGGTGTTAAAGGCGGAATTTAGGGAGTTCATTACTCCCTCGAAATGTGAAACCCTTGATGAGCTCATCAATCTGGCACGGGATAGAGAAATCGAAATTAAGAGACAAGAAGAACGTGGGGAAAAGAGATCAAGCGAGAAAGGTGCAAGTTCGAGTCCATCCAAAAAGGGGAGGTATCAAGATCAAGGAAGGAAAGATAAGTCGAAAGGTGGTATCACTCCTTGTAAGACTTGTGGAAAGCTTCATACTGGGGAGTGTCTGTTAGGCAAGAAGGGGTGCTACAAGTGTGGTAAGGAGGGACATTCGTCTTTTCAATGTCCAAATAATTCGAAGACTTGTTTCAACTGTTTTGAAAAGGGGCATGTGAAAACGGAGTGTCCAAAACTCTAACAAGGATCAAAGAAGGAGGGAAAGAACGAAGAAAGCTCTAAAGCGAAAGGGAGGATGTTTCAAATCACCTCCGAAGAAGCTAAGTCTCATCCGAATGTGGTTTCAGGTATCTTTCTACTCAACTCTATACCGGTTTATGTTTTGTTTGATACCGGGGCCACTATGTCGTTTATTTCAAATGAAATCATACAACATCCTTCATTTAAGATCGAACGAATGCCGATGCCTTTAGAAGTAGAGATAGCTGATAGTAAGATTTATATGCTACACGAGATTTGTAAAAATTGCAAATTTACCATAGAAGATGAAGAATTTGATATCGACCTCATACCTATGGTTCTGGGGGAATTCAAAATGATAGTGGGTATGGATTGGATGGCCCGACACCAAGCGGGAATTAATTGTGAAACCAAAACGGTACATGTTCAGTCCCCAAGTGGAAAACGAATAACTATACAAGGAGAGAGAAGGATGGAAGCGAAACTTTGTACCCTCGTTCAAGCCGCTAAGTATACACTTAACGGGGGTAAGGCATACCTAGCTTACGTGGTAGATGCTCAACGAGATTTTCCGAAGCTTGAAGATGTAGAGATCGTGAATGAATTTCCGGATGTATTTCCGGATGAATTGCCGGGACTTCCCCCCGAAAGAGAAATAGAGTTTCGCATCGAACTGAATCCGGTTGCGAAGCCGGTTGCGAAGGCTCCTTATAGATTGGCTCCCACCGAAATGCGGGAGCTAATGACACAATTACAAGACTTGCTAGACAAGGGCTTTATACGTCCGAGTGTGTCACCTTGGGGAGCGCCCGTCTTATTTGTTAAGAAAAAAGACGGGTCAATGCGCATGTGCATCGACTACAGAGAATTAAACAAGCTAACTATCAAGAACCGCTACCCTTTGCCAAGAATTGATGATCTTTTTGATCAATTGCAAGGGGCGAGTTGGTTCTCCAAGATAGATTTGCGTTCGGGTTACCATCAAGTTAGAGTACGGGAAGAAGATATTCCGAAAACCGCGTTCAGAACCCGTTATGGGCATTATGAATTTTTAGTCATGTCTTTCGGATTGACGAATGCGCCGGCTGCGTTTATGGATCTTATGAACCGGGTATGTCGTCCCATGTTAGATAAATCCGTGATCGTGTTCATAGATGATATTCTAGTCTACTCGCAAAGCAAGGCCGAACATGCAAGACATTTGCGTGAAGTGTTGGAAGTTCTCCGTAAAGAGAAACTTTACGCAAAATTTTCGAAATGCGCCTTTTGGCTCAGAGAGGTGCAGTTTCTGGGTCATGTGATCAATTCGGAGGGAGTCTTAGTAGATCCATCAAAGATCGATGCTGTAATGAAATGGGTTCCTCCAAAGAACCCGACTGAAATAAGAAGTTTTCTAGGCCTTGCGGGATATTACAGAAGGTTCATACAGGATTTTTCGAAGATAGCCTTGCCCCTAACAAAGCTGACGAGGAAGAAAGAGAAGTTTGTGTGGGGTAAAGAACAGGAGGAAGCCTTTCGAGTACTAAAAGAGAAGTTATCATGTCCACCGGTCTTGACATTACCGGATGGGACTGAAGACCTGGTGGTCTATTCAGACGCGTCACATCAGGGTTTAGGTTGCGTATTGATGCAAAGGGGAAGGGTTATCGCTTATGCTTCACGACAATTGAAATTGCATGAGGTAAACTACCCAACACACGATTTGGAATTGGCAGCGATAGTATTTGCCTTAAAAATTTGGAGGCATTATCTATATGGCGTGAAGTGCACAATTTATTCGGATCACAAAAGCCTTAAATACTTCTTTGAGCAGAAAGACTTGAATATGAGGCAACGGAGGTGGTTAGAACTTATCAAAGATTACGATTGTGATATCCTTTATCACCCGGGAAAAGCGAATCTAGTAGCCGACGCGTTAAGCCGAAAGGAATATCCGCCTCCCATTCGAGTAAAATCCATGAAGATGATAGTTACGCCGCGATTACTCGAGACGATACGTGATTCCCAAATAAAATCACTCGCAGCTGAAGATGTAAGGAAAGAAAGATTGAAAGGAGTAACCGATAAGCTAGAAGAAAATTCGACCGGGCTCAAAACGAGATTTGGCCGAATTTGGATACCCCGCTTCTGCGAAGTCAAGACTGCGTTACTTGAAGAAGCTCATAAGTCACGATATTCGGTTCACCCCGGGGCTACAAAGATGTATCAGGATTTGAAGACCAATTATTGGTGGCCGGGCATGAAACGTGATATCGTTAAGTATGTCGCGAAATGCTTAACATGTTCCCAAGTGAAAGCAGAGCATCAAAAACCATACGGGGAGTTGCAGCCTTTAGAGATCCCGGTATGGAAGTGGGAGGAACTAACAATGGATTTGGTAACTAAGCTTCCTAGAACGAAAAAGGGGCACGATACAATATGGGTAATTGTAGATCGGCTTACGAAAAGCGCTCATTTTCTACCTATCAAAGAGGCTTACTCCTCCGAGATAATGGCAGAAATATATATGAATGAAATCATATCTCGACACGGGGTGCCTGTGTCAATCATTTCGGACCGGGACACCAGATTTACCTCACGTTACTGGCGAAAGTTTCACGAGAGTGTGGGCACGAGGTTACACATAAGCACCGCCTACCACCCTCAGACTGACGGCCAGTCAGAAAGAACCATTCAAACCCTTATCGATATGCTGAGAGTGTGTGCATTAGACTTTGGGGGAAGCTGGGCTGACCATCTACCCCTAGTGGAATTCTCTTATAATAATAGTTACCATAGTGGCATTAAAATGGCTCCATATGAACTCCTGTACGGAAGAAAATGTAGAACTCCCGTGTGTTGGGGTGAAGTGGGGCAAAGAGAGCTTGCGCCAAGTGATCTAATAGCAGTAACAAATGAAAAGATAAAATTGGTAAGAGCGCGACTGAAAGCGGCCCAGGATCGGCAAAAAGTTTACGCGAAAAAGAAAAGGCGACCTATTGAATTTCAAGTCGGAGATTTCGCTCTGTTGAAAGTGTCCCCATGGAAGGGTATAATCCGTTTTCGCAAGCGGGGCAAATTAGGTCCTCGATATATTGGACCGTTCAAAGTCTTGGCTCGAGTTGGAAGAGTCGCATATCGATTAGAACTACCGCCTACTCTAGACGGGATTCATAATACCTTCCACGTGTCGCAGTTGAGGAAGAGTCCTACGGACGAAACAGCACTAGTACCACTCGATGATATTGAGTTGGACGAGGGATTAAACTACGTCGAAAGACCCGTAGCCATTAAAGACTTCAAAGTAAAGAATCTCCGCAACAAAACTGTTAAACAAGTGTTGGTGCAATGGCAACACCGAAAAGGTTCGGATCTCACATGGGAAGCAGAAGATGAAATGAGGAAATACTATCCTTTTCTTTTCGGTATGTCAATATTTAAAGTTGTTATATAATCAGGTTTCGGGGACGAAACCTCTTTTAAGGGGGGTAGACTTGTAACACCCCAAAAATTATGGTAAATGATAAATAAAGAAATTAACTTGGTTAATGGAAAGTTTTGATTTAATGATAACTAGTTAAATAAAAGGCTTAAGTTAAATACTCCCTCAAGTGGGAGGACTAAATATGTAACTAGTTAGTAGAAAGGGCTAAATAAGAAAAAAAACTCAAAACAAACACACACACTACGTGTGTGGAGCGACCTGGAGCCAAGGTAGACAAGGGTTCACCCTTGTTCTTACCAAATTCACCAAATTCACAAGGAAAAATCAAGCCTTATCAGTTGCATGTGGTGAAATTTCGATCATTTACCCATACCCAATCAAGTGGTAAGTCGAATTCATGGATTTGATGAATTGTAGAATTAGGGTTTCGACCCAATCATGAAATTGTGATATGATTTGTGTTGTTTATATGTTAAGGATACTCCCTAGAGTAGAAATCATGCTTGATTTTGGTTAATTGAAAGAAAGTCTCTATAAACCCACTTTGTGAGATTAGTGTTATGAATGTGAAGATTTTAGGAATGATGAATATATGTAATTGGCATGTAATTCTGTTTGTAGTACCTGAATGCTAGATAAATTGATATTGATTAAAGGAATTGTAAGAATTAGATTGAGTAGTGATGACATATATAGGATGAAGTAGCAAATCATGCTTTAAATGCTTGTACACTATGCTTTATTAATGTAACGCACACTAGGTGTTTGATGAAATGCTTGAAAGGATAATTATGTGTAAATTGAAATGTGATGGAATGGAAGTTAGGGTACTAAACGAATGAATGAACATGTTGATCTAGGTGTGAAGGAAGAAGGTTCGAATTCTAAGAAATCGGAAGGATCACAAGACCGAGGTATGTTTCGTTGCATACAAATATCTTATTTATAATCTTGTTATAACATCATAATTAAATATTGTTAAAATGTTACGGTGATTAGTAACTAACTAGCAAATCCCTTGCGGGTTTGGCTATTATGAGGATTGTGATAAGTTATGCAAGTCGACCGGTTCTAGTGAACAAGTCGATCACGAATAAGCTTCCACTCGATTTGAACGAGTGGTATCGTATGCTATGCTAAATGCTAGAAGCTTAATCCGTTATACGGATAGAATGAAGAATTTTATGTTGAAAGCAATCAACCCGGTTAAACGGGTTGGATATGTATGTTTAACTCTCATGGAGAGTGTTTATGCCAAACCCAAGTATTTGGGTAGTCTTATGTATGCTTAACTCTCATTGAGAGTATTTATGCAAAACCCAAGTATTTGGGTAATCTAATGCGTAAGAAAGATGGATGTTCATAAATGGATTGAATTAAAACGAAAGGTTTATTCATAACTAGTATGATGACTAACTTTCAAAATCCGTGTTGTTAAATGTAGGTAAAACCTCACTATAGGCGATCCGGAGCTTGGAGCGAGCACATGTCTATGCCTTGTTATGCCGAACGCTTCCGCTAGTTTATATGCATACTTTTGGGTCTATGTCTTGTTATTCTGTTTTATCTTGTTAGAAGTCTTACACTTGAAAACTTGTTGTCTTGTTTTGGGTAGTTTAATGTTAATAGGGTCGTTGATGGATGATGTTTATTATGTGTAAAAGCAGGGGGTATGCTTGTTCTACAAACGGGTCATGCCCAAATTTTGTTAAAAAGTTTATAAATAATGTTAATTACAAGGTCTTGATTTTGATAAGTTGTTGTTTTTATTTATATAAATAAGCGGTCGTAACAAGTTGGTATCAGAGCCCAAGGTTTGAGGGATTCGGCAAGAATCTTAATGCTCGAACTCAAACCGATGGCTCGTGCAAGTATGCTCGCTCCAAGATCGCCAAGGAGGTAAAATTTTAAACATTCGTTTAATATGAACATGTATAATGCACTACGGTTTAAGAGTTAAGACTTGTTATGTTATGAAGCGTTAATATGGGCTAAATGAGAAATCCCGAGACCCGGGAAGCTGAAAATGGACTCGGAAAATAGTCGGAACAGCCAAAAACCAACTGCAGCGTTTTTGTTAAACGAAGGCCCGTCGCCGACGGGTTAAACCCCCGTCGCCGACGGCCCACCTATGTCCGACGCCTTAACACACTGTCGACGGGTAAGTGCGTCCGACGCCCAAATCAAGAGCCCGTCGCCGACGGGCAAGCTAGCCGTCGCCGACGGCTTACGTAATGCAAACCCGCTGATTTCTTTTGTTTTTCGCATTTTATGTTGTTGGGCTATCCGAAAACTTAATTAATAACTATGTAAAGTCCACATAAGGCTTAATAGGCGTATGTAATCACGATTAGTGATTACAACAAGAACGGATTCGTAAGAATCCAAAAGCAATGAACCGAATGACACAAAATAGACTAAGTAAATGCCGATTAATGAATAATTATATACTGAAAGTTGTGATTGGATTAAATGAAAACGTGACATTGTGTAGATGGCTGAGGCAAGAAATGTTAATGATGATGATGATACTGCTCGTCAAGAAGCATTGTACAATAAAGTCACAGAAGTGGCAGAAGGGGTTATGCAAGCTAATCTTCCACGGTTAGCTCAAGAAGTAGAAAGTCGGGTGTTGGGAGTTGTGGATGCCATGATGACTAGTAAGATTGAAGAACTGATAGAGGGATCTAAAAGCAAAAGCAAAGAAAGACGGTGCACGTATAAAGACTTTATGGCGTGCAATCCCGCAACGTATGATGGTAAAATTGACCCGATTGCATGCCAAAGATGGATTTCAAATATAGAAGCGGTATTTATTCGAAGTCGTTGTGATAATGAAGATAAGGTGATGTTCGCTACTGGCCAACTCACTTTTCAGGCAAAAGATTGGTGGGATGCACACAGTAAAGAAATAGGGGAGGATAGACTACAAGAGATGACTTGGCAAGAATTCAAGGAACCCTTTATGAGATACCATTGCCCTCAGTCGGCTATTGATAAGATCCAGGAGGATTTCTTGCGTCTCCGACAGAAAAACGAGTCGATAAATGAAATATCAAATACTTTCATGGATAAGATGAAGTTCTGTGGGGACTTTGTGAAGACTGAAAGGATGAAGATCAATCGTTTTTATGGGGTGTTAAAGGCGGAATTTAGGGAGTTCATTACTCCCTCGAAATGTGAAACCCTTGATGAGCTCATCAATCTGGCACGGGATAGAGAAATCGAAATTAAGAGACAAGAAGAACGTGGGGAAAAGAGATCAAGCGAGAAAGGTGCAAGTTCGAGTCCATCCAAAAAGGGGAGGTATCAAGATCAAGGAAGGAAAGATAAGTCGAAAGGTGGTATCACTCCTTGTAAGACTTGTGGAAAGCTTCATACTGGGGAGTGTCTGTTAGGCAAGAAGGGGTGCTACAAGTGTGGTAAGGAGGGACATTCGTCTTTTCAATGTCCAAATAATTCGAAGACTTGTTTCAACTGTTTTGAAAAGGGGCATGTGAAAACGGAGTGTCCAAAACTCTAACAAGGATCAAAGAAGGAGGGAAAGAACGAAGAAAGCTCTAAAGCGAAAGGGAGGATGTTTCAAATCACCTCCGAAGAAGCTAAGTCTCATCCGAATGTGGTTTCAGGTATCTTTCTACTCAACTCTATACCGGTTTATGTTTTGTTTGATACCGGGGCCACTATGTCGTTTATTTCAAATGAAATCATACAACATCCTTCATTTAAGATCGAACGAATGCCGATGCCTTTAGAAGTAGAGATAGCTGATAGTAAGATTTATATGCTACACGAGATTTGTAAAAATTGCAAATTTACCATAGAAGATGAAGAATTTGATATCGACCTCATACCTATGGTTCTGGGGGAATTCAAAATGATAGTGGGTATGGATTGGATGGCCCGACACCAAGCGGGAATTAATTGTGAAACCAAAACGGTACATGTTCAGTCCCCAAGTGGAAAACGAATAACTATACAAGGAGAGAGAAGGATGGAAGCGAAACTTTGTACCCTCGTTCAAGCCGCTAAGTATACACTTAACGGGGGTAAGGCATACCTAGCTTACGTGGTAGATGCTCAACGAGATTTTCCGAAGCTTGAAGATGTAGAGATCGTGAATGAATTTCCGGATGTATTTCCGGATGAATTGCCGGGACTTCCCCCCGAAAGAGAAATAGAGTTTCGCATCGAACTGAATCCGGTTGCGAAGCCGGTTGCGAAGGCTCCTTATAGATTGGCTCCCACCGAAATGCGGGAGCTAATGACACAATTACAAGACTTGCTAGACAAGGGCTTTATACGTCCGAGTGTGTCACCTTGGGGAGCGCCCGTCTTATTTGTTAAGAAAAAAGACGGGTCAATGCGCATGTGCATCGACTACAGAGAATTAAACAAGCTAACTATCAAGAACCGCTACCCTTTGCCAAGAATTGATGATCTTTTTGATCAATTGCAAGGGGCGAGTTGGTTCTCCAAGATAGATTTGCGTTCGGGTTACCATCAAGTTAGAGTACGGGAAGAAGATATTCCGAAAACCGCGTTCAGAACCCGTTATGGGCATTATGAATTTTTAGTCATGTCTTTCGGATTGACGAATGCGCCGGCTGCGTTTATGGATCTTATGAACCGGGTATGTCGTCCCATGTTAGATAAATCCGTGATCGTGTTCATAGATGATATTCTAGTCTACTCGCAAAGCAAGGCCGAACATGCAAGACATTTGCGTGAAGTGTTGGAAGTTCTCCGTAAAGAGAAACTTTACGCAAAATTTTCGAAATGCGCCTTTTGGCTCAGAGAGGTGCAGTTTCTGGGTCATGTGATCAATTCGGAGGGAGTCTTAGTAGATCCATCAAAGATCGATGCTGTAATGAAATGGGTTCCTCCAAAGAACCCGACTGAAATAAGAAGTTTTCTAGGCCTTGCGGGATATTACAGAAGGTTCATACAGGATTTTTCGAAGATAGCCTTGCCCCTAACAAAGCTGACGAGGAAGAAAGAGAAGTTTGTGTGGGGTAAAGAACAGGAGGAAGCCTTTCGAGTACTAAAAGAGAAGTTATCATGTCCACCGGTCTTGACATTACCGGATGGGACTGAAGACCTGGTGGTCTATTCAGACGCGTCACATCAGGGTTTAGGTTGCGTATTGATGCAAAGGGGAAGGGTTATCGCTTATGCTTCACGACAATTGAAATTGCATGAGGTAAACTACCCAACACACGATTTGGAATTGGCAGCGATAGTATTTGCCTTAAAAATTTGGAGGCATTATCTATATGGCGTGAAGTGCACAATTTATTCGGATCACAAAAGCCTTAAATACTTCTTTGAGCAGAAAGACTTGAATATGAGGCAACGGAGGTGGTTAGAACTTATCAAAGATTACGATTGTGATATCCTTTATCACCCGGGAAAAGCGAATGTAGTAGCCGACGCGTTAAGCCGAAAGGAATATCCGCCTCCCATTCGAGTAAAATCCATGAAGATGATAGTTACGCCGCGATTACTCGAGACGATACGTGATTCCCAAATAAAATCACTCGCAGCTGAAGATGTAAGGAAAGAAAGATTGAAAGGAGTAACCGATAAGCTAGAAGAAAATTCGACCGGGCTCAAAACGAGATTTGGCCGAATTTGGATACCCCGCTTCTGCGAAGTCAAGACTGCGTTACTTGAAGAAGCTCATAAGTCACGATATTCGGTTCACCCCGGGGCTACAAAGATGTATCAGGATTTGAAGACCAATTATTGGTGGCCGGGCATGAAACGTGATATCGTTAAGTATGTCGCGAAATGCTTAACATGTTCCCAAGTGAAAGCAGAGCATCAAAAACCATACGGGGAGTTGCAGCCTTTAGAGATCCCGGTATGGAAGTGGGAGGAACTAACAATGGATTTGGTAACTAAGCTTCCTAGAACGAAAAAGGGGCACGATACAATATGGGTAATTGTAGATCGGCTTACGAAAAGCGCTCATTTTCTACCTATCAAAGAGGCTTACTCCTCCGAGATAATGGCAGAAATATATATGAATGAAATCATATCTCGACACGGGGTGCCTGTGTCAATCGTTTCGGACCGGGACACCAGATTTACCTCACGTTACTGGCGAAAGTTTCACGAGAGTGTGGGCACGAGGTTACACATAAGCACCGCCTACCACCCTCAGACTGACGGCCAGTCAGAAAGAACCATTCAAACCCTTATCGATATGCTGAGAGCGTGTGCATTAGACTTTGGGGGAAGCTGGGCTGACCATCTACCCTTAGTGGAATTCTCTTATAATAATAGTTACCATAGTGGCATTAAAATGGCTCCATATGAACTCCTGTACGGAAGAAAATGTAGAACTCCCGTGTGTTGGGGTGAAGTGGGGCAAAGAGAGCTTGCGCCAAGTGATCTAATAGCAGTAACAAATGAAAAGATAAAATTGGTAAGAGCGCGACTGAAAGCGGCCCAGGATCGGCAAAAAGTTTACGCGAAAAAGAAAAGGCGACCTATTGAATTTCAAGTCGGAGATTTCGCTCTGTTGAAAGTGTCCCCATGGAAGGGTATAATCCGTTTTCGCAAGCGGGGCAAATTAGGTCCTCGATATATTGGACCGTTCAAAGTCTTGGCTCGAGTTGGAAGAGTCGCATATCGATTAGAACTACCGCCTACTCTAGACGGGATTCATAATACCTTCCACGTGTCGCAGTTGAGGAAGAGTCCTACGGACGAAACAGCACTAGTACCACTCGATGATATTGAGTTGGACGAGGGATTAAACTACGTCGAAAGACCCGTAGCCATTAAAGACTTCAAAGTAAAGAATCTCCGCAACAAAACTGTTAAACAAGTGTTGGTGCAATGGCAACACCGAAAAGGTTCGGATCTCACATGGGAAGCAGAAGATGAAATGAGGAAATACTATCCTTTTCTTTTCGGTATGTCAATATTTAAAGTTGTTATATAATCAGGTTTCGGGGACGAAACCTCTTTTAAGGGGGGTAGACTTGTAACACCCCAAAAATTATGGTAAATGATAAATAAAGAAATTAACTTGGTTAATGGAAAGTTTTGATTTAATGATAACTAGTTAAATAAAAGGCTTAAGTTAAATACTCCCTCAAGTGGGAGGACTAAATATGTAACTAGTTAGTAGAAAGGGCTAAATAAGAAAAAAAAACTCAAAACAAACACACACACTACGTGTGTGGAGCGACCTGGAGCCAAGGTAGACAAGGGTTCACCCTTGTTCTTACCAAATTCACCAAATTCACAAGGAAAAATCAAGCCTTATCAGTTGCATGTGGTGAAATTTCGATCATTTACCCATACCCAATCAAGTGGTAAGTCGAATTCATGGATTTGATGAATTGTAGAATTAGGGTTTCGACCCAATCATGAAATTGTGATATGATTTGTGTTGTTTATATGTTAAGGATACTCCCTAGAGTAGAAATCATGCTTGATTTTGGTTAATTGAAAGAAAGTCCTCTATAAACCCACTTTGTGAGATTAGTGTTATGAATGTGAAGATTTTAGGAATGATGAATATATGTAATTGGCATGTAATTCTGTTTGTAGTACCTGAATGCTAGATAAATTGATATTGATTAAAGGAATTGTAAGAATTAGATTGAGTAGTGATGACATATATAGGATGAAGTAGCAAATCATGCTTTAAATGCTTGTACACTATGCTTTATTAATGTAACGCACACTAGGTGTTTGATGAAATGCTTGAAAGGATAATTATGTGTAAATTGAAATGTGATGGAATGGAAGTTAGGGTACTAAACGAATGAATGAACATGTTGATCTAGGTGTGAAGGAAGAAGGTTCGAATTCTAAGAAATCGGAAGGATCACAAGACCGAGGTATGTTTCGTTGCATACAAATATCTTATTTATAATCTTGTTATAACATCATAATTAAATATTGTTAAAATGTTACGGTGATTAGTAACTAACTAGCAAATCCCTTGCGGGTTTGGCTATTATGAGGATTGTGATAAGTTATGCAATTCGACCGGTTCTAGTGAACAAGTCGATCACGAATAAGCTTCCACTCGATTTGAACGAGTGGTATCGTATGCTATGCTAAATGCTAGAAGCTTAATCCGTTATACGGATAGAATGAAGAATTTTATGTTGAAAGCAATCAACCCGGTTTAAACGGGTTGGATATGTATGTTTAACTCTCATGGAGAGTGTTTATGCCAAACCCAAGTATTCGGGTAGTCTTATGTATGCTTAACTCTCATTGAGAGTATTTATGCAAAACCCAAGTATTTGGGTAATCTAATGCGTAAGAAAGATGGATGTTCATAAATGGATTGAATTAAAACGAAAGGTTTATTCATAACTAGTATGATGACTAACTTTCAAAATCCGTGTTGTTAAATGTAGGTAAAACCTCACTATAGGCGATCCGGAGCTTGGAGCGAGCACATGTCTATGCCTTGTTATGCCGAACGCTTCCGCTAGTTTATATGCATACTTTTGGGTCTATGTCTTGTTATTCTGTTTTATCTTGTTAGAAGTCTTACACTTGAAAACTTGTTGTCTTGTTTTGGGTAGTTTAATGTTAATAGGGTCGTTGATGGATGATGTTTATTATGTGTAAAAGCAGGGGGTATGCTTGTTCTACAAACGGGTCATGCCCAAATTTTGTTAAAAAGTTTATAAATAATGTTAATTACAAGGTCTTGATTTTGATAAGTTGTTGTTTTTATTTATATAAATAAGCGGTCGTAACAAGTTGGTATCAGAGCCCAAGGTTTGCGGGATTCAGCAAGAATCTTAATGCTCGAACTCAAACCGATGGCTCGTGCAAGTATGCTCGCTCCAAGATCGCCAAGGAGGTAAAATTTTAAACATTCGTTTAATATGAACATGTATAATGCACTACGGTTTAAGAGTTAAGACTTGTTATGTTATGAAGCGTTAATATGGGCTAAATGAGAAATCCCGAGACCCGGGAAGCTGAAAATGGACTCGGAAAATAGTCGGAACAGCCAAAAACCAACTGCAGCGTTTTTGTTAAACGAAGGCCCGTCGCCGATGGGTTAAACCCCCGTCGCCGACGGCCCACCTATGTCCGACGCCTTAACACACTGTCGACGGGTAAGTGCGTCCGACGCCCAAATCAAGAGCCCGTCGCCGACGGGCAAGCTAGCCGTCGCCGACGGCTTACGTAATGCAAACCCGCT